>OX327012.1:21454395-23854395 GCA_946800695.1 Geum urbanum
ATGTCTAGAAGGGTTATGAATGGTGACGGGTTTTGAACTAAGAAAACAGAACACCAATGGAGTACATACTCTTACGAGTAAGCCTCGGGGTGTTTCTAAGAACAACAATGGAGTATATACTCTCACGAGTTAGCCTCAGGTTGTTCCCAGAAATTAGTTCTCACCTCTCGCGTTACATCTATCCCAACTGGTCATTTCCAACAATTACGAGGATTAACGATAGATGGTATACATTTTCGCGCGGGCCGCACGGACAAGAGATTTATTCAATAACTAAGTCGTGTATTCCTTTTAAATCATAGGCGCAATCAAAACGTAGACGTACTTAAATTGATTTACATTGAGCACGAGTATTGGTTATAAGGTTTCGTTCTTTGGAATAGGTGGTGCCTCTTTTTCTGGTTTATCTCCTTAACCCCTCGTGATGTGTGGATTTTATCACCACACGCCATAACCTAAGTGAAGTTATGGGCACGAGGTTGTGGGCGGAGTTTACTAAGAACTTGAGATTATATACTATCTCACAAATTTGGCTGATTGTTGGATATGGTGAATGGGTTTATGATTGGTGCCGGGTTTCGGATCTAAGCAATAGAACACCATTGGAGTATATACCGTAACTGGTTAGCCTCGGGGTGTCTCTAGGAACAACATTGGAGTATATACTCTTACGAGTAAGCCTCGGGTTGTTCTAAATATTAGTCCTTACCTCTCGCGTTATCTCTATTCCTACTAACCATTTCTAAACGTAACTAAGCTGAATTGTAGTCGGTATATATTTTCGCGCGGGCCGCACGTCCAAGAAATTTACCGAATGATCATTTCGCGTACTCTCTGTAAATCATAAGTGCATACGAATACGGATAAATACGAACTTGATAAATACGACATAATCCTTTAAATAGATGGTATATCGGATTATGCATGCTTAGACCTCCCGGAATCAGACTTCATCTTCGGATGAACGAGACCCATTGCACAGTCGAGAGCCTCTGCACCACGTACCATCGGGTCCAAAGGAAATAAATAAAACTTAGTCAAATTTTTGTGTTTATATGTGCATTAAAAACTGTAAAGGACTAACAACCACTACTTATCTTGCATAAACCTCTTTTTAGGCTTTATGATACTCGGATTTCACTACCGAGTACCCTAACCTAAGTGAAGTTAGGGGCATAAGATCGAAGAAGAGGTCATTCTTTTCATTCATAGTTTAAACACGTAACTCGTTTGTTTTCTGCAGGTTCTAACGTTTTCTCTTATGCATTCACTCCATCTTTCACGTAGGATTGTTGTTTAATGCATTTTATTGCAAGAAAATGTGTGGTGCATAAATTCAATGTGAATTATGGTTTGCTTGTAAATGAACCTTGTTTATACATGTTCTAACTAAATTTTTTTTTTAGGTTTAGCATTATATAGTGTTAATTTGCAGAAAACGTGTGTTTTAAGTTTATTACATTCTTGTGCATAGCCCCTAAAATCAATTAAATCAATTGCATTACTTAGTAAAATACATATAGTGTCTTAACTATTATAAATTTTGTGTATTAGTAGTTTTTACGTATTTATGTGTATTTATAGTATGTTTTGATAGTTTTACTATTTTATTTGTTATCCCTTTGTTTTCTAAATATGCTTTACAATTTTGGTTAGTATTCCTCTATATATCTCATATTAATTGTTGATACTAACACTTGGTCTTTGGTGGATGTCAGGCTAATGAATGTCCGATCGGAATCCTGGACCATCTAGAACAAAGTTTGAGGAAATCGCAGAGAGAATAGCGAGACTTAAAGCTCAAACAGACATCCTGGATCATCCCATCATCGAGGAAGGTTCCGAGTCTTCACATTCATCAACCGACCATACTTTAGCCTCATCAACCGACCACAATTCAGAAGCAGAAGCACAAGAAATCAACATGGCCAATGCAGGACAATCTCTTCGTCAGCGCACCTGCTCAACAGAATGGAGCAGCGGGCCTTCGAGCATTGCTTTTCCACAACCGGAGGAAAACATGAAGGATATCGAGCTAAAGAGTGGCTTCCTCCACCGACTACCCATTTTTCATGGACTTTCCAATGAAGATCCGAACAAGCATCTCAAACAATTCCAATTTGTTTGTAACAGCATGAAGCCATCTGATGCTGATACGGAGCTCTTCAAACTGAAGGCATTCCCATTCACCCTAGTCGAAAGGGCCGAGTCTTGGCTTATGGAACTACCGCCAAACCATATTACCTCTTGGAAGCAACTTGCGGATATGTTCCTAGCGAAGTACTTCCCGGCCTCCAAGATCACCGTCTTGAGAAAGCAAATCACTGGCATCACACAGAAACCGGACGAGACCTTCGGCCAATACTACGACCGATTCAAAGTTTTGTGTGCCACTTGCCCATCGCATGGATTCTCCGAGACCAATCTGATGAATTACTTTTACGATGGTCTCAAGCCGATCGATAGGGAATTGCTGGATGCAGCAGCCACCGGTGCATTCATGGACTTAACCGAAACCGAAGCTAGAGCTCTTCTAGAGAATCGGGCGAATAATGATGCACAATACGGAATGTCCAACAGTCGAGCAGTCGGTGAGGCGAGTTCAACAACCGACGCGGACGAGAAGTACGACAAACTAGCTCATATGCTAGAGAAGGTGTTAGAACTCGAGACGACAAGAGCGAAGGCAACTCAACGGCCTGTTTGCGGCATATGTCAATCACAAGGTCACCACAACGACCAATGCCCACAGGTGCCAGAGCAAGCTAGCGAGCCGGAGCACGCTAACGCCATCGGCGGATATCAGGGAGGACAACGGTATAACAATTATAACAATTATGTCAACCGTGATCATCCAGGTTTTAGATGGAGCAGCAACGAGGGAACTTTGAACCCTCCAGCACCTCAACAAAACTACCAACGCCCTCCATTTCAACCAAGGCCACCGATGCAGCAGGGTTCGTCTTCGCAATCCTTCACCAACCCGGATTACGACAAGATGTTGTCGCAACTTTCGGCCTCCACTCAAGTTCTCCTCGACGGACAATCGAAGACAAAGGAGACACTTGACTCACATGGCCGCGACATCACCGAAGTGAAGAAGCAGCTTGGCCAACTTGTTGATTTCATAGGCCAAATCAAGGAAACCGATCGGCTTCCACCTCAAACCACTCCAAATCAAAGAAACGTGAATGCTATAGTCACAAGGAGTGGGAAGATACTTGAGGAACCAAAGACCAAGCGATCTCATCTTGATGAAGTCACCATTGAGGACATCACCAACGAAGAAGAAGATGAGATCGATCCGGCTACTCAAGAGGCCGAAAAACAGAAGGTGACGCCTAATGTCACCAAGGCACAATCACCTCCACAACCTACCCCAATCAAAGGTAAGAACCATATTCCTTCAAATACGGTTATTACTAATTCTCCGTTTGCTGTTGCACCTTTCCCTAGCAGATTATCAAAATCGAAGAAGAAGGACGCCCAATATGAAGATATTTTGGACATCTTCCGAAAGGTGCAAGTGAATTTGCCCTTGATCGAGTGCATAAAACAGGTGCCGATATACGCAAAGTTTCTGAAAGAATTATGCACACAGAGGAGGCAAACTCGAGAGAAGGAGGTTGTGAAGGTGAACTCAACCGTTTCGGCGGTTTTGCAGCGTCAGCTACCCCCAAAACTGAAGGACCCAGGGAGCTTTGCAGTTCCTTGCGTAATCGGTGACAACCACTTCAAAGACGTGATGCTTGATCTCGGAGCTTCCATCAACGTCATGCCTTACTATCTTTTCGAATCGATGGAGCTTGGAGATCTCACGCAAGATGGTGTTGTCATCCAATTAGCCGATCGCACCCACAAGTATCCGAGGGGATACGTAGAAGACGTTCTCGTGCAAGTCAACAACTTGATATTCCCAGCCGATTTCTATATAGTTGACATGGAAGAGAGTCCACTAAACACCACGCCACTACTGCTTGGGCGACCTTTCATGTGGACTGCGAGAACGAAGATTGATGTGTTTCAAGGCACTTTCTCCATGGAGATTGATGGAGAAAGAATCGAGTTCAACATCCTGGACGGGATGAAGTTTCCAATGTCGAGCGTAGCTGCCATTTCGACATACGATCCTGTGGATACCTTAGCACAAGGTTACCTCGACACCATCAACGAGGATGAACTCGACATGGCCATTCAACTTGGACATGACGGCCTTCTCGAGGCCTTACTAGAGCTTGAACCTCGTATTCAAGACATGGCCATGGCCCTAAATGCGGCACCACGAAAAGTAAGCTTTTCTCCTCCTTTACCAATTACTTTTGGTACTAATAAAATGGTTCCTTCCATCGTAGAAGCTCCAGTTTTAGAACTCAAGCTACTACCGGACCATCTGAAGTATGCATACTTGGGCGAGAATGAAACTTTACCGGTCATTATTTCGTCCGCGCTAGAAAAGGAACAGGAGGAGAAGCTCGTGAGTGTGCTCAAGAGGTACAAACCCGCAATAGGCTGGACACTCGCGGACATCAAGGGAATAAATCCAGCAACCTGTGTGCATAGGATTTTCCTTGAAGAAGGCACCAAGCCTACGCGGGAAGCACAACGTCGGCTCCACCCTCCGATGATGGAGGTGGTAAAAAAGGAGGTAATTAAACTCATGGACTGTGGAGTTATTTACCCTATTTCTGATAGCCGTTGGGTTTCCCCAGTGCAGGTTGTACCTAAGAAATCGGGAATCACCGTCGTCGAGAATCTGGAAAATGAACTTGTGCCACAACGGACGATCACTGGACACCGAGTGTGCATTGATTACCGGAAGCTCAACGCCGCAACCCGCAAGGATCATTTTCCCTTACCATTCATCGACCAAATGCTGGAAAGATTAGCCGGCCATGCATTTTATTGTTTTCTCGACGGATACTCCGGCTACAACCAAATTAGCATTGCGGAGGAAGATCAAGAAAAGACAACGTTCACATGCCCTTTCGGAACGTTTGCATATCGCCGAATGCCATTTGGACTGTGTAATGCACCAGGTACATTTCAACGTTGCATGCTCTCAATTTTCTCCGAATACATTGAAAAAATTATTGAAGTATTCATGGACGACTTTAGTGTATTTGGGAGTGATTTCGATGCATGTTTAAACAATTTAGAAACTATTTTACAAAGATGCGTTGAAACGAACTTGGTGCTTAATTGGGAGAAGTGCCATTTCATGGTTACGCAAGGGATAGTGTTAGATCATATTATTTCCGAAAAAGGGTTAGAAGTAGATAAATCTAAAGTAGATCTTGTGCGTCACTTACCCTCTCCAACTTCGGTTAGAGAGATTCGTTCATTTCTTGGACACGCAGGATTTTATCGTAGGTTTATCAAGGACTTTTCCCACATCTCTCGCCCCTTGTGTAAACTGCTGCAAAAGGAGACCCCGTTCGTCTTTGATGAAGAATGCAACGCTGCCTTCAACAAGTTAAAGGAGCTTCTTACGAGCGCTCCTATTTTGTGCAGCCCTGATTGGTCTCTGCCATTTGAACTCATGTGCGACGCCTCGGATTATGCCGTAGGAGCCGTCTTGGGTCAGCGGAAGGACAAGAAGCCTTGCGTAATCTATTACGCCTCTCGGACGCTTGATGAAGCGCAAAGAAATTATACTACCACCGAGAAGGAGTTTCTTGCCGTGGTTTTTGCTTTAGATAAATTTCGATCTTATTTACTTCAAACTAAAGTAACTGTGTTTACCGATCATGCAGCTTTGAAGTATCTAATGCTCAAGAAGGACGCAAAACCACGACTTATCAGATGGATACTTCTACTCCAAGAATTCAACATCGAAATCAAGGACAAGAAGGGAGTAGAAAACGTCGTCGCTGACCACCTATCACGTTTGATAGGTGACCATGAGCCTGTCGAGATTGAAGAAACTTTTCCGGATGAAAAACTCTTCGGAATTGAGGTAACTACTTCGAAAACTCCTTGGTATGCAGATATCGTAAATTACTTAGTTACCGGTGAGTTTCCGTCTACCATGCATAAATTTCAACGTGACAAACTTAAGCATAATGCTAGAACCTTTATCTGGGATGAGCCTTATTTGTGGAAACAATGCTCCGATTTAGTAATTAGGAGATGTATCCCGGATAGTGAGTTTAAGCCCATTCTAGACTTTTGTCACAATGAAGCATGTGGGGGACACTTTGGTTCTAGGAGGACAGCCCTTAAGATTTTAGATTGCGGTTTCTTTTGGCCTAGTTTATTTCGCGATGCTCATGCATATTGTGCTGCATGTGATAAGTGCCAGAGATTCGGTAATTTAGGCCCTAGAGATCAAATGCCACAACACTACATATTTAATGTTGAAATTTTTGATGTGTGGGGTATTGATTTTATGGGACCATTTCCTCCCTCCAATGGTTTTACTTATATCTTACTCGCAGTAGATTATGTTTCTAAATGGGTGGAGGCAAAGGCCACCCGTACTAATGATTCGCGAGTTGTTGCAGATTTCCTACGAACTAACATTTTCAGTAGATTTGGAATGCCACGCGTTCTAATCAGCGATGGAGGAAGTCACTTTTGCAACCGCACGGTGGAAGCACTAATGAGGAAGTATGGCGTAAAACACAAGGTTTCCACACCATACCACCCTCAAACAAATGGAATGGCTGAAGTTTCCAACCGTGAGATCAAGAAGATTTTGGAGCGAACCGTCCGTCCAAACCGGAAAGATTGGAGTCAATGCTTAGACGATGCATTGTGGGCTTACAGGACTGCCTACAAGACCCCCATTGGTATGTCACCTTTCCGATTAATTTATGGAAAGGCGTGCCATCTTCCGGTTGAATTAGAGCACAAGGCATGGTGGGCCGTGAAGAAATTCAACATCGATCGAGATGCCGCAGGCTTGCATCGGAAGCTTCAACTTTGTGAACTTGAAGAAATCAGAAATGATGCTTTCGACAATGCGTGGATCTACAAAGAGAAGACGAAAAAGATCCACGATCAGATGATTCGCGGGAAGAGTTTTGAACCGGGGCAGAAAGTATTGCTTTTCAATTCAAGACTTAAGCTCTTTCCGGGAAAGCTTCGCTCTCGATGGATGGGGCCATTCATAGTTTCTCAAGTTCTACCTCATGGAGCAATTCTCATTCGATCTATCGACAAAGGTAGTGAGTTCAAAGTAAATGGCCATCGCTTGAAGCCCTATTTTGAGGCATTTGCGGAGCACACAGTGGAGGAGATGCAACTCCAAGAACCGGCCATTTCAAAAACAAAATGATGCATCACGTCCAAAGCTAACGACGTAAAACGAGCGCTCATTGGGAGGCAACCCAATAGGGAGACAACAGATTTGTTTTCTTCTCCCCTTTTACTTAATTTAATGGCTTTTGTATTTTAAACTAGAATTTTCGTAGATCCTATACTCCATGTTTAATTCTATACTGTTACTTTACTACATTGAGGGCAATGTAGAGTTTAAGTGTGGGGGAAGGGTTTATAATTTAATTATGTCTAAATTAGTGTTTTTCAGAGTCTTTAGGATGCCCTTAGCTAGTCGATGATGAAATTTGACCGATACGAACACATGGCGTATAAATCACATGCATCGAATTCTTGTGCTAATTGAGATATTCTATATGTTTTTAACATGTAGTAGATATGAATTGCAAAAACATGGTACAGAAATCGCATGCTTGAATAAGTTTTTAATCATATGAACCCTATGTGAGCTTTTGAGCTATCTGTTCTTTATTCGAGTGAATATACATCCATTTCGTAGCTACTAGCTTATATATGCCTCATTTGATTGCTTGCCATAGATTTTAATGAACTAGAGAATACTAGAACTTACTCATGTCAATTTGCAAAGCTTTTAAGTTGATACATACTTTGATTTTGGAAATGATTAAAGGCATTTAGGATTTTCCACCACATTGCCATATATCCATGTATCCCATTTGTACGCACAAGTTGCGACACCCCTAGATAAACCAATTGAGCCCACGTTAAGCTTTTCTTTTATCACCATAAATACCTAAACACTTACCCTAGTATAGAATATCCTTACCTTTGTTCCGGAAACTTGGTGAGAATTTTTCGAAACTAGCACATAAGATTATGGTTTGGTAAGAAAGATTGAAAGAGTTAATGTGAGTAAGGGGAAAGACTTGTCCAAATAACTTAAAAAGTATGAAATTGCCAAAAAGAAAAGAAAAAATATTTGAGAGAATGAAAAGAAAAAAAATTATTATCTCTCATGGCAATATGTTGTGTTCTAAGAATAAACCATTTGGATTAACGTCCCCCTTATTTGCGGATTTGGAGATTACGATAAATTGAAGGCCCAAAAATAGAACAAAATATGGCCTTTGTCCTGTCCGAAAAGCTCAAATGGTAGATTAGTGCATTGAAGTATACATGGTAACATTCAAATGGAGATGGAGGACTGAATATGGTGCTAGACTAAGTCGTTGGAACGTTTTTATCACCACATATCTAAATTTCGAATGCCTTAGCCTTAACCCCATTACAACCTCTCTAAAAGTCCTTTATGATCCTTAAAATGAGTAGCTTTCAATTAGTAGAGTAAGTTGCATGAGTAAGCTTATGGTTTTGGTTCATTTGTGCAAATAATCAAACTTTATTCATGTGGTTTTCATTTCAATTCATATACACTTTAAGTGAACCATTTTCATGAGTGAAAAATATGATGAGTGCATCCTTGTGAGTTGATTAAACCTTTATTCAAAGCATGCACAGCTATAACATAACCATTGTTTTCTCTATGTCTTACTTGTTCATTACATAAATTATATCGCAATTATCTCTTGAATTCGTTGAGCATACACGTTGAAATTCATGTGAGCCATCGCCATATACTTATGCAAATTCTGAGACAAATTTTAGCTAAGGGCTTAGTTGTTCTTTCTTTTGTTTTAAATTCTTAGAGAGTCTTAGTTTAACTTAGTGTTTGCTAAGGGACTAGCAAAGTCTAAGTGTGGGGGAATTTGATATACGCATTTTATGCCCGTTTCTTAACGCATTTCCCTTTTCGTTTAGCTATGTTATTACCTTAGTTTTTATGTTTTCCTTACTTAAATTGTTATTTTGAAGATATTTACGGTGGAGATTAATAACGGCGCAATTCGGAGGAATTTCGGCGATTTTGCGATTTTTGCGATTTCGGACCACGAAAAATGGGCCGGCCCAAAAAGCAAATTATGGGCCGATTTCTCAACTCTTGTTTCGGCCCATTAACAAGCCCAAACCCATGTAATTCGGCCTAGATGCCTTTTGGTGAAAGGGCAAGTCAACATTATCAAGCTAATAATCACAAATGGTGACTACACATGGTGATTCATGCTTAGGGTTCCCAAATGGTGACTACACTAGGTGACTCTTGCTTTGCATTGAATGAAAAGATGACTTGCCATGGTGACAAGCTAGGTGATTCATGCTTAGGGTTCGGCAATGGTGACTAAGTGTGTGACTTGCCTTAATGATCATTGCATGCATTAAATGGAGGAGGCAAGGTGGAAGAGAGAAGGCATGAATTCCTTGCCTATATAAGGGAGGAGGCAGCCATAAAACAGAACCATCACTCATTTTACTAAGCAAAGCTCTACACAAATACTCCTCCACCATTAAACACTTAAGAGTTCACACACCAAGCCGAAGCATCATCTTCCTCCATTCAAGGCCGAAGCAAGCTAGGGTTCCTCCATCCTTCCAAGCCGAAGCAAACCATCCTCCATCCCTCACAATACGCTAAGTCCCTTGTGAAGGAAGTCCATCTCCACCGTAGTTCATCAAGCACTCAAGATAAAAAGTGTAACCATGATCTTCACTTTCATTTCTTTAGCTTTGTATGTGAATCTTTTGATGTATTGGAATAACAAGTTTAGAAAGTTTAGATTTGTGTATCAAATGAATAACAAGTTTAGATTTGTGTTTCATGTGCCTAAACCGATTTGTAATATGCATGTGTTTATGATTTATAGCTTTTTATGCATGTTTGATACAATCTTAAAGCTTCGAATGCATGTATTAGAAAATACGCTAAGTCCCTCTCTTTTGCATGTTTCGATGATCGTATGTTGTTTAGGATGTTTATACGCTAAGTTGCATTCCTACACAATTATCAAGCATGTGTACTTAGTTATAAGTTATGAATTTCGCAACTTACACAAAGGTTTGATGCATGAAAAGGGTAGGTTAATAAGATGAGTTGATCACATGTAATTAATAGTGTAACTTCTTATTTTTAGCAAGCATAATTAGACTTTAAGTTTCTTGATTGTTGAAACTTGTCTATGAGTAAAACATGTTAGATGCCTAAGAGTTTTAGTTGTGTTTGCATGTTATGTACTTTAAATTCGTAGATTAAATAACCAACTTCCAATCCCCCCAAATATTTACATTTCCGCATAATAACGAAACCATGCATGCGCCCTTAATTCCCCGGATAAAGAACGATCCCTACTCGCCAATATTACAAATGACAAACGAAGGGTTTAAATTGCAATGCGCGTAATCGGTGTTTTTAAGGTCTACTTTGTGTTATCGTAAAAGCATGTTTTGCGTGTATCAAAACCTCATGAATGGAGTTAATTACTTGCACAAATGAACCAAAACCATAAGCTTACTCATGCAACTTACTCTACTAATTGAAAGCTACTCATTTTAAGGATCATAAAGGACTTTTAGTGAGGTTGTAATGGGGTTAAGGCTAAGGCATTCGAAATTTAGATATGTGGTGATAAAAACGTTCCAACGACTTAGTCTAGCACCATATTCGTCCTCCATCTCCACTCGAATGTTACCATGTATACTTCAATTTAAACTACCATTTGAGCTTTTCGGACAGGACAAAGGCCATATTTGTTCTATTTTTGGGCCTTCAATTTGTCGTAATCTCCAAATCCGCAAATAAGGGGGACGTTAATCCAATTGGTTTCTACTTTAGAACACAACATATTGCCATGAGAGATAATAATAATTTTTTTTTTCTTTTCATTCTCTCAAATATAATTTTTTTTCTTTTCTTTTTGGCAATCTCATACTTTTTTAGCTATTTGGACAAGTCTTTCCCCTTACTCACATTAACTCTTTTAATCTTTCCTACCAAACCATAATCTTATGTGCTAGTTTCGAAAAATTCTCACCAAGTTTCCGGAACAAGGGTAAGGATATTCTATACTAGGGTAAGTGTTTAGGTATATATGGTGATGAAAGAAAAGCTTAACGTGGGCTCAATTGGTTTATCTAGGGGTGTCGCAACTTGTGCGTACAAATGGGATACATGGATATATGGCAATGTGGTGGAAATTCCTAAATGCCTTTAATCATTTCCGAAATCAAAGTATGTATCAACTTAAAAGCTTTGCAAATTGACATGAGTAAGTTCTAGCATTCTCTAATTCATTAAAATCTATGGCAAGCAATCAAATGAGGCATATATAAGCTAGTAGCTACGAAATGGATGTACATTCACTCGAATAAAGAACAGATAGCTCAAAAGCTCACATAGGGTTCATATGATTAAAAACTTATTCAAGCATGCGATTTCTGTACCATGTTTTGCAATTCATATCTACTACATGTTAAAAACATATAGAATATCTCAATTAGCACAAGAATTCGATGCATGTGATTCATACGCCATATGTGTTCGTGTTGATCTAATTTCATCATCGACTAGTTAAGGGCGTCCTAAAGACTTTGAAAAACACTAATTTAGACACAATTAAATTGTAAACCTTTCCCCCACACTTAAACTCTACATTGCCCTCAATGTACTAAAGTAAAAGTATAGAATTAAACATGGAGTATAGGATCTACGAAAAATTCTAATGTAATACGCAAAAACCATTAAATTAATTAAAAGGGGAGAAGAAAACAAATCTGTTGTCTCCCTATTGGGTTGCCTCCCAATGAGCGCTTGTTTTACGTCGTTAGCTTTGGACGTGATGCATCATTTTGTTTTTGAAATGGCCGGTTCTTGGAGTTGCATCTCCTCCACGGTGTGCTCCGCAAATGCCTCAAAATAGGGCTTCAAGCGATGGCCATTTACTTTGAACTCACTACCTTTGTCGATAGATCGAATGAGAATTGCTCCATGAGGTAGAACTTGAGAAACTACGAATGGCCCCATCCATCGAGAGCGAAGCTTTCCCGGAAAGAGCTTAAGTCTTGAATTGAAAAGTAATACTTTCTGCCCTGGTTCAAAACTCTTCCCGCGAATCATCTGATCGTGGATCTTTTTCGTCTTCTCTTTGTAAATCCACGCATTGTCGAAAGCATCATTTCTGATTTCTTCTAGTTCATTAAGTTGTAGCTTCCGATGCAAGCCTGCGGCATCTCGATCGATGTTGAATTTCTTCACGGCCCACCATGCCTTGTGCTCCAATTCAACCGGAAGATGGCACGCCTTTCCATAAATTAATCGGAAAGGTGACATACCAATGGGGGTTTTGTAGGCAGTCTTGTAAGCCCACAATGCATCGTCTAAGCATTGACTCCAATCTTTCCGGTTGGGGCGGACGGTTCGCTCCAAAATCTTCTTGATCTCACGGTTGGAAACTTCAGCCATTCCATTGGTTTGAGGGTGGTATGGTGTGGAAACCTTGTGTTTTACGCCATACTTCCTCATCAGTGCTTCCACCGTGCGGTTGCAAAAGTGACTTCCTCCATCGCTAATTAGAACGCGTGGCATTCCAAATCTACTGAAAATGTTAGTTCGTAGGAAATCTGCAACAACTCGCGAATCATTAGTACGGGTGGCCTTTGCCTCCACCCATTTAGAAACATAATCTACTGCGAGTAAGATATAAGTAAAACCATTGGAGGGAGGAAATGGTCCCATGAAATCAATACCCCACACATCAAAAATTTCAACATTAAATATGTAGTGTTGTGGCATTTGATCTCTAGGGCCTAAATTACCGAATCTCTGGCACTTATCACATGCAGCACAATATGCATGAGCATCGCGAAATAAACTAGGCCAAAAGAAACCGCAATCTAAAATCTTAAGGGCTGTCCTCCTTGAACCAAAGTGTCCCCCACATGCTTCATTGTGACAAAAGTCTAGAATGGGCTTAAACTCACTATCCGGGATACATCTCCTAATTACTAAATCGGAGCATTGTTTCCATAAATAAGGCTCATCCCAGATAAAGGTTCTAGCATTATGCTTAAGTTTGTCACGTTGAAATTTATGCATGGTAGACGGAAACTCACCGGTAACTAAGTAATTTACGATATATGCATACCATGGAGTTTCCGAAATAGTTACCTCAATTCCGAAGAGTTTTTCATCCGGAAAAGTTTCTTCAATCTCGACAGGCTCATGGTCACCTATCAAACGTGATAGGTGGTCAGCGACGACGTTTTCTACTCCCTTCTTGTCCTTGATTTCGATGTTGAATTCTTGGAGTAGAAGTATCCATCTGATAAGTCGTGGTTTTGCATCCTTCTTGAGCATTAGATACTTCAAAGCTGCATGATCGGTAAACACAGTTACTTTAGTTTGAAGTAAATAAGATCGAAATTTATCTAAAGCAAAAACCACGGCAAGAAACTCCCTCTCGGTGGTAGTATAATTTCTTTGCGCTTCATCAAGCGTCCGAGAGGCGTAATAGATTACGCAAGGCTTCTTGTCCTTCCGCTGACCCAAGACGGCTCCTACGGCATAATCCGAGGCGTCGCACATGAGTTCAAATGGCAGAGACCAATCAGGGCTGCATAAAATAGGAGCGCTCGTGAGAAGCTCCTTCAACTTGTTGAAGGCAGCGTTGCATTCTTCATCAAAGACGAACGGGGTCTCCTTTTGCAGCAATTTACACAACGGGCGCGAGATGTGGGAAAAGTCTTTGATAAACCTACGATAAAATCCTGCGTGTCCAAGAAATGAATGAATCTCTCTAACCGAAGTTGGAGAGGGTAAGTGACGCACAAGATCTACTTTAGATTTATCAACTTCTAACCCTTTTTCCGAAATAATATGACCTAACACTATCCCTTGCGTAACCATGAAATGGCACTTCTCCCAATTAAGCACCAAGTTCGTTTCAACGCATCTTTGTAAAATTGTTTCTAAATTGTTTAAGCATGCATCAAAATCACTCCCAAATACACTAAAGTCGTCCATGAATACTTCAATAATTTTTTCAATGTACTCGGAGAAAATTGAGAGCATGCAACGTTGAAATGTACCTGGTGCGTTACACAGTCCAAATGGCATGCGGCGATAGGCAAACGTTCCGAACGGGCACGTGAACGTTGTCTTTTCTTGATCTTCCTCCGCAATGCTAATTTGGTTGTAGCCGGAGTATCCGTCGAGAAAACAATAAAATGCATGGCTGGCTAATCTTTCCAGCATTTGGTCGATGAATGGTAATGGAAAATGATCCTTGCGGGTTGCAGCGTTTAGCTTCCGGTAATCAATGCACACTCGGTGTCCAGTGATCGTCCGTTGTGGCACAAGTTCATTTTCCAGATTCTCGACGACGGTAATTCCCGATTTCTTTGGTACTACCTGCACTGGGGAAATCCAACGGCTATCAGAAATAGGGTAAATAACTCCACAGTCCATGAGTTTAATTACCTCCTTTTTTACCACCTCCATCATCGGAGGGTGGAGCCGACGTTGCGCTTCCCGCGTAGGCTTGGTGCCTTCTTCAAGGAAAATCCTATGCACACAGGTTGCTGGATTTATTCCCTTGATGTCCGCGAGTGTCCAGCCTATTGCGGGTTTGTACCTCTTGAGCACACTCACGAGCTTCTCCTCCTGCTCCTCTTCTAGCGCGGACGAAATAATGACGGGTAAAGTGTCATTCTCGCCCAAGTACGCATACTTCAGATGGTCCGGTAGTAGCTTGAGTTCTAAAACTGGAGCTTCTACGATGGAAGGAACCATTTTATTAGTACCAAAAGTAATTGGTAAAGGAGGAGAAAAGCTTACTTTTCGTGGTGCCGCATTTAGGGCCATGGCCATGTCTTGAATACGAGGTTCAAGCTCTAGTAAGGCTTCGAGAAGGCCGTCATGCCCAAGTTGAATGGCCATGTCGAGTTCATCCTCATTGATGGTGTCGAGGTAGCCTTGTGCTAAGGTATCCACGGGATCGTATGTCGAAATGGCAGCTACGCTCGACATTGGAAACTTCATCCCGTCCAGGATGTTGAACTCGATTCTTTCTCCATCAATCTCCATGGAGAAAGTGCCTTGAAACACATCAATCTTCGTTCTCGCAGTCCGCATGAAAGGTCGCCCAAGCAGTAGCGGCGTGGTGTTCAGTGGACTCTCTTCCATGTCAACTATATAGAAATCGGCAGGGAATATCAAGTTGTTGACTTGCACGAGAACGTCTTCTACGTATCCCCTCGGATACTTGTGGGTGCGATCGGCTAATTGGATGACAACACCATCTTGCTTGAGATCTCCAAGCTCCATCGATTCGAAAAGATAGTAAGGCATGACGTTGATGGAAGCTCCGAGATCAAGCATCACGTCTTTGAAGTGGTTGTCACCGATTACGCAAGGAACTGCAAAGCTCCCTGGGTCCTTCAGTTGTGGGGGTAGCCGACGCTGCAAAACCGCCGAAACGGTTGCGTTCACCTTCACAACCTCCTTCTCTCGAGTTTGCCTCCTCTGTGTGCATAATTCTTTGAGAAACTTCGCGTATATCGGCACCTGTTTTATGCACTCGATCAAGGGCAAATTCACTTGTACTTTTCGGAAGATGTCCAGGATATCTTCATATTGGGCATCCTTCTTCTTCGATTTTGATAATCTGCTAGGGAAAGGTGCAACAGCAAACGGAGAATTAGTAATAACCGTATTTGAAGGAATATGGTTTTTACCTTTGATTGGGGTAGGTTGTGGAGGTGATTGTGCCTTGGTGACATTAGGCGTCACCTTCTGTTTCTCGGCCTCTTGAATTGCCGGATCGATCTCATCTTCTTCTTCGTTGGTGATGTCCTCGATGGTGACTTCATCAAGATGAGATCGCTTGGTCTTTGGTTCCTCAAGTATCTTCCCACTCCTTGTGACTATAGCATTCACGTTTCTTTGATTTGGAGTGGTTTGAGGTGGAAGCCGACCGGTTTCCTTGATTTGGCCCATGAAATCAACAAGCTGGCCAAGCTGCTTCTTCACTTCGGTGATGTCGCGGCCATGTGAGTCAAGTGTCTCCTTTGTCTTCGATTGTCCGTCGAGGAGAACTTGAGTGGAGGCCGAAAGTTGCGACAACATCTTGTCGTAATCCGGGTTGGTGAAGGATTGCGAAGACGAACCCTGCTGCATCGGTGGCCTTGGTTGAAATGGAGGGCGTTGGTAGCTTTGTTGAGGTGCTGGAGGGTTCAAAGTTCCCTCGTTGCTGCTCCATCTAAAACCCGGATGATCACGGTTAACATAGTTGTTATAATTGTTATACCGTTGTCCTCCCTGATATCCGCCGATGGCGTTAGCGTGCTCCGGCTCGCTAGCTTGCTCTGGCACCTGTGGGCATTGGTCGTTGTGGTGACCTTGTGATTGACATATGCCACAAACAGGCCGTTGAGTTGCCCTGGCTCTTGTCGTCTCGAGATCTAAAACCTTCTCTAGCATATGAGCTAGTTTGTCGTATTTTTCGTCCGCGTCGGGTTTTGAACTCGCTTCACCGACTGCTCGTCTGTTGGACATTCCATATTGTGCATCATTATTCGCCCGATTTTCTAAAAGAGTTCTAGCTTCGGTTTCGGTTAAGTCCATGAATGCACCGGTAGCTGCTGCATCCAGCAATTCCCTATCAATCGGTTTGAGACCATCGTAAAAGTAATTCATGAGATTGGTCTCGGAAAATCCATGAGATGGGCAAGTGGCACACAAAACCTTGAATCGGTCGTAGTATTGGCCGAAGGTCTCGTCCGGTTTCTGTGTGATGCCAGTGATTTGCTTTCTCAAGACGGTGATCTTTGAGGCCGGGAAGTACTTCGCTAGGAACATATCCGCAAGTTGCTTCCATGAGGTAATATGGTTCGGCGGTAGTTCCATTAGCCAAGACTCGGCCCTGTCGACTAGGGTGAATGGAAATGCCTTCAGCTTGAAGAGCTCCGTATCAGCATCAGATGGCTTCATGCTGTTACAAACAAATTGGAATTGTTTGAGATGCTTGTTCGGATCTTCATTGGAAAGTCCGTGAAAAATGGGTAGTCGGTGGAGGAAGCCACTCTTTAGCTCGATATCCTTCATGTTTTCCTCCGGTTGTGGAAAAGCAATGCTCGAAGGCCCGCTGCTCCATTCTGTTGAGCAGGTGCGCTGACGAAGAGATTGTCCTGCATTGGCCATGTTGATTTCTTGTGCTTCTGCTTCTGAATTGTGGTCGGTTGATGAGGCTAAAGTATGGTCGGTTGATGAATGTGAAGACTCGGAACCTTCCTCGATGATGGGATGATCCAGGATGTCTGTTTGAGCTTTAAGTCTCGCTATTCTCTCTGCGATCTCCTCAAAGTTTGTTCTAGATGGTCCAGGATTCTGATCGGACATTCATTAGCCTGAGCATCCACCAAAGACCAAGTGTTAGTATCAACAAATAATTTGAGATGAATATAGAAATACTAACCAAAATCGTAAGGCGTATTTAGAAAACAAAGCAATAACAAATAGTAAAACTATCAAAACATACTATAAATACTCACAAATACTTAAAAACTACTAAAACACACAAAATTTATAATAGTTAAGACACTAGGTGTAATTTACTAAGTAATGCAAATGAATTAATCAATTTTATGGGCTATGCAAAAGAATGTAATAAACTAAGACACATGTTTTCTGCAAATTAAAACTATATAATGCTAAACCCAAGAATTTAGTTAGAACATATATAAAAAAAGTTCAAATACAAGCAAACAATAATTCACATCGAATTTATGCACCACACATTTTTTTTCAATAAAATGCATTAAACAACAATCCTACGTGAAAGATGGAGTGCATGCATAAGAGAAAACGTTAGAACCTGCAGAAAACACACGAGTTACGTGCTAAAAAAATTGAATGCAAAGAATGACCTCTTCTTCGATCTTATGTCCCTAACTTCACTTAGGTTAGGGTACTCGGTAGTGAAATCCGAGTATCATAAAACCTTAGAGAGGTTATGCAAGCTAAGTAACGTTTGTTAGTCCTTTACAGTTTTTAATGCACATATAAACACAAAAATTTGACTAAGTTTTATTTATTTCCTTTGGCCCCGATGGTACGTGGTGCAGAGGCTCTCGACTGTGCAATGGGTCTCGTTCATCCGAAGATGAAGTCTGATTCCAGGAGGTCTAAGCATGCATAATCCGATATACCATCTATTTAAAGGATTATGTCGTATTTATCAAGTTCGTATTTATCCGTATTCGTATGCACTTATGATTTACAGAGAGTACGCGAAATGATTATTCGGTAAATTTCTTGGACGTGCGGCCCGCGCGAAAATATATACCGACTACAATTCAGCTTAGTTACGTTTAGAAATGGTTAGTAGGAATAGAGATAACGCGAGAGGTAAGGACTAATATTTAGAACAACCCGAGGCTTACTCGTAAGAGTATATACTCCAATGTTGTTCCTAGAGACACCCCGAGGCTAACCAGTTACGGTATATACTCCAATGGTGTTCTATTGCTTAGATCCGAAACCCGGCACCAATCATAAACCCATTCACCATATCCAACAATCAGCCAAATTTGTGAGATAGTATATAATCTCAAGTTCTTAGTAAACTCCGCCCACAACCTCGTGCCCATAACTGCACTTAGGTTATGGCATGTGGTGATGAAATCCACACATCACGAGGGGTTAAGGAGATAAACCAGAAAAAGAGGCACCACCTATTCCAAAGAACGAAACCTTATAACCAATACTCGTGCACAATGTAAATCAATTTAAGTACGTCTACGTTTTGATTGCGCCTATGATTTAAAAGGAATACACGACTTAGTTATTGAATAAATCTCTTGTCCGTGCGGCCCGCGCGAAAATGTATACCAACTATCGTTAATTTTCGTAATTGTTGGAAATGACCAGTTGGGATAGATGTAACGCAAGAGGTGAGAACTAATTTCTGGGAACAACCTGAGGCTAACTCGTAAGAGTATATACTCCATTGTTGTTCTTAGAAACACCCCGAGGCTTACTCGTAAGAGTATATACTCCAATGGTGTTCTGTTTTCTTAGTTCAAAACCCGTCACCATTCATAACCCTTCTAGACATCATAACCAACTCTTACTCGAATTCACAAGATAGTATACAATCTCAAGTGTTTGTAAACTCCGCCCACAACCTCGTGTCCATAACTTCACTTAGGTTATGGCGTGTGGTGATGAAATCCACACTTCACGAAGGGTTAAGGAGATAGACAAACAAAAGAGGCACCACCTATTCCATAGAGATTTATTTAATAACTAAGTGCTAGTACTCAAATTAAATCAAAGACTATCCTTTAACATGAAAATAAATTATGCAAGTGTAAAAACTAAGTATAAATAAATTCGTCTAAGTAAAAGTATGCATTGTAAACATGTATGTAAATTTCTTTAAGTATAAACAAGAATGAACAAGTATGTACTTCGAAAATTTAGACATGCTTTTAATCACAAATGTACAACGAAATCATACAAAAACATTCTAACTCCCCGGCAACGGTGCCAAAAATTGATACGCGCAAAACATGCATTCACGTTAACTTAAAAACACAGATTACGCGCATTGCAATTTAAACCCTTCTTTTGTCATTTGTAATATTGGCGAGTAGTGATCGTTCTTTATCCGGGGAATTAAGGGCGCATGCATGGTTTCGTTAATAGGCGGAAATGTAAATGTTTGGGGGGATTGGAAGTTGGTTGTTTAATCTACGAAATTAAAGTACATAACATGCAAACACAACTAAAACTCTTAGGCATCTAACATGTTTTACTCATAGACAAGTTTCAACAATCAAGAAACTTAAAGTCTAATTATGCTTGCTAAAAATAAGAAGTTACACTACTAATTACATGTGATCATCTCATCTTATTAACCTACCCTTTTCATGCATCAAACCTTTTTGTAAGTTATGAAATTCATAACTTCTAACTAAATACACATGCTTAATAATTGAGTAGGAATGCAACTTAGCGTATAAACATCCTAAACAACATACGATCATCGAAACATGCGAAAGAGAGGGACTTAGCGTATTTTCTAACACATGCATTCGAAGCTTTAAGATTGTATCAAACATGCATAAAAGGCTAGAAATCATAAACACATGCATATTACAAATCGGTTTAAGAGCATAAAACACAAATCTAAACTTGTTCTTCATTTGATACATAAATGTATTCCAATACATCAAGAGGTTCAAATACAAAACAAAAGAAATGAAAGTGAAGATCATGGTTACACTTTTTGTCTTGAATGCTAGATGATCTACGGTGGAGATGGCTTTCCTTCACAAGGGACTTAGCGTATTGTGAAGGATGGAGGATGCTTTGCTTCGGCTTGGATGGAGGAGAACCCTAGAACCTTGCTTCGGCCTGGAATGGAGGAGATGTGCTTCGGCTTGTAAGAGAACCTTCAAGTGTTTATGGTGGAAGAGTATTTGTGTAGAGCTTTGGCTAGTAAATTGAGTGATGCTTTGAATGGTTCGGCCTCCCTTGGTATTTATAGGCAAGGATGTTTGCCTTCTCTCTTCCACCTTGCCTCCTTCCATTAAATGCAAGCAATGATCAATATGGCAAGTCACACACTTAGTCACCATGTGTGATCATCACAAAGCAAGAGTCACCATGTGTAGTCACCATTTGGGAACCCTAAGCAAGAGTCACCATGCTAGTCACCATGGCAAGTCATCTTTTCATTTAATGCAAGCAAGAGTCACCAAAATGAGTCACTAGCTTGATATTGTTGACTTTTCCTCTTCCCCACTTTGCTTCCTAGCCGAATTGAATGTGTTTGGGCCATATAATGGGCCGAAATAAAAGTTGAGAATTCGGCCCACAATTTGCTTTTTGGGCCGGCACATTTTCGGAGGTCCAAAATCGCAAAAATCGCAAAATCGCCGAAATTCCTCCGAATTGCGTCGTTATTAATCTCCACCGTAAATATCTTCAAAATAACATATTAATTAAGAAAAACATAAAAACTAAGATTATAACATAGCTAAACGAAAAGGGAAATGCGTTAAGAAACGAGCATAAAATGCGTATATCAACATGCTTCATTGTGACAAAAGTCTAGAATGGGCTTAAACTCACTATCCGGGATACATCTCCTAATTACTAAATCGGAGCATTGTTTCCATAAATAAGGCTCATCCCAGATAAAGGTTCTAGCATTATGCTTAAGTTTGTCACGTTGAAATTTATGCATGGTAGACGGAAACTCACCGGTAACTAAGTAATTTATGATATCTGCATACCAAGGAGTTTCCGAAGTAGTTACCTCAATTCCGAAGAGTTTTTCATCCGGAAAAGTTTCTTCAATCTCGACAGGCTCATGGTCACCTATCAAACGTGATAGGTGGTCAGCGACGACGTTTTCTACTCCCTTCTTATCCTTGATTTCGATGTTGAATTCTTGGAGTAGAAGTATCCATCTGATAAGTCGTGGTTTTGCGTCCTTCTTGAGCATTAGATACTTCAAAGCTGCATGATCGGTAAACACAGTTACTTTAGTTTGAAGTAAATAAGATCGAAATTTATCTAAAGCAAAAACCACGGCAAGAAACTCCTTCTCGGTGGTAGTATAATTTCTTTGCGCTTCATCAAGCGTCCGAGAGGCGTAATAGATTACGCAAGGCTTCTTGTCCTTCCGCTGACCCAAGACGGCTCCTACGGCATAATCCGAGGCGTCGCACATGAGTTCAAATGGCAGAGACCAATCAGGGCTGCATAAAATAGGAGCGCTCGTGAGAAGCTCCTTCAACTTGTTGAAGGCAGCGTTGCATTCTTCATCAAAGACGAACGGGGTCTCCTTTTGCAGCAGTTTACACAAAGGGCGCGAGATGTGGGAAAAGTCTTTGATAAACCTACGATAAAATCCTGCGTGTCCAAGAAATGAACGAATCTCTCTAACCGAAGTTGGAGAGGGTAAGTGACGCACAAGATCTACTTTAGATTTATCAACTTCTAACCCTTTTTCTGAAATAATATGACCTAACACTATCCCTTGCGTAACCATAAAATGGCACTTCTCCCAATTAAGCACCAAGTTCGTTTCAACGCATCTTTGTAAAATTGTTTCTAAATTGTTTAAGCATGCATCAAAATCACTCCCAAATACACTAAAGTCGTCCATGAATACTTCAATAATTTTTTCAATGTACTCGGAGAAAATTGAGAGCATGCAACGTTGAAATGTACCTGGTGCGTTACACAGTCCAAATGGCATGCGGCGATAGGCAAACGTTCCGAAAGGGCACGTGAACGTTGTCTTTTCTTGATCCTCCTCCGCAATGCTAATTTGGTTGTAGCCGGAATATCCGTCGAGAAAACAATAAAATGCATGGCCGGCTAATCTTTCCAGCATTTGGTCGATGAATGGTAAGGGAAAATGATCCTTGCGGGTTGCAGCGTTTAGCTTCCGGTAATCAATGCACACTCGGTGTCCAGTGATCGTCCGTTGTGGCACAAGTTCATTTTCCAGATTCTCGACGACGGTGATTCCCGATTTCTTAGGTACAACCTGCACTGGGGAAACCCAACGGCTATCAGAAATAGGATAAATAACTCCACAGTCCATGAGTTTAATTACCTCCTTTTTTACCACCTCCATCATCGGAGGGTGGAGCCGACGTTGCGCTTCCCGCGTAGGTTTGGTGCCTTCTTCAAGGAAAATCCTATGCACACAGGTTGCTGGATTTATTCCCTTGATGTCCGCGAGTGTCCAGCCTATTGCGGGTTTGTACCGTTTGAGCACACTAACGAGCTTCTCCTCCTGTTCCTCTTCTAGCGCGGACGAAATAATGACCAGTAAAGTTTCATTCTCGCCCAAGTACGTATACTTCAGATGGTCCGGTAGTAGCTTGAGTTCTAAAACTGGAGCTTCTACGATGGAAGGAACCATTTTATTAGTACCAAAAGTAATTGGTAAAGGAGGAGAAAAGCTTACTTTTCGTGGTGCGGCATTTAGGGCCATGGCCATGCCTTGAATACGAGGTTCAAGCTCTAGTAAAGCCTCGAGAAGGCCGTCATGCCCAAGTTGAATGGCCATGTCGAGTTCATCCTCATTGATGGTGTCGAGGTAGCCTTGTGCTAAGGTATCCACAGGATCGTATGTCGAAATGGCAGCTACGCTCGACATTGGAAACTTCATCCCGTCCAGGATGTTGAACTCGATTCTTTCTCCATCAATCTCCATGGAGAAAGTGCCTTGAAACACATCAATCTTCGTTCTCGCAGTCCGCATGAAAGGTCGCCCAAGCAGCAGTGGCGTGGTGTTCAGTGGACTCTCTTCCATGTCAACTATATAGAAATCGGCTGGGAATATCAAGTTGTTGACTTGCACGAGAACGTCTTCTACGTATCCCCTCGGATACTTGTGGGTGCGATCGGCTAATTGGATGACAACACCATCTTGTTTGAGATCTCCAAGCTCCATCGATTCGAATAGATAGTAAGGCATGACGTTGATGGAAGCTCCTAGATCAAGCATTACGTCTTCAAAGTGGGTGTCACCGATTACGCAAGGAACTGCAAAGCTCCCTGGGTCCTTCAGTTTTGGGGGTAGCCGACGCTGCAAAACCGCCGAAACGGTTGCGTTCACCTTCACAACCTCCTTCTCTCGAGTTTGCCTCCTCTGTGTGCATAATTCTTTGAGAAATTTCGCGTATATTGGCACTTGTTTTATGCACTCGATCAAGGGCAAATTCACTTGGACCTTTCGGAAGATGTCCAAAATATCTTCATATTGAGCATCCTTCTTCTTCGATTTTAACAATCTGCTAGGGAAAGGTGCAACAGCAAACGGAGAATTAGTAATAACCGTATTTGAAGGAATATGGTTTTTACCTTTGATTGGGGTGGGTTGTGGAGGGGATTGTGCCTTGGTGACATTAGGCGTCACCTTCTTTTTCTCGGCCTCTTGAATTGCCGGATCGATCTCATCTTCTTCTTCGTTGGTGATGTCCTCAATGGTGACTTCATCAAGATGAGATCGCTTGGTCTTTGGTTCCTCAAGTATCTTCCCACTCCTTGTGACTATAGCATTCACGTTTCTTTGATTAGGAGTGGTTTGAGGTGGAAGCTGACCGGTTACCTTGATTTGGCCCATGAAATCAACAAGCTGGCCAAGCTGCTTCTTCACTTCGGTGATGTCGCGGCCATGTGAGTCAAGTGTCTCCTTTGTCTTCGATTGTCCGTCGAGGAGAACTTGAGTGGAGGCCGAAAGTTGCGACAACATCTTGTCGTAATCCGGGTTGGTGAAGGATTGCGAAGACGAACCCTGCTGCATCGGTGGCCTTGGTTGAAATGGAGGGCGTTGGTAGCTTTGTTGAGGTGCTGGAGGGTTCAAAGTTCCCTCATTGCTGCTCCATCTAAACCCCGGATGATCACGGTTGACATAGTTGTTGTAATTGTTATACCGTTGTCCTCCCTGATATCCGCCGATGGCGTTAGCGTGCTCCGGCTCGCTTGCTTGCTCCGGCACTTGAGGGCATTGGTCGTTGTGGTGACCTTGTGTTTGACATATGCCACAAACAGGCCGTTGAGTTGCCTTCGCTCTTGTCGTCTCGAGTTCTAAAACCTTCTCTAGCATATGAGCTAGTTTGTCGTACTTTTCGTCCGCGTCGGTTGTAGAACTCGCTTCACCGACTGCTCGTCTGTTGGACATTCCGTATTGTGCATCATTATTCGCCCGATTCTCTAGAAGAGCTCTAGCTTCGGTTTCGGTTAAGTCCATGAATGCACCGGTGGCTGCTGCATCCAGCAATTCCCTATCGATCGGCTTGAGACCATCGTAAAAGTAATTCATGAGATTGGTCTCGGAGAATCCATGCGATGGGCAAGTGGCACATAAAACCTTGAATCGGTCGTAGTATTGGCCGAAGGTCTCGTCCGGTTTCTGTGTGATGCCAGTGATTTGCTTTCTCAAGACGGTGATCTTTGAGGCCGGGAAGTACTTTGCTAGGAACATATCCGCAAGTTGCTTCCATGAGGTAATATGGTTCGGCGGTAGTTCCATAAGCCAAGACTCGGCCCTGTCGACTAGGGTGAATGGGAATGCCTTCAATTTGAAGAGCTCCGTATCAGCATCGGATGGCTTCATGCTGTTACAAACAAATTGGAATTGTTTGAGATGCTTGTTCGGATCTTCATTGGAAAGTCCATGAAAAATGGGTAGTCGGTGGAGGAAGCCACTCTTTAGCTCGATATCCTTCATGTTTTCCTCCGGTTGTGGAAAAGCAATGCTCGAAGGCCCGCTGCTCCATTCTGTTGAGCAAGTGCGCTGACGAAGAGATTGTCCTGCATTGGCCATGTTGATTTCTTGTGCTTCTGCTTCTGAATTGTGGTCGGTTGATGAGGCTAAAGTATGGTCGGTTGATGAATGTGAAGACTCGGAACCTTCCTCGATGATGGGATGATCCAGGATGTCTGTTTGAGCTTTAAGTCTCGCTATTCTCTCTGCGATTTCCTCAAACTTTGTTCTAGATGGTCCAGGATTCTGATCGGACATTCATTTAGCCTGAGCATCCACCAAAGACCAAGTGTTAGTATCAACAAATAATTTGAGATGAATATAGAAATACTAACCAAAATCGTAAGGCGTATTTAGAAAACAAAGCAATAACAAATAGTAAAACTATCAAAACATACTATAAATACTCACAAACACTAAAAAAACTACTAATAACACTCAAAATTTATAATACTTAAGACACTAAATGTAATTTACTAAGTAATGCAAATGATTTAATCAATTTAAGGGCTATGCAAAAGAATGTAATAGACTAAGACACATGTTTTCTGCAAATTGACACTATATAATGCTAAACCTAAGAATTTAGTTAGAATATATATAAACAAAGTTCAAATACAAGCAAACAATAATTCACATCGAATTTATGCACCACACACATTTTTTTCTTCAATAAAATGCATTAAACAACAATCCTACGTGAAAGATGGAGTGCATGCATAAGAGAAAACGTTAGAACCTGCAGAAAACACACGAGTTACGTGCTAAAAAAAATGAATGCAAAGAATGACCTCTTCTTCGATCTTATGTCCCTAACTTCACTTAGGTTAGGGTACTCGGTAGTGAAATCCGAGTATCATAAAGCCTAAAAAGAGGTTATGCAAGCTAAGTAACGGTTGTTAGTCCTTTACAGTTTTTAATGCACATATAAACACAAAAATTTGACTAAGTTTTATTTATTTCCTTTGGCCCCGATGGTACGTGGTGCAGAGGCTCTCGACTGTGCAATGGGTCTCGTTCATCCGAAGATGAAGTCTGATTCCAGGAGGTCTAAGCATGCATAATCCGATATACCATCTATTTAAAGGATTATGTCGTATTAAGTTCATGTATTTATCCGTATTCATATGCACTTATGATTTACAGAGAGTACGCGAAATGATCATTCGGTAAATTTCTTGGACGTGCGGCCCGCGCGAAAATATATACCGACTACAATTCAGCTTAGTTACGTTTAGAAATGGTTAGTAGGAATAGAGATAACGCGAGAGGTAAGGACTAATATTTAGAACAACCCGAGGCTTACTCGTAAGAGTATATACTCCAATGTTGTTCCTAGAAACACCCCGAGGCTAACCAGTTACAGTATATACTCCAATGGTGTTCTATTGCTTAGATCCGAAACCCGACACCAATCATAAACCCATTCACCATATCCAACAATCAGCCAAATTTGTGAGATAGTATATAATCTCAAGTTCTTAGTAAACTCCGCCCACAACCTCGTGCCCATAACTTCACTTAGGTTATGGCGTGTGGTGATGAAATCCACACATCACGAAGGGTTAAGGAGATAAACCAGAAAAAGAGGCACCACCTATTCCAAAGAACGAAACTTTATAACCAATACTCGTACTCAATGTAAATCAATTTAAGTACGTCTACGTTTTGATTGCGCCTATGATTTAAAAGGAATACACGACTTAGTTATTGAATAAATCTCTTGTCCGTGCGGCCCGCGCGAAAATGTATACCAACTATCGTTAATCCTCGTAATTGTTGGAAATGACCAGTTGGGATAGATGTAACGCGAGAGGTGAGAACTAATTTCTGGGAACAACCTGAGGCTAACTCGTAAGAGTATATACTCCAATGTTGTTCTTAGAAACACCCCGAGGCTTACTCGTAAGAGTATGTACTCCATTGGTGTTCTGTTTTCTTAGTTCAAAACCCGTCACCATTCATAACCCTTCTAGACATCATAACCAACTCTTACTCGAATTCACAAGATAGTATACAATCTCAAGTGTTTGTAAACTCCGCCCACAACCTCGTGCCCATAACTTCACTTAGGTTATGGCGTGTGGTGATGAAATCCACACATCACGAAGGGTTAAGGAGATAGACAAACAAAAGAGGCACCACCTATTCCATAGAGATTTATTTAATAACTAAGTGCTAGTACTCAAATTAAATCAAAGACTATCCTTTAACATGAAAATAAATTATGCAAGTGTAAAAACTAAGTATAAATAAATTCGTCTAAGTAAAAGTATGCATTGTAAACATGTATGTAAATTTCTTTAAGTATAAACAAGAATGAACAAGTATGTACTTCGAAAATTTAGACATGCTTTTAATCACAAATGTACTACGAAATCATACAAAAACATTCTAACTCCCCGGTAACGGCGCCAAAAATTGATACGCGCAAAACATGCATTCACGTTAACTTAAAAACACAGATTACGCGCATTGCAATTTAAACCCTTCTTTTGTCATTTGTAATATTGGCGAGTAGGGATCGTTCTTTATCCGGGGAATTAAGGGCGCATGCATGGTTTCGTTAATAAGCGGAAATGTAAATGTTTGGGGGGATTGGAAGTTGGTTGTTTAATCTACGAAATTAAAGTACAAAAACATGCAAACACAACTAAAACTCTTAGGCATCTAACATGTTTTACTCATAGACAAGTTTCAACAATCAAGAAACTTAAAGTTTAATTATGCTTGCTAAAAATAAGAAGTTACACTACTAATTACATGTGATCATCTCATCTTATTAGCCTACCCTTTTCATGCATCAAACCTTTTTGTAAGTTACGAAATTCATAACTTCTAACTAAATACACATGCTTAATAATTGAGTAGGAATGCAACTTAGCGTATAAACATCCTAAACAACTTACGATCATCGAAACATGCGAAAGAGAGGGACTTAGCGTATTTTCTAACACATGCATTCGAAGCTTTAAGATTGTATCAAACATGCATAAAAGGCTAGAAATCATAAACACATGCATATTACAAATCGGTTTAAACACATAAAACACAAATCTAAACTTGTTCTTCATTTGATACACAAATCTAAACTTGTTATTCCAATACATCAAAAGATTCAAATACAAAGCTAAAGAAATGAAAGTGAAGATCATGGTTACACTTTTTGTCTTGAGTGCTTGATGAACTACGGTGGAGATGGCTTTCCTTCACAAGGGACTTAGCGTATTGTGAGGGATGGAGGATGATAGCTTCGGCTTGGAGGAGGAGATGGATGCTTCGGTTTGGAATGGAGGAGGAGATGCTTGGGTTTAGCATTATATAGTTTTAACATGTGTCTTAGTTTATTACATTCTTTTGCATAGCCCATAAAATTGATTAACTCATTTGCATTACTTAGTAAATTACACCTAGTGTCTTAACTATTATAAATTTTGTGTGTTTTAGTAGTTTTTAAGTATTTGTGAGTATTTATAGTATGTTTTGATAGTTTTACTATTTGTTATTGCTTTGTTTTCTAAATACGCCTTACGATTTTGGTTAGTATTTCTATATTCATCTCAAATTATTTGTTGATACTAACACTTGGTCTTTGGTGGATGCTCAGGCTAATGAATGTCCAATCGGAATCCTGAACCATCTAGAACGAACTTTGTGGAGATCGCAGAGAGAATAGCGAGACTTAAAGCTCAAACTGACATCCTGGATCATCCCATCATCGAGGAAGTTTCCGAGTCTTCACATTCATCAACCGACCATACTTTAGCCTCATCAACCGACCACAATTCAGAAGTAGAAGCACAGCAAATCAACATGGCCAATGCAGGACAATCTCTTCGTCAACGCACCTGCTCAACCGAATGGAGCAGCGGACCTTCGAGCATTGCTTTTCCACCACCGGGGGAAAACATGAAAGAAGTCGAGCTGAAGAGTGGTTTCCTCCACCGACTACCCATTTTTCACGGACTTTCCAACGAAGATCCGAACAAGCATCTCAAACAATTCCAATTTGTTTGTAACAGCATGAAGCCAGCTGATGCTGATACGGAGCTCTTCAAGCTGAAGGCATTTCCATTCACCCTAGTCGACAGGGCCGAGTCTTGGCTTATGGAACTACCGCCGAACCATATCACTTCATGGAAGCAACTTGCGGACATGTTCCTAGCGAAGTACTTCCCGGCCTCAAAAATCACCGTCTTGAGAAAGCAAATCACTGGCATCACACAGAAACAAGACGAGACCTTCGGCCAATATTACGACCGATTCAAGGATTTGTGTGCCACTTGCCCATCGCATGGATTTTCCGAGACCAATCTCATGAATTACTTTTACGATGGTCTCAAGCCGATCGATAGGGAATTGCTGGATGCAGCAGCTACCGGTGCATTCATGGACTTAACCGAAATCGACGCCAGAACTCTTCTCGAGAATCGGGCGAATAATGATGCACAATACGGAATGTCAAACAGACGAGCAGTCGGTGAAGCGAGTTCTAAACCCGACGCGGACGAAAAATACGACAAACTAGCTCATATGCTAGAGAAGGTTTTAGATCTCGAGACGACAAGAGCCAGGGCAACTCAACGGCCTGTTTGCGGCATATGTCAATCACAAGGTCACCACAATGACCAATGCCCTCAGGTGCCGGAGCAAGCTAGCGAGCCGGAGCACGCTAACGCCATCGGCGGATATCAGGGAGGACAACGGTATAACAATTACAACAACTATGTCAACCGTGATCATCCGGGTTTTAGATGGAGCAGCAACGAGGGAACTTTGAACCCTCCAGCACCTCAACAAAGCTACCAACGCCCTCCATTTCAACTAAGGCCACCGATGCAGCATGGTTCGTCATCTCAAACCTTCACCAATCCGGATTACGACAAGATGTTGTCGCAACTTTCGGCCTCCACTCAAGTTCTCCTCGACGGACAATCGAAGACAAAGGAAACATTGGATTCTCATGGCCGAGACATCACCGAAGTGAAGAAGCAGCTTGGCCAACTTGTTGATTTCATGGGCCAAATCAAAGAAACCGGTCGGCTTCCACCTCAAACCACTCCTAATCAAAGAAACGTGAATGCTATAGTCACAAGGAGTGGGAAGATACTTGAGGAACCAAAGACCAAGCGATCTCATCTTGATGAAGTCACCATTGAGGACATCACCAACGAAGAAGAAGATGACATCGATCCGGCAATTCAAGAGGCCGAGAAAAAGAAGGTGATACGCGCAAAACATGCATTCACGTTAACTTAAAAACACAGATTACGCGCATTGCAATTTAAACCCTTCTTTTGTCATTTATAATATTGGCGAGTAGGGATCGTTCTTTATCCGGGGAATTAAGGGCGCATGCATGGTTTCGTTAATAAGCGGAAATGTAAATGTTTGGGGGGATTGGAAATTGGTTGTTTTAATCTACGAAATTAAAGTACATAACATGCAAACACAACTAAACTCTTAGGCATCTAACATGTTTTACTCATAGACAAGTTTCAACAATCAAGAAACTTAAAGTCTAATTATGCTTGCTAAAAATAAGAAGTTACACTACTAATTACATGTGATCATCTCATCTTATTAACCTACCCTTTTCATGCATCAAACCTTTTTGTAAGTTACGAAATTCATAACTTCTAACTAAATACACATGCTTAATAATTGAGTAGGAATGCAACTTAGCGTATAAACATCCTAAACAACTTACGATCATCGAAACATGCGAAAGAGAGGGACTTAGCGTATTTTCTAACACATGCATTCGAAGCTTTAAGATTGTATCAAACATGCATAAAAGGCTAGAAATCATAAACACATGCATATTACAAATCGGTTTAAACACATAAAACACAAATCTAAACTTGTTCTTCATTTGATACACAAATCTAAACTTGTTATTCCAATACATCAAAAGATTCAAATACAAAGCTAAAGAAATGAAAGTGAAGATCATGGTTACACTTTTTGTCTTGAGTGCTTGATGAACTACGGTGGAGATGGCTTTCCTTCACAAGGGACTTAGCGTATTGTGAGGGATGGAGGATGATAGCTTCGGCTTGGAGGAGGAGATGGATGCTTCGGTTTGGAATGGAGGAGGAGATGCTTCGGCTTGGAATGGAGGAGATGGATGCTTCGGCTTTGTGTGAACCTTCAAGTGTTTAATGGTGGAGGAGTATTTGTGTAGAGCTTTGGCTTAGTAAAATGAGTGATGCTTTGAATGGTTCGGCCTCCCTTGGTATTTATAGGCAAGGATGTTTGCCTTCTCTCTTCCACCTTGCCTCCATCCATTAAATGCAAGCAATGATCAATATGGCAAGTCACACACTTAGTCACCATGTGTGATCATCACAAAGCAAGAGTCACCATGTGTAGTCACCATTTGGGAACCCTAAGCAAGAGTCACCATGCTAGTCACCATGGCAAGTCATCTTTTCATTTAATGCAAGCAAGAGTCACCAAAATGAGTCACTAGCTTGATATTGTTGACTTTTCCTCTTCCCCACTTTGCTTCCTAGCCGAATTGAATGTGTTTGGGCCATATAATGGGCCGAAATAAAAGTTGAGAATTCGGCCCACAATTTGCTTTTTGGGCCGGCCCATTTTCGGAGGTCCAAAATCGCAAAAATCGCAAAATCGCCGAAATTCCTCCGAATTGCGTCGTTATTAATCTCCACCGTAAATATCTTCAAAATAACATATTAATTAAGAAAAACATAAAAACTAAGATTATAACATAGCTAAACGAAAAGGGAAATGCGTTAAGAAACGAGCATAAAATGCGTATATCAAATTCCCCCACACTTAGACTTTGCTAGTCCCTTAGCAAACACTAAGTTTAAACTAAGACTCCCTAAGAATTTAAAACAAAGGAAAGAACACAACTAAGCCCTTAGCTAAAATTTGTCTCAGAATTTGCATAAGTATATGGCGATGGCTCACATGAATTTCAACTTGTATGCTCAACGAATTCAAGAGATAAATGCGATATAATTATGTAATGAACAAGTAAGACATAAAGAAAACAACGGTTATGTTTATAGCTGTGCATGCTTTGAATAAAGGTTTAATCAGCTCACAAGGATGCACTCATCATATTTTTCACTCCTGATAAGGGTTCACTTTAAGATGTATATGAATTGAAATGAAAACCACATGAATGAAGTTAATTACTTGCACAAATGAACCAAAACCATAAGCTTACTCATGCAACTTACTCTACTAATTGAAAGCTACTCATTTTAAGGATCATAAAGGACTTTTAGTGAGGTTGTAATGGGGTTAAGGCTAAGGCATTTCGAAATTTAGATATGTGGTGATAAAAACGTTCCAACGACTTAGTCTAGCACCATATTCAGTCCTCCATCTCCATTTGAATGTTACCATGTATACTTCAATGCACTAATCTACCCTTTGAGCTTTTCGGACAGGACAAAGGCCATATTTTGTTCTATTTTTGGGCCTTCAATTTATCGTAATCTCCAAATCCGCAAATAAGGGGGACGTTAATCCAAATGGTTTATTCTTAGAACACAACATATTGCCATGAGAGATAATAATTTTTTTTCTTTTCATTCTCTCAAATATTTTTTCTTTTCTTTTTGGCAATTTCATACTTTTTAAGTTATTTGGACAAGTCTTTCCCCTTACTCACATTAACTCTTTCAATCTTTCTTACCAAACCATCATATTATGTGCTAGTTTCGAAAAAATCTCACCAAGTTTCTGGAACCAAGGTAAGGATATTCTACACTAGGGTAAGTGTTTAGGTACATATGGTGATGAAAGAAAAGCTTAACGTGGGCTCAATTGGTTTATCTAGGGGTGTCGCAACTTGTGCGTACAAAATGGGATACATGGATATTTGGCGAAGTGGTGGAAAATCCTAAATGCCTTTAATCATTTCCGAAATCAAAGTATGTATCAACTTAAAAGCTTTGCAAATTGACATGAGTAAGTTCTAGCATTCTCTAGTTCATTAAAATCTATGGCAAGCAATCAAATGAGGCATATATAAGCTAGTAGCTACGAAATGGATGCATATTCACTCGAATAAAGAACAGATAGCTCAAAAGCTCACATAGGGTTCATATGATTAAAAACTTATTCAAGCATGCGATTTCTGTACCATGTTTTGCAATTCATATCTACTACATGTTAAAAACATATAGAATATCTCAATTAGCACAAGAATTCGATGCATGTGATTCATACGCCAAATGTGTTCGTATCGGTCTAATTTCATCATTGACTAGTTAAGGGCATCCTAAAGACTCTAAAAAACACTAATTTAGACACAATTAAATTGTAAACCCTTCCCCCACACTTAAACTCTACATTGCCCTCAATGTACTAAAGTAGAAGTATAGAATTAAAAATGGAGTATAGGATCTACGAAAATTTTAATTTTAATACGCAAAAAGCCATTAAATTAATTAAAAGGGGAGAAGAAAACAAATCTGTTGTCTCCCTATTGGGTTGCCTCCCAATGAGCGCTCATTTTACGTCGTTAGCTTTGGACGTGATGCATCATTTTGTTTTTGAAATGGCCGGTTCTTGGAGTTGCATCTCCTCCACGGTATGCTCCGCAAATGCCTCAAAATAGGGCTTCAAGCGATGGCCATTTACTTTGAACTCACTACCTTTGTCGATAGATCGAATGAGAACTGCTCCATGAGGTAGAACTTGAGAAACTATGAATGGCCCCATCCATCGAGAGCGAAGCTTTCCCGGAAAGAGCTTAAGTCTTGAATTGAAAAGCAATACTTTCTGCCCAGGTTCAAAACTCTTCCCGCGAATCATCTGATCGTGGATCTTTTTCGTCTTCTCTTTGTAAATCCACGCATTGTCGAAAGCATCATTTCTGATTTCTTCTAGTTCACATAGTTGTAGCTTCCGATGCAAGCCTGCGGCATCTCGATCGATGTTGAATTTCTTCACAGCCCACCATGCCTTGTGCTCCAATTCAACCGGAAGATGGCACGTCTTCCCATAAATTAATCGGAAAGGTGACATACCAATGGGGGTCTTGTAGGCAGTCCTGTAAGCCCACAATGCATCGTCTAAGAATTGACTCCAATCTTTCCGGTTTGGGCGGACGGTTCGCTCCAAAATCTTCTTGATTTCACGGTTGGAAACTTCAGCCATTCCATTGGTTTGAGGGTGGTATGGTGTGGAAACCTTGTGTTTTACGCCATACTTCCTCATTAGTGCTTCCACCGTGCGGTTGCAAAAGTGACTTCCTCCATCGCTGATTAGAACGCGTGGCATTCCAAATCTACTGAAAATGTTAGTTCGTAGGAAATCTGCAACAACTCGCGAATCATTAGTACGGGTGGCCTTTGCCTCCACCCATTTAGAAACATAATCTACTGCGAGTAAGATATAAGTAAAACCATTGGAGGGAGGAAATGGTCCCATGAAATCAATACCCCACACATCAAAAATTTCAACATTAAATATGTAGTGCTGTGGCATTTGATCTCTAGGGCCTAAATTACCGAATCTCTGGCACTTATCACATGCAGCACAATATGCATGAGCATCGCGAAATAAACTAGGCCAAAAGAAACCGCAATCTAAAATCTTAAGGGCTGTCCTCCTAGAACCAAAGTGTCCCCCACATGCTTCATTGTGACAAAAGTCTAAAATAGGCTTAAACTCACTATCCGGGATACATCTCCTAATTACTAAATCGGAGCATTGTTTCCATAAATAAGGCTCATCCCAGATAAAGGTTCTAGCATTATGCTTAAGTTTGTCACGTTGAAATTTATGCATGGTAGATGGAAACTCACCGGTAACTAAGTAATTTACGATATCTGCATACCAAGGAGTTTCCGAAGTAGTTACCTCAATTCTGAAGAGTTTTTCATCTGGAAAAGTTTCTTCAATCTCGACAGGCTCATGGTCACCTATTAAACGTGATAGGTGGTCAGCGACGACGTTTTCTACTCCCTTCTTGTCCTTGATTTCGATGTTGAATTCTTGGAGTAGAAGTATCCATCTGATAAGTCGTGGTTTTGCGTCCTTCTTGAGCATTAGATACTTCAAAGCTGCATGATCGGTAAACACAGTTACTTTAGTTTGAAGTAAATAAGATCGAAATTTATCTAAAGCAAAAACCACGGCAAGAAACTCCTTCTCGGTGGTAGTATAATTTCTTTGCGCTTCATCAAGCGTCCGAGAGGCGTAATAGATTACGCAAGGCTTCTTGTCCTTCCACTGACCCAAGACGGCTCCTACGGCATAATCCGAGGCGTCGCACATGAGTTCAAATGGCAGAGACCAATCAGGGCTGCATAAAATAGGAGCGCTCGTGAGAAGCTCCTTCAACTTGTTGAAGGCAGCGTTGCATTCTTCATCAAAGACGAACGGGGTCTCCTTTTGCAGCAGTTTACACAAAGGGCGCGAGATGTGGGAAAAGTCTTTGATAAACCTGCGATAAAATCCTGCGTGTCCAAGAAATGAACGAATCTCTCTAACCGAAGTTGGAGAGGGTAAGTGACGCACAAGATCTACTTTAGATTTATCAACTTCTAACCCTTTTTCTGAAATAATATGACCTAACACTATCCCTTGCGTAACCATAAAATGGCACTTCTCCCAATTAAGCACCAAGTTCGTTTCAACGCATCTTTGTAAAATTGTTTCTAAATTGTTTAAGCATGCATCAAAATCACTCCCAAATACACTAAAGTCGTCCATGAATACTTCAATAATTTTTTCAATGTATTCGGAGAAAATTGAGAGCATGCAACGTTGAAATGTACCTGGTGCATTACACAGTCCAAATGGCATGCGGCGATAGGCAAACGTTCCGAAAGGGCACGTGAACGTTGTCTTTTCTTGATCCTCCTCCGCAATGCTAATTTGGTTGTAGCCGGAATATCCGTCGAGAAAACAATAAAATGCATGGCCGGCTAATCTTTCCAGCATTTGGTCGATGAATGGTAAGGGAAAATGATCCTTGCGGGTTGCAGCGTTTAGCTTCCGGTAATCAATGCACACTCGGTGTCCAGTGATCGTCCGTTGTGGCACAAGTTCATTTTCCAGATTCTCGACGACGGTAATTCCCGATTTCTTAGGTACTACCTGCACTGGGGAAACCCAACGGCTATCAGAAATAGGGTAAATAACTCCACAGTCCATGAGTTTAATTACCTCCTTTTTTACCACCTCCATCATCGGAGGGTGGAGCCGACGTTGCGCTTCCCGCGTAGGCTTGGTGCCTTCTTCAAGGAAAATCCTATGCACACATGTTGCTGGATTTATTCCCTTGATGTCCGCAAGTGTCCAGCCTATTGCGGGTTTGTATCGTTTGAGCACACTTACGAGCTTCTCCTCCTGTTCCACTTCTAGCGCGGACGAAATAATGACAGGTAAAGTTTCATTCTCGCCCAAGTACGCATACTTCAGATGGTCCGGTAGTAGCTTGAGTTCTAAAACTGGAGCTTCTACGATGGAAGGAACCATTTTATTAGTACCAAAAGTAATTGGTAAAGGAGGAGAAAAGCTTACTTTTCGTGGTGCCGCATTTAGGGCCATGGCCATGTCTTGAATACGAGGTTCAAGCTCTAGTAAGGCTTCGAGAAGGCCGTCATGCCCAAGTTGAATGGCCATGTCGAGTTCATCCTCATTGATGGTGTCGAGGTAGCCTTGTGCTAAGGTATCCACGGGATCATATGTCGAAATGGCAGCTACGCTCGACATTGGAAACTTCATCCCGTCCAGGATGTTGAACTCGATTCTTTCTCCATCAATCTCCATGGAGAAAGTGCCTTGAAACACATCAATCTTCGTTCTCGCAGTCCGCATGAAAGGTCGCCCAAGCAGTAGCGGCGTGGTGTTCAGTGGACTCTCTTCCATGTCAACTATATAGAAATCGGCAGGGAATATCAAGTTGTTGACTTGCACGAGAACGTCTTCTACGTATCCCCTCGGATACTTGTGTGTGCGATCGGCTAATTGGATGACAACACCATCTTGCTTGAGATCTCCAAGCTCCATCGATTCGAATAGATAGTAAGGCATGACGTTGATGGAAGCTCCGAGATCAAGCATCACGTCTTGGAAGTGGGTGTCACCGATTACGCAAGGAACTGCAAAGCTCCCTGGGTCCTTCAGTTTTGGGGGTAGCCGACGCTGCAAAACCGCCGAAACGGTTGCGTTCACCTTCACAACCTCCTTCTCTCGAGTTTGCCTCCTCTGTGTGCATAATTCTTTGAGAAACTTCGCGTATATCGGCACCTGTTTTATGCACTCGATCAAGGGCAAATTCACTTGTACTTTTCGGAAGATGTCCAGGATATCTTCATATTGGGCATCCTTCTTCTTCGATTTTGATAATCTGCTAGGGAAAGGTGCAACAGCAAACGGAGAATTAGTAATAACCGTATTTGAAGGAATATGGTTTTTACCTTTGATTGGGGTAGGTTGTGGAGGTGATTGTGCCTTGGTGACATTAGGCGTCACCTTCTGTTTCTCGGCCTCTTGAATTGCCGGATCGATCTCATCTTCTTCTTCGTTGGTGATGTCCTCGATGGTGACTTCATCAAGATGAGATCGCTTGGTCTTTGGTTCCTCAAGTATCTTCCCACTCCTTGTGACTATAGCATTCACGTTTCTTTGATTTGGAGTGGTTTGAGGTGGAAGCCGACCGGTTTCTTTGATTTGGCCCATGAAATCAACAAGCTGGCCAAGCTGCTTCTTCACTTCGGTGATGTCGCGGCCATGTGAGTCAAGTGTCTCCTTTGTCTTCGATTGTCCGTCGAGGAGAACTTGAGTGGAGGCCGAAAGTTGCGACAACATCTTGTCGTAATCCGGGTTGGTGAAGGATTGCGAAGACGAACCCTGCTGCATCGGTGGCCTTGGTTGAAATGGAGGGCGTTGGTAGCTTTGTTGAGGTGCTGGAGGGTTCAAAGTTCCCTCGTTGCTGCTCCATCTAAAACCCGGATGATCACGGTTAACATAGTTGTTATAATTGTTATACCGTTGTCCTCCCTGATATCCGCCGATGGCGTTAGCGTGCTCCGGCTCGCTTGCTTGTTCCGGCACTTGAGGGCACTGGTCGTTGTGGTGACCTTGTGTTTGACATATGCCACAAACAGGCCGTTGAGTTGCCTTCGCTCTTGTCGTCTCGAGTTCTAAAACCTTCTCTAGCATATGAGCTAGTTTGTCGTACTTTTCGTCCGCGTCGGTTGTAGAACTCGCTTCACCGACTGCTCGTCTGTTGGACATTCCATATTGTGCATCATTATTGGCCCGATTCTCTAGAAGAGCTCTAGCTTCGGTTTCGGTTAAGTCCATGAATGCACCGGTGGCTGCTGCATCCAGCAATTCCCTATCGATCGGCTTGAGACCATCGTAAAAGTAATTCATGAGATTGGTCTCGGAAAATCCATGTGATGGGCAAGTGGCACACAAAACTTTGAATCGGTCGTAATATTGGCCGAAGGTCTCGTCCGGTTTCTGTGTGATGCCAGTGATTTGCTTTCTCAAGACGGTGATCTTTGAGGCCGGGAAGTACTTTGCTAGGAACATGTCCGCAAGTTGCTTCCATGAGGTAATATGGTTCGGCGGTAGTTCCATAAGCCAAGACTCGGCCCTGTCGACTAGGGTGAATGGGAATGCCTTTAGTTTGAAGAGCTCCGTATCAGCATCGGATGGCTTCATGCTGTTACAAACAAATTGGAATTGTTTGAGATGCTTGTTCGGATCTTCATTGGAAAGTCCGTGAAAAATGGGTAGTCGGTGGAGGAAGCCACTCTTTAGCTCGATATCCTTCATGTTTTCCTCCGGTTGTGGAAAAGCAATGCTCGAAGGCCCGCTGCTCCATTCTGTTGAGCAGGTGCGCTGACGAAGAGATTGTCCTGCATTGGCCATGTTGATTTCTTGTGCTTCTGCTTCTGAATTGTGGTTGGTTGATGAGGCTAAAGTATGGTCGGTTGATGAATGTGAAGACTCGGAACCTTCCTCGATGATGGGATGATCCAGGATGTCTGTTTGAGCTTTAAGTCTCGCTATTCTCTCTGCGATCTCCTCAAAGTTTGTTCTAGATGGACCAGGATTCTGATCGGACATTCATTAGCCTGAGCATCCACCAAAGACCAAGTGTTAGTATCAACAACTAATTTGAGATGAATATAGAAATACTAACCAAAATCGTAAGGCGTATTTAGAAAACAAAGCAATAACAAATAGTAAAACTATCAAAACATACTATAAATACTCACAAACACTTAAAAACTACTAAAACACACAAAATTTATAATAGTTTAAGACACTAGGTGTAATTTACTATGTAATGCAAATGAATTAATCAATTTTAGGGCTATGCAAAAGAATGTAATAAACTTAAAACATACGTTTTCTGCAAATTAACATTATATAATGCTAAACCCAAGAATTTAGTTAGAACATATATAAACAAAGTTCAAATACAAGCAAACAATAATTCACATCGAATTTATGCACCACACACATTTTTTTTTTCAATAAAATGCATTAAACAACAATCCTACGTGAAAGATGGAGTGCATGCATAAGAGAAAACGTTAGAACCTGCAGAAAACACACGAGTTACGTGCTAAAAAAATGAATGCAAAGAATGACCTCTTCTTCGATCTTATGTCCCTAACTTCACTTAGGTTAGGGTACTCGGTAGTGAAATCCGAGTATCATAAAGCCTAAAAAGAGGTTATGCAAGCTAAGTAACGTTTGTTAGTCCTTTACAGTTTTTAATGCACAAACAAACACAAAAATTTGACTAAGTTTTATTTATTTCCTTTGGCCCCGATGGTACGTGGTGCAGAGGCTCTCGACTGTGCAATGGGTCTCGTTCATCCGAAGATGAAGTCTGATTCCAGGAGGTCTAAGCATGCATAATCCGATATACCATCTATTTAAAGGATTATGTCGTATTTATTGGGTTCGTATATTTATCCGTATTCGTATGCACTTTATGATTTACAGAGAGTACGCGAAATGATCATTCGGTAAATTTCTTGGACGTGCGGCCCGCGCGAAAATATATACCGACTACAATTCAGCTTAGTTACGTTTAGAAATGGTTAGTAGGAATAGAGATAACGCGAGAGGTAAGGACTAATATTTAGAACAACCCGAGGCTTACTCGTAAGAGTATATACTCCAATGTTGTTCCTAGAGACACCCCGAGGCTAACCAGTTACGGTATATACTCCAATGGTGTTCTATTGCTTAGATCCGAAACCCGGCACCAATCATAAACCCATTCACCATATCCAACAATCAGCCAAATTTGTGAGATAGTATATAATCTCAAGTTCTTAGTAAACTCCGCCCACAACCTCGTGCCCATAACTTCACTTAGGTTATGGCGTGTGGTGATGAAATCCACACATCACGAAGGGTTAAGGAGATAAACCAGAAAAAGAGGCAGCACCACCTATTCCAAAGAACGAAACCATATAACCAATACTCGTGCTCAATGTAAATCAATTTAAGTACGTCTACGTTTTGATTGCGCCTATTATTTAAAAGGAATACACGACTTAGTTATTGAATAAATCTCTTGTCCGTGCGGCCCGCGCGAAAATGTATACCAACTATCGTTAATCCTCGTAATTGTTGGAAATGACCAGTTGGGATAGATGTAACGCGAGAGGTGAGAACTAATTTCTGGGAACAACCTGAGGCTAACTCGTAAGAGTATATACTCCAATGTTGTTCTTAGAAACACCCCGAGGCTTACTCGTAAGAGTATGTACTCCATTGGTGTTCTGTTTTCTTAGTTCAAAACCCGTCACCAATCATAACCCTTCTAGACATCATAACCAACTCTTACTCGAAATCACAAGATAGTATACAATCTCAAGTGTTTGTAAACTCCGCCCACAACCTCGTGCCCATAACTTCACTTAGGTTATGGCGTGTGGTGATGAAATCCACACATCACGAAGGGTTAAGGAGATAGACAAACAAAAGAGGCACCACCTATTCCATAGAGATTTATTTAATATCTAAGTACTAGTACTCAAATTAAATCAAAGACTATCCTTTAACATGAAAATAAATTATGCAAGTGTAAAATAAACTAAGTATGAATAAATTCGTATAAGTAAAAGTATGCATTGTAAACATGTATGTAAATTTCTTTAAGTATAAACAAGAATGAACAAGTATGTACTTCGAAAAATTATAGACATGCTTTTAATCACAAATGTACAACGAAGTCATACAAAAACATTCTAACTCCCCGGCAACGGCGCCAAAAATTGATACGCGCAAGACATGCATTCACGTTAACTTAAAAACACAGATTACGCGCATTGCAATTTAAACCCTTCTTTTGTCATTTATAATATTGGCGAGTAGGGATCGTTCTTTATCCGGGGAATTAAGGGCGCATGCATGGTTTCGTTAATAAGCGGAAATGTAAATGTTTGGGGGGATTGGAAATTGGTTGTTTTAATCTACGAAATTAAAGTACATAACATGCAAACACAACTAAACTCTTAGGCATCTAACATGTTTTACTCATAGACAAGTTTCAACAATCAAGAAACTTAAAGTCTAATTATGCTTGCTAAAAATAAGAAGTTACACTACTAATTACATGTGATCATCTCATCTTATTAACCTACCCTTTTCATGCATCAAACCTTTTTGTAAGTTACGAAATTCATAACTTCTAACTAAATACACATGCTTAATAATTGAGTAGGAATGCAACTTAGCGTATAAACATCCTAAACAACTTACGATCATCGAAACATGCGAAAGAGAGGGACTTAGCGTATTTTCTAACACATTCATTCGAAGCTTTAAGATTGTATCAAACATGCATAAAAGGCTAGAAATCATAAACACATGCATATTACAAATCGGTTTAAACACATAAAACACAAATCTAAACTTGTTCTTCATTTGATACACAAATCTAAACTTGTTATTCCAATACATCAAAAGATTCAAATACAAAGCTAAAGAAATGAAAGTGAAGATCATGGTTACACTTTTTGTCTTGAGTGCTTGATGAACTACGGTGGAGATGGCTTTCCTTCACAAGGGACTTAGCGTATTGTGAGGGATGGAGGATGATAGCTTCGGCTTGGAGGAGGAGATGGATGCTTCGGTTTGGAATGGAGGAGGAGATGCTTCGGCTTGGAATGGAGGAGATGGATGCTTCGGCTTTGTGTGAACCTTCAAGTGTTTAATGGTGGAGGAGTATTTGTGTAGAGCTTTGGCTTAGTAAAATGAGTGATGCTTTGAATGGTTCGGCCTCCCTTGGTATTTATAGGCAAGGATGTTTGCCTTCTCTCTTCCACCTTGCCTCCTTCCATTAAATGCAAGCAATGATCAATATGGCAAGTCACACACTTAGTCACCATGTGTGATCATCACAAAGCAAGAGTCACCATGTGTAGTCACCATTTGGGAACCCTAAGCAAGAGTCACCATGCTAGTCACCATGGCAAGTCATCTTTTCATTTAATGCAAGCAAGAGTCACCAAAATGAGTCACTAGCTTGATATTGTTGACTTTTCCTCTTCCCCACTTTGCTTCCTAGCCGAATTGAATGTGTTTGGGCCATATAATGGGCCGAAATAAAAGTTGAGAATTCGGCCCACAATTTGCTTTTTGGGCCGGCCCATTTTCGGAGGTCCAAAATCGCAAAAATCGCAAAATCGCCGAAATTCCTCCGAATTGCGTCGTTATTAATCTCCACCGTAAATATCTTCAAAATAACATATTAATTAAGAAAAACATAAAAACTAAGATTATAACATAGCTAAACGAAAAGGGAAATGCGTTAAGAAACGAGCATAAAATGCGTATATCAGAAGGTGACGCCTAATGTCACCAAGGCACAATCACCTCCACAACCTACCCCAATCAAAGGTAAAAACCATATTCCTTCAAATACGGTTATTACTAATTCTCCGTTTGCTGTTGCACCTTTCCCTAACCGATTGTCAAAATCAAAGAAGAAGGATGCCCAATATGAAGATATTTTGGACATCTTCCGAAAGGTGCAAGTGAATTTGCCCTTGATCGAGTGCATAAATTAGGTGCCGATATACGCGAAGTTTCTCAAAGAATTATGCACACAGAGGAGGCAAACTCGAGAGAAGGAGGTTGTGAAGGTGAACGCAACCGTTTCGGCGGTTTTGCAGCGTCGGCTACCCCCAAAACTGAAGGACCCAGGGAGCTTTGCAGTTCCTTGCGTAATCGGTGACACCCACTTCCAAGACGTGATGCTTGATCTCGGAGCTTCCATCAACGTCATGCCTTACTATCTATTCGAATCGATGGAGCTTGGAGATCTCAAGCAAGATGGTGTTGTCATCCAATTAGCCGATCGCACACACAAGTATCCGAGGGGATACGTAGAAGACGTTCTCGTGCAAGTCAACAACTTGATATTCCCAGCCGATTTTTATATCGTTGACATGGAAGAGAGTCCACTGAACACCACGCCACTACTGCTTGGGCGACCTTTCATGCGGACTGCGAGAACGAAGATTGATGTATTTCAAGGCACTTTCTCCATGGAGATTGATGGAGAAAGAATCGAGTTCAACATCCTGGACGGGATGAAGTTTCCAATATCGAGCGTAGCTGCCATTTCGACATACGATCCTGTGGATACCTTAGCACAAGGCTACCTCGACACCATCAATGAGGATGAACTCGACATGGCCATTCAACTTGGGCATGACGGCCTTCTCGAGGCCTTACTAGAGCTTGAACCTCGTATTCAAGACATGGCCATGGCCCTAAATGCGGCACCACGAAAAGTAAGCTTTTCTCCTCCTTTACCAATTACTTTTGGTACTAATAAAATGGTTCCTTCCATCGTAGAAGCTCCAGTTTTAGAACTCAAGCTACTACCGGACCATCTGAAGTATGCGTACTTGGGCGAGAATGACACTTTACCCGTCATTATTTCGTCCGCGCTAGAAGAGGAGCAGGAGGAGAAGCTCGTGAGTATGCTCAAACGGTACAAACCCGCAATAGGCTGGACACTTGCGGACATCAAGGGAATAAATCCAGCAACATGTGTGCATAGGATTTTCCTTGAAGAAGGCACCAAGTGATATACGCATTTTATGCTCATTTCTTAACGCATTTCCCTTTACGTTTAGCTATGTTATTATCTTAGTTTTTATGTTTTCCTTATTTAATTTGTTATTTTGAAGATATTTACGGTGGAGATTAATAACGACGCAATTCGGAGGAATTTCGGCGATTTTGCGATTTTTGCGATTTTGGACCTCCGAAAATGGGCCGGCCCAAAAAGCAAATTGTGGGCCGAATTCTCAACTTTTATTTCGGCCCATTATAAGGCCCAAACACATTCAATTCGGCAAGGATGCCCTTTGGGGAAGTTGAAAAGTCAAGCTTATCAAGCTAATCATCACAAATGGTGACTCTTGCTTAGGGTTAATAAATGATCATCACAAAAGAAGACTTGCCATGGTGACTCTTGCTTTGGGCTTGTGAATGATGATCACACATGGTGACTTGCATGGTGACTTGCCATATTGATCATTGCTTGCATTTAATGGAAGGAGGCAAGGTGGAAGAGAGAAGGCAAACATCCTTGCCTATAAATACCAAGGGAGGCTGAACCATTCAAGACATCACTCATTTTACTAAGCCAAAGCTCTACACAAATACTCCTCCACCATTAAACACTTGAAGGTTCACACAAAGCCGAAGCTTCCATCTCCTCCATTCCAAGCCGAAGCATCTCCTCCTCCATTCCAAACCGAAGCATCCATCTCCTCCTCCAAGCCGAAGCTATCATTCTCCATCCCTCACAATACGCTAAGTCCCTTGTGAAGGAAAGCCATCTCCACCGTAGTTCATCAAGCACTCAAGACAAAAAGTGTAACCATGATCTTCACTTTCATTTCTTTAGCTTTGTATTTGAATCTTTTGATGTATTGGAATAACAAGTTTAGATTTGTGTATCAAATGAAGAACAAGTTTAGATTTGTGTTTTATGTGTTTAAACCGATTTGTAATATGCATGTGTTTATGATTTCTAGCCTTTTATGCATGTTTGATACAATCTTAAAGCTTCGAATGCATGTGTTAGAAAATACGCTAAGTCCCTCTCTTTCGCATGTTTCGATGATCGTAAGTTGTTTAGGATGTTTATACGCTAAGTTGCATTCCTACTCAATTATTAAGCATGTGTATTTAGTTAGAAGTTATGAATTTCGTAACTTACAAAAAGGTTTGATACATGAAAAGGGTAGGTTAATAAGATGAGATGATCACATGTAATTAGTAGTGTAACTTCTTATTTTTAGCAAGCATAATTAGACTTTAAGTTTCTTGATTGTTGAAACTTGTCTATGAGTAAAACATGTTAGATGCCTAAGAGTTTAGTTGTGTTTGCATGTTGTGTACTTTAATTTCGTAGATTAAAACAACCAATTTCCAATCCCCCCAAACATTTACATTTCCGCTTATTAACGAAACCATGCATGCGCCCTTAATTCCCCGGATAAAGAACGATCCCTACTCGCCGATATTATAAATGACAAAAGAAGGGTTTAAATTGCAATGCGCGTAATCGATGTTTTTAGGGTCGACTTTGTGTTATCGTGAATGCATGTTTTGCGCGTATCAATTTTTGGCGCCGTTGCCGGGGAATTAAAATGTTTTTGTATGATTTCGTTGTACATATGTAATTAAAAGCATGTCTAAATTTTCGAGATGCATACTTGTTTATACTTGTTCATACTTGTTTATACTTATAGAAATTTATATACATGTTTACAATGCATACTTTTACTTATACGAATTTACTTATACTTAGTTTTTACACTTGCATAATTTATTTTCATGTTAAAGGATAGTCTTTGATTTAATTTGAGTACTAGCACTTAGTTATTAAATAAATCTCTATGGAATAGGTGGTGCCTCTTTTGTTTGTCTATCTCCTTAACCCCTCGTGAAGTGTGGATTTCATCACCATACGCCATAACCTAAGTGAAGTTATGGACACGAGGTTGTGGGCGGAGTTTACAAACACTTGAGATTGTATACTATCTTGTGAATTCGAGTAATAATTGGTTATGATGTCTAGAAGGGTTATGAATGGTGACGGGTTTTGAACTAAGAAAACAGAACACCATTGGAGTATATACTCTTACGAGTAAGCCTCGGGGTGTTTCTAAGAACAACAATGGAGTATATACTCTTACGAGTTAGCCTCAGGTTGTTCCCAGAAATTAGTTCTCACCTCTCGCGTTACATCTATCCCAACTGGTCATTTCCAACAATTACGAGAATTAACGATAGTTGGTATACATTTTCGCGCGGGCTGCACGGACAAGAGATTTATTAAATAACTAAGTCGTGTATTCCTTTTAAATCATAGGCGCAATCAAAACGTAGACGTACTTAAATTGATTTACATTGATTACGAGTATTGGTTATTTAGTTTCGTTCTTTGGAATAGGTGGTGCCTCTTTTTCTGGTTTATCTCCTTAACCCCTCGTGAAGTGTGGATTTCATCACCACACGCCATAACCTAAGTGAAGTTATGGGCACGAGGTTGTGGGCGGAGTTTACTAAGGACTTGAGATTATATACTATCTCACAAATTTGGCTGATTGTTGGATATGGTGAGTGGGTTTATGATTGGTGCCGGGTTTCGGATCTAAGTAATAGAACACCATTGGAGTATATACCGTAACTGGTTAGCCTCGGGGTGTCTCTAGGAACAACATTGGAGTATATACTCTTACGAGTAAGCCTCGGGTTGTTCTAAATATTAGTCCTTACCTCTCGCGTTATCTCTATTCCTACTTGCCATTTCTAAACGTAACTAAGCTGAATTGTGGTCGGTATACATTTTCGCGCGGGCCGCACGTCCAAGAAATTTACCGAATGATCATTTCGTGTACTCTCTGTAAATCATAAGTGCATATGAATACAGTTAAATACGAACTAAATAAATACGACATAATCCTTTAAATAGATGGTATATCGGATTAAGCATGCTTAGACCTCCTGGAATCAGACTTCATCTTCGGATGAACGAGACCCATTGCACAGTCGAGAGCCTCTGCACCACGTACCATCGGGGCCAAAGGAAATAAATAAAACTTAGTCAAATTTTTGTGTTTGTTTGTGCATTAAAAACTGTAAAGGACTAACAAACGTTACTTAGCTTGCATAACCTCTCTTAGGCTTTATGATACTCGGATTTCACTACCGAGTACCCTAACCTAAGTGAAGTTAGGGACATAAGACCGAAGAAGAGGTCATTCTTTGCATTCATATTTTTTTAAGCACGTAACTCGTGTGTTTTCTGCAGGTTCTAACATTTTCTCTTATACATTCACTCCATCTTTCACGTAGGATTGTTGTTTGATGCATTTTATTGAGAAAATGTGTGGTGCATAATTTCAATGTGAATTATTGTTTGCTTGTATTTGAACCTTGTTTATATATGTTCTAACTAAATTCTTAGGTTTAGCATTATATAGTGTTAATTTGCAGAAAACGTGTGTTTTTAAGTTTATTACATTCTTTTGCATAGCCCTTAAATTGATTAAATCATTTGCATTACATATTAAATTACATCTAGTGTCTTAACTATTATAAATTTTGTGTGTTTTAGTAGTTTTTAAGTATTTGTGAGTATTTATAGTTTGCTTTGATAGTTGTACTATTTTATTTGTTATCGCTTTGTTTTCTAAAATATGCCTTACGATTTTGGTTAGTATTCCTATATTCAGTTTATATTTTTTTTTTTGATACTGACACTTGTTCTTTGGTGGATGCTCAGGCTAATGAATGTCCGATCGGAATCCTGGACCATCTAGAACAAAGTTTGAGGAAATCGCAGAGAGAATAGCGAGACTTAAAGCTCAAACAGACATCCTGGATTTTCCCATCATCGAAGAAGTTTTCGAGTCTTCACATTCATCAACCGACCATAATTCAGCCTCATCAACCAACCATACTTCAGAACCGGAAGAACAACAAGTCAACATGGCCAATGTAGGACAGTCTCTTCGTCAGCGCACCTGCTCAACCGAATGGAGCAGCGGACCTTCAAGCATTGCATTTCCACCACCGGGGGAAAACATGAAAGAAGTCGAGCTGAAGAGTGGTTTCCTCCACCGACTACCCATTTTTCACGGACTTTCCAATGAAGATCCAAACAAGCATCTCAAACAATTCCAATTTGTTTGTAACAGCATGAAGCCAGCCGATGCTGATACGGAGCTCTTCAAGCTGAAGGCATTCCCATTCACCCTAGTCGACAGGGCCGAGTCTTGGCTTATGGAACTACCGCCGAACCATATTACCTCATGGAAGCAACTTGCGGATATGTTCCTAGCGAAGTACTTCCCGGCCTCAAAGATCACCATCTTGAGAAAGCAAATCACTGGCATCACACAGAAATTGGACGAGACCTTCGGCCAATATTACGACCGATTCAAGGTTTTGTGTGCCACTTGCCCATCGCATGGATTTTCCGAGACCAATCTCATGAATTACTTTTACGATGGTCTCAAGCCGATTGATAGGGAATTGCTAGATGCAGCAGCTACCGGTGCATTCATGGACTTAACCGAAATCGAAGCCAGAACTCTTCTTGAGAATCGGGCTAATAATGATGCACAATATGGAATGTCCAACAGACGAGCAGTCGGTGAAGCGAGTTCTACAACCGACGCGGACGAAAAGTACGACAAACTAGCTCATATGCTAGAGAAGGTTTTAGAACTCGAGACGACAAGAGCGAAGGCAACTCAACGGCTTGTTTGTGGCATATGTCAAACACAAGGTCACCACAACGACCAATGCCCTCAAGTGCCGGAGCAAGCAAGCGAGCCGGAGCACGCTAACGCCATCGGCGGATATCAGGGAGGACAACGGTATAACAATTACAACAACTATGTCAACCGTGATCATCCGGGGTTTAGATGGAGCAGCAATGAGGGAACTTTGAACCCTCCAGCACCTCAACAAAGCTACCAACGCCCTCCATTTCAACCAAGGCCACCGATGCAGCAGGGTTCGTCTTCGCAATCCTTCACCAACCCGGATTACGACAAGATGTTGTCGCAACTTTCGGCCTCAACTCAAGTTCTCCTCGAAGGACAATCAAAGACAAAGGAGACACTTGACTCACATGGCCGCGACATCACCGAAGTGAAGAAGCAGCTTGGCCAGCTTGTTGATTTCATGGGCCAAATCAAGGAAACCGGTCGGCTTCCACCTCAAACCACTCCAAATCAAAGAAACGTGAATGCTATAGTCACAAGGAGTGGGAAGATACTTGAGGAACCAAAGACCAAGCGATCTCATCTTGATGAAGTCACCATTGAGGACATCACCAACGAAGAAGAAGATGAGATCGATCCGGCTACTCAAGAGGCCGAGAAAAAGAAGGTGACGCCTATTGTCACCAAGGCACAATCCCCTCCACAACCTACCCCAATCAAAGGTAAAAGCCCTATTCCTTCAAATACGGTTATTACTAATTCTCCGTTTGCTGTTGCACCTTTCCCTAGCAGATTATCAAAATCAAAGAAGAAGGATGCTCAATATGAAGATATTTTGGACATCTTCCGAAAGGTGCAAGTGAATTTGCCCTTGATCGAGTGCATAAAACAGGTGCCGATATACGCGAAGTTTCTCAAAGAATTATGCACACAGAGGAGGCAAACTCGAGAGAAGGAGGTTGTGAAAGTGAACGCAACCGTTTCGGCGGTTTTGCAGCGTCGGCTACCCCCAAAACTGAAGGACCCAGGGAGCTTTGCAGTTCCTTGCGTAATCGGTGACACCCACTTCCAAGACGTGATGCTTGATCTCGGAGCTTCCATCAACGTCATGCCTTACTATCTATTCGAATCGATGGAGCTTGGAGATCTCAAACAAGATGGTGTTGTCATCCAATTAGCCGATCGCACCCACAAGTATCCGAGGGGATACGTAGAAGACGTTCTCGTGCAAGTCAACAACTTGATATTCCCAGCCGATTTCTATATAGTTGACATGGAAGAGAGTCCACTGAACACCACGCCACTGCTGCTTGGGCGACCTTTCATGCGGACTGCGAGAACGAAGATTGATGTGTTTCAAGGCACTTTCTCCATGGAGATTGATGGAGAAAGAATCGAGTTCAACATCCTGGACGGGATGAAGTTTCCAATGTCGAGCGTAGCTGCCATTTCGACATACGATCCTGTGGATACCTTAGCACAAGGCTACCTTGACACCATCAATGAGGATGAACTCGACATGGCCATTCAACTTGGGCATGACGGCCTTCTCGAGGCTTTACTAGAGCTTGAACCTCGTATTCAAGGCATGGCCATGGCCCTAAATGCGGCACCACGAAATGTAAGCTTTTCTCCTCCTTTACCAATTACTTTTGGTACTAATAAAATGGTTCCATCCATCGTAGAAGCTCCAGTTTTAGAACTCAAGCTACTACCGGACCATCTGAAGTATGCATACTTGGGCGAGAATGAAACTTTACCGGTCATTATTTCGTCCGCGCTAGAAAAGGAACAGGAGGAGAAGCTCGTGAGTGTGCTCAAGAGGTACAAACCCGCAATAGGCTGGACACTCGCGGACATCAAGGGAATAAATCCAGCAACCTGTGTGCATAGGATTTTCCTTGAAGAAGGCACCAAACCTACGCGGGAAGCGCAACGTCGGCTCCACCCTCCGATGATGGAGGTGGTAAAAAAGGAGGTAATTAAACTCATGGACTGTGGAGTTATTTACCCTATTTCTGATAGCCGTTGGGTTTCCCCAGTGCAGGTTGTACCTAAAAAATCGGGAATCACCGTCGTCGAGAATCTGGAAAATGAACTTGTGCCACAACGGACGATCACTGGACACCGAGTGTGCATTGATTACCGGAAGCTAAACGCTGCAACCCGCAAGGATCATTTTCCATTACCATTCATCGACCAAATGCTGGAAAGATTAGCCGGCCATGCATTTTATTGTTTTCTCGACGGATACTCCGGCTACAACCAAATTAGCATTGCGGAGGAAGATCAAGAAAAGACAACGTTCACGTGCCCGTTCGGAACGTTTGCCTATCGCCGCATGCCATTTGGACTGTGTAACGCACCAGGTACATTTCAACGTTGCATGCTCTCAATTTTCTCCGAGTACATTGAAAAAATTATTGAAGTATTCATGGACGACTTTAGTGTATTTGGGAGTGATTTTGATGCATGCTTAAACAATTTAGAAACAATTTTACAAAGATGCGTTGAAACGAACTTGGTGCTTAATTGGGAGAAGTGCCATTTTGTGTAAACTGCTGCAAAAGGAGACCCCGTTCGTCTTTGATGAAGAATGCAACGCTGCCTTCAACAAGTTGAAGGAGCTTCTCACGAGCGCTCCTATTTTATGCAGCCCTGATTGGTCTCTGCCATTTGAACTCATGTGCGACGCCTCGGATTATGCCGTAGGAGCCGTCTTGGGTCAGCGGAAGGACAAGAAGCCTTGCGTAATCTATTACGCCTCTCGGACGCTTGATGAAGCGCAAAGAAATTATACTACCACCGAGAAGGAGTTTCTTGCTGTGGTTTTTGCTTTAGATAAATTTCGATCTTATTTACTTCAAACTAAAGTAACTGTGTTTACCGATCATGCAGCTTTGAAGTATCTAATGCTCAAGAAGGACGCAAAACCATGACTTATCAGATGGATACTTCTACTCCAAGAATTCAACATCGAAATCAAGGACAAGAAGGGAGTAGAAAACGTCGTCGCTGACCACCTATCACGTTTGATAGGTGACCATGAGCCTGTCGAGATTGAAGAAACTTTTCCGGATGAAAAACTCTTCGGAATTGAGGTAACTACTTCGGAAACTCCTTGGTATGCAGATATCGTAAATTACTTAGTTACCGGTGAGTTTCCGTCTACCATGCATAAATTTCAACGTGACAAACTTAAGCATAATGCTAGAACCTTTATCTGGGATGAGCCTTATTTATGGAAACAATGCTCCGATTTAGTAATTAGGAGATGTATCCCGGATAGTGAGTTTAAGCCCATTCTAGACTTTTGTCACAATGAAGCATGTGGGGGACACTTTGGTTCTAGGAGGACAGCCCTTAAGATTTTAGATTGCGGTTTCTTTTGGCCTAGTTTATTTCGCGATGCTCATGCATATTGTGCTGCATGTGATAAGTGCCAGAGATTCGGTAATTTAGGCCCTAGAGATCAAATGCCACAACACTACATATTTAATGTCGAAATTTTTGATGTGTGGGGTATTGATTTTATGGGACCATTTCCTCCCTCCAATGGTTTTACTTATATCTTACTCGCAGTAGATTATGTTTCTAAATGGGTGGAGGCAAAGGCCACCCGTACTAATGATTCGCGAGTTGTTGCAGATTTCCTACGAACTAACATTTTCAGTAGATTTGGAATGCCACGCGTTCTAATCAGCGATGGAGGAAGTCACTTTTGCAACCGCACGGTGGAAGCACTGATGAGGAAGTATGGCGTAAAACACAAGGTTTCCACACCATACCACCCTCAAACAAATGGAATGGCTGAAGTTTCCAACCGTGAGATCAAGAAGATTTTGGAGCGAACCGTCCGCCCAAACCGGAAAGATTGGAGTCAATGCTTAGACGATGCATTGTGGGCTTACAGGACTGCCTACAAGACCCCCATTGGTATGTCACCTTTCCGATTAATTTATGGAAAGGCGTGCCATCTTCCGGTTGAATTGGAGCACAAGGCATGGTGGGCCGTGAAGAAATTCAACATCGATCGAGTTTCCGCAGGCTTGCATCGGAAGCTACAACTTAATGAACTAGAAGAAATCAGAAATGATGCTTTCGACAATGCGTGGATTTACAAAGAGAAGACGAAAAAGATCCACGATCAGATGATTCGCGGGAAGAGTTTTGAACCTGGGCAGAAAGTATTACTTTTCAATTCAAGACTTAAGCTCTTTCCGGGAAAGCTTCGCTCTCGATGGATGGGGCCATTCGTAGTTTCTCAAGTTCTACCTCATGGAGCAGTTCTCATTCGATCTATCAACAAAGGTAGTGAGTTCAAAGTAAATGGCCATCGCTTGAAGCCCTATTTTGAGGCATTTGCGGAACACACCGTGGAGGAGATGCAACTCCAAGAACCGGCCATTTCAAAAACAAAATGATGCATCACGTCCAAAGCTAACGACGTAAAACAAGCGCTCATTGGGAGGCAACCCAATAGGGAGATGATATACGCATTTTATGCTCGTTTCTTAACGCATTTCCCTTTTCGTTTAGCTATGTTATTATCTTAGTTTTTATGTTTTCCTTACTTAAATTGTTATTTTGAAGATATTTACGGTGGAGATTAATAACGGCGCAATTCGGAGGAATTTCGGCGATTTTGCGATTTTTGCGATTTCGGACCACGAAAAATGGGCCGGCCCAAAAAGCAAATTATGGGCCGATTTCTCAACTCTTGTTTCGGCCCATTAACAAGCCCAAACCCATGTAATTCGGCCTAGATGCCTTTTGGTGAAGAGGAAAAGTCTTGTTTTGAAAGGGCAAGTCAACATTATCAAGCTAATAATCACAAATGGTGACTACACATGGTGATTCATGCTTAGGGTTCCCAAATGGTGACTACCCTAGGTGACTCTTGCTTTGCATTGAATGAAAAGATGACTTGCCATGGTGACAAGCTAGGTGATTCATGCTTAGGGTTCGGCAATGGTGACTAAGTGTGTGACTTGCCTTAATGATCATTGCATGCATTAAATGGAGGAGGCAAGGTGGAAGAGAGAAGGCATGAATCCCTTGCCTATATAAGGGAGGAGGCAGCCATAAAACAGAACCATCACTCATTTTACTAAGCAAAGCTCTACACAAATACTCCTCCACCATTAAACACTTAAGAGTTCACACACCAAGCCGAAGCATCATCTTCCTCCATTCAAGGCCGAAGCAAGCTAGGGTTCCTCCATCCTTCCAAGCCGAAGCAAACCATCCTCCATCCCTCACAATACGCTAAGTCCCTTGTGAAGGAAGTCCATCTCCACCGTAGTTCATCAAGCACTCAAGATAAAAAGTGTAACCATGATCTTCACTTTCATTTCTTTAGCTTTGTATGTGAATCTTTTGATGTATTGGAATAACAAGTTTAGAAAGTTTAGATTTGTGTATCAAATGAATAACAAGTTTAGATTTGTGTTTCATGTGCCTAAACCGATTTGTAATATGCATGTGTTTATGATTTATAGCTTTTTATGCATGTTTGATACAATCTTAAAGCTTCGAATGCATGTATTAGAAAATACGCTAAGTCCCTCTCTTTTGCATGTTTCGATGATCGTATGTTGTTTAGGATGTTTATACGCTAAGTTGCATTCCTACACAATTATCAAGCATGTGTACTTAGTTATAAGTTATGAATTTCGCAACTTACACAAAGGTTTGATGCATGAAAAGGGTAGGTTAATAAGATGAGTTGATCACATGTAATTAATAGTGTAACTTCTTATTTTTAGCAAGCATAATTAGACTTTAAGTTTCTTGATTGTTGAAACTTGTCTATGAGTAAAACATGTTAGATGCCTAAGAGTTTTAGTTGTGTTTGCATGTTATGTACTTTAAATTCGTAGATTAAATAACCAACTTCCAATCCCCCCAAATATTTACATTTCCGCATAATAACGAAACCATGCATGCGCCCTTAATTCCCCGGATAAAGAACGATCCCTACTCGCCAATATTATAAATGACAAAAGAAGGGTTTAAATTGCAATGCGCGTAATCTGTGCTTTTAGGGTCTACTTTGTGTTAACGTTAAATGGATGTTTTGCACGTATCAGTATTGACTTTATGGGACCATTTCCTCCCTCCAATGGTTTTACTTATATCTTACTCGCAGTAGATTATGTTTCTAAATGGGTGGAGGCAAAGGCCACCCGTACTAATGATTCGCGAGTTGTTGCAGATTTCCTACGAACTAACATTTTCAGTAGATTTGGAATGCCACGCGTTCTAATCAGCGATGGAGGAAGTCACTTTTGCAACCGCACGGTGGAAGCACTAATGAGGAAGTATGGCGTCAAACACAAGGTTTCCACACCATACCACCCTCAAACCAATGGAATGGCTGAAGTTTCCAACCGTGAGATCAAGAAGATTTTGGAGCGAACCGTCCGTCCAAACCGGAAAGATTGGAGTCAATGCTTAGACGATGCATTGTGGGCTTACAGGACTGCCTACAAGACCCCCATCGGTATGTCCCCTTTCCGATTAATTTATGGGAAGGCGTGCCATCTTCCGGTTGAACTAGAGCACAAGGCATGGTGGGCCGTGAAGAAATTCAACATCGATCGAGATGCCGCAGGCTTGCATCGGAAGCTTCAACTTTGTGAACTTGAAGAAATCAGAAATGATGCTTTCGACAATGCGTGGATCTACAAAGAGAAGACGAAAAAGATCCACGATCAGATGATTCGCGGGAAGAGTTTTGAACCGGGGCAGAAAGTATTGCTTTTCAATTCAAGACTTAAGCTCTTTCCGGGAAAGCTTCGCTCTCGATGGATGGGGCCATTCATAGTTTCTCAAGTCCTACCTCATGGAGCAGTTCTCATTCGATCTATCGACAAGGGTAGTGAGTTCAAAGTAAATGGCCATCGCTTGAAGCCCTATTTTGAGGCATTTGTGGAGCACACCGTGGAGGAGATGCAACTCCAAGAACCGGCCATTTCAAAACCAAACTAATGCATCACGTCCAAAGCTAACGACGTAAAACCAGCGCTCATTGGGAGGCAACCCAATAGGGAGACAACAGATTTGTTTTCTTCTCCCCTTTTACTTAATTTAATGGCTTTTGTATTTTAAACTAGAATTTTCGTAGATCCTATACTCCATGTTTAATTCTATACTGTTACTTTACTACATTGAGGGCAATGTAGAGTTTAAGTGTGGGGGAAGGGTTTATAATTTAATTATGTCTAAATTAGTGTTTTTCAGAGTCTTTAGGACGCCCTTAACTAGTCAATGATGAAATTTGATCGATACGAACACATATGGCGTATGAATCACATGCATCGAATTCTTGTGCTAATTGAGATATTCTTTATGTTTTTAACATGTAGTAGATATAAATTGCAAAACGTGGTACAGAAATCGCATGCTTGAATAAGTTTTTAATCATATGAACCCTATGTGAGCTTTTGAGCTATCTGTTCTTTATTCCTTGAGTGATCTGATCAATCCATATCATTTCGTAGTTTATAGCTTTATATATGCCTCATTTGACTGCTTGCCATAGATTTTAATGAACTAGAGAATACTAGAACTTACTCATGTCAATTTGCAAAGCTTTTAAGTTGATACATACTTTGATTTCGGAAATGATTAAAGGCATTTAGGACTTTCCACCACATTGCCATATATCCATGTATCCCATTTGTACGCACAAGTTGCGACACCCCTAGATAAACCAATTGAGCCCACGTTAAGCTTTTCTTTCATCACCATATATACCTAAACACTTATCCTAGTATAGAATATCCTTACCTCTGTTCCGGAAACTTGGTGAGAATTTTTTCGAAACTAGCACATAAGATGATGGTTCGGTAGTAAAGATTGAAAGAATTAATGTGAGTAAGGGGAAAGACTTGTCCAATAGCTAAAAAAAAAAGTATGAGATTGCCAAAAAAAGAAAAGAAAAAATTATATTTGAGAGAATGAAAAGAAAAAAAAAACTAGTATCTCTCATGGCAATATGTTGTGTTCTAAAGTAGAAACCAATTGGATTAACGTCCCCCTTATTTGCGGATTTGGAGATTACGATAAATTGAAGGCCCAAAAATAGAACAAAATATGGCCTTTGTCCTGTCCGAAAAGCTCAAAGGGTAGATTAGCTTGAAGTATACATGGTAACATACAAATGGAGATGGAGGACGAATTTGGTGCTAGACTAAGTCGTTGGAACGTTTTTATCACCACATATCTAAATTTCGAATGCCTTAGCCTTAACCCCATTACAACCTCACTAAAAGTCCTTTATGATCCTTAAAATGAGTAGCTTTCAATTAGTAGAGTAAGTTGCATGAGTAAGCTTATGGTTTTGGTTCATTTGTGCAAGTAATCAAAGTTTATTCATGTGGTTTTCATTTCAATTCATATACACTTTAAGTGAACCATTTTCATGAGTGAAAAATATGATGAGTGCATCCTTGTGAGTTGATTAAACCTTTATTCAAAGCATGCACAGCTATAACATAACCATTGTTTTCTCTATGTCTTACTTGTTCATTACATAAATTATATCACAATTATCTCTTGAATTCGTTGAGCATACACGTTGAAATTCATGTGAGCCATCGCCATATACTTATGCAAATTCTGAGACAAATTTTAGCTAAGGGCTTAGTTGTTCTTTCTTTTGTTTTAAATTCTTAGAGAGTCTTAGTTTAACTTAGTGTTTGCTAAGAGACTAGCAAAGTCTAAGTGTGGGGGAATTTGATATACGCATTTTATGCTCGTTTCTTAACGCATTTCCCTTTTCGTTTAGCTATGTTATTATCTTAGTTTTTATGTTTTCCTTACTTAAATTGTTATTTTGAAGATATTTACGGTGGAGATTAATAACGGCGCAATTCGGAGGAATTTCGGCGATTTTGCGATTTTTGCGATTTCGGACCACGAAAAATGGGCCGGCCCAAAAAGCAAATTATGGGCCGATTTCTCAACTCTTGTTTCGGCCCATTAACAAGCCCAAACCCATGTAATTCGGCCTAGATGCCTTTTGGTGAAGAGGAAAAGTCTTGTTTTGAAAGGGCAAGTCAACATTATCAAGCTAATAATCACAAATGGTGACTACACATGGTGATTCATGCTTAGGGTTCCCAAATGGTGACTACACTAGGTGACTCTTGCTTTGCATTGAATGAAAAGATGACTTGCCATGGTGACAAGCTAGGTGATTCATGCTTAGGGTTCGGCAATGGTGACTAAGTGTGTGACTTGCCTTAATGATCATTGCATGCATTAAATGGAGGAGGCAAGGTGGAAGAGAGAAGGCATGAATCCCTTGCCTATATAAGGGAGGAGGCAGCCATAAAACAGAACCATCACTCATTTTACTAAGCAAAGCTCTACACAAATACTCCTCCACCATTAAACACTTAAGAGTTCACACACCAAGCCGAAGCATCATCTTCCTCCATTCAAGGCCGAAGCAAGCTAGGGTTCCTCCATCCTTCCAAGCCGAAGCAAACCATCCTCCATCCCTCACAATACGCTAAGTCCCTTGTGAAGGAAGTCCATCTCCACCGTAGTTCATCAAGCACTCAAGATAAAAAGTGTAACCATGATCTTCACTTTCATTTCTTTAGCTTTGTATGTGAATCTTTTGATGTATTGGAATAACAAGTTTAGAAAGTTTAGATTTGTGTATCAAATGAATAACAAGTTTAGATTTGTGTTTCATGTGCCTAAACCGATTTGTAATATGCATGTGTTTATGATTTATAGCTTTTTATGCATGTTTGATACAATCTTAAAGCTTCGAATGCATGTATTAGAAAATACGCTAAGTCCCTCTCTTTTGCATGTTTCGATGATCGTATGTTGTTTAGGATGTTTATACGCTAAGTTGCATTCCTACACAATTATCAAGCATGTGTACTTAGTTATAAGTTATGAATTTCGCAACTTACACAAAGGTTTGATGCATGAAAAGGGTAGGTTAATAAGATGAGTTGATCACATGTAATTAATAGTGTAACTTCTTATTTTTAGCAAGCATAATTAGACTTTAAGTTTCTTGATTGTTGAAACTTGTCTATGAGTAAAACATGTTAGATGCCTAAGAGTTTTAGTTGTGTTTGCATGTTATGTACTTTAAATTCGTAGATTAAATAACCAACTTCCAATCCCCCCAAATATTTACATTTCCGCATAATAACGAAACCATGCATGCGCCCTTAATTCCCCGGATAAAGAACGATCCCTACTCGCCAATATTATAAATGACAAAAGAAGGGTTTAAATTGCAATGCGCGTAATCTGTGCTTTTAGGGTCTACTTTGTGTTAACGTTAAATGCATGTTTTGCGCGTATCAGGAGACAACAGATTTGTTTTCTTCTCCCCTTTTACTTAATTTAATGGCTTTTGCATATTAAATTAAAATTTTCGTAGATCCTATACTTCATGCTTAAAATCTATACTTTTACTTTAGTACATTGAGGGCAATGTAGAGTTTTAGTGTGGGGGAAGGGTTTACAATTTAATTGTGTCTAAATTAGTGTTTTTCAGAGTCTTTAGGATGCCCTTAACTAGTCGATGATGAAATTTGACCAATACAAACACATATGGCGTATGAATCACATGCATCGAATTCTTGTGCTAATTGAGATATTCTATATGTTTTTAACATGTAGTAGATATATGAATTGCAAACATGGTACAGAAATCGCATGCTTGAATAAGTTTTTAATCATATGAACCCTATGTGAGCTTTTGAGCTATCTGTTCTTTATTCAAGTGAATATGCATCCATTTCGTAGCTACTAGCTTATATATGCCTCATTCAATTGCTTGCCATAGATTTTAATGAACTAGAGAATGCTAGAACTTACTCATGTCAATTTGCAAAGCTTTTAAGTTGATACATACTTTGATTTTGGAAATGATTAAAGGCATTTAGGATCTTCCACCACTTCGCCAAATATCCATGTATCCCATTTGTACGCACAAGTTGCGACACCCCTAGATAAACCAATTGAGCCCACGTTAAGCTTTTCTTTCATCACCATATATACCTAAACACTTACCCTAGTATAGAATATCCTTACCTTTGTTCCGTAAACTTGGTGAGAATTTTTCGAAACTAGCACATAATATGATGGTTTGGTAAGAAAGATTGAAAGAGTTAATATGAGTAAGGGGAAAGACTTGTCCAATTAACTTAAAAAGTATGAGATTGCCAAAAAGAAAAGAAAAAATTATATTTGAGAGAATGAAAAGAAAAAAAAAATTATTATCTCTCATGGCAATATGTTGTTCTAAAGTAGAAACCAATTGGATTAACGTCCCCCTTATTTGCGGATTTGGAGATTACGATAAATTGAAGGCCCAAAAATAGAACAAAATATGGCCTTTGTCCTGTCCGAAAAGCTCAAAGGGTAGATTAGCTTGAAGTATACATGGTAACATTCAAATGGATATGGAGGAATGAATATGGTGCTAGACTAAGTCGTTGGAACGTTTTTATCACCACATATCTAAAATTCGAATGCCTTAGCCTTAACCCCATTACAACCTCACTAAAAGTCCTTTATGATCCTTAAAATGAGTAGCTTTCAATTAGTAGAGTAAGTTGCATGAGTAAGCTTATGGTTTTGGTTCATTTGTGCAAGTAATTAACTTCATTCATGTGGTTTTTATTTCAATTCATATACACCTTAAGTAAACCCTTATCATGAGTGAAAAATATGATGAGTGCATCCTTGTGAGTTGATTAAACCTTTATTCAAAGCATGCACAGCTATAACATAACCATCGTTTTCTCTATGTCTTACTTGTTCATTACATAATTATATAGCAATTATCTCTTGAATTCGTTGAGCATACAAAGTTGAAAATCATGTGAGACATCGCCATATACTTATGAAAATTCTGAGACAAATTTTAGCTAAGGGCTTAGTTATGTTCTTTCCTTGGTTTTAAATTCTTAGAGAGTCTTAGTTTAACTTAGTGTTTGCTAAGGGACTAGCAAAGTCTAAGTGTGGGGGAATTTGATATACGCATTTTATGCTCATTTCTTAACGCATTTCCCTTTACGTTTAGCTATGTTATTATCTTAGTTTTTATGTTTTCCTTATTTAATTTGTTATTTTGAAGATATTTACGGTGGAGATTAATAACGACGCAATTCGGAGGAATTTCGGCGATTTTGCGATTTTTGCGATTTTGGACCTCCGAAAATGGGCCGGCCCAAAAAGCAAATTGTGGGCCGAATTCTCAACTTTTATTTCGGCCCATTATAAGGCCCAAACACATTCAATTCGGCAAGGATGCCCTTTGGGGAAGTTGAAAAGTCAAGCTTATCAAGCTAATCATCACAAATGGTGACTCTTGCTTAGGGTTAATAAATGATCATCACAAAAGAAGACTTGCCATGGTGACTCTTGCTTTGGGCTTGTGAATGATGATCACACATGGTGACTTGCATGGTGACTTGCCATATTGATCATTGCTTGCATTTAATGGAAGGAGGCAAGGTGGAAGAGAGAAGGCAAACATCCTTGCCTATAAATACCAAGGGAGGCTGAACCATTCAAGACATCACTCATTTTACTAAGCCAAAGCTCTACACAAATACTCCTCCACCATTAAACACTTGAAGGTTCACACAAAGCCGAAGCTTCCATCTCCTCCATTCCAAGCCGAAGCATCTCCTCCTCCATTCCAAACCGAAGCATCCATCTCCTCCTCCAAGCCGAAGCTATCATTCTCCATCCCTCACAATACGCTAAGTCCCTTGTGAAGGAAAGCCATCTCCACCGTAGTTCATCAAGCACTCAAGACAAAAAGTGTAACCATGATCTTCACTTTCATTTCTTTAGCTTTGTATTTGAATCTTTTGATGTATTGGAATAACAAGTTTAGATTTGTGTATCAAATGAAGAACAAGTTTAGATTTGTGTTTTATGTGTTTAAACCGATTTGTAATATGCATGTGTTTATGATTTCTAGCCTTTTATGCATGTTTGATACAATCTTAAAGCTTCGAATGCATGTGTTAGAAAATACGCTAAGTCCCTCTCTTTCGCATGTTTCGATGATCGTAAGTTGTTTAGGATGTTTATACGCTAAGTTGCATTCCTACTCAATTATTAAGCATGTGTATTTAGTTAGAAGTTATGAATTTCGTAACTTACAAAAAGGTTTGATACATGAAAAGGGTAGGTTAATAAGATGAGATGATCACATGTAATTAGTAGTGTAACTTCTTATTTTTAGCAAGCATAATTAGACTTTAAGTTTCTTGATTGTTGAAACTTGTCTATGAGTAAAACATGTTAGATGCCTAAGAGTTTAGTTGTGTTTGCATGTTGTGTACTTTAATTTCATAGATTAAAACAACCAATTTCCAATCCCCCCAAACATTTACATTTCCGCTTATTAACGAAACCATGCATGCGCCCTTAATTCCCCGGATAAAGAACGATCCCTACTCGCCGATATTATAAATGACAAAAGAAGGGTTTAAATTGCAATGCGCGTAATCGATGTTTTTAGGGTCGACTTTGTGTTATCGTGAATGCATGTTTTGCGCGTATCACCAAGCCTACGCGGGAAGCGCAACGTCGGCTCCACCCTCCGATGATGGAGGTGGTAAAAAAGGAGGTAATTAAACTCATGGACTGTGGAGTTATTTACCCTATTTCTGATAGCCGTTGGGTTTCCCCAGTGCAGGTAGTACCCAAGAAATCGGGAAGCACCGTCGTCGAGAATCTGGAAAATGAACTTGTGCCACAAAGAACGATCACTGGACACCGAGTGTGCATTGATTACCGGAAGCTCAACGCCGCAACCCGCAAGGATCATTTTCCCTTAGCATTCATCGACCAAATGCTGGAAAGATTAGCTGGCCATGCATTTTATTGTTTTCTCGACGGATACTCCGGCTACAACCAAATTAGCATTGCGGAGGAAGATCAAGAAAAGACAACGTTCACGTGCCCTTTCGGAACGTTTGCATACCGCCGAATGCCATTTGGACTGTGTAATGCACCAGGTACATTTCAACGTTGCATGCTCTCAATTTTCTCCGAGTACATTGAAAAAATTATTGAAGTATTCATGGACGACTTTAGTGTATTTGGGAGTGATTTTGATGCATGCTTAAACAATTTAGAAACAATTTTACAAAGATGCGTTGAAACGAACTTGGTGCTTAATTGGGAGAAGTGCCATTTCATGGTTACGCAAGGGATAGTGTTAGGTCATATTATTTCGGAAAAAGGGTTAGAAGTTGATAAATCTAAAGTAGATCTTGTGCGTCACTTACCCTCTCCAACTTCGGTTAGAGAGATTCGTTCATTTCTTGGACACGCAGGATTTTATCGTAGGTTTATCAAAGACTTTTCCCACATCTCGCGCCCATTGTGTAAACTGCTGCAAAAGGAGACCCCGTTCGTATTTGACGAGGAATGCAACGCTGCCTTCAACAAGTTGAAGGAGCTTCTCACGAGCGCTCCTATTTTATGCATCCCTGATTGGTCTCTGCCATTCGAACTCATGTGCGACGCCTCGGATTATGCCGTAGGAGCCGTCTTGGGTCAGCGGAAGGACAAGAAGCCTTGCGTAATCTATTACGCCTCTCGGACGCTTGATGAAGCGCAAAGAAATTATACTACCACCGAGAAGGAGTTTCTTGCCGTGGTTTTTGCTTTAGATAAATTTCGATCTTATTTACTTCAAACTAAAGTAACTGTGTTTACCGATCATGCAGCTTTGAAGTATCTAATGCTCAAGAAGGACGCAAAACCACGACTTATCAGATGGATACTTCTACTCCAAGAATTCAACATCGAAATCAAGGACAAGAAGGGAGTAGAAAACGTCGTCGCTGACCACCTATCACGTTTGATAGGTGACCATGAGCCTGTCGAGATTGAAGAAACTTTTCCGGATGAAAAACTCTTCGGAATTGAGGTAACTATTTCGGAAACTCCATGGTATGCAGATATCGTAAATTACTTAGTTACCGGTGAGTTTCCGTCTACCATGCATAAATTTCAACGTGACAAACTTAAGCATAATGCTAGAACCTTTATCTGGGATGAGCCTTATTTGTGGAAACAATGCTCCGATTTAGTAATTAGGAGATGTATCCCGGATAGTGAGTTTAAGCCCATTCTAGACTTTTGTCACAATGAAGCATGTGGGGGACACTTTGGTTCTAGGAGGACAGCCCTTAAGATTTTAGATTGCGGTTTCTTTTGGCCTAGTTTATTTCGCGATGCTCATGCATATTGTGCTGCATGTGATAAGTGCCAGAGATTCGGTAATTTAGGCCCTAGAGATCAAATGCCACAACACTACATATTTAATGTTGAAATTTTTGATGTGTGGGGTATTGATTTTATGGGACCATTTCCTCCCTCCAATGGTTTTACTTATATCTTACTCGCAGTAGATTATGTTTCTAAATGGGTGGAGGCAAAGGCCACCCGTACTAATGATTCGCGAGTTGTTGCAGATTTCCTACGAACTAACATTTTCAGTAGATTTGGAATGCCACGCGTTCTAATCAGCGATGGAGGAAGTCACTTTTGCAACCGCACGGTGGAAGCACTGATGAGGAAGTATGGCGTAAAACACAAGGTTTCCACACCATACCACCCTCAAACAAATGGAATGGCAGAAGTTTCCAACCGTGAGATCAAGAAGATTTTGGAGCGAACCGTCCGCCCAAACCGGAAAGATTGGAGTCAATGCTTAGACGATGCATTGTGGGCTTACAGGACTGCCTACAAGACCCCCATTGGTATGTCACCTTTCCGATTAATTTATGGGAAGGCGTGCCATCTTCCGGTTGAATTGGAGCACAAGGCATGGTGGGCCGTGAAGAAATTCAACATCGATCGAGATGTAGCAGGCTTGCATCGGAAGCTTCAACTTTGTGAACTTGAAGAAATCAGAAATGATGCTTTCGACAATGCGTGGATTTACAAAGAGAAGACGAAAAAGATCCATGATCAGATGATTCGCGGGAAGAGTTTTGAAGCTGGGCAGAAAGTATTGCTTTTCAATTCAAGACTTAAGCTCTTTCCGGGAAAGCTTCGCTCTCGATGGATGGGTCCATTCATAGTTTCTCAAGTTCTACCTCATGGAGCAGTTCTCATTCGATCTATCGACAAAGGTAGTGAGTTCAAAGTAAATGGCCATCGCTTGAAGCCCTATTTTGAGGCATTTGCGGAGCACACCGTGGAGGAGATGCAACACCAAGAACCGGCCATTTTAAAAACAAAATGATGCATCACGTCCAAAGCTAACGACGTAAAACGAGCGCTCATTGGGAGGCAACCCAATAGGGAGACAACAGATTTGTTTTTCTTCTCCCCTTTTAATTAATTTAATGGCTTTTTGCGTATTAGATTAAAATTTTCGTAGATCCTATACTCCATTTTTATTCTATACTTCTACTTTAGTACATTGAGGGCAATGTAGAGTTTAAGTGTGGGGGAAGGGTTTACAATTTAATTGTGTCTAAATTAGTGTTTTTCAGAGTCTTTAGGACGCCCTTAACTAGTCGATGATGAAATTTGACCAATACGAACACATATGGCGTATGAATCACATGCATCGAATTCTTGTGCTAATTGAGATATTCTATATGTTTTTAACATGTAGTAGATATATGAATTGCAAGCATGGTACAGAAATCGCATGCTTGAATAAGTTTTTAATCATATGAACCCTATGTGAGCTTTCGAGCTATCTGTTCTTTATTCGAGTGAATATGCATCCATTTCGTAGCTACTAGCTTATATATGCCTCATTCGATTGCTTGCCATAGATTTTAATGAACTAGAGAATACTAGAACTTACTCATGTCAATTTGCAAAGCTTTTAAGTTGATACATACTTTGATTTTGGAAATGATTAAAGGCATTTAGGATTTTCCACCACTTCGCCAAATATCCATGTATCCCAATTGTGCGCATGAGTTGCGACACCCCTAGATAAACCAATTGAGCCCACGTTAAGCTTTTCTTTCATCACCATATATACCTAAACACTTATCCTAGTATAGAATATCCTTACCTTTGTTCCGGAAACTTGGTGAGAATTTTTCGAAACTAGCACATAAGATTATGGTTTGGTAGGAAAGATTGAAAGAGTTAATGTGAGTAAGGGGAAAGACTTGTCCAAATAGCTAAAAAAGTATGTGATTGCCAAAAAGAAAAGAAAAAATTATATTTGAGAGAATGAAAAGAAAAAAAAAATTATTATCTCTCATGGCAATATGTTGTGTTCTAAGAATAACCATTTGGATTAACGTCCCCCTTATTTACGGATTTGGAGTTTACGATAAATTGAAGGCCTAAAAATAGAACAAAATATGGCCTTTGTCCTGTCCGAAAAGCTCAAAGGGTAGTTTAGATTGAAGTATACATGGTAACATTCTAGTGGAGGTGGAGGATGAATTTGGTACTAGACTAAGTCGTTGGAACGATTTTATCACCACATATCTAAATTTCGAATGCCTTAGCCTTAACTCCATTACAACCTCACTAAAAGTCCTTTATGATCCTTAAAATGAGTAGCTTTCAATTAGTAGAGTAAGTTGCATGAGTAAGCTTATGGTTTTGGTTCATTTGTGCAAGTAATTAACTTCATTCATGTGGTTCATTTGTGCAAGTAATTAAATTCATATACACTTTAAGTGAACCCTTTTCATGAGTGAAAAATATGATGAGTGCATCCTTGTGAGTTGATTAAACCTTTATTCAAAGCATGCACAGCTATAACATAACCATTGTTTTCTCTATGTCTTACTTGTTTATTACATAATTTTATTGCAATTATCTCTTGAATTCGTTGAGCATACAAGTTGAAATTCATGTGAGCCATCGCCATATACTTATGAAAATTCTGAGACAAATTTTAGCTAAGGGCTTAGTTATGTTCTTTGTTTTAAATTCGTAGAAGAGTCGTAGTTTAACTTAGTGTTTGCTAAGGGACTAGCAAAGTCTAAGTGTGGGGGAATTTGATATACGCATTTTATGCTCGTTTCTTAACGCATTTCCCTTTACGTTTAGCTATGTTATTATCTTAGTTTTTATGTTTTCCTTGTTTAAATTGTTATTTTGAAGATCTTTACGGTGGAGATTAATAACGACGCAATTCGGAGGAATTTCGGCGATTTTGCGATTTTTGCGATTTTGGACCTCCGAAAATGGGCCGGCCCAAAAAGCAAATTGTGGGCCGAATTCTCAACTCTTGTTTCGGCCCATTATCAAGCCCAAACCATATTAATTCGGCTTGGATGGCTTTTGGTGAAGAGGAAAAGTCTTGTTTTGCAACCTTTGAAGAGGCAAAGTCAACAATATCAAGCTTTGTGACTCACCTTGGTGACTCTTGCTTGCATTAAATGAAAAGATGACTTGCCATGGTGACTTGCATGGTGACTCTTGCTTAGGGTTCATCAATGGTGACTTGCATGGTGACTAAGGGTGTGACTTGCCATATTGATCATTGCTTGCATTTAATGGAATGAGGCAAGGTGGAAGAGAGAAGGCAACATCCCTTGCCTATATAAGAGAGGAGGCAGCCATAAAACAGATCATCACTTAAATTACTAGCCAAAGCTCTACACAAATACTCTTCCACCATAAACACTTCAAGGTTTCTCAAGCAAAGCCGAAGCACATCTCCTCCATCCAAGCCGAAGCAATCCTCCTCCATCCAACACAATACGCTAAGTCCCTTGTGAAGGAAATCCATCTCCACCGTAGATCATCAAGCATTCAAGACAAAAAGTGTAACCATGATCTTCACTTTCATTTCTTTTGCTTTGTATTTGAACCTTGATATACGCATTTTATGCTCGTTTCTTAACACATTTCCCTTTACGTTTAGCTATGTTATTATCTTAGTTTTATGTTTTCCTTATTTAAATTGTTATTTTGAAGTTCATTACGGTGGAGATTAATATCGACGCAATTCGGAGGAATTTCGGCGATTTTGCGATTTTTGCGATTTTGGACCTCCGAAAATGGGCCGGGCCACAAAGCAAATTATGGGCCGAATTCTCAACTCTTGTTTCGGCCCATTATCAAGCCCAAACCCAATCAATTCGGCAAGGATGGCTTTTGGTGAAGAGGAAAAGTCTTGTTTTGAAAGGGCAAGTCAACATTATCAAGCTAATAATCACAAATGGTGACTACACATGGTGATTCATGCTTAGGGTTCCCAAATGGTGACTACACTAGGTGACTCTTGCTTTGCATTGAATGAAAAGATGACTTGCCATGGTGACAAGCTAGGTGATTCATGCTTAGGGTTCGGCAATGGTGACTAAGTGTGTGACTAAGTGTGTGACTTGCCTTAATGATCATTTCATGCATTAAATGGAGGAGGCAAGGTGGAAGAGAGAAGGCACACATCCTTGCCTATATAAGAGGGAGGCCGGCCTTGAAGAAAAGGATCACTCATTTTACTAAGCAAAGCTCTACACAAATACTCCTCCACCATTAAACACTTAAGAGTTCACACACCAAGCCGAAGCATCATCTTCCTCCATTCAAGGCCGAAGCAAGCTAGGGTTCCTCCATCCTTCCAAGCCGAAGCAAACCATCCTCCATCCCTCACAATACGCTAAGTCCCTTGTGAAGGAAGTCCATCTCCACCGTAGTTCATCAAGCACTCAAGATAAAAAGTGTAACCATGATCTTCACTTTCATTTCTTTAGCTTTGTATGTGAATCTTTTGATGTATTGGAATAACAAGTTTAGAAAGTTTAGATTTGTGTATCAAATGAATAACAAGTTTAGATTTGTGTTTCATGTGCCTAAACCGATTTGTAATATGCATGTGTTTATGATTTATAGCTTTTTATGCATGTTTGATACAATCTTAAAGCTTCGAATGCATGTATTAGAAAATACGCTAAGTCCCTCTCTTTTGCATGTTTCGATGATCGTATGTTGTTTAGGATGTTTATACGCTAAGTTGCATTCCTACACAATTATCAAGCATGTGTACTTAGTTATAAGTTATGAATTTCGCAACTTACACAAAGGTTTGATGCATGAAAAGGGTAGGTTAATAAGATGAGTTGATCACATGTAATTAATAGTGTAACTTCTTATTTTTAGCAAGCATAATTAGACTTTAAGTTTCTTGATTGTTGAAACTTGTCTATGAGTAAAACATGTTAGATGCCTAAGAGTTTTAGTTGTGTTTGCATGTTATGTACTTTAAATTCGTAGATTAAATAACCAACTTCCAATCCCCCCAAATATTTACATTTCCGCATATTAACGAAACCATGCATGCGCCCTTAATTCCCCGGATAAAGAACGATCCCTACTCGCCAATATTACAAATGACAAAAGAAGGGTTTAAATTGCAATGCGCGTAATCGGTGTTTTTAAGGTCTACTGATCATTAACTTTAAATGCATGTTTTGCGCGTATCAATTTTTGGAGCCGCTGCCGGGGAGTTAGAATGTTTTTGTATGTTTCGTTGTACATTTGTGATTAAAAGCATGTCTAAATTTTCGAAGTACATACTTGTTCATTTTTTATACTTAGAGAAATTTTCATACATGTTTACAATGCCTACTTTTACTTAGCCGAATTTATTCATACTTAGTTTATTTTACACTTGCATAATTTATTTCCATGTTAAAGGATAGTCTTTGATTTAATTTGAGTACTAGTACTTAGTTATTAAATAAATCTCTATGGAATAGGTGGTGCCTCTTTTGTTTGTCTATCTCCTTAACCCTTCGTGATGTGTGGATTTCATCACCACACGCCATAACCTAAGTGAAGTTATGGGCACGAGGTTGTGGGCGGAGTTTACAAACACTTGAGATTGTATACTATCTTGTGAGTTCGAGTAAGAGTTGGTTATGATGTCTAGAAGGGTTATGAATGGTGACGGGTTTTGAACTAAGAAAACAGAACACCATTGGAGTATATACTCTTACGAGTAAGCCTCGGGGTGTTTCTAAGAACAACAATGGAGTATATACTCTTACGAGTAAGCCTCGGGTTGTTCTAAATATTAGTCCTTACCTCTCGCGTTATCTCTATTCCTACTAACCATTTCTAAACGTAACTAAGCTGAATTGTAGTCGGTATATATTTTCGCGCGGGCCGCACGTCCAAGAAATTTACCGAATGATCATTTCGCGTACTCTCTGTAAATCATAAGTGCATATGAATACGGTTAAATACGAACTAAATAAATATGACATAATCCTTTAAATAGATGGTATATCGGATTAAGCATGCTTAGACCTCTCGGAATCAGACTTCATCTTCGGATGAACGAGACCCATTGCACAGTTGAGAGCCTCTGCACCACGTACCATCGGGACCAAAGGAAATAAATAAAACTTAGTCAAATTTTTGTGTTTATTTGTGCATTAAAAACTGTAAAGGACTAACAACCGTTACTTAGCTTGCATAACCTCTCTAAGGTTTTATGATACTCGGATTTCACTACCGAGTACCCTAACCTAAGTGAAGTTAGGGGCATAAGATCGAAGAAGAGGTCATTCTTTTCATTCATATTTTAAACACGTAACTCGTTTGTTTTCTGCAGGTTCTAACGTTTTCTTTTATGCATTCACTCCATCTTTCACGTAGGATTATTGTTTAATGCATTTTATTGCAAGAAAATGTGTGGTGCATAAATTCAATGTGAATTATGGTTTGCTTGTATTTCAACCTTGTTTATATATGTTCTAACTAAATTTTTAGGTTTAGCATTATATAGTGTTAATTTGCAGAAAACATGTGTCTTAGTTTATTCATGTGCATAGCCCCTAAAATTGATTAAATCAATTGCATTACTTAGTAAAATACATATAGTGTCTTAACTATTATAAATTTTGTATAAATTTTGTGTGTATTAGTAGTTTTTAAGTATTTGTGTGTATTTATAGTATGCTTTGATAGTTTTACTATTTTATTTGTTATCACCTTGTTTTCTAAATATGCATTACAATTTTGGTTAGTATTCCTATATACATCTAAAAATTATTTGTTGATACTAACACTTGGTCTTTGGTGGATGTCAGGCTAATGAATGTCCGATCAGAATCCAGGACCATCTAGAACCACGTTTGAGGAAATCGCAGAGAGAATAGCGAGACTTAAAGCTCAAACAGACATCCTGGATCATCCCATCATCGAGGAAGGTTCCGAGTCTTCACACTCATCAACCGACCACAACTCAGAAGCAGAAGCACAAGAAGTCAACATGGCCAATGCAGGACAATCTCTTCGCCAGCGCACCTGCTCAACAGAATGGAGCAGCGGGCCTTCGAGCATTGCTTTTCCACAACCGGAGGAAAACATGAAGGATATCGAGCTAAAGAGTGGCTTCCTCCACCGACTACCCATTTTCCACGGACTTTCCAATGAAGATCCGAACAAGCATCTCAAACAATTCCAATTTGTTTGCAACAGCATGAAGCCATCTGATGCTGATACGGAGCTCTTCAAGCTGAAGGCATTTCCATTCACCCTAGTCGACAGGGCCGAGTCTTGGCTAATGGAACTACCGCCGAACCATATTACCTCATGGAAGCAACTTGCGGATATGTTCCTAGCGAAGTACTTCCCGGCCTCAAAGATCACCGTCTTAAGAAAGCAAATCACTGGCATCACACAGAAACCGGACGAGACCTTCGGCCAATACTACGACCGATTCAAAGTTTTGTGTGCCACTTGCCCATCGCATGGATTCTCCGAGACCAATCTGATGAATTACTTTTACGATGGTCTCAAGCCGATCGATAGGGAATTGCTGGATGCAGCAGCCACCGGTGCATTCATGGACTTAACCGAAACCGAAGCTAGAGCTCTTCTAGAGAATCGGGCGAATAATGATGCACAATACGGAATGTCCAACAGACGAGCAGTCGGTGAGGCGAGTTCAACAACCGACGCGGACGAGAAGTACGACAAACTAGCTCATATGCTAGAGAAGGTGTTAGAACTCGAGACGACAAGAGCGAAGGCAACTCAACGGCCTGTTTGCGGCATATGTCAAACACACGGTCACCACAATGACCAATGCCCTCAAGCGCAGGAGCAGGCAAGCGAGCCGGAGCACGCTAACGCCATCGGCGGATATCAGGGAGGACAAAGGTATAACAACTACAACAACTATGTCAACCGTGATCATCCAGGTTTTAGATGGAGCAGCAACGAGGGAACTTTGAACCCTCCAGCATCTCAACCTCAACAAAGCTACCAACGCCCTCCATTTCAACCACGACCACCGATGCAGCATGGTTCGTCATCACAACCCTTCACCAATCCGGATTACGACAAGATGTTGTCGCAACTTTCGGCCTCAACTCAAGTTCTCCTCGACGGACAATCGAAGACAAAGGAGACACTTGACTCACATGGCCGCGACATCACCGAAGTGAAGAAGCAGCTTGGCCAGCTTGTTGATTTCATGGGCCAAATCAAGGAAACCGGTCGGCTTCCACCTCAAACCACTCCTAATCAAAGAAACGTGAATGCTATAGTCACAAGGAGTGGGAAGATACTTGAGGAACCAAAGACCAAGCGATCTCATCTTGATGAAGTCACCATCGAGGACATCACCAACGAAGAAGAAGATGAGATCGATCCGGCAATTCAAGAAGCCGAGAAAAAGAAGGTGACGCCTAATGTCACCAAGGCACAATCACCTCCACAACCTACCCCAATCAAAGGTAAAAACCATATTCCTTCAAATACGGTTATTACTAATTCTCCGTTTGCTGTTGCACCTTTCCCTAGCAGATTAAATAAATCAAAGAAGAAGGATGCCCAATATGAAGATATTTTGGAAATCTTCCGAAAGGTGCAAGTTAATTTGCCCTTGATCGAGTGCATAAAACAAGTGCCGATATACGCAAAGTTTCTGAAAGAATTATGCACTCAGAGGAGGCAAACTCGAGAGAAGGAGGTCGTGAAGGTGAACGCAACCGTTTCGGCGGTTTTACAGCGTCGGCTACCCCCAAAACTGAAGGACCCAGGGAGCTTTGCAGTTCCCTGTGTAATCGGTGACAACCGCTTCGAAGATGTAATGCTTGATCTCGGAGCCTCCATCAACGTCATGCCTTACTATCTTTACGAATCGATGGAGCTTGGAGATCTCAAGCAAGATGGTGTTGTCATCCAATTAGCCGATCGCACACACAAGTATCCAAGGGGATACGTAGAAGACGTTCTCGTACAAGTCAACAACTTGATATTCCCAGCCGATTTCTACATAGTTGACATGGAAGAGAGTCCACTGAACACCACGCCATTGCTGCTTGGACGACCTTTCATGCGGACTGCGAGGACGAAGATTGATGTTTTCCAAGGCACTTTCTCCATGGAGATTGATGGAGAAAGAATCGAGTTCAACATCCTGGACGGGATGAAGTTTCCAATGTCGAGCGTAGCTGCCATTTCGACATACGATCCTGTGGATACCTTAGCACAAGGTTACCTCGACACCATCAATGAGGATGAACTCGACATGGCCATTCAACTTGGACATGACGGCCTTCTCGAGGCCTTACTAGAGCTTGAACCTCGAATCCAAGACATGGCCATGGCCCTAAATGCCGCACCACGGAAAGTAAGCTTTTCTCCTCCTATACCAATTACTTTTGGTACTAATAAAATGGTTCCTTCCATTGTAGAAGCTCCCGTTTTAGAACTCAAGCTACTACCGGACCATCTTAAGTATGCGTACTTGGGCGAGAATGAAACTTTACCGGTCATTATTTCGTCCGCGCTAGAAGAGGAACAGGAGGAGAAGCTCGTGAGTGTACTAAAGAGGTACAAACCCGCAATAGGCTGGACACTTGCGGACATCAAGGGAATAAATCCAGCAACATGTGTGCATAGGATTTTCCTTGAAGAAGGCACCAAGCCTACGCGGGAAGCGCAACGTCGGCTCCACCCTCCGATGATGGAGGTGGTAAAAAAGGAGGTAATTAAACTCATGGACTGTGGAGTTATTTACCCTATTTCTGATAGCCGTTGGGTTTCCCCAGTGCAGGTAGTACCTAAGAAATCGGGAATTACCGTCGTCGAGAATCTGGAAAATGAACTTGTGCCACAACGGACGATCACTGGACACCGAGTGTGCATTGATTACCGGAAGCTCAACGCCGCAACCCGCAAGGATCATTTTCCCTTACCATTCATCGACCAAATGCTGGAAAGATTAGCCGGCCATGCATTTTATTGTTTTCTGGACGGATACTCCGGCTACAACCAAATTAGCATTGCGGAGGAGGATCAAGAAAAGACAACGTTCACGTGCCCTTTCGGAACGTTTGCCTATCGCCGTATGCCATTTGGATTGTGTAATGCACCAGGTACATTTCAACATTGCATGCTCTCAATCTTCTCTGAATACATTGAAAAAATTATTGAAGTATTCATGGACGACTTTAGTGTATTTGGGAGTGATTTCGATGCATGTTTAAACAATTTAGAAACTATTTTACAAAGATGCGTTGAAACGAACTTGGTGCTTAATTGGGAGAAGTGCCATTTCATGGTTACGCAAGGGATAGTGTTAGGTCATATTATTTCAGAAAAAGGGTTAGAAGTTGATAAATCTAAAGTAGATCTTGTGCGTCACTTACCCTCTCCAACTTCGGTTAGAGAGATTCGTTCATTTCTTGGACACGCAGGATTTTATCGTAGGTTTATCAAAGACTTTTCCCACATCTCGCGCCCTTTGTGTAAACTGCTGCAAAAGGAGACCCCGTTCATCTTTGATGAAGAATGCAACGCTGCCTTCAACAAGTTGAAGGAGCTTCTCACGAGCGCTCCTATTTTATGCAGCCCTGATTGGTCTCTGCCATTTGAACTCATGTGCGACGCCTCGGATTATGCCGTAGGAGCCGTCTTGGGTCAGCGGAAGGACAAGAAGCCTTGCGTAATCTATTACGCCTCTCGGACGCTTGATGAAGCGCAAAGAAATTATACTACCACCGAGAAGGAGTTTCTTGCCGTGGTTTTTGCTTTAGATAAATTTCGATCTTATTTACTTCAAACTAAAGTAACTGTGTTTACCGATCATGCAGCTTTGAAGTATCTAATGCTCAAGAAGGACGCAAAACCACGACTTATCAGATGGATACTTCTACTCCAAGAATTCAACATAGAAATCAAAGATAAGAAGGGAGTAGAAAACGTCGTCGCTGACCACCTATCACGTTTGATAGGTGACCATGAGCCTATCGAGATCGAAGAAACTTTTCCGGATGAAAAACTCTTCGGAATTGAGGTAACTACTTCGGAAACTCCTTGGTATGCCGATATTGTAAATTACTTAGTTACCGGTGAGTTTCCGTCTACCATGCATAAATTTCAACGTGACAAACTTAAGCATAATGCTAGAACCTTTATCTGGGATGAGCCTTATTTATGGAAACAATGCTCCGATTTAGTAATTAGGAGATGTATCCCGGATAGTGAGTTTAAGCCCATTCTAGACTTTTGTCACAATGAAGCATGTGGGGGACACTTTGGTTCTAGGAGGACAGCCCTTAAAATTTTAGATTGCGGTTTCTTTTGGCCTAGTTTATTTCGCGATGCTCATGCATATTGCGCTACATGTGATAAGTGCCAAAGATTCGGTAATTTAGGGCCTAAAGATCAAATGCCACAACACTACATATTTAATGTTGAAATTTTTGATGTGTGGGGTATTGATTTTATGGGACCATTTCCTCCCTCCAATGGTTTTACTTACATCTTACTCGCAGTAGATTATGTTTCTAAATGGGTGGAGGCAAAGGCCACCCGGACTAATGATTCGCGAGTTGTTGCAGATTTCCTACGAACTAACATTTTCAGTAGATTTGGAATGCCACGCGTTCTAATCAGCGATGGTGGAAGTCACTTTTGCAACCGCACGGTGGAAGCACTAATGAGGAAGTATGGCGTCAAACACAAGGTTTCCACACCATACCACCCTCAAACCAATGGAATGGCTGAAGTTTCCAACCGTGAGATAAAGAAGATTCTGGAGCGAACCGTCCGCCCCAACCGGAAAGATTGGAGTCAATGCTTAGACGATGCATTGTGGGCTTACAGGACTGCCTACAAGACCCCCATCGGTATGTCCCCTTTCCGATTAATCTATGGGAAGGCGTGCCATCTTCCGGTTGAACTAGAGCACAAGGCATGGTGGGCCGTGAAGAAATTCAACATTGATCGAGATGCCGCAGGCTTACATCGGAAGCTTCAACTTTGTGAACTTGAAGAAATCAGAAATGATGCTTTCGACAATGCGTGGATTTACAAAGAGAAGACGAAAAAGATCCACGATCAGATGATTCGCGGGAAGAGTTTTGAACCAGGGCAGAAAGTATTGCTTTTCAATTCAAGACTTAAGCTCTTTCCGGGAAAGCTTCGCTCTCGATGGATGGGGCCATTCGTAGTTTCTCAAGTTCTACCTCATGGAGCAGTTCTCATTCGATCTATCGACAAAGGTAGTGAGTTCAAAGTAAATGGCCATCGCTTGAAGCCCTATTTTGAGGCATTTGCGGAGCACACCGTGGAGGAGATGCAACTCCAAGAACCGGCCATTTCAAAACCAAACTGATGCATCACGTCCAAAGCTAACGACGTAAAACAAGCGCTTGTTGGGAGGCAACCCAATAGGGAGACAACAGATTTGTTTTTTCTTCTCCCCTTTTAATTAATTTAATGGCTTTTTGCGTAGTAGATTAAAATTTTCGTAGATCCTATACTCCATGTTTAATTCTATGTTTTCTTTAAGAACATTGAGGGCAATGTAGAGTTTAAGTGTGGGGGAAGGGTTTACAATTTAATTGTGTCTAAATTAGTGTTTTTCAGAGTCTTTAGGACGCCCTTAACTAGTCGATGATGAAATTTGATCGATACGAACACATATGGCGTATGAATCACATGCATCGAATTCTTGTGCTAATTGAGATATTCTATATGTTTTTAACATGTAGTAGATATGAATTGCAAAAACATGGTACAGAAATCGCATGCTTGAATAAGTTTTTAATCATATGAACCCTATGTGAGCTTTTGAGCTATCTGTTCTTTATTCGAGTGAATATGCATCCATTTCGTAGCTACTAGCTTATATATGCCTCATTAAATTGCTTGCCATAGATTTTATTGAACTAGAGAATACTAGAACTTACTCATGTCAATTTGCAAAGCTTTTAAGTTGATACATACTTTGATTTTGGAAATGATTAAAGGCATTTAGGATTTTCCACCACATTGCCATATATCCATGTATCCCAATTGTACGCACAAGTTGCGACACCCCTAGATAAACCAATTGAGCCCACGTTAAGCTTTTCTTTCATCACCATATATACCTAAACACTTACCCTAGTATAGAATATCCTTACCTTTGTTCCGGAAACTTGGTGAGAATTTTTCGAAACTAGCACATAAGATGGTGGTTCGGTAGGAAAGATTGGAAGAGTTAATGTGAGTAAGGGGAAAGACTTGTCCAATAGCTAAAAAAGTATGAGATTGCCAAAAAGAAAAGAAAAAAAAATTAAATTTGAGAGAATGAAAAGAAAAAAAAATTTATTATCTCTCATGGCAATATGTTGTTCTAAAGTAGAAACCAATTGGATTAACGTCCCCCTTATTTGCGGATTTGGAGTTTACGATAAATTGAAGGCCTAAAAATAGAACAAAATATGGCCTTTGTCCTGTCCGAAAAGCTCAAAGGGTAGATTAGCTTGAAGTATACATGGTAACATACAAATGGAGATGGAGGACTAATATGGTGCTAGACTAAGTCATTGGAACATTTTTATCACCACGTATCTAAATTTCGAATGCCTTAGCCTTAACCCCATTACAACCTCACTAAAAGTCCTTTATGATCCTTAAAATGAGTAGCTTTCAATTAGTAGAGTAAGTTGCATGAGTAAGCTTATGGTTTTGGTTCATTTGTGCAAGTAATCAAACTTTATTCATGTGGTTTTCATTTCAATTCATATACACTTTAAGTGAACCATTTTCATGAGTGAAAAATATGATGAGTGCATCCTTGTGAGTTGATTAAACCTTTATTCAAAGCATGCACAGCTATAAGATAACCATTGTTTTCTCTATGTCTTACTTGTTCATTACATAATTATATCGCAATTATCTCTTGAATTCATTGAGCATACAAATTGAAATTCATGTGAGCCATCGCCATATACTTATGAAAAATTCTGAGACAAATTTTAGCTAAGGGCTTAGTTATGTTCTTTCTTTTAAATTTTTAGAGAGTCTTAGTTTAACTTAGTGTTTGCTAAGGGACTAGCAAAGTCTAAGTGTGGGGGAATTTGATATACGCATTTTATGCCCGTTTCTTAACGCATTTCCCTTTTCGTTTAGCTATGTTATTATCTTAGTTTTTATGTTTTCCTTACTTAAATTGTTATTTTGAAGATATTTACGGTGGAGATTAATAACGGCGCAATTCGGAGGAATTTCGGCGATTTTGCGATTTTTGCGATTTCGGACCACGAAAAATGGGCCGGCCCAAAAAGCAAATTATGGGCCGATTTCTCAACTCTTGTTTCGGCCCATTAACAAGCCCAAACCCATGTAATTCGGCCTAGATGCCTTTTGGTGAAGAGGAAAAGTCTTGTTTTGAAAGGGCAAGTCAACATTATCAAGCTAATGATCACAAATGGTGACTACACATGGTGATTCATGCTTAGGGTTCCCAAATGGTGACTACACTAGGTGACTCTTGCTTTGCATTGAATGAAAAGATGACTTGCCATGGTGACTTGCCTTAATGATCATTGCATGCATTAAATGGAGGAGGCAAGGTGGAAGAGAGAAGGCATGAATCCCTTGCCTATATAAGGGAGGAGGCAGCCATAAAACAGATCCATCACTCATTTTACTAAGCCAAAGCTCTACACAAATACTCCTCCACCATTAAACACTTGAAGGTTCACACAAAGCCGAAGCATCCATCTCCTCCATTCCAAGCCGAAGCATCTCCTCCTCCATTCCAAACCGAAGCATCCATCTCCTCCTCCAAGCCGAAGCTATCATCCTCCATCCCTCACAATACGCTAAGTCCCTTGTGAAGGAAAGCCATCTCCACCGTAGTTCATCAAGCACTCAAGACAAAAAGTGTAACCATGATCTTCACTTTCATTTCTTTAGCTTTGTATTTGAATCTTTTGATGTATTGGAATAACAAGTTTAGATTTGTGTATCAAATGAAGAACAAGTTTAGATTTGTGTTTTATGTGTTTAAACAGATTTGTAATATGCATGTGTTTATGATTTCTAGCCTTTTATGCATGTTTGATACAATCTTAAAGCTTCGAATGCATGTGTTAGAAAATACGCTAAGTCCCTCTCTTTCGCATGTTTCGATGATCGTATGTTGTTTAGGATGTTTATACGCTAAGTTGCATTCCTACTCAATTATTAAGCATGTGTATTTAGTTAGAAGTTATGAATTTCGTAACTTACAAAAAGGTTTGATGCATGAAAAGGGTAGGCTAATAAGATGAGATGATCACATGTAATTAGTAGTGTAACTTCTTATTTTTAGCAAGCATAATTAGACTTTAAGTTTCTTGATTGTTGAAACTTGTCTATGAGTAAAACATGTTAGATGCCTAAGAGTTTTAGTTGTGTTTGCATGTTATGTACTTTAATTTCGTAGATTAAACAACCAACTTCCAATCCCCCCAAACATTTACATTTCCGCTTATTAACGAAACCATGCATGCGCCCTTAATTCCCCGGATAAAGAACGATCCCTACTCGCCAATATTATAAATGACAAAAGAAGGGTTTAAATTGCAATGCGCGTAATCGATGTTTTTAGGTCGACTTTGTGTTATCGTGAAAGCATGTTTTGCACGTATCAAAAACACAAATCTAAACTTGTTCTTCATTTGATACATAAATGTATTCCAATACATCAAGAGGTTCAAATACAAAACAAAAGAAATGAAAGTGAAGATCATGGTTACACTTTTTGTCTTGAATGCTAGATGATCTACGGTGGAGATGGCTTTCCTTCACAAGGGACTTAGCGTATTGTGAAGGATGGAGGATGCTTTGCTTCGGCTTGGATGGAGGAGAACCCTAGAACCTTGCTTCGGCTTGGAATGGAGGAGATGTGCTTCGGCTTGTAAGAGAACCTTCAAGTGTTTATGGTGGAAGAGTATTTGTGTAGAGCTTTGGCTAGTAAATTGAGTGATGCATAATATATGGCCAGCCTCCTCTCTTATATAGGCAAGGGATGTTGCCTTCTCTCTTCCACCTTGCCTCCCTCCATTTAATGCAAGTAATGATCAATATGGCAAGTCACTCCCTTAGTCACCTTTTGTGATCATCATTTGTGAACCCTAAGCAAGAGTCACCATGGCAAGTCACCACGGCAAGTCACATGGCAAGTCATCTTTTGTGATGATCACAAAGCTTAGTCACTAAAATGAGTCACAAAGCTTGATATTGTTGACTTTTCAACTTCACCAAAAGGCTTCCATGCCAAAATGAATGGGTTTGGGCTTGATAATGGGCCGAAACAAGATTTGAGAAATCGGCCCATAATTTGCTTTTTGGGCCGGCCCATTTTCGGAGGTCCAAAATCGCAAAAATCGCAAAATCGCCGAAATTCCTCCAAATTGCGCCGTTATTAATCTCCACCGTAAATATCTTCAAAATAACAATTTAAATAAGGAAAACGTAAAAACTAAGATAATAACATAGCTAAACGTAAAGGGAAATGCGTTAAGAAACGAGCATAAAATGCGTATATCAAATTCCCCCACACTTAGACTTTGCTAGTCCCTTAGCAAACACTAAACTAAGACTCTCTAAGAGTTTAAAACAAAAGAAAGAACAACTAAGCCCTTAGCTAAAATTTGTCTCAGAATTTGCATAAGTATATGGCGATGGCTCACATGAATTTCAACATGTATGCTCAACGAATTCAAGAGATAATTGCGATATAATTTATGTAATGAACAAGTAAGACATAGAGAAAACAATGGTTATGTTATAGCTGTGCATGCTTTGAATAAAGGTTTAATCAACTCACAAGGATGCACTCATCATATTTTTCACTCATGAAAATGGTTCACTTAAAGTGTATATGAATTGAAATGAAAACCACATGAATAAAGTTTGATTACTTGCACAAATGAACCAAAACCATAAGCTTACTCATGCAACTTACTCTACTAATTGAAAGCTACTCATTTTAAGGATCATAAAGGACTTTTAGTGAGGTTGTAATGGGGTTAAGGCTAAGGCATTCGAAATTTAGATATGTGGTGATAAAAACGTTCCAATGACTTAGTCTAGCACCATATTAGTCCTCCATCTCCATTTGTATGTTACCATGTATACTTCAATCTAAGCTACCATTTTAGCTTTTCGGACAGGACAAAGGCCATATTTTGTTCTATTTTTAGGCCTTCAATTTATCGTAAACTCCAAATCCGTAAATAAGGGGGACGTTAATCCAAATGGTTATTCTTAGAACACAACATATTGCCATGAGAGATAATAATTTTTTTTTCTTTTCATTCTCTCAAATATAATTTTTTTTCTTTTCTTTTTGGCAATCACATACTTTTTTAGCTATTTGGACAAGTCTTTCCCCTTACTCACATTAACTCTTTCAATCTTTCCTACCAAACCATAATCTTATGTGCTAGTTTCGAAAAATTCTCACCAAGTTTCCGGAACAAAGGTAAGGATATTCTATACTAGGATAAGTGTTTAGGTACATATGGTGATGAAAGAAAAGCTTAACGTGGGCTCAATTGGTTTATCTAGGGGTGTCGCAACTCATGCGTACAAATGGGATACATGGATATTTGGCGAAGTGGTGGAAAATCCTAAATGCCTTTAATCATTTCCAAAATCAAAGTATGTATCAACTTAAAAGCTTTGCAAATTGACATGAGTAAGTTCTAGTATTCTCTAGTTCATTAAAATCTATGGCAAGCAGTCAAATGAGGCATATATAAAGCTATAAACTACGAAATGATATGGATTGATCAGATCACTTAAGGAATAAAGAACAGATAGCTCAAAAGCTCACATAGGGTTCATATGATTAAAAACTTATTCAAGCATGCGATTTTCTGTACCATGTTTTGCAATTCATATCTACTACATGTTAAAAACATATAGAATATCTCAATTAGCACAAAAATTCGATGCATCTGATTCATACGCCATATGTGTTGTATTGGTCAAATTTCATCATCGACTAGTTAAGGGCGTCCTAAAGACTCTGAAAAACACTAATTTAGACACAATTAACTTGTAAACTCTTCCCCCACACTTAAACTCTACATTGCCCTCAATGTACTTAAAGAAAACATAGAATCAAACATGGAGTATAGGATCTACGAAAATTTTAATCTAATACGCAAAAAACCATTAAATTAATTAAAAGGGGAGAAGAAAAACAAATCTGTTGTCTCCATATTGGGTTGCCTCCCAACAAGCGCTTGTTTTACGTCGTTAGCTTTGGACGTGATGCATCATTTTGTTTTTGAAATGGCCGGTTCTTGGAGTTGCATCTCCTCCACGGTGTGCTCCGCAAATGCCTCAAAATAGGGCTTCAAGCGATGGCCATTTACTTTGAACTCACTACCTTTGTCGATAGATCGAATGAGAACTGCTCCATGAGGTAGAACTTGAGAAACTACGAATGGCCCCATCCATCGAGAGCGAAGCTTTCCCGGAAAGAGCTTAAGTCTTGAATTGAAAAGTAATACTTTCTGCCCAGGTTCAAAACTCTTCCCGCGAATCATCTGATCGTGGATCTTTTTCGTCTTCTCTTTGTAAATCCACGCATTGTCGAAAGCATCATTTCTGATTTCTTCTAGTTCATTAAGTTGTAGCTTCCGATGCAAGCCTGCGGCATCTCGATCGATGTTGAATTTCTTCACGGCCCACCATGCCTTGTGCTCCAATTCAACCGGAAGATGGCACGCCTTTCCATAAATTAATCGGAAAGGTGACATACCAATGGGGGTCTTGTAGGCAGTCCTGTAAGCCCACAATGCATCGTCTAAGCATTGACTCCAATCTTTCCGGTTTGGGCGGACGGTTCGCTCCAAAATCTTCTTGATCTCACGGTTGGAAACTTCAGCCATTCCATTGGTTTGAGGGTGGTATGGTGTGGAAACCTTGTGTTTTACGCCATACTTCCTCATCAGTGCTTCCACCGTGCGGTTGCAAAAGTGACTTCCTCCATCGCTGATTAGAACGCGTGGCATTCCAAATCTACTGAAAATGTTAGTTCGTAGGAAATCTGCAACAACTCGCGAATCATTAGTACGGGTGGCCTTTGCCTCCACCCATTTAGAAACATAATCTACTGCGAGTAAAATGTAAGTAAAACCATTGGAAGGAGGAAATGGTCCCATGAAATCAATACCCCACACATCAAAAATTTCAACATTAAATATGTAGTGTTGTGGCATTTGATCTCTAGGGCCTAAATTACCGAATCTCTGGCACTTATCACATGCAGCACAATATGCATGAGCATCGCGAAATAAACTAGGCCAAAAGAAACCGCAATCTAAAATCTTAAGGGCTGTCCTCCTAGAACCAAAGTGTCCCCCACATGCTTCATTGTGACAAAAGTCTAGAATGGGCTTAAACTCACTATCCGGGATACATCTCCTAATTACTAAATCGGAGCATTGTTTCCACAAATAAGGCTCATCCCAGATAAAGGTTCTAGCATTATGCTTAAGTTTGTCACGTTGAAATTTATGCATGGTAGACGGAAACTCACCCGTAACTAAGTAATTTACGATATCTGCATACCATGGAGTTTCCGAAATAGTTACCTCAATTCCGAAGAGTTTTTCATCCGGAAAAGTTTCTTCAATCTCGACAGGCTCATGGTCACCTATCAAACGTGATAGGTGGTCAGCGACGACGTTTTCTACTCCCTTCTTGTCCTTGATTTCGATGTTGAATTCTTAGAGTAGAAGTATCCATCTGATAAGTCGTGGTTTTGCGTCCTTCTTGAGCATTAGATACTTCAAAGCTGCATGATCGGTAAACACAGTTACTTTTGTTTGAAGTAAATAAGATCGAAATTTATCTAAAGCAAAAACCACGGCAAGAAACTCCTTCTCGGTGGTAGTATAATTTCTTTGCGCTTCATCAAGCGTCCGAGAGGCGTAATAGATTACGCAAGGCTTCTTGTCCTTCCGCTGACCCAAGACGGCTCCTACGGCATAATCCGAGGCGTCGCACATGAGTTCAAATGGCAGAGACCAATCAGGGCTGCATAAAATAGGAGCGCTCGTGAGAAGCTCCTTCAACTTGTTGAAGGCAGCGTTGCATTCTTCATCAAAGACGAACGAGGTCTCCTTTTGCAGCAGTTTACACAAAGGGCGCGAGATGTGGGAAAAGTCTTTGATAAACCTACGATAAAATCCTGCGTGTCCAAGAAATGAACGAATCTCTCTAACCGAAGTTGGAGAGGGTAAGTGACGCACAAGATCTACTTTAGATTTATCAACTTCTAACCCTTTTTCCGAAATAATATGACCTAACACTATCCCTTGCGTAGCCATAAAATGGCACTTCTCCCAATTAAGCACCAAGTTCGTTTCAACGCATCTTTGTAAAATTGTTTCTAAATTGTTTAAGCATGCATCAAAATCACTCCCAAATACACTAAAGTCGTCCATGAATACTTCAATAATTTTTTCAACGTACTCGGAGAAAATTGAGAGCATCCAACGTTGAAATGTACCTGGTGCGTTACACAGTCCAAATGGCATGCGGCGATAGGCAAACGTTCCGAAAGGGCACGTGAACGTTGTCTTTTCTTGATCCTCCTCCGCAATGCTAATTTGGTTGTAGCCGGAATATCCGTCGAGAAAACAATAAAATGCATGGCCGGCTAATCTTTCCAGCATTTGGTCGATGAATGGTAAGGGAAAATGATCCTTGCGGGTTGCAGCGTTTAGCTTCCGGTAATCAATGCACACTCGGTGTCCAGTGATCGTCCGTTGTGGCACAAGTTCATTTTCCAGATTCTCGACGATGGTGATTCCCGATTTCTTAGGTACTACCTGCACTGGGGAAACCCAACGGCTATCAGAAATAGGGTAAATAACTCCATAGTCCATGAGTTTAATTACCTCCTTTTTTACCACCTCCATCATCGGAGGGTGGAGCCGACGTTGCGCTTCCCGCGTAGGCTTGGTGCCTTCTTCAAGGAAAATCCTATGCACGCAGGTTGCTGGATTTATTCCCTTGATGTCCGCAAGTGTCCAGCCTATTGCGGGTTTGTACCGTTTGAGCACACTCACGAGCTTCTCCTCCTGTTCCTCTTCTAGCGCGGACGAAATAATGACCGGTAAAGTTTCATTCTCGCCCAAGTACGCATACTTCAGATGGTCCGGTAGTAGCTTGAGTTCTAAAACTGGAGCTTCTACGATGGAAGGAACCATTTTATTAGTACCAAAAGTAATTGGTAAAGGAGGAGAAAAGCTTACTTTTCGTGGTGCCGCATTTAGGGCCATGGCCATGTCTTGAATACGAGGTTCAAGCTCTAGTAAGGCCTCGAGAAGGCCGTCATGCCCAAGTTGAATGGCCATGTCGAGTTCATCCTCATTGATGGTGTCGAGGTAGCCTTGTGCTAAGGTATCCACGGGATCGTATGTCGAAATGGCAGCTACGCTCGACATTGGAAACTTCATCCCGTCCAGGATGTTGAACTCGATTCTTTCTCCATCAATCTCCATGGAGAAGGTGCCTTGAAACACATCAATCTTCGTTCTCGCAGTCCGCATGAAAGGTCGCCCAAGCAGTAGTGGCGTGGTGTTCAGTGGACTCTCTTCCATGTCAACGATATAAAAATCCGCTGGAAAAATCAGGTTGTTGACCTGCACAAGAACGTCTTCTACGTATCCCCTCGGATACTTGTGTGTGCGATCGGCTAATTGGATGACAACACCATCTTGCTTGAGATCTCCAAGCTCCATTGAGTCGAAAAGATAGTAAGGCATGACGTTGATGGAAGCTCCGAGATCAAGCATCACGTCTTCGAAGTGGGTGTCACCGATTACGCAGGGAACTGCAAAACTCCCCGGGTCCTTCAGTTTTGGGGGTAGCCGACGCTGCAAAACCGCCGAAACGGTTGCGTTCACCTTCACAACCTCCTTCTCTCGAGTTTGCCTCCTCTGTGTGCATAATTCTTTGAGAAACTTTGCGTATATTGGCACTTGTTTTATGCACTCGATCAAAGGCAAATTCACTTGCACCTTTCGGAAGATGTCCAAAATATCTTCATATTGGGCGTCCTTCTTCTTCGATTTTGATAATCTGCTAGGGTGATATACGCATTTTATGCCCGTTTCTTAACGCATTTCCCTTTTCGTTTAGCTATGTTATTATCTTAGTTTTTATGTTTTCCTTACTTAAATTGTTATTTTGAAGATATTTACGGTGGAGATTAATAACGGCGCAATTCGGAGGAATTTCGGCGATTTTGCGATTTTTGCGATTTCGGACCACGAAAAATGGGCCGGCCCAAAAAGCAAATTATGGGCCGATTTCTCAACTCTTGTTTTGGCCCATTAACAAGCCCAAACCCATGTAATTCGGCCTAGATGCCTTTTGGTGAAGAGGAAAAGTCTTGTTTTGAAAGGGCAAGTCAACATTATCAAGCTAATGATCACAAATGGTGACTACACATGGTGATTCATGCTTAGGGTTCCCAAATGGTGACTACACTAGGTGACTCTTGCTTTGCATTGAATGAAAAGATGACTTGCCATGGTGACTTGCCTTAATGATCATTGCATGCATTAAATGGAGGAGGCAAGGTGGAAGAGAGAAGGCAACATCCCTTGCCTATATAAGAGAGGAGGCAGCCATAAAACAGATTCATCACTCATTTACTAGCCAAAGCTCTACACAAATACTCCTCCACCATAAACACTTAAGAGTTCTCACACAAAGCCGAAGCACATCCCTTACCATTCCAAGCCGAAGCAAGCAAGGTTCCTCCATCCTTCCAAGCCGAAGCAAAGCATCCTCCATCCAACACAATACGCTAAGTCCCTTGTGAAGGAAGTCCATCTCCACCGTAGTTCATCAAGCACTCAAGACAAAAAGTGTAACCATGATCTTCACTTTCATTTCTTTAGCTTTGTATGTGAATCTTTTGATGTATTGGAATAACAAGTTTAGAAAGTTTAGATTTGTGTATCAAATGAATAGCAAGTTTAGATTTGTGTTTCATGTGCCTAAACCGAATTGTAATATGCATGTGTTTGTGATTTATAGCTTTTTATGCATGTTTGATACAATCTTAAAGCTTCGAATGCATGTATTAGAAAATACGCTAAGTCCCTCTCTTTTGCATGTTTCGATGATCGTAAGTTGTTTAGGATGTTTATACGCTAAGTTGCATTCCTACACAATTATCACGCATGTGTATTTAGTTAGAAGTTATGAATTTCGCAAGTTACAAAAAGGTTTGATGCATGAAAAGGGTAGGTTAATAAGATGAGTTGATCACATGTAATTAGTAGTGTAACTTCTTATTTTTAGCAAGCATAATTAGACTTTAAGTTTCTTGATTGTTGAAACTTGTCTATGAGTAAAACATGTTAGATACCTAAGAGTTTTAGTTGTGTTTGCATGTTATGTACTTTAATTTCGTAGATTAAATAACCAACTTCCAATCCCCCCAATTATTTACATTTCCGCTTAATAACGAAAACATGCATGCGCCCTTAATTCCCCGGATAAAGAACGATCCCTACTCGCCAATATTACAAATGACAAAAGAAGGGTTTAAATTGCAATGCGCGTAATCGATGTTTTTAGGGTCGACTTTGTGTTATCGTGAATGCATGTTTTGCGCGTATCAATTTTTGGCGCCGTTGCCGGGGAATTAGAATGTTTTGTATGATTTCGTTGTACATTTGTGATTAAAAGCATGTCTATAATTTTTCGAAGTCCATACTTGTTCATACTTAGAGAAATTTTCATACATGTTTACAATGCTACATACTTGTTCATTTTTTATACTTAGAGAAATTTTCATACATGTTTACAATGCCTACTTTTTACTTAGCCGAATTTATTCATACTTAGTTTATTTTACACTTACATAATTTATTTCCATGTTAAAGGATAGTCTTAGATTTAAATTAAGTACTAGCATTTAGTTACTAAGTAAATCTCATTGGAACAGGTGGTGCCTCATTTGTTTGTTTATCTCCTTAACCCTTCGTGAAATGTGTGGATTTAATCACCACACGCCATAACCTAAGTGAAGTTATGGGCACGAGGTTGTGGGCGGAGTCTACAAACATTTGAGAGTGTATACTATCTTGTGATTTCGAGTAAGAGTTGGTTTTGATGTCTAGAAGGGTTATGAATGGTGACTGGTTTTGAACTAAGAAAACAGAAATACCATTGGAGTATATACTCTCACGAGTAAGCCTCGGGGTATTTCTAAGAACAACATTGGAGTATATACCTTAACTGGTTAGCCTCGGGTTGTTCCCAGAAATTAGTTCTCACCTCTTGCGTTACATCTATCCCAACTGGTCATTTCCAACAATTACGAGAATTAACGATAGTTAGTATACTCTTTTGTGCGGGCCGCAGGACGAAGAGATTTACTCGTAACTAAATCATGTATTCCTTTTAAATCTTAGGCGCAATCAAAACGTAGACGTACTTAAATTGATTTACATTGAGCACGAGTATTGGTTATAAGGTTTCGTTCTTTGGAATAGGTGGTGCCTCTTTTTTCTGGTTTATCTCCTTAACCCCTCGTGATGTGTGGATTTTATCACCACACGCCATAACCTAAGTGAAGTTATGGGCACGAGGTTGTGGGCGGAGTTTACTAAGAACTTGAGATTATATACTATCTCACAAATTTGGCTGATTGTTGGATATGGTGAATGGGTTTATGATTGGTGCCGGGTTTCGGATCTAAGCAATAGAACACCATTGGAGTATATACCGTAACTGGTTAGCCTCGGGGTGTCTCTAGGAACAACATTGGAGTATATACTCTTACGAGTAAGCCTCGGGTTGTTCTAAATATTAGTCCTTACCTCTCGCGTTATCTCTATTCCTACTAACCATTTCTAAACGTAACTAAGCTGAATTGTAGTCGGTATATATTTTCGCGCGGGCCGCACGTCCAAGAAATTTACCAAATGATCATTTCGCGTACTCTCTGTAAATCATAAGTGCATATGAATACGGATAAATACATGAACTTAATATGACATAATGCTTTAAATAGATGGTATATCGGATTAAGCATGCTTAGACCTCTCGGAATCAGACTTCATCTTCGGATGAACGAGACCCATTGCACAGTTGAGAGCCTCTGCACCACGTACCATCGGGGCCAAAGGAAATAAATAAAACTTAGTCAAATTTTTGTGTTTGTTTGTGCATTAAAAACTGTAAAGGACTAACAAACGTTACTTAGCTTGCATAACCTCTTTTTAGGCTTTATGATACTCGGATTTCACTACCGAGTACCCTAACCTAAGTGAAGTTAGGGACATAAGATCGAAGAAGAGGTCATTCTTTGCATTCATTTTTTTTAGCACGTAACTCGTGTGTTTTCTGCAGGTTCTAACGTTTTCTCTTATGCATGCACTTCATCTTTCACGTAGGATTGTTGTTTCATGCATTTTATTGAAAAAAAATGTGTGTGGTGCATAAATTCAAAGTGAATTATTGTTTGCTTGTATTTGAACCTTGTTTATATGTGTTCTAACTAAATTCTTAGGTTTAGCATTATATAGTGTTAATTTGCAGAAAACGTATGTTTTAAGTTTATTACATTCTTTTGCATAGCCCTAAAATTGATTAATTCATTTGCATTACTTAGTAAATTACAGTTAGTGTCTTAAGTATTATAACTTTTGTGTGTTATTAGTAGTTTTTAAGTATTTGTGAGTATTTATAGTATGTTTTGATAGTTTTACTATTTTATTTGTTATCCCTTTGTTTTCTAAATATGCTTTACAATTTTGGTTAGTATTCCTCTATATATCTCATATTAATTGTTGATACTAACACTTGGTCTTTGGTGGATGTCAGGCTAATGAATGTCCGATCAGAATCCTGGACCATCTAGAACAAACTTTGAGGAGATCGCAGAGAGAATAGCGAGACTTAAAGCTCAAACTGACATCCTGGATTTTCCCATCATCGAAGAAGTTTCCGAGTCTTCACATTCATCAACCGACCATACTTTAGCTTCATCAACCGACCACAATTCAGAAGCAGAAGCACAGGAAATCAACATGGCCAACGCAGGACAATCCCTTCGTCAACGCACCTGCTCAACCGAATGGAGCAGCGGGCCTTCGAGCATTGCTTTTCCACAACCGGAGGAAAACATGAAGGATATCGAGCTAAAGAGTGGCTTCCTCCACCGACTACCCATTTTCCACGGACTTTCCAATGAAGATCCGAACAAGCATCTCAAACAATTCCAATTTGTTTGTAACAGCATGAAGCCATCCGATGCGGATACAGAACTCTTCAAACTGAAGGCATTTCCATTCACCCTAGTCGACAGGGCCGAGTCTTGGCTAATGGAACTACCGCCGAACCATATTACCTCATGGAAGCAACTTGCGGATATGTTCCTAGCGAAGTACTTCCCGGCCTCAAAGATCACCGTCTTGAGAAAGCAAATCACTGGCATCACACAGAAACCGGACGAGACCTTCGGCCAATACTACGACCGATTCAAAGTTTTGTGTGCCACTTGCCCATCGCATGGATTTTCCGAGACCAATCTCATGAATTACTTTTACGATGGTCTCAAGCCGATCGATAGGGAATTGCTGGATGCAGCAGCCACCGGTGCATTCATGGACTTAACCGAAACCGAAGCTAGAGCTCTTCTAGAGAATCGGGCCAATAATGATGCACAATATGGAATGTCCAACAGACGAGCAGTCGGTGAAGCGAGTTCTACAACCGACGCGGACGAAAAGTACGACAAACTAGCTCATATGCTAGAGAAGGTTTTAGAACTCGAGACGACAAGAGCGAAGGCAACTCAACGGCCTGTTTGTGGCATATGTCAAACACAAGGTCACCACAACGACCAGTGCCCTCAAGTGCCGGAACAAGCAAGCGAGCCGGAGCACGCTAACGCCATCGGCGGATATCAGGGAGGACAACGGTATAACAATTATAACAACTATGTCAACCGTGATCATCCGGGTTTTAGATGGAGCAGCAACGAGGGAACTTTGAACCCTCCTGCATCTCAACCTCAACAAAGCTACCAACGCCCTCCATTTCAACCACGACCACCGATGCAGCATGGTTCGTCATCACAACCCTTCACCAATCCGGATTACGACAAGATGTTGTCGCAACTTTCGGCCTCAACTCAAGTTCTCCTCGACGGACAATCGAAGACAAAGGAGACACTTGACTCACATGGCCGCGACATCACTGAAGTGAAGAAGCAACTCGGCCAACTTGTTGATTTCATGGGGCAAATCAAAGAAACCGGTCGGCTTCCACCTCAAACCACTCCTAATCAAAGAAACGTGAATGCTATAGTCACAAGGAGTGGGAAGACACTTGAAGAGCCAAAGACCAGGCGATCTCATCTTGATGAAGTCACCATTGAGGACATCACCAACGAAGAAGAAGATGAGATCGATCCGGCAATTCAAGAGGCCGAGAAAAAGAAGGTGACGCCTACTGTCACCAAGGCACAATCACCTCCACAACCTACCCCAATCAAAGGTAAAAGCCCTATTCCTTCAAATACGGTGATTACTAATTCTCCGTTTGCTGTTGCACCTTTCCCAAGCAGATTAGCAAAATCAAAGAAGAAGGATGCCCAATATGAAGATATCCTGGACATCTTCCGAAAGGTGCAAGTGAATTTGCCCTTGATCGAGTGCATAAAGCAAGTGCCTATATACGCCAAGTTTCTGAAAGAATTATGCACTCAGAGGAGGCAAACTCGAGAGAAGGAGGTCGTGCAGGTGAACGCAACCGTTTCGGCGGTTTTGCAGCGTCGGCTACCCCCAAAACTGAAGGACCCAGGGAGCTTTGCAGTTCCTTGCGTAATCGGTGACAACCATTTCCAAGATGTGATGCTTGATCTTGGAGCCTCCATCAACGTCATGCCATACTATCTTTTCGAATCGATGGAGCTTGGAGATCTCAAGCAAGATGGTGTTGTCATCCAGTTAGCCGATCGCACCCACAAGTATCCGAGGGGATACGTAGAAGACGTTCTCGTACAAGTCAACAACTTGATATTCCCAGCCGATTTCTACATAGTTGACATGGAAGAGAGTCCACTGAACACCACGCCATTGCTACTTGGGCGACCTTTCATGCGGACTGCGAGGACGAAGATTGATGTTTTCCAAGGCACTTTCTCCATGGAGATTGATGGAGAAAGAATCGAGTTCAACATCCTGGACGGGATGAAGTTTCCAATGTCGAGCGTAGCTGCCATTTCGACATACGATCCTGTGGATACCTTAGCACAAGGTTACCTCGACACCATCAACGAGGATGAACTCGACATGGCCATTCAACTTGGACATGACGGCCTTCTCGAGGCCTTACTAGAGCTTGAACCTCGTATTCAAGACATGGCCATGGCCCTAAATGCGGCACCACGAAAAGTAAGCTTTTCTCCTCCTTTACCAATTACTTTTGGTACTAATAAAATGGTTCCTTCCATCGTAGAAGCTCCAGTTTTAGAACTCAAGCTACTACCGGACCATCTGAAGTATGCATACTTGGGCGAGAATGAAACTTTACCGGTCATTATTTCGTCCGCGCTAGAAAAGGAACAGGAGGAGAAGCTCGTGAGTGTGCTCAAGAGGTACAAACCCGCAATAGGCTGGACACTCGCGGACATCAAGGGAATAAATCCAGCAACCTGTGTGCATAGGATTTTCCTTGAAGAAGGCACCAAGCCTACGCGGGAAGCACAACGTCGGCTCCACCCTCCGATGATGGAGGTGGTAAAAAAGGAGGTAATTAAACTCATGGACTGTGGAGTTATTTACCCTATTTCTGATAGCCGTTGGGTTTCCCCAGTGCAGGTAGTACCCAAGAAATCGGGAATAACCGTCGTCGAGAATCTGGAAAATGAGCTTGTGCCACAACGGACGATCACTGGACACCGAGTGTGCATTGATTACCGAAAGCTAAACGCTGCAACCCGCAAGGATCATTTTCCATTACCATTCATCGACCAAATGCTGGAAAGATTAGCCGGCCATGCATTTTATTGTTTTCTCGACGGATACTCCGGCTACAACCAAATTAGCATTGCGGAGGAAGATCAAGAAAAGACAACGTTCACTTGCCCTTTCGGAACGTTTGCATATCGCCGAATGCCATTTGGACTATGTAATGCACCAGGTACATTTCAACGTTGCATGCTCTCAATTTTCTCCGAATACATTGAAAAAATTATTGAAGTATTCATGGACGACTTTAGTGTATTTGGGAGTGATTTTAATGCATGTTTAAACAATTTAGAAACTATTTTAAAAAGATGCGTTGAAACGAACTTGGTGCTTAATTGGGAGAAGTGCCATTTCATGGTTACGCAAGGGATAGTGTTAGGTCATATTATTTCCGAAAAAGGGTTAGAAGTAGATAAATCTAAAGTAGATCTTGTGCGTCACTTACCCTCTCCAACTTCGGTTAGAGAGATTCGTTCATTTCTTGGACACGCAGGATTTTATCGTAGGTTTATCAAGGACTTTTCCCACATTTCCCGCCCCTTGTGTAAACTGCTGCAAAAGGAGATCCCGTTCGTCTTTGATGAAGAATGCAACGCTGCCTTCAACAAGTTAAAGGAGCTTCTTACGAGCGCTCCTATTTTGTGCAGCCCTGATTGGTCTCTGCCATTTGAACTCATGTGCGACGCCTCGGATTATGCCGTAGGAGCCGTCTTGGGTCAGCGGAAGGACAAGAAGCCTTGCGTAATCTATTACGCCTCTCGGACGCTTGATGAAGCGCAAAGAAATTATACTACCACCGAGAAGGAGTTTCTTGCCGTGGTTTTTGCTTTAGATAAATTTCGATCTTATTTACTTCAAACTAAAGTAACTGTGTTTACCGATCATGCAGCTTTGAAGTATCTAATGCTCAAGAAGGACGCAAAACCACGACTTATCAGATGGATACTTCTACTCCAAGAATTCAACATCGAAATCAAGGATAAGAAGGGAGTAGAAAACGTCGTCGCTGACCACCTATCACGTTTGATAGGTGACCATGAGCCTGTCGAGATTGAAGAAACTTTTCCGGATGAAAAACTCTTCGGAATTGAGGTAACTACTTCGGAAACTCCTTGGTATGCCGATATTGTAAATTACTTAGTTACCGGTGAGTTTCCGTCTACCATGCATAAATTTCAACGTGACAAGCTTAAGCATAATGCTAGAACCTTTATCTGGGATGAGCCTTATTTATGGAAACAATGCTCCGATTTAGTAATTAGGAGATGTATCCCGGATACTGAGTTTAAGCCCATTCTAGACTTTTGTCACAATGAAGCATGTGGGGGACACTTTGGTTCTAGGAGGACAGCCCTTAAGATTTTAGATTGCGGTTTCTTTTGGCCTAGTTTATTTCGCGATACTCATGCATATTGTGCTGCATGTGATAAGTGCCAGAGATTCGGTAATTTAGGCCCTAGAGATCAAATGCCACAACACTACATATTTAATGTCGAAATTTTTGATGTGTGGGGTATTGATTTCATGGGACCATTTCCTCCTTCCAATGGTTTTACTTACATTTTACTCGCAGTAGATTATGTTTCTAAATGGGTGGAGGCAAAGGCCACCCGTACTAATGATTCGCGAGTTGTTGCAGATTTCCTACGAACTAACATTTTCAGTAGATTTGGAATGCCACGCGTTCTAATCAGCGATGGTGGAAGTCACTTTTGCAACCGCACGGTGGAAGCACTAATGAGGAAGTATGGCGTCAAACACAAGGTTTCCACACCATACCACCCTCAAACCAATGGAATGGCTGAAGTTTCCAACCGTGAGATAAAGAAGATTCTGGAGCGAACCGTCCGCCCCAACCGGAAAGATTGGAGTCAATGCTTAGACGATGCATTGTGGGCTTACAGGACTGCCTACAAGACCCCCATTGGTATGTCACCTTTCCGACTAATTTATGGGAAGGCGTGCCATCTTCCGGTTGAACTAGAGCACAAGGCATGGTGGGCCGTGAAGAAATTCAACATTGATCGAGATGCCGCAGGCTTACATCGGAAGCTTCAACTTTGTGAACTTGAAGAAATCAGAAATGATGCTTTCGACAATGCGTGGATTTACAAAGAGAAGACGAAAAAGATCCACGATCAGATGATTCGCGGGAAGAGTTTTGAACCAGGGCAGAAAGTATTACTTTTCAATTCAAGACTTAAGCTCTTTCCAGGAAAGCTGCGCTCTCGATGGATGGGGCCTTTCATAGTTTCTCAAGTACTACCTCATGGAGCAGTTCTCATTCGATCTATCGACAAAGGTAGTGAGTTCAAAGTAAATGGCCATCGCTTGAAGCCCTATTTTGAGGCATTTGCGGAGCACACCGTGGAGGAGATGCAACTCCAAGAACCGGCCATTTCAAAACCAAACTGATGCATCACGTCCAAAGCTAACGACGTAAAACAAGCGCTTGTTGGGAGGCAACCCAATAGGGAGACAACAGATTTGTTTTTCTTCTCCCCTTTTAATTAATTTAATGGCTTTTTGCGTAGTAGATTAAAATTTTCGTAGATCCTATACTCCATGTTTAATTCTATGTTTTCTTTAAGTACATTGAGGGCAATGTAGAGTTTAAGTGTGGGGGAAGGGTTTACAATTTAATTGTGTCTAAATTAGTGTTTTTCAGAGTCTTTAGGATGCCCTTAACTAGTCGATGATGAAATTGGACCGATACGAACACATATGGCGTATGAATCACATGCATCGAATTCTTGTGCTAATTGAGATATTCTATATGTTTTTAACATGTAGTAGATATGAATTGCAAAACATGGTACAGAAAATCGCATGCTTGAATAAGTTTTTAATCATACGGACCCTATGTGAGCTTTTGAGCTATCTGTTCTTTATTCGAGTGAATATGCATCCATTTCGTAGCTACTAGCTTATATATGCCTCATTAAATTGCTTGCCATAGATTTTATTGAACTAGAGAATACTAGAACTTACTCATGTCAATTTGCAAAGCTTTTAAGTTGATACATACTTTGATTTTGGAAATGATTAAAGGCATTTAGGATTTTCCACCACATTGCCATATATCCATGTATCCCAATTGTACGCACAAGTTGCAACACCCCTAGATAAACCAATTGAGCCCACGTTAAGCTTTTCTTTCATCACCATATATACCTAAACACTTACCCTAGTATAGAATATCCTTACCTTTGTTCCGGAAACTTGGTGAGAATTTTTCGAAACTAGCACATAAGATGGTGGTTCGGTAGGAAAGATTGGAAGAGTTAATGTGAGTAAGGGGAAAGACTTGTCCAAATAGCTAAAAAGTATGCGATTGCCAAAAAGAAAAGAAAAAAAATATATTCGAGAGAATGAAAAGAAAAAATTATATATCTCTCATGGCAATATGTTGTGTTCTAAGAATAAACCATTTGGATTAACGTCCCCCTTATTTGCGGATTTGGAGATTACGATAAATTGAAGGCCCAAAAATAGAACAAAATATGGCCTTTGTCCTGTCCGAAAAGCTCAAAGGGTAGCTTAGATTGAAATATACATGGTAACATTCAAATGGAGATGGAGGACTGATTATGGTGCTAGACTAAGTCGTTGGAACGTTTTTTTCACCACATATCTAAATTTCGAATGCCTTAGCCTCAACCCCATTACAACCTCACTAAAAGTCCTTTATGATCCTTAAAATGAGTAGCTTTCAATTAGTAGAGTAAGTTGCATGAGTAAGCTTATGGTTTTGGTTCATTTGTGCAAGTAATTAACTTCATTCATATGGTTTTCGTTAAATTCATATACACTTTAAGTAAACCCCTTTCATGAGTGAAAAATATGATGAGTGCATCCTTGTGAGTTGATTAAACCTTTATTCAAAGCATGCACAGCTATAACATAACCATTGTTTTCTCTATGTCTTACTTGTTAATTACATAAATTATATCGCAATTATCTCTTGAATTCGTTGAGCATACACGTTGAAATTCATGTGAGCCATCGCCATATACTTATGCAAATTCTGAGACAAATTTTAGCTAAGGGCTTAGTTGTTCTTTCTTTTGTTTTAAATTCTTAGAGAGTCTTAGTTTAACTTAGTGTTTGCTAAGGGACTAGCAAAGTCTAAGTGTGGGGGAATTTGATATACGCATTTTATGCCCGTTTCTTAACGCATTTCCCTTTTCGTTTAGCTATGTTATTATCTTAGTTTTTATGTTTTCCTTACTTAAATTGTTATTTTGAAGATATTTACGGTGGAGATTAATAACGGCGCAATTCGGAGTAATTTCGGCGATTTTGCGATTTTTGCGATTTCGGACCACGAAAAATGGGCCGGCCCAAAAAGCAAATTATGGGCCGATTTCTCAACTCTTGTTTTGGCCCATTAACAAGCCCAAACCCATGTAATTCGGCCTAGATGCCTTTTGGTGAAGAGGAAAAGTCTTGTTTTGAAAGGGCAAGTCAACATTATCAAGCTAATGATCACAAATGGTGACTACACATGGTGATTCATGCTTAGGGTTCCCAAATGGTGACTACACTAGGTGACTCTTGCTTTGCATTGAATGAAAAGATGACTTGCCATGGTGACTTGCCTTAATGATCATTGCATGCATTAAATGGAGGAGGCAAGGTGGAAGAGAGAAGGCAACATCCCTTGCCTATATAAGAGAGGAGGCAGCCATAAAACAGATTCATCACTCATTTACTAGCCAAAGCTCTACACAAATACTCCTCCACCATAAACACTTAAGAGTTCTCACACAAAGCCGAAGCACATCCCTTACCATTCCAAGCCGAAGCAAGCAAGGTTCCTCCATCCTTCCAAGCCGAAGCAAAGCATCCTCCATCCAACACAATACGCTAAGTCCCTTGTGAAGGAAGTCCATCTCCACCGTAGTTCATCAAGCACTCAAGACAAAAAGTGTAACCATGATCTTCACTTTCATTTCTTTAGCTTTGTATGTGAATCTTTTGATGTATTGGAATAACAAGTTTAGAAAGTTTAGATTTGTGTATCAAATGAATAGCAAGTTTAGATTTGTGTTTCATGTGCCTAAACCGAATTGTAATATGCATGTGTTTGTGATTTATAGCTTTTTATGCATGTTTGATACAATCTTAAAGCTTCGAATGCATGTATTAGAAAATACGCTAAGTCCCTCTCTTTTGCATGTTTCGATGATCGTAAGTTGTTTAGGATGTTTATACGCTAAGTTGCATTCCTACACAATTATCACGCATGTGTATTTAGTTAGAAGTTATGAATTTCGCAAGTTACAAAAAGGTTTGATGCATGAAAAGGGTAGGTTAATAAGATGAGTTGATCACATGTAATTAGTAGTGTAACTTCTTATTTTTAGCAAGCATAATTAGACTTTAAGTTTCTTGATTGTTGAAACTTGTCTATGAGTAAAACATGTTAGATACCTAAGAGTTTTAGTTGTGTTTGCATGTTATGTACTTTAATTTCGTAGATTAAATAACCAACTTCCAATCCCCCCAATTATTTACATTTCCGCTTAATAACGAAAACATGCATGCGCCCTTAATTCCCCGGATAAAGAACGATCCCTACTCGCCAATATTACAAATGACAAAAGAAGGGTTTAAATTGCAATGCGCGTAATCGATGTTTTTAGGGTCGACTTTGTGTTATCGTGAATGCATGTTTTGCGCGTATCATAGGGAAAGGTGCAACAGCCAACGGAGAATTAGTAATAACCGTATTTGAAGGAATATGGTTTTTACCTTTGATTGGGGTAGGATGTGGAGGTGATTGTGCCTTGGTGACATTAGGCGTCACCTTCTTTTTCTCGGCCTCTTGAATTGCCGGATCGATCTCATCTTCTTCTTCGTTGGTGATGTCCTCAATGGTGACTTCATCAAGATGAGATCGCTTGGTCTTTGGTTCCTCAAGTATCTTCCCACTCCTTGTGACTATAGCATTCACGTTTCTTTGATTTGGAGTGGTTTGAGGTGGAAGCCGACCGGTTTCCTTGATTTGGCCCATGAAATCAACAAGTTGGCCAAGCTGCTTCTTCACTTCGGTGATGTCGCGGCCATGTGAGTCAAGTGTCTCCTTTGCCTTCGATTGTCCGTCGAGGAGAACTTGAGTGGAGGCCGAAAGTTGCGACAACATCTTGTCGTAATCCGGATTGGTGAAGGTTTGAGATGACGAACCATGCTGCATCGGTGGCCTTGGTTGAAATGGAGGGCGTTGGTAGCTTTGTTGAGGTGCTGGAGGGTTCAAAGTTCCCTCGTTGCTGCTCCATCTAAAACCCGGATGATCACGGTTGACATAGTTGTTATAATTGTTATACCGTTGTCCTCCCTTATATCCGCCGATGGCGTTAGCGTGCTCCGGCTCGCTTGCTTGTTCCGGCACTTGAGGGCACTGGTCGTTGTGGTGACCTTGTGTTTGACATATGCCACAAACAGGCCGTTGAGTTGCCTTCGCTCTTGTCGTCTCGAGTTCTAAAACCTTCTCTAGCATATGAGCTAGTTTGTCGTATTTGTCGTCTGCGTCGGTTGTAGAACTCGCTTCACCGACTGCTCGTCTGTTGGACATTCCATATTGTGCATCATTATTCGCCCGATTCTCTAGAAGAGCTCTAGCTTCGGTTTCGGTTAAGTCCATGAATGCACCGGTGGCTGCTGCATCCAGCAATTCCCTATCAATCGGCTTGAGACCATCGTAAAAGTAATTCATGAGATTGGTCTCGGAAAATCCATGCGATGGGCAAGTGGCACACAAAACTTTGAATCGGTCGTAGTATTGGCCGAAGGTCTCGTCCGGTTTCTGTGTGATGCCAGTGATTTGCTTTCTCAAGACGGTGATCTTTGAGGCCGGGAAGTACTTCGCTAGGAACATATCCGCAAGTTGCTTCCATGAGGTAATATGGTTCGGCGGTAGTTCCATTAGCCAAGACTCGGCCCTGTCGACTAGGGTGAATGGAAATGCCTTCAGCTTGAAGAGCTCCGTATCAGCATCAGATGGCTTCATGCTGTTACAAACAAATTGGAATTGTTTGAGATGCTTGTTCGGATCTTCATTGGAAAGTCCATGAAAAATGGGTAGTCGGTGGAGGAAGCCACTCTTTAGCTCGATATCCTTCATGTTTTCCTCCGGTTGTGGAAAAGCAATGCTCGAAGGCCCGCTGCTCCATTCGGTTGAGCATGTGCGCTGGCGAAGAGATTGTCCTGCATTGGCCATGTTGACTTGCTGTGCTTCTACTTCTGAATTGTGGTCGGTTGATGAGGCTAAAGTATGGTCGGTTGATGAATGTGAAGACTCAGAAACTTCTTCGATGATGGGAAAATCCAGGATGTCAGTTTGAGCTTTAAGTCTCGCTATTCTCTCTGCGATCTCCTCAAAGTTTGTTCTAGATGGTCCAGGATTCTGATCGGACATTCATTAGCCTGAGCATCCACCAAAGACCAAGTGTTAGTATCAACAAGTAATTTGAGATGAATATAGAAATACTAACCAAAATCGTAAGGCGTATTTAGAAAACAAAGCAATAACAAATAGTAAAACTATCAAAACATACTATAAATACTCACAAATACTTAAAAACTACTAAAACACACAAAATTTATAATAGTTAAGACACTAGGTGTAATTTACTAAGTAATGCAAATGAATTAATCAATTTTAGGGCTATGCAAAAGAATGTAATAAACTTAAAACATACGTTTTCTGCAAATTAACACTATATAATGCTAAACCTAAGAATTTAGTTAGAACACATATAAACAAAGTTCAAATACAAGCAAACAATAATTCACATCGAATTTATGCACCACACATTTTTTTTTCAATAAAATGCATTAAACAACAATCCTACGTGAAAGATGGAGTGCATGCATAAGAGAAAACGTTAGAACCTGCAGAAAACACACGAGTTACGTGCTAAAAAAAATGAATGCAAAGAATGACCTCTTCTTCGATCTTATGTCCCTAACTTCACTTAGGTTAGGGTACTCGGTAGTGAAATCCGAGTATCATAAAGCCTAAAAAGAGGTTATGCAAGCTAAGTAACGGTTGTTAGTCCTTTACAGTTTTTAATGCTCAATTAAACACACAAATTTGACTAAGTTTTATTTATTTCCTTTGGACCCGATGGTACGTGATGCAGAGGCTCTCGACTGTGCAATGGGTCTCGTTCATCCGAAGATGAAGTCTGATTCCAGGAGGTCTAAGCATGCATAATCCGATATACCATCTATTTAAAGGATTATGTCGTATTAAGTTCATGTATTTATCCGTATTCATGTATTTATCCGATATGCATGTGTTTGATACGTGCAAAACATGCATTTAACGTTAACACAAAGTAGACCCTAAAAACACCGATTACGCGCATTGCAATTTAAACCCTTCTTTTGTCATTTGTAATATTGGCGAGTAGGGATCGTTCTTTATCCGGGGAATTAAGGGCGCATGCATGGTTTCGTTAATAAGCGGAAATGTAAATGTTTGGGGGGATTGGAAGTTGGTTGTTTAATCTACGAAATTAAAGTACAAAAACATGCAAACACAACTAAAACTCTTAGGCATCTAACATGTTTTACTCATAGACAAGTTTCAACAATCAAGAAACTTAAAGTTTAATTATGCTTGCTAAAAATAAGAAGTTACACTACTAATTACATGTGATCATCTCATCTTATTAACCTACCCTTTTCATGCATCAAACCTTTTTGTAAGTTACGAAATTCATAACTTCTAACTAAATACACATGCTTAATAATTGAGTAGGAATGCAACTTAGCGTATAAACATCCTAAACAACATACGATCATCGAAACATGCGAAAGAGAGGGACTTAGCGTATTTTCTAACACATGCATTCGAAGCTTTAAGATTGTATCAAACATGCATAAAAGGCTAGAAATCATAAACACATGCATATTACAAATCGGTTTAAGAGCATAAAACACAAATCTAAACTTGTTCTTCATTTGATACATAAATGTATTCCAATACATCAAGAGGTTCAAATACAAAACAAAAGAAATGAAAGTGAAGATCATGGTTACACTTTTTGTCTTGAATGCTAGATGATCTACGGTGGAGATGGCTTTCCTTCACAAGGGACTTACCGTATTGTGAAGGATGGAGGATGCTTTGCTTCGACTTGGATGGAGGAGAACCCTGGAACCTTGCTTCGGCTTGGAATGGAGGAGATGTGCTTCGGCTTGTAAGAGAACCTTCAAGTGTTTATGGTGGAAGAGTATTTGTGTAGAGCTTTGGCTAGTAAATTGAGTGATGCATAATATATGGCCAGCCTCCTCTCTTATATAGGCAAGGGATGTTGCCTTCTCTCTTCCACCTTGCCTCCCTCCATTTAATGCAAGTAATGATCAATATGGCAAGTCACTCCCTTAGTCACCTTTTGTGATCATCATTTGTGAACCCTAAGCAAGAGTCACCATGGCAAGTCACCACGGCAAGTCACATGGCAAGTCATCTTTTGTGATGATCACAAAGCTTAGTCACTAAAATGAGTCACAAAGCTTGATATTGTTGACTTTTCAACTTCACCAAAAGGCTTCCATGCCAAAATGAATGGGTTTGGGCTTGATAATGGGCCGAAACAAGATTTGAGAAATCGGCCCATAATTTGCTTTTTGGGCCGGCCCATTTTCGGAGGTCCAAAATCGCAAAAATCGCAAAATCGCCGAAATTCCTCCAAATTGCGCCGTTATTAATCTCCACCGTAAATATCTTCAAAATAACAATTTAAATAAGGAAAACGTAAAAACTAAGATAATAACATAGCTAAACGTAAAGGGAAATGCGTTAAGAAACGAGCATAAAATGCGTATATCAGTGTTAGAAAATACGCTAAGTCCCTCTCTTTCGCATGTTTCGATGATCGTATGTTGTTTAGGATGTTTATACGCTAAGTTGCATTCCTACTCAATTATTAAGCATGTGTATTTAGTTAGAAGTTATGAATTTCGTAACATACAAAAAGGTTTGATGCATGAAAAGGGTAGGTTAATAAGATGAGATGATCACATGTAATTAGTAGTGTAACTTCTTATTTTTAGCAAGCATAATTAGACTTTAAGTTTCTTGATTGTTGAAACTTGTCTATGAGTAAAACATGTTAGTTGCCTAAGAGTTTTAGTTGTGTTTGCATGTTATGTACTTTAATTTCGTAGATTAAACAACCAACTTCCAATCCCCCCAAACATTTACATTTCCGCCTATTAACGAAACCATGCATGCGCCCTTAATTCCCCGGATAAAGAACGATCCCTACTCGCCAATATTACAAATGACAAAAGAAGGGTTCAAATTGCAATGCGCGTAATCTGTGTTTTTAAGTTAACGTGAATGCATGTTTTGCGCGTATCAATTTTTGGCGCCGTTGCCGGGGAGTTAGAATGTTTTTGTATGATTTCGTTGTACATTTGTAATTAAAAGCATGTCTAAATTTTCGAAGTACATACTTGTTCATTCTTGTTTATACTTAAAGAAATTTACATACATGTTTACAATGCATACTTTTACTTAGACGAATTTATTTATACTTAGTTTTTACACTTGCATAATTTATTTTCATGTTAAAGGATAGTCTTTGATTTAATTTGAGTACTAGTACTTAGTTATTAAATAAATCTCTATGGAATAGGTGGTGCCTCTTTTGTTTGTCTATCTCCTTAACCCTTCGTGATGTGTGGATTTCATCACCACACGCCATAACCTAAGTGAAGTTATGGGCACGAGGTTGTGGGCGGAGTTTACAAACACTTGAGATTGTATACTATCTTGTGAATTCGAGTAAGAGTTGGTTATGATGTCTAGAAGGGTTATGAATGGTGACGGGTTTTGAACTAAGAAAACAGAACACCATTGGAGTATATACTCTTACGAGTTAGCCTCAGGGTGTTTCTAAGAACAACATCGGAGTATATACTCTTACGAGTTAGCCTCAGGTTGTTCCCAGAAATTAGTTCTCACCTCTCGCGTTACATCTATCCCAACTGGTCATTTCCAACAATTACAAGGATTAACGATAGTTGGTATACATTTTCGCGCGGGCCGCACGGACAAGAGATTTATTCAATAACTAAGTCGTGTATTCCTTTTAAATCATAGGCGCAATCAAAACGTAGACGTACTTAAATTGATTTACATTGAGCACGAGTATTGGTTATAAGGTTTCGTTCTTTGGAATAGGTGGTGCCTCTTTTTCTGGTTTATCTCCTTAACCCCTCGTGATGTGTGGATTTCATCACCACACGCCATAACCTAAGTGAAGTTATGGGCACGAGGTTGTGGGCGGAGTTTACTAAGAACTTGAGATTATATACTATCTCACAAATTTGGCTGATTGTTGGATATGGTGAATGGGTTTATGATTGGTACCGGGTTTCGGATCTAAGCAATAGAACACCATTGGAGTATATACCGTAACTGGTTAGCCTCGGGGTGTCTCTAGGAACAACATTGGAGTATATACTCTTACGAGTAAGCCTCGGGTTGTTCTAAATATTAGTCCTTACCTCTCGCGTTATCTCTATTCCAACTAACCATTTCTAAACGTAACTAAGCTGAATTGTAGTCGGTATATAATTTCGCGCGGGCCGCATGTCCAAGAAATTTACCGAATGATCATTTCGCGTACTCTCTGTAAATCATAAGTGCATACGAATACGGATAAATACGAACTTGATAAATACGACATAATCCTTTAAATAGATGGTATATCGGATTAAGCATGCTTAGACCTCCTGGAATCAGACTTCATCTTCGGATGAACGAGACCCATTGCACAGTCGAGAGCCTCTGCACCACGTACCATCGGGGCCAAAGGAAATAAATAAAACTTAGTCAAATTTTTGTGTTTATATGTGCATTAAAAACTGTAAAGGACTAACAACCGTTACTTAGCTTGCATAACCTCTTTTTAGGCTTTATGATACTCGGATTTCACTACCGAGTACCCTAACCTAAGTGAAGTTAGGGACATAAGATCGAAGAAGAGGTCATTCTTTGCATTCATTTTTTTTAGCACGTAACTCGTGTGTTTTCTGCAGGTTCTAACGTTTTCTCTTATGCATGCACTCCATCTTTCACGTAGGATTGTTGTTTAATGCATTTTATTGAAAAAAAATGTGTGGTGCATAAATTCGATGTGAATTATTGTTTGCTTGTATTTGAACTTTGTTTATATATGTTCTAACTAAATTCTTGGGTTTAGCATTATATAGTGTTAATTTGCAGAAAACGTATGTTTTAAGTTTATTACATTCTTTTGCATAGCCCTAAAATTGATTAATTCATTTGCATTACTTAGTAAATTACACCTAGTGTCTTAAACTATTATAAATTTTGTGTGTTTTAGTAGTTTTTAAGTGTTTGTGAGTATTTATAGTATGTTTTAATAGTTTTACTATTTGTTATTGCTTTGTTTTCTAAATACGCCTTACGATTTTGGTTAGTATTTCTATATTCATCTCAAATAATTTGTTGATACTAACACTTGGTCTTTGGTGGATGCTCAAGCTAATGAATGTCCGATCAGAATCCTGGACCATCTAGAACAAACTTTGAGGAGATCGCAGAGAGAATAGCGAGACTTAAAGCTCAAACTGACATCCTGGATTTTCCCATCATCGAAGAAGTTTCCGAGTCTTCACACTCATCAACCGACCACAATTCAGAAGTAGAAGCACAGCAAGTCAACATGGCCAATGCAGGACAATCTCTTCGCCAGCGCACCTGCTCAACCGAATGGAGCAGCGGGCCTTCGAGCATTGCTTTTCCACAACCGGAGGAAAACATGAAGGATATCGAGCTAAAGAGTGGCTTCCTCCACCGACTACCCATTTTTCACGGACTTTCCAATGAAGATCCGAACAAGCATCTCAAACAATTCCAATTTGTTTGTAACAGCATGAAGCCATCTGATGCTGATACGGAGCTCTTCAAGCTGAAGGCATTTCCATTCACCCTAGTCGACAGGGAACTTTGAACCCTCCAGCACCTCAACAAAGCTACCAACGCCCTCCATTTCAACCAAGGCCACCGATGCAGCATGGTTCGTCTTCGCAATCCTTCACCAACCCGGATTACGACAAGATGTTGTCGCAACTTTCGGCCTCCACACAAGTTCTCCTCGACGGACAATCGAAGACAAAGGAGACACTTGACTCACATGGCCGCGACATCACCGAAGTGAAGAAGCAGCTTGGCCAACTTGTTGATTTCATGGGCCAAATCAAGGAAACCGGTCGGCTTCCACCTCAAACCACTCCAAATCAAAGAAACGTGAATGCTATAGTCACAAGGAGTGGGAAGATACTTGAGGAACCAAAGACCAAGCGATCTCATCTTGATGAAGTCACCATTGAGGTCATCACCAACGAAGAAGAAGATGAGATCGATCCGGCTACTCAAGAGGCCGAAAAACAGAAGGTGACGCCTAATGTCACCAAGGCACAATCACCTCCACAACCTACCCCAATCAAAGGTAAGAACCATATTCCTTCAAATACGGTTATTACTAATTCTCCGTTTGCTGTTGCACCTTTCCCTAGCAGATTATCAAAATCGAAGAAGAAGGACGCCCAATATGAAGATATTTTGGACATCTTCCGAAAGGTGCAAGTGAATTTGCCCTTGATCGAGTGCATAAAACAGGTGCCGATACCGATATACGCAAAGTTTCTGAAAGAATTATGCACACAGAGGAGGCAAACTCGAGAGAAGGAGGTTGTGAAGGTGAACGCAACCGTTTCGGCGGTTTTGCAGCGTCGGCTACCCCCAAAACTGAAGGACCCAGGGAGCTTTGCAGTTCCTTGCGTAATCGGTGACAACCACTTCAAAGACGTGATGCTTGATCTCGGAGCTTCCATCAACGTCATGCCTTACTATCTTTTCGAATCGATGGAGCTTGGAGATCTCAAGCAAGATGGTGTTGTCATCCAATTAGCCGATCGCACCCACAAGTATCCGAGGGGATACGTAGAAGACGTTCTCCTGCAAGTCAACAACTTGATATTCCCAGCCGATTTCTATATAGTTGACATGGAAGAGAGTCCACTAAACACCACGCCACTACTGCTTGGGCGACCTTTCATGCGGACTGCGAGAACGAAGATTGATGTGTTTCAAGGCACTTTCTCCATGGAGATTGATGGAGAAAGAATCGAGTTCAACATCCTGGACGGGATGAAGTTTCCAATGTCGAGCGTAGCTGCCATTTCGACATATGATCCCGTGGATACCTTAGCACAAGGCTACCTCGACACCATCAATGAGGATGAACTCGACATGGCCATTCAACTTGGGCATGACGGCCTTCTCGAGGCCTTACTAGAGCTTGAACCTCGTATTCAAGACATGGCCATGGCCCTAAATGCGGCACCACGAAAAGTAAGCTTTTCTCCTCCTTTACCAATTACTTTTGGTACTAATAAAATGGTTCCTTCCATCGTAGAAGCTCCAGTTTTAGAACTCAAGCTACTACCGGACCATCTGAAGTATGCGTACTTGGGCGAGAATGACACTTTACCCGTCATTATTTCGTCCGCGCTAGAAGAGGAGCAGGAGGAGAAGCTCGTGAGTGTGCTCAAGAGGTACAAACCCGCAATAGGCTGGACACTCGCGGACATCAAGGGAATAAATCCAGCAACCTGTGTGCATAGGATTTTCCTTGAAGAAGGCACCAAACCTACGCGGGAAGCGCAACGTCGGCTCCACCCTCCGATGATGGAGGTGGTAAAAAAGGAGGTAATTAAACTCATGGACTGTGGAGTTATTTACCCTATTTCTGATAGCCGTTGGGTTTCCCCAGTGCAGGTTTTGTACCTAAGAAATCGGGAATCACCGTCGTCGAGAATCTGGAAAATGAACTTGTGCCACAACGGACGATCACTGGACACCGAGTGTGCATTGATTACCGGAAGCTAAACGCTGCAACCCGCAAGGATCATTTTCCCTTACCATTCATCGACCAAATGCTGGAAAGATTAGCCGGCCATGCATTTTATTGTTTTCTCGACGGATATTCCGGCTACAACCAAATTAGCATTGCGGAGGAGGATCAAGAAAAGACAACGTTCACGTGCCCTTTCGGAACGTTTGCCTATCGCCGCATGCCATTTGGACTGTGTAACGCACCAGGTACATTTCAACGTTGCATGCTCTCAATTTTCTCCGAGTACATTGAAAAAATTATTGAAGTATTCATGGACGACTTTAGTGTATTTGGGAGTGATTTTGATGCATGCTTAAACAATTTAGAAACAATTTTACAAAGATGCGTTGAAACGAACTTGGTGCTTAATTGGGAGAAGTGCCATTTTATGGTTACGCAAGGGATAGTGTTAGGTCATATTATTTCGGAAAAAGGGTTAGAAGTTGATAAATCTAAAGTAGATCTTGTGCGTCACTTACCCTCTCCAACTTCGGTTAGAGAGATTCGTTCATTTCTTGGACACGCAGGATTTTATCGCAGGTTTATCAAAGACTTTTCCCACATCTCGCGCCCTTTGTGTAAACTGCTGCAAAAGGAGACCCCGTTCGTCTTTGATGAAGAATGCAACGCTGCCTTCAACAAGTTGAAGGAGCTTCTCACGAGCGCTCCTATTTTATGCAGCCCTGATTGGTCTCTGCCGTTGTAGTATAGTGGTAAGTATTCCCGCCTGTCACGCGGGTGACCCGGGTTCGATCCCCGGCAACGGCGCCAAAAATTGATACGCGCAAAACATGCATTCACGATAACACAAAGTCGACCCTAAAAACATCGATTACGCGCATTGCAATTTAAACCCTTCTTTTGTCATTTATAATATCGGCGAGTAGGGATCGTTCTTTATCCGGGGAATTAAGGGCGCATGCATGGTTTCGTTATTAAGCGGAAATATAAAAGTTTGGGGGGATTGGAAATTGGTTATTTAATCTACGAAATTAAAGTACATAACATGCAAACACAACTAAAACTCTTAGGTATCTAACATGTTTTACTCATAGACAAGTTTCAACAATCAAGAAACTTAAAGTCTAATTATGCTTGCTAAAAATAAGAAGTTACACTACTAATTACATGTGATCAACTCATCTTATTAACCTACCCTTTTCATGCATCAAACCTTTTTGTAACTTGCGAAATTCATAACTTCTAACTAAATACACATGCGTGATAATTGTGTAGGAATGCAACTTAGCGTATAAACATCCTAAACAACTTACGATCATCGAAACATGCAAAAGAGAGGGACTTAGCGTATTTTCTAATACATGCATTCGAAGCTTTAAGATTGTATCAAACATGCATAAAAAGCTATAAATCACAAACACATGCATATTACAAATCGGTTTAGGCACATGAAACACAAATCTAAACTTGTTATTCATTTGATACACAAATCTAAACTTTCTAAACTTGTTATTCCAATACATCAAAAGATTCAAATACAAAGCTAAAGAAATGAGAGTGAAGATCATGGTTACACTTTTTGTCTTGAGTGCTTGATGAACTACGGTGGAGATGGACTTCCTTCACAGGGACTTAGCGTATTGTGTTGGATGGAGGAGGCTTGATAGCTTCGGCTTGGAAGGAGTAACCTTGCTTGCTTCGGCTTGGAATGGTAAAGGATGTGCTTCGGCTTTGTAATGAACTTTGGAGTGTTTATGGTGGAAGAGTATTTGTGTAGAGCTTTGGCTTGTAAAATGAGAGATGCACTTAAATGGTTCGGCCTCCTTGGTATTTATAGGGCAAGGATGTTGCTCTTCTCTCTTCCACCTCTCCTCCCACCATTTAATGCATGTAATGATCATTAAGGCAAGTCACACCCTTAGTCACACACTTAGTCACCATTTGGGAACCCTAAGCATGAATCACCATGTGTAGTCACCATGGCAAGTCATCTTTTCAATTAATGCAAGCCCTAGTCACCTTGTGTAGTCACCATTTGGGAACCCTAAGCATGAATCACCATGTGTAGTCACCATTTGTGATCATTAGCTTGATTATGTTGACTTGCCCTTTCAAAACAAGACTTTTCCTCTTCACCAAAAGGCTTCCAAGCCGAATTGAATGGTCATGGGCTTGATAATGGGCCGAAACAAGAGTTGAGAATTCGGCCCACAATTTGCTTTGTGGCCCGGCCCATTTTCGGAGGTCCAAAATCGCAAAAATCGCAAAATCGCCGAAATTCCTCCGAATTGCGTCGATATTAATCTCCACCGTAATGAACTTCAAAATAACAATTTAAATAAGGAAAACATAAAACTAAGATAATAACATAGCTAAACGTAAAGGGAAATGCGTTAAGAAACGAGCATAAAATGCGTATATCAAATTCCCCCACACTTAGACTTTGCTAGTCCCTTAGCAAACACTAAGTTTAAACTAAGACTCTCTAAGAATTTAAAACAAAAGAAAGAACACAACTAAGCCCTTAGCTAAAATTTGTCTCAGAATTTTCATAAGTATATGGCGATGGCTCACATGAATTTCAATTTGTATGATCAACGAATTCAAGAGATAATTGCGATATAATTATGTAATGAACAAGTAAGACATAGAGAAAACATTGGTTATGTTATAGCTGTGCATGCTTTGAATAAAGGTTTAATCAACTCACAAGGATGCACTCATCATATTTTTCACTCATGAAAATGGTTCACTTAAAGTGTATATGAATTGAAATGAAAACCACATGAATAAAGTTTGATTACTTGCACAAATGAACCAAAACCATAAGCTTACTCATGCAACTTACTCTACTAATTGAAAGCTACTCATTTTAAGGATCATAAAGGACTTTTAGTGAGGTTGTAATGGGGTTAAGGCTAAGGCATTCGAAATTTAGATATGTGGTGATAAAAACGTTCCAACGACTTAGTCTAGCACCATATTAGTCCTCCATCTCCATTTGTATGTTATCATGTATACTTCAAGCTAATCTACCCTTTGAGCTTTTCAGACAGGACAAAGACCATATTTTGTTCTATTTTTAGGCCTTCAATTTATCGTAAACTCCAAATCCGTAAATAAGGGGGACGTTAATCCAATTTGTTTCTACTTTAGAACAACAAGTTGCCATGAGAGATAATAATTTTTTCTTTTCATTCTCTCGAATATATTTTTTTTTTCTTTTCTTTTTGGCAATCACATACTTTTTTAGCTATTGGACAAGTCTTTCCCCTTACTCACATTAACTCTTTCAATCCTTCCTACCAAACCATAATCTTATGTGCTAGTTTCGAAAAATTCTCACCAAGTTTCCGGAACAAAGGTAAGGATATTCTATACTAGGAAAAGTGTTTAGGTATATATGGTGATGAAAGAAAAGCTTAACGTGGGCTCAATTGGTTTATCTATGGGTGTCGCAACTTGTGCGTACAATTGGGATACATGGATATTTGGCGAAGTGGTGGAAAATCCTAAATGCCTTTAATCATTTCCAAAATCAAAGTATGTATCAACTTAAAAGCTTTGCAAATTGACATGAGTAAGTTCTAGCATTCTCTAGTTCATTAAAATCTATGGCAAGCAATTGAATGAGGCATATATAAGCTAGTAGCTACGAAATGGATGCATATTCACTCAAATAAAGAATAGATAGCTCAAAAGCTCACATAGGGTTCATATGATTAAAAACTTATTCAAGCATGCGATTTTCTGTACCATGTTTTGCAATGTATATCTACTACATGTTAAAAACATATAGAATATCTCAATTAGCACAAGAATTCGATGCATGTGATTCATACGCCATATGTGTTTGTATCGATCAAATTTCATCATCGACTAGTTAAGGGCATCCTAAAGACTCTGAAAAACACTAATTTAGACACAATTAAATTGTAAACCCTTCCCCCACACTTAAACTCTACATTGCCCTCAATGTACTTAAAGAAAACATAGAATTAAACATGGAGTATAGGATCTACGAAAATTTTAATCTAATACGCAAAAAGCCATTAAATTAAGTAAAAGGGGAGAAGAAAACAAATCTGTTGTCTCCCTATTGGGTTGCCTCCCAATGAGCGCTGGTTTTACGTCGTTAGCTTTGGACGTGATGCATTAGTTTGGTTTTGAAATGGCCGGTTCTTGGAGTTGCATCTCCTCCACGGTGTGCTCCACAAATGCCTCAAAATAGGGCTTCAAGCGATGGCCATTTACTTTGAACTCACTACCCTTGTCGATAGATCGAATGAGAACTGCTCCATGAGGTAGGACTTGAGAAACTATGAATGGCCCCATCCATCGAGAGCGAAGCTTTCCCGGAAAGAGCTTAAGTCTTGAATTGAAAAGCAATACTTTCTGCCCCGGTTCAAAACTCTTCCCGCGAATCATCTGATCGTGGATCTTTTTCGTCTTCTCTTTGTAGATCCACGCATTGTCGAAAGCATCATTTCTGATTTCTTCAAGTTCACAAAGTTGAAGCTTCCGATGCAAGCCTGCGGCATCTCGATCGATGTTGAATTTCTTCACGGCCCACCATGCCTTGTGCTCTAGTTCAACCGGAAGATGGCACGCCTTCCCATAAATTAATCGGAAAGGGGACATACCGATGGGGGTCTTGTAGGCAGTCCTGTAAGCCCACAATGCATCGTCTAAGCATTGACTCCAATCTTTCCGGTTGGGGCGGACGGTTCGCTCCAAGATCTTCTTTATCTCACGGTTGGAAACTTCAGCCATTCCATTGGTTTGAGGGTGGTATGGTGTGGAAACCTTGTGTTTGACGCCATACTTCCTCATTAGTGCTTCCACCGTGCGGTTGCAAAAGTGACTTCCTCCATCGCTGATTAGAACGCGTGGCATTCCAAATCTACTGAAAATGTTAGTTCGTAGGAAATCTGCAACAACTCGCGAATCATTAGTACGGGTGGCCTTTGCCTCCACCCATTTAGAAACATAATCTACTGCGAGTAAGATGTAAGTAAAACCATTGGAGGGAGGAAATGGTCCCATAAAGTCAATACCCCACACATCAAAAATTTCAACATTAAATATGTAGTGTTGTGGCATTTGATCTTTAGGTCCTAAATTACCGAATCTTTGGCACTTATCACATGTAGCGCAATATGCATGAGCATCGCGAAATAAACTAGGCCAAAAGAAACCGCAATCTAAAATTTTAAGGGCTGTCCTCCTAGAACCAAAGTGTCCCCCACATGCTTCATTGTGACAAAAGTCTAAAATAGGCTTGAATTCACTATCCGGGATACATCTCCTAATTACTAAATCGGAGCATTGTTTCCACAAATAAGGCTCATCCCAGATAAATGTTCTAGCATTATGCTTAAGTTTGTCACGTTGAAATTTATGCATGGTAGACGGAAACTCACCGGTAACTAAATAATTAACGATATCGGCATACCAAGGAGTTTCCGAAGTAGTTACCTCAATTCCGAAGAGTTTTTCATCCGGAAAAGTTTCTTCAATCTCGATAGGCTCATGGTCACCTATCAAACGTGATAGGTGGTCAGCGACGACGTTTTCTACTCCCTTCTTATCCTTGATTTCTATGTTGAATTCTTGGAGTAGAAGTATCCATCTGATAAGCCGTGGTTTTGCGTCCTTCTTGAGCATTAGATACTTCAAAGCTGCATGGTCGGTAAACACAGTTACTTTAGTTTGAAGTAAATAAGATCGAAATTTATCTAAAGCAAAAACCACGGCAAGAAACTCCTTCTCGGTGGTAGTATAATTTCTTTGCGCTTCATCAAGCGTCCGAGAGGCGTAATAGATTACGCAAGGCTTCTTGTCCTTCCGCTGACCCAAGACGGCTCCTACGGCATAATCCGAGGCGTCGCACATGAGTTCAAATGGCAGAGACCAATCAGGGCTGCATAAAATAGGAGCGCTCGTAAGAAGTTCCTTCAACTTGTTGAAGGCAGCGTTGCATTCCTCGTCAAAGACGAACGGGGTCTCCTTTTGCAGCAGTTTACACAAGGGGTGCGAAATGTGGGAAAAGTCCTTGATAAACCTACGATAAAATCCTGCGTGTCCAAGAAATGAACGAATCTCTCTAACCGAAGTTGGAGAGGGTAAGTGACGCACAAGATCTACTTTAGCTTTATCTACTTCTAACCCTTTTTCCGAAATAATATGACCTAACACTATCCCTTGCGTAACCATAAAATGGCACTTCTCCCAATTAAGCACCAAGTTCGTTTCAACGCATCTTTGTAAAATAGTTTCCAAATTGTTTAAGCATGCATCGAAATCACTCCCAAATACACTAAAGTCGTCCATGAATACTTCAATAATTTTTTCAATGTACTCGGAGAAAATTGAGAGCATGCAACGCTGAAATGTACCTGGTGCATTACACAGTCCAAATGGCATTCGGCGGTATGCAAACGTTCCGAAAGGGCACGTGAATGTTGTCTTTTCTTGATCCTCCTCCGCAATGCTAATTTGGTTGTAGCCGGAATATCCGTCGAGAAAACAATAAAATGCATGGCCGGCTAATCTTTCCAGCATTTGGTCGATGAATGGTAAGGGAAAATGATCCTTGCGGGTTGCGGCGTTGAGCTTCCGGTAATCAATGCACACTCGGTGTCCAGTGATCGTCCGTTGTGGCACAAGTTCATTTTCCAGATTCTCGACGACGGTGATTCCCGATTTCTTAGGTACAACCTGCACTGGGGAAACCCAACGGCTATCAGAAATAGGGTAAATAACTCCACAGTCCATGAGTTTAATTACCTCCTTTTTTACCACCTCCATCATCGGAGGGTGGAGCCGACGCTGTGCTTCCCGCGTAGGCTTGGTGCCTTCTTCAAGGAAAATCCTATGCACACAGGTTGCTGGATTTATTCCCTTGATGTCCGCGAGTGTCCAGCCTATTGCGGGCTTGTACCGTTTGAGCACACTCACGAGCTTCTCCTCCTGTTCCTCTTCTAGCGCGGACGAAATAATGACCGGTAAAGTTTCATTCTCGCCCAAGTACGCATACTTAAGATGGTCCGGTAGTAGCTTGAGTTCTAAAACGGGAGCTTCTACAATGGAAGGAACCATTTTATTAGTACCAAAAGTAATTGGTATAGGAGGAGAAAAGCTTACTTTCCGTGGTGCAGCATTTAGGGCCATGGCCATGTCTTGGATTCGAGGTTCAAGCTCTAGTAAGGCCTCGAAAAGGCCGTCATGTCCAAGTTGAATGGCCATGTCGAGTTCATCCTCGTTGATGGTGTCGAGGTAGCCTTGTGCTAAGGTATCCACGGGATCGTATGTCGAAATGGCAGCTACGCTCGACATTGGAAACTTCATCCCGTCCAGGATGTTGAACTCGATTCTTTCTCCATCAATCTCCATGGAGAAAGTGCCTTGGAAAACATCAATCTTCGTCCTCGCAGTCCGCATGAAAGGTCGCCCAAGTAGCAATGGCGTGGTGTTCAGTGGACTCTCTTCCATGTCAACAATGTAGAAATCGGCTGGGAATATCAAGTTGTTGACTTGCACGAGAACGTCTTCTACGTATCCCCTTGGATACTTGTGGGTGCGATCAGCTAATTGGATGACAACACCATCTTGCTTGAGATCTCCAAGCTCCATCGATTCGAATAGATAGTAAGGCATGACGTTGATGGAAGCTCCGAGATCAAGCATTACATCTTCGAAGCGGTTGTCACCGATTACACAGGGAACTGCAAAGCTCCCTGGGTCCTTCAGTTTTGGGGGTAGCCGACGCTGCAAAACCGCCGAAACGGTTGCGTTCACCTTCACGACCTCCTTCTCTCGAGTTTGCCTCCTCTGAGTGCATAATTCTTTCAGAAACTTGGCGTATATAGGCACTTGCTTTATGCACTCGATCAAGGGCAAATTCACTTGCACCTTTCGGAAGATGTCCAGGATATCTTCATATTGGGCATCCTTCTTTTTTGATTTTGCTAATCTGCTTGGGAAAGGTGCAACAGCAAACGGAGAATTAGTAATCACCGTATTTGAAGGAATAGGGCTTTTACCTTTGATTGGGGTAGGTTGTGGAGGTGATTGTGCCTTGGTGACATTAGGCGTCACCTTCTTTTTCTCGGCCTCTTGAATTGCCGGATCGATCTCATCTTCTTCTTCGTTGGTGATGTCCTCAATGGTGACTTCATCAAGATGAGATCGCTTGGTCTTTGGTTCCTCAAGTATCTTCCCACTCCTTGTGACTATAGCATTCACGTTTCTTTGATTTGGAGTGGTTTGAGGTGGAAGCCGACCGGTTTCCTTGATTTGGCCCATGAAATCAACAAGTTGGCCAAGCTGCTTCTTCACTTCGGTGATGTCGCGGCCATGTGAGTCAAGTGTCTCCTTTGTCTTCGATTGTCCGTCGAGGAGAACTTGAGTTGAGGCCGAAAGTTGCGACAACATCTTGTCGTAATCCGGATTGGTGAAGGGTTGTGATGACGAACCATGCTGCATCGGTGGTCGTGGTTGAAATGGAGGGCGTTGGTAGCTTTGTTGAGGTTGAGATGCTGGAGGGTTTAAAGTTCCCTCGTTGCTGCTCCATCTAAAACCTGGATGATCACGGTTGACATAGTTGTTGTAGTTGTTATACCTTTGTCCTCCCTGATATCCGCCGATGGCGTTAGCGTGCTCCGGCTCGCTTGCCTGCTCCTGCGCTTGAGGGCATTGGTCATTGTGGTGACCGTGTGTTTGACATATGCCGCAAACAGGCCGTTGAGTTGCCTTCGCTCTTGTCGTCTCGAGTTCTAACACCTTCTCTAGCATATGAGCTAGTTTGTCGTACTTCTCGTCCGCGTCGGTTGTTGAACTCGCTTCACCGACTACTCGTCTGTTGGACATTCCGTATTGTGCATCATTATTTGCCCGATTCTCTAGAAGAGCTCTAGCTTCGGTTTCTGTTAAGTCCATGAATGCACCGGTGGCTGCTGCATCCAGCAATTCCCTATCAATCGGCTTGAGACCATCGTAAAAGTAATTCATGAGATTGGTCTCGGAAAATCCATGCGATGGGCAAGTGGCACACAAAACTTTGAATCGGTCGTAGTATTGGCCGAAGGTCTCGTCCGGTTTCTGTGTGATGCCAGTGATTTGCTTTCTCAAGACGGTGATCTTTGAGGCCGGGAAGTACTTCGCTAGGAACATGTCCGCAAGTTGCTTCCATGAAGTGATATGGTTCGGCGGTAGTTCCATAAGCCAAGACTCGGCCCTGTCGACTAGGGTGAATGGGAATGCCTTCAGTTTAAAGAGCTCCGTATCAGCATCGGATGGCTTCATGCTGTTACAAACAAATTGGAATTGTTTGAGATGCTTGTTCGGATCTTCATTGGAAAGTCCATGAAAAATGGGTAGTCGGTGGAGGAAGCCACTCTTTAGCTCGATATCCTTCATGTTTTCCTCCGGTTGTGGAAAAGCGATGCTCGAAGGCCCACTGCTCCATTCGGTTGAGCAGGTGCGCTGGCGAAGAGATTGTCCTGCATTGGCCATGTTGACTTCTTGTGCTTCTGCTTCTGAGTTGTGGTCGGTTGATGAGGCTAAAGTATGTTCGAATGATGAATGTGAAGACTCGGAAACTTCTTCGAGGATGGGATGATCCAGGATGTCAGCTCTAAGTCTCGCTAGTCTTTCTGTGAGTTCCTCAAACGTTGTTCTAGATGGTCCTGGATTCTGATCGGACATTCATTAGCCTGACATCCACCAAAGACCAAGTGTTAGTATCAACAAATAATTTTTAGATGTAAATAAGAATACTAACCAAAATTGTAATGCATATTTAGAAAACAAGGTGATAACAAATAAAATAGTAAAACTATCAAAGCATACTATAAATACACACAAATACTTAAAAACTACTAATACACACAAAATTTATACAAAATTTATAATAGTTAATACACTATATGTATTTTACTAAGTAATGCAATTGATTTAATCAATTTTAGGGGCTATGCACAGGAATGTAATAAACTTAAAACACACGTTTTCTGCAAATTAACACTATATAATGCTAAACCTAAAAAAAAATTTAGTTAGAACATGTATAAACAAGGTTCATTTACAAGCAAACCATAATTCACATTGAATTTATGCACCACACATTTTCTTGCAATAAAATGCATTAAACAACAATCCTACGTGAAAGATGGAGTGAATGCATAAGAGAAAACGTTTAGAACCTGCAGAAAACAAACGAGTTACGTGTTTAAACTATGAATGAAAAGAATGACCTCTTCTTCGATCTTATGCCCCTAACTTCACTTAGGTTAGGGTACTCGGTAGTGAAATCCGAGTATCATAAAACCTTAGAGAGGTTATGCAAGCTAAGTAACGGTTGTTAGTCCTTTACAGTTTTTAATGCACAAATAAACACAGAAATTTGACTAAGTTTTATTTATTTCCTTTGGTCCCGATGGTACGTGGTGCAGAGGCTCTCGACTGTGCAATGGGTCTCGTTCATCCGAAGATGAAGTCTGATTCCGGGAGGTCTAAGCATGCTTAATCCGATATACCATCTATTTAAAGGATTATGTCGTATTAAGTTCATGTATTTATCCGTATTCGTATGCACTTATGATTTACAGAGAGTACGCGAATTGAGCATTAAGTAAAGTTCCTGGACGTGCGGCCCGTGCGAAAATGTATACCGACTACAATTCAGCTTAGTTACGTTTAGAAATGGTTAGTAGGAATAGAGATAACGCGAGAGGTAAGGACTAATATTTAGAACAACCCGAGGCTTACTCGTAAGAGTATATACTCCAATGTTGTTCCTAGAGACACCCCGAGGCTAACCAGTTACGGTATATACTCCAATGGTGTTCTATTGCTTAGATCCGAAACCCGGCACCAATCATAAACCCATTCACCATATCCAACAATCAGCCAAATTTGTGAGATAGTATACAATCTCAAGTTCTTAGTAAACTCCGCCCACAACCTCGTGCCCATAACTTCACTTAGGTTATGGCGTGTGGTGATGAAATCCACACTTCACGAGGGGTTAAGGAGGTAAACCAGAAAAAGAGGCACCACCTATTCCGAAGAACTAAACTTAATAACCAATACTTGTAATCAATTCAAATCAATTTAAGTACGTCTATATTTTGATTGCGCCTATGATTTAAAAGGAATACACGACTCAGTTATTGAATAAATCTCTTGTCCGTGCGGCCCGCGCGAAAATGTATACCAACTATCGTTAATCCTCGTAATTGTTGGAAATGACCAGTTGGGATAGATGTAACGCGAGAGGTGAGAACTAATTTCTGGGAACAACCTGAGGCTAACTCGTGAGAGTATATACTCCATTGTTGTTCTTAGAAACACCCCGAGGCTTACTCGTAAGAGTATGTACTCCATTGGTGTTCTGTTTTCTTAGTTCAAAACCCGTCACCATTCATAACCCTTCTAGACATCATAACCAACTCTTACTCGAACTCACAAGATAGTATACAATCTCAAGTGTTTGTAAACTCCGCCCACAACCTCGTGCCCATAACTTCACTTAGGTTATGGCGTGTGGTGATGAAATCCACACATCACGAGGGGTTAAGGAGATAGACAAACAAAAGAGGCACCACCTATTCCATAGAGATTTATTTAATAACTAAGTACTAGTACTCAAATTAAATCAAAGACTATCCTTTAACATGGAAATAAATTATGCAAGTGTAAAATAAACTAAGTATGAATAAATTCGGCTAAGTAAAAGTAGGCATTGTAAACATGTATGAAAATTTCTCTAAGTATAAAAAATGAACAAGTATGTACTTCGAAAATTTAGACATGCTTTTAATCACAAATGTACAACGAAACATACAAAAACATTCTAATTCCCCGGCAACGGCGCCAAAAATTGATACGCGCAAAACATGCATTCACGATAACACAAAGTCGACCCTAAAAACATCGATTACGCGCATTGCAATTTAAACCCTTCTTTTGTCATTTATAATATCGGCGAGTAGGGATCGTTCTTTATCCGGGGAATTAAGGGCGCATGCATGGTTTCGTTATTAAGCGGAAATATAAAAGTTTGGGGGGATTGGAAATTGGTTATTTAATCTACGAAATTAAAGTACATAACATGCAAACACAACTAAAACTCTTAGGTATCTAACATGTTTTACTCATAGACAAGTTTCAACAATCAAGAAACTTAAAGTCTAATTATGCTTGCTAAAAATAAGAAGTTACACTACTAATTACATGTGATCAACTCATCTTATTAACCTACCCTTTTCATGCATCAAACCTTTTTGTAACTTGCGAAATTCATAACTTCTAACTAAATACACATGCGTGATAATTGTGTAGGAATGCAACTTAGCGTATAAACATCCTAAACAACTTACGATCATCGAAACATGCAAAAGAGAGGGACTTAGCGTATTTTCTAATACATGCATTCGAAGCTTTAAGATTGTATCAAACATGCATAAAAAGCTATAAATCACAAACACATGCATATTACAAATCGGTTTAGGCACATGAAACACAAATCTAAACTTGTTATTCATTTGATACACAAATCTAAACTTTCTAAACTTGTTATTCCAATACATCAAAAGATTCAAATACAAAGCTAAAGAAATGAGAGTGAAGATCATGGTTACACTTTTTGTCTTGAGTGCTTGATGAACTACGGTGGAGATGGACTTCCTTCACAAGGGACTTAGCGTATTGTGTTGGATGGAGGAGGCTTGATAGCTTCGGCTTGGAAGGAGTAACCTTGCTTGCTTCGGCTTGGAATGGTAAAGGATGTGCTTCGGCTTTGTAATGAACTTTGGAGTGTTTATGGTGGAAGAGTATTTGTGTAGAGCTTTGGCTTGTAAAATGAGAGATGCACTTAAATGGTTCGGCCTCCTTGGTATTTATAGGGCAAGGATGTTGCTCTTCTCTCTTCCACCTCTCCTCCCACCATTTAATGCATGTAATGATCATTAAGGCAAGTCACACCCTTAGTCACACACTTAGTCACCATTTGGGAACCCTAAGCATGAATCACCATGTGTAGTCACCATGGCAAGTCATCTTTTCAATTAATGCAAGCCCTAGTCACCTTGTGTAGTCACCATTTGGGAACCCTAAGCATGAATCACCATGTGTAGTCACCATTTGTGATCATTAGCTTGATTATGTTGACTTGCCCTTTCAAAACAAGACTTTTCCTCTTCACCAAAAGGCTTCCAAGCCGAATTGAATGGTCATGGGCTTGATAATGGGCCGAAACAAGAGTTGAGAATTCGGCCCACAATTTGCTTTGTGGCCCGGCCCATTTTCGGAGGTCCAAAATCGCAAAAATCGCAAAATCGCCGAAATTCCTCCGAATTGCGTCGATATTAATCTCCACCGTAATGAACTTCAAAATAACAATTTAAATAAGGAAAACATAAAACTAAGATAATAACATAGCTAAACGTAAAGGGAAATGCGTTAAGAAACGAGCATAAAATGCGTATATCAAACTCATGTGCGACGCCTCGGATTATGCCGTAGGAGCCGTCTTGGGTCAACGGAAGGACAAGAAGCCTTGCGTAATCTATTACGCCTCTCGAACGCTTGATGAAGCGCAAAGAAATTATACTACCACCGAGAAGGAGTTTCTTGCCGTGGTTTTTGCTTTAGATAAATTTCGATCTTATTTACTTCAAACTAAAGTAACTGTGTTTACCGATCATGCAGCTTTGAAGTATCTAATGCTCAAGAAGGACGCAAAACCACGACTTATCAGATGGATACTTCTACTCCAAGAATTCAACATCGAAATCAAGGACAAGAAGGGAGTAGAAAACGTCGTCGCTGACCACCTATCACGTTTGATAGGTGACCATGAGCCTGTCGAGATTGAAGAAACTTTTCCGGATGAAAAACTCTTCGGAATTGAGGTAACTACTTCGGAAACTCCTTAGTATGCAGATATCGTAAATTACTTAGTTACCGGTGAGTTTCTGTCTACCATGCATAAATTTCAACGTGACAAACTTAAGCATAATGCTAGAACCTTTATCTGGGATGAGCCTTATTTGTGGAAACAATGCTCCGTTTTAGTAATTAGGAGATGTATCCCGGATAGTGAGTTTAAGCCCATTCTAGACTTTTGTCACAATGAAGAATGTGGGGGACACTTTGGTTCTAGGAGGACAGCCCTTAAGATTTTAGATTGCGGTTTCTTTTGGCCTAGTTTATTTCGCGATGCTCATGCATATTGTGCTGCATGTGATAAGTGCCAGAGATTCGGTAATTTAGGCCCTAGAGATCAAATGCCACAACACTACATATTTAATGTTGAAATTTTTGATGTGTGGGGTATTGATTTTATGGGACCATTTCCTCCCTCCAATGGTTTTACTTATATCTTACTCGCAGTAGATTATGTTTCTAAATGGGTGGAGGCAAAGACCACCCGTACTAATGATTCGCGAGTTGTTGCAGATTTCCTACGAACTAACATTTTCAGTAGATTTGGAATGCCACGCGTTCTAATCAGCGATGGAGGAAGTCACTTTTGCAACCGCACGGTGGAAGCACTAATGAGGAAGTATGGCGTAAAACACAAGGTTTCCACACCATACCACCCTCAAACCAATGGAATGGCTGAAGTTTCCAACCGTGAGATCAAGAAGATTTTGGAGCGAACCGTCTGTCCAAACCGGAAAGATTGGAGTCAATGCTTAGACGATGCATTGTGGGCTTACAGGACTGCCTACAAGACCCCCATTGGTATGTCACCTTTCCGATTAATTTATGGAAAGGCGTGCCATCTTCCGGTTGAATTGGAGCACAAGGCATGGTGGGCCGTGAAGAAATTATACATCGATCGAGATGCCGCAGGCTTGCATCGGAAGCTACAACTTAATGAACTAGAAGAAATCAGAAATGATGCTTTCGACAATGCGTGGATTTACAAAGAGAAGACGAAAAAGATCCACGATCAGATGATTCGCGGGAAGAGTTTTGAACCTGGGCAGAAAGTATTACTTTTCAATTCAAGACTTAAGCTCTTTCCGGGAAAGCTTCGCTCTCGATGGATGGGGCCATTCGTAGTTTCCCAAGTTCTACCTCATGGAGCAATTCTCATTCGATCTATCGACAAAGGTAGTGAGTTCAAAGTAAATGGCCATCACTTGAAGCCCTATTTTGAGGCATTTGCGGAGCACACCGTGGAGGAGATGCAACTCCAAGAACCGGCCATTTCAAAAACAAAATGATGCATCACGTCCAAAGCTAACGACGTAAAACGAGCGCTCATTGGGAGGCAACCCAATAGGGAGACAACAGATTTGTTTTCTTCTCCCCTTTTAATTAATTTAATGGTTTTTGCGTATTACATTAGAATTTTTCGTAGATCCTATACTCCATGTTTAATTCTATACTTTTACTTTAGTACATTGAGGGCAATGTAGAGTTTAAGTGTGGGGGAAAGGTTTACAATTTAATTGTGTCTAAATTAGTGTTTTTCAGAGTCTTTAGGACGCCCTTAACTAGTCGATGATGAAATTAGATCAACACGAACACATATGGCGTATGAATCACATGCATCGAATTCTTGTGCTAATTGAGATATTCTATATGTTTTTAACATGTAGTAGATATGAATTGCAAAACATGGTACAGAAATCGCATGCTTGAATAAGTTTTTAACCATATGAACCCTATGTGAGCTTTTGAGCTATCTGTTCTTTATTCGAGTGAATGTACATCCATTTCGTAGCTACTAGCTTATATATGCCTCATTTGATTGCTTGCCATAGATTTTAATGAATTAGAGAATGCTAGAACTTACTCATGTCAATTTGCAAAGCTTTTAAGTTGATACATACTTTGATTTCGGAAATGATTAAAGGCATTTAGGATTTTCCACCACATTGCCATATATCCATGTATCCCATTTGTACGCACAAGTTGCGACACCCCTAGATAAACCAATTGAGCCCACGTTAAGCTTTTCTTTCATCACCATATATACCTAAACACTTACCCTAGTATAGAATATCCTTACCCTTGTTCCGGAAACTTGGTGAGAATTTTTCGAAACTAGCACATAAGATTATGGTTTGGTAGGAAAGATTAAAAGAGTTAATGTGAGTAAGGGGAAAGACTTGTCCAAATAGCTAAAAAAGTATGAGATTGCCAAAAAGAAAAGAAAAAAAATTATATTTGAGAGAATGAAAAGAAAAAAATATTATTATTATCTCTCATGGCAATATGTTGTGTTCTAAAGTAGAAACCAATTGGATTAACGTCCCCCTTATTTGCGGATTTGGAGATTACGACAAATTGAAGGCCCAAAAATAGAACAAATATGGCCTTTGTCCTGTCCGAAAAGCTCAAAGGGTAGTTTAAATTGAAGTATACATGGTAACATTCGAGTGGAGATGGAGGACGAATATGGTGCTAGACTAAGTCGTTGGAACGTTTTTATCACCACATATCTAAATTTCGAATGCCTTAGCCTTAACCCCATTACAACCTCACTAAAAGTCCTTTATGATCCTTAAAATGAGTAGCTTTCAATTAGTAGAGTAAGTTGCATGAGTAAGCTTATGGTTTTGGTTCATTTGTGCAAGTAATTAACTCCATTCATGAGGTTTTCGTTTAAATTTATATACACTTTAAGTGAACCCTTTTTCATGAGTGAAAAATATGATGAGTGCATCCTTGTGAGTTGATTAAACCTTTATTCAAAGCATGCACAGCTATAACATAACCATTGTTTTTTTTTCTATGTCTTACTTGTTCATTACATAATTATATCGCAATTATCTCTTGAATTCGTTGAGCATACAAGTTGAAATTCATGTGAGCCATCGCCATATACTTATGCAAATTCTGAGACAAATTTTAGCTAAGGGCTTAGTTATGTTCTTTCCTTTGTTTTAAATTCTTAGGGAGTCTTAGTTTAACTTAGTGTTTGCTAAGGGACTAGCAAAGTCTAAGTGTGGGGGAATTTGATATACGCATTTTATGCTTGTTTCTTAACGCATTTCCCTTTACGTTTAGCTATGTTATTATCTTAGTTTTTATGTTTTCCTTATTTAATTTGTTATTTTGAAGATATTTACGGTGGAGATTAATAACGGCGCAATTTGGAGGAATTTCGGCGATTTTGCGATTTTTGCGATTTTGGACCTCCGAAAATGGGCCGGCCCAAAAAGCAAATTATGGGCCGATTTCTCAAAGTTTGTTTTGGCCCAAAAACCAGCCCAAACCCATTCATTTTGGCATGGGAGCAACTTGGGGAAGAGGAAAAGTCAAAGTTATCAAGCTTGGTGACTCTTACTTGTAATGATCACATGTGATGACTAAGTGTGTGACTTGCCATGGTGACTCTTGCTTAGGGTTCATAAATGGTGACTTGCCATGGTGACTCTTGCTTAGGGTTCATAAATGATGATCACACTTGGTGACTAAGGGAGTGACTTGCCATGGTGATTATTACTTGCATTTAATGAAAGAGGCAAGGTGGAAGAGAGATGAAGGCATATGCTTGCCTATAAATACCAAGGAGGCAGCCATAAAACAGATCATCTCTCATTTTACAAGCAAAAACTCTACACAAATACTCCTCCACCATAAACACTTCAAGGATTCTCAAGTAAAGCCGAAGCACATCTTCTCCATCCAAGCCGAAGCAATCCTCCTCCATCCAACACAATACGCTAAGTCCCTTGTGAAGGAAATCCATCTCCACCGTAGATCATCAAGCATTCAAGACAAAAAGTGTAACCATGATCTTCACTTTCATTTCTTTTGCTTTGTATTTGAACCTTTTGATGTATTGGAATACATTTATGCATCAAATGAAGAACAAGTTTAGATTTGTGTTTTATGTGTTTAAACCGATTCATAAGTTGCATGTGTTTATGATTTCTAGCCTTTTATGCATGTTTGATACAATCTTAAAGCTTCGTAAGCATGTGTTAGAAAATACGCTAAGTCCCTCTCTTTCGCATGTTTCGATGATCGTATGTTGTTTAGGATGTTTATACGCTAAGTTGCATTCCTACTCAATTATTAAGCATGTATATTTAGTTAGAAGTTATGAATTTCGTAACTTACAAAAAGGTTTGATGCATGAAAAAGGGTAAGGTTAAAAGGATTAGATGATCACTTGTAATTAGTAGTGTAACTTCTTATTTTTAGTAAGCATAATTAGACTTTGAAGTTTCTTGATTGTTAACACTTGTCTATGAGTAAAACATGTTAGATGCTTAAGAGTTTTGGTTGCGTTTGCATGTTTTTGTACTTTAATTTTGTAGATTAAACAACCAACTTCCAATCCCCCCAAACATTTAAATTTACGCTTATTAACGAAACCATGCATGCGCCTTTAATTCCCCGGATAAAGAACGATCCCTACTCGCCAGTATTATAATGACAAAAGAAGGGTTTTAAATTGCTTTACGTGTGAACTGTGTTTTTAGGGTCTACTTTGTGTTAACGTTAAATGCATGTTTTGCGCGTATCATTAACACACAGTAGACCTTAAAAACACAGATTACGCGCATTGCAATTTAAAACCCTTCTTTTGTCATTATAATATTGGCGAGTAAGGATCGTTCTTTATCCGGGGAATTAAGGGCGCATGCATGGTTTCGTTAATAAGCGGAAATCTAAATGTTTGGGGGGATTGGAAATTGGTTGATTAAATGTCCTACTAAATTAAAGTGCAAAAACATGCAAACACAACAAAAACTCTTAGGCATCTAACATGTTTTACTCATAGACAAGTTTTAACAATCAAGAAACTTCAAGTCTAATTATGCTTGCTAAAAATAAGAAGCTAATCTATTAATTACAAGTGATCAACATATTCACTAACCGAACCTACTCCTTTGCTTTTACCTTATTTATCATCTACGAAATCCTTAATTTTAGTCGAGATACATACACATGCTTTCGTTGAATAAGAATGTCATGACGCATAACAACTTAAAACAATAGCTTCTTTGCCGAATCAATGTGGTATAATTTAGGACAATAAGTGACGCACCCTATCCTAAATCATACTCAAAGCATTAAGAACTTTAAAGCTAGCACATGCATCCAAACTAATAAAATCAAGAACACATGGAAGAATCGAAATAAGAGAAGAACATGGAGAATTTCTTTCATTACATAACCGAAAGTATTACAAAGATGAAGATGGAGTTTAGAGTACATGGTTACACTTTTTAGAGAGGTGACGCACCAATCTACTAGCAGTGGTTCTCAAGAACACGAATGACGCACTCTACGTTCTTGATCCGGAGGTGGCGGAGGACTTCGACTTCGGGAGGACTTCGGTTGTGTATGGAAGAGTAGTAAAGTGTATAGAGTTTTGGCTTATGAATTTATGTGATGCTTTATCATGGCCGAACTCCCTTGGTATTTATAGGCAAGCATATGCCTTCATCTCTCTTCCACCTTGCCTCCCTTCATTTAATGCAAGCCTTAGTCACATGGCAAGTCACTCCCTTAGTCACCAAGTGTGATCATCACAAAGCAAGAGTCACCATGGAAACTCACAATTTGTGAACCCTAAGCAAGAGTCACCATGGCAAGTCACACACTTAGTCATCTTTTGTGATGATCACAAGCTCAGTCACTAAGCCTTGTCATCAAAGCTTGACAAGCTTGACTTTTCAACTTCACCAAGTGGCCTCCTTGCCGAACTAGATGGATTTGGGCTTGATAATGGGCTGAAACAAACTTTGAGAAATGGGCCCAAAAAATGCTTTTTGGGCTGGCCCATTTCCGGTGGTCCGAAATCGCAAAAATCGCAAAATCGCCGAAATTCCTCCGAATTGCGTCGTTATTAATCTCCACCGTAAATATCTTCAAAATAACAAATTAAATAAGAAAAACATAAAAACTAAGATAATAACATAGCTAAACGTAAAGGGAAATGCGTTAAGAAACGAGCATAAAATGCGTATATCAAATTCCCCCACACTTAGACTTTGCTAGTCCCTTAGCAAACACTAAGTTAAACTAAGACTCTTCTACGTAAAGGGAATTTGATATACGCATTTTATGCTCGTTTCTTAACGCATTTCCCTTTACGTTTAGCTATGTTATTATCTTAGTTTTTACGTTTTCCTTATTTAAATTGTTATTTTGAAGATCTTTACGGTGGAGATTAATAACGACGCAATTCGGAGGAATTTCGGCGATTTTGCGATTTTTGCGATTTTGGATCTCCGAAAATGGGCCGGGCCAAAAAGCAAATTGTGGGCCGAATTCTCAACTCTTGTTTCGGCCCATTATATGGCCCAAACCACATTAGCTCGGCTTGGAAGCCTTTTGGTGAAGAGGAAAAGTCTTGTTTTGCAACCTTTGAAGAGGCAAAGTCAACAATATCAAGCTTTGTGACTCACCTTGGTGACTCTTGCTTGTATTAAATGAAAAGATGACTTGCCATGCCAACTTGCATGGTGACTCTTGCTTAGGGTTCATCAATGGTGACTTGCATGGTGACTAAGGGTGTGACTTGCCATATTGATCATTGCTTGCATTTAATGGAAGGAGGCAAGGTGGAAGAGAGAAGGCAAGCATTCCTTGCCTATAAATACCAAGGAGGCCGAACCATTCAAGGCATCACTCAATTTACTAGCCAAAGCTCTACACAAATACTCTTCCACCATAAACACTTGAAGGTTCTCTTACAAGCCGAAGCACATCTCCTCCATTCCAAGCCGAAGCAAGGTTCTAGGGTTCTCCTCCATCCAAGACGAAGCAAAGCATCCTCCATCCTTCACAATACGCTAAGTCCCTTGTGAAGGAAAGCCATCTCCACCGTAGATCATCTAGCATTCAAGACAAAAAGTGTAACCATGATCTTCACTTTCATTTCTTTTGTTTTGTATTTGAACCTCTTGATGTATTGGAATACATTTATGTATCAAATGAAAAACAAGTTTAGATTTGTGTTTTATGCTCTTAAACCGATTTGTAATATGCATGTGTTTATGATTTCTAGCCTTTTATGCATGTTTGATACAATCTTAAAGCTTCGAATGCATGTGTTAGAAAATACGCTAAGTCCCTCTCTTTCGCATGTTTCGATGATCGTATGTTGTTTAGGATGCTTATACGCTAAGTTGCATTCCTACTCAATTATTAAGCATGTGTATTTAGTTAGAAGTTATGAATTTCGTAACTTACAAAAAGGTTTGATGCATGAAAAGGGTAGGTTAATAAGATGAGATGATCATATGTAATTAGTAGTGTAACTTCTTATTTTTAGCAAGCATAATTAGACTTTAAGTTTCTTGATTGTTGAAACTTGTCTATGAGTAAAACATGTTAGATGCCTAAGAGTTTTAGTTGTGTTTGCATGTTATGTACTTTAATTTCGTAGATTAAACAACCAACTTCCAATCCCCCCAAACATTTACATTTCCGCTTATTAACGAAACCATGCATGCGCCCTTAATTCCCCGGATAAAGAACGATCCCTACTCGCCAATATTACAAATGACAAAAGAAGGGTTTAAATTGCAATGCGCGTAATCTGTGTTTTTAAGTTAACGTGAATGCATGTTTTGCGCGTATCAATTTTTGGCGCCGTTGCCGGGGAGTTAGAATGTTTTTGTATGATTTCGTTGTACATTTGTGATTAAAAGCATGTCTAAAATTTTCGAAGTACATACTTGTTCATTCTTGTTTATACTTAAAGAAATTTACATACATGTTTACAATGCATACTTTTACTTAGACGAATTTATTTATACTTAGTTTTTACACTTGCATAATTTATTTTCATGTTAAAGGATAGTCTTTGATTTAATTTGAGTACTAGTACTTAGTTATTAAATAAATCTCTATGGAATAGGTGGTGCCTCTTTTGTTTGTCTATCTCCTTAACCCTTCGTGATGTGTGGATTTCATCACCACACGCCATAACCTAAGTGAAGTTATGGGCACGAGGTTGTGGGCGGAGTTTACAAACACTTGAGATTGTATACTATCTTGTGAATTCGAGTAAGAGTTGGTTATGATGTCTAGAAGGGTTATGAATGGTGACGGGTTTTGAACTAATAAAACAGAACACCATTGGAGTATATACTCTTACGAGTAAGCCTCGGGGTGTTTCTAAGAACAACATTGGAGTATATACTCTTACGAGTTAGCCTCAGGTTGTTCCCAGAAATTAGTTCTCACCTCTCGCGTTACATCTATCCCAACTGGTCATTTCCAACAATTACGAGGATTAACGATAGTTGGTATACATTTTCGCGCGGGCCGCACGGACAAGAGATTTATTCAATAACTAAGTCGTGTATTCCTTTTAAATCATAGGCGCAATCAAAACGTAGACGTACTTAAATTGATTTACATTGAGCACGAGTATTGGTTATAAGGTTTCGTTCTTTGGAATAGGTGGTGCCTCTTTTTCTGGTTTATCTCCTTAACCCCTCGTGATGTGTGGATTTCATCACCACACGCCATAACCTAAGTGAAGTTATGGGCACGAGGTTGTGGACGGAGTTTACTAAGAACTTGAGATTATATACTATCTCACAAATTTGGCTGATTGTTGGATATGGTGAATGGGTTTATGATTGGTGCCGGGTTTCAGATCTAAGCAATAGAACACCATTGGAGTATATACCGTAACTGGTTAGCCTCGGGGTGTCTCTAGGAACAACATTGGAGTATATACTCTTACGAGTAAGCCTCGGGTTGTTCTAAATATTAGTCCTTACCTCTCGCGTTATCTCTATTCCTACTAACCATTTCTAAACGTAACTAAGCTAAATTGTAGTCGGTATATATTTTCGCGCGGGCCGCACGTCCAAGAAATTTACCAAATGATCATTTCGCGTACTCTCTGTAAATCATAAGTGCATATGAATACGGATAAATACATGAACTTAATACGACATAATCCTTTAAATAGATGGTATATCGGATTATGCATGCTTAGACCTCCTGGAATCAGACTTCATCTTCGGATGAACGAGACCCATTGCACAGTCGAGAGCCTCTGCACCACGTACCATCGGGGCCAAAGGAAATAAATAAAACTTAGTCAAATTTTTGTGTTTATATGTGCATTAAAAACTGTAAAGGACTAACAACCGCTACTTAGCTTGCATAACCTCTTTTTAGGCTTTATGATACTCGGATTTCACTACCGAGTACCCTAACCTAAGTGAAGTTAGGGACATAAGATCGAAGAAGAGGTCATTCTTTGCATTCATTTTTTTAGCACGTAACTCGTGTGTTTTCTGCAGGTTCTAACGTTTTCTCTTATGCATGCACTCCATCTTTCACGTAGGATTGTTGTTTAATGCATTTTATTGAAAAAAAAATGTGTGTGGTGCATAAATTCGATGTGAATTATTGTTTGCTTGTATTTGAACTTTGTTTATATATGTTCTAACTAAATTCTTGGGTTTAGCATTATATAGTGTTAATTTGCAGAAAACGTATGTTTTAAGTTTATTACATTCTTTTGCATAGCCCTAAAATTGATTAATTCATTTGCATTACTTAGTAAATTACACCTAGTGTCTTAACTATTATAAATTTTGTGTGTTTTAGTAGTTTTTAAGTATTTGTGAGTATTTATAGTATGTTTTGATAGTTTTACTATTTGTTATTGCTTTGTTTTCTAAATACGCCTTACGATTTTGGTTAGTATTTCTATATTCATCTCAAATTATTTGTTGATACTAACACTTGGTCTTTGGTGGATGCTCAGGCTAATGAATGTCCGATCAGAATCCTGGACCATCTAGAACAAACTTTGAGGAGATCGCAGAGAGAATAGCGAGACTTAAAGCTCAAACTGACATCCTGGATTTTCCCATCATCGAAGAAGTTTCCGAGTCTTCACACTCATCAACCGACCACAATTCAGAAGTAGAAGCACAGCAAGTCAACATGGCCAATGCAGGACAATCTCTTCGCCAGCGCACCTGCTCAACCGAATGGAGCAGCGGGCCTTCGAGCATTGCTTTTCCACAACCGGAGGAAAACATGAAGGATATCGAGCTAAAGAGTGGCTTCCTCCACCGACTACCCATTTTTCACGGACTTTCCAATGAAGATCCGAACAAGCATCTCAAACAATTCCAATTTGTTTGTAATAGCATGAAGCCATCCGATGCTGATACGGAGCTCTTCAAACTGAAGGCATTCCCATTCACCCTAGTCGACAGGGCCGAGTCTTGGCTTATGGAACTACCGCCGAACCATATTACCTCATGGAAGCAACTTGCGGATATGTTCCTAGCGAAGTACTTCCCGGCCTCAAAGATCACCGTCTTGAGAAAGCAAATCACTGGCATCACACAGAAACCGGATGAGACCTTCGGCCAATATTACGACCGATTCAAAGTTTTATGTGCCACTTGCCCATCACATGGATTTTCCGAGACCAATCTCATGAATTACTTTTACGATGGTCTCAAGCCGATCGATAGGGAATTGCTGGATGCAGCAGCCACCGGTGCATTCATGGACTTAACCGAAACCGAAGCTAGAGCTCTTCTAGAGAATCGGGCGAATAATGATGCACAATACGGAATGTCCAACAGACGAGCAGTCGGTGAAGCGAGTTCTACAACCGACGCGGACGAAAAGTACGACAAACTAGCTCATATGCTAGAGAAGGTTTTAGAACTCGAGACGACAAGAGCCAAGACAACTCAACGGCCTGTTTGTGGCATATGTCAAGTACAAGGTCACCATAATGACCAATGCCCTCAAGCGCCAGAGCAAGCTAGCGAGCCGGAGCACGCTAACGCCATCGGCGGATATCAAGGAGGACAACGGTATAACAATTATAACAACTATGTCAACCGTGATCATCCAGGTTTTAGATGGAGCAGCAACGAGGGAACTTTGAACCCTCCAGCACCTCAACAAAGCTACCAACGCCCTCCATTTCAACCAAGGCCACCGATGCAGCAGGGTTCGTCTTCGCAATCCTTCACCAACCCGGATTACGACAAGATGTTGTCACAACTTTCGGCCTCAACTCAAGTTCTCCTCGAAGGACAATCGAAGACAAAGGAGACACTTGATTCACATGGCCGCGACATCACCGAAGTGAAGAAGCAGCTTGGCCAGCTTGTTGATTTCATGGGCCAAATCAAAGAAACCGGTCGGCTTCCACCTCAAACCACTCCTAATCAAAGAAACGTGAATGCTATAGTCACAAGGAGTGGGAAGATACTTGAGGAACCAAAGACCAAGCGATCTCATCTTGATGAAGTCACCATCGAGGACATCACCAACGAAGAAGAAGATGAGATCGATCCGGCTACTCAAGAGGCCGAAAAACAGAAGGTGACGCCTATTGTCACCAAGGCACAATCACCTCCACAACCTACCCCAATCAAAGGTAAAAACCATATTCCTTCAAATACGGTTATTACTAATTCTCCGTTTGCTGTTGCACCTTTCCCTAGCAGATTGTCAAAATCAAAGAAGAAGGATGCCCAATATGAAGATATTTTGGACATCTTCCGAAAGGTGCAAGTGAATTTGCCCTTGATCGAGTGCATAAAGCAAGTGCCAATATACGCGAAGTTTCTCAAAGAATTATGCACACAGAGGAGGCAAACTCGAGAGAAGGAGGTTGTGAAGGTGAACGCAACCGTTTCGGCGGTTTTGCAGCGTCGGCTACCCCCAAAACTGAAGGACCCAGGGAGCTTTGCAGTTCCTTGCGTAATCGGTGACACCCACTTCGAAGACGTAATGCTTGATCTAGGATCTTCCATCAACGTCATGCCTTACTATCTATTCGAATCGATAGAGCTTGGAGATCTCAAGCAAGATGGTGTTGTCATCCAATTAGCCGATCGCACCCACAAGTATCCGAGGGAATACATAGAAGACGTTCTCGTACAAGTCAACAACTTGATATTCCCTGCCGATTTCTATATAGTTGACATGGAAGAGAGTCCACTGAACACCACGCCGCTACTGCTTGGGCGACCTTTCATGCGGACTGCGAGAACGAAGATTGATGTGTTTCAAGGCACTTTCTCCATGGAGATTGATGGAGAAAGAATCGAGTTCAACATCCTGGACGGGATGAAGTTTCCAATGTCAAGCGTAGCTGCCATTTCGACATACGATCCTGTGGATACCTTAGCACAAGGCTACCTCGACACCATCAATGAGGATGAACTCGACATGGTCATTCAACTTGGGCATGACGGCCTTCTCGAGGCTTTACTAGAGCTTGAACCTCGTATTCAAGATATGGCCATGGCCCTAAATGCCGCACCACGAAAAGTAAGCTTTTCTCCTCCTTTACCAATTACTTTTGGTACTAATAAAATGGTTCCTTCCATCGTAGAAGCTCCAGTTTTAGAACTCAAGCTACTATCGGACCATCTGAAGTATGCGTACTTGGGCGAGAATGAAACTTTACCGGTCATTATTTCGTCCGCGCTAGAAGAGGAGCAGGAGGAGAAGCTCGTGAGTGTGCTCAAGAGGTACAAAACCGCAATAGGCTGGACACTTGCGGACATCAAGGGAATAAATCCAGCAACATGTGTGCATAGGATTTTCCTTGAAGAAGGCACCAAGCCTACGCGGGAAGCGCAACGTCGGCTCCACCCTCCGATGATGGAGGTGGTAAAAAAGGAGGTAATTAAACTCATGGACTGTGGAGTTATTTACCCTATTTCTGATAGCCGTTGGGTTTCCCTAGTGCAGGTAGTACCAAAGAAATCGGGAATTACCGTCGTCGAGAATCTGGAAAATGAACTTGTGCCACAACGGACAATCACTGGACATCGAGTGTGCATTGATTACCGGAAGCTAAACGCTGCAACCCGCAAGGATCATTTTCCCTTACCATTCATCGACCAAATGCTGGAAAGATTAGCCGGCCATGCATTTTATTGTTTTCTCGACGGATATTCCGGCTACAACCAAATTAGCATTGCGGAGGAAGATCAAGAAAAGACAACGTTCACGTGCCCGTTCGGAACGTTTGCCTATCGCCGCATGCCATTTGGACTGTGTAACGCACCAGGTACATTTCAACGTTGCATGCTCTCAATTTTCTCCGAGTACATTGAAAAAATTATTGAAGTATTCATGGACGACTTTAGTGTATTTGGGAGTGATTTTGATGCATGCTTAAACAATTTAGAAACAATTTTACAAAGATGCGTTGAAACGAACTTGGTGCTTAATTGGGAGAAGTGCCATTTCATGGTTACGCAAGGGATAGTGTTAGGTCATATTATTTCGGAAAAAGGGTTAGAAGCTGATAAATCTAAAGTAGATCTTGTGCGTCACTTACCCTCTCCAACTTCGGTTAGAGAGATTCGTTCATTTCTTGGACACGCAGGATTTTATCGTAGGTTTATCAAAGACTTTTCCCACATCTCGCGCCCGTTGTGTAAATTGCTGCAAAAGGAGACCCCGTTCGTCTTTGATGAAGAATGCAACGCTGCCTTCAACAAGTTGAAGGAGCTTCTCACGAGCGCTCCTATTTTATGCAGCCCTGATTGGTCTCTGCCATTCGAACTCATGTGCGACGCCTCGGATTATGCCGTAGGAGCCGTCTTGGGTCAGCGGAAGTACAAGAAGCCTTGCGTAATCTATTACGCCTCTCGGACGCTTGATGAAGCGCAAAGAAATTATACTACCACCGAGAAGGAGTTTCTTGCCGTGGTTTTTGCTTTAGATAAATTTCGATCTTATTTACTTCAAACTAAAGTAACTGTGTTTACCGATCATGCAGCTTTGAAGTATCTAATGCTCAAGAAGGACGCAAAACCACGACTTATCAGATGGATACTTCTACTCCAAGAATTCAACATCGAAATCAAGGACAAGAAGGGAGTAGAAAACGTCGTCGCTGACCACCTATCACGTTTGATAGGTGACCATGAGCCTGTCGAGATTGAAGAAACTTTTCCGGATGAAAAACTCTTCGGAATTGAGGTAACTATTTCGGAAACTCCATGGTATGCAGATATCGTAAATTACTTAGTTACCGGCGAGTTTCCGTCTACCATGCATAAATTTCAACGTGACAAACTTAAGCATAATGCTAGAACCTTTATCTGGGATGAGCCTTATTTATGGAAACAATGCTCCGATTTAGTAATTAGGAGATGTGTCCCGGATACTGAATTTAAGCCTATTTTAGACTTTTGTCACAATGAAGCATGTGGGGGACACTTTGGTTCTAGGAGGACAGCCCTTAAGATTTTAGATTGCGGTTTCTTTTGGCCTAGTTTATTTCGCGATGCTCATGCATATTGTGCTGCATGTGATAAGTGCCAGAGATTCGGTAATTTAGGCCCTAGAGATCAAATGCCACAACACTACATATTTAATGTTGAAATTTTTGATGTGTGGGGTATTGATTTCATGGGACCATTTCCTCCCTCCAATGGTTTTACTTATATCTTACTCGCAGTAGATTATGTTTCTAAATGGGTGGAGGCAAAGGCCACCCGTACTAATGATTCGCAAGTTGTTGCAGATTTCCTACGAACTAACATTTTCAGTAGATTTGGAATGCCACGCGTTCTAATCAGCGATGGAGGAAGTCACTTTTGCAACCGCACGGTGGAAGCACTAATGAGGAAGTATGGCGTAAAACACAAGGTTTCCACACCATACCACCCTCAAACCAATGGAATGGCTGAAGTTTCCAACCGTGAAATCAAGAAGATTTTGGAGCGAACCGTCCGCCCAAACCGGAAAGATTGGAGTCAATTCTTAGACGATGCATTGTGGGCTTACAGGACTGCCTACAAGACCCCCATTGGTATGTCACCTTTCCGATTAATTTATGGGAAGACGTGCCATCTTCCGGTTGAATTGGAGCACAAGGCATGGTGGGCCGTGAAGAAATTCAACATCGATCGAGATGCAGCAGGCTTGCATCGGAAGCTACAACTATGTGAACTAGAAGAAATCAGAAATGATGCTTTCGACAATGCGTGGATTTACAAAGAGAAGACGAAAAAGATCCACGATCAGATGATTCGCGGGAAGAGTTTTGAACCTGGGCAGAAAGTATTGCTTTTCAATTCAAGACTTAAGCTCTTTCCGGGAAAGCTTCGCTCTCGATGGATGGGGCCATTCATAGTTTCTCAAGTTCTACCTCATGGAGCAGTTCTCATTCGATCTATCGACAAAGGTAGTGAGTTCAAAGTAAATGGCCATCGCTTGAAACCCTATTTTGAGGCATTTGCGGCCATTTCAAAAACAAGAACCGGCCATTTCAAGAACCGGCCATTTCAAAAACAAAATGATGCATCACGTCCAAAGCTAACGACGTAAAACAAGCGCTTGTTGGGAGGCAACCCAATTGGGAGACAACAGATTTGTTTTTCTTCTCCCCTTTTAATTAATTTAATGGCTTTTTGCGTATTAGATTAAAATTTTCGTAGATCCTATACTCCATGTTTAATTCTATGTTTTCTTTAAATACATTGAGGGAAATGTAGAGTTTAAGTGTGGGGGAAGGGTTTACAAGTTAATTGTGTCTAAATTAGTGTTTTTCAGAGTCTTTAGGACGCCCTTAACTAGTCGATGATGAAATTTGATCGATACAAACAAATATGGCGTATGAATCACATGCATCGAATTCTTGTGCTAATTGAGATATTCTTTATGTTTTTAACATGTAGTAGATATAAATTGCAAAACATGGTACAGAAATCGCATGCTTGAATAAGTTTTTAATCATATGAACCCTATGTGAGCTTTTGAGCTATCTGTTCTTTATTCCTTGAGTGATCTGATCAATCCATATCATTTCGTAGTTTATAGCTTTATATATGCCTCATTTGACTGCTTGCCATAGATTTTAATGAACTAGAGAATACTAGAACTTACTCATGTCAATTTGCAAAGCTTTTAAGTTGATACATACTTTGATTTTGGAAATGATTAAAGGCATTTAGGATTTTCCACCACATTGCCATATATCCATGTATCCCATTTGTACGCACAAGTTGCGACACCCCTAGATAAACCAATTGAGCCCACGTTAAGCTTTTCATTCATCACCATATATACCTAAACACTTATCCTAGTTTAGAATATCCTTACCTTTGTTCCGGAAACTTGGTGAGAATTTTTTGAAACTAGCACATAAGATTATGGTTTGGTAGGAAAGATTGAAAGAGTTAATGTGAGTAAGGGGAAAGACTTGTCCAAATAGCTAAAAAAAGTATGTGATTGCCAAAAAGAAAAGAAAAAAATTATATTTGAGAGAATGAAAAGAAAAAAAAAAAATTATTATCTCTCATGGCAATATGTTGTGTTCTAAGAATAACCATTTGGATTAACGTCCCCCTTATTTACGGATTTGGAGTTTACGATAAATTGAAGGCCTAAAAATAGAACAAAATATGGCCTTTGTCCTGTCCGAAAAGCTAAAAGGGTAGCTTAGATTGAAGTATACATGGTAACATACAAATGGAGATGGAGGACTAATATGGTGCTAGACTAAGTCATTGGAACGTTTTTATCACCACATATCTAAATTTCGAATGCCTTAGCCTTAACCCCATTACAACCTCACTAAAAGTCCTTTATGATCCTTAAAATAAGTAGCTTTCAATTAGTAGAGTAAGCTGCATGAGTAAGCTTATGGTTTTGGTTCATTTGTGCAAGCAATCAAACTTTATTCATGTGGTTTTCATTTCAATTCATATACACTTTAAGTGAACCATTTTCATGAGTGAAAAATATGATGAGTGCATCCTTGTGAGTTGATTAAACCTTTATTCAAAGCATGCACAGCTAAAACATAACCATTGTTTTCTCTATGTCTTACTTGTTCATTACATAATTATATCGCAATTATCTCTTGAATTCGTTGAGCATACAAGTTGAAATTCATGTGAGCCATCGCCATATACTTATGAAAATTCTGAGACAAATTTTAGCTAAGGGCTTAGTTATGTTCTTTCCTTTATTTTAAATTCGTAGAAGAGTCTTAGTTTAACTTAGTGTTTGCTAAGGGACTAGCAAAGTATAAGTGTGGGGGAATTTGATATACGCATTTTATGCTCGTTTCTTAACGCATTTCCCTTTACGTTTAGCTATGTTATTATCTTAGTTTTTACGTTTTCCTTATTTAAATTGTTATTTTGAAGATCTTTACGGTGGAGATTAATAACGACGCAATTCGGAGGAATTTCGGCGATTTTGCGATTTTTGCGATTTTGGATCTCCGAAAATGGGCCGGGCCAAAAAGCAAATTGTGGGCCGAATTCTCAACTCTTGTTTCGGCCCATTATATGGCCCAAACCACATTAGCTCGGCTTGGAAGCCTTTTGGTGAAGAGGAAAAGTCTTGTTTTGCAACCTTTGAAGAGGCAAAGTCAACAATATCAAGCTTTGTGACTCACCTTGGTGACTCTTGCTTGCATTAAATGAAAAGATGACTTGCCATGCCAACTTGCATGGTGACTCTTGCTTAGGGTTCATCAATGGTGACTTGCATGGTGACTAAGGGTGTGACTTGCCATATTGATCATTGCTTGCATTTAATGGAAGGAGGCAAGGTGGAAGAGAGAAGGCAAGCATTCCTTGCCTATAAATACCAAGGAGGCCGAACCATTCAAGGCATCACTCAATTTACTAGCCAAAGCTCTACACAAATACTCTTCCACCATAAACACTTGAAGGTTCTCTTACAAGCCGAAGCACATCTCCTCCATTCCAAGCCGAAGCAAGGTTCTAGGGTTCTCCTCCATCCAAGCCGAAGCAAAGCATCCTCCATCCTTCACAATACGCTAAGTCCCTTGTGAAGGAAAGCCATCTCCACCGTAGATCATCTAGCATTCAAGACAAAAAGTGTAACCATGATCTTCACTTTCATTTCTTTTGTTTTGTATTTGAACCTCTTGATGTATTGGAATACATTTATGTATCAAATGAAGAACAAGTTTAGATTTGTGTTTTATGCTCTTAAACCGATTTGTAATATGCATGTGTTTATGATTTCTAGCCTTTTATGCATGTTTGATACAATCTTAAAGCTTCGAATGCATGTGTTAGAAAATACGCTAAGTCCCTCTCTTTCGCATGTTTCGATGATCGTATGTTGTTTAGGATGTTTATACGCTAAGTTGCATTCCTACTCAATTATTAAGCATGTGTATTTAGTTAGAAGTTATGAATTTCGTAACTTACAAAAAGGTTTGATGCATGAAAAGGGTAGGTTAATAAGATGAGATGATCATATGTAATTAGTAGTGTAACTTCTTATTTTTAGCAAGCATAATTAGACTTTAAGTTTCTTGATTGTTGAAACTTGTCTATGAGTAAAACATGTTAGATGCCTAAGAGTTTTAGTTGTGTTTGCATGTTATGTACTTTAATTTCGTAGATTAAACAACCAACTTCCAATCCCCCCAAATATTTACATTTCCGCTTATTAACGAAACCATGCATGCGCCCTTAATTCCCCAGATAAAGAACGATCCCTACTCGCCAATATTACAAATGACAAAAGAAGGGTTTAAATTGCAATGCGCGTAATCTGTGTTTTTAAGTTAACGTGAATGCATGTTTTGCGCGTATCAACGTACTTAAATTGATTTACATTGAGTACGAGTATTGGTTTTAAGTTTCGTTCTTTGGAATAGGTGGTGCCTCTTTTTCTGGTTTATCTCCTTAACCCTTCATGAAGTGTGGATTTCATCACCACACGCCATAACCTAAGTGAAGTTATGGGCATGAGGTTGTGGGCGGAGTTTACTAAGGACTTGAGATTATATACTATCTCACAAATTTGGCTGATTGTTGGATATGGTGAGTGGGTTTATGATTGGTGCCGGGTTTCGGATCTAAGCAATAGAACACCATTGGAGTATATACCGTAACTGGTTAGCCTCGGGGTGTCTCTAGGAACAACATTGGAGTATATACTCTTACGAGTAAGCCTCAGGTTGTTCTAAATATTAGTCCTTACCTCTCGCGTTATCTCTATCCCTACTTGCCATTTCTAAACGTAACTAAGCTGAATTACCGAGAGTCAGTATACATTTTCGCGCGGGCCGCACGTCCAAGAAATTTACCGAATGATCATTTCGCGTAATCCCTGTAAATCATAAGTGCATACGAATACGGATAAATACGAACTAAATAAATACGACATAATCCTTTAAACAGATGGTATATCGTATTAAGCATGCCTAGACCTCCTGTAATCTGATACGCGCAAAACATGCATTTAACGTTAACACAAAGTAGACCCTAAAAACACCGATTACGCGCATTGCAATTTAAAACCCTTCTTTTGTCATTATAATATTGGCGAGTAGGGATCGTTCTTTATCCGGGGAATTAAGGGCGCATGCATGGTTTCGTTAATAAGCGTAAATTTAAATGTTTGGGGGGATTGGAAGTTGGTTGTTTAATCTACAAAATTAAAGTACAAAAACATGCAAACACAACTAAAACTCTTAAGCATCTAACATGTTTTACTCATAGACAAGTGTTAACAATCAAGAAACTTCAAAGTCTAATTATGCTTACTAAAAATAAGAAGTTACACTACTAATTACAAGTGATCATCTCATCTTTTTAACCTTACCCTTTTTCATGCATCAAACCTTTTGTAAGTTACGAAATTCATAACTTCCAACTAAATATACATGCTTGATAATTGAGTAGGAATGCAACTTAGCGTATAAACATCCTAAACAACATACGATCATCGAAACATGCGAAAGAGAGTGACTTAGCGTATTTTCTACCACATGCTGTCGAAGCTTTAAGATTGTATCAAACATGCATAAAAGGCTAGAAATCATAAACACATGCAATTCACAAATCGGTTTAAGAACATATAACACAAATCTAAACTTGTTCTTCATTTGATACATAAAAGTATTCCAATACATCAAAAGATTCAAATACAAAGCAAAAGCTATGAAAGTGAAGATCATGGTTACACTTTTTGTCTTGAATGCTTGATGATCTACGGTGGAGATGGCTTTCCTTCACAAGGGACTTAGCGTATTGTGAAGGATTGATGGAGGATGCTTCGGCTTTGGATGGAGAATGCTTCGGCTTTGCAAGAGATGGATGCTTCGGCTTTGCAAGAGATGGATGCTTCGGCTTTGTGTGTGAACCTTCAAGTGTTTATGGTGGAGGAGTATTTGTGTAGAGATTTGGCTAGTAAATGAGAGATGCATAATATATGGCCAGCCTCCTCTCTTATATAGGCAAGGGATGTTGCCTTCTCTCTTCCACCTTGCCTCCCTCCATTTAATGCAAGTAATGATCAATATAGCAAGTCACTCCCTTAGTCACCTTTTGTGATCATCATTTGTGAACCCTAAGCAAGAGTCACCATGCAAGTCACCATTTATAAACCCTAAGCAAGAGTCACCATGGCAAGTCACATGGCAAGTCATCTTTTGTGATGATCACAAAGCTTAGTCACTAAAATGAGTCACAAAGCTTGATAACTTGGACTTTTCAACTTCACCAAAAGGCTTCCATGCCGAAATGAATGGGTTTGGGCTTGATAATGGGCCGAAACAAGATTTGAGAAATCGGCCCATAATTTGCTTTTTGGGCCGGCCCATTTTCGGAGGTCCAAAATCGCAAAAATCGCAAAATCGCCGAAATTCCTCCGAATTGCGTCGTTATTAATCTCCACCGTAAATATCTTCAAAATAACAAATTAAATAAGGAAAACATAAAAACTAAGATAATAACATAGCTAAACGTAAAGGGAAATGCGTTAAGAAACGAGCATAAAATGCGTATATCAAATTCCCCCACACTTAGACTTTGCTAGTCCCTTAGCAAACACTAAGTTAAACTAAGACTCCCTAAGAATTTAAAACAAAGGAAAGAACATAACTAAGCCCTTAGCTAAAATTTGTCTCAGAATTTGCATAAGTATATGGCGATGTCTCACATGATTTTCAACTTTGTATGCTCAACGAATTCAAGAGATAATTGCGATATAATTATGTAATGAACAAGTAAGACATAGAGAAAACAGTGGTTATGTTTATAGCTGTGCATGCTTTGAATAAAGGTTTAATCAACTCACAAGGATGCACTCATCATGTTTTTCACTCATGAAAAGGGTTCACTTAAAGTGTATATGAATTGAAATGAAAACCACATGAATGAAGTTTGATTGCTTGCACAAATGAACAAAAACCATAAGCTTACTCATGCAACTTACTCTACTAATTGAAAGCTACTCATTTTAAGGATCATAAAGGACTTTTAGTGAGGTTGTAATGGGGTTAAGGCTAAGGCATTCGAAATTTAGATATGTGGTGATAAAAACGTTCCAACGACTTAGTCTAGCACCATATTCGTCCTCCATTTCCACTCGAATGTTACCATGTATACTTTGATCTACTCTACCCTTTGAGCTTTTCGGACAGGACAAAGGCTATATTTTGTTCTATTTTTGGGCCTTCAATTTATCGTAATCTCCAAATCCGCAAATAAGGGGGACGTTAATCCAAATGGTTTATTCTTAGAACACAACATATTGCCATGAGAGATATATAATTTTTTTCTTTTCATTCTCTCAAATAAAATTTTTTTTTTCTTTTTTTCTTTTTGGCAATCTCATACTTTTTAAGTTATTTGGATAAGTCTTTCCCCTTACTCACATTAACTCTTTCAATCTTTCTTACTGATATACGCATTTTATGCTCGTTTCTTAACGCATTTCCCTTTACGTTTAGCTATGTTATTATCTTAGTTTTTATGTTTTCCTTATTTAATTTGTTATTTTGAAGATATTTACGGTGGAGATTAATAACGGCGCAATTTGGAGGAATTTCGGCGATTTTGCGATTTTTGCGATTTTGGACCTCCGAAAATGGGCCGGCCCAAAAAGCAAATTATGGGCCGATTTCTCAAATCTTGTTTCGGCCCATTATCAAGCCCAAACCCATTCATTTTGGCATGGAAGCCTTTTGGTGAAGTTGAAAAGTCAACAATATCAAGCTTTGTGACTCATTTTAGTGACTAAGCTTTGTGATCATCACAAAAGATGACTTGCCATGTGACTTGCCATGGTGACTCTTGCTTAGGGTTTATAAATGGTGACTTGCATGGTGACTCTTGCTTAGGGTTCACAAATGATGATCACAAAAGGTGACTAAGGGAGTGACTTGCCATATTGATCATTACTTGCATTAAATGGAGGGAGGCAAGGTGGAAGAGAGAAGGCAACATCCCTTGCCTATATAAGAGAGGAGGCTGGCCATATATTATGCATCTCTCATTTTACAAACAAAAACTCTACACAAATACTCCTCCACCATAAACACAAGCAAGGTTCATTTCCAAGCCGAAGTATCATCCTTCCTCCATCCAAGCCGAAGCAAGCAAGGTTCCTCCTTCCAAGCCGAAGCAAAGCATCCATCCATCCAACACAATACGCTAAGTCCCTTGTGAAGGAAATCCATCTCCACCGTAGATCATCCAGCACTCAAGACAAAAAGTGTAACCAAGATCTTCACTTTCATAGCTTTTGTTTTGTATTTGAACCTTTTGATGTATTGGAATACATTTATGTATCAAATGAAGAACAAGTTTAGATTTGTGTTTCATGTGCTTAAACCGATTTGTAATATGCATGTGTTTATGATTTCTAGCCTTTTATGCATGTTTGATACAATCTTAAAGCTTCGAATGCATGTGTTAGAAAATACGCTAAGTCCCTCTCTTTCGCATGTTTCGATGATCGTATGTTGTTTAGGATGTTTATACGCTAAGTTGCATTCCTACTCAATTATTAAGCATGTGTATTTAGTTAGAAGTTATGAATTTCGTAACTTACAAAAAGGTTTGATGCATGAAAAGGGTAGGTTAATAAGATGAGATGATCACATGTAATTAGTAGTGTAACTTCTTCTTTTTAGCAAGCATAATTAGACTTTAAGTTTCTTGATTGTTGAAACTTGTCTATGAGTAAAACATGTTAGATGCCTAAAAGTTTTAGTTGTGTTTTCATGTCATGTACTTTAATTTCGTAGATTAAACAACCAACTTCCAACCCCCCCAAACATTTACATTTCCGCTTATAAACGAAACCATGCATGCGCCCTTAATTCCCCGGATAAAGAACGATCCCTACTCGCCAATATTACAAATGACAAAAGAAGGGTTTAAATTGCAATGCGCGTAATCTGTGTTTTTAGGGTCTACTTTGTGTTAACGTTAAATGCATGTTTTGCGCGTATCACTTACCAAACCATCATATTATGTGCTAGTTTCGAAAAATTCTCACCAAGTTTCCGGAACAAAGGTAAGGATATTCTACACTAGGGTAAGTGTTTAGGTAAATATGGTGATGAAAGAAAAGCTTAACGTGGGCTCAATTGGTTTATCTAGGGGTGTCGCATCTCATGCGTACAAATGGGATACATGGATATTTGGCGAAGTGGTGGAAAATCCTAAATGCCTTTAATCATTTCCAAAATCAAAGTATGTATCAACTTAAAAGCTTTGCAAATTGACATGAGTAAGTTCTAGTATTCTCTAGTTCATTAAAATCTATGGCAAGCAATCGAATGAGGCATAATAAGCTAGTAGCTACGAAATGGATGCATATTCACTCGAATAAAGAACAGATAGCTCAAAAGCTCACATAGGGTTCATATGATTAAAAATTTATTCAAGCATGCGATTTCTGTACCATGTTTTGCAAATCATATCTACTACATGTTAAAAACACATAGAATATCTCAATTAGCACAAGAATTCGATGCATGTGATTCATACGCCATATGTGTTCATATCGGTCTAATTTCATCATCGACTAGTTAAGGGCATCCTAAAGACTCTGAAAAACACTAATTTAGACACACTTAAATTGTAAACCCTTCCCCCACACTTAAACTCTACATTGCCCTCAATGTACTAAAGTAAAAGTATAGAATTAAACATGGAGTATAGGATCTACGAAAAATTCTAATGTAATACGCAAAAACCATTAAATTAATTAAAAGGGGAGAAGAAAACAAATCTGTTGTCTCCCTATTGGGTTGCCTCCCAATGAGCGCTCGTTTTACGTCGTTAGCTTTGGACGTGATGTATCATTTTGTTTTTGAAATGGCCGGTTCTTGGAGTTGCATCTCCTCCACGGTGTGCTCCGCAAATGCCTCAAAATAGGGCTTCAAGCGATGGCCATTTACTTTGAACTCCCTGCCTTTGTCGATAGATCGAATGAGAACTGCTCCATGAGGCAGAACTTGAGAAACAATGAATGGCCCCATCCATCGAGAGCGAAGCTTTCCCGGAAAGAGCTTAAGTCTTGAATTGAAAAGTAATACTTTCTGCCCAACTTCAAAACTCTTCCCGCGAATCATCTGATCATGGATCTTTTTCGTCTTCTCTTTGTAAATCCACGCATTGTCGAAAGCATCATTTCTGATTTCTTCAAGTTCACAAAGTTGTAGCTTCCGATGCAAACCTGCTGCATCTCGATCGATGTTGAATTTCTTCACGGCCCACCATGCCTTGTGCTCCAATTCAACCGGAAGATGGCACGCCTTCCCATAAATTAATCGGAAAGGTGACATACCAATGGGGGTCTTGTAGGCAGTCCTGTAAGCCCACAATGCATCATCTAAGCATTGACTCCAATCTTTCCGGTTTGGGCGGACGGTTCGCTCCAAAATCTTCTTGGTCTCACGGTTGGAAACTTCAGCCATTCCATTTGTTTGAGGGTGGTATGGTGTGGAAACCTTGTGTTTTACGCCATACTTCCTCATCAGTGCTTCCACCGTGCGGTTGCAAAAGTGACTTCCTCCATCGCTAATTAGAACGCGTGGCATTCCAAATCTACTGAAAATGTTAGTTCGTAGGAAATCTGCAACAACTCGCGAATCATTAGTACGGGTGGCCTTTGCCTCCACCCATTTAGAAACATAATCTACTGCGAGTAAGATATAAGTAAAACCATTGGAGGGAGGAAATGGTCCCATAAAATCAATACCCCACACATCAAAAATTTCGACATTAAATATGTAGTGTTGTGGCATTTGATCTCTAGGCCCTAAATTACCGAATCTCTGGCACTTATCACATGCAGCACAATATGCATGAGCATCGCGAAATAAACTAGGCCAAAAGAAACCGCAATCTAAAATCTTAAGGGCTGTCCTCCTTGAACCAAAATGTCCCCCACATGCTTCATTGTGACAAAAGTCTAGAATAGGCTTAAATTCACTATCCGGGATACATCTCCTAATTACTAAATCGGAGCATTGTTTCCATAAATAAGGCTCATCCCAGATAAAGGTTCTAGCATTATGCTTAAGTTTGTCACGTTGAAATTTATGCATGGTAGACGGAAACTCACCGGTAACTAAGTAATTTACGATATCTGCATACCAAGGAGTTTCCGGAACAGTTACCTCAATTCCGAAGAGTTTTTCATCCGGAAAAGTGTCCTCAATTTCAACAGCCTCATTCTCACCGATCAAGCGTGATAGGTGGTCAGCGACAACATTTTCTACTCCCTTCTTATCCTTGATTTCGACGTTTAATTCTTGGAGTAGAAGTATCCATCTTATAAGCCGTGGTTTTGCGTCCTTCTTTAGCATTAGATACTTCAAAGCTGCATGATCAGTATACACAGTTACTTTAGTTTGAAGTAAATAAGACCGAAATTTATCTAAAGCAAAAACCACTGCAAGAAACTCCTTCTCGGTGGTGGTATAATTTCTTTGCGCTTCATCAAGCGTCCGAGAGGCGTAATAGATTACGCAAGGCTTCTTGTCCTTCCGTTGACCCTAGACGGCTCCTACGGCATAATCCGAGGCGTCGCACATGAGTTCAAATGGCAGAGACCAATCAGGGCTGCTTAAAATAGGAGCGCTCGTGAGAAGTTCCTTCAACTTGTTGAAGGCAGCGTTGCATTCCTCGTCAAATACGAACGGGGTCTCCTTTTGCAGCAGTTTACACAACGGGCGCGAGATATGGGAAAAGTCCTGGATAAACCTACGATAAAATCCTGCGTGTCCAAGAAAAGAACGAATCTCTCTAACCGAAGTTGGAGAGGGTAAGTGACGCACAAGATCTACTTTAGATTTATCAACTTCTAACCCTTTTTCAGAAATAATATGACCTAACACGATCCCTTGCATAACCATGAAATGGCACTTCTCCCAATTAAGCACCAAATTCGTTTCAACGCATCTTTGTAAAATAGTTTCTAAATTGTTTAAGCATGCATCGAAATCACTCCCAAATACACTAAAGTCGTCCATGAATACTTCAATAATTTTTTCAATGTATTCGGAGAAAATTGAGAGCATGCAACGTTGAAATGTACCTGGTGCATTACACAGTCCAAATGGCATTCGGCGATATGCAAACGTTCCGAAAGGGCATGTGAACGTTGTCTTTTCTTGATCTTCCTCCGCAATGCTAATTTGGTTGTAGCCAGAGTATCGGTCGAGAAAACAATAAAATGCATGGCCGGCTAATCTTTCCAGCATTTGGTCGATGAATGGTAATGGAAAATGATCCTTGCGGGTTGCGGCGTTGAGCCTCCGGTAATCAATGCACACTCGGTGTCCAATGATCGTCCTTTGTGGCACAAGTTCATTTTCCAGATTCTCGACGACGGTGATTCCCGATTTCTTGGGTACTACCTGCACAGGGGAAACCCAACGGCTATCAGAAATAGGGTAAATAACTCCACAGTCCATGAGTTTAATTACCTCCTTTTTTACCACCTCCATCATCGGAGGGTGGAGCCGACGTTGTGCTTCCCGCGTAGGCTTGGTGCCTTCTTCAAGGAAAATCCTATGCACACAGGTTGCTGGATTTATTCCCTTGATGTCCGCAAGCGTCCAGCCTATTGCAGTTTTGTACCTCTTGAGTACACTCACGAGCTTCTCCTCCTGCTCCTCTTCTAGCGCGGACGAAATAATGACCGGTAAAGTTTCATTCTCGCCCAAGTACGCATACTTCAGATGGTCCGGTAGTAGCTGGAGTTCTAAAACTGGAGCTTCTACGATGGAAGGAACCATTTTATTAGTACCAAAAGTAATTGGTAAAGGAGGAGAAAAACTTACTTTTCGTGGTGCGGCATTTAGGGCCATGGCCATATCTTGAATTCGAGGTTCAAGCTCTTGTAAGGCCTCGAGAAGGGCGTCATGCCCGAGTTGAATGGCCATGTCGAGTTCATCCTCATTGATGGTGTCGAGGTAGCCTTGTGCTAAGGTATCCACGGGATCATATGTTGAAATGGCAGCTACGCTCGACATTGGAAACTTCATCCCGTCCAGGATGTTGAACTCGATTCTTTCTCCATCAATCTCCATGGAGAAAGTGCCTTGAAAAACGTCTATCTTCGTTCTTGCAGTCCTCCATGTCAACGATATAAAAATCCGCTGGAAAAATCAGGTTGTTGACCTGCACAAGAACGTCTTCTACGTATCCCCTCGGATACTTGTGTGTGCGATCGGCTAATTGGATGACAACACCATCTTGCTTAAGATCTCCAAGCTCCATCGATTCGTAAAGATAGTAAGGCATGACGTTGGTGGAAGCTCCGAGATCAAGCATCACGTCTTCGAAGTGGTTGTCACCGATTACGCAGGGAACTGCAAAACTCCCTGGGTCCTTCAGTTTTGGGGGTAGCCGACGCTGCAAAACCGCCGAAACGGTTGCGTTCACATTCACAACCTCCTTCTCTCGAGTTTGCCTCCTCTGTGTGCATAATTCTTTCAGAAACTTTGTGTATATCGGCACCTGTTTTATGCACTCGATCAAGGGCAAATTCACTTGCACCTTTCGGAAGATGTCCAAAATATCTTCATATTGGGCATCCTTCTTCTTCGATTTTAACAATCTGCTAGGGAAAGGTGCAACAGCAAACGGAGAATTATTAATAACCGTATTTGAAGGAATAGGGCTTTTACCTTTGATTGGGGTGGGTTGTGGAGGGGATTGTGCCTTGGTGACATTAGGCGTCACCTTCTTTTTCTCGGCCTCTTGAGTTGCCGGATCGATCTCATCCTCGTCTTCGTTGGTGATGTCCTCGATGGTGACTTCATCGAGATGAGATCGCTTGGTCTTTGGTTCTTCAAGTATCTTCCCACTCCTTGTGACAATAGCATTCACGTTTCTTTGATTAGGAGTGGGTTGAGGTGGAAGCCGACCGGTTTCATTGATTTTACCCATGAAATCAATAAGTTGGCCAAGCTGCTTCTTCACTTCTGTGATGTCGCGGCCATGAGAGTCGAGTGTCTCCTTTGTCTTCGATTGTCCTTCGAGGAGAACTTGAGTGGAGGCCGAAAGTTGCGACAACATCTTGTCGTAATCCGGGTTGGTGAAGGATTGAGATGACGAACCATGCTGCATCGGTGGCCTTGGTTGAAATGGAGGGCGTTGGTATCTTTGTTGAGGTGCTGGAGGGTTCAAAGTTCCCTCGTTGCTGCTCCATCTAAAACCTGGATGATCTCGGTTGCCAAAATTGTTGTAGTTGTTGTACCGTTGGCCTCCTTGATATCCACCAATGGCGTTAGCTTGCTCCGGCTCGCTAGCTTGCTCTGGCGCTTGAGGGCATTGGTCATTATGGTGACCTTGTACTTGACATATGCCACAAACAGGCCGTTGAGTTTTCTTGGCTCTTGTCGTCTCGAGTTCTAAAACCTTCTCTAGCATAAGAGCTAGTTTGTCGTATTTTTCGTCCGCGTCGGGTTTAGAACTCGCTTCACCGACTGCTCGTCTGTTGGACATTCCATATTGTGCATCATTATTAGCCCGATTCTCAAGAAGAGTTCTGGCTTCGATTTCGGTTAAGTCCATGAATGCACCGGTAGCTGCTGCATCTAGCAATTCCCTATCAATCGGCTTGAGACCATCGTAAAAGTAATTCATGAGGTTGGTCTCGGAAAATCCATGCGATGGGCAAGTGGCACACAAAACCTTGAATCGGTCGTAATATTGGCCGAAGGTCTCGTCCGGTTTCTGTGTAATGCCAATGATTTGCTTCCTCAAGACGGTGATCTTTGAGGCCGGGAAGTACTTCGCTAGGAACATATCCGCAAGTTGCTTCCATGAGGTAATATGGTTCGGCGGTAGTTCCATAAGCCAAGACTCGGCCCTGTCGGTTAGGGTGAATGGGAATGCCTTCAGCTTGAAGAGCTCCGTATCAGCATCAGATGGCTTCATGCTGTTACAAACAAATTGGAATTGTTTGAGATGCTTGTTCGGATCTTCATTGGAAAGTCCGTGAAAAATGGGTAGTCTGTGGAGGAAACCACTCTTCAGCTCGACTTCCTTCATGTTTTCCTCCGGTAGTGGAAAAGCAATGCTCGAAGGCCCGCTGCTCCATTCGGTTGAGCAGGTACGCTGGCGAAGAGATTGTCCTGCATTGGCCATGTTGACTTGTTGTTCTTCCGGTTCTGAAGTATGGTTGGTTGATGAGGCTGAATTATGGTCGGTTGATGAATGTGAAGACTCGGAAACTTCTTCGATGATGGGAAAATCCAGGATGTCTGTTTGAGCTTTAAGTCTCGCTATTCTCTCTGCGATTTCCACAAACTTTGTTCTAGATGGTCCAGGATTCTGATCGGACATTCATTAGCCTGAGCATCCACCAAAGACCAAGTGTCAGTATCAAAAAGAGTATGAAATGAATATAGGAATACTAACCAAAATCGTAAGGCATATTTAGAAAACAAAGCGATAACAAATAAAATAGTAAAACTATCAAAGCATACTATAAACACTCACAAATACTTAAAAACTACTAAAACACACAAAATTTATAATAGTTAAGACACTAAATGTAATTTACTAAGTAATGCAAATGATTTAATCAATTTAAGGGCTATGCAAAAGAATGTAATAAACTTAAAAACACACGTTTTCTGCAAATTAACACTATATAATGCTAAACCTAAGAATTTAGTTAGAACATATATAAACAAGGTTCAAATACAAGCAAACAATAATTCACATTGAATTTATGCACCACACATTTTCTCAATAAAATGCATCAAACAACAATCCTACGTGAAAGATGGAGTGAATGTATAAGAGAAAACGTTAGAACCTGCAGAAAACACACGAGTTACGTGCTTAAAAAAATATGAATGCAAAGAATGACCTCTTCTTCGGTCTTATGCCCCTAACTTCACTTAGGTTAGGGTACTCGGTAGTGAAATCCGAGTATCATAAAGCCTAAGAGAGGTTATGCAAGCTAAGTAACGTTTTTTAGTCCTTTACAGTTTTTAATGCACAAACAAACACAAAAATTTGACTAAGTTTTATTTATTTCCTTTGGCCCCGATGGTACGTGGTGCAGAGGCTCTCGACTGTGCAATGGGTCTCGTTCATCCGAAGATGAAGTCTGATTCCAGGAGGTCTAAGCATGCTTAATCCGATATACCATCTATTTAAAGGATTATGTCGTATTTATTTAGTTCGTATTTATCCGTATTCATATGCACTTATGATTTACAGAGAGTACACGAAATGATCATTCGGTAAATTTCTTGGACGTGCGGCCCGCGCGAAAATGTATACTGACTCTCGCTAATTCAGCTTTAGTTACGTTTAGAAATGGCAAGTAGGGATAGAGATAACGCGAGAGGTAAGGACTAATATTTAGAACAACCCGAGGTTTACTCGTAAGAGTATATACTCTAATGTTGTTCCTAGAGACACCCCGAGGCTAACCAGTTACGGTATATACTCCAATGGTGTTCTATTGCTTAGATCCGAAACCCGGCACCAATCATAAACCCACTCACCATATCCAACAATCAGCCAAATTTGTGAGATAGTATATAATCTCAAGTCCTTAGTAAACTCCGCCCACAACCTCATGCCCATAACTTCACTTTGGTTATGGCGTGTGGTGATAAAATCCACACTTCATGAAGGGTTAAAGAGATAAACCAGAAAAAGAGGCACCACCTATTCCAAAGAATGAAACTTAAAACCAATACTCGTACTCAATGTAAATCAATTTAAGTACGTCTACGTTTTGATTGCGCCTAAGATTTAAAAAGAATACACGATTTAGTTATTGAGTAAATCTCTTGTCCGTGCGGCCCGCGCGAAAATGTATACCAACTATCGTTAATTCTCGTAATTGTTGGAAATGACCAGTTGGGATAGATGTAACGCAAGAGGTGAGAACTAATTTCTGGGAACAACCTGAGGCTAACTCGTAAGAGTATATACTCCATTGTTGTTCTTAGAAACACCCCGAGGCTTACTCGTAAGAGTATATACTCCAATGGTGTTCTGTTTTCTTAGTTCAAAACCAGTCACCATTCATAACCCTTCTAGACATCAAAACCAACTTTTACTCGAAATCACAAGATAGTATACACTCTCAAGTGTTTGTAAACTCCGCCCACAACCTCATGCCCATAACTTCACTTAGGTTATGGCGTGTGGTGATGAAATCCACACTTCATGAAGGGTTAAGGAGATAGACAAACAAAAGAGGCACCACCTATTCCATAGAGATTTATTTAATAACTAAGTGCTAGTACTCAAATTAAATCAAAGACTATCCTTTAACATGAAAATAAATTATGCAAGTGTAAAATAAATTCGTATAAGTAATATGTATGAATTGAAAACATGTATGTAAATTTCTATAAGAATAAACAAGTATAAACAAGTATGTATTTCGAAAATTATAGACATGCATTTAATTACATATGTACAACGAAATCATACAAAAACTTTATAATTCCCCGGCAACGGCGCCAAAAATTGATATGCGCAAAACATGCATTTAACGTTAACACAAAGTAGACCCTAAAAACACCGATTACGCGCATTGCAATTTAAAACCCTTCTTTTGTCATTATAATATTGGCGAGTAGGGATCGTTCTTTATCCGGGGAATTAAGGGCGCATGCATGGTTTCGTTAATAAGCGTAAATTTAAATGTTTGGGGGGATTGGAAGTTGGTTGTTTAATCTACAAAATTAAAGTACAAAAACATGCAAACACAACTAAAACTCTTAAGCATCTAACATGTTTTACTCATAGACAAGTGTTAACAATCAAGAAACTTCAAAGTCTAATTATGCTTACTAAAAATAAGAAGTTACACTACTAATTACAAGTGATCATCTCATCTTTTTAACCTTACCCTTTTTCATGCATCAAACCTTTTGTAAGTTACGAAATTCATAACTTCCAACTAAATATACATGCTTGATAATTGAGTAGGAATGCAACTTAGCGTATAAACATCCTAAACAACATACGATCATCGAAACATGCGAAAGATAGTGACTTAGCGTATTTTCTACCACATGCTTTCGAAGCTTTAAGATTGTATCAAACATGCATAAAAGGCTAGAAATCATAAACACATGCAATTCACAAATCGGTTTAAGAACATATAACACAAATCTAAACTTGTTCTTCATTTGATACATAAAAGTATTCCAATACATCAAAAGATTCAAATACAAAGCAAAAGCTATGAAAGTGAAGATCATGGTTACACTTTTTGTCTTGAATGCTTGATGATCTACGGTGGAGATGGCTTTCCTTCACAAGGGACTTAGCGTATTGTGAAGGATTGATGGAGGATGCTTCGGCTTTGGATGGAGAATGCTTCGGCTTTGCAAGAGATGGATTCTTCGGCTTTGCAAGAGATGGATGCTTCGGCTTTGTGTGTGAACCTTCAAGTGTTTATGGTGGAGGAGTATTTGTGTAGAGCTTTGGCTAGTAAATGAGAGATGCATAATATATGGCCAGCCTCCTCTCTTATATAGGCAAGGGATGTTGCCTTCTCTCTTACACCTTGCCTCCCTCCATTTAATGCAAGTAATGATCAATATAGCAAGTCACTCCCTTAGTCACCTTTTGTGATCATCATTTGTGAACCCTAAGCAAGAGGTCCAAAATCGCAAAAATCGCAAAATCGCCGAAATTCCTCCGAATTGCGTCGTTATTAATCTCCACCGTAAATATCTTCAAAATAACAAATTAAATAAGGAAAACATAAAAACTAAGATAATAACATAGCTAAACGTAAAGGGAAATGCGTTAAGAAACGAGCATAAAATGCGTATATCAGAATCAGACTTCATCTTCGGATGAATGAGACCCATTGCACAGTCGAGAGCCTCTGCACCACGTACCATCGGGGCCAAAGGAAATAAATAAAACATAGTCAAATTTTTGTGTTTGTTTGTGCATTAAAAACTGTAAAGGACTAACAAACGTTACTTAGCTTGCATAACCTCTCTTAGGCTTTATGATACTCGGATTTCACTACCGAGTACCCTAACCAAAGTGAAGTTAGGGGCATAAGACCGAAGAAGAGGTCATTCTTTGCATTCATATTTTTTTAAGCACGTAACTCGTGTGTTTTCTGCAGGTTCTAACGTTTTCTCTTATACATTCACTCCATCTTTCACGTAGGATTGTTGTTTGATGCATTTTATTGAGAAAATGTGTGGTGCATAAATTCAATGTGAATTATTGTTTGCTTGTATTTGAACCTTGTTTATATATGTTCTAACTAAATTCTTAGGTTTAGCATTATATAGTGTTAATTTGCAGAAAACGTGTGTTTTTAAGTTTATTACATTCTTTTGCATAGCCCTTAAATTGATTAAATCATTTGCATTACATATTAAATTACATCTAGTGTCTTAACTATTATAAATTTTGTGTGTTTTAGTAGTTTTTAAGTATTTGTGAGTATTTATAGTTTGCTTTGATAGTTGTACTATTTTATTTGTTATCGCTTTGTTTTCTAAAATATGCCTTACGATTTTGGTTAGTATTCCTATATTCAGTTTATATTTCTTTTTTTGATACTGACACTTGGTCTTTGGTGGATTCTCAGGCTAATGAATGTCCGATCGGAATCCTGGACCATCTAGAACAAAGTTTGAGGAAATCGCAGAGAGAATAGTAAGACTTAAAGCTCAAACAGACATCCTGGATTTTCCCATCATCGAAGAAGTTTCCGAGTCTTCACATTCATCAACCGACCATAATTCAGCCTCATCAACCAACAATACTTCAGAACAGGAAGCACAAGACGTCAACATGGCCAATGCAGGACAGTCTCTTCGCCAGCGTACCTGCTCAACCGAATGGAGCAGCGGGCCTTCGAGCATTGCTTTTCCACTACCGGAGGAAAACATGAAGGAAGTCGAGCTGAAGAGTGGTTTCCTCCACAGACTACCCATTTTTCACGGACTTTCCAATGAAGATCCGAACAAGCATCTCAAACAATTCCAATTTGTTTGTAACAGCATGAAGCCATCCGATGCTGATACGGAGCTCTTCAAGCTGAAGGCATTCCCATTCACCCTAACCGACAGGGCCGAGTCTTGGCTTATGGAACTACCGCCGAACCATATTACCTCATGGAAGCAACTTGCGGATATGTTCCTAGCGAAGTACTTCCCGGCCTCAAAGATCACCGTCTTGAGAAAGCAAATCACTGGCATCACACAGAAACCGGACGAGACCTTCGGCCAATATTACGACCGATTCAAGGTTTTGTGTGCCACTTGCCCATCGCATGGATTTTCCGAGACCAACCTCATGAATTACTTTTACGATGGTCTCAAGCCGATTGATAGGGAATTGCTAGACGCAGCAGCTACCGGTGCATTCATGGACTTAACCGAAATCGAAGCCAGAACTCTTCTAGAGAATCGAGCGAATAATGATGCACAATATGGAATGTCCAACAGACGAGCAGTCGGTGAAGCGAGTTCTAAATCTGACGCGGACGAAAAATACGACAAACTAGCTCATATGCTAGAGAAGGTTTTAGAACTCGAGACGACAAGAGCCAAGACAACTCAACGGCCTGTTTGTGGCATATGTCAAGTACAAGGTCACCATAATGACCAATGCCCTCAAGCGCCAGAGCAAGCTAGCGAGCCGGAGCACGCTAACGCCATCGGCGGATATCAGGGAGGACAACGGTATAACAATTATAACAACTATGTCAACCGTGATCATCCAGGTTTTAGATGGAGCAGCAACGAGGGAACTTTGAACCCTCCAGCACCTCAACAAAACTACCAACGCCCTCCATTTCAACCAAGGCCACCGATGCAGCATGGTTCGTCATCTCAATCCTTCACCAACCCGGATTACGACAAGATGTTGTCGCAACTTTCGGCCTCCACACAAGTTCTCCTCGACGGACAATCGAAGACAAAGGAGACACTGGACTCACATGGCCGAGACATCACCGAAGTGAAGAAGCAGCTTGGCCAACTTGTTGATTTCATGGGCCAAATCAAAGAAACCGGTCGGCTTCCACCTCAACCCACTCCTAATCAACGAAACGTGAATGCCATCGTCACAAGGAGTGGGAAGATACTTGAAGAACCAAAGACCAAGCGATCTCATCTCGATGAAGTCACCATCGAGGACATCACCAACGAAGACGAGGATGAGATCGATCCGGCAACTCAAGAGGCCGAGAAAAAGAAGGTGACGCCTAATGTCACCAAGGCACAATCCCCTCCGCAACCCACCCCAATCAAAGGTAAAAGCCCTATTCCTTCAAATACGGTTATTACTAATTCTCCGTTTACTGTTGCACCTTTCCCTAGCAGATTGTTAAAATCGAAGAAGAAGGATGCCCAATATGAAGATATTTTGGACATCTTCCGAAAGGTGCAAGTGAATTTGCCCTTGATCGAGTGCATAAAACAGGTGCCGATATACGCAAAGTTTCTGAAAGAATTATGCACACAGAGGAGGCAAACTCGAGAGAAGGAGGTTGTGAAGGTGAACGCAACCGTTTCGGCGGTTTTGCAGCGTCGGCTACCCCCAAAATGAAGGACCCAGGGAGTTTTGCAGTTCCCTGCGTAATCGGTGACAACCACTTCGAAGACGTGATGCTTGATCTCGGAGCTTCCATCAACGTCATGCCTTACTATCTTTACGAATCGATGGAGCTTGGAGATCTCAAGCAAGATGGTGTTGTCATCCAATTAGCCGATCGCACACACAAGTATCCGAGGGGATACGTAGAAGACGTTCTTGTGCAGGTCAACAACCTGATTTTTCCAGCGGATTTTTATATCGTTGACATGGAGGAGAGTCCTTTGAACACCACGCCACTGCTGCTTGGGCGACCTTTCATGCGGACTGCAAGAACGAAGATAGACGTTTTTCAAGGCACTTTCTCCATGGAGATTGATGGAGAAAGAATCGAGTTCAACATCCTGGACGGGATGAAGTTTCCAATGTCGAGCGTAGCTGCCATTTCGACATATGATCCCATGGATACCTTAGCACAAGGCTACCTCGACACCATCAATGAGGATGAACTCGACATGGCCATTCAACTCGGGCATGACGCCCTTCTCGAGGCCTTACAAGAGCTTGAACCTCGAATTCAAGATATGGCCATGGCCCTAAATGCCGCACCACGAAAAGTAAGTTTTTCTCCTGCTTTACCAATTACTTTTGGTACTAATAAAATGGTTCCTTCCATCGTAGAAGCTCCAGTTTTAGAACTCAAGCTACTACCGGACCATCTGAAGTATGCGTACTTAGGCGAGAATGAAACTTTACCGGTCATTATTTCGTCCGCGCTAGAAGAGGAGCAGGAGAAGAAGCTCGTGAGTGTACTGAAGAGGTACAAAACCGCAATAGGCTGGACACTTGCCGACATCAAGGGAATAAATCCAGCAACCTGTGTGCATAGGATTTTCCTTGAAGAAGGCACCAAGCCTACGCGGGAAGCGCAACGTCGGCTCCACCCTCCGATGATGGAGGTGGTAAAAAAGGAGGTAATTAAACTCATGGACTGTGGAGTTATTTACCCTATTTCTGATAGCCGTTGGGTTTCCCCTGTGCAGGTAGTACCCAAGAAATCGGGAATCACCGTCGTAGAGAATCTGGAAAATGAACTTGTGCCACAAAGGACGATCACTGGACACCGAGTGTGCATTGATTACCGGAGGCTCAACGCCGCAACCCGCAAGGATCATTTTCTATTACCATTCATCGACCAAATGATGGAAAGATTAGCCGGCCATGCATTTTATTGTTTTCTCGACGGATACTCCGGCTACAACCAAATTAGCATTGCGGAGGAAGATCAAGAAAAGACAACGTTCACATGCCCTTTCGGAACGTTTGCATATCGCCGAATGCCATTTGGACTGTGTAATGCACCAGGTACATTTCAACGTTGCATGCTCTCAATTTTCTCCGAATACATTGAAAAAATTATTGAAGTATTCATGGACGACTTTAGTGTATTTGGGAGTGATTTCGATGCATGCTTAAACAATTTAGAAACTATTTTACAAAGATGCGTTGAAACGAACTTGGTGCTTAATTGGGAGAAATGCCATTTCATGGTTACACAAGGAATCGTGTTAGGTCATATTATTTCTGAAAAAGGGTTAGAAGTTGATAAATCTAAAGTAGATCTTGTGCGTCACTTACCCTCTCCAACTTCGGTTAGAGAGATTCGTTCTTTTCTTGGACACGCAGGATTTTACCGTAGGTTATCAAAGACTTTTCCCACATCTCGCGCCCGTTGTGTAAATTGCTGCAAAAGGAGACCCCGTTCGTATTTGATGAAGAATGCAACGCCGCCTTCAACAAGTTGAAGGAACTTCTCACGAGCGCTCCTATTTTATGCAGCCCTGATTGGTCTCTGCCATTTGAACTCATGTGCGACGCCTCGGATTATGCCGTAGGAGCCGTCTAGGGTCAGCGGAAGGACAAGAAGCCTTGCGTAATCTACTACGCCTCTCGGACGCTTGTGTGGGGGAATTTGATATACGCATTTTATGCTCGTTTCTTAACGCATTTCCCTTTACGTTTAGCTATGTTATTATCTTAGTTTTTATGTTTTCCTTATTTAATTTGTTATTTTGAAGATATTTACGGTGGAGATTAATAACGACGCAATTCGGAGGAATTTCGGCGATTTTGCGATTTTTGCGATTTTGGACCTCCGAAAATGGGCCCAACCTAAAAGCAAATTATGGGCCGATTTCTCAACTCTTGTTTCGGCCCATTATCAAGCCCATGACCATTCAATTCGGCATGGAAGCCTTTTGGTGAAGTTGAAAAGTCAACAATATCAAGCTTGGTGACTTGCCATGGTGACTCTTGCTTGCATTAAATGAAAAGATGACTAAGGGAGTGACTTGCCATGGTGACTCTTGCTTGCATTTAATGAACAAGGCAAGGTGGAAGAGAGAAGAGCAACATTCCTTGCCTATATAAGAGGGAGGCCAGCCTTGAAGAGCATCATCTCTCATTTTTACAAGCCAAAGCTCTACACAAATACTCTTCCACCATAAACATTCAAGGTTCACTTGCAAGGCCGAAGCTCTCATCCTCCATCCAAGCCGAAGCATTCAAGGTTCTCCTTCCAAGCCGAAGCTTTCATCCTCCATCCTTCACAATACGCTAAGTCCCTTGTGAAGGAAAGCCATCTCCACCGTAGATCATCAAGCATTCAAGACAAAAAGTGTAACCATGATCTTCACTTTCATAGCTTTTGCTTTGTATTTGAATCTTTTGATGTATTGGAATACTTTTATGTATCAAATGAAGAACAAGTTTAGATTTGTGTTATATGTTCTTAAACCAATTTGTGAATTGCATGTGTTTATGATTTCTAGCCTTTTATGCATGTTTGATACAATCTTAAAGCTTCGAAAGCATGTGGTAGAAAATACGCTAAGTCACTCTCTTTCGCATGTTTCGATGATCGTATGTTGTTTAGGATGTTTATACGCTAAATTGCATTCCTACTCAATTATCAAGCATGTATATTTAGTTGGAAGTTATGAATTTCGTAACTTACAAAAGGTTTGATGCATGAAAAAGGGTAAGGTTAAAAAGATGAGATGATCACTTGTAATTAGTAGTGTAACTTCTTATTTTTAGTAAGCATAATTAGACTTTGAAGTTTCTTGATTGTTGACACTTGTCTATGAGTAAAACATGTTAGATGCTTAAGAGTTTTTGTTGTGTTTGCATGTTTTCGCACTTTAATTTAGTAGGACATTTAATCAACCTATTTCCAATCCCCCCAAACATTTAAATTTCCGCTTATTAACGAAACCATGCATGCGCCCTTAATTCCCCGGATAAAGAACGATCCTTACTCGCCAATATTATAATGACAAAAGAAGGGTTTAAATTGCTTTACGCGTGAGCTGTGCTTTTAGGGTCTACTTTGTGTTAACGTTAAATGCATGTTTTGTGTGTATCACTTGCCACGAATCATCTTGTCATGGATCATCTTGGTTTTCTCTTTGTAAATCCATGCGTTGTCGAAAGCATCATTTCGTATCTCCTCGAGCTCAGAAAGTTGTAGCTTTCGATGCAGTCCAGCCGCATCTCGATCCATGTTGAACTTCTTAACAGCCCACCATGCTTTATGCTCCAGTTCTACCGGAAGATGGCATGCCTTCCCATAAACTAGTCGAAAAGGTGACATACCGATGGGAGTCTTGTAGGCAGTCCTGTAAGCCCATAATGCGTCATCTAAGCACTGGCTCCAATCTTTCCGGTTTGGGCGGACGGTTCGCTCCAATATCTTCTTGATTTCACGGTTGGAAATTTCTGCCATTCCATTTGTTTGAGGGTGGTATGGTGTGGAAACCTTGTGTCTTACGCCATACTTCCTCATAAATGCTTCCACCGTGCGGTTGCAAAAATGACTTCCTCCATCACTAATTAGAACGCGTGGCATTCCAAATCTAGTAAAGATGTTAGTTCGTAGGAAATCTGCAACAACTCGCGAATCATTAGTACGGGTGGCCTTTGCCTCCACCCATTTAGAAACATAATCTACTGCGAGTAAAATATACGTATAACCATTGGAGGGAGGAAATGGTCCCATAAAATCAATACCCCATACATCAAAAATTTCGACATTAAGCATATAAGTTTGTGGCATTTGATCTCTAGGTCCTAAATTACCGAATCTCTGGCACTTTGATATACGCATTTTATGCTCGATTCTTAACGCATTTCCCTTTTCGTTTAGCTATGTTATTATCTTAGTTTTTATGTTTTCCTTATTTAAATTGTTATTTTGAAGATATTTACGGTGGATATTAATAACGGCGCGATTCGGAGGAATTTCGGCGATTTTGCGATTTTTGCGATTTCGGACCACGAAAAATGGGCCGGCCCAAAAAGCAAATTATGGGCCGATTTCTCAACTCTTGTTTCGGCCCATTATCAAGCCCAAACCCAATCAATTCGGCAAGGATGCAAGTTGGTGAAGTTGAAAAGTCCAAGTTATCAAGCTAATGATCACAAAAGATGACTTTCCATGGTGACTCTTATTTTGGGTTCACAAATGGTGACTAAGCTTGGTGACTCTTGCCTTTGATCATCACAATGGTGACTAAGGGTGTGACTAAGCATGGTGACTCTTGCTTAGGGTTCATGAATGATGATCACACTTGGTGACTAAGGGGATGACTTGCTAGGTGACTAAGGCTTGCATTTAATGAAGCAAGGCAAGGTGGAAGAGAGAAGGCAAGCATTCCTTGCCTATATAAGGGAGGAGGCCGAACCATTCAAGGGCATCTCTCATTTTACAAGCAAAAACTCTACACAAATACTCCTCCACCATAAACACTTCAAGGATTCTCAAGCAAAGCCGAAGCACATCTTCTCCATCCAAGCCGAAGCAATCCTCCTCCATCCAACACAATACGCTAAGTCCCTTGTGAAGGAAATCCATCTCCACCGTAGATCATCAAGCATTCAAGACAAAAAGTGTAACCATGATCTTCACTTTCATTTCTTTTGCTTTGTATTTGAACCTTTTGATGTATTGGAATACATTTATGTATCAAATGAAGAACAAGTTTAGATTTGTGTTTTATGTGTTTAAACCGATTCATAAGTTGCATGTGTTTATGATTTCTAGCCTTTTATGCATGTTTGATACAATCTTAAAGCTTCGTAAGCATGTGTTAGAAAATACGCTAAGTCCCTCTCTTTCGCATGTTTCGATTATCGTATGTTGTTTAGGATGTTTATACGCTAAGTTGCATTCCTACTCAATTATTAAGCATGTATATTTAGTTAGAAGTTATGAATTTCGTAACTTACAAAAAGGTTTGATGCATGAAAAGGGTAGGCTAATAAGATGAGATGATCACATGTAATTAGTAGTGTAACTTCTTATTTTTAGCAAGCATAATTAAACTTTAAGTTTCTTGATTGTTGAAACTTGTCTATGAGTAAAACATGTTAGATGCCTAAGAGTTTTAGTTGTGTTTGCATGTTTTTGTACTTTAATTTCGTAGATTAAACAACCAACTTCCAATCCCCCCAAACATTTACATTTCCGCTTATTAACGAAACCATGCATGCGCCCTTAATTCCCCGGATAAAGAACGATCCCTACTCGCCAATATTACAAATGACAAAAGAAGGGTTTAAATTGCAATGCGCGTAATCTGTGTTTTTAAGTTAACGTGAATGCTTGTTTTGCGCGTATCACACTTATCACATGCAGCACAAAATGCATGAGCATAGCGAAATAAACTAGGCCAAAAGAAACCGCAATCTAAAATCTTAAGGGCTGTCCTCCTTGAACCAAAATGTCCCCCGCATGCTTCATTGTGACAAAATTCGATGTGAATTATTGTTTGCTTGTATTTGAACTTTGTTTATATATGTTCTAACTAAATTCTTGGGTTTAGCATTATATAGTGTTAATTTGCAGAAAACATGTGTCTTAGTTTATTACATTCTTTTGCATAGCCCATAAAATTGATTAAATCATTTGCATTACTTAGTAAATTACATTTAGTGTCTTAAGTATTATAACTTTTGTGTGTTATTAGTAGTTTTTAAGTATTTGTGAGTATTTATAGTATGCTTTGATAGTTTTACTATTTTATTTGTTATCTCTTTGTTTTCTAAAATATGCCTTACAATTTTGGTTAGTATTCCTATATTCATCTAAAATTCTTTGTTGATACTAACACTTGGTCTTTGGTGGATGCTCAGGCTAATGAATGTCCGATCAGAATCCTGGACCATCTAGAACAAAGTTTGAGGAGATCGCAGAGAGAATAGCGAGACTTAGAGCTCAAACTGATATCCTGGATCATCGCATCATCGAGGAAGTTTCCGAGTCTTCACATTCATCAACCGACCATACTTTAGCCTCATCAACCGACCACAATTCAGAAGTAGAAGCACAGCGAGTCAACATGGCCAATGCAGGACAATCTCTTCGCCAGCGCACCTGCTCAACCGAATGGAGCAGCGGACCTTCGAGCATTGCTTTTCCACAACCGGAGGAAAACATGAAGGATATCGAGCTAAAGAGTGGCTTCCTCCACCGACTACCCATTTTTCATGGACTTTCCAATGAAGATCCGAACAAGCATCTCAAACAATTCCAATTTGTTTGTAACAGCATGAAGCCATCCGATGCTGATACGGAGCTCTTCAAGCTGAAGGCATTCCCATTCACCCTAATCGACAGGGCCGAGTGTGACGACCCGGACCAGAATCAGAAGTATAATCAGCTTGATTCGTGAGTTACAGCGCAGTCGCGGATTTTCGACAGATAATGGAATCGCCAGAGTTCTTAACGACTAAATTATTGGCCGAGAATTGGAGCTGGGTCTTTTCTCGAGAGTCGTTCTATATGTGATTACGAATTCGTGGGCGGTTCCGGATCGTTATTTGGACGACCGAGGAATTAGTTATGAATATTTGAAGTTCGGATTTAAATGGTGGGCTACTTAACGACTAAATTACCGGACAAGAATTTGGTTTCGGCTTCTTCACGGAAGTTGTTCAGAATTTAATTTCGAGTTCGTGGGAACTTCCGGAGCATGATTTGGAGTTACGAGGAATTAGTTGCGCATTTTGCCGTTTGTTGATTATTTAGTCGATTTAATGTGTGTTGTTTTGAAGGGTTGACTTTTTATTCGGTTGGCCGATGTATTTGACTTTGAGTGATTATTGAAGAATATGTCGAGACGAGTTTGTGGCCGCAAGAATTATCGGAATCGGAATTACGACGAGAAAGTTACGCGCGTTTGAAGTTTGTCGAAAAGGATAATTATGAAGTTTCCAAAAATGGAAAGTCTATAAATAGAAGTTGCTACTTTGGGCAGGTCAAACCTTTCCTCTTTGAGTGTTGACCGAGTTGACTCGGTCAACTCGGTGGAGAATGAGGATTCACGTCGGCCTATAGGTGGCTCACGGTGGTGCGACGATTCCGGCCACCCCAGAGGGTGGGGCTGGTCCCGTTCAACTCGTCTCGGTGCCCTCGACCCCGTGCCGTCCTCCTCGCGTGGTGGAGCTCACGGTGGAGAGAGAAAACTTGAAGTAAAGTTTGTGAATTTTGGTGTTAATGGTGGTTTGTGATTCCGGCCGATTCGAGCTGCAATTCTTAGTGGGCTTTGAAGCTCTCATCCCCTTGATGCTTCCCTTTGACAAAGTTGCTCAGTGGGTGATTTTGAGTGGAATAGGGGTGGCTCCGCCGTGAAATTTTCCGGTCAACAGTGGCGCCGCCGTGGACGGCGGTCAACGGCGGTCAACGGTCAACGGGTTGACTTTTTGACTTTCGGCAAGTTGCATGTCGTTTGACTCGAAATCGCGCTCCGAACACAGTGGGGAGGTTCGTTTTTCGAGTTGAGCGTCCGAACGTAAAACGAGGGGTTCGTGATCGTTTGTTTGGCGATGGACTTTCCGCCGGATCACGGGTTAACGCGATACGCGTTACGCCAGTCTGTGAGTGGACATTTCTTTTCACGGAAACGATTGCGAGTCTTTTATATGAACTTGAGCATGCGTATGAGTTTTCGGATTAAATGAGCATGTGTTTTACGATTATACGATTATATTTTTACGGATATACGTATACGAGTATACATACATAAATATGCTGTTTCATGCATTTGCATCGAAATGTTTATGATTTGGTTTACACAGAGTACAGTCTTGGTTATGTTGTTGTTGTATCGATACACTTTGCCTCGTCGGCTGATCCCCGACGGAGGGCCGCCTGGAGGGGCGTTTCCCCAACCAGACCGGTGAGGGGCGTATTCCCCGGAACCGAGGCCATTTCTGGCTTAGAATCACGTGGTAGTCAAGGACTCCGTGGTTCAGACTGTACTAGCACGGAGGAGTCCATGAGTGACCCCGTGGGATTTTACTTGCATGCTCAGTACACTGGAGGAGTATGAGTTTTACCTCGTGTACTATGTTGTTGTTTTATTTACCTGGACTCGCATATGTTATTTTATACATATATATCAACTGGTGAAAGACATTTATTTTCGTCCACTCACTCTAACGTGTTTATTGTCTTTCACCTGGGCTTTTCGGTTTCCGTGCCCAGTTTGCAGTTCAGGCTCTGGTGTCGCACGTCGTGGTCGGAGGCATAGTGCTCGAGCTACTTTGTTTCATCCAGTAGGTTTATTGTTCTACCTACTGTGTTATGCGTATACAATTATGTATTAGATGTCGCTCTGAGCTTCCTATTGAATACGTTATACGATTTTACACTGGATTTCAGTAAAGTGTATATATATTTACTACTTTACTTTACTGTTGATATATTGAGAAATCCGGATGGGATTGGCGCCCACGGTTTGCTTTTTGTGGCATAGGATGAAGTGTATTTTCCGCGTGCAGGTAATGGTAATTCCACGCTAGTAACGAAACTCTGCCCAAATTTCGAAAAGTTTTTGTTGGTTCGTGTTTTCGAAGGGGTTTGATTCCGATTTAGGAAGCTAAATCGGGGTTGGGTCCTTTCAGCTTGGTATCAGAGCATTAGGTTATAGGTTCTGTAGACTTCTGTAGTCGTGTTTACTAAGGGTATTTGAGAATGTACAGCATGTCTGGAACGGTGACCCGACCGGCCGGCGGATAATCATCAAATTCCGGGTGTTGTATGCTTTCAAATATTTGAAGTTCCATGATTACGTTCCACTTGTTGTGAACGATATTGTATTCATTAGGATGCCTCCTGACGTGCTTTCCGTGTCGTTTCGGTTGTGGATCCTATTGGGGATCATTCGACGCGCGATTTGCCAGAGAACAGTGGATTCAAATGAGTATTCAGAGTTCAGTGAACTGTGTGGCACGGTTTGCCTGGGGATGTGTATATGAGCGTCTACATGTTGCCTCAGAGCTGAGATTTGTGCCAGTGATGTTTGCCTGAGTCAGATTGTTGTGTTTTGTGGGCTGATATTGTGTGAGTTCCGGTTGCGACTCCACGGCCTACATTCAGAGTGTTGTGTATACTGTAATGTTTGATCAGGCTACCCAGCAAGCGTATTGTGGAGTGTTTACCCACTTGAGGCAGAGATGCGTTGTTCACATGTTGTCCCTGTTTGCACGAGTTATGTGGCTTCAGAGGAAGCAGTGCACGAGGTTCGAGATGAGTTTGAACCTGAGTATTAGAGAGAGAGTCTGGCTGTTTTGCCTCGAGACATCCGTGAGGAGCTTAGTGTGTTGCACTCAGTGGCGAGGCTATTGAGGAAGGAAAGGTGTACACGGTTTTCGATATGATGGTTTGAGGAAAGTGGATTTAGTCGAGATTTTTGATGTGGTTGAGTTCCGACACTTCGGGATCAGTGACTTCATCAGGCTGTGGCCTTATCGATTATGTTGTGGGCCATCAGATCAAGCAGAGAATTCGTTTGACGATGGCGGAGATCACAAGCAAGCGAGCCGGAGCACGCTAACGCCATCGGCGGATATCAGGGAGGACAACGGTATAACAATTACAACAACTATGTCAACCGTGATCATCCGGGGTTTAGATGGAGCAGCAACGAGGGAACTTTGAACCCTCCAGCACCTCAACAAAGCTACCAACGCCCTCCATTTCAACCAAGGCCACCGATGCAGCATGGTTCGTCTTCGCAATCCTTCACCAACCCGGATTACGACAAGATGTTGTCACAACTTTCGGCCTCCACTCAAGTTCTCCTCGACGGACAATCGAAGACAAAGGAGACACTTGACTCACATGGCCGCGACATCACCGAAGTAAAGAAGCAGCTTGGCCAACTTGTTGATTTCATGGGCCAAATCAAGGAAACCGGTCGGCTTCCACCTCAAACCACTCCAAATCAAAGAAACGTGAATGCTATAGTCACAAGGAGTGGGAAGATACTTGAGGAACCAAAGACCAAGCGATCTCATCTTGATGAAGTCACCATTGAGGACATCACCAACGAAGAAGAAGATGAGATCGATCCGGCTACTCAAGAGGCCGAGAAACAGAAGGTGACGCCTAATGTCACCAAGGCACAATCACCTCCACAACCTACCCCAATCAAAGGTAAAAACCATATTCCTTCAAATACGGTTATTACTAATTCTCCGTTTGCTGTTGCACCTTTCCCTAGCAGATTAAATAAATCAAGGAAGAAGGATGCCCAATATGAAGATATTTTGGACATCTTCCGAAAGGTGCAAGTGAATTTGCCCTTGATCGAGTGCATAAAACAGGTGCCGATATACGCGAAGTTTCTCAAAGAATTATGCACACAGAGGAGGCAAACTCGAGAGAAGGAGGTTGTGAAGGTGAACGCAACCGTTTCGGCGGTTTTGCAGCGTCGGCTACCCCCAAAACTGAAGGACCCAGGGAGCTTTGCAGTTCCTTGCGTAATCGGTGACACCCACTTCGAAGACGTAATGCTTGATCTAGGAGCTTCCATCAACGTCATGCCTTACTATCTTTTCGAATCGATGGAGCTTGGAGATCTCAAGCAAGATGGTGTTGTCATCCAGTTAGCCGATCGCACCCACAAGTATCCGAGGGGATACGTAGAAGACGTTCTCGTGCAAGTCAACAACTTGATATTCCCAGCCGATTTCTATATAGTTGACATGGAAGAGAGTCCACTAAACACCACGCCACTACTGCTTGGGCGACCTTTCATGCGGACTGCGAGAACGAAGATTGATGTGTTTCAAGGCACTTTCTCCATGGAGATTGATGGAGAAAGAATCGAGTTCAACATCCTGGACGGGATGAAGTTTCCAATGTCGAGCGTAGCTGCCATTTCGACATACGATCCCGTGGATACCTTAGCACAAGGCTACCTCGACACCATCAATGAGGATGAACTCGACATGGCCATTCAACTTGGGCATGACGGCCTTCTCGAGGCCTTACTAGAGCTTGAACCTCGTATTCAAGACATGGCCATGGCCCTAAATGCGGCACCACGAAAAGTAAGCTTTTCTCCTCCTTTACCAATTACTTTTGGTACTAATAAAATGGTTCCTTCCATCGTAGAAGCTCCAGTTTTAGAACTCAAGCTACTACCGGACCATCTGAAGTATGCGTACTTGGGCGAGAATGACACTTTACCCGTCATTATTTCGTCCGCGCTAGAAGAGGAGCAGGAGGAGAAGCTCGTGAGTGTGCTCAAATGGTACAAACCCGCAATAGGTTGGACACTCGCGGACATCAAGGGAATAAATCCAGCAACCTGTGTGCATAGGATTTTCCTTGAAGAAGGCACCAAACCTACGTGGGAAGCGCAACGTCGGCTCCACCCTCCGATGATGGAGGTGGTAAAAAAGGAGGTAATTAAACTCATGGACTGTGGAGTTATTTACCCTATTTCTGATAGCCGTTGGGTTTCCCCAGTGCAGGTTGTACCTAAGAAATCGGGAATCACCGTCGTCGAGAATCTGGAAAATGAACTTGTGCCACAACGGACGATCACTGGACACCGAGTGTGCATTGATTACCGGAAGCTAAACGCTGCAACCCACAAGGATCATTTTCCCTTACCATTCATCGACCAAATGCTGGAAAGATTAGCCGGCCATGCATTTTATTGTTTTCTCGACGGATACTCCGGCTACAACCAAATTAGCATTGCGGAGGAAGATCAAGAAAAGACAACGTTCACGTGCCCTTTCGGAACGTTTGCATACCGTCGAATGCCATTTGGACTGTGTAATGCACCAGGTACATTTCAACGTTGCATGCTCTCAATTTTCTCCGAGTATATTGAAAAAATTATTGAAGTATTCATGGACGACTTTAGTGTATTTGGGAGTGATTTTGATGCATGCTTAAACAATTTAGAAACAATTTTACAAAGATGCGTTGAAACGAACTTGGTGCTTAATTGGGAGAAGTGCCATTTCATGGTTACGCAAGGGATAGTGTTAGGTCATATTATTTCGGAAAAAGGGTTAGAAGTTGATAAATCTAAAGTAGATCTTGTGCGTCACTTACCCTCTCCAACTTCGGTTAGAGAGATTCGTTCATTTCTTGGACACGCAGGATTTTATCGCAGGTTTATCAAAGACTTTTCCCACATCTCGCGCCCTTTGTGTAAACTGCTGCAAAAGGAGACCCCGTTCGTCTTTGATGAAGAATGCAACGCTGACTTCAACAAGTTGAAGGAGCTTCTCACGAGCGCTCCTATTTTATGCAGCCCTGATTGGTCTCTGCCATTTGAACTCATGTGCGACGCCTCGGATTATGCCGTAGGAGCCGTCTTGGGTCAGCGGAAGGACAAGAAGCCTTGCGTAATCTATTACGCCTCTCGGACGCTTGATGAAGCGCAAAGAAATTATACTACCACCGAGAAGGAGTTTCTTGCCGTGGTTTTTGCTTTAGATAAATTTCGATCTTATTTACTTCAAACTAAAGTAACTGTGTTTACCGATCATGCAGCTTTGAAGTATCTAATGCTCAAGAAGGACGCAAAACCACGGCTTATAAGATGGATACTTCTACTCCAAGAATTCAACATCGAAATCAAGGATAAGAAGGGAGTAGAAAACGTCGTCGCTGACCACCTATCACGTTTGATAGGTGACCATGAGCCTGTCGAGATTGAAGAAACTTTTCCGGATGAAAAACTCTTCGGAATTGAGGTAACTACTTCGGAAACTCCTTGGTATGCAGATATCGTAAATTACTTAGTTACCGGTGAGTTTCCGTCTACCATGCATAAATTTCAACGTGACAAACTTAAGCATAATGCTAGAACCTTTATCTGGGATGAGCCTTATTTATGGAAACAATGCTCCGATTTAGTAATTAGGAGATGTATCCCGGATAGTGAGTTTAAGCCCATTCTAGACTTTTGTCATAATGAAGCATGTGGGGGACATTTTGGTTCAAGGAGGACAGCCCTTAAGATTTTAGATTGCGGTTTCTTTTGGCCTAGTTTATTTCGCGATGCTCATGCATATTGTGCTGCATGTGATAAGTGCCAGAGATTCGGTAATTTAGGCCCTAGAGATCAAATGCCACAACACTACATATTTAATGTCGAAATTTTTGATGTGTGGGGTATTGATTTCATGGGACCATTTCCTCCTTCCAATGGTTTTACTTACATTTTACTCGCAGTAGATTATGTTTCTAAATGGGTGGAGGCAAAGGCCACCCGTACTAATGATTCGCGAGTTGTTGCAGATTTCCTACGAACTAACATTTTCAGTAGATTTGGAATGCCACGCGTTCTAATCAGCGATGGAGGAAGTCACTTTTGCAACCGCACGGTGGAAGCACTAATGAGGAAGTATGGCGTAAAACACAAGGTTTCCACACCATACCACCCTCAAACCAATGGAATGGCTGAAGTTTCCAACCGTGAGATCAAGAAGATTTTGGAGCGAACCGTCCGTCCAAACCGGAAATATTGGAGTCAATGCTTAGACGATGCATTGTGGGCTTACAGGACTGCCTACAAGACCCCCATTGGTATGTCACCTTTCCGACTAATTTATGGGAAGGCGTGCCATCTTCCGGTTGAATTGGAGCACAAGGCATGGTGGGCCGTGAAGAAATTCAACATCGATCGAGATGCAGCAGGCTTGCATCGGAAGCTACAACTTAATGAACTAGAAGAAATCAGAAATGATGCTTTCGACAATGCGTGGATTTACAAAGAGAAGACGAAAAAGATCCACGATCAGATGATTCGCGGGAAGAGTTTTGAACCTGGGCAGAAAGTATTACTTTTCAATTCAAGACTTAAGCTCTTTCCGGGAAAGCTTCGCTCTCGATGGATGGGGCCATTCGTAGTTTCTCAAGTTCTACCTCATGGAGAAGTTCTCATTCGATCTATCGACAAAGGCAGTGAGTTCAAAGTAAATGGCCATCGCTTGAAGCCCTATTTTGAGGCATTTGCGGAGCACACCGTGGAGGAGATGCAACTCCAAGAACCGGCCATTTCAAAAACAAAATGATGCATCACGTCCAAAGCTAACGACGTAAAACGAGCGCTCATTGGGAGGCAACCCAATAGGGAGACAACAGATTTGTTTTCTTCTCCCCTTTTAATTAATTTAATGGTTTTTGCGTATTACATTAGAATTTTTCGTAGATCCTATACTCCATGTTTAATTCTATACTTTTACTTTAGTACATTGAGGGCAATGTAGAGTTTAAGTGTGGGGGAAAGGTTTACAATTTAATTGTGTCTAAATTAGTGTTTTTCAGAGTCTTTAGGACGCCCTTAACTAGTCGATGATGAAATTAGATCAACACGAACACATATGGCGTATGAATCACATGCATCGAATTCTTGTGCTAATTGAGATATTCTATATGTTTTTAACATGTAGTAGATATGAATTGCAAAACATGGTACAGAAATCGCATGCTTGAATAAGTTTTTAATCATATGAACCCTATGTCAGCTTTTGAGCTATCTGTTCTTTATTCGAGTGAATGTACATCCATTTCGTAGCTACTAGCTTATATATGCCTCATTTGATTGCTTGCCATAGATTTTAATGAATTAGAGAATGCTAGAACTTACTCATGTCAATTTGCAAAGCTTTTAAGTTGATACATACTTTGATTTCGGAAATGATTAAAGGCATTTAGGATTTTCCACCACATTGCCATATATCCATGTATCCCATTTGTACGCACAAGTTGCGACACCCCTAGATAAACCAATTGAGCCCACGTTAAGCTTTTCTTTCATCACCATATATACCTAAACACTTACCCTAGTATAGAATATCCTTACCCTTGTTCCGGAAACTTGGTGAGAATTTTTCGAAACTAGCTCATAAGATTATGGTTTGGTAGGAAAGATTAAAAGAGTTAATGTGAGTAAGGGGAAAGACTTGTCCAAATAGCTAAAAAAGTATGAGATTGCCAAAAAGAAAAGAAAAAATTATATTTGAGAGAATGAAAAGAAAAAAAAATTATTATCTCTCATGACAATATATTGTTTTCTAAAGTAGAAACCAATTGGATTAACGTCCCCCTTATTTTGCGGATTTGGAGATTACGACAAATTGAAGGCCCAAAAATAGAACAAAACATGGCCTTTGTCCTGTCCGAAAAGCTCAAAGGGTAGCTTAGATTGAAGTATACATGGTAACTTTCGAGTGGAAATGGAGGAAGAATTTGGTGCTAGACTAAGTCGTTGGAACGTTTTTATCACCACATATCTAAAAATCGAATGCCTTAGCCTTAACCCCATTACAACCTCACTAAAAGTCCTTTATGATCCTTAAAATGAGTAGCTTTCAATTAGTAGAGTAAGTTGCATGAGTAAGATTATGGTTTTGGTTCATTTGTGCAAGTAATTAACTTCATTCATGTGGTTTTCATTTCAATTCATATACACTTTAAGTGAACCCTTATCATGAGTGAAAAATATGATGAGTGCATCCTTGTGAGTTGATTAATACTTTATTCAAAGCATGCACAGCTATAACATAACCATTGTTTTCTCTATGTCTTACTTGTTCATTACATAAATTATATCGCAATTATCTCTTGAATTCGTTGAGCATACACGTTGAAATTCATGTGAGCCATCGCCATATACTTATGCAAATTCTGAGACAAATTTTAGCTAAGGGCTTAGTTGTTCTTTCTTTTGTTTTAAACTCTTAGAGAGTCTTAGTTTAACTTAGTGTTTGCTAAGGGACTAGCAAAGTCCAAGTGTGGGGGAATTTGATATACGCATTTTATGCTCGATTCTTAACGCATTTCCCTTTTCGTTTAGCTATGTTATTATCTTAGTTTTTATGTTTTCCTTATTTAAATTGTTATTTTGAAGATATTTACGGTGGATATTAATAACGGCGCGATTCGGAGGAATTTCGGCGATTTTGCGATTTTTGCGATTTCGGACCACGAAAAATGGGCCGGCCCAAAAAGCAAATTATGGGCCGATTTCTCAACTCTTGTTTCGGCCCATTATCAAGCCCAAACCCAATCAATTCGGCAAGGATGCAAGTTGGTGAAGTTGAAAAGTCCAAGTTATCAAGCTAATGATCACAAAAGATGACTTTCCATGGTGACTCTTATTTTGGGTTCACAAATGGTGACTAAGCTTGGTGACTCTTGCCTTTGATCATCACAATGGTGACTAAGGGTGTGACTAAGCATGGTGACTCTTGCTTAGGGTTCATGAATGATGATCACACTTGGTGACTAAGGGGATGACTTGCTAGGTGACTAAGGCTTGCATTTAATGAAGCAAGGCAAGGTGGAAGAGAGAAGGCAAGCATTCCTTGCCTATATAAGGGAGGAGGCCGAACCATTCAAGGGCATCTCTCATTTTACAAGCAAAAACTCTACACAAATACTCCTCCACCATAAACACTTCAAGGATTCTCAAGCAAAGCCGAAGCACATCTTCTCCATCCAAGCCGAAGCAATCCTCCTCCATCCAACACAATACGCTAAGTCCCTTGTGAAGGAAATCCATCTCCACCGTAGATCATCAAGCATTCAAGACAAAAAGTGTAACCATGATCTTCACTTTCATTTCTTTTGCTTTGTATTTGAACCTTTTGATGTATTGGAATACATTTATGTATCAAATGAAGAACAAGTTTAGATTTGTGTTTTATGTGTTTAAACCGATTCATAAGTTGCATGTGTTTATGATTTCTAGCCTTTTATGCATGTTTGATACAATCTTAAAGCTTCGTAAGCATGTGTTAGAAAATACGCTAAGTCCCTCTCTTTCGCATGTTTCGATGATCGTATGTTGTTTAGGATGTTTATACGCTAAGTTGCATTCCTACTCAATTATTAAGCATGTATATTTAGTTAGAAGTTATGAATTTCGTAACTTACAAAAAGGTTTGATGCATGAAAAGGGTAGGCTAATAAGATGAGATGATCACATGTAATTAGTAGTGTAACTTCTTATTTTTAGCAAGCATAATTAAACTTTAAGTTTCTTGATTGTTGAAACTTGTCTATGAGTAAAACATGTTAGATGCCTAAGAGTTTTAGTTGTGTTTGCATGTTTTTGTACTTTAATTTCGTAGATTAAACAACCAACTTCCAATCCCCCCAAACATTTACATTTCCGCTTATTAACGAAACCATGCATGCGCCCTTAATTCCCCGGATAAAGAACGATCCCTACTCGCCAATATTACAAATGACAAAAGAAGGGTTTAAATTGCAATGCGCGTAATCTGTGTTTTTAAGTTAACGTGAATGCTTGTTTTGCGCGTATCACACTTATCACATGCAGCACAAAATGCATGAGCATCGCGAAATAAACTAGGCCAAAAGAAACCGCAATCTAAAATCTTAAGGGCTGTCCTCCTTGAACCAAAATGTCCCCCGCATGCTTCATTGTGACAAAATTCTAGAATATGCTTAAATTCACTATCCGGGATACATCTCCTAATGACTAAGTCGGAGCATTGTTTCCATAAATAAGGCTCATCCCAGATAAAAGTTCTAGAATTATTTTTAAGTTTGTCACGTTGAAATTTATGCATGGTAGATGGAAACTCACCGGTAACTAAGTAATTAACAATATCGGCATACCAAGGAGTTTCCGAAGCACTCACCTCAATTCCGAAGAGTTTTTCATCCGGAAAAGTTTCCTCAATTTCAATAGTCTCATGGTCACCTATAAAACGTGATAGGTGATTAGCGACGACATTTTCTACTCCCTTCTTATCCTTGATTTCGACGTTGAATTCTTGGAGTAGAAGTATCCATCTTATAAGCCGTGGTTTTGCGTCCTTTTTTAGCATTAGGTACTTCAAAGCTGCATGATCAGTATACACAGTTACTTTAGTTTGAAGTAAATAAGACCGAAATTTATCTAAAGCAAAAACCACTGCAAGAAACTCCTTCTCGGTTGTAGTATAATTTCTTTGAGCTTCATCAAGCGTCCGAGAGGCGTAATAAATTACGTAGGGTTTCTTGTCCTTCCGCTGACCCAAAACGGCTCCTACGGCATAATCCGAGGCGTCGCACATGAGTTCAAATGGCAGAGACCAATCAGGGCTGCTTAAAATAGGAGCGCTAGTTAGAAGTTCCTTCAACTTGTTGAAGGCAGCGTTGCATTCTTCCTCAAATACGAACGGGGTCTCCTTTTGCAGTATTTTACACAACGGGCGCGAGATGTGGGAAAAGTCTTTGATAAACCTACGATAAAATCCTGCGTGTCCAAGAAAAGAACGAATATCTCTAACCGAAGTTGGAGAGGGTAAGTGACGCACAAGATCTACTTTAGATTTATCAACTTCTAATCCTTTTTCAGAAATAATATGACCTAACACGATCCCTTGCGTAACCATGAAATGGCACTTCTCCCAATTAAGCACCAAGTTCGTTTCAACGCATCTTTGTAAAATAGTTTCTAAATTGTTTAAGCATGCATCGAAATCACTCCCAAATACACTAAAGTCGTCCATGAATACTTCAATAATTTTTTCAATGTACTCGGAGAAAATTGAGAGCATGCAGCGTTGAAATGTACCTGGTGCATTACATAATCCAAATGGCATTCGGGAGTATGCAAACGTTCCGAAAGGGCATGTGAACGTTGTCTTTTCTTGATCTTCCTCCGCAATGCTAATCTGGTTGTAGCCGGAGTATCCGTCGAGAAAACAATAAAATGCATGGCCGGCTAATCTTTCCAGCATTTGGTCGATGAATGGTAATGGAAAATGATCCTTATGGGTTGCGGCGTTGAGCCTCCGGTAATCAATGCACACTCGGTGTCCTGTGATCGTCCTTTGTGGCACAAGTTGATTTTCCAGATTCTCGACGACGGTGATTCCCGATTTCTTGGGTACTACCTGCACTGGGGAAACCCAACGGCTATTAGAAATAGGGTAAATAACTCCACAGTCCATGAGTTTAATTACCTCCTTTTTTACCACCTCCGTCATCGGAGGGTGGAGCCGACGTTGTGCTTCCCGCGTAGGCTTGGTGCCTTCCTCGAGGAAAATCCGATGCACATAGGTTGCTGGATTTATTCCCTTGATGTCCGCAAGCGTCCAGCCTATTGCGGTTTTGTACCTCTTCAGTACACTCACGAGCTTCTCCTCCTGTTCCTCTTCTAGCGCGGACGAAATAATGACCGGTAAAGTTTCATTCTCGCCCAAGTACGCATACTTCAGATGGTCCGGTAGTAGCTTGAGTTCTAAAACTGGAGCTTCTACGATAGAAGGAACAATTTTATTAGTACCAAAAGTAATTGGTAAAGGAGGAGAAAAACTTACTTTTCGTGGTGCGGCATTTAGGGCCATGGCCATGTCTTGAATTCGAGGTTTAAGCTCTAGTAAGGCCTCGAGAAGGGCGTCATGCCCGAGTTGAATGGCCATGTCGAGTTCATCCTCATTGATGGTGTCGAGGTGGCCTTGTGCTAAGGTATCCACGGGATCATATGTCGAAATGGCAGCTACGCTCGACATTGGAAACTTCATCCCGTCCAGGATGTTGAACTCGATTCTTTCTCCATCAATCTCCATGGAGAAAGTGCCTTGAAACACATCGATCTTCGTTCTCGCAGTCCGCATGAAAGGTCGCCCAAGCAGCAGCGGCGTGGTGTTCAGTGGACTCTCTTCCATGTCAATTATATAGAAATCGGCTGGGAATATTAAGTTGTTGACTTGCACGAGCACGTCTTCTACGTATCCCCTCGGATACTTGTGTGTGCGATCGGCTAATTGGATGACAACACCATCTTGCTTGAGATCTCCAAGCTCCATCGATTCGTAAAGATAGTAAGGCATGACGTTGATGGAGGCTCCGAGATCAAGCATCACGTCTTCGAAGTGGTTATCACCGATTACGCAGGGAACTGCAAAGCTCCCTGGGTCCTTCAGTTTTGGGGGTAGCCGACGCTGCAAAACCGCCGAAACGGTTGCGTTCACCTTCACAACCTCCTTCTCTCGAGTTTACCTCCTCTGTGTGCATAATTCTTTCAGAAACTTCGCGTATATCGGCACCTGTTTTATGCACTCGATCAAGGGCAAATTCACTTGCACCTTTCGGAAGATGTCCAAGATATCTTCATATTGGGCATCCTTCTTCTTTGATTTTAATAATCTGCTAGGGAAAGGTGCAACAGCAAACGGAGAATTAGTACTAACCGTATTTGAAGGAATATGGCTTTTACCTTTGATTGGGGTGGGTTGTGGAGGGGATTGTGCCTTGGTCACAATAGGCGTCACCTTCTTCTTCTCGGCTTCTTGAGTTGCCGGATCGATCTCATCATCGTCTTCGTTGGTGATGTCCTCGATGGTGACTTCATCGAGATGAGATCGCTTGGTCTTTGGTTCTTCAAGTATCTTCCCACTCCTTGTGACGATGGCATTCACGTTTCGTTGATTAGGAGTGGGTTGAGGTGGAAGCCGACCGGTTTCTTTGATTTGGCCCATGAAATCAACAAGTTGGCCAAGCTGCTTCTTCACTTCGGTGATGTCTCGGCCATGTGAGTCCAGTGTCTCCTTTGCCTCCCTTCATTTAATGCAAGCCTTAGTCACATGGCAAGTCACTCCCTTAGTCACCAAGTGTGATCATCACAAAGCAAGAGTCACCATGGCAACTCACCATTTGTGAACCCTAAGCAAGAGTCACCATGGCAAGTCACACACTTAGTCATCTTTTGTGATGATCACAAGCTCAGTCACTAAGCCTTGTCATCAAAGCTTGATAAGCTTGAGTTTTCAACTTCACCAAGTGGCCTCCTTGCCGAACTAGATGGGTTTGGGCTTGATAATGGGCCGAAACAAACTTTGAGAAATGGGCCCAAAAAATGCTTTTTGGGCTGGCCCATTTCCGGTGGTCCGAAATCGCAAAAATCGCAAAATCGCCGAAATTCCTCCGAATTGCGTCGTTATTAATCTCCACCGTAAATATCTTCAAAATAACAAATTAAATAAGAAAAACATAAAAACTAAGATAATAACATAGCTAAACGTAAAGGGAAATGCGTTAAGAAACGAGCATAAAATGCGTATATCACCGACGCTGTAAAACCGCTGAAACGGTTGCATTCATCTTCACAACTTCCTTCGTTCTCGTTTGCCTCCTTTGGGTGCATAACTCTTTGAGAAATTTTGCATAGATAGGCACTTGCTTTATGCACTCGATCAAGGGCAGATTTACTTGCACCTTCCGAAAGATGTCCAAGATGTCTTCGTATTGATCATCTTTCTTAGATTTCGTCAACCTATGTGGGAATGGTGCACGAGCAAACGAAGCATTAGTATTAACCAAACTTGAAGGGATAGAGTCAATACCTTTGTTTGGGGCAGATTGTGATGATGAGGGTTGTGCCTTAGTGGCGTGAGGAGCCACATTCTTCTCGGCTTCTTTAGTAGCCGGATCTTTTTCCTCCTCCTCCTCAAAATAGTGTTAGTATCAAAATAATATACAAGTAATGCAAGACACTAACCAAAAACGTTGAAAATTAAAAGAAAGCAATAAAAACACACAAAATCACACCAAAACAAATCACACGAAGAAAAACAAACCAAAAACACACGAAAGCAGTAAAACACTAAGTTAAGACACTTCAAGAATTGTAAACGTGAATGCAAGGCTTTAAACTCCCTAAAATGAATGCAAAGTTGATAGAATAAGTTAAGACTCAATTTACACGTTTTTTGCAAAATTAGGCATATTTACAATGCAAAGATTTAGAAACGTATATATATATACAAGTAGAGTAATGCAAGCACACCACGTTTCATTCAAATTCATGCTCAAAACAATTAAATCGTCATTCAAATGCATCAAACAAGAACCTAAGTGAAATATGAAGTGAATGCATAAGAGAAAATGTTAGAACCTGCAGAAAACACACAAAGTTACGTGCTAAATACATGATGCAAACGTGACCATACGTTTGGCCTCATGTCCCTAACTTCACTTAGGTTAGGGTACCCGGTGATGAAATCCGAGCATCACAAAGCCGCCAGCAGGTTATGCAAGCTATATGCAACGTGGTTAATTCTTTACAAGTTAGAATGCACACGAAATTTACAAGTAATATGCACAAGTATTTTGTTCATTGAGCTTCGCCTTCAATTTAAAGAGAATACGTTCATTTAGCCTTTAGGTCTTTCATTGGACGTGCGACCCGCGCGATAAAATGTACATTCTCAATCAATCGGCCTTGGTTCAATCGAAAAACATGGCCAGTTGAGGATAGAGATAACGCGAGAGGCAGGACTAATTTCGACGATGCATCCCGAGGCTTACCGATCATGGAAAGTAGATTTAGTCCTTGTCTTCTTTGGGCAACTTTAATAAGCTTGGCCAGTTGGCAAGAGAGACCACGAGAGGTAGGACCGATTTGAGATCTCGGATCCAAAACCCGTCATAGAAACCGTCACCTTCTAGACACCAAGTTACCAAAGATTTCTTACTCAAAGACAAGTATTCATCCACTCACCGGATCATTGGTATATACTCCATTGATGCAAGTCTTTTTTAGATCCAGAACCTGTCACCAGTCATAACCCGTTTCTAGACACCATGTCCGACATTCAGCCAAAATTTCGAGAAAGACATTCCCTCAAGTCCTTGTAGACTCCGCCCTCAACCTCATGTCCATAACTTCACTTAGGTTATGGTGTGCTGTGATGAAATCCACACATCATGAGGGGTTAAGGAGATAAACAAGAAAAAGAGGCGCCATCTATTCCAATGAGTGAGACTTAATAGCCCAAACTTGCGTACTCAATGCAAATCGAAGACTTCCTTTAATATGTACCTATTTACATGGCTGCAAAAACAAAACGTTAGAATGGAACATATTATGAACATGTATAAAAAATTTCAACACTTTACATATACATATACACACTTATTTACACATATTCACATATTTACAAGCATAAACACACAATTCTTTACAATCCCCGGCAAAGGCGCCAAAATTGATACACGTTTTTGCAACCATTAAATTAACACTTAACAATCAACAAAAACGCATAAACAATTAAAACCCTTGGTGTAGATGTAGCATTGATAAATAGGGATCGTTCTTAACCGGGGATTGAGGGTGCATGCATATTTACGCTATGGTTAAAAAGGGGGGTTTGAAAAAGGTTGTTTTGTATTCTACGAAAATAAACACTAAAACATGGCATAGCAAACATATCGAGAAATCCTAGGTTCTAACATGCTTCACTCATAGACAAGTAGAAAACAATTAAGAACAAAGAAGTCCTAAACATGCTTACTAGACCGAAAATAAACCTAAGCTATTATTTACATGTGATCGACTCATCTAAACTTACCCTTGCTCCTTTGTAACCTGCAATCAAACAATGTCAATCGAAATCCTAACTTCTTAATTTCACATAACACATGTTTACACTTAATTCTCGTGCTCGGGATTGCCCTATACACATACCATTGATCTAGACTCAGGATTTCCCTATATCTAAGCCAAAACATTACGATTAGATAAACATGCATCATAGAATTTAAAGAAACTAGAACACATGGAAGACAATTGAAATCAAGACAAGTGTAGAAAACCGAAATAATAAAACCATTCCTTAAACACAAGAGTTCATACAAAAAGGGGTTATAATGTAAAGAGAAATCGAGTTACACTTTTTGACTCCTCGGGATTTCCCTATAGAGCTTGAGGTGTAGCCGACTCTACTTTGGTGGAGGAGACACTCGGGATTGCCCTATATGCCGATGGAGGCAGTTTGGAGGCGGTAGGATGGTGTAACCTTCTTCTTGTATGGCGTCTTGAGTCTTTGGAGAGGGAGTAGTGTTTAGGCTGAGCTTAGGCGTCTAGAATGAGTGATGAGAATGAATGAGTCGAGCTCCCCTTTATATAGGAGAAGAGTAGGGTTTTTCCTACCAAAACAAGACTTTCCTTATGTACCCGGGCAAATCTGACAGTCTGTTTCAAACGCGTTTTCCCGGAGTTTCAGATCTTGGAAAATTCCGATTCTTGTTTCATTGGAAAGCTTATTCAAAGGGCTATAAAATCCATATAAGGAACGCCATATTTGGTGTGACGACCCGGACCAGAATCAGCAGTATGATCAGCTATATTCGTGAGCTACGGCGTAGTCGCAGAGTTGCGACAGTTGTTTTAATCGCCGAAGCTTCTTAACGACTAAATTATTGGCCGAGAATTGGAGCTGGGTCTCTTCTCGAGAGTCGTTCTATATGTGATTTTGAGTTCATGGGCAGTTCCGGATCGTTATTTGGACGACCGAGGAATTAGTTATGAATATTTGAAGTTCAGATTTAAATGGTGGGCTACTTAACGACTAAATTACCGGACGAGAATTTGGTTTCGGTTCCTTCACGGAAGTTGTTCAGAATTTAATTTCGACTTTGTGGGAACTTTCGGAGCATGATTTTGAGTTACGAAGATTTAGTTATGATTATTTCCGATTGTTGATTGTTTAGTCGATTTAAATGGGTGTTGATTCAAGGGTTGACTTTTTATCCGTTTGACCGATATGTTTGACTTTGGGTAATATTGGAAGAATATGTCGAGACGAGTTTGTGGCCGCGAGAATTATCGGGATCGGAATTACGACGAGAAAGTTACGCGTGTTTGAAGTTTATCGAAATATGAATTATGGGGTTTCCTAATTGGGAAAACATTTAATGAGTATTTAATGAGGGGTTTCCTTAATTAGTAAGTCAACTATTCATTATTGGCTTTGACTTAGTCAACGCGGGCTAGGAGGAGGGCGACGTGGTGCCTCACGGTGGTCGGCGGCGAGCTGCCGTCCGGCCATCTCCGGTCATGGGAGAGGATCCATTCGACTCGGCCCGGTGTCCCGATCCCGTTTCCAACCATCATGTACGGCGAGGCTCGCCGGAAAGAGGAGTTTTTACCGGTTAAAGTTTGGAAATTTTAGTGTTAATGGTGGTTTGTGATTTTGGCCGAATTGAGCTACATCAAGTACTGGGTTTTGTAGCCCTCATATCCATGATTCTAACCATATAGGTATGGAGTTCTAATTTTGTTTGTGTGTGGAGAATTTTGGATGTGAAATTTTGGGAACAATTCGGTTTTGCTTGAAATTGGATGTGTTAGAGTGAGAATTGGCCTTTGATGTAGTTGACAAAGTTGCTCAGTGGGTGGTTTTGCATGGAATAGGGGTTGCTCCGCCGTGAATTCTTCCGGTCAACAGTGGCGCCGCCGTGGACGGCGGTCAACGACAGTCAACGGTCAACGGGTTGACTTTTTGACTTTCAACAAGTCGCATGTCATTTGACTCGAAATCGCGCCCCGATCGCAGTGGGGAGGTTCATTTTTCAAGTTGAGCGTCCGAACGTAAAGCGAGGTATTGAAGTGGTATATACGGATTTTCGACGATTCGTCGACTTTGAATTATCTGTTTCCGAGAACGGTGATTTCTCGTAGTTTGATTTGTATTGTCGGATTATTACTTTGAATAATGAACTTTGTGAATATTCAGGGGTTTCGTGATCGTTCGTTTGGCGAGGGACATTCCGCCGGATCACGGGTTAACGCGTTACGCTAGTCTGTGAGTGGACATTTCTTTTCACGGATTATTTGCGAGTCTTGATATACGTTTTATGAACTTGAGCATGCGTATGAGATTTCGGATTACATGAGCATGTGTTTTTACGATTATATGATTATACTTATACGAATATACGTATACGAGTATACATACATTTATATGTTGTTTCATGCATTTGCATCGAGCTGTTTATGATTTGGTTTACACAGAGTACAGTCGTGGTTACGTTGTTGTATCGATACACCTTGCCTCTCGGTTGATCCCCGATGGTAGGCCGCCTGGAGGGGCGTTTCCCCAACCAGACCGGTGAGGGGCGTATCCCCGGATCCGAGGCCATTTCTGGCTAGAATCACGTGTGGGTCTGGGATCCCGTGATTCTGACTGTACTAGCACGGTGTGTGTCCATGAGTGACCCCGTGGGATTTTACTTGCATGCTCAGTACACTGGAGGAGTATGAGTTTTACCTCGTGTACTATGTTGTATTTATTTACTTGGACTCGCATATGTTTTTATAACATATATATTAACTGGTGAAACACATTTATTTTCGTCCACTCACTCTAACGTGTTTATTGTCTTTCACCTGGGCTTTTCGGTTTCCGTGCCCAGTTTGCAGTTCGGACTTTGGAGTCGCACGTCATGGTCGGAGGCATAGTGCTCGAGCTACTTTGTTTCACCCAGTAGGTTTAATTGTTCTACCTACTGTGGTATGCATTTACAATTATGTATTAGATGTTGCTCTGAGCTTCCTATTGAATACGTTATACGATTTTTCACTGGATTTCAGTAAAGTGCATATATATTTACTACTTTACTTTACTGTTGATATATTGAGAAATCCGGATGGGATTGGTGCCCACGGTTTGCTTTTTGTGGCATAGGACGAAGTGTATTTTCCGCGTGCAGGTAATGGTAATTCCACGCTAGTAACGAAACTCTGCCCAAATTTCGAAAAGTTTTTGTTGGTTCGTGTATTCGAAGGGGTTTGATTCCGATTTAGGGAGCTAAATCGGGGTTGGGTCCTTTCAGCTTGGTATCAGAGCATTAGGTTATAGGTTCTGTAGACTCCTGTAGTCGTGTTTACTAAGGATATTTGAGAATGTACAGCATGTCTGGAATGGTGAACCGACCGGCCGGCGGATAATCATCAAATTCCGGGTGTTGTATACTTTCAAATATTTGAAGTTCCATGATTACGTTCCACTTGTTGTGAACGATATTGTATTCATTAGGATGCCTCCTGACGTGCTTTCCGTGTCATTTCGGTTGTGGATCCTGTTGAGGATCATTCGACGCGTGAATTGCCAGAGAACAGTGGATTCAGATGAGTATTCAGAGTTCAGTGAACTGTGTGGCACGGTTTTCCTGGGGATGTGTATATATGCGTCTATATGTGACCTCAGAGCGGAGAGTTGTGGCAGAGATGTTTGCCTGAGTCAGATTGTTGTATTTTGTGGGCTGGTATTGTGTGAGTTCCGGTTGTGACTCCATGGCCTACATTCAGAGTGTTGTGTATACAGTAATGGTTTATCAGGCTACCCAGCAATTGAATGTGGAGTGTTTACCCACCTGAGGCAGAGATGCATTGTTCATATGTTTGTCCTGTTTGCTCGTGTTATGCGGCTTCAGATGGAGCTGTGCACGAGGTTCGAGATGAGTTGAACCTGAGCATCAGAGAGAGAGTCTGATTGATGTGCCTCGAGACATCTGTGAGGAGCTTAGTGTGTTGCACTCAGTGGCGAGGCTATGGAGAAGGAAAGTTGTACACAGTTGTCGATATGATGGTTTGAGGAAAGTGGACTTCGTCGAGATTTTGATGAGGTTGAGTTCCGACACTTCGGGATCAGTGATTTCATCAGACTATGGTCTTTTCGATTATGTTGAGGATCCTCTGCTGATCCGTTTGACGATGACGGAGATCACGGTGTAGCGGACTTGTTCTTGTGGTATGAGTTTGGGTGATCGTTGGTGATCCTATCACGCAGTTGGTGTTGCGGTGACGTGTGTTCGTGGAGCACTTTCAGTTGACATTATGGTGGCCAGGAGGGTCACATTGCGAGGGAGCGCCCTCAGCCAGCTGTGTTAGTGGTTTAGCAGCTCAGAGTTCACGAGGAGATCATGATGCTGTTTCTGGAGCTTGATCGACCCAGATTTCTAGACGAGCCATTCTGAAAGTCGTAATTGACGTGGACGGCTAGTTGGGCATGTTGGAGTTCGTGTCATGACCTTGTTTGAGGACAGATTTTTCTCCGAGGTTACTGTTGTTTGATATCCATGGCTATTGTACTTGTATCTCCACTTCCGAGGTTTTGGAGAGTGTTGTATCCATCCGGAGGTTGCGAGATCTTTGTTGGAGGTTATGACTTAGCCGCGGATCTGTTATAGCTGGATATTGTGGTTATGGTATGTTTGTGAGTATGGACTTACTGACGATGCATTTGGTTGTGTTCGAGTACCTCGAGAAGGAGGTGGTGTTTCGACGACCAGACTTTCCCCGAGATACTGTTTCGTGGTGATGGTCGAGTAGATGGTGGAGATGAGTTGTGTGGTTTGTTTAGCTCATATTGTGGATACTTCGGTTGTTGTGCCCGTTATTGGTGACATTGAGGTGGTTTCCGAGTTCCCTGATGTGTTCCAGAGGAGTTACCAAGTGTTTCTCCAGTTCGGGAGGCTGACTACACCATTGAGTTTGTACCGGGCGCTGGACTCATTTTATCGACATCTTGTCGTTCGGAGCCAGCGGAGCTGATGGAGCTATTGTTTCGACTCCAGGAGTTGCTGGAGGAGGTTTCAGGAGACTTTGTGCAACCCCGCGTATTTTCGTGGTGTGCCCCTGCATTGTTTGTGTGGATGTTAGATGGTTCGACGAGGTGGTACTGTGACTACCGAAGCTTGATTCATTTCTGAGGAGAGTGAGTATTCTCCGCTTCGGGTTGACGAGTGGTTTGATCAACTCGCGAGAGTTTCAGTCTTGTCGAAGATTGATTTCGGGACCGGGTACCATCAGTTGTGGTTCGGTGAGCCAGATGTGGCTTTGTTGGCTTTCAGATCATGGTACAAGCATCAGAAGTTTTTGGTTACGCTGTTGGGTTGACCAATGCCCTTGTTGATCGTGTGGATTTGATGGACCAAGTGTTCTGACGGTTTCTGGACGAGTTTGCGGTCATGTTCGTTGTAATATCCTGATTCACTCCAGGAGTGTGGACCAGCTCCTGAAGCAAATGCGAACGGTCTTGCGGACTTCGTGAGACGATTAGCTGTTTATAAAGTTCAGCGAGTGTGAGTTTTGGCTGATTAGCATGAAGATTTTGGGTTGTGTGATGCTATCCGAGGGAGTCGGCGTAGATCCTGACTAGTTAGAGGCCATGTTGATTTGGGATTGCCCTACCATTGTACTGGAGATCTAGAATTTCTCTTGGGTTTGCCAGGCTTTTATCGACGGCTTTGTACAGGATTTTCCTAGATTGCCACCCTATTTTCCGGATTGACGAAAAAGGCGCCAAGTTCGAGTGGTTCGATGCACGCGAGGAGAGTTGCTTACTCCTGCAGGTTGGTGACCGTTACTGCGGTTTTGACCTTACCTGACGACCGCGACGTGTTCATGGGTTATGGCGATACATCGAGGTTTGGATTTGGTTGTGCTTTGATGCTGTGTAGCAGAGCGGTGGCTCATGGTTCCAGGCAGTGGAACTTTGTATAGCTACGTATCTTATGTATGATTTGGGTGTAGCTGTTCTTGTGTTAGCACCAGAGAGATTGAGATACTACTGCTATGGCGTGCAGCATGGTGTAGGATGTACACCGACCATTGAGTTTCATCCACTTGCATTTTCGGCCAGATTTGGGCTTGAGGCAGTGTCGATAGATGGAGTCGACTGACGACTATGGCTGCACATTAGAGTTTGTTCGAGAAGGCTAGTGGTTGCACTTTGACCATCCGACTGGAATGTTGTTGCTGATGCATTCAGTCGTGAATCGAGAGCTTCAGTGTTTCATGTGAGTATGGCTCGAGTCTCCGTGTTAGCCGAGTTATGGGCTACGAGAGCTGAGTTCGAGTGTGATGATGTTGAGGCTTGTGGTTTTGCATGCGTTATACACTGTTGATGCATAGAGGTATTAGATACTTCGAGTTTACCAGTCGTTATGCAATCCACAGAGCAATGTAGCAGCTTGAGTGTGTACTGATGCCACATTCGTCGACTGGCGATGGCTATGAGGCAGAGACGTGCCGAGATGTGTTAGCCATTTGAGATTTCCGGTTAGACGTGGCGGTTACTGCTGTGATCTTGTGTATGTTTGTACGCACTTTGGTTGTGATACCAGTTGTCAGGTCTTTGTGGACAGTTTGATGAACTTGGTACGTTTACTTGTATTTTCGGAGATGATTTCAGTGGTGATACGAGCAAAACATGCATTCACGTTAACTTAAAAACACAGATTACGCGCATTGCAATTTAAACCCTTCTTTTGTCATTTGTAATATTGGCGAGTAGGGATCGTTCTTTATCCGGGGAATTAAGGGCGCATGCATGGTTTCGTTAATAAGCGGAAATGTAAATGTTTGGGGGGATTGGAAGTTGGTTATTTAATCTACGAATTTAAAGTACATAACATGCAAACACAACTAAAACTCTTAGGCATCTAACATGTTTTACTCATAGACAAGTTTCAACAATCAAGAAACTTAAAGTCTAATTATGCTTGCTAAAAATAAGAAGTTACACTATTAATTACATGTGATCAACTCATCTTATTAACCTACCCTTTTCATGCATCAAACCTTTGTGTAAGTTGCGAAATTCATAACTTATAACTAAGTACACATGCTTGATAATTGTGTAGGAATGCAACTTAGCGTATAAACATCCTAAACAACATACGATCATCGAAACATGCAAAAGAGAGGGACTTAGCGTATTTTCTAACACATGCTTACGAAGCTTTAAGATTGTATCAAACATGCATAAAAAGCTATAAATCATAAACACATGCATATTACAAATCGGTTTAGGCACATGAAACACAAATCTAAACTTGTTATTCATTTGATACACAAATCTAAACTTTCTAAACTTGTTATTCCAATACATCAAAAGATTCACATACAAAGCTAAAGAAATGAAAGTGAAGATCATGGTTACACTTTTTATCTTGAGTGCTTGATGAACTACGGTGGAGATGGACTTCATTCACAAGGGACTTAGCGTATTGTGAGGGATGGAGGATGGTTTGCTTCGGCTTGGAAGGATGGAGGAACCCTAGCTTGCTTCGGCCTTGAATGGAGGAAGATGATGCTTCGGCTTGGTGTGTGAACTCTTAAGTGTTTAATGGTGGAGGAGTATTTGTGTAGAGCTTTGCTTAGTAAAATGAGTGATCCTTTTCTTCAAGGCCGGCCTCCCTCTTATATAGGCAAGGATGTGTGCCTTCTCTCTTCCACCTTGCCTATTCCATTTAATGCATGCAATGATCATTAAGGCAAGTCACACACTTAGTCACACACTTAGTCACCATTGCCGAACCCTAAGCATGAATCACCTAGCTTGTCACCATGGCAAGTCATCTTTTCATTCAATGCAAAGCAAGAGTCACCTAGTGTAGTCACCATTTGGGAACCCTAAGCATGAATCACCATGTGTAGTCACCATTTGTGATTATTAGCTTGATAATGTTGACTTGCCCTTTCAAAACAAGACTTTTCCTCTTCACCAAAAGGCATCTAGGCCGAATTACATGGGTTTGGGCTTGTTAATGGGCCGAAACAAGAGTTGAGAATTCGGCCCACAATTTGCTTTGTGGCCCGGCCCATTTTCGGAGGTCCAAAATCGCAAAAATCGCAAAATCGCCGAAATTCCTCCGAATTGCGTCGTTATTAATCTCCACCGTAATGAACTTCAAAATAACAATTTAAATAAGGAAAACATAAAACTAAGATAATAACATAGCTAAACGTAAAGGGAAATGCGTTAAGAAACGAGCATAAAATGCGTATATCAAATTCCCCCACACTTAGACTTTGCTAGTCCCTTAGCAAACACTAAGTTAAACTAAGACACTCTAAAAATTTAAAAGAAAGAACACAACTAAGCCCTTAGCTAAAATTTGTCTCAGAATTTTCATAAGTATATGGCGATGTCTCACATGATTTTCAACTTTGCATGCTCAACGAATTCAAGAGATAATTGCGATATAATTATGTAATGAACAAGTAAGACATAGAGAAAACAATGGTTATGTTATAGCTGTGCATGCTTTGAATAAAGGTTTAATCAACTCACAAGGATGCACTCATCATATTTTTCACTCATGAAAATGGTTCACTTAGAGTGTATATGAATTGAAATGAAAACCACATGAATAAAGTTTGATTGCTTGCACAAATGAACCAAAACCATAAGCTTACTCATGCAACTTACTCTACTAATTGAAAGCTACTCTTTTTAAGGATCATAAAGGACTTTTAGTGAGGTTGTAATGGGGTTAAGGCTAAGGCATTCGAATTTTAGATATGTGGTGATAAAAACGTTCCAACGACTTAGTCTAGCACCATATTAGTCCTCCATCTCCATTTGTATGTTACCATGTATACTTCAATCTAAGCTACCCTTTTAGCTTTTCGGACAGGACAAATGCCATATTTTGTTCTATTTTTAGGCCTTCAATTTATCGTAAACTCCAAATCCGCAAAATAAGGGGGACGTTAATCCAATTGGTTTCTACTTTAGAAAACAACATATTGCCATGAGAGATAATAATTTTTTTTCTTTTCATTCTCTCAAATATAATTTTTTCTTTTCTTTTTGGCAATCTCATACTTTTTAAGCTATTTGGACAAGTCTTTCCCCTTACTCACATTAACTCTTTTAATCTTTCCTACCAACCATAATCTTATGTGCTAGTTTCGAAAAATTCTCACCAAGTTTCCGGAACAAGGGTAAGGATATTCTATACTAGGGTAAGTGTTTAGGTATATATGGTGATGAAAGAAAAGCTTAACGTGGGCTCAATTGGTTTATCTAGGGGTGTCGCAACTTGTGCGTACAACTGGGATACATGGATATATGGCAATGTGGTGGAAAATCCTAAATGCCTTTAATCATTTCCAAAATCAAAGTATGTATCAACTTAAAAGCTTTGCAAATTGACATGAGTAAGTTCTAGCATTCTCTAGTTCATTAAAATCTATGGCAAGCAATCAAATGAGGCATATATAAGCTAGTAGCTACGAAATGGATGTATATTCACTCGAATAAAGAACAGATAGCTCAAAAGCTCACATAGGGTTCGTATGATTAAAAACTTATTCAAGCATGCGATTTCTGTACCATGTTTGCAATTCATATCTACTACATGTTAAAAACATAAAGAATATCTCAATTAGCACAAGAATTCGATGCATGTGATTCATACGCCATATATGTTCGTATCGATCAAATTTCATCATCGACTAGTTAAGGGCGTCCTAAAGACTCTTAAAAACACTAATTTAGACACAATTAAATTGTAAACCCTTCCCCCACACTTAAACTCTACATTGCCCTCAATGTACTTAAAGAAAACATAGAATTAAACATGGAGTATAGGATCTACGAAAATTTTAATCTAATACGCAAAAAGCCATTAAATTAAGTAAAAGGGGAGAAGAAATCAAATCTGTTGTCTCCCTATTGGGTTGCCTCCCAATGAGCGCTGGTTTTACGTCGTTATCTTTGGACGTGATGCATCAGTTTGGTTTTGACATGGCCGGTTCTTGGAGTTGCATCTCCTCCACGGTGTGCTCCACAAATGCCTCAAAATAGGGCTTCAAGCGATGGCCATTTACTTTGAACTCACTACCCTTGTCGATAGATCGAATGAGAACTGCTCCATGAGGTAGAACTTGAGAAACTACGAATGGCCCCATCCATCGAGAGCGAAGCTTTCCCGGAAAGAGCTTAAGTCTTGAATTGAAAAGCAATACTTTCTGCCCCGGTTCAAAACTCTTCCCGCGAATCATCTGATCGTGGATCTTTTTCGTCTTCTCTTTGTAGATCCACGCATTGTCGAAAGCATCATTTCTGATTTCTTCAAGTTCACAAAGTTGAAGCTTCCGATGCAAGCCTGCGGCATCTCGATCGATGTTGAATTTCTTCACGGCCCACCATGCCTTGTGCTCTAATTCAACCGGAAGATGGCACGCCTTCCCATAAATTAATCGGAAAGGTGACATACCAATGGGGGTCTTGTAGGCAGTCCTGTAAGCCCACAATGCATCGTCTAAGCATTGACTCCAATCTTTCCGGTTTGGGCGGACGGTTCGCTCCAAAATCTTCTTAATCTCACGGTTGGAAACTTCAGCCATTCCATTGGTTTGAGGGTGGTATGGTGTGGAAACCTTGTGTTTGACGCCATACTTCCTCATTAGTGCTTCCACCGTGCGGTTGCAAAAGTGACTTCCTCCATCGCTGATTAGAACGCGTGGCATTCCAAATCTACTGAAAATGTTAGTTCGTAGGAAGTCTGCAACAACTCGCGAATCATTAGTACGGGTGGCCTTTGCCTCCACCCATTTAGAAACATAATCTACTGCGAGTAAGATGTAAGTAAAACCATTGGAGGGAGGAAATGGTCCCATAAAATCAATACCCCACACATCAAAAATTTCAACATTAAATATGTAGTGTTGTGGCATTTGATCTTTAGGTCCTAAATTACCGAATCTTTGGCACTTATCACATGTAGCGCAATATGCATGAGCATCGCGAAATAAACTAGGCCAAAAGAAACCGCAATCCAAAATTTTAAGGGCTGTCCTCCTAGAACCAAAGTGTCCCCCACATGCTTCATTGTGACAAAAGTCTAAAATAGGCTTGAATTCACTATCCGGGATACATCTCCTAATTACTAAATCGGAGCATTGTTTCCACAAATAAGGCTCATCCCAGATAAATGTTCTAGCATTATGCTTAAGTTTGTCACGTTGAAATTTATGCATGGTAGACGGAAACTCACCGGTAACTAAGTAATTTACGATATCTGCATACCAAGGAGTTTCCGAAGTAGTTACCTCAATTCCGAAGAGTTTTTCATCCGGAAAAGTTTCTTCAATCTCGACAGGCTCATGGTCACCTATCAAACGTGATAGGTGGTCAGCGACGACGTTTTCTACTCCCTTCTTATCCTTGATTTCGATGTTGAATTCTTGGAGTAGAAGTATCCATCTTATAAGCCGTGGTTTTGCGTCCTTCTTGAGCATTAGATACTTCAAAGCTGCATGATCGGTAAACACAGTTACTTTAGTTTGAAGTAAATAAGATCGAAATTTATCTAAAGCAAAAACCACGGCAAGAAACTCCTTCTCGGTGGTAGTATAATTTCTTTGCGCTTCATCAAGCGTCCGAGAAGCGTAATAGATTACGCAAGGCTTCTTGTCCTTCCGCTGACCCAAGAGGGCTCCTACGGCATAATCCGAGGCGTCGCACATGAGTTCAAATGGCAGAGACCAATCAGGGCTGCATAAAATAGGAGCGCTCGTAAGAAGCTCCTTCAACTTGTTGAAGGCAGCGTTGCATTCTTCATCAAAGACGAACGGGGTCTCCTTTTGCAGCAGTTTACACAAGGGGCGAGAGATGTGGGAAAAGTCCTTGATAAACCTACGATAAAATCCTGCGTGTCCAAGAAATGAACGAATCTCTCTAACCGAAGTTGGAGAGGGTAAGTGACGCACAAGATCTACTTTAGATTTATCTACTTCTAACCCTTTTTCGGAAATAATATGACCTAACACTATCCCTTGCGTAACCATGAAATGGCACTTCTCCCAATTAAGCACCAAGTTCGTTTCAACGCATCTTTGTAAAATAGTTTCTAAATTGTTTAAACATGCATCGAAATCACTCCCAAATACACTAAAGTCGTCCATGAATACTTCAATAATTTTTTCAATGTATTCGGAGAAAATTGAGAGCATGCAACGTTGAAATGTACCTGGTGCATTACACAGTCCAAATGGCATTCGGCGATATGCAAACGTTCCGAAAGGGCATGTGAACGTTGTCTTTTCTTGATCTTCCTCCGCAATGCTAATTTGGTTGTAGCCGGAGTATCCGTCGAGAAAACAATAAAATGCATGGCCGGCTAATCTTTCCAGCATTTGGTCGATGAATGGTAAGGGAAAATGATCCTTGCGGGTTGCGGCGTTGAGCTTCCGGTAATCAATGCACACTCGGTGTCCAGTGATCGTCCGTTGTGGCACAAGTTCATTTTCCAGATTCTCGACGACGGTGATTCCCGATTTCTTAGGTACAACCTGCACTGGGGAAACCCAACGGCTATCAGAAATAGGGTAAATAACTCCACAGTCCATGAGTTTAATTACCTCCTTTTTTACCACCTCCATCATCGGAGGGTGGAGCCGACGTTGTGCTTCCCGCGTAGGCTTGGTGCCTTCTTCAAGGAAAATCCTATGCACACAGGTTGCTGGATTTATTCCCTTGATGTCCGCGAGTGTCCAGCCTATTGCGGGTTTGTACCTCTTGAGCACACTCACGAGCTTCTCCTCCTGTTCCTTTTCTAGCGCGGACGAAATAATGACCGGTAAAGTTTCATTCTCGCCCAAGTATGCATACTTCAGATGGTCCGGTAGTAGCTTGAGTTCTAAAACTGGAGCTTCTACGATGGAAGGAACCATTTTATTAGTACCAAAAGTAATTGGTAAAGGAGGAGAAAAGCTTACTTTTCGTGGTGCCGCATTTAGGGCCATGGCCATGTCTTGAATACGAGGTTCAAGCTCTAGTAAGGCCTCGAGAAGGCCGTCATGTCCAAGTTGAATGGCCATGTCGAGTTCATCCTCGTTGATGGTGTCGAGGTAACCTTGTGCTAAGGTATCCACAGGATCGTATGTCGAAATGGCAGCTACGCTCGACATTGGAAACTTCATCCCGTCCAGGATGTTGAACTCGATTCTTTCTCCATCAATCTCCATGGAGAAAGTGCCTTGGAAAACATCAATCTTCGTCCTCGCAGTCCGCATGAAAGGTCGCCCAAGTAGCAATGGCGTGGTGTTCAGTGGACTCTCTTCCATGTCAACTATGTAGAAATCGGCTGGGAATATCAAGTTGTTGACTTGTACGAGAACGTCTTCTACGTATCCCCTCGGATACTTGTGGGTGCGATCGGCTAACTGGATGACAACACCATCTTGCTTGAGATCTCCAAGCTCCATCGATTCGAAAAGATAGTATGGCATGACGTTGATGGAGGCTCCAAGATCAAGCATCACATCTTGGAAATGGTTGTCACCGATTACGCAAGGAACTGCAAAGCTCCCTGGGTCCTTCAGTTTTGGGGGTAGCCGACGCTGCAAAACCGCCGAAACGGTTGCGTTCACCTTCACGACCTCCTTCTCTCGAGTTTGCCTCCTCTGAGTGCATAATTCTTTCAGAAACTTGGCGTATATAGGCACTTGCTTTATGCACTCGATCAAGGGCAAATTCACTTGCACCTTTCGGAAGATGTCCAGGATATCTTCATATTGGGCATCCTTCTTCTTTGATTTTGCTAATCTGCTTGGGAAAGGTCCAACAGCAAACGGAGAATTAGTAATCACCGTATTTGAAGGAATAGGGCTTTTACCTTTGATTGGGGTAGGTTGTGGAGGTGATTGTGCCTTGGTGACAGTAGGCGTCACCTTCTTTTTCTCGGCCTCTTGAATTGCCGGATCGATCTCATCTTCTTCTTCGTTGGTGATGTCCTCGATGGTGACTTCATCAAGATGAGATCGCTTGGTCTTTGGTTCCTCAAGTATCTTCCCACTCCTTGTGACTATAGCATTCACGTTTCTTTGATTAGGAGTGGTTTGAGGTGGAAGCCGACCGGTTTCCTTGATTTGGCCCATGAAATCAACAAGCTGGCCAAGCTGCTTCTTCACTTCGGTGATGTCGCGGCCATGTGAGTCAAGTGTCTCCTTTGTCTTCGATTGTCCGTCGAGGAGAACTTGAGTTGAGGCCGAAAGTTGCGACAACATCTTGTCGTAATCCGGATTGGTGAAGGGTTGTGATGACGAACCATGCTGCATTGGTGGTCGTGGTTGAAATGGAGGGCGTTGGTAGCTTTGTTGAGGTTGAGATGCTGGAGGGTTCAAAGTTCCCTCGTTGCTGCTCCATCTAAAACCTGGATGATCACGGTTGACATAGTTGTTGTAGTTGTTATACCTTTGTCCTCCCTGATATCCGCCGATGGCGTTAGCGTGCTCCGGCTCGCTTGCCTGCTCCTGCGCTTGAGGGCATTGGTCATTGTGGTGACCGTGTGTTTGACATATGCCGCAAACAGGCCGTTGAGTTGCCTTCGCTCTTGTCGTCTCGAGTTCTAAAACCTTCTCTAGCATATGAGCTAGTTTGTCGTACTTTTTGTCCGCGTCGGTTGTAGAACTCGCTTCACCGACTGCTCGTCTGTTGGACATTCCGTATTGTGCATCATTATTCGCCCGATTTTCTAGAAGAGCTCTAGCTTCGGTTTCGGTTAAGTCCATGAATGCACCGGTGGCTGCTGCATCCAGCAATTCCCTATCGATCGGCTTGAGACCATCGTAAAAGTAATTCATGAGATTGGTCTCGGAGAATCCATGCGATGGGCAAGTGGCACACAAAACTTTGAATCGGTCGTAGTATTGGCCGAAGGTCTCGTCCGGTTTCTGTGTGATGCCAGTGATTTGCTTTCTCAAGACGGTGATCTTTGAGGCCGGGAAGTACTTCGCTAGGAACATATCCGCAAGTTGCTTCCAAGAGGTAATATGGTTTGGCGGTAGTTCCATAAGCCAAGACTCGGCCCTGTCGACTAGGGTGAATGGGAATGCCTTCAGTTTGAAGAGCTCCGTATCAGCATCAGATGACTTCATGCTGTTACAAACAAATTGGAATTGTTTGAGATGCTTGTTCGGATCTTCATTGGAAAGTCCATGAAAAATGGGTAGTCGGTGGAGGAAGCCACTCTTTAGCTCGATATCCTTCATGTTTTCCTCCGGTTGTGGAAAAGCAATGCTCGAAGGCCCGCTGCTCCATTCTGTTGAGCAGGTGCGCTGACGAAGAGATTGTCCTGCATTGGCCATGTTGATTTCTTGTGCTTCTGCTTCTGAATTGTGGTCGGTTGATGAGGCTAAAGTATGGTCGGTTGATGAATGTGAAGACTCGGAACCTTCCTCGATGATGGGATGATCCAGGATGTCTGTTTGAGCTTTAAGTCTCGCTATTCTCTCTGCGATTTCCTCAAACTTTGTTCTAGATGGTCCAGGATTCTGATCGGACATTCATTAGCCTGAGCATCCACCAAAGACCAAGTGTTAGTATCAACAAATAATTTTTAGATGTATATAGGAATACTAACTAAAATTGTAATGCATATTTAGAAAACAAGGTGATAACAAATAAAATAGTAAAACTATCAAAGCATACTATAAATACACACAAATACTTAAAAACTACTAATACACACAAAATTTATACAAAATTTATAATAGTTAAGACACTATATGTATTTTACTAAGTAATGCAATTGATTTAATCAATTTTAGGGGCTATGCACATGAATAAACTAAGACACATGTTTTCTGCAAATTAACACTATATAATGCTAAACCTAAAAAATTTAGTTAGAACATATATAAACAAGGTTGAAATACAAGCAAACCATAATTCACATTGAATTTATGCACCACACATTTTCTTGCAATAAAATGCATTAAACAATAATCCTACGTGAAAGATGGAGTGAATGCATAAGAGAAAACGTTAGAACCTGCAGAAAACAAACGAGTTACGTGTTTAAAATATGAATGAAAAGAATGACCTCTTCTTCGATCTTATGCCCCTAACTTCACTTAGGTTAGGGTACTCGGTAGTGAAATCCGAGTATCATAAAACCTTAGAGAGGTTATGCAAGCTAAGTAACGGTTGTTAGTCCTTTACAGTTTTTAATGCACAAATAAACACAAAAATTTGACTAAGTTTTATTTATTTCCTTTGGTCCCGATGGTACGTGGTGCAGAGGCTCTCGACTGTGCAATGGGTCTCGTTCATCCGAAGATGAAGTCTGATTCCAGGAGGTCTAAGCATGCATAATCCGATATACCATCTATTTAAAGGATTATGTCGTATTAAGTTCATGTATTTATCCGTATTCGTATGCACTTATGATTTACAGAGAGTACGCGAAATGATCATTCGGTAAATTTCTTGGACGTGCGGCCCGCGCGAAAATATATACCGACTACAATTCAGCTTAGTTACGTTTAGAAATGGTTAGTAGGAATAGAGATAACGCGAGAGGTAAGGACTAATATTTAGAACAACCCGAGGCTTACTCGTAAGAGTATATACTCCAATGTTGTTCCTAGAGACACCCTGAGGCTAACCAGTTACGGTATATACTCCAATGGTGTTCTATTGCTTAGATCCGAAACCCGGCACCAATCATAAACACATTCACCATATCCAACAATCAGCCAAATTTGTGAGATAGTATATAATCTCAAGTTCTTAGTAAACTCCGCCCACAACCTCGTGCCCATAACTTCACTTAGGTTATGGCGTGTGGTGATAAAATCCACACATCACGAGGGGTTAAGGAGATAAACCAGAAAAAGAGGCACCACCTATTCCAAAGAACGAAACCTTATAACCAATACTCGTGCACAATGTAAATCAATTTAAGTACGTCTACGTTTTGATTGCGCCTATGATTTAAAAGGAATACACGACTTAGTTATTGAATAAATCTCTTGTCCGTGCGGCCCGCGCGAAAATGTATACCAACTATCGTTAATCCTCGTAATTGTTGGAAATGACCAGTTGGGATAGATGTAACGCGAGAGGTGAGAACTAATTTCTGGGAACAACCTGAGGCTAACTCGTAAGAGTATATACTCCATTGTTGTTCTTAGAAACACCCCGAGGCTTACTCGTAAGAGTATATACTCCAATGGTGTTCTGTTTTCTTAGTTCAAAACCCGTCACCATTCATAACCCTTCTAGACATCATAACCAACTCTTACTCGAATTCACAAGATAGTATACAATCTCAAGTGTTTGTAAACTCCGCCCACAACCTCGTGCCCATAACTTCACTTAGGTTATGGCGTGTGGTGATGAAATCCACACATCACGAAGGGTTAAGGAGATAGACAAACAAAAGAGGCACCACCTATTCCATAGAGATTTATTTAATAACTAAGTACTAGTACTCAAATTAAATCAAAGACTATCCTTTAACATGGAAATAAATTATGCAAGTGTAAAATAAACTAAGTATGAATAAATTCGGCTAAGTAAAAGTAGGCATTGTAAACATGTATGAAAATTTCTTTAAGTATAAACAAGAATGAACAAGTATGTACTTCGAAAATTTAGACATGCTTTTAATCACAAATGTACAACGAAATCATACAAAAACATTCTAACTCCCCGGCAACGGCGCCAAAAATTGATACGAGCAAAACATGCATTCACGTTAACTTAAAAACACAGATTACGCGCATTGCAATTTAAACCCTTCTTTTGTCATTTGTAATATTGGCGAGTAGGGATCGTTCTTTATCCGGGGAATTAAGGGCGCATGCATGGTTTCGTTAATAAGCGGAAATGTAAATGTTTGGGGGGATTGGAAGTTGGTTATTCAATCTACGAATTTAAAGTACATAACATGCAAACACAACTAAAACTCTTAGGCATCTAACATGTTTTACTCATAGACAAGTTTCAACAATCAAGAAACTTAAAGTCTAATTATGCTTGCTAAAAATAAGAAGTTACACTATTAATTACATGTGATCAACTCATCTTATTAACCTACCCTTTTCATGCATCAAACCTTTGTGTAAGTTGCAAAATTCATAACTTATAACTAAGTACACATGCTTGATAATTGTGTAGGAATGCAACTTAGCGTATAAACATCCTAAACAACATACGATCATCGAAACATGCAAAAGAGAGGGACTTAGCGTATTTTCTAACACATGCTTACGAAGCTTTAAGATTGTATCAAACATGCATAAAAAGCTATAAATCATAAACACATGCATATTACAAATCGGTTTAGGCACATGAAACACAAATCTAAACTTGTTATTCATTTGATACACAAATCTAAACTTTCTAAACTTGTTATTCCAATACATCAAAAGATTCACATACAAAGCTAAAGAAATGAAAGTGAAGATCATGGTTACACTTTTTATCTTGAGTGCTTGATGAACTACGGTGGAGATGGACTTCCTTCACAAGGGACTTAGCGTATTGTGAGGGATGGAGGATGGTTTGCTTCGGCTTGGAAGGATGGAGGAACCCTAGCTTGCTTCGGCCTTGAATGGAGGAAGATGATGCTTCGGCTTGGTGTGTGAACTCTTAAGTGTTTAATGGTGGAGGAGTATTTGTGTAGAGCTTTGCTTAGTAAAATGAGTGATCCTTTTCTTCAAGGCCGGCCTCCCTCTTATATAGGCAAGGATGTGTGCCTTCTCTCTTCCACCTTGCCTCCTCCATTTAATGCATGCAATGATCATTAAGGCAAGTCACACACTTAGTCACACACTTAGTCACCATTGCCGAACCCTAAGCATGAATCACCTAGCTTGTCACCATGGCAAGTCATCTTTTCATTCAATGCAAAGCAAGAGTCACCTAGTGTAGTCACCATTTGGGAACCCTAAGCATGAATCACCATGTGTAGTCACCATTTGTGATTATTAGCTTGATAATGTTGACTTGCCCTTTCAAAACAAGACTTTTCCTCTTCACCAAAAGGCATCTAGGCCGAATTACATGGGTTTGGGCTTGTTAATGGGCCGAAACAAGAGTTGAGAATTCGGCCCACAATTTGCTTTGTGGCCCGGCCCATTTTCGGAGGTCCAAAATCGCAAAAATCGCAAAATCGCCGAAATTCCTCCGAATTGCGTCGTTATTAATCTCCACCGTAATGAACTTCAAAATAACAATTTAAATAAGGAAAACATAAAACTAAGATAATAACATAGCTAAACGTAAAGGGAAATGCGTTAAGAAACGAGCATAAAATGCGTATATCAAGTGGCAGGCTGGTATAGCTGTGTTTGACGGAGGTTGTCCATTTATGTGGTGTACCTGTGTTCCAGTTCGCTGGCCGAGGTAATCAGCTACAACTGTGTGTTGACAAGCTTTACAGCGAGCATTGTGAACCAAATTACGAGTTAGTACCAGTTTTTATCCTCAAATTGGCGGGCGATCTTTGAAGACTAATCAGGCTTTGGAGGTCATGTTGTGGACCTCGGTATTGCAGTTCCGGAGGATTTGAGACCAGCAGTTTCAGCTGTTCGAGGTTGCTTGCAGAACCAGGTTGTTGTCCACTTTGATTTTGATATTGTTTGTGATACTCGCAAAACATGCTTTTACGATAACACAAAGTAGACCTTAAAAACACCGATTACGCGCATTGCAATTTAAACCCTTCGTTTGTCATTTGTAATATTGGCGAGTAGGGATCGTTCTTTATCCGGGGAATTAAGGGCGCATGCATGGTTTCGTTATTATGCGGAAATGTAAATATTTGGGGGGATTGGAAGTTGGTTATTTAATCTACGAATTTAAAGTACATAACATGCAAACACAACTAAAACTCTTAGGCATCTAACATGTTTTACTCATAGACAAGTTTCAACAATCAAGAAACTTAAAGTCTAATTATGCTTGCTAAAAATAAGAAGTTACACTATTAATTACATGTGATCAACTCATCTTATTAACCTACCCTTTTCATGCATCAAACCTTTGTGTAAGTTGCGAAATTCATAACTTATAACTAAGTACACATGCTTGATAATTGTGTAGGAATGCAACTTAGCGTATAAACATCCTAAACAACATACGATCATCGAAACATGCAAAAGAGAGGGACTTAGCGTATTTTCTAATACATGCATTCGAAGCTTTAAGATTGTATCAAACATGCATAAAAAGCTATAAATCATAAACACATGCATATTACAAATCGGTTTAGGCACATGAAACACAAATCTAAACTTGTTATTCATTTGATACACAAATCTAAACTTTCTAAACTTGTTATTCCAATACATCAAAAGATTCACATACAAAGCTAAAGAAATGAGAGTGAAGATCATGGTTACACTTTTTATCTTGAGTGCTTGATGAACTACGGTGGAGATGGACTTCCTTCACAAGGGACTTAGCGTATTGTGAGGGATGGAGGATGGTTTGCTTCGGCTTGGAAGGATGGAGGAACCCTAGCTTGCTTCGGCCTTGAATGGAGGAAGATGATGCTTCGGCTTGGTGTGTGAACTCTTAAGTGTTTAATGGTGGAGGAGTATTTGTGTAGAGCTTTGCTTAGTAAAATGAGTGATCCTTCTCTTCAAGGCCGGCCTCCCTCTTATATAGGCAAGGATGTGTGCCTTCTCTCTTCCACCTTTCCTCCTCCATTTAATGCATGCAATGATCATTAAGGCAAGTCACACACTTAGTCACACACTTAGTCACCATTGCCGAACCCTAAGCATGAATCACCTAGCTTGTCACCATGGCAAGTCATCTTTTCATTCAATGCAAAGCAAGAGTCACCTAGTGTAGTCACCATTTGGGAACCCTAAGCATGAATCACCATGTGTAGTCACCATTTGTGATTATTAGCTTGATAATGTTGACTTGCCCTTTCAAAACAAGACTTTTCCTCTTCACCAAAAGGCATCTAGGCCGAATTACATGGGTTTGGGCTTGTTAATGGGCCGAAACAAGAGTTGAGAAATCGGCCCATAATTTGCTTTTTGGGCCGGCCCATTTTTCGTGGTCCGAAATCGCAAAAATCGCAAAATCGCCGAAATTCCTCCGAATTGCGCCGTTATTAATCTCCACCGTAAATATCTTCAAAATAACAATTTAAGTAAGGAAAACATAAAAACTAAGATAATAACACAGCTAAACGAAAAGGGAAATACGTTAAGAAACGGGCATAAAATGCGTATATCAAATTCCCCCACACTTAGACTTTGCTAGTCCCTTAGCAAACACTAAGTTAAACTAAGACTCTCTAAGAATTTAAAACAAAAGAAAGAACAACTAAGCCCTTAGCTAAAATTTGTCTCAGAATTTGCATAAGTATATGGCGATGGCTCACATGAATTTCAACGTGTATGCTCAACGAATTCAAGAGATAATTGCGATATAATTTATGTAATGAACAAGTAAGACATAGAGAAAACAATGGTTATGTTATAGCTGTGCATGCTTTGAATAAAGGTTTAATCAACTCACAAGGATGCACTCATCATATTTTTCACTCATGAAAATGGTTCACTTAAAGTGTATATGAATTGAAATGAAAACCACATGAATAAAGTTTGATTATTTGCACAAATGAACCAAAACCATAAGCTTACTCATGCAACTTACTCTACTAATTGAAAGCTACTCATTTTAAGGATCATAAAGGACTTTTAGTGAGGTTGTAATGGGGTTAAGGCTAAGGCATTCGAAATTTAGATATGTGGTGATAAAAACGTTCCAACGACTTAGTCTAGCACCATATTCAGTCCTCCATCTCCATTTGAATGTTACCATGTATACTTCAATGCACTAATCTACCCTTTGAGCTTTTCGGACAGGACAAAGGCCATATTTTGTTCTATTTTTGGGCCTTCAATTTATCGTAATCTCCAAATCCGCAAATAAGGGGGACGTTAATCCAAATGGTTTATTCTTAGAACACAACATATTGCCATGAGAGATAATAATTTTTTTTTTCTTTTCATTCTCTCAAATATTTTTTTCTTTTCTTTTTGGCAATTTCATACTTTTTAAGTTATTTGGACAAGTCTTTCCCCTTACTCACATTAACTCTTTCAATCTTTCTTACCAAACCATAATCTTATGTGCTAGTTTCGAAAAATTCTCACCAAGTTTCCGGAACAAAGGTAAGGATATTCTATACTAGGGTAAGTGTTTAGGTATATATGGTGATAAAAGAAAAGCTTAACGTGGGCTCAATTGGTTTATCTAGGGGTGTCGCAACTTGTGCGTACAAATGGGATACATGGATATATGGCAATGTGGTGGAAAATCCTAAATGCCTTTAATCATTTCCAAAATCAAAGTATGTATCAACTTAAAAGCTTTGCAAATTGACATGAGTAAGTTCTAGTATTCTCTAGTTCATTAAAATCTATGGCAAGCAATCAAATGAGGCATATATAAGCTAGTATCTACGAAATGGATGTACATTCACTCGAATAAAGAACAGATAGCTCAAAAGCTCACATAGGGTTCATATGATTAAAAACTTATTCAAGCATGCGATTTCTGTACCATGTTTTGCAATTCATATCTACTACATGTTAAAAACATATAGAATATCTCAATTAGCACAAGAATTCGATGCATGTGATTCATACGCCATATGTGTTCGTATTGATCCAATTTCATCATTGACTAGTTAAGGGCATCCTAAAGACTCTGAAAAACACTAATTTAGACACAATTAAATTGTAAACCCTTCCCCCACACTTAAACTCTACATTGCCCTCAATGTACTTAAAGAAAACATAGAATTTAAACATGGAGTGTAGGATCTACGGAAATTTTAATCTAATACGCAAAAAGCCATTAAATTAAGTAAAAGGGGAGAAGAAAACAAATCTGTTGTCTCCCTATTGGGTTGCCTCCCAACAAGCGCTCGTTTTACGTCGTTAGCTTTGGACGTGATGCATCAGTTTGGTTTTGAAATGGCCGGTTCTTGGAGTTGCATCTCCTCCACGGTGTGCTCCGCAAATGCCTCAAAATAGGGCTTCAAGCGATGGCCATTTACTTTGAACTCACTACCCTTGTCGATAGATCGAATGAGAACTGCCCCATGAGGTAGGACTTGAGAAACTATGAATGGCCCCATCCATCGAGAGCGAAGCTTTCCCGGAAAGAGCTTAAGTCTTGAATTGAAAAGCAATACTTTCTGCCCCGGTTCAAAACTCTTCCCGCGAATCATCTGATCGTGGATCTTTTTCGTCTTCTCTTTGTAAATCCACGCATTGTCGAAAGCATCATTTCTGATTTCTTCTAGTTCATTAAGTTGTAGCTTCCGATGCAAGCCTGCGGCATCTCGATCGATGTTGAATTTCTTCACGGCCCACCATGCCTTGTGCTCCAATTCAACCGGAAGATGGCACGCCTTCCCATAAATTAGTCGGAAAGGTGACATACCAATGGGGGTCTTGTAGGCAGTCCTGTAAGCCCACAATGCATCGTCTAAGCATTGACTCCAATCTTTCCGGTTGGGGCGGACGGTTCGCTCCAGAATCTTCTTTATCTCACGGTTGGAAACTTCAGCCATTCCATTGGTTTGAGGGTGGTATGGTGTGGAAACCTTGTGTTTGACGCCATACTTCCTCATTAGTGCTTCCACCGTGCGGTTGCAAAAGTGACTTCCACCATCGCTGATTAGGACGCGTGGCATTCCAAATCTACTGAAAATGTTAGTTCGTAGGAAATCTGCAACAACTCGCGAATCATTAGTCCGGGTGGCCTTTGCCTCCACCCATTTAGAAACATAATCTACTGCGAGTAAGATGTAAGTAAAACCATTGGAGGGAGGAAATGGTCCCATAAAATCAATACCCCACACATCAAAAATTTCAACATTAAATATGTAGTGTTGTGGCATTTGATCTTTAGGCCCTAAATTACCGAATCTTTGGCACTTATCACATGTAGCGCAATATGCATGAGCATCGCGAAATAAACTAGGCCAAAAGAAACCGCAATCTAAAATTTTAAGGGCTGTCCTCCTAGAACCAAAGTGTCCCCCACATGCTTCATTGTGACAAAAGTCTAGAATGGGCTTAAACTCACTATCCGGGATACATCTCCTAATTACTAAATCGGAGCATTGTTTCCATAAATAAGGCTCATCCCAGATAAAGGTTCTAGCATTATGCTTAAGTTTGTCACGTTGAAATTTATGCATGGTAGACGGAAACTCACCGGTAACTAAGTAATTTACAATATCGGCATACCAAGGAGTTTCCGAAGTAGTTACCTCAATTCCGAAGAGTTTTTCATCCGGAAAAGTTTCTTCGATCTCGATAGGCTCATGGTCACCTATCAAACGTGATAGGTGGTCAGCGACGACGTTTTCTACTCCCTTCTTATCCTTGATTTCTATGTTGAATTCTTGGAGTAGAAGTATCCATCTGATAAGCCGTGGTTTTGCGTCCTTCTTGAGCATTAGATACTTCAAAGCTGCATGGTCGGTAAACACAGTTACTTTAGTTTGAAGTAAATAAGATCGAAATTTATCTAAAGCAAAAACCACGGCAAGAAACTCCTTCTCGGTGGTAGTATAATTTCTTTGCGCTTCATCAAGCGTCCGAGAGGCGTAATAGATTACGCAAGGCTTCTTGTCCTTCCGCTGACCCAAGACGGCTCCTACGGCATAATCCGAGGCGTCGCACATGAGTTCAAATGGCAGAGACCAATCAGGGCTGCACAAAATAGGAGCGCTCGTAAGAAGCTCCTTTAACTTGTTGAAGGCAGCGTTGCATTCTTCATCAAAGACGAACGGGGTCTCCTTTTGCAGCAGTTTACACAAGGGGCGAGAGATGTGGGAAAAGTCCTTGATAAACCTACGATAAAATCCTGCGTGTCCAAGAAATGAACGAATCTCTCTAACCGAAGTTGGAGAGGGTAAGTGACGCACAAGATCTACTTTAGATTTATCTACTTCTAACCCTTTTTCGGAAATAATATGACCTAACACTATCCCTTGCGTAACCATGAAATGGCACTTCTCCCAATTAAGCACCAAGTTCGTTTCAACGCATCTTTGTAAAATTGTTTCTAAATTGTTTAAGCATGCATCAAAATCACTCCCAAATACACTAAAGTCGTCCATGAATACTTCAATAATTTTTTCAATGTACTCGGAGAAAATTGAGAGCATGCAACGTTGAAATGTACCTGGTGCGTTACACAGTCCAAATGGCATTCGGCGATATGCAAACGTTCCGAAAGGGCATGTGAACGTTGTCTTTTCTTGATCTTCCTCCGCAATGCTAATTTGGTTGTAGCCGGAGTATCCGTCGAGAAAACAATAAAATGCATGGCCGGCTAATCTTTCCAGCATTTGGTCGATGAATGGTAAGGGAAAATGATCCTTGCGGGTTGCGGCGTTGAGCTTCCGGTAATCAATGCACACTCGGTGTCCAGTGATCGTCCGTTGTGGCACAAGTTCATTTTCCAGATTCTCGACGACGGTGATTCCCGATTTCTTAGGTACAACCTGCACTGGGGAAACCCAACGGCTATCAGAAATAGGGTAAATAACTCCACAGTCCATGAGTTTAATTACCTCCTTTTTTACCACCTCCATCATCGGAGGGTGGAGCCGACGTTGCGCTTCCCGCGTAGGCTTGGTGCCTTCTTCAAGGAAAATCCTATGCACACATGTTGCTGGATTTATTCCCTTGATGTCCGCAAGTGTCCAGCCTATTGCGGGTTTGTACCGTTTGAGCACACTCACGAGCTTCTCCTCCTGTTCCTCTTCTAGCGCGGACGAAATAATGACCGGTAAAGTTTCATTCTCGCCCAAGTACGCATACTTCAGATGGTCCGGTAGTAGCTTGAGTTCTAAAACTGGAGCTTCTACGATGGAAGGAACCATTTTATTAGTACCAAAAGTAATTGGTAAAGGAGGAGAAAAGCTTACTTTTCGTGGTGCCGCATTTAGGGCCATGGCCATGTCTTGAATACGAGGTTCAAGCTCTAGTAAAGCCTCGAGAAGGCCGTCATGCCCAAGTTGAATGGCCATGTCGAGTTCATCCTCATTGATGGTGTCGAGGTAGCCTTGTGCTAAGGTATCCACAGGATCGTATGTCGAAATGGCAGCTACGCTCGACATTGGAAACTTCATCCCGTCCAGGATGTTGAACTCGATTCTTTCTCCATCAATCTCCATGGAGACAGTGCCTTGAAACACATCAATCTTCGTTCTCGCAGTCCGCATGAAAGGTCGCCCAAGTAGCAATGGCGTGGTGTTCAGTGGACTCTCTTCCATGTCAACTATGTAGAAATCGGCTGGGAATATCAAGTTGTTGACTTGTACGAGAACGTCTTCTACGTATCCCCTCGGATACTTGTGGGTGCGATCGGCTAACTGGATGACAACACCATCTTGCTTGAGATCTCCAAGCTCCATCGATTCGAAAAGATAGTATGGCATGACGTTGATGGAGGCTCCAAGATCAAGCATCACATCTTGGAAATGGTTGTCACCGATTACGCAAGGAACTGCAAAGCTCCCTGGGTCCTTCAGTTTTGGGGGTAGCCGACGCTGCAAAACCGCCGAAACGGTTGCGTTCACCTTCACGACCTCCTTCTCTCGAGTTTGCCTCCTCTGAGTGCATAATTCTTTCAGAAACTTGGCGTATATAGGCACTTGCTTTATGCACTCGATCAAGGGCAAATTCACTTGCACCTTTCGGAAGATGTCCAGGATATCTTCATATTGGGCATCCTTCTTCTTTGATTTTGCTAATCTGCTTGGGAAAGGTGCAACAGCAAACGGAGAATTAGTAATCACCGTATTTGAAGGAATAGGGCTTTTACCTTTGATTGGGGTAGGTTGTGGAGGTGATTGTGCCTTGGTGACAGTAGGCGTCACCTTCTTTTTCTCGGCCTCTTGAATTGCCGGATCGATCTCATCTTCTTCTTTGTTGGTGATGTCCTCGATGGTGACTTCATCAAGATGAGATTGCTTGGTCTTTGGTTCCTCAAGTATCTTCCCACTCCTTGTGACTATAGCATTCACGTTTCTTTGATTAGGAGTGGTTTGAGGTGGAAGCCGACCGGTTTCCTTGATTTGGCCCATGAAATCAACAAGCTGGCCAAGCTGCTTCTTCACTTCGGTGATGTCGCGGCCATGTGAGTCAAGTGTCTCCTTTGTCTTCGATTGTCCGTCGAGGAGAACTTGAGTTGAGGCCGAAAGTTGCGACAACATCTTGTCGTAATCCGGATTGGTGAAGGGTTGTGATGACGAACCATGCTGCATCGGTGGTCGTGGTTGAAATGGAGGGCGTTGGTAGCTTTGTTGAGGTTGAGATGCTGGAGGGTTCAAAGTTCCCTCGTTGCTGCTCCATCTAAAACCTGGATGATCACGGTTGACATAGTTGTTGTAGTTGTTATACCTTTGTCCTCCCTGATATCCGCCGATGGCGTTAGCGTGCTCCGGCTCGCTTGCCTGCTCCTGCGCTTGAGGGCATTGGTCATTGTGGTGACCGTGTGTTTGACATATGCCGCAAACAGGCCGTTGAGTTGCCTTCGCTCTTGTCGTCTCGAGTTCTAACACCTTCTCTAGCATATGAGCTAGTTTGTCGTACTTCTCGTCCGCGTCGGTTGTTGAACTCGCCTCACCGACTGCTCGTCTGTTGGACATTCCGTATTGTGCATCATTATTCGCCCGATTCTCTAGAAGAGTTCTAGCTTCGGTTTCGGTTAAGTCCATGAATGCACCGGTGGCTGCTGCATCCAGCAATTCCCTATCGATCGGTTTGAGACCATCGTAAAAGTAATTCATGAGATTGGTCTCGGAGAATCCATGCGATGGGCAAGTGGCACATAAAACCTTGAATCGGTCGTAGTATTGGCCGAAGGTCTCGTCCGGTTTCTGTGTGATGCCAGTGATTTGCTTTCTCAAGACGGTGATCTTTGAGGCCGGGAAGTACTTCGCTAGGAACATATCCGCAAGTTGCTTCCATGAGGTAATATGGTTCGGCGGTAGTTCCATTAGCCAAGACTCGGCCCTGTCGACTAGGGTGAATGGAAATGCCTTCAGCTTGAAGAGCTCCGTATCAGCATCAGATGGCTTCATGCTGTTGCAAACAAATTGGAATTGTTTGAGATGCTTGTTCGGATCTTCATTGGAAAGTCCGTGAAAAATGGGTAGTCGGTGGAGGAAGCCACTCTTTAGCTCGATATCCTTCATGTTTTCCTCCGGTTGTGGAAAAGCAATGCTCGAAGGCCCGCTGCTCCATTCGGTTGAGCAGGTGCGCTGACGAAGAGACTGTCCTGCATTGGCCATGTTGATTTCTTGTGCTTCTGCTTCTGAATTGTGGTCGGTTGATGAGGCTAAAGTATGGTCGGTTGATGAATGTGAAGACTCGGAACCTTCCTCGATGATGGGATGATCCAGGATGTCAGCTCTAAGTCTCGCTAGTCTTTCTGTGAGTTCCTCAAACTTTGTTCTAGATGGTCCAGGATTCCGATCGGACATTCATTAGCCTGAGCATCCACCAAAGACCAAGTGTTAGTATCAACAAATAATTTTTAGATGTATATAGGAATACTAACCAAAATTTGTAAGGCATAATTAGAAAACAAAGCGATAACAAATAAAATAGTAAAACAATCAAAGCAGACTATAAATACTCACAAATACATAAAAACTACTAAAACACACAAAATGTATAATAGTTAAGACACTAGATGTAATTTACTAAATAATGCAAATGATTTAATCAATTTTAGGGCTATGCACATGAACGTAATAAACTAAAAACACACGTTTTCTGCAAATTAACACTATATAATGCTAAACCTAAGAATTTAGTTAGAACACATATAAACAAAGTTCAAATACAAGCAAACAATAATTCACATTGAATTTATGCATCACACATTTTTTTTTTCAATAAAATGCATTAAACAACAATCCTACGTGAAAGATGGAGTGCATGCATAAGAGAAAACGTTAGAACCTGCAGAAAACACACGAGTTACGTGCTAAAAAAATGAATGCAAAGAATGACCTCTTCTTCGATCTCATGTCCCTAACTTCACTTAGGTTAGGGTACTCGGTAGTGAAATCCGAGTATCATAAAACCTTAGAGAGGTTATGCAAGCTAAGTAACGGTTGTTAGTCCTTTACAGTTTTTAATGCACAAATAAACACAAAAATTTGACTAAGTTTTATTTATTTCCTTTGGCCCCGAGGCTTACTCGTAAGAGTATATACTCCAATGTTGTTCCTAGAGACACCCCGAGGCTAACCAGTTACGGTATATACTCCAATGGTGTTCTATTGCTTAGATCCGAAACCCGGCACCAATCATAAACCCACTCACCATATCCAACAATCAGCCAAATTTGTGAGATAGTATATAATCTCAAGTTCTTAGTAAACTCCGCCCACAACCTCGTGCCCATAACTTCACTTAGGTTATGGCGTGTGGTGATAAAATCCACACATCATGAGGGGTTAAGGAGATAAACCAGAAAAAGAGGCACCACCTATTCCAAAGAACGAAACCTTATAACCAATACTCGTGCTCAATGTAAATCAATTTAAGTACGTCTACGTTTTGATTGCGCCTATGATTTAAAAGGAATACACGACTTAGTTATTGAATAAATCTCTTGTCCGTGCGGCCCGCGCGAAAATGTATACCAACTATCGTTAATTCTCGTAATTGTTGGAAATGACCAGTTGGGATAGATGTAACGCGAGAGGTGAGAACTAATTTCTGGGAACAACCTGAGGCTAACTCGTAAGAGTATATACTCCATTGTTGTTCTTAGAAACACCCCGAGGCTTACTCGTAAGAGTATGTATGAAAGGACCCAACCCCGATTTAGCTTCCTAAATCAGAATCAAACCCCTTCGAAAACACGAACCAACAAAAACTTTTCGAAATTTGGGCAGAGTTTCGTTACTAGCGTGGAATTACCATTACCTGCACGCTGAAAATACACTTCATCCATGCCACAAAAAGCAAACCGTGGGCACCAATCCCATCCGGATTTCTCAATATATCAACAGTAAGGTAAAGTAGTAAATATATATGCACTTTACCGAATTCCAGTGTAAAATTGTATAACGTATTCAATAGGAAGCTCAGAGCGACATCTAATACATAATCGTATACGCATACCACAGTAGGTAGAACAATCAACCTACTGGATGAAACAAAGTAGCTCGAGCACTATGCCTCCGACCATGACGTGCGACACCAGAGCCAGAACTGCAAACTGGGCACGGAAACCGAAAAGCCCAGGTGAAAGACAATAAACACGTTAGAGTGAGTGGACGAAAATAAATGTCTTTCACCAGATAATAAATATGTTATAAAAACATATGCGAGTCCAGGTAAATATAAACAACATAGTACACGAGGTAAAACTCATACTCCTCCAGTGTACTGAGCATGCAAGTAAAATCCCACGGGGTCACTCATGGACACCTCCGTGCTAGTACAGTCTGAACCACGGAGTCCCTGACTACCACGTGATTCTAAGCCAGAAATGGCCTCGGTTCCGGGGAATACGCCCCTCACCGGTCTGGTTGGGGAAACGCCCCTCCAGGCGGCCCTCCGTCGGGGATCAGCCGACGAGGCAAGGTGTATCGATACAACAACGTAACTGAGACTGTACTCTGTGAAAACCAAATCACAAGCAAATCGATGCAAATGCATGAAACAACATATAAGTGTATGCATATTCGTATACGTATATCCGTATAAACATATTCGTATAATCGTAAACACATGCTTATATAATCATAATCTCGTATGAAATCTCATGCTCGTAAAACCATAATCATGCTGCATGCTCAAGTTCATAAAACGTATATAAACGACTCGCAATCAATCCGTGAAAATAAATTGTCCACTCACAGACTGGCGTAACGCGTATCGCGTTAACCCGTGATCCGGCGGAATGTCCCTCGCCAAACAAACGATCACGAACCCCTGAATATCCACAATGTCCAATATTCAAAGTCATAATCCGACAATACAAATCAAACCACGAGAAACCACCGTTCTCGGAAATACACAATTCAAAGTCGACAAATCGTCGAAAATCCGTATATACCACCTCAATACCTCGCTTTATGTTCGGACGCTCAACTCGAAAAACGAACCTCCCCACTGCGTTCGGAGCGCGATTTCGAGTCAAACGACATGCAACTTGCCGAAAGTCAAAAAGTCAACCCGTTGACCGTTGACCGCCGTTGACCGCCGTCCACGGCGGCGCCACTGTTGACCGGAAAATTTCACGGCGGAGCCACCCCTATTCCACTCAAAATCACCCACTGAGCAACTTTGTCAACTGCACCGAAGTCCAATTCTCACTCTAACACATCCAATTTCAATGAAACCCGAATTGTACACAAATTTTCCAATCCAAAATTCTCCATGTATACATCGAATTGAAACACGAAACTTACAGGGAAGCATCAAGGGGATGAGAGCTTCAAAGCCCACTCAAAGTTGTAGCTCAATTCGGCCGAAATCGGAGTTCACCATTAAACCCAAAAATTTGCAAACTTGGCCGGATTTTTCTCTCTCTCCGGCGAGCCTCGCCGCAAACGGTGGCCGGCACCACCACGAGGGAACCACGCCGAGCATAACTAGCCCTAGGCCGAAGCCTAGGGTGGCCGGAATCGATCCACCACCGTGGAGCCACCATGAAGCCAACGTGAAATCTCACTCTCCACCGAGTTGACCGAGTCAACTCGGTCAACACCCAAACTGGAAAGTCTTCCCCTTGCCCAAAATAGCAGGTTACTATATATAGCCTTTCCCAAAATGGAAACTTCATGTTTATCCATTTCGACGAACTTCAAACGCGCATAACTTCTTCGTCGTAATTCCGATTCCGATAATTCTCGCGGCCATGAATTCGACTCGACATAATCTTTCATAATCACCCAAAGTCAAACACATCAACCAAACGGACAAAAAGTCAACCCTTTGAACCAACACACAATTAAATCAACCAAACAATCAACAATCGGCAAAATTCGCAACTAATTCCTCGTAACTCCAAATCATGCTCCGGAAGTTCCCACGAACTCGAAATTAAATTCTGAACAACTTCCATGAAGAAGCCGAAACCAAATTCTCGTCCGATAATTTAGTCGCGAACAAACCCGCCATTTAAATCCGTTTCCGTCGAAACTTCAAATATTCATAACAAATTCCTCGGTCGTCCAAATAACAATCCGGAACCGCCCACGAACTCGTAATCACACGTACAACGACTCTCGAGAAGAGACCCGGCTCCAATTCTCGGCCAAGAATTTAGTCGTTAACGAGTTCGGCGCTTCAAACAGCTGTCGTAAACCTGCGACTACGCAGTAACTTACGTATACAGCTGATCATACTGCTGATTCTGGTCCGGGTCGTCACAAATCCACCCCCCTTAGAAAAATTTCGACCTCGAAATTTCCGAGTATGCCGACTACAAGGTAGGAGCACTGCCTCTGCATACTGCTCAACTCACCAACGGCAACCTCAACTGAACAACTCTGACAACCGTCTCCACAATAGGAGATAATTCCGTGTTGGAATCCCTGTACCCTCAAATCACAAATCTGAACTGGCTCACACAATCGCCAAGTGTTCCTACATAATGAACAGATAGGGTGCACAATAGATAGCAAACCCGAAACACAGTTCCGCCACACGGAACCCAACACACATAAAAGCCAACACTATAGGCGATGTCGAACCACACGGCATAACACAACCTCGCATATGGCCACACACGGATCAAAATATCAAGGCAATCACAACTCAGTTCACACATCAATATATCTCACATATTCATATCAGCATAGCTCGAACATCGAACTCGGGCAATAACCAATCCATTTCCGCTAATCTGACAGTCTGTGGTAACACACTCCACAAAATCGGAAACAAACATTAACTCAAATTCAAACCAAACTCACTCCAACACAATGAAGTACAACATCGTTCCTCAAAACGACGTCAAACAATATCAAAATCACAGTGGACAACAACCTGGTACTGCAAGCAACCTCGAACAGCTGAAACTGCTGGTCCCGAATCCTCCGGAACTACAATACCAAGGTCCACAACATGCCCTCCAAGGTCTGAATAGTCCTCAAAGATCGCTCGCCAATCCGAGGATAAGAACTGGTACCAACTCGTAATCTGGTCCCCAATGCTTACTGCAAAGCTTGCCAACACTCTGTCGTAGCTGATTATCTCGATCAGCGGACTGGGACACAGATACACCACGTAAATAGCCAATCTTCGTCAAACATAGCTATGCCAGCCAACCACTGGAACCATCTCCGAAAGTACAAGGAACTGTACTGAGTACGTCAGACGACCTACAAAGGCCCAACAATTGGTATCACGAACCAAAGTGCAAACAACATACACAAACACAACAACAATCGCCACGTCTAATCGGAAATCTTCAATGGCTGACACTTCTCGGCAAGTCTCTGCCTCCTAGCCATCGCCAGTCGACGAATGTGGCATCAGCACACACAAGCTGCTACATTGCTCTTCATGTTGCGTCACGAGTAGTAAACTTGGAATATCAGGCACATCTCCGTACCACTGGTGCACATCGCACGCAAAACAATTAGCTTTAACATCTCACACTTGAACTCAGCTCCCATAGCTCGCAACTCGGCTAACACGGAAACTCGAGCCACACACACATGAAACACTGACGCTCCTGACTCTCGACTGAATGCATCAGCAACAACATCATCCCAGACGGATGATCAAAGTACAACCTCTAACCTTCCCCGAACAAACTCAAAGGTGCAGCCATAGTCGTTAATCGACTCCATCCATCGACACTGCCTCAAGCCCAAACCTGGCCGAAAATGCAAGTGGATGTAACTCAAGTGATCAGTGCACATCCTACACTGCGCTGTACGCCGTAGTAGTAGTGTCTCGAACTCTCTGATGCTAACATAAACATAGCTACTCCCAAATCATACACAGGATACGTAGCTACATAAGGTTTCCGCTGCCCGAAACCATGAGCCACCGTTCTGCTACACATCATCAAAGCACAACCAAATCCAAACCTCGATGCCTCGCCGTAACTCACGACCACGAACTCACCACGATCGTCAGGTAAGGTCAAAACCGAAACAACGGTCAATCATCTTGCAGGAGTAAGTAACTCTCCTCGCGTGCATCGAACCACTTGATACGCGCAAAACATGCATTCACGATAACACAAAGTCGACCCTAAAAACACCGATTACGCGCATTTCAATTTAAACCCTTCTTTTGTCATTTATAATATTGGCGAGTAGGGATCGTTCTTTATCCGGGGAATTAAGGGCGCATGCATGGTTTCGTTATTATGCGGAAATGTAAATATTTGGGGGGATTGGAAGTTGGTTATTTAATCTACGAATTTAAAGTACATAACATGCAAACACAACTAAAACTCTTAGGCATCTAACATGTTTTACTCATAGACAAGTTTCAACAATCAAGAAACTTAAAGTCTAATTATGCTTGCTAAAAATAAGAAGTTACACTATTAATTACATGTGATCAACTCATCTTATTAACCTACCCTTTTCATGCATCAAACCTTTGTGTAAGTTGCGAAATTCATAACTTATAACTAAGTACACATGCTTGATAATTGTGTAGGAATGCAACTTAGCGTATAAACATCCTAAACAACATACGATCATCGAAACATGCAAAAGAGAGGGACTTAGCGTATTTTCTAATACATGCATTCGAAGCTTTAAGATTGTATCAAACATGCATAAAAAGCTATAAATCATAAACACATGCATATTACAAATCGGTTTAGGCACATGAAACACAAATCTAAACTTGTTATTCATTTGATACACAAATCTAAACTTTCTAAACTTGTTATTCCAATACATCAAAAGATTCAAATACAAAGCTAAAGAAATGAGAGTGAAGATCATGGTTACACTTTTTGTCTTGAGTGCTTGATGAACTACGGTGGAGATGGACTTCCTTCGCAAGGGACTTAGCGTATTGTGTTGGATGGAGGAGGCTTGATAGCTTCGGCTTGGAAGGAGTAACCTTGCTTGCTTCGGCTTGGAATGGTAAAGGATGTGCTTCGGCTTTGTAATGAACTTTGGAGTGTTTATGGTGGAAGAGTATTTGTGTAGAGCTTTGGCTTGTAAAATGAGAGATGCTCTTAAATGGTTCGGCCTCCTTGGTATTTATAGGGCAAGGATGTTGCTCTTCTCTCTTCCACCTTGCCTTGCTTCATTAAATGCAAGCAATGATCATTAAGGCAAGTCACACCCTTAGTCACACACTTAGTCACCATTTGTGAACCCTAAGCATGAATCACCATGTGTAGTCACCATGGCAAGTCATCTTTTCAATTAATGCAAGCCTTAGTCACCTTGTGTAGTCACCATTTGTGATCATTAGCTTGATAATGTTGACTTGCCGTTTCAAAACAAGACTTTTCCTCTTCACCAAAAGGCTTCCTTGCCGAATTGTTTGGGTTTGGGCTTGATAATGGGCCGAAACAAGAGTTGAGAATTCGGCCCACAATTTGCTTTGTGGCCCGGCCCATTTTCGGAGGTCCAAAATCGCAAAAATCGCAAAATCGCCGAAATTCCTCCGAATTGCGTCGATATTAATCTCCACCGTAATGAACTTCAAAATAACAATTTAAATAAGGAAAACATTAAACTAAGATAATAACATAGCTAAACGTAAAGGGAAATGCGTTAAGAAACGAGCATAAAATGCGTATATCACCACTCGAACTTGACGCCTTCTTCGTCAATCCGGAAAGTGAAGTGGCAATTCAGGAAAATACTGTACAAGCCATCGGTAATAGCCTGCCAAACGCAAGAAACCCCTGATCTCTGGTACACGGGTAGGGCAACCCCAAACCAACACGGCTTCTAACTGGTCAGGAATCACGCCAACTTCCTCGGATAACGTCACACAACCCAAAATCTTCACACTAATCAACCAAAACTCACACTGGCTAAACCTCGCAAACACTTGGTCGTCTCGCAAAGTCCGCGAAACCACTCACAATTGCTTCAGGTGCTGGCCCACACTCCTGGAGTGAATAAGGATATTGTCGACGAACATGACCGCAACTCGTCCAGAATCACCTGAACATCTGGTCCATCGAGTCCACACGATCTACGGGGCATTGGTCAACCAAACACGTGACCAATAACTCGTAATGCCCGCACCACGATCTGAAAGCTAACGCAGCCACATCTGACTCATCAAACCTCAACTGATAATATCCAGTCCCGAAATCAATCCTCGACAAGACTGAAGCTCTCACAAGCTGATCAACCAATCGTCAATCCAAAGCGGAGGATACTCACTCTCCTCTGAAGCGAATCAGGCTTCGGTAGTCAATGCACCATCTCATCGAACCAACCAATATCCGTACACATAATGCAAAAGTACACCACGCAAATACACTAGGTCACATGAAATCTCCTGAAACCTCCTCCAGCAACTCCTGGAGTCGGAACTATAGCTCCATCAGCTCCGCTGGCTCCAAACGACAAAATGCCGGTAAAATGAGTCCAGCGCCTGGTACAAGCTAAATGGTGTAGTCAGTCTCCCGAACTGGAGGAACACCTGGTAACTCCTCCGGAATACATCTGGAAACTCGGAAACCATCTCAATGTCACCAATGTAGGGTACAACAACCATAGTATCCACAACATGGGCTAAACAAACCACACAACTTGTCTCCACCATCCGCTCGACCATCACCACGAAACAGTATCTCGGGGAAATCTGGTCGTCGAAACACAACCTCCTCATCGAGGCACTCGAACACAACCAAATGCGTCGTCAGTAAGTCCATACTCACAAACACACCAAAATCACAACATCCAGCTACAACAAATCCACGGCTAAACCATATCCTCCAACAAGGATCTCGTAACCTCCGGATGGATGCAACACTCTCCAAAACCTCGGAAGTGGAGATACAGACACAATCACCATGGACATCAAACAACAGTAACCTCGGAGAAAAGTCTGTCCTCAAACAAGGTCATGGCACGAACTCCAACATGCCCAACTAGTCGCCCACATCAATTGCGACTTGCTGAATAACTCGTCAAAATGGTACATTGATCAGACGGTAGGAACAACATGAGAGTCTCCTCGTAACTCTAAGTCGTCGAACTGCTAACACAGCTGACTGAGGGCACTCCCTCGTAACGTGACCCTTCTAGCCACCGAAACAGCAACTGAAAGTGCTCCTCGAACACAAATCACCGCAATACCTGCTGCGTGAAAGGATCGCCAATGATCACCCAAACTCATGCCACAGGAGCAAATCCGCTACTCTGTGATCTCCGCCTTCGCCAAACGGATCAGCAGAGGATCCTTAACATAATCGAAAAGGCCACAGTCTGATGACGTCACTGATCCCGAAGTGTCAGAACTCAACCTCATCAAAATCTCAACTAAGTCCACTTTCCTCAAACCATCACATCAAAAACCGTACACATCTTTCCCTCACAATAACCTCGCCACTGAGTGCAACACACTAAGCTCCTCACGGATATCTCGAGGCACATCAATCAGACTCTCTCTGATACTCAGGTTCAAACTCATCTCGAACCTCGTGCATAGCTCCCTCTGAAGACACATAACACGTGCAAACAAGAACAAACACGTGGACAATGCATCTCTGCCTCAGGTGGGTAAGCACTCCACATTCGAATGCTGGGTAGCCTGATAAACCATCACTGTATACACAACACCCTGAATGTAGGCCATGGAGTCACAACCGGAACTCACATAATACCAGCCCACAAAATACAACAATCTGACTCAGGCAAACATCTCTGCCACAACTCACCGCTCTGAGGCCACATATAGATGCCCATATACACATCCCCAGGTAAACCGTGCCACATAGTTCACTGAACTCTGAATACTCATCTGAATCCACTGTTCTCTGGCAATTCACGCGTCGAATGATCCTCAACAGGATCCACAACCGAAATGACACGGAAAGCACGTCAGGAGGCATCCTAATGAATACAATATCGTTCACAACAAGTGGAACGTAATCATGGAACTTCAAATATTTGAAAGCATACAACACCCGGAATTTGATGATTATCCGTCGGCCGGTCGGGTCACCATTCCAGACATGCTGTACACTCTCAAATATCCTTGGTAAACACGACTACAGAAGTCTACAGAACCTATAACCTAATGCTCTGATACCAAGTTGAAAGGACCCAACCCCGATTTAGCTTCCTAAATCAGAATCAAACCCCTTCGAAAACACGAACCAACAAAAACTTTTCGAAATTTGGGCAGAGTTTCGTTACTAGCGTGGAATTACCATTACCTGCACGCTGAAAATACACTTCATCCTATGCCACAAAAAGCAAACCGTGGGCACCAATCCCATCCGGATTTCTCAATATATCAACAGTAAGGTAAAGTAGTAAATATATATGCACTTTACCGAATTCCAGTGTAAAATTGTATAACGTATTCAATAGGAAGCTCAGAGCGACATCTAATACATAATCGTATACGCATACCACAGTAGGTAGAACAATCAACCTACTGGATGAAACAAAGTAGCTCGAGCACTATGCCTCCGACCATGACGTGCGACACCAGAGCCAGAACTGCAAACTGGGCACGGAAACCGAAAAGCCCAGGTGAAAGACAATAAACACGTTAGAGTGAGTGGACGAAAATAAATGTCTTTCACCAGATAATAAATATGTTATAAAAACATATGCGAGTCCAGGTAAATATAAACAACATAGTACACGAGGTAAAACTCATACTCCTCCAGTGTACTGAGCATGCAAGTAAAATCCCACGGGGTCACTCATGGACACCTCCGTGCTAGTACAGTCTGAACCACGGAGTCCCTGACTACCACGTGATTCTAAGCCAGAAATGGCCTCGGTTCCGGGGAATACGCCCCTCACCGGTCTGGTTGGGGAAACGCCCCTCCAGGCGGCCCTCCGTCGGGGATCAGCCGACGAGGCAAGGTGTATCGATACAACAACGTAACTGAGACTGTACTCTGTGAAAACCAAATCACAAGCAAATCGATGCAAATGCATGAAACAACATATAAGTGTATGCATATTCGTATACGTATATCCGTATAAACATATTCGTATAATCGTAAACACATGCTTATATAATCATAATCTCGTATGAAATCTCATGCTCGTAAAACCATAATCATGCTGCATGCTCAAGTTCATAAAACGTATATAAACGACTCGCAATCAATCCGTGAAAATAAATTGTCCACTCACAGACTGGCGTAACGCGTATCGCGTTAACCCGTGATCCGGCGGAATGTCCCTCGCCAAACAAACGATCACGAACCCCTGAATATCCACAATGTCCAATATTCAAAGTCATAATCCGACAATACAAATCAAACCACGAGAAACCACCGTTCTCGGAAATACACAATTCAAAGTCGACAAATCGTCGAAAATCCGTATATACCACCTCAATACCTCGCTTTATGTTCGGACGCTCAACTCGAAAAACGAACCTCCCCACTGCGTTCGGAGCGCGATTTCGAGTCAAACGACATGCAACTTGCCGAAAGTCAAAAAGTCAACCCGTTGACCGTTGACCGCCGTTGACCGCCGTCCACGGCGGCGCCACTGTTGACCGGAAAATTTCACGGCGGAGCCACCCCTATTCCACTCAAAATCACCCACTGAGCAACTTTGTCAACTGCACCGAAGTCCAATTCTCACTCTAACACATCCAATTTCAATGAAACCCGAATTGTACACAAATTTTCCAATCCAAAATTCTCCATGTATACATCGAATTGAAACACGAAACTTACAGGGAAGCATCAAGGGGATGAGAGCTTCAAAGCCCACTCAAAGTTGTAGCTCAATTCGGCCGAAATCGGAGTTCACCATTAAACCCAAAAATTTGCAAACTTGGCCGGATTTTTCTCTCTCTCCGGCGAGCCTCGCCGCAAACGGTGGCCGGCACCACCACGAGGGAACCACGCCGAGCATAACTAGCCCTAGGCCGAAGCCTAGGGTGGCCGGAATCGATCCACCACCGTGGAGCCACCATGAAGCCAACGTGAAATCTCACTCTCCACCGAGTTGACCGAGTCAACTCGGTCAACACCCAAACTGGAAAGTCTTCCCCTTGCCCAAAATAGCAGGTTACTATATATAGCCTTTCCCAAAACGGAAACTTCATGTTTATCCATTTCGACGAACTTCAAACGCGCATAACTTCTTCGTCGTAATTTCGATTCCGATAATTCTCGCGGCCATGAATTCGACTCGACATAATCTTTCATAATCACCCAAAGTCAAACACATCAACCAAACGGACAAAAAGTCAACCCTTTGAACCAACACACAATTAAATCAACCAAACAATCAACAATCGGCAAAATTCGCAACTAATTCCTCGTAACTCCAAATCATGCTCCGGAAGTTCCCACGAACTCGAAATTAAATTCTGAACAACTTCCATGAAGAAGCCGAAACCAAATTCTCGTCCGATAATTTAGTCGCGAACAAACCCGCCATTTAAATCCGTTTCCGTCGAAACTTCAAATATTCATAACAAATTCCTCGGTCGTCCAAATAACAATCCGGAACCGCCCACGAACTCGTAATCACACGTACAACGACTCTCGAGAAGAGACCCGGCTCCAATTCTCGGCCAAGAATTTAGTCGTTAACGAGTTCGGCGCTTCAAACAGCTGTCGTAAACCTGCGACTACGCAGTAACTTACGTATACAGCTGATCATACTGCTGATTCTGGTCCGGGTCGTCACAATGTACTCCATTGGTGTTCTTAGAAACACCCCGAGGCTTACTCGTAAGAGTATGTACTCCATTGGTGTTCTGTTTTCTTAGTTCAAAACCCGTCACCAATCATAACCCTTCTAGACATCATAACCAACTCTTACTCGAACTCACAAGATAGTATATATACAATCTCAAGTGTTTGTAAACTCCGCCCACAACCTCGTGCCCATAACTTCACTTAGGTTATGGCGTGTGGTGATGAAATCCACACATCACGAAGGGTTAAGGAGATAGACAAACAAAAGAGGCACCACCTATTCCATAGAGATTTATTTAATAACTAAGTACTAGTACTCAATTTAAATCAAAGACTATCCTTTAACATGGAAATAAATTATGCAAGTGTAAAATAAACTAAGTATGAATAAATTCGGCTAAGTAAAAGTAGGCATTGTAAACATGTATGAAAATTTCTCTAAGTATAAAAAATGAACAAGTATGTACTTCGAAAATTTAGACATGCTTTTAATCACAAATGTACAACGAAACATACAAAAACATTTTAATTCCCCGGCAACGGCGCCAAAAATTGATACTCGCAAAACATGCTTTTACGATAACACAAAGTAGACCTTAAAAACACCGATTACGCGCATTGCAATTTAAACCCTTCGTTTGTCATTTGTAATATTGGCGAGTAGGGATCGTTCTTTATCCGGGGAATTAAGGGCGCATGCATGGTTTCGTTATTATGCGGAAATGTAAATATTTGGGGGGATTGGAAGTTGGTTATTTAATCTACGAATTTAAAGTACATAACATGCAAACACAACTAAAACTCTTAGGCATCTAACATGTTTTACTCATAGACAAGTTTCAACAATCAAGAAACTTAAAGTCTAATTATGCTTGCTAAAAATAAGAAGTTACACTATTAATTACATGTGATCAACTCATCTTATTAACCTACCCTTTTCATGCATCAAACCTTTGTGTAAGTTGCGAAATTCATAACTTATAACTAAGTACACATGCTTGATAATTGTGTAGGAATGCAACTTAGCGTATAAACATCCTAAACAACATACGATCATCGAAACATGCAAAAGAGAGGGACTTAGCGTATTTTCTAATACATGCATTCGAAGCTTTAAGATTGTATCAAACATGCATAAAAAGCTATAAATCATAAACACATGCATATTACAAATCGGTTTAGGCACATGAAACACAAATCTAAACTTGTTATTCATTTGATACACAAATCTAAACTTTCTAAACTTGTTATTCCAATACATCAAAAGATTCACATACAAAGCTAAAGAAATGAGAGTGAAGATCATGGTTACACTTTTTATCTTGAGTGCTTGATGAACTACGGTGGAGATGGACTTCCTTCACAAGGGACTTAGCGTATTGTGAGGGATGGAGGATGGTTTGCTTCGGCTTGGAAGGATGGAGGAACCCTAGCTTGCTTCGGCCTTGAATGGAGGAAGATGATGCTTCGGCTTGGTGTGTGAACTCTTAAGTGTTTAATGGTGGAGGAGTATTTGTGTAGAGCTTTGCTTAGTAAAATGAGTGATCCTTCTCTTCAAGGCCGGCCTCCCTCTTATATAGGCAAGGATGTGTGCCTTCTCTCTTCCACCTTTCCTCCTCCATTTAATGCATGCAATGATCATTAAGGCAAGTCACACACTTAGTCACACACTTAGTCACCATTGCCGAACCCTAAGCATGAATCACCTAGCTTGTCACCATGGCAAGTCATCTTTTCATTCAATGCAAAGCAAGAGTCACCTAGTGTAGTCACCATTTGGGAACCCTAAGCATGAATCACCATGTGTAGTCACCATTTGTGATTATTAGCTTGATAATGTTGACTTGCCCTTTCAAAACAAGACTTTTCCTCTTCACCAAAAGGCATCTAGGCCGAATTACATGGGTTTGGGCTTGTTAATGGGCCGAAACAAGAGTTGAGAAATCGGCCCATAATTTGCTTTTTGGGCCGGCCCATTTTTCGTGGTCCGAAATCGCAAAAATCGCAAAATCGCCGAAATTCCTCCGAATTGCGCCGTTATTAATCTCCACCGTAAATATCTTCAAAATAACAATTTAAGTAAGGAAAACATAAAAACTAAGATAATAACACAGCTAAACGAAAAGGGAAATACGTTAAGAAACGGGCATAAAATGCGTATATCAGTTTGACATCGTTTTGAGGAACGATGTTGTACTTCATTGTGTTGGAGTGAGTTTGGTTTGAATTTGAGTTGATGTTTGTTTCCGATTTTGTGGAGTGTGTTACCACAGACTGTCAGATTAGCGGAAATGGATTGGTTATTGCCCGAGTTCGATGTTCGAGCTATGCTGATATGAATGTGTGAGATATATTGATGTGTGAACTGAGTTGTGATTTGCCTTGATGTTTTGATCCATATGTGGTTATAGGCGAGTTTGTATTATGCCGTATAGTTCGGCATCGCCTATAGCATTGGCTTTTGTGCGAGTTGTGTTCCGTGTAGCGGAACTGTGTTTCAGGTTGGTTTCGTGTGGTATACGCTGTCTGTTCCTTATGCAGGAACACTTGGCGCTCGTGTGGAGCCAGTTCAGATTTGTGATTTGTGCGTACAGAGATTTCAGCACGGAGTTGTCTCCTATTGTGGAGACGGTTACCAGAGTCGTTCAGTTGAGATTACCACTGGACAGTTGAGCGATATGCAGAGGCAGTGCTCCTACTTTTAGCCAGCAGACTTGGAAATTTCGAGGTCGAAATTTTTCTAAGGGGGGTGGATTTGTGACGACCCGGACCAGAATCAGCAGTATGATCAGCTATATTCGTGAGCTACGGCGTAGTCGCAGAGTTGCGACAGTTGTTTTAATCGCCGAAGCTTCTTAACGACTAAATTATTGGCCGAGAATTGGAGCTGGGTCTCTTCTCGAGAGTTGTTCTATATATGATTTTGAGTTCATGGGCAGTTCCGGATCGTTATTTGGACGACCGAGGAATTAGTTATGAATATTTGAAGTTCAGATTTAAATGGTGGGCTACTTAACGACTAAATTACCGGACGAGAATTTGGTTTTGGTTCCTTCACGGAAGTTGTTCAGAATTTAATTTCGACTTTGTGGGAACTTTCGGAGCATGATTTTGAGTTACGAAGATTTATTTATGATTATTTCCGATTGTTGATTGTTTAGTCGATTTAAATGGGTGTTGATTCAAGGGTTGACTTTTTATCCGTTTGACCGATATGTTTGACTTCGGGTAATATTGGAAGAATATGTCGAGACGAGTTTGTGGCCGCGAGAATTATCGGGATCGGAATTACGACGAGAAAGTTACGCGTGTTTGAAGTTTATCGAAATATGAATTATGGGGTTTCCTAATTGGGAAAACATTTAATGAGTATTTAATGAGGGGTTTCCTTAATTAGTAAGTCAACTGTTCATTATTGGCTTTGACTGAGTCAACGCGGGCTAGGAGGAGGGCGACGTGGTGCTGATACGCGCAAAAATGCATTTAACGTTAACACAAAGTAGACCCTAAAAACACCGATTACGCGCATTGCAATTTAAAACCCTTCTTTTGTCATTATAATATTGGCGAGTAGGGATCGTTCTTTATCCGGGGAATTAAGGGCGCATGCATGGTTTCGTTTATGCAGAAATTTAAAGGTTTGGGGGGATTGGAAGTTGGTTGTTTAATCTACAAAATTAAAGTACAAAAACATGCAAACACAACAAAAACTCTTAGGCATCTAACATGTTTTACTCATAGACAAGTTTTAACAATCAAGAAACTTCAAGTCTAATTATGCTTGCTAAAAATAAGAAGTTACACTACTAATTACAAGTGATCATCTCATCTTATTAACCTTACCCTTTTTCATGCATCAAACCTTTTGTAAGTTACAAAATTCATAACTTCCAACTAAATATACATGCTTGATAATTGAGTAGGAATGCAACTTAGCGTATAAACATCCTAAACAACATACGATCATCGAAACATGCGAAAGAGAGTGACTTAGCGTATTATCTACCACATGCTTTCGAAGCTTTAAGATTGTATCAAACATGCATAAAAGGCTAGAAATCATAAACACATGCAATCTACAAATCGGTTTAAAAACATATAACACAAATCTAAACTTGTTCTTCATTTGATACATAAAAGTATTCCAATACATCCAAGGATTCAAATACAAAGCAAAAGAAATGAAAGTGAAGATCATGGTTACACTTTTTGTCTTGAATGCTTGATGATCTACGGTGGAGATGGCTTTCCTTCACAAGGGACTTAGCGTATTGTGTAGGATGGAGGATGTGCTTCGGCTTTGGATGGAGGATGGATGATAGCTTCGGCTTGGAGGAGAATCCTTGAAGTGTTTATGGTGGAGGAGTATTTGTGTAGAGCTTTGGCTTGTAAATGAGAGATGATCTAATATATGGCCAGCCTCCTCTCTTATATAGGCAAGGGATGTTGCCTTCTCTCTTCCACCTTGCCTCCCTCCATTTAATGCAAGCCTAAGTCACCTAGGCAAGTCACCATTTGTGATCATCATTTATGAACCCTAAGCAAGAGTCACCATGCAAGTCACCATTTATAAACCCTAAGCAAGAGTCACCATGGCAAGTCACATGGCAAGTCATCTTTTGTGATGATCACAAAGCTTAGTCACTAAAATGAGTCACAAAGCTTGATAACTTGGACTTTTCAACTTCACCAAAAGGCTTCCATGCCGAAATGAATGGGTTTGGGCTTGATAATGGGCCGAAACAAGATTTGAGAAATCGGCCCATAATTTGCTTTTTGGGCCGGCCCATTTTCGGAGGTCCAAAATCGCAAAAATCGCAAAATCGCCGAAATTCCTCCGAATTGCGTCGTTATTAATCTCCACCGTAAATATCTTCAAAATAACAAATTAAATAAGGAAAACATAAAAACTAAGATAATAACATAGCTAAACGTAAAGGGAAATGCGTTAAGAAACGAGCATAAAATGCGTATATCAAATTCCCCACACTTAGACTTTGCTAGTCCCTTAGCAAACACTAAGTTAAACTAAGACTCCCTAAGAATTTCAAACAAAGGAAAGAACATAACTAAGCCCTTAGCTAAAATTTGTCTCAGAATTTGCATAAGTATATGGCGATGGCTCACATGAATTTCAACTTGTATGCTCAACGAATTCAAGAGATAATTGCGATATAATTATGTAATGAACAAGTAAGACATAGAAAAAACAATGGTTATGTTATAGCTGTGCATGCTTTGAATAAAGGTTTAATCAACTCACAAGGATGCACTCATCATATTTTTCACTCATGAAAAGGGTTCACTTAAAGTGTATATGAATTGAAATCAAAACCACATGAATGAAGTTTGATTGCTTGCACAAATGAACAAAAACCATAAGCTTACTCATGCAACTTACTCTACTAATTGAAAGCTACTCATTTTAAGGATCATAAAGGACTTTTAGTGAGGTTGTAATGGGGTTAAGGCTAAGGCATTCAAAATTTAGATATGTGGTGATAAAAACGTTCCAACGACTTAGTCTAGCACCAAATTCGTTCTCCATCTCCACTCGAATGTTACCATGTAAACTTTAATCTACTCTACCCTTTTAGCTTTTCGGACAGGACAAAGGCCATATTTGTTCTATTCTTGGGCCTTCAATTTGTCGTAATCTCCAAATCCGCAAATAAGGGGGACGTTAATCCAATTGGTTTCTACTTTTAGAACAACATATTGCCATGAGAGATAATAAACTTTTTTTTTTTTTTTTCATTCTCTCAAATATAATTTTTTTTCTTTTCTTTTTGGCAATCTCATACTTTTTAAGTTAATTGGACAAGTCTTTCCCTTTACTCACATTAACTCTTTTAATCTTTCCTACCAAACCATCATAATATGTGCTAGTTTCGAAAAATTCTCACCAAGTTTCCGGAACAAAGGTAAGGATATTCTATACTAGGGTAAGTGTTTAGGTATATATGGTGATGAAAGAAACGCTTAACGTGGGCTCAATTGGTTTATCTAGGGGTGTCGCAACTTGTGCGTACAAATGGGATACATGGATATATGGCAATGTGGTCGAAAATCCTAAATGCCTTTAATCATTTCCGAAATCAAAGTATGTATCAACTTAAAAGCTTTGCAAATTGACATGAGTAAGTTCTAGCATTCTCTAGTTCATTAAAATCTATGGCAAGCAATTAAATGAGGCATATATAAGCTAGTAGCCACGAAATGGATGCATATTTACTCGAATAAAGAACAGATAGCTCAAAAGCTCACATAGGGTTCATATGATTAAAAACTTATTCAAGCATGCGATTTCTGTACCATGTTTGCAATTCATATATCTACTACATGTTAAAAACATATAGAATATCTCAATTAGCACAAGAATTCGATGCATGTGATTCATACGCTATATGTGTTTGTATTGGTCAAATTTCATCATCGACTAGTTAAGGGCGTCCTAAAGACTCTGAAAAACACTAGTCTAGACACAATGAAATTGTAAACCCTTCCCCCACACTTAAACTCTACATTGCCCTCAATGTACTAAAGTAAAAGTATAGATTTTAAGCATGAAGTATAGGATCTACGAAAATTTTAATTTAATACGCAAAAAGCCATTAAATTAATTAAAAGGGGAGAAGAAAACAAATCTATTGTCTCCCTATTGGGTTGCCTCCCAATGAGCGCTTGTTTTACGTCGTTAGCTTTGGACGTGATGCATCATTTTGTTTTTGAAATGGCCGGTTCTTGGAGTTGCATCTCCTCTACGGTATGCTCCGCAAATGCCTCAAAATAGGGCTTCAAGCGATGACCATTTACTTTGAACTCACTACCTTTGTCGATAGATCTAATGAGAACTGCTCCATGAGGCAGAACTTGAGAAACTATGAATGGCCCCATCCATCGAGAGCGAAGCTTTCCCGGAAAGAGCTTAAGTCTTGAATTGAAAAGCAATACTTTCTGCCCAACTTCAAAACTCTTCCCGCGAATCATCTGATCATGGATCTTTTTCGTCTTCTCTTTGTAAATCCACGCATTGTCGAAAGCATCATTTCTGATTTCTTCAAGTTCACAAAGTTGTAGCTTCCGATGCAAACCTGCTGCATCTCGATCGATGTTGAATTTCTTCACGGCCCACCATGCCTTGTGCTCCAATTCAACCGGAAGATGGCACGTCTTCCCATAAATTAATCGGAAAGGTGACATACCAATGGGGGTCTTGTAGGCAGTCCTGTAAGCCCATAATGTATCATCTAAGCATTGACTCCAATCTTTCCGGTTTGGACGGACGGTTCGCTCCAAAATCTTCTTGATCTCACAGTTGGAAACTTCAGCCATTCCATTTGTTTGAGGGTGGTATGGTGTGGAAACCTTGTGTTTTACGCCATACTTCCTCATCAATGCTTCCACCGTGCGGTTGCAAAAGTGACTTCCTCCATCGCTAATTAGAACGCGTGGCATTCCAAATCTACTGAAAATGTTAGTTCGTAGGAAATCTGCAACAACTCGCGAATCATTAGTACGGGTGGCCTTTGCCTCCACCCATTTAGAAACATAATCTACTGCGAGTAAGATATAAGTAAAACCATTGGAGGGAGGAAATGGTCCCATAAAATCAATACCCCACACATCAAAAATTTCGACATTAAATATGTAGTGTTGTGGCATTTCATCTCTAGGCCCTAAATTACCGAATCTCTGGCACTTATCACATGCAGCACAATATGCATGAGCATCGCGAAATAAACTAGGCCAAAAGAAACCGCAATCTAAAATCTTAAGGGCTGTCCTCCTAGAACCAAAATGTCCCCCACATGCTTCATTGTGACAAAAGTCTAGAATAGGCTTAAATTCACTATCCGGGATACATCTCCTAATTATTAAATCGGAGCATTGTTTCCATAAATAAGGCTCATCCCGGATAAAGGTTCTAGCATTATGCTTGAGTTTGTCACGTTGAAATTTATGCATGGTAGACGGAAACTCACTGGTAACTAAGTAATTTACGATATCTGCATACCATGGAGTTTCTGAAACAGTTACCTCAATTCCGAATAGTTTTTCATCCGGAAAAGTTTCCTCAATTTCGACAGCCTCATTCTCACTGATCAAGCGTGATAGGTGGTCAGCGACGACGTTTTCTACTCCATTCTTGTCCTTGATTTCGATGTTGAATTCTTGAAGTAGAAGTATCCATCTTATAAGCCGTGGTTTTGCGTCCTTTTTCAGCATTAGGTACTTCAAAGCTGCATGATCAGTATACACAGTTACTTTAGTTTGAAGTAAATAAGACCGAAATTTATCTAAAGCAAAAACCACTGCAAGAAACTCCTTCTCGGTTGTAGTATAATTTCTTTGAGCTTCATCAAGCGTCCGAGAGGCGTAATAGATTACGCAAGGCTTCTTGTCCTTCCGCTGACCCAAGACGGCTCCTACGGCATAATCCGAGGCGTCGCACATGAGTTCAAATGGCAGAGACCAATCAGGGCTGCATAAAATAGGAGCGCTTGTAAGAAGTTCCTTCAACTTGTTGAAGGCAGCGTTGCATTCCTCGTCAAATACGAACGGGGTCTCCTTTTGCAGCAATTTACACAACGGGCGCGAGATGTGGGAAAAGTCTTTGATAAACCTACGATAAAATCCTACGTGTCCAAGAAAAGAACGAATCTCTCTAACCGAAGTTGGAGAGGGTAAGTGACGCAAAAGATCTACTTTAGATTTATCAACTTCTAACCCTTTTTCAGAAATAATATGACCTAACACGATCCCTTGCGTAACCATGAAATGGCACTTCTCCCAATTAAGCACCAAATTCGTTTCAACGCATCTTTGTAAAATAGTTTCTAAATTGTTTAAGCATGCATCGAAATCACTCCCAAATACACTAAAGTCGTCCATGAATACTTCAATAATTTTTTCAATGTACTCGGAGAAAATTGAGAGCATGCAACGTTGAAATGTACCTGGTGCATTACACAGTCCAAATGGCATTCGGCGGTATGCAAACGTTCCGAAAGGGCATGTGAACGTTGTCTTTTCTTGATTGTCCTCCGCAATGCTAATTTGGTTGTAGCCGGAGTATCCGTCGAGAAAACAATAAAATGCATGGCCGGCTAATCTTTCCAGCATTTGGTCGATGAATGGTAATGGAAAATGATCCTTGCGGGTTGCGGCGTTGAGCCTCCGGTAATCAATGCACACTCGGTGTCCAGTGATCGTCCTTTGTGGCACAAGTTCATTTTCCAGATTCTCGACGACGGTGATTCCTGATTTCTTGGGTACTACCTGCACAGGGGAAACCCAACGGCTATCAGAAATAGGGTAAATAACTTCACAGTCCATGAGTTTAATTACCTCCTTTTTTACCACCTCCATCATCGGAGGGTGGAGCCGACGTTGTGCTTCCCGCGTAGGCTTGGTGCCTTCTTCAAGGAAAATCCTATGCACACAGGTTGCCGGATTTATTCCCTTGATGTCCGCAAGCGTCCAGCCTATTGCGGTTTTGTACCTCTTGAGTACACTCACGAGCTTCTCCTCCTGCTCCTCTTCTAGCGCGGACGAAATAATGACCGGTAAAGTTTCATTCTCGCCCAAGTACGCATACTTCAGATGGTCCGGTAGTAGCTTGAGTTCTAAAACTGGAGCTTCTACGATGGAAGGAACCATTTTATTAGTACCAAAAGTAATTGGTAAAGGAGGACAAAAGCTTACTTTTCGTGGTGCGGCATTTAGGGCCATGGCCATATCTTGAATTCGAGGTTCAAGCTCTTGTAAGGCCTCGAGAAGGGCGTCTTCCCCGAGTTGGATGGCCATGTCGAGTTCATCTACATTGATGGTGTCGAGGTGGCCTTGTGCTAAGGTATCCACGGGATCGTATGTCGAAATGGCAGCCACGCTTGACATTGGAAACTTCATCCCGTCCAGGATGTTGAACTCGATTCTTTCTCCATCAATCTCCATGGAGAAAGTGCCTTGAAACACATCGATCTTCGTTCTCGCAGTCCGCATGAAAGGTCGCCCAAGCAGCAGCGGCGTGGTGTTCAGTGGACTCTCTTCCATGTCAACTATATAGAAATCGGCTGGGAATATGAAGTTGTTGACTTGCACGAGTACGTCTTCTACGTATCCCCTTGGATACTTGTGTGTGCGATCGGCTAATTGGATGACAACACCATCTTGCTTGAGATCTCCAAGCTCCATCTATTCGAAAAGATAGTAAGGCATGACGTTGATGGAAGCTCCGAGATCAAGCATCACGTCTTCGAAGTGGTTGCCACCTATTACGCAGGGAACTGCAAAACTCCCTGGGTCCTTCAGTTTTGGGGGTAGCCGACGCTGCAAAACCGCCGAAACGGTTGCGTTCACCTTCACAACCTCCTTCTCTCGAGTTTGCCTCCTCTGTGTGCATAATTCTTTGAGAAATTTCGCGTATATTGGCACTTGTTTTATGCACTCGATCAAGGGCAAATTCACTTGCACCTTTCGGAAGATGTCCAGGATATCTTCATATTGGGCATCCTTCTTCTTTGATTTTAATAATCTGCTAGGGAAAGGTGCAACAGCAAACGGAGAATTAGTAATAACCGTATTTGAAGGAATATGGCTTTTACCTTTGATTGGGGTGGGTTGTGGAGGGGATTGTGCCTTGGCGACAATAGGCGTCACCTTCTTCTTCTCGGCTTCTTGAGTTGCCGGATCGATCTCATCCTCGTCTTCGTTGGTGATGTCCTCGATGGTGACTTCATCGAGATGAGATCGCTTGGTCTTTGGTTCTTCAAGTATCTTCCCACTCCTTGTGACAATAGCATTCACGTTTCTTTGATTAGGAGTGGGTTGAGGTGGAAGCCGACCGGTTTCTTTGATTTGGCCCATGAAATCAACAAGTTGGCCAAGTTGCTTCTTCACTTCAGTGATGTCGCGGCCATCTGAGTCCAGTGTCTCCTTTGTCTTCGATTGTCCGTCGAGGAGAACCTGTGTGGAGGCCGAAAGTTGCGACAACATCTTGTCGTAATCCGGGTTGGTGAAGGATTGAGATGACGAACCATGCTGCATCGGTGGCCTTGGTTGAAATGGAGGGCGTTGGTAGCTTTGTTGAGGTGCTGGAGGGTTCAAAGTTCCCTCGTTGCTGCTCCATCTAAAACCTGGATGATCACGGTTGACATAGTTGTTATAATTGTTATACCGTTGTCCTCCCTGATATCCGCCGATGGCGTTAGCGTGCTCCGGATCGCTAGCTTGCTCTGGCGCTTGAGGGCATTGGTCATTATGGTGACCTTGTACTTGACATATGCCATAAACAGGCCCACGAGTTGCTTTGGCTCTTGTCGTTTCGAGCTCTAAAACCTTCTCTAGCATATGAGCTAGTTTGTCGTATTTTTCGTCCGCGTCGGGTTTAGAACTCGCTTCACCGACTGCTCGTCTGTTGGACATTCCATATTGTGCATCATTATTCGCCCGATTCTCAAGAAAAGTTCTGGCTTCGATTTCGGTTAAGTCCATGAATGCACCGGTAGCTGCTGCATCTAGCAATTCCCTATCGATCGGCTTGAGACCATCGTAAAAGTAATTCATGAGATTGGTCTCGGAAAATCCATGCGATGGGCAAGTGGCACACAAAACTTTGAATCGGTCGTAATATTGGCCGAAGGTCTCGTCCGGTTTCTGTGTGATGCCAGTGATTTGCTTTCTCAAGACGGTGATCTTTGAGGCCGGGAAGTACTTCGCTAGGAACATATCCGCAAGTTGCTTCCATGAGGTAATATGGTTCGGCAGTAGTTCCATAAGGCAAGACTCGGCCCTGTCGATTAGGGTGAATGGGAATGCCTTCAGCTTGAAGAGCTCCGTATCAGCATCGGATGGCTTCATGCTGTTACAAACAAATTGGAATTGTTTGAGATGCTTGTTCGGATCTTCATTGGAAAGTCCGTGAAAAATGGGTAGTCGGTGGAGGAAACCACTCTTCAGCTCGACTTCTTTCATGTTTTCCCCCGGTGGTGGAAAAGCAATGCTTGAAGGCCCGCTGCTCCATTCTGTTGAGCAGGTGCGCTGACGAAGAGACTGTCCTACATTGGCCATGTTGACTTCTTGTGCTTCCGCCTCTGAATTATGATCAGTTGATGAGGCTGAACTATTGTCGGTTGATGAATGTGAAGACTCGGAAACTTCCTCGATGATGGGATAATCCAGGATGTCTGTTTGAGCTTTAAGTCTCGCTATTCTCTCTGCGATTTCCTCAAACTTTGTTCTAGATGGTCCAGGATTCCGATCGGACATTCATTAGCCTGAGCATCCACCAAAGACCAAGTGTCAGTATCAAAAAAAATATGAAATGAATATAGGAATACTAATCAAAAACGTAAAGCATATTTAGAAAACAAAGCGAAATAAATAAAAATAAAAATAGTAAAACTATCAAAACAAACTATAAACACTTACAAATACTTAAAAACTACTAAAACAAACAAGATTTATGATATTTAAGACACTAAATGTAATTTACTAAGTAATGCAAATGATTTAATTGATTTTAGGGGCTATGCACATGAATGTAATAAACTAAGACACATGTTTTCTGCAAATTAACACTATACAATGTAAAAGCTAAGAATTTAGTTAGAACATATATAAACATGGTTCAAATGCAAGCAAACAATAATTCACATTGAATTTATGCACAACACACTCTCATTAAATAAAATGCATCAAACAACAATCCTACGTGAAAAATGGAGTGAATGCATAAGAGAAAACGTTAGAACCTGCAGAAAACACACGAGTTACGTGTTTAAAATATGAATGCAAAGAATGACCTCTTTTTCGGTCTTATGCCCCTAACTTCACTTAGGTTAGGGTACTCGGTAGTGAAATCCGAGTATCATAAAGCTTTAGAGAGGTTATGCAAGCTAAATGTAACGTTTGTTAGTCCTTTACAGATTTTAATGCAAAAAGGAAACACACAAATTTGACTAAGTATTATTTATTTCCTTTGGCCCCGATGGTACGTGGTGCAGAGGCTCTCGACTGTGCAATGGGTCTCGTTCATCCGAAGATGAAGTCTGATTCCAGGAGGTCTAAGCATGCTTAATCCGATATACCATCTATTTAAAGGATTATGTCGTATTTATTTAGTTCGTATTTATCCGTATTCATATGCACTTATGATTTACAGAGAGTACACGAAATGATCATTCGGTAAATTTCTTGGACGTGCGGCCCGCGCGAAAATGCATACTGACTCTCGCTAATTCAGCTTAGTTACGTTTAGAAATGGCAAGTAGGGATAGAGATAACGCGAGAGGTAAGGACTAATATTTAGAACAACCCGAGGCTTACTCGTAAGAGTATATACTCCAATGTTGTTCCTAGAGACACCCCGAGGCTAACCAGTTACGGTATATACTCCAATGGTGTTCTATTGCTTAGATTCCAAAACCCGGCACCAATCATAAACCCACTCACCATATCCAACAATCAGCCAAATTTGTGAGATAGTATATATTCTCAAGTCCTTAGTAAACTCCGCCCACAACCTCATGCCCATAACTTCACTTAGGTTATGGCGTGTGGTGATAAAATCCACACTTCATGAAGGGTTAAGGAGATAAACCAGAAAAAGAGGCACCACCTATTCCAAAGAACGAAACTTAAAACCAATACTCGTACTCAATGTAAATCAATTTAAGTACGTCTACGTTTTGATTGCGCCTAAGATTTAAAAAGAATACACGATTTAGTTATTGAGTAAATCTCATGTCCGTGCGGCCCGCGCGAAAATTTATACCAACTATCGTTAATTCTCGTAATTGTTGGAAATGACCAGTTGGGATAGATGTAACGCAAGAGGTGAGAACTAATTTCTGGGAACAACCTGAGGCTAACTCGTAAGAGTATATACTCCATTGTTGTTCTTAGAAACACCCCGAGGCTTACTCGTAAGAGTATATACTCCAATGGTGTTCTGTTTTCTTAGTTCGAAACCAGTCACCATTCATAACCCTTCTAGACAGCAAAACCAACTTTTACTCGAAATCACAAGATAGTATACACTCTCAAGTGTTTGTAAACTCCGCCCACAACCTCATGCCCATAACTTCACTTAGGTTATGGCGTGTGGTGATAAAATCCACACTTCATGAAGGGTTAAGGAGATAGACAAACAAAAGAGGCACCACCTATTCCATAGAGATTTATTTAATAACTAAGTGTTAGTACTCAAATTAAATCAAAGACTATCCTTTAACATGAAAATAAATTATGCAAGTGTAAAATAAATTCGTATAAGTAATATGTATGAATTGAAAACATGTATGTAAATTTCTATAAGTATAAACAAGTATAAACAAGTATGTATTTCGAAAATTATAGACATGCATTTAATTACATATGTACAATGAAATCATACAAAAAAATTTTAATTCCCCGGCAACGGAGCCAAAAATTGATACGCGCAAAACATGCATTTAACATTAACACAAAGTAGACCCTAAAAACACAGTTCACACGTAAAGCAATTTAAAACCCTTCTTTTGTCATTTATAATATTGGCGAGTAGGGATCGTTCTTTATCCGGGGAATTAAGGGCGCATGCATGGTTTCGTTAATAAGCGGAAATTTAAATGTTTGGGGGGATTGGAAGTTGGTTGTTTAATCTACAAAATTAAAGTACAAAAACATGCAAACACAACAAAAACTCTTAGGCATCTAACATGTTTTACTCATAGACAAGTTTTAACAATCAAGAAACTTCAAGTCTAATTATGCTTGCTAAAAATAAGAAGTTACACTACTAATTACAAGTGATCATCTCATCTTATTAACCTTACCCTTTTTCATGCATCAAACCTTTTGTAAGTTACGAAATTCATAACTTCCAACTAAATATACATGCTTGATAATTGAGTAGGAATGCAACTTAGCGTATAAACATCCTAAACAACATACGATCATCGAAACATGCGAAAGAGAGTGACTTAGCGTATTATCTACCACATGCTTTCGAAGCTTTAAGATTGTATCAAACATGCATAAAAGGCTAGAAATCATAAACACATGCAATCTACAAATCGGTTTAAAAACATATAACACAAATCTAAACTTGTTCTTCATTTGATACATAAAAGTATTCCAATACATCCAAGGATTCAAATACAAAGCAAAAGAAATGAAAGTGAAGATCATGGTTACACTTTTTGTCTTGAATGCTTGATGATCTACGGTGGAGATGGCTTTCCTTCATAAGGGACTTAGCGTATTGTGTAGGATGGAGGATGTGCTTCGGCTTTGGATGGAGGATGGATGATAGCTTCGGCTTGGAGGAGAATCCTTGAAGTGTTTATGGTGGAGGAGTATTTGTGTAGAGCTTTGGCTTGTAAATGAGAGATGACCTAATATATGGCCAGCAGCCTCTCTTATATAGGCAAGGGATGTTGCCTTCTCTCTTCCACCTTGCCTCCCTCCATTTAATGCAAGCCTAAGTCACCTAGGCAAGTCACCATTTGTGATCATCATTTATGAACCCTAAGCAAGAGTCACCATGCAAGTCACCATTTATAAACCCTAAGCAAGAGTCACCATGGCAAGTCACATGGCAAGTCATCTTTTGTGATGATCACAAAGCTTAGTCACTAAAATGAGTCACAAAGCTTGATAACTTGGACTTTTCAACTTCACCAAAAGGCTTCCATGCCGAAATGAATGGGTTTGGTCTTGATAATGGGCCGAAACAAGATTTGAGAAATCGGCCCATAATTTGCTTTTTGGGCCGGCCCATTTTCGGAGGTCCAAAATCGCAAAAATCGCAAAATCGCCGAAATTCCTCCGAATTGCGTCGTTATTAATCTCCACCGTAAATATCTTCAAAATAACAAATTAAATAAGGAAAACATAAAAACTAAGATAATAACATAGCTAAACGTAAAGGGAAATGCGTTAAGAAACGAGCATAAAATGCGTATATCAGGTGCCTCACGGTGGTCGGCGGCGAGCTGCCGTCCGGCCATCTCCGGTCATGGGAGAGGATCCATTCGACTCGGCCCGGTGTCCCGATCCCGTTTCCAACCATCATGTACGGCGAGGCTTGCCGGAAAGAGGAGTTTTTATCGGTTAAAGTTTGGAAATTTTAGTGTTAATGGTGGTTTGTGATTTTGGCCGAATTGAGCTACATCAAGCACTGGGTTTTGTAGCCCTCATCTCCATGATTCTCACCATATAGGTATGGAGTTCTAATTTTGTTTGTGTGTGGAGAATTTTGGATGTGAAATTTTGGGAACAATTCGGTTTTGCTTGAAATTGGATGTGTTAGAGTGAGAATTGGCCTTTGATGTAGTTGACAAAGTTGCTCAGTGGGTGGTTTTGCATGGAATAGGGGTTGCTCCGCCGTGAATTCTTTCGGTCAACAGTGGCGCCGCCGTGGACGGCGGTCAACGGCGGTCAACGGTCAATGATACGCGCTAAACATGCATTCACGTTAACTTAAAAACACAGATTACGCGCATTGCAATTTAAACCCTTCTTTTGTCATTTGTAATATTGGCGAGTAGGGATCGTTCTTTATCCGGGGAATTAAGGGCGCATGCATGGTTTCGTTAATAAGAGGAAATGTAAATGTTTGGGGGGATTGGAAGTTGGTTGTTTAATCTACGAAATTAAAGTACAAAAACATGCAAACACAACTAAAACTCTTAGGCATCTAACATGTTTTACTCATAGACAAGTTTCAACAATCAAGAAACTTAAAGTTTAATTATGCTTGCTAAAAATAAGAAGTTACACTACTAATTACATGTGATCATCTCATCTTATTAGCCTACCCTTTTCATGCATCAAACCTTTTTGTAAGTTACGAAATTCATAACTTCTAACTAAATACACATGCTTAATAATTGAGTAGGAATGCAACTTAGCGTATAAACATCCTAAACAACATACGATCATCGAAACATGCGAAAGAGAGGGACTTAGCGTATTTTCTAACACATGCTTACGAAGCTTTAAGATTGTATCGAACATGCATAAAAGGCTAGAAATCATAAACACATGCAACTTATGAATCGGTTTAAACACATAAAACACAAATCTAAACTTGTTCTTCATTTGATACATAAATGTATTCCAATACATCAAAAGGTTCAAATACAAAGCAAAAGAAATGAAAGTGAAGATCATGGTTACACTTTTTGTCTTGAATGCTTGATGATCTACGGTGGAGATGGATTTCCTTCACAAGGGACTTAGCGTATTGTGTTGGATGGAGGAGGATTGCTTCGGCTTGGATGGAGGAGATGTGCTTCGGCTTTGCTTGAGAAACCTTGAAGTGTTTATGGTGGAAGAGTATTTGTGTAGAGCTTTGGCTAGTAATTTAAGTGATGTCTTGAATGGTTCAGCCTCCCTTGGTATTTATAGGCAAGGATGTTTGCCTTCTCTCTTCCACCTTGCCTCCTTCCATTAAATGCAAGCAATGATCAATATGGCAAGTCACCATGCAAGTCACCATGTGTGATCATCATTTACAAGCCCAAAGCAAGAGTCACCATGGCAAGTCATCTTTTGTGATGATCATTTATTAACCCTAAGCAAGAGTCACCATTTGTGATGATTAGCTTGATAAGCTTGACTTTTCAACTTCCCCAAAGGGCATCCTTGCCGAATTGAATGTGTTTGGGCCTTATAATGGGCCGAAATAAAAGTTGAGAATTCGGCCCACAATTTGCTTTTTGGGCCGGCCCATTTTCGGAGGTCCAAAATCGCAAAAATCGCAAAATCACCGAAATTCCTCCGAATTGCGTCGTTATTAATCTCCACCGTAAATATCTTCAAAATAACATATTAATTAAGAAAAACATAAAAACTAAGATTATAACATAGCTAAACGAAAAGGGAAATGCGTTAAGAAACGAGCATAAATTGCATATATCAAATTCCCCCACACTTAGACTTTGCTAGTCCCTTAGCAAACACTAAGTTAAACTAAGACTCTCTTAAGAATTTAAAACAAAAGAAAGAACAACTAAGCCCTTAGCTAAAATTTGTCTCAGAATTTGCATAAGTATATGGCGATGGCTCACATGAATTTCAACGTGTATGCTCAACGAATTTAAGAGATAATTGCGATATAATTTATGTAATGAACAAGTAAGACATAGAGAAAACAATGGTTATGTTATAGCTGTGCATGCTTTGAATAAAGGTTTAATCAACTCACAAGGATGCACTCATCATATTTTTCACTCATGAAAATGGTTCACTTAAAGTGTATATGAATTGAAATTAAAACCACATTAATAAAGTTTGATTACTTGCACAAATGAACCAAAACCATAAGCTTACTCATGCAACTTACTCTACTAATTGAAAGCTACTCATTTTAAGGATCATAAAGGACTTTTAGTGAGGTTGTAATGGGGTTAAGGCTAAGGCATTCGAAATTTAGATATGTGGTGATAAAAACGTTCCAACGACTTAGTCTAGCACCATATTCGTCCTCCATTTCCACTCGAAAGTTACCATGTATACTTCAATCTAAGCTACCCTTTGAGCTTTTCGGACAGGACAAAGGCCATGTTTTGTTCTATTTTTGGGCCTTCAATTTGTCGTAATCTCCAAATCCGCAAAATAAGGGGGACGTTAATCCAATTGGTTTCTACTTTAGAAAACAACATATTGCCATGAGAGATAATAATTTTTTTTTCTTTTCATTCTCTCAAATATAATTTTTTCTTTTCTTTTTGGCAATCTCATACTTTTTAAGTTTATTTGGACAAGTCTTTCCCCTTACTCACATTAACTCTTTCAATCTTTCCTACCAAACCATAATCTTATGTGCTAGTTTCGAAAAATTCTCACCAAGTTTCCGGAACAAAGGTAAGGATATTCTATACTAGGGTAAGTGTTTAGGTATATATGGTGATAAAAGAAAAGCTTAACGTGGGCTCAATTGGTTTATCTAGGGGTGTCGCAACTTGTGCGTACAAATGGGATACATGGATATATGGCAATGTGGTGGAAAATCCTAAATGCCTTTAATCATTTCCAAAATCAAAGTATGTATCAACTTAAAAGCTTTGCAAATTGACATGAGTAAGTTCTAGTATTCTCTAGTTCATTAAAATCTATGGCAAGCAATCAAATGAGGCATATATAAGCTAGTAGCTACGAAATGGATGTATATTCACTCGAATAAAGAACAGATAGCTCAAAAGCTCACAAAGGGTTCATATGATTAAAAACTTATTCAAGCATGCGATTTCTGTACCATGTTTTTGCAATTCATATCTACTACATGTTAAAAACATATAGAATATCTCAATTAGCACAAGAATTCGATGCATGTGATTCATACGCCATATGTGTTCGTATCGGTCCATTTTTCATCATCGACTAGTTAAGGGCATCCTAAAGACTTTGAAAAACACTAATTTAGACACAATTAAATTGTAAACCCTTCCCCCACACTTAAACTCTACATTGCCCTCAATGTACTAAAGTAGAAGTATAGAATGAAAAAAATGGAGTATAGGATCTACGAAAATTTTAATTTTAATACGCAAAAAGCCATTAAATTAATTAAAAGGGGAGAAGAAAACAAATCTGTTGTCTCCCTATTGGGTTGCCTCCCAATGAGCGCTCGTTTTACGTCGTTAGCTTTGGACGTGATGCATCATTTTGTTTTTGAAATGGCCGGTTCTTGGAGTTGCATCTCCTCCACGGTGTGCTCCGCAAATGCCTCAAAATAGGGCTTCAAGCGATGGCCATTTACTTTGAACTCACTACCTTTGTCGATAGATCGAATGAGAATTGCTCCATGAGGTAGAACTTGAGAAACTACGAATGGCCCCATCCATCGAGAGCGAAGCTTTCCCGGAAAGAGCTTAAGTCTTGAATTGAAAAGTAATACTTTCTGCCCAGGTTCAAAACTCTTCCCGCGAATCATCTGATCGTGGATCTTTTTCGTCTTCTCTTTGTAAATCCACGCATTGTCGAAAGCATCATTTCTGATTTCTTCTAGTTCACATAGTTGTAGCTTCCGATGCAAGCCTGCGGCATCTCGATCGATGTTGAATTTCTTCACAGCCCACCATGCCTTGTGCTCCAATTCAACCGGAAGATGGCATGCCTTCCCATAAATTAATCGGAAAGGTGGCATACCAATGGGGGTCTTGTAGGCAGTCCTATAAGCCCACAATGCATCGTCTAAGCATTGACTCCAATCTTTCCGGTTGGGGCGGACGGTTCGCTCCAAAATCTTCTTGATCTCACGGTTGGAAACTTCAGCCATTCCATTGGTTTGAGGGTGGTATGGTGTGGAAACCTTGTGTTTTACGCCATACTTCCTCATTAGTGCTTCCACCGTGCGGTTGCAAAAGTGACTTCCTCCATCGCTGATTAGAACGCGTGGCATTCCAAATCTACTAAAAATGTTAGTTCGTAGGAAATCTGCAACAACTCGCGAATCATTAGTACGGGTGGCCTTTGCCTCCACCCATTTAGAAACATAATCTACTGCGAGTAAGATATAAGTAAAACCATTGGAGGGAGGAAATGGTCCCATAAAATCAATACCCCACACATCAAAAATTTCAACATTAAATATGTAGTGTTGTGGCATTTGATCTCTAGGGCCTAAATTACCGAATCTCTGGCACTTATCACATGCAGCACAATATGCATGAGCATCGCGAAATAAACTAGGCCAAAAGAAACCGCAATCTAAAATCTTAAGGGCTGTCCTCCTAGAACCAAAGTGTCCCCCACATGCTTCATTGTGACAAAAGTCTAGAATGGGCTTAAACTCACTATCCGGGATACATCTCCTAATTACTAAATCGGAGCATTGTTTCCACAAATAAGGCTCATCCCAGATAAAGGTTCTAGCATTATGCTTAAGTTTGTCACGTTGAAATTTATGCATGGTAGACGGAAACTCACCGGTAACTAAGTAATTTACGATATCTGCATACCAAGGAGTTTCCGAAGTAGTTACCTCAATTCCGAAGAGTTTTTCATCCGGAAAAGTTTCTTCAATCTCGACAGGCTCATGGTCACCTATCAAACGTGATAGGTGGTCAGCGACGACGTTTTCTACTCCCTTCTTGTCCTTGATTTCGATGTTGAATTCTTGGAGTAGAAGTATCCATCTGATAAGTCGTGGTTTTGCGTCCTTCTTGAGCATTAGATACTTCAAAGCTGCATGATCGGTAAACACAGTTACTTTAGTTTGAAGTAAATAAGATCGAAATTTATCTAAAGCAAAAACCACGGCAAGAAACTCCTTCTCGGTTGTAGTATAATTTCTTTGTGCTTCATCAAGTGTCCGAGAGGCGTAATAGATTACGCAAGGCTTCTTGTCCTTCCGCTGACCCAAGACGGCTCCTACGGCATAATCAGAGGCGTCGCACATGAGTTCAAATGGCAGAGACCAATCAGGGCTGCATAAAATAGGAGCGCTCGTGAGAAGCTCCTTCAACTTGTTGAAGGCAGCGTTGCATTCTTCATCAAAGACGAACGGGGTCTCCATTTGCAGCAGTTTACACAAAGGGCGCGAGATGTGGGAAAAGTCTTTGATAAACCTGCGATAAAATCCTGCGTGTCCAAGAAATGAACGAATCTCTCTAACCGAAGTTGGAGAGGGTAAGTGACGCACAAGATCTACTTTAGATTTATCAACTTCTAACCCTTTTTCCGAAATAATATGACCTAACACTATCCCTTGCGTAACCATAAAATGGCACTTCTCCCAATTAAGCACCAAGTTCGTTTCAACGCATCTTTGTAAAATTGTTTCTAAATTGTTTAAGCATGCATCAAAATCACTCCCAAATACACTAAAGTCGTCCATGAATACTTCAATAATTTTTTCAATGTACTCGGAGAAAATTGAGAGCTTGCAACGTTGAAATGTACCTGGTGCGTTACACAGTCCAAATGGCATGCGGCGATAGGCAAACGTTCCAAAAGGGCACGTGAACGTTGTCTTTTCTTGATCCTCCTCCGCAATGCTAATTTGGTTGTAGCCGGAATATCCGTCGAGAAAACAATAAAATGCATGGCCGGCTAATCTTTCCAGCATTTGGTCGATGAATGGTAAGGGAAAATGATCCTTGCGGGTTGCGGCGTTGAGCTTCCGGTAATCAATGCACACTCGGTGTCCAGTGATCGTCCGTTGTGGCACAAGTTCATTTTCCAGATTCTCGACGACGGTGATTCCCGATTTCTTAGGTACAACCTGCACTGGGGAAACCCAACGGCTATCAGAAATAGGGTAAATAACTCCACAGTCCATGAGTTTAATTACCTCCTTTTTTACCACCTCCATCATCGGAGGGTGGAGCCGACGTTGCGCTTCCCGCGTAGGTTTGGTGCCTTCTTCAAGGAAAATCCTATGCACACAGGTTGCTGGATTTATTCCCTTGATGTCCGCGAGTGTCCAGCCTATTGCGGGTTTGTACCTCTTGAGCACACTCACGAGCTTCTCCTCCTGCTCCTCTTCTAGCGCGGACGAAATAATGACGGGTAAAGTGTCATTCTCGCCCAAGTACGCATACTTCAGATGGTCCGGTAGTAGCTTGAGTTCTAAAACTGGAGCTTCTACGATGGAAGGAACCATTTTATTAGTACCAAAAGTAATTGGTAAAGGAGGAGAAAAGCTTACTTTTCGTGGTGCCGCATTTAGGGCCATGGCCATGTCTTGAATACGAGGTTCAAGCTCTAGTACGGCCTCGAGAAGGCCGTCATGCCCAAGTTGAATGGCCATGTCGAGTTCATCCTCATTGATGGTGTCGAGGTAGCCTTGTGCTAAGGTATCCACGGGATCATATGTCGAAATGGCAGCTACGCTCGACATTGGAAACTTCATCCCGTCCAGGATGTTGAACTCGATTCTTTCTCCATCAATCTCCATGGAGAAAGTGCCTTGAAACACATCAATCTTCGTTCTCGCAGTCCGCATGAAAGGCCGCCCAAGCAGTAGTGGCGTGGTGTTTAGTGGACTCTCTTCCATGTCAACTATATAGAAATCGGCTGGGAATATCAAGTTGTTGACTTGCACGAGAACGTCTTCTACGTATCCCCTCGGATACTTGTGGGTGCGATCGGCTAATTGGATGACAACACCATCTTGCTTGAGATCTCCAAGCTCCATCGATTCGAAAAGATAGTAAGGCATGACGTTGATGGAAGCTCCTAGATCAAGCATTACGTCTTCGAAGTGGGTGTCACCGATTACGCAAGGAACTGCAAAGCTCCCTGGGTCCTTCAGTTTTGGGGGTAGCCGACGCTGCAAAACCGCCGAAACGGTTGCGTTCACCTTCACAACCTCCTTCTCTCGAGTTTGCCTCCTCTGTGTGCATAATTCTTTCAGAAACTTTGCGTATATCGGCACCTGTTTTATGCACTCGATCAAGGGCAAATTCACTTGCACCTTTCGGAAGATGTCCAAAATATCTTCATATTGGGCGTCCTTCTTCTTCGATTTTGATAATCTGCTAGGGAAAGGTGCAACAGCAAACGGAAAATTAGTAATAACCGTATTTGAAGGAATATGGTTCTTACCTTTGATTGGGGTAGGTTGTGGAGGTGATTGTGCCTTGGTGACATTAGGCGTCACCTTCTTTTTCTCGGCCTCTTGAATTGCCGGATCGATCTCATCTTCTTCTTCGTTGGTGATGTCCTCAATGGTGACTTCATCAAGATGAGATCGCTTGGTCTTTTGTTCCTCAAGTATCTTCCCACTCCTTGTGACTATAGCATTCACGTTTCTTTGATTAGGAGTGGTTTGAGGTGGAAGCCGACCGGTTTCCTTGATTTGGCCCATGAAATCAACAAGCTGGCCAAGCTGCTTCTTCACTTCGGTGATGTCGCGGCCATGTGAGTCAAGTGTCTCCTTTGTCTTCGATTGTCCGTCGAGGAGAACTTGAGTGGAGGCCGAAAGTTGCGACAACATCTTGTCGTAATCCGGGTTGGTGAAGGATTGCGAAGACGAACCCTGCTGCATCGGTGGCCTTGGTTGAAATGGAGGGCGTTGGTAGCTTTGTTGAGGTGCTGGAGGGTTCAAAGTTCCCTCGTTGCTGCTCCATCTAAACCCCGGATGATCACGGTTGACATAGTTGTTGTAATTGTTATACCGTTGTCCTCCCTGATATCCGCCGATGGCGTTAGCGTGCTCCGGCTCGCTTGCCTGCTCTGGCGCTTGAGGGCATTGGTCATTGTGGTGACCTTGTGATTGACATATGCCGCAAACAGGCCGTTGAGTTGCCCTGGCTCTTGTCGTCTCGAGATCTAAAACCTTCTCTAGCATATGAGCTAGTTTGTCGTATTTTTCGTCCGCGTCGGTTGTAGAACTCGCTTCACCGACTGCTCGTCTGTTTGACATTCCGTATTGTGCATCATTATTCGCCCGATTTTCAAGGAGAGTTCTGGCTTCGATTTCGGTTAAGTCCATGAATGCACCTGTAGCTGCTGCATCTAGCAATTCCCTATCGATCGGCTTGAGACCATCGTAAAAGTAATTCATGAGATTGGTCTCGGAAAATCCATGCGATGGGCAAGTGGCACACAAAACCTTGAATCGGTCGTAATATTGGCCGAAGGTCTCGTCCAATTTCTGTGTGATGCCAGTGATTTGCTTTCTCAAGACGGTGATTTTTGAGGCCTGGAAGTACTTCGCTAGGAACATGTCCGCAAGTTGCTTCCATGAAGTGATATGGTTCGGCGGTAGTTCCATAAGCCAAGACTCGGCCCTGTCGACTAGGGTGAATGGAAATGCCTTCAGCTTGAAGAGCTCCGTATCAGCATCAGATGGCTTCATGCTGTTACAAACAAATTGGAATTGTTTGAGATGCTTGTTCGGATCTTCATTGGAAAGTCCATGAAAAATGGGTAGTCGGTGGAGGAAGCCACTCTTTAGCTCGATATCCTTCATGTTTTCCTCCGGTTGTGGAAAAGCAATGCTCGAAGGCCCACTGCTCCATTCGGTTGAGCAGGTGCGCTGGCGAAGAGATTGTCCTGCATTGGCCATGTTGACTTGTTGTGCTTCTGCTTCTGAATTGTGGTCGGTTGATGAGGCTAAAGTATGGTCGGTTGATGAATGTGAAGACTCGGAAACTTCCTCGATGATGGGATGATCCAGGATGTCAGTTTGAGCTTTAAGTCTCGCTATTCTCTCTGCGATCTCCTCAAACTTTGTTCTAGATGGTCCAGGATCCCGATCGGACATTCATTAGCCTGAGCATCCACCAAAGACCAAGTGTTAGTATCAACAAAGAATTTGAGATGAATATAGGAATACTAACCAAAATCGTAAGACATATTTAGAAAACAAAGCAATAACAAATAGTAAAACTATCAAAGCATACTATAAATACTAACAAATACTTAAAAACTACTAATAACACACAAAAGTTATAATACTTAAGACACTAAATGTAATTTACTAAGTAATGCAAATTATTTAATCAATTTTATGGGCTATGCAAAAGAATGTAATAAACTAAGACACATGTTTTCTGCAAATTGACACTATATAATGCTAAACCTAAGAATTTAGTTAGAATATATATAAACAAGGTTCCAATGCAAGCAAACAATAATTCACATTGAATTTATGCACAACACACTTTTTTTTTTTCAATAAAATGCATTTAAACAACAATCCTACGTGAAAGATGGAGTGAATGCATAAGAGAAAACGTTAGAACCTGCAGAAAACACACGAGTTACGTGCTTAAATATGAATGCAAAAGAATGACCTCTTCTTCGGTCTTATGTCCCTAACTTCACTTAGGTTAGGGTACTCGGTAGTGAAATCCGAGTATCATAAAGCCTAAGAGAGGTTATGCAAGCTAAGTAACGTTTGTTAGTCCTTTACAGTTTTTAATGCACAAACAAACACAAAAATTTGACTAAGTTTTATTTATTTCCTTTGGCCCCGATGGTACGTGGTGCAGAGGCTCTCGACTGTGCAATGGGTCTCGTTCATCCGAAGATGAAGTCTGATTCCAGGAGGTCTAAGCATGCATAATCCGATATACCATCTATTTAAAGGATTATGTCGTATTTATCAAGTTCGTATTTATCCGTATTCGTATGCACTTATGATTTACAGAGAGTACGCGAAATGATCATTCGGTAAATTTCTTGAACGTGCGGCCCGCGCGAAAATATATACCGACTACAATTCAGCTTAGTTACGTTTAGAAATGGTTAGTAGGAATAGAGATAACGCGAGAGGTAAGGACTAATATTTAGAACAACCCGAGGCTTATCGTAAGAGTATATACTCCAATGTTGTTCCTAGAGACACCCTGAGGCTAACCAGTTACGGTATATACTCCAATGGTGTTCTATTGCTTAGATCCGAAACCCGGCACCAATCATAAACCCATTCACCATATCCAACAATCAGCCAAATTTGTGAGATAGTATATAATCTCAAGTTCTTAGTAAACTCCGCCCACAACCTCGTGCCCATAACTTCACTTAGGTTATGGCGTGTGGTGATAAAATCCACACATCACGAGGGGTTAAGGAGATAAACCAGAAAAAGAGGCACCACCTATTCCAAAGAACGAAACCTTATAACCAATACTCGTGCACAATGTAAATCAATTTAAGTACGTCTACGTTTTGATTGCGCCTATGATTTAAAAGGAATACACGACTTAGTTATTGAATAAATCTCTTGTCCGTGCGGCCCGCGCGAAAATGTATACCAACTATCGTTAATCATCGTAATTGTTGGAAATGACCAGTTGGGATAGATGTAACGCGAGAGGTGAGAACTAATTTCTGGGAACAACCTGAGGCTAACTCGTAAGAGTATATACTCCATTGTTGTTCTTAGAAACACCCCGAGGCTTACTCGTAAGAGTATATACTCCAATGGTGTTCTGTTTTCTTAGTTCAAAACCCGTCACCATTCATAACCCTTCTAGACATCATAACCAACTCTTACTCGAATTCACAAGATAGTATACAATCTCAAGTGTTTGTAAACTCCGCCCACAACCTCGTGCCCATAACTTCACTTAGGTTATGGCGTGTGGTGATGAAATCCACACATCACGAAGGGTTAAGGAGATAGACAAACAAAAGAGGCACCACCTATTCCATAGAGATTTATTTAATAACTAAGTACTAGTACTCAAATTAAATCAAAGACTATCCTTTAACATGAAAATAAATTATGCAAGTGTAAAAAAACTAAGTATCAATAAATTCGTCTAAGTAAAAGTATGCATTGTAAACATGTATGTAAATTTCTTTAAGTATAAACAAGAATGAACAAGTATGTACTTCGAAAATTTAGACATGCTTTTAATTACAAATGTACAACGAAATCATACAAAAACATTCTAACTCCCCGGCAACGGCGCCAAAAATTGATACGCGCTAAACATGCATTCACGTTAACTTAAAAACACAGATTACGCGCATTGCAATTTAAACCCTTCTTTTGTCATTTGTAATATTGGCGAGTAGGGATCGTTCTTTATCCGGGGAATTAAGGGCGCATGCATGGTTTCGTTAATAAGAGGAAATGTAAATGTTTGGGGGGATTGGAAGTTGGTTGTTTAATCTACGAAATTAAAGTACAAAAACATGCAAACACAACTAAAACTCTTAGGCATCTAACATGTTTTACTCATAGACAAGTTTCAACAATCAAGAAACTTAAAGTTTAATTATGCTTGCTAAAAATAAGAAGTTACACTACTAATTACATGTGATCATCTCATCTTATTAGCCTACCCTTTTCATGCATCAAACCTTTTTGTAAGTTACGAAATTCATAACTTCTAACTAAATACACATGCTTAATAATTGAGTAGGAATGCAACTGATACGCGCAAAACATGCATTCACGATAACACAAAGTCGACCCTAAAAACATCGATTACGCGCATTGCAATTTAAACCCTTCTTTTGTCATTTATAATATCGGCGAGTAGGGATCGTTCTTTATCCGGGGAATTAAGGGCGCATGCATGGTTTCGTTAATAAGCGGAAATGTAAATATTTGGGGGGATTGGAAGTTGGTTATTTAATCTACGAATTTAAAGTACATAACATGCAAACACAACTAAAACTCTTAGGAATCTAACATGTTTTACTCATAGACAAGTTTCAACAATCAAGAAACTTAAAGTCTAATTATGCTTGCTAAAAATAAGAAGTTACACTATTAATTACATGTGATCAACTCATCTTATTAACCTACCCTTTTCATGCATCAAACCTTTGTGTAAGTTGCGAAATTCATAACTTATAACTAAGTACACATGCTTGATAATTGTGTAGGAATGCAACTTAGCGTATAAACATCCTAAACAACATACGATCATCGAAACATGCAAAAGAGAGGGACTTAGCGTATTTTCTAATACATGCATTCGAAGCTTTAAGATTGTATCAAACATGCATAAAAAGCTATAAATCATAAACACATGCATATTAAAAATCGGTTAGGCACATGAAACACAAATCTAAACTTGTTATTCATTTGATACACAAATCTAAACTTTCTAAACTTGTTATTCCAATACATCAAAAGATTCACATACAAAGCTAAAGAAATGAAAGTGAAGATCATGGTTACACTTTTTATCTTGAGTGTTTGATGAACTACGGTGGAGATGGACTTCCTTCACAAGGGACTTAGCGTATTGTGAGGGATGGAGGATGGTTTGCTTCGGCTTGGAAGGATGGAGGAACCCTAGCTTGCTTCGGCCTTGAATGGAGGAAGATGATGCTTCGGCTTGGTGTGTGAACTCTTAAGTGTTTAATGGTGGAGGAGTATTTGTGTAGAGCTTTGCTTAGTAAAATGAGTGATGGATCTGTTTTATGGCTGCCTCCTCCCTTATATAGGCAAGGGATTCATGCCTTCTCTCTTCCACCTTGCCTCCTCCATTTAATGCATGCAATGATCATTAAGGCAAGTCACACACTTAGTCACACACTTAGTCACCATTGCCAAACCCTAAGCATGAATCACCTAGCTTGTCACCATGGCAAGTCATCTTTTCATTTAATGCAAAGCAAGAGTCACCTAGTGTAGTCACCATTTGGGAACCCTAAGCATGAATCACCATGTGTAGTCACCATTTGTGATTATTAGCTTGATAATGTTGACTTGCCCTTTCAAAACAAGACTTTTCCTCTTCACCAAAAGCCATCCTTGCCGAATTGATTGGGTTTGGGCTTGATAATGGGCCGAAACAAGAGTTGAGAATTCGGCCCACAATTTGCTTTGTGGCCCGGCCCATTTTCGGAGGTCCAAAATCGCAAAAATCGCAAAATCGCCGAAATTCCTCCGAATTGCGTCGATATTAATCTCCACCGTAATGAACTTCAAAATAATAATTTAAATGAGGAAAACATAAAACTAAGATAATAACATAGCTAAACGTAAAGGGAAATGCGTTAAGAAACGAGCATAAAATGCGTATATCAAATTCCCCCACACTTAGACTTTGCTAGTCCCTTAGCAAACACTAAGTTAAACTAAGACTCTCTAAAAATTTAAAAGAAAGAACACAACTAAGCCCTTAGCTAAAATTTGTCTCAGAATTTTTATAAGTATATGGCGATGGCTCACATGAATTTCAATTTGTATGCTCAATGAATTCAAGAGATAATTGCGATATAATTTATGTAATGAACAAGTAAGACATAGAGAAAACAATGGTTATGTTATAGCTGTGCATGCTTTGAATAAAGGTTTAATCAACTCACAAGGATGCACTCATCATATTTTTCACTCATGAAAATGGTTCACTTAAAGTGTATATGAATTGAAATGAAAACCACATGAATAAAGTTTGATTACTTGCACAAATGAACCAAAACCATAAGCTTACTCATGCAACTTACTCTACTAATTGAAAGCTACTCATTTTAAGGATCATAAAGGACTTTTAGTGAGGTTGTAATGGGGTTAAGGCTAAGGCATTCGAAATTTAGATATGTGGTGATAAAAACGTTCCAACGACTTAGTCTAGCACCATATTAGTCCTCCATCTCCATTTGTATGTTACCATGTATACTTCAAGCTAATCTACCCTTTGAGCTTTTCGGACAGGACAAAGGCCATATTTTGTTCTATTTTTGGGCCTTCAATTTATCGTAAACTCCAAATCCGTAAATAAGGGGGACGTTAATCCAAATGGTTATTCTTAGAACACAACATATTGCCATGAGAGATAATAATTTTTTTTTTTGGCAATCACAACTTTTTTTAGCTATTTGGACAAGTCTTTCCCCTTACTCACATTAACTCTTTCAATCTTTCCTACCAAACCATAATCTTATGTGCTAGTTTCGAAAAATTCTCACCAAGTTTCCGGAACAAAGGTAAGGATATTCTATACTAGGGTAAGTGTTTAGGTATATATGGTGATGAAAGAAAAGCTTAACGTGGGCTCAATTGGTTTATCTAGGGGTGTCGCAACTTGTGCGTACAATTGGGATACATGGATATATGGCAATGTGGTGGAAAATCCTAAATGCCTTTAATCATTTCCAAAATCAAAGTATGTATCAACTTAAAAGCTTTGCAAATTGACATGAGTAAGTTCTAGTATTCTCTAGTTCATTAAAATCTATGGCAAGCAATCAAATGAGGCATATATAAGCTAGTAGCTACGAAATGGATGCATATTCACTGGAATAAAGAACAGATAGCTCAAAAGCTCACATAGGGTTCATATGATTAAAAACTTATTCAAGCATGCGATTTCTGTACCATGTTTTTGCAATTCATATCTACTACATGTTAAAAACATAAAGAATATCTCAATTAGCACAAGAATTCGATGCATGTGATTCATACGCCATATGTGTTCGTATCGGTCCATTTTTCATCATCGACTAGTTAAGGGCGTCCTAAAGACTCTGAAAAACACTAATTTAGACACAATTAAATTGTAAACCCTTCCCCCACACTTAAACTCTACATTGCCCTCAATGTACTTAAAGAAAACATAGAATTAAACATGGAGTATAGGATCTACGAAAATTTTAATCTAATACGCAAAAAGCCATTAAATTAAAAGGGGAGAAGAAATCAAATCTGTTGTCTCCCTATTGGGTTGCCTCCCAACAAGCGCTTGTTTTACGTCGTTAGCTTTGGACGTGATGCATCAGTTTGGTTTTGAAATGGCCGGTTCTTGGAGTTGCATCTCCTCCACGGTGTGCTCCGCAAATGCCTCAAAATAGGGCTTCAAGCGATGGCCATTTACTTTGAACTCACTACCTTTGTCGATAGATCGAATGAGAACTGCTCCATGAGGTAGAACTTGAGAAACTACGAATGGGCCCATCCATCGAGAGCGAAGCTTTCCCGGAAAGAGCTTAAGTCTTGAATTGAAAAGCAATACTTTCTGCCCAGGTTCAAAACTCTTCCCGCGAATCATCTGATCGTGGATCTTTTTCGTCTTCTCTTTGTAAATCCACGCATTGTCGAAAGCATCATTTCTGATTTCTTCTAGTTCACATAGTTGTAGCTTCCGATGCAAGCCTGCGGCATCTCGATCGATGTTGAATTTCTTCACAGCCCACCATGCCTTGTGCTCCAATTCAACCGGAAGATGGCATGCCTTCCCATAAATTAATCGGAAAGGTGACATACCAATGGGGGTCTTGTAGGCAGTCCTGTAAGCCCACAATGCATCGTCTAAGCATTGACTCCAATCTTTCCGGTTGGGGCGGACGGTTCGCTCCAATATCTTCTTGATCTCACGGTTGGAAACTTCAGCCATTCCATTGGTTTGAGGGTGGTATGGTGTGGAAACCTTGTGTTTTACGCCATACTTCCTCATTAGTGCTTCCACCGTGCGGTTGCAGAAGTGACTTCCTCCATCGCTGATTAGAACGCGTGGCATTCCAAATCTACTGAAGATGTTAGTTCGTAGGAAATCTGCAACAACTCGCGAATCATTAGTCCGGGTGGCCTTTGCCTCCACCCATTTAGAAACATAATCTACTGCGAGTAAGATATAAGTAAAACCATTGGAGGGAGGAAATGGTCCCATAAAGTCAATACCCCACACATCAAAAATTTCAACATTAAATATGTAGTGTTGTGGCATTTGATCTTTAGGCCCTAAATTACCGAATCTTTGGCACTTATCACATGTAGCGCAATATGCATGAGCATCGCGAAATAAACTAGGCCAAAAGAAACCGCAATCTAAAATTTTAAGGGCTGTCCTCCTAGAACCAAAGTGTCCCCCACATGCTTCATTGTGACAAAAGTCTAAAATGGGCTTAAACTCACTATCCGGGATACATCTCCTAATGACTAAATCGGAGCATTGTTTCCATAAATAAGGCTCATCCCAGATAAAGGTTCTAGCATTATGCTTAAGTTTGTCACGTTGAAATTTATGCATGGTAGACGGAAACTCACCGGTAACTAAGTAATTGACAATATCGGCATACCAAGGAGTTTCCGAAGTAGTTACCTCAATTCCGAAGAGTTTTTCATCCGGAAATGTTTCTTCAATCTCGACAGGCTCATGGTCACCTATCAAACGTGATAGGTGGTCAGCGACGACATTTTCTACTCCCTTCTTATCCTTGATTTCTATGTTGAATTCTTGGAGTAGAAGTATCCATCTGATAAGCCGTGGTTTTGCGTCCTTCTTGAGCATTAGATACTTCAAAGCTGCATGATCGGTAAACACAGTTACTTTAGTTTGAAGTAAATAAGATCGAAATTTATCTAAAGCAAAAACCACGGCAAGAAACTCCTTCTCGGTTGTAGTATAATTTCTTTGTGCTTCATCAAGTGTCCGAGAGGCGTAATAGATTACGCAAGGCTTCTTGTCCTTCCGCTGACCCAAGACGGCTCCTACGGCATAATCCGAGGCGTCGCACATGAGTTCAAAGGGCAGAGACCAATCAGGGCTGCACAAAATAGGAGCGCTCGTAAGAAGCTCCTTCAACTTGTTGAAGGCAGCGTTGCATTCTTCATCAAAGACGAACGGGGTCTCCTTTTGCAGCAGTTTACACAAAGGGCGCGAGATGTGGGAAAAGTCTTTGATAAACCTACGATAAAATCCTGCGTGTCCAAGAAATGAACGAATCTCTCTAACCGAAGTTGGAGAGGGTAAGTGACGCACAAGATCTACTTTAGATTTATCTACTTCTAACCCTTTTTCAGAAATTATATGTCCTAACACTATCCCTTGCGTAACCATGAAATGGCACTTCTCCCAATTAAGCACCAAGTTCGTTTCAACGCATCTTTTTAAAATAGTTTCTAGATTGTTTAAGCATGCATCAAAATCATTCCCAAATACACTAAAGTCGTCCATGAATACTTCAATAATGTTTTCAATGTATTCGGAGAAAATTGAGAGCATGCAACGTTGAAATGTACCTGGTGCGTTACACAGTCCAAATGGCATGCGGCGATATGCAAACGTTCCGAACGGGCACGTGAACGTTGTCTTTTCTTGATCCTCCTCCGCAATGCTAATTTGGTTGTAGCCGGAGTATCCGTCGAGAAAACAATAAAATGCATGGCCGGCTAATCTTTCCAGCATTTGGTCGATGAATGGTAAGGGAAAATGATCCTTGCGGGTTGCGGCGTTGAGCTTCCGGTAATCAATGCACACTCGGTGTCCAGTGATCGTCCGTTGTGGCACAAGCTCATTTTCCAGATTCTCGACGACGGTTATTCCCGATTTCTTGGGTACTACCTGCACTGGGGAAACCCAACGGCTATCAGAAATAGGGTAAATAACTCCACAGTCCATGAGTTTAATTACCTCCGTTTTTACCACCTCCATCATCGGAGGGTGGAGCCGACGTTGTGCTTCCCGCGTAGGCTTGGTGCCTTCTTCAAGGAAAATCCTATGCACACAGGTTGCTGGATTTATTCCCTTGATGTCCGCGAGTGTCCAACCTATTGCGGGTTTGTACCTCTTGAGCACACTCACGAGCTTCTCCTCCTGTTCCTCTTCTAGCGCGGACGAAATAATGACGGGTAAAGTGTCATTCTCGCCCAAGTACGCATACTTAAGATGGTCCGGTAGTAGCTTGAGTTCTAAAACGGGAGCTTCTACAATGGAAGGAACCATTTTATTAGTACCAAAAGTAATTGGTATAGGAGGAGAAAAGCTTACTTTCCGTGGTGCGGCATTTAGGGCCATGGCCATGTCTTGGATTCGAGGTTCAAGCTCTAGTAAGGCCTCGAGAAGGCCGTCATGTCCAAGTTGAATGGCCATGTCGAGTTCATCCTCGTTGATGGTGTCGAGGTAGCCTTGTGCTAAGGTATCCACAGGATCGTATGTCGAAATGGCAGCTACGCTCGACATTGGAAACTTCATCCCGTCCAGGATGTTGAACTCGATTCTTTCTCCATCAATCTCCATGGAGAAAGTGCCTTGAAACACATCAATCTTCGTTCTCGCAGTCCGCATGAAAGGTCGCCCAAGCAGTAGTGGCGTGGTGTTTAGTGGACTCTCTTCCATGTCAACTATATAGAAATCGGCTGGGAATATCAAGTTGTTGACTTGCACGAGAACGTCTTCTACGTATCCCCTCGGATACTTGTGGGTGCGATCGGCTAATTGGATGACAACACCATCTTGCTTGAGATCTCCAAGCTCCATCGATTCGAATAGATAGTAAGGCATGACGTTGATGGAAGCTCCGAGATCAAGCATTACGTCTTCAAAGTGGGTGTCACCGATTACGCAAGGAACTGCAAAGCTCCCTGGGTCCTTCAGTTTTGGGGGTAGCCGACGCTGCAAAACCGCCGAAACGGTTGCGTTCACCTTCACGACCTCCTTCTCTCGAGTTTGCCTCCTCTGAGTGCATAATTCTTTCAGAAACTTGGCGTATATAGGCACTTGCTTTATGCACTCGATCAAGGGCAAATTCACTTGCACCTTTCGGAAGATGTCCAAGATATCTTCATATTGGGCATCCTTCTTCTTTGATTTTGCTAATCTGCTTGGGAAAGGTGCAACAGCAAACGGAGAATTAGTAATCACCGTATTTGAAGGAATAGGGCTTTTACCTTTGATTGGGGTAGGTTGTGGAGGTGATTGTGCCTTGGTGACAGTAGGCGTCACCTTCTTTTTCTCGGCCTCTTGAATTGCCGGATCGATCTCATCTTCTTCTTCGTTGGTGATGTCCTCGATGGTGACTTCATCAAGATGAGATCGCTTGGTCTTTGGTTCCTCAAGTATCTTCCCACTCCTTGTGACTATAGCATTCACATTTCTTTGATTAGGAGTGGTTTGAGGTGGAAGCCGACCGGTTTCCTTGATTTGGCCCATGAAATCAACAAGCTGGCCAAGCTGCTTCTTCACTTCGGTGATGTCGCGGCCATGTGAGTCAAGTGTCTCCTTTGTCTTCGATTGTCCGTCGAGGAGAACTTGAGTGGAGGCCGAAAGTTGCGACAACATCTTGTCGTAATCCGGATTGGTGAAGGGTTGTGATGACGAACCATGCTGCATCGGTGGTCGTGGTTGAAATGGAGGGCGTTGGTAGCTTTGTTGAGGTTGAGATGCTGGAGGGTTCAAAGTTCCCTCGTTGCTGCTCCATCTAAAACCTGGATGATCACGGTTGACATAGTTGTTGTAGTTGTTATACCTTTGTCCTCCCTGATATCCGCCGATGGCGTTAGCGTGCTCCGGCTCGCTTGCCTGCTCCTGCGCTTGAGGGCATTGGTCATTGTGGTGACCGTGTGTTTGACATATGCCGCAAACAGGCCGTTGAGTTGCCTTCGCTCTTGTCGTCTCGAGTTCTAACACCTTCTCTAGCATATGAGCTAGTTTGTCGTATTTCTCGTCCGCGTCGGTTGTTGAACTCGCCTCACCGACTGCTCGTCTGTTGGACATTCCGTATTGTGCATCATTATTCGCCCGATTCTCTAGAAGAGCTCTAGCTTCGGTTTCGGTTAAGTCCATGAATGCACCGGTGGCTGCTGCATCCAGCAATTCCCTATCGATCGGTTTGAGACCATCGTAAAAGTAATTCATCAGATTGGTCTCGGAGAATCCATGCGATGGGCAAGTGGCACACAAAACTTTGAATCGGTCGTAGTATTGGCCGAAGGTCTCGTCCGGTTTCTGTGTGATGCCAGTGATTTGCTTTCTCAAGACGGTGATCTTTGAGGCCGGGAAGTACTTCGCTAGGAACATATCCGCAAGTTGCTTCCAAGAGGTAATATGGTTTGGCGGTAGTTCCATAAGCCAAGACTCGGCCCTGTCGACTAGGGTGAATGGGAATGCCTTCAGTTTGAAGAGTTCCGTATCAGCATCAGATGGCTTCATGCTGTTACAAACAAATTGGAATTGTTTGAGATGCTTGTTCGGATCTTCATTGGAAAGTCCATGAAAAATGGGTAGTCGGTGGAGGAAGCCACTCTTTAGCTCGATATCCTTCATGTTTTCCTCCGGTTGTGGAAAAGCAATGCTCGAAGGCCCGCTGCTCCATTCGGTTGAGCAGGTGCGCTGGCGAAGAGATTGTCCTGCATTGGCCATGTTGACTTCTTGTGCTTCTGCTTCTGAGTTGTGGTCGGTTGATGAGGCTAAAGTATGTTCGAATGATGAATGTGAAGACTCGGAAACTTCTTCGAGGATGGGATGATCCAGGATGTCAGCTCTAAGTCTCGCTAGTCTTTCTGTGAGTTCCTCAAACGTTGTTCTAGATGGTCCTGGATTCTGATCGGACATTCATTAGCCTGACATCCACCAAAGACCAAGTGTTAGTATCAACAAATAATTTTTAGATGTATATAGGAATACTAACCAAAATTGTAATGCATATTTAGAAAACAAGGTGATAACAAATAAAATAGTAAAACTATCAAAGCATACTATAAATACACACAAATACTTAAAAACTACTAATACACACAAAATTTATACAAAATTTATAATAGTTAAGACACTATATGTATTTTACTAAGTAATGCAATTGATTTAATCAATTTTAGGGGCTATGCACATGAATAAACTAAGACACATGTTTTCTGCAAATTAACACTATATAATGCTAAAACTAAAAATTTAGTTAGAACATATATAAACAAGGTTGAAATACAAGCAAACCATAATTCACATTGAATTTATGCACCACACATTTTCTTGCAATAAAATGCATTAAACAATAATCCTACGTGAAAGATGGAGTGAATGCATAAGAGAAAACGTTAGAACCTGCAGAAAACAAACGAGTTACGTGTTTAAAATATGAATGAAAAGAATGACCTCTTCTTCGATCTTATGCCCCTAACTTCACTTAGGTTAGGGTACTCGGTAGTGAAATCCGAGTATCATAAAACCTAAGAGAGGTTATGCAAGCTAAGTAACGTTTGTTAGTCCTTTACAGTTTTTAATGCACAAACAAACACAAAAATTTGACTAAGTTTTATTTATTTCCTTTGGCCCCGATGGTACGTGGTGCAGAGGCTCTCGACTGTGCAATGGGTCTCGTTCATCCGAAGATGAAGTCTGATTCCGGGAGGTCTAAGCATGCTTAATCCGATATACCATCTATTTAAAGGATTATGTCGTATTAAGTTCATGTATTTATCCGTATTCATATGCACTTATGATTTACAGAGAGTACGTGAATTGAGCATTAAGTAAAGTTCCTGGACGTGCGGCCCGTGCGAAAATATATACCGACTACAATTCAGCTTAGTTACGTTTAGAAATGGTTAGTAGGAATAGAGATAACGCGAGAGGTAAGGACTAATATTTAGAACAACCCGAGGCTTACTCGTAAGAGTATATACTCCAATGTTGTTCCTAGAGACACCCCGAGGCTAACCAGTTACGGTATATACTCCAATGGTGTTCTATTGCTTAGATCCGAAACCCGGCACCAATCATAAACCCACTCACCATATCCAACAATCAGCCAAATTTGTGAGATAGTATATAATCTCAAGTCCTTAGTAAACTCCGCCCACAACCTCGTGTCCATAACTTCACTTAGGTTATGGCGTGTGGTGATGAAATCCACACTTCACGAGGGGTTAAGGAGGTAAACCAGAAAAAGAGGCACCACCTATTCCAAAGAACTAAACTTAATAACCAATAATCGTAATCAATGTAAATCAATTTAAGTACGTCTACATTTTGATTGCGCCTAAGATTTAAAAGGAATACATGATTTAGTTACGAGTAAATCTCTTCGTCCTGCGGCCCGCACAAAAGAGTATACTAACTATCGTTAATTCTCGTAATTGTTGGAAATGACCAGTTGGGATAGATGTAACGCAAGAGGTGAGAACTAATTTCTGGGAACAACCCGAGGCTAACCAGTTAAGGTATATACTCCAATGTTGTTCTTAGAAATACCCCGAGGCTTACTCGTGAGAGTATATACTCCAATGGTATTTCTGTTTTCTTAGTTCAAAACCAGTCACCATTCATAACCCTTCTAGACATCAAAACCAACTCTTACTCGAAATCACAAGATAGTATACACTCTCAAATGTTTGTAGACTCCGCCCACAACCTCGTGCCCATAACTTCACTTAGGTTATGGCGTGTGGTGATTAAATCCACACATTTCACGAAGGGTTAAGGAGATAAACAAACAAATGAGGCACCACCTGTTCCAATGAGATTTACTTAGTAACTAAATGCTAGTACTTAATTTAAATCTAAGACTATCCTTTAACATGGAAATAAATTATGTAAGTGTAAAATAAACTAAGTATGAATAAATTCGGCTAAGTAAAAGTAGGCATTGTAAACATGTATGAAAATTTCTCTAAGTATAAAAAATGAACAAGTATGTAGCATTGTAAACATGTATGAAAATTTCTCTAAGTATGAACAAGTATGGACTTCGAAAAATTATAGACATGCTTTTAATCACAAATGTACAACGAAATCATACAAAACATTCTAATTCCCCGGCAACGGCGCCAAAAATTGATACGCGCAAAACATGCATTCACGATAACACAAAGTCGACCCTAAAAACATCGATTACGCGCATTGCAATTTAAACCCTTCTTTTGTCATTTATAATATCGGCGAGTAGGGATCGTTCTTTATCCGGGGAATTAAGGGCGCATGCATGGTTTCGTTAATAAGCGGAAATGTAAATATTTGGGGGGATTGGAAGTTGGTTATTTAATCTACGAATTTAAAGTACATAACATGCAAACACAACTAAAACTCTTAGGAATCTAACATGTTTTACTCATAGACAAGTTTCAACAATCAAGAAACTTAAAGTCTAATTATGCTTGCTAAAAATAAGAAGTTACACTATTAATTACATGTGATCAACTCATCTTATTAACCTACCCTTTTCATGCATCAAACCTTTGTGTAAGTTGCGAAATTCATAACTTATAACTAAGTACACATGCTTGATAATTGTGTAGGAATGCAACTTAGCGTATAAACATCCTAAACAACATACGATCATCGAAACATGCAAAAGAGAGGGACTTAGCGTATTTTCTAATACATGCATTCGAAGCTTTAAGATTGTATCAAACATGCATAAAAAGCTATAAATCATAAACACATGCATATTACAAATCGGTTTAGGCACATGAAACACAAATCTAAACTTGTTATTCATTTGATACACAAATCTAAACTTTCTAAACTTGTTATTCCAATACATCAAAAGATTCACATACAAAGCTAAAGAAATGAAAGTGAAGATCATGGTTACACTTTTTATCTTGAGTGTTTGATGAACTACGGTGGAGATGGACTTCCTTCACAAGGGACTTAGCGTATTGTGAGGGATGGAGGATGGTTTGCTTCGGCTTGGAAGGATGGAGGAACCCTAGCTTGCTTCGGCCTTGAATGGAGGAAGATGATGCTTCGGCTTGGTGTGTGAACTCTTAAGTGTTTAATGGTGGAGGAGTATTTGTGTAGAGCTTTGCTTAGTAAAATGAGTGATGGATCTGTTTTATGGCTGCCTCCTCCCTTATATAGGCAAGGGATTCATGCCTTCTCTCTTCCACCTTGCCTCCTCCATTTAATGCATGCAATGATCATTAAGGCAAGTCACACACTTAGTCACACACTTAGTCACCATTGCCAAACCCTAAGCATGAATCACCTAGCTTGTCACCATGGCAAGTCATCTTTTCATTTAATGCAAAGCAAGAGTCACCTAGTGTAGTCACCATTTGGGAACCCTAAGCATGAATCACCATGTGTAGTCACCATTTGTGATTATTAGCTTGATAATGTTGACTTGCCCTTTCAAAACAAGACTTTTCCTCTTCACCAAAAGCCATCCTTGCCGAATTGATTGGGTTTGGGCTTGATAATGGGCCGAAACAAGAGTTGAGAATTCGGCCCACAATTTGCTTTGTGGCCCGGCCCATTTTCGGAGGTCCAAAATCGCAAAAATCGCAAAATCGCCGAAATTCCTCCGAATTGCGTCGATATTAATCTCCACCGTAATGAACTTCAAAATAATAATTTAAATGAGGAAAACATAAAACTAAGATAATAACATAGCTAAACGTAAAGGGAAATGCGTTAAGAAACGAGCATAAAATGCGTATATCAGCAACTTAGCGTATAAACATCCTAAACAACATACGATCATCGAAACATGCGAAAGAGAGGGACTTAGCGTATTTTCTAACACATGCTTACGAAGCTTTAAGATTGTATCGAACATGCATAAAAGGCTAGAAATCATAAACACATGCAACTTATGAATCGGTTTAAACACATAAAACACAAATCTAAACTTGTTCTTCATTTGATACATAAATGTATTCCAATACATCAAAAGGTTCAAATACAAAGCAAAAGAAATGAAAGTGAAGATCATGGTTACACTTTTTGTCTTGAATGCTTGATGATCTACGGTGGAGATGGATTTCCTTCACAAGGGACTTAGCGTATTGTGTTGGATGGAGGAGGATTGCTTCGGCTTGGATGGAGGAGATGTGCTTCGGCTTTGCTTGAGAAACCTTGAAGTGTTTATGGTGGAATAGTATTTGTGTAGAGCTTTGGCTAGTAATTTAAGTGATGTCTTGAATGGTTCAGCCTCCCTTGGTATTTATAGGCAAGGATGTTTGCCTTCTCTCTTCCACCTTGCCTCCTTCCATTAAATGCAAGCAATGATCAATATGGCAAGTCACCATGCAAGTCACCATGTGTGATCATCATTTACAAGCCCAAAGCAAGAGTCACCATGGCAAGTCATCTTTTGTGATGATCATTTATTAACCCTAAGCAAGAGTCACCATTTGTGATGATTAGCTTGATAAGCTTGACTTTTCAACTTCCCCAAAGGGCATCCTTGCCGAATTGAATGTGTTTGGGCCTTATAATGGGCCGAAATAAAAGTTGAGAATTCGGCCCACAATTTGCTTTTTGGGCCGGCCCATTTTCGGAGGTCCAAAATCGCAAAAATCGCAAAATCGCCGAAATTCCTCCGAATTGCGTCGTTATTAATCTCCACCGTAAATATCTTCAAAATAACATATTAATTAAGAAAAACATAAAAACTAAGATTATAACATAGCTAAACGAAAAGGGAAATGCGTTAAGAAACGAGCATAAATTGCGTATATCAGTCAACGGGTTGACTTTTTGACTTTCGACAAGTCGCATGTCATTTGACTCAAAATCGCGCCCCGATCGCAGTCGGGAGGTTCGTTTTTCGAGTTGAGCGTCCGAACGTAAAGCGAGGGATTGAAGTGGTATATACGGATTTTCGACGATTCGTCGACTTTGAATTATCTGTTTCCGAGAACGGTGGTTTCTCGTGGTTTGATTTGTATTGTCGGATTATTACTTTGAATAATGAACTTTGTGAATATTCAGGGGTTTCGTGATCGTTCGTTTGGCGAGGGACATTCCGCCGGATCACGGGTTAACGCGATACGCGTTACGCTAGTCTGTGAGTGGACATTTCTTTTCACGGATTATTTGCGATTCTTGATATACGTTTTATGAACTTGAGCATGCGTATGAGATTTCGGATTACATGAGCATGTGTTTTTACGATTATATGATTATACTTATACGAATATACGTATACGAGTATACATACATTTATATGTTGTTTCATGCATTTGCATCGAGCTGTTTATGATTTGGTTTACACAGAGTACAGTCGTGGTTACGTTGTTGTATCGATACACCTTGCCTCTCGGTTGATCCCCGATGGTAGGCCGCCTGGAGGGGCGTTTCCCCAACCAGACCGGTGAGGGGCGTATCCCCGGATCCGAGGCCATTTCTGGCTAGAATCACGTGTGGGTCTGGGATCCCGTGATTCTGACTGTACTAGCACGGTGTGTGTCCATGAGTGACCCCGTGGGATTTTACTTGCATGCTCAGTACACTGGAGGAGTATGAGTTTTACCTCGTGTACTATGTTGTATTTATTTACTTGGACTCGCATATGTTTTTATAACATATATATTAACTGGTGAAAGACATTTATTTTCGTCCACTCACTCTAACGTGTTTATTGTCTTTCACCTGGGCTTTTCGGTTTCCGTGCCCAGTTTGCAGTTCGGACTCTGGAGTCGCACGTCATGGTCGGAGGCATAGTGCTCGAGCTACTTTGTTTCACCCAGTAGGTTTAATTGTTCTACCTACTGTGGTATGCATTTACAATTATGTATTAGATGTCGCTCTGAGCTTCCTATTGAATACGTTATACGATTTTTCACTGGATTTCAGTAAAGTGCATATATATTTACTACTTTACTTTACTGTTGATATATTGAGAAATCCCAATAGGATTGGTGCCCACGGTTTGCTTTTTGTGGCATAGGACGAAGTGTATTTTCCGCGTGCAGGTAATGGTAATTCCACGCTAGTAACGAAACTCTGCCCAAATTTCGAAAAGTTTTTGTTGGTTCGTGTATTCGAAGGGGTTTGATTCCGATTTAGGGAGCTAAATCGGGGTTGGGTCCTTTCATTTGGAATTGAATTGGATTTACTACGGATTTTAGAAGTTAAGTGACTTGGCTGCCCTGTTTTCTTCTTCTTCAAGGAAAAGGAAATCTTCATATCTTCAAATCTTGCATTCCTTATTCCCTAATAATTCTTGGCCGAATATACCATATTCTTGCACATATTTTGGCCCTCAAATCAGGTATTTATCTTCATGGAATATCCTCCAAAATTCGTCCATTATATGCTCCATATATTCCGCCATATTTGCTCTTTCCTGGGTCGCGCAGGAGAAATGTCTTCATCTTTTTGTCCACCATTTTGGTATCCATTTCTTTTGGCATTTGGTCTTCAATTCTTGACACCATGTGGGAAAGCATTTTAGTAACCATTTGAAAACAATTCCTCGGACCATTTCTTCTCCGAAATTAGGAACTTCCTCCCTAACCCGCTTTTAGCTCCAAATCGCCTTCTTTATTATTTTCTCCTTTATTTCTACCTAAAAGCATAAAGTAAGTTAGAAACATATTTACTAAGCATAAAACAAAGTTAAATGTAGAGAGAATTGCGTTAAGAATCAAGTATGAAATGCGTTGATCAAATTCTTGTGATTCCATCGCCATACACTTAAAGAAATTTCTGAGACATTTTAGCTAAGGGCTTAGTAGTGTTTTTAGTATTCAAGTTTTTAGAGTCTTTCAAATTTTCCAACATATGGCTTAGCTCCAAATTAGTATTCAAGTTTTTAGAGTCTAAGTGTGGGGAAATTTGATCTACGCATTTTATGCTTGATTCTTAACGTCTTTCTCCTTACACTTAGCTTTGTTTTGACGTTAGTATTCTTTTTTCTTACTTATTTTATTTCTTTTAGGTTTTGAATAAAGAAGATCAATAAAGGAGGTGGAAATGAGTTAAAAAGGCAGCAAATGGAGGTTTCCTAATTCGACTAGGGAAAATGGTATTTTCCTACTTTGACTAGGATTCCTACTCGGATTACGGAAGTAAGAAGGTTCGAGATCCCGGAAGTGTTGCGGAGCTGAAAAGTGAACTTTCCTAAATCAACTAGGAATGACGTGGCAGAATGTTCTGGAATGTGCAAAAATGATTCTGAAATGGTCTTCATAAATGTTGCCAAAATGGTGTGCAAAAATGGTTTCCCAAATGAAGAATGAAGACATTTCTCCTACTCGGACCAGGAAAGAACAAAAGATGGCGGATCAAGAGATGATGTGGCCGAAAATATCAAGAATATCAAGTATATCTTAATTTTGCCTTATTTGAAGATCAAAATATCTCAAATATTTGGTATTTTCGGCCAGAATATATTCCTTGAAGAGCAAGAAGAAAAAAATCAAGAAAGAAGATATTTGGCATCCAAGATACAGGTCTGTAACTTCAAGATATCACCGAATCTGCAAATCTACTCCGAATATGGTGATTATATAACTTTGGAAAGCGCTTGAAGTCTTCTTTCCAACCAGACCAAGAACATAATTTTCTAAGATACACAGCCACGGGAAAACGCGTTTGAAGTTATACTGACAGATTTACCCGGGATACACTAGGAAAATCTAGTTTGGAGAGAAAGATTCCCATTCTTCACATATAAATAGAGGAGCTCAGCCTCATTCTCAGGCATCACTCATTCAAGAAGCCAAATCCCTGTCCATAAACACTTTGTCTCCTCCAAACTCAAGCATTCATCAAAGAGTCGAAATCCTCCACACTCAGGCAATCCGAGTGTTTCTCTCCATCCACTAGAAGGCCATCTACATGATTTGCTACTGCAATCACGACACAAAAAGTGTAACATGTCACCTTCTGTTTTCTTTTTGTATGAACAATTGATTTTTAAGGAAGAGTTTTTGGTTATGTAATTCTGGCATGTTTTTGTGATTTATTTCGAATATGAGTTCTTTGCTATGCATGTATTTTCTATTCTTAATGCTTTACTTAAATTCGAGCATTCTTGGTTTAGGTTATGATACGCGCAAAACATGCATTCACGTTAACTTAAAAACACAGATTACGCGCATTGCAATTTAAACCCTTCTTTTGTCATTTGTAATATTGGCGAGTAGGGATCGTTCTTTATCCGGGGAATTAAGGGCGCATGCATGGTTTCGTTAATAAGCGGAAATGTAAATGTTTGGGGGGATTGGAAGTTGGTTGTTTAATCTACGAAATTAAAGTACAAAAACATGCAAACACAACTAAAACTCTTAGGCATCTAACATGTTTTACTCATAGACAAGTTTCAACAATCAAGAAACTTAAAGTTTAATTATGCTTGCTAAAAATAAGAAGTTACACTACTAATTACATGTGATCATCTCATCTTATTAGCCTACCCTTTTCATGCATCAAACCTTTTTGTAAGTTACGAAATTCATAACTTCTAACTAAATATACATGCTTAATAATTGAGTAGGAATGCAACTTAGCGTATAAACATCCTAAACAACATACGATCATCGAAACATGCGAAAGAGAGGGACTTAGCGTATTTTCTAACACATGCTTACGAAGCTTTAAGATTGTATCAAACATGCATAAAAGGCTAGAAATCATAAACACATGCAACTTATGAATCGGTTTAAACACATAAAACACAAATCTAAACTTGTTCTTCATTTGATACATAAATGTATTCCAATACATCAAAAGGTTCAAATACAAAGCAAAAGAAATGAAAGTGAAGATCATGGTTACACTTTTTGTCTTGAATGCTTGATGATCTACGGTGGAGATGGATTTCCTTCACAAGGGACTTAGCGTATTGTGTTGGATGGAGGAGGATTGCTTCGGCTTGGATGGAGAAGATGTGCTTCGGCTTTGCTTGAGAATCCTTGAAGTGTTTATGGTGGAGGAGTATTTGTGTAGAGTTTTTGCTTGTAAAATGAGAGATGCATAATATATGGCCAGCCTCCTCTCTTATATAGGCAAGGGATGTTGCCTTCTCTCTTCCACCTTGCCTCCCTCCATTTAATGCAAGTAATGATCAATATGGCAAATCACTCCCTTAGTCACCTTTTGTGATCATCATTTGTGAACCCTAAGCAAGAGTCACCATGCAAGTCACCATTTATAAACCCTAAGCAAGAGTCACCATGGCAAGTCACATGGCAAGTCATCTTTTGTGATGATCACAAAGCTTAGTCACTAAAATGAGTCACAAAGCTTGATATTGTTGACTTTTCAACTTCACCAAAAGGCTTCCATGCCAAAATGAATGGGTTTGGGCTTGATAATGGGCCGAAACAAGATTTGAGAAATCGGCCCATAATTTTCTTTTTGGGCCGGCCCATTTTCGGAGGTCCAAAATCGCAAAAATCGCAAAATCGCCGAAATTCCTCCAAATTGCGCCGTTATTAATCTCCACCGTAAATATCTTCAAAATAACAAATTAAATAAGGAAAACATAAAAACTAAGATAATAACATAGCTAAACGTAAAGGGAAATGCGTTAAGAAACGAGCATAAAATGTGTATATCAGGTTATGATGTGTCTAGAATTCGAGCAATATTGGTTCAAAAACACTGTTATTTGAGAGATGCATGAAAAACGTAGTAAAGGCTTAGAGTTTAAATAGGTTGCATATAATATGTTTAGGTTATAAAGAGATAAGGTGAGAGATGAGATGATCACTTGTAAATATATTAGTTAGTGTTTATGTTCGGTCTAGTAAGCATGTTTAGGATTTTATATTCTATAATTGTTTCTACTTGTCTATGAGTGAAGCATGTTAGAATTTAGGGTTCTAAATCTGTTTGGTGGCCGTTATTTGTTTAATTTCTTAGATTATAAAAACCAACTTATAAAACCCCCCTAAACCATAGCGTAATCATGCATGCACCCTTAATCCCCGGTTAAGAACGATACCCTATTTACCAATGCTACATCTACAACAAAGGGTTTTAATTGTTGTGTCTTTTCTGATTTCTAAGTGTTTAATTTAGTAGTTAGTTTTGGGCATATCAATTTTGGCGCCGCTGCCGGGGATTGTAAAGAATTGTGTGATTTCGTTTGTGTAAATATGTTTTTATTTTCTGTTTTCGAAACTGTGCACTGCCCTGTATTGTGTAAATTATTTGACATAGCTAGAGGTCCCCTAAAAATCTGAAAATTTGCAGAACTGTTTGGTTTTGTGTCTTGTTTTTTCCTGTAAAATTTCATTGCATTCGGACTAGCCAATAGTTTTGTAAAAATTCGACAATTAGTTGTGTTCAATTTTGTGCGATTCTGGAATTTGTATGTGTTCTTTGTGGATATGTGAAATTGTGTAAATAGAAAGCATGTCTATAATTTCGAAATTTACATACTTGTTTATAATTCAATACTTGTTTATACTTAAAATTTAATTTACTTTTGCAGCATACATGTTAAAGGTAGTCTTTGATTTAAAATTAGTACATAAGTTTGGTTGATTAAGTTGCACTCTTTGGAATAGATGGCGCTGATACGCGCAAAACATGCATTTAACGTTAACACAAAGTAGACCCTAAAAACACCGATTACGCGCATTGCAATTTAAACCCTTCTTTTGTCATTTATAATATTGGCGAGTAGGGATCGTTCTTTATCCGGGGAATTAAGGGCGCATGCATGGTTTCGTTAATAAGCGGAAATGTAAATATTTGGGGGGATTGGAAGTTGGTTATTTAATCTACGAAATTAAAGTACATAACATGCAAACACAACTAAAACTCTTAGGTATCTAACATGTTTTACTCATAGACAAGTTTCAACAATCAAGAAACTTAAAGTCTAATTATGCTTGCTAAAAATAAGAAGTTACACTACTAATTACATGTGATCAACTCATCTTATTAACCTACCCTTTTCATGCATCAAACCTTTTTGTAACTTGCGAAATTCATAACTTCTAACTAAATACACATGCGTGATAATTGTGTAGGAATGCAACTTAGCGTATAAACATCCTAAACAACTTACGATCATCGAAACATGCAAAAGAGAGGGACTTAGCGTATTTTCTAATACATGCATTCGAAGCTTTAAGATTGTATCAAACATGCATAAAAAGCTATAAATCACAAACACATGCATATTACAAATCGGTTTAGGCACATGAAACACAAATCTAAACTTGTTATTCATTTGATACACAAATCTAAACTTTCTAAACTTGTTATTCCAATACATCAAAAGATTCAAATACAAAGCTAAAGAAATGAGAGTGAAGATCATGGTTACACTTTTTGTCTTGAGTGCTTGATGAACTACGGTGGAGATGGACTTCCTTCACAAGGGACTTAGCGTATTGTGTTGGATGGAGGAGGCTTGATAGCTTCGGCTTGGAAGGAGTAACCTTGCTTGCTTCGGCTTGGAATGGTAAAGGATGTGCTTCGGCTTTGTAATGAACTTTGGAGTGTTTATGGTGGAAGAGTATTTGTGTAGAGCTTTGGCTTGTAAAATGAGAGATGGGAATGAATGAGGCCGGCCTCCTTGTATTTATAGGGCAAGGATGTTGCTCTTCTCTCTTCCACCTTGCCTTGCTTCATTAAATGCAAGCAATGATCATTAAGGCAAGTCACACCCTTAGTCACACACTTAGTCACCATTTGTGAACCCTAAGCATGAATCACCATGTGTAGTCACCATGGCAAGTCATCTTTTCAATTAATGCAAGCCTTAGTCACCTTGTGTAGTCACCATTTGGGAACCCTAAGCATGAATCACCATGTGTAGTCACCATTTGTGATCATTAGCTTGATAATGTTGACTTGCCCTTTCAAAACAAGACTTTTCCTCTTCACCAAAAGGCTTCCTTGCCGAATTGTTTGGGTTTGGGCTTGATAATGGGCCGAAACAAGAGTTGAGAATTCGGCCCACAATTTGCTTTGTGGCCCGGCCCATTTTCGGAGGTCCAAAATCGCAAAAATCGCAAAATCGCCGAAATTCCTCCGAATTGCGTCGATATTAATCTCCACCGTAATGAACTTCAAAATAACAATTTAAATAAGGAAAACATTAAACTAAGATAATAACATAGCTAAACGTAAAGGGAAATGCGTTAAGAAACGAGCATAAAATGCGTATATCAAATTCCCCCACACTTAGACTTTGCTAGTCCCTTAGCAAACACTAAGTTAAACTAAGACTCTCTAAGAATTTAAAACAAAAGAAAGAACAACTAAGCCCTTAGCTAAAATTTGTCTCAGAATTTTCATAAGTATATGGCGATGGCTCACATGAATTTCAACTTTTTATGCTCAACGAATTCAAGAGATAATTGCGATATAATTTATGTAATAAACAAGTAAGACATAGAGAAAACAGTGGTTATGTTTATAGCGGTGCATGCTTTGAATAAATGTTTAATCAACTCACAAGGATGCACTCATCATATTTTTCACTCATGACAAGGGTTCACTTAAAGTGTATATGAATTGAAATGAAAATCACATGAATGAAGTTTGATTGCTTGCACAAATGAACCAAAACCATAAGCTTACTCATGCAACTTACTCTACTAATTGAAAGCTACTCATTTTAAGGATCATAAAGGACTTTTAGTGAGGTTGTAATGGGGTTAAGGCTAAGGCATTCGAAATTTAGATATGTGGTGATAAAAACGTTCCAACGACTTAGTCTAGCACCATATTAGTCCTCCATCTCCATTTGTATGTTATCATGTATACTTCAAGCTAATCTACCCTTTGAGCTTTTCAGACAGGACAAAGACCATATTTTGTTCTATTTTTAGGCCTTCAATTTATCGTTAACTCCAAATCCGTAAATAAGGGGGACGTTAATCCAATTTGTTTCTACTTTAGAACAACAAGTTGCCATGAGAGATATAATATTTTTTTTTTCTTTTCATTCTCTCAAATATATATTTTTTTCTTTTCTTTTTGGCAATCTCATACTTTTTTAGCTATTTGGACAAGTCTTTCCCCTTACTCACATTAACTCTTCCAATCTTTCCTACCGAACCACCATCTTATGTGCTAGTTTCGAAAAATTCTCACCAAGTTTCCGGAACAAAGGTAAGGATATTCTATACTAGGGTAAGTGTTTAGGTATATATGGTGATGAAAGAAAAGCTTAACGTGGGCTCAATTGGTTTATCTAGGGGTGTCGCAACTTGTGCGTACAATTGGGATACATGGATATATGGCAATGTGGTGGAAAATCCTAAATGCCTTTAATCATTTCCGAAATCAAAGTATGTATCAACTTAAAAGCTTTGCAAATTGACATGAGTAAGTTCTAGTATTCTCTAGTTCATTAAAATCTATGGCAAGCAGTCAAATGAGGCATATATAAAGCTATAAACTACGAAATGATATGGATTGATCAGATCACTCAAGGAATAAAGAACAGATAGCTCAAAAGCTCACATAGGGTTCATATGATTAAAAACTTATTCAAGCATGCGATTTCTGTACCACGTTTTGCAATTTATATCTACTACATGTTAAAAACATAAAGAATATCTCAATTAGCACAAGAATTCGATGCATGTGATTCATACGCCATATGTGTTCGTATCGATCAAATTTCATCATTGACTAGTTAAGGGCATCCTAAAGACTCTGAAAAACACTAATTTAGACACAATTAAATTGTAAACCCTTCCCCCACACTTAAACTCTACATTGCCCTCAATGTACTTAAAGAAAACATAGAATTTAAACATGGAGTATAGGATCTACGAAAATTTTAATCTAATACGCAAAAAGCCATTAAATTAAGTAAAAGGGGAGAAGAAAGCAAATCTGTTGTCTCCCTATTGGGTTGCCTCCCAACAAGCGCTCGTTTTACGTCGTTAGCTTTGGACGTGATGCATCAGTTTGGTTTTGAAATGGCCGGTTCTTGGAGTTGCATCTCCTCCACGGTGTGCTCCGCAAATGCCTCAAAATAGGGCTTCAAGCGATGGCCATTTACTTTGAACTCACTACCCTTGTCGATAGATCGAATGAGAACTGCTCCATGAGGTAGGACTTGAGAAACTACAAATGGCCCCATCCATCGAGAGCGCAGCTTTCCCGGAAAGAGCTTAAGTCTTGAGTTGAAAAGCAATACTTTCTGCCCCGGTTCAAAACTCTTCCCGCGAATCATCTGATCGTGGATCTTTTTCGTCTTCTCTTTGTAAATCCACGCATTGTCGAAAGCATCATTTCTGATTTCTTCAAGTTCACAAAGTTGAAGCTTCCGATGCAAGCCTGCGGCATCTCGATCGATGTTGAATTTCTTCACAGCCCACCATGCCTTGTGCTCTAGTTCAACCGGAAGATGGCACGCCTTCCCATAAATTAATCGGAAAGGGGACATACCGATGGGGGTCTTGTAGGCAGTCCTATAAGCCCACAATGCATCGTCTAAGCATTGACTCCAATCTTTCCGGTTGGGGCGGACGGTTCGCTCCAAAATCTTCTTTATCTCGCGGTTGGAAACTTCAGCCATTCCATTGGTTTGAGGGTGGTATGGTGTGGAAACCTTGTGTTTTACGCCATACTTCCTCATTAGTGCTTCCACCGTGCGGTTGCAAAAGTGACTTCCTCCATCGCTGATTAGAACGCGTGGCATTCCAAATCTACTGAAAATGTTAGTTCGTAGGAAATCTGCAACAACTCGCGAATCATTAGTCCGGGTGGCCTTTGCCTCCACCCATTTAGAAACATAATCTACTGCGAGTAAGATGTAAGTAAAACCATTGGAAGGAGGAAATGGTCCCATAAAATCAATACCCCACACATCAAAAATTTCAACATTAAATATGTAGTGTTGTGGCATTTGATCTTTAGGCCCTAAATTACCGAATCTTTGGCACTTATCACATGTAGCGCAATATGCATGAGCATCGCGAAATAAACTAGGCCAAAAGAAACCGCAATCTAAAATTTTAAGGGCTGTCCTCCTAGAACCAAAGTGTCCCCCACATGCTTCATTGTGACAAAAGTCTAGAATGGGCTTAAACTCACTATCCGGGATACATCTCCTAATTACTAAATCGGAGCATTGTTTCCATAAATAAGGCTCATCCCAGATAAAGGTTCTAGCATTATGCTTAAGTTTGTCACGTTGAAATTTATGCATGGTAGACAGAAACTCACCGGTAACTAAGTAATTTACAATATCGGCATACCAAGGAGTTTCCGAAGTAGTTACCTCAATTCCGAAGAGTTTTTCATCCGGAAAAGTTTCTTCAATCTCGACAGGCTCATGGTCACCTATCAAACGTGATAGGTGGTCAGCGACGACGTTTTCTACTCCCTTCTTATCCTTGATTTCGATGTTGAATTCTTGGAGTAGAAGTATCCATCTTATAAGTCGTGGTTTTGCGTCCTTCTTGAGCATTAGATACTTCAAAGCTGCATGATCGGTAAACACAGTTACTTTAGTTTGAAGTAGATAAGATCGAAATTTATCTAAAGCAAAAACCACGGCAAGAAACTCCTTCTCGGTGGTGGTATAATTCCTTTGCGCTTCATCAAGCGTCCGAGAGGCGTAATAGATTACGCAAGGCTTCTTGTCCTTCCGCTGACCCAAGACGGCTCCTACGGCATAATCCGAGGCGTCGCACATGAGTTCAAATGGCAGAGACCAATCAGGGCTGCATAAAATAGGAGCGCTCGTAAGAAGTTCCTTCAACTTGTTGAAGGCAGCGTTGCATTCCTCGTCAAAGACGAACGGGGTCTCCTTTTGCAGCAGTTTACACAAGGGGCGCGAAATGTGGGAAAAGTCCTTGATAAACCTACGATAAAATCCTGCGTGTCCAAGAAATGAACGAATCTCTCTAACCGAAGTTGGAGAGGGTAAGTGACGCACAAGATCTACTTTAGCTTTATCTACTTCTAACCCTTTTTCAGAAATTATATGTCCTAACACTATCCCTTGCGTAACCATGAAATGGCACTTCTCCCAATTAAGCACCAAGTTCGTTTCAACGCATCTTTGTAAAATTGTTTCTAAATTGTTTAAGCATGCATCAAAATCACTCCCAAATACACTAAAGTCGTCCATGAATACTTCAATAATTTTTTCAATGTACTCGGAGAAAATTGAGAGCATGCAACGTTGAAATGTACCTGGTGCATTACACAGTCCAAATGGCATGCGGCGATAGGCAAACGTTCCGAACGGGCACGTGAACGTTGTCTTTTCTTGATCCTCCTCCGCAATGCTAATTTGGTTGTAGCCGGAGTATCCGTCGAGAAAACAATAAAATGCATGGCCGGCTAATCTTTCCAGCATTTGGTCGATGAATGGTAAGGGAAAATGATCCTTGCGGGTTGCGGCGTTGAGCTTCCGGTAATCAATGCACACTCGGTGTCCAGTGATCGTCCGTTGTGGCACAAGTTCATTTTCCAGATTCTCGACGACGGTGATTCCCGATTTCTTAGGTACAACCTGCACTGGGGAAACCCAACGGCTATCAGAAATAGGGTAAATAACTCCACAGTCCATGAGTTTAATTACCTCCTTTTTTACCACCTCCATCATCGGAGGGTGGAGCCGACGTTGTGCTTCCCGCGTAGGCTTGGTGCCTTCTTCAAGGAAAATCCTATGCACACATGTTGCTGGATTTATTCCCTTGATGTCCGCAAGTGTCCAGCCTATTGCGGGCTTGTACCTCTTTAGTACACTCACGAGCTTCTCCTCCTGTTCCTCTTCTAGCGCGGACGAAATAATGACCGGTAAAGTTTCATTCTCGCCCAAGTACGCATACTTAAGATGGTCCGGTAGTAGCTTGAGTTCTAAAACAGGAGCTTCTACAATGGAAGGAACCATTTTATTAGTACCAAAAGTAATTGGTATAGGAGGAGAAAAGCTTACTTTCCGTGGTGCGGCATTTAGGGCCATGGCCATGTCTTGGATTCGAGGTTCAAGCTCTAGTAAGGCCTCGAGAAGGCCGTCATGTCCAAGTTGAATGGCCATGTCGAGTTCATCCTCGTTGATGGTGTCGAGGTAACCTTGTGCTAAGGTATCCACAGGATCGTATGTCGAAATGGCAGCTACGCTCGACATTGGAAACTTCATTCCGTCCAGGATGTTGAACTCGATTCTTTCTCCATCAATCTCCATGGAGAAAGTGCCTTGGAAAACATCAATCTTCGTCCTCGCAGTCCGCATGAAAGGTCGTCCAAGCAGCAATGGCGTGGTGTTCAATGGACTCTCTTCCATGTCAACTATGTAGAAATCGGCTGGGAATATCAAGTTGTTGACTTGTACGAGAACGTCTTCTACGTATCCCCTCGGATACTTGTGGGTGCGATCGGCTAACTGGATGACAACACCATCTTGCTTGAGATCTCCAAGCTCCATCGATTCGAAAAGATAGTAAGGCATGACGTTGATGGAGGCTCCTAGATCAAGCATTACGTCTTCGAAGTGGGTGTCACCGATTACGCAAGGAACTGCAAAGCTCCCTGGGTCCTTCAGTTTTGGGGGTAGCCGACGCTGCAAAACCGCCGAAACGGTTGCGTTCACCTTCACGACCTCCTTCTCTCGAGTTTGCCTCCTCTGAGTGCATAATTCTTTCAGAAACTTGGCGTATATAGGCACTTGCTTTATGCACTCGATCAAGGGCAAATTCACTTGCACCTTTCGGAAGATGTCCAGGATATCTTCATATTGGGCATCCTTCTTTTTTGATTTTGCTAATCTGCTTGGGAAAGGTGCAACAGCAAACGGAGAATTAGTAATCACCGTATTTGAAGGAATAGGGCTTTTACCTTTGATTGGGGTAGGTTGTGGAGGTGATTGTGCCTTGGTGACAGTAGGCGTCACCTTCTTTTTCTCGGCCTCTTGAATTGCCGGATCGATCTCATCTTCTTCTTCGTTGGTGATGTCCTCGATGGTGACTTCATCAAGATGAGATCGCTTGGTCTTTGGTTCCTCAAGTATCTTCCCACTCCTTGTGACTATAGCATTCACGTTTCTTTGATTAGGAGTGGTTTGAGGTGGAAGCCGACCGGTTTCCTTGATTTGGCCCATGAAATCAACAAGCTGGCCAAGCTGCTTCTTCACTTCGGTGATGTCGCGGCCATGTGAGTCAAGTGTCTCCTTTGTCTTCGATTGTCCGTCGAGGAGAACTTGAGTTGAGGCCGAAAGTTGAGACAACATCTTGTCGTAATCCGGATTGGTGAAGGGTTGTGATGACGAACCATGCTGCATCGGTGGTCGTGGTTGAAATGGAGGGCGTTGGTAGCTTTGTTGAGGTTGAGATGCAGGAGGGTTTAAAGTTCCCTCGTTGCTGCTCCATCTAAAACCTGGATGATCACGGTTGACATAGTTGTTGTAGTTGTTATACCTTTGTCCTCCCTGATATCCGCCGATGGCGTTAGCGTGCTCCGGCTCGCTTGCCTGCTCCTGCGCTTGAGGGCATTGGTCATTGTGGTGACCGTGTATTTGACATATGCCGCAAACAGGCCGTTGAGTTGCCTTCGCTCTTGTCGTCTCGAGTTCTAACACCTTCTCTAGCATATGAGCTAGTTTATCATACTTTTCGTCCGCGTCGGTTGTAGAACTCGCTTCACCGACTGCTCGTCTGTTGGACATTCCATATTGTGCATCATTATTGGCCCGATTCTCTAGAAGAGCTCTAGCTTCGGTTTCGGTTAAGTCCATGAATGCACCGGTGGCTGCTGCATCCAGCAATTCCCTATCGATCGGCTTGAGACCATCGTAAAAGTAATTCATGAGATTGGTCTCGGAAAATCCATGCGATGGGCAAGTGGCACACAAAACTTTGAATCGGTCGTAGTATTGGCCGAAGGTCTCGTCCGGTTTCTGTGTGATGCCAGTGATTTGCTTTCTCAAGACGGTGATCTTTGAGGCCGGGAAGTACTTCGCTAGGAACATATCCGCAAGTTGCTTCCATGAGGTAATATGGTTCGGCGGTAGTTCCATTAGCCAAGACTCGGCCCTGTCGACTAGGGTGAATGGAAATGCCTTCAGTTTGAAGAGTTCTGTATCCGCATCGGATGGCTTCATGCTGTTACAAACAAATTGGAATTGTTTAAGATGCTTGTTCGGATCTTCATTGGAAAGTCCGTGAAAAATGGGTAGTCGGTGGAGGAAGCCACTCTTTAGCTCGATATCCTTCATGTTTTCCTCCGGTTGTGGAAAAGCAATGCTCGAAGGCCCACTGCTCCATTCGGTTGAGCAGGTGCGCTGGCGAAGAGATTGTCCTGCATTGGCCATGTTGACTTCTTGTGCTTCTGCTTCTGAGTTGTGGTCGGTTGATGAGGCTAAAGTATGTTCGAATGATGAATGTGAAGACTCGGAAACTTCTTCGAGGATGGGATGATCCAGGATGTCAGCTCTAAGTCTCGCTAGTCTTTCTGTGAGTTCCTCAAACGTTGTTCTAGATGGTCCTGGATTCTGATCGGACATTCATTAGCCTGACATCCACCAAAGACCAAGTGTTAGTATCAACAAATAATTTTTAGATGTATATAAGAATACTAACCAAAATTGTAATGCATATTTAGAAAACAAGGTGATAACAAATAAAATAGTAAAACTATCAAAGCATACTATAAATACACACAAATACTTAAAAACTACTAATACACACAAAATTTATACAAAATTTATAATAGTTAAGACACTATATGTATTTTACTAAGTAATGCAATTGATTTAATCAATTTTAGGGGCTATGCACATGAATAAACTAAGACACATGTTTTCTGCAAATTAACACTATATAATGCTAAAACTAAAAATTTAGTTAGAACATATATAAACAAGGTTGAAATACAAGCAAACCATAATTCACATTGAATTTATGCACCACACATTTTCTTGCAATAAAATGCATTAAACAATAATCCTACGTGAAAGATGGAGTGAATGCATAAGAGAAAACGTTAGAACCTGCAGAAAACAAACGAGTTACGTGTTTAAAATATGAATGAAAAGAATGACCTCTTCTTCGATCTTATGCCCCTAACTTCACTTAGGTTAGGGTATTCGGTAGTGAAATCCGAGTATCATAAAACCTAAGAGAGGTTATGCAAGCTAAGTAACGTTTGTTAGTCCTTTACAGTTTTTAATGCACAAACAAACACAAAAATTTGACTAAGTTTTATTTATTTCCTTTGGCCCCGATGGTACGTGGTGCAGAGGCTCTCGACTGTGCAATGGGTCTCGTTCATCCGAAGATGAAGTCTGATTCCGGGAGGTCTAAGCATGCTTAATCCGATATACCATCTATTTAAAGGATTATGTCGTATTAAGTTCATGTATTTATCCGTATTCATATGCACTTATGATTTACAGAGAGTACGTGAATTGAGCATTTAAGTAAAGTTCCTGGACGTGCGGCCCGTGCGAAAATATATACCGACTACAATTCAGCTTAGTTACGTTTAGAAATGGTTAGTAGGAATAGAGATAACGCGAGAGGTAAGGACTAATATTTAGAACAACCCGAGGCTTACTCGTAAGAGTATATACTCCAATGTTGTTCCTAGAGACACCCCGAGGCTAACCAGTTACGGTATATACTCCAATGGTGTTCTATTGCTTAGATCCGAAACCCGGCACCAATCATAAACCCATTCACCATATCCAACAATCAGCCAAATTTGTGAGATAGTATATAATCTCAAGTTCTTAGTAAACTCCGCCCACAACCTCGTGCCCATAACTTCACTTAGGTTATGGCGTGTGGTGATGAAATCCACACTTCACGAGGGGTTAAGGAGGTAAACCAGAAAAAGAGGCACCACCTATTCCAAAGAACTAAACTTAATAACCAATAATCGTAATCAATGTAAATCAATTTAAGTACGTCTACATTTTGATTGCGCCTAAGATTTAAAAGGAATACATGATTTAGTTACGAGTAAATCTCTTCGTCCTGCGGCCCGCACAAAAGAGTATACTAACTATCGTTAATTCTCATAATTGTTGGAAATGACCAGTTGGGATAGATGTAACGCAAGAGGTGAGAACTAATTTCTGGGAACAACCCGAGGCTAACCAGTTAAGGTATATACTCCAATGTTGTTCTTAGAAATACCCCGAGGCTTACTCGTGAGAGTATATACTCCAATGGTATTTCTGTTTTCTTAGTTCAAAACCAGTCACCATTCATAACCCTTCTAGACATCAAAACCAACTCTTACTCGAAATCACAAGATAGTATACACTCTCAAATGTTTGTAGACTCCGCCCACAACCTCGTGCCCATAACTTCACTTAGGTTATGGCGTGTGGTGATTAAATCCACACATTTCACGAAGGGTTAAGGAGATAAACAAACAAATGAGGCACCACCTGTTCCAATGAGATTTACTTAGTAACTAAATGCTAGTACTTAATTTAAATCTAAGACTATCCTTTAACATGGAAATAAATTATGTAAGTGTAAAATAAACTAAGTATGAATAAATTCGGCTAAGTAAAAGTAGGCATTGTAAACATGTATGAAAATTTCTCTAAGTATAAAAAATGAACAAGTATGTAGCATTGTAAACATGTATGAAAATTTCTCTAAGTATGAACAAGTATGGACTTCGAAAAATTATAGACATGCTTTTAATCACAAATGTACAACGAAATCATACAAAACATTCTAATTCCCCGGCAGCGGCGCCAAAAATTGATACGCGCAAAACATGCATTTAACGTTAACACAAAGTAGACCCTAAAAACACCGATTACGCGCATTGCAATTTAAACCCTTCTTTTGTCATTTATAATATTGGCGAGTAGGGATCGTTCTTTATCCGGGGAATTAAGGGCGCATGCATGGTTTCGTTAATAAGCGGAAATGTAAATATTTGGGGGGATTGGAAGTTGGTTATTTAATCTACGAAATTAAAGTACATAACATGCAAACACAACTAAAACTCTTAGGTATCTAACATGTTTTACTCATAGACAAGTTTCAACAATCAAGAAACTTAAAGTCTAATTATGCTTGCTAAAAATAAGAAGTTACACTACTAATTACATGTGATCAACTCATCTTATTAACCTACCCTTTTCATGCATCAAACCTTTTTGTAACTTGCGAAATTCATAACTTCTAACTAAATACACATGCGTGATAATTGTGTAGGAATGCAACTTAGCGTATAAACATCCTAAACAACTTACGATCATCGAAACATGCAAAAGAGAGGGACTTAGCGTATTTTCTAATACATGCATTCGAAGCTTTAAGATTGTATCAAACATGCATAAAAAGCTATAAATCACAAACACATGCATATTACAAATCGGTTTAGGCACATGAAACACAAATCTAAACTTGTTATTCATTTGATACACAAATCTAAACTTTCTAAACTTGTTATTCCAATACATCAAAAGATTCAAATACAAAGCTAAAGAAATGAGAGTGAAGATCATGGTTACACTTTTTGTCTTGAGTGCTTGATGAACTACGGTGGAGATGGACTTCCTTCACAAGGGACTTAGCGTATTGTGTTGGATGGAGGAGGCTTGATAGCTTCGGCTTGGAAGGAGTAACCTTGCTTGCTTCGGCTTGGAATGGTAAAGGATGTGCTTCGGCTTTGTAATGAACTTTGGAGTGTTTATGGTGGAAGAGTATTTGTGTAGAGCTTTGGCTTGTAAAATGAGAGATGGGAATGAATGAGGCCGGCCTCCTTGTATTTATAGGGCAAGGATGTTGCTCTTCTCTCTTCCACCTTGCCTTGCTTCATTAAATGCAAGCAATGATCATTAAGGCAAGTCACACCCTTAGTCACACACTTAGTCACCATTTGTGAACCCTAAGCATGAATCACCATGTGTAGTCACCATGGCAAGTCATCTTTTCAATTAATGCAAGCCTTAGTCACCTTGTGTAGTCACCATTTGGGAACCCTAAGCATGAATCACCATGTGTAGTCACCATTTGTGATCATTAGCTTGATAATGTTGACTTGCCCTTTCAAAACAAGACTTTTCCTCTTCACCAAAAGGCTTCCTTGCCGAATTGTTTGGGTTTGGGCTTGATAATGGGCCGAAACAAGAGTTGAGAATTCGGCCCACAATTTGCTTTGTGGCCCGGCCCATTTTCGGAGGTCCAAAATCGCAAAAATCGCAAAATCGCCGAAATTCCTCCGAATTGCGTCGATATTAATCTCCACCGTAATGAACTTCAAAATAACAATTTAAATAAGGAAAACATTAAACTAAGATAATAACATAGCTAAACGTAAAGGGAAATGCGTTAAGAAACGAGCATAAAATGCGTATATCAGGCGCCTCTTTTCCTTGTTTATCTCCTTAACCCCTCATGATGTGTGGATTTCATCACCGCACACCATAACCTAAGTGAAGTTATGGACATGAGGTTGAGGGCGGAGTTTACAAAGGACTTGAGGGAGTGTAAATTTTCGAAAGATTGGCTGAATGTTGGACATGGTGTCTAGAAACGGGTTATGACTGGTGACAGGTTCTGGATCTAAGAAGACTAACACCAATAGAGTATATACCATTGGCCTGGTTAGCCTCGGGGTGTTTTGTCGAAATTAGTCATACCTCTCGCGTTATCTCTATCCCTAACTGGACATGTTTTTCGATTGAACCAAGGCAGATTGATTGCAAGTTTATACTTTATCGCGCGGATCGCACGTCCATTGAACGATCTAAAGATCAAGCTAGTGTACTCTGTTTAAATCAAAAGATGCAACTCAAAATACAAAATACTTGTGCATAATACTTAGAAATTTTCGTGTGTTTGTACATTAGTAAACATATTAAACTTGTAAAGGATTAATCACATTGCATTTTAGCTTGCATAACCTTCTTGCGGCTTTGTGATGCTTGGATTTCATCACCGAGTACCCTAACCTAAGTGAAGTTAGGGGCATGAGGCCAAAAGAAAGGTCACGTTGCATTTGTAATTTAGCACGTAACTAGTGTGTTTTCTGCAGGTTTCTAACGTTTTCTCTTATGCATTCACTCCATATGTCACTTAGGTTCTTGTTTGATTCATTTGGATGACGATTTAAGTGTGTTATGCATGAATTTGATGTGATTATTGTGTGCTTGCATTTTAACATGTATATATATGTGTTTCTAACGTTTATTCTAAGTCTTGCGTTGCATTATGCCTAAATTTGCAGAAAACGTGTATATTGTGTCTTAGCTTGTTTTTAGTTCATTTTAACCACTTTGCATACATTTTAGGATTTTTAGAGCCTCGCATTCATGTTTAAATTACTTAGAAAGGTCTAAACATCATAAATTAGTGTTTTTAAATCTTTTGAGTCATGTTGGTGTGTTTTTGGCTTGTTTTCTTTTGTTTAGTTTGTTTTAGTGTGTTTTAGTTGTTTTCTTTTAAATTCCAATGTTTTCTGTTAGTATCTTCTATTCCTTGTGTATTCTTTTGATACTAACACTTGATCTTTGGTGGATGATCAGATTCTATGAATGTCCAGTTCCCATTCGACTCCTAATATTGATATCCAAGCACTTACACATCGTCTAACTCGTTCGAGGTCTCAAGTGGATCCTAGGGAGCAAGACATCGATCAACCTCTCATTGAGGAAGGCTTCGACTCTCCACATTCATCCCATCACTCCACCGAGCAGTTTTCAGAAGAGGAACAAGAAGAAATGGCCAATAACAACAATATCCTGCCCAACAATGAGAGGCGATCTCTTCGCCAACGTACCTGCTCAACTGAGTGCAGTAGTGGTCCTTTGTGCATACGATTCCCAAATCCTCAAGTGGACAAGAAGGACATTGAGCTTAAGAGTGGCTTCCTTCACCGTTTTCCGACCTTTCAAGGAATGTCCCATAAAGATCCGAACATGCATTTAAAGCAATTACAGTTTGTATGTTCAAGTATGAAGCCCTCGGATGCGGATGAAGAACTCTTGAAACTCAAGGCATTTCCCTTCACCTTGACGGAAAGAGCTCAAACTTGACTTATGGAACTCCCACCGAATCACATCACCTCTTTGAAGCAATTAGCGGATGCTTTCCTAAGCGAGTATTTTCCGTCCTCAAAGATTACTGTTTTGAGGAAGAAGATCACGGGAATCTCACAAGCCGCCGATGAGTCCTTTGGCCTATACTATGATCGTTTCAAGGTTTTATGTGCCTGTTGCCCTTCCCATGGTTTTTCGGAGACCAACCTCATGAACTACTTCTATGATGATCTCAAACCGATTGATAGAGAGCTTCTTGATGCCGCTGCAACCGGAGCATTCATGGACTTAGATGAAGCGGAAGCTCGTACACTTTTGGATAACCGAGCAAATAATGATGCTCAATATGGGATGGCTCCACGAAAATCAGTGCATGAAGTGAGTTCAAAGCAAGGGACGGATGAGAAATATGATAAGTTAGTTTCCATGCTTGAAAAAGTGCTAGAACTCGAAACTAAGAGAGCCAAGGCAAACCTAGGACCTGTTTGTGGCGTTTGCTATATGCAAGCGAACCATAATGATCAATGCCCTACAATGACGGAGCAAAGTAATGAGGCGGAGCAAGTGAATGCTATTGGCGGATATCATGGAGGCCAACGTTACAACAACTATAATAACAACAATTTTGGCAACCGAAATCATCCAGGTTTCAAGTGGAGTAGCAATGAGGGATGTTTAAACCCTCTGGCACCTCAACAAGGCTATCAACGTGCTCCATTTCAAGCAAGGCAGCCAATGCCTCAAGCTCCAATTCCAACGATGCAACAATCTCCTCCTGTCCAACAATTTACAAATCCAGACTATGACAAGATGTTCACTCAATTGTCCGCTTCAACACAAGTTCTCTTGGAGGGACAAGTAAAGGAAAGGGAGACGTTGGAAACACATGGTCGAGACATCAACGAGATCAAAAAGTAAATGGGCCAACTCGTGGACTTCATGGGCCACTTTCGAGATTCTGGCCACCTTCCACCTCAACCACAACCACCAAACCGGAATGTAAGGGCAATAGTTACTAGGAGTGGGAGAACGTTGGCATCTCCTTTGCCAAAGACAAACAAGACACCTCCTCACGCCATTTTTCAGGAGGAGGACATAGAAGAAGATCCGGCAACTCAAGAGGCAGAGAAGAAGAAGAATGCGACATCCAACGCCACAAAGGCCTGATATACGCATTTTATGCTCGTTTCTTAACGCATTTCCCTTTACGTTTAGCTATGTTATTATCTTAGTTTTTATGTTTTCCTTATTTAATTTGTTATTTTGATTACGGTGGAGATTAATAACGGCGCAATTTGGAGGAATTTCGGCGATTTTGCGAGTTTTGCGATTTTGGACCTCCGAAAATGGGCCGGCCCAAAAAGCAAATTATGGGCCGATTTCTCAAATCTTGTTTCGGCCCATTATCAAGCCCAAACCCATTCATTTTGGCATGGAAGCCTTTTGGTGAAGTTGAAAAGTCAACAATATCAAGCTTTGTGACTCATTTTAGTGACTAAGCTTTGTGATCATCACAAAAGATGACTTGCCATGTGACTTGCCATGGTGACTCTTGCTTAGGGTTTATAAATGGTGACTTGCATGGTGACTCTTGCTTAGGGTTCACAAATGATGATCACAAAAGGTGACTAAGGGAGTGACTTGCCATATTGATCATTACTTGCATTAAATGGAGGGAGGCAAGGTGGAAGAGAGAAGGCAACATCCCTTGCCTATATAAGAGAGGAGGCTGGCCATATATTATGCATCTCTCATTTTACAAGCAAAAACTCTACACAAATACTCCTCCACCATAAACACTTCAAGGATTCTCAAGCAAAGCCGAAGCACATCTTCTCCATCCAAGCCGAAGCAATCCTCCTCCATCCAACACAATACGCTAAGTCCCTTGTGAAGGAAATCCATCTCCACCGTAGATCATCAAACATTCAAGACAAAAAGTGTAACCATGATCTTCACTTTCATTTCTTTTGCTTTGTATTTGAACCTTTTGATGTATTGGAATACATTTATGTATCAAATGAAGAACAAGTTTAGATTTGTGTTTTATGTGTTTAAACCGATTCATAAGTTGCATGTGTTTATGATTTCTAGCCTTTTATGCATGTTTGATACAATCTTAAAGCTTCGTAAGCATGTGTTAGAAAATACGCTAAGTCCCTCTCTTTCGCATGTTTCGATGATCGTATGTTGTTTAGGATGTTTATACGCTAAGTTGCATTCCTACTCAATTATTAAGCATGTATATTTAGTTAGAAGTTATGAATTTCGTAACTTACAAAAAGGTTTGATGCATGAAAAGGGTAGGCTAATAAGATGAGATGATCACATGTAATTAGTAGTGTAACTTCTTATTTTTAGCAAGCATAATTAAACTTTAAGTTTCTTGATTGTTGAAACTTGTCTATGAGTGAAACATGTTAGATGCCTAAGAGTTTTAGTTGTGTTTGCATGTTTTTGTACTTTAATTTCGTAGATTAAACAACCAACTTCCAATCCCCCCAAACATTTACATTTCCGCTTATTAACGAAACCATGCATGCGCCCTTAATTCCCCGGATAAAGAACGATCCCTACTCGCCAATATTACAAATGACAAAAGAAGGGTTTAAATTGCAATGCGCGTAATCTGTGTTTTTAAGTTAACGTGAATGCATGTTTTGCGCGTATCAATTTTTGGCGCCGTTGCCGGGGAATTAGAATGTTTTTGTATGATTTCGTTGTACATTTGTAATTAAAAGCATGTCTAAATTTTCGAAGTACATACTTGTTCATTCTTGTTTATACTTAAAGAAATTTACATACATGTTTACAATGCATACTTTTACTTATACGAATTTATTTTACACTTGCATAATTTATTTTCATGTTAAAGGATAGTCTTTGAATTAATTTGAGTACTAGCACTTAGTTATTAAATAAATCTCTATGGAATAGGTGGTGCCTCTTTTGTTTGTCTATCTCCTTAACCCTTCATGAAGTGTGGATTTTATCACCACACGCCATAACCTAAGTGAAGTTTTGGGCATGAGGTTGTGGGCGGAGTTTACAAACACTTGAGATTGTATACTATCTTGTGAATTCGAGTAAGAGTTGGTTATGATGTCTAGAAGGGTTATGAATGGTGACGGGTTTTGAACTAAGAAAACAGAACACCATTGGAGTATATACTCTTACGAGTAAGCCTCGGGGTGTTTCTAAGAACAACAATGGAGTATATACTCTTACGAGTTAGCCTCAGGTTGTTCCCAGAAATTAGTTCTCACCTCTCGCGTTACATCTATCCCAACTGGTCATTTCCAACAATTACGAGGATTAACGATAGTTGGTATACATTTTCGCGCGGGCCGCACGGACAAGAGATTTATTCAATAACTAAGTCGTGTATTCCTTTTAAATCATAGGCGCAATCAAAACGTAGACGTACTTAAATTGATTTACATTGTGCACGAGTATTGGTTATAAGGTTTCGTTCTTTGGAATAGGTGGTGCCTCTTTTTCTGGTTTATCTCCTTAACCCCTCGTGATGTGTGGATTTTATCACCACACGCCATAACCTAAGTGAAGTTATGGGCACGAGGTTGTGGGCGGAGTTTACTAAGAACTTGAGATTATATACTATCTCACAAATTTGGCTGATTGTTGGATATGGTGAATGGGTTTATGATTGGTGCCGGGTTTCGGATCTAAGCAATAGAACACCATTGGAGTATATACCGTAACTGGTTAGCCTCGGGGTGTCTCTAGGAACAACATTGGAGTATATACTCTTACGAGTAAGCCTCGGGTTGTTCTAAATATTAGTCCTTACCTCTCGCGTTATCTCTATTCCTACTTGCCATTTCTAAACGTAACTAAGCTGAATTGTGGTCGGTATACATTTTCGCGCGGGCCGCACGTCCAAGAAATTTACCGAATGATCATTTCGCGTACTCTCTGTAAATCATAAGTGCATATGAATACGGTTAAATACGAACTAAATAAATACGACATAATCCTTTAAATAGATGGTATATCGGATTATGCATGCTTAGACCTCCTGGAATCAGACTTCATCTTCGGATGAACGAGACCCATTGCACAGTCGAGAGCCTCTGCACCACGTACCATCGGGGCCAAAGGAAATAAATAAAACTTAGTCAAATTTTTGTGTTTGTTTGTGCATTAAAAACTGTAAAGGACTAACAAACGTTACTTAGCTTGCATAACCTCTCTAAGGCTTTATGATACTCGGATTTCACTACCGAGTACCCTAACCTAAGTGAAGTTAGGGACATAAAATCGAAGAAGAGGTCATTCTTTGCATTCATTTTTTTAGCACGTAACTCGTGTGTTTTCTGCAGGTTCTAACGTTTTCTCTTATGCATGCACTCCATCTTTCACGTAGGATTGTTGTTTAATGCATTTTATTGAAAAAAAATGTGTGGTGCATAAATTCGATGTGAATTATTGTTTGCTTGTATTTGAACTTTGTTTATATATGTTCTAACTAAATTCTTGGGTTTAGCATTATATAGTTTTAATTTGCAGAAAACATGTGTCTTAGTTTATTACATTCTTTTGCATAGCCCATAAAATTGATTAAATCATTTGCATTACTTAGTAAATTACATTTAGTGTCTTAAGTATTATAACTTTTGTGTGTTATTAGTAGTTTTTAAGTATTTGTGAGTATTTATAGTATGCTTTGATAGTTTTACTATTTGTTATTGCTTTGTTTTCTAAATATGTCTTACGATTTTGGTTAGTATTCCTATATTCATCTCAAATTCTTTGTTGATGCTAACACTTGGTCTTTGGTGGATGCTCAGGCTAATGAATGTCCGATCGGGATCCTGGACCATCTAGAACAAAGTTTGAGGAGATTGCAGAGAGAATAGCGAGACTTAAAGCTCAAACTGACATCCTGGATCATCCCATCATCGAGGAAGTTTCCGAGTCTTCACATTCATCAACCGACCATACTTTAGCCTCATCAACCGACCACAATTCAGAAGCAGAAGCACAACAAGTCAACATGGCCAATGCAGGACAATCTCTTCGCCAGCGCACCTGCTCAACCGAATGGAGCAGTGGGCCTTCGAGCATTGCTTTTCCACAACCGGAGGAAAACATGAAGGATATCGAGCTAAAGAGTGGCTTCCTCCACCGACTACCCATTTTTCATGGACTTTCCAATGAAGATCCGAACAAGCATCTCAAACAATTCCAATTTGTTTGTAACAGCATGAAGCCATCTGATGCTGATACGGAGCTCTTCAAGCTGAAGGCATTTCCATTCACCCTAGTCGACAGGGCCGAGTCTTGGCTAATGGAACTACCGCCGAACCATATTACCTCATGGAAGCAACTTGCGGATATGTTCCTAGCGAAGTACTTCCCGGCCTCAAACATCACCATCTTGAGAAAGCAAATCACTGGCATCACACAGAAATTGGACGAGACCTTCGGCCAATATTACGACCGATTCAAGGTTTTGTGTGCCACTTGCCCATCGCATGGATTTTCCGAGACCAATCTCATGAATTACTTTTACGATGGTCTCAAGCCGATTGATAGGGAATTGCTGGATGCAGCAGCTACCGGTGCATTCATGGACTTAACCGAAACCGAAGCTAGAACTCTTCTAGAAAATCGGGCGAATAATGATGCACAATATGGAATGTCCAACAGACGAGCAGTCGGTGAAGCGAGTTCAAAACCCGACGCGGACGAAAAATACGACAAACTAGCTCATATGCTAGAGAAGGTTTTAGATCTCGAGACGACAAGAGCCTGATACGCGCAAAACATGCATTCACGATAACACAAAGTCGACCCTAAAAACATCGATTACGCGCATTGCAATTTAAACCCTTCTTTTGTCATTTATAATATCGGCGAGTAGGGATCGTTCTTTATCCGGGGAATTAAGGGCGCATGCATGGTTTCGTTAATAAGCGGAAATGTAAATGTTTGGGGGGATTGGAAATTGGTTGTTTTAATCTACGAAATTAAAGTACACAACATGCAAACACAACTAAACTCTTAGGCATCTAACATGTTTTACTCATAGACAAGTTTCAACAATCAAGAAACTTAAAGTCTAATTATGCTTGCTAAAAATAAGAAGTTACACTACTAATTACATGTGATCATCTCATCTTATTAACCTACCCTTTTCATGTATCAAACCTTTTTTGTAAGTTACGAAATTCATAACTTCTAACTAAATACACATGCTTAATAATTGAGTAGGAATGCAACTTAGCGTATAAACATCCTAAACAACTTACGATCATCGAAACATGCGAAAGAGAGGGACTTAGCGTATTTTCTAACACATGCATTCGAAGCTTTAAGATTGTATCAAACATGCATAAAAGGCTAGAAATCATAAACACATGCATATTACAAATCGGTTTAAACACATAAAACACAAATCTAAACTTGTTCTTCATTTGATACACAAATCTAAACTTGTTATTCCAATACATCAAAAGATTCAAATACAAAGCTAAAGAAATGAAAGTGAAGATCATGGTTACACTTTTTGTCTTGAGTGCTTGATGAACTACGGTGGAGATGGCTTTCCTTCACAAGGGACTTAGCGTATTGTGAGGGATGGAGAATGATAGCTTCGGCTTGGAGGAGGAGATGGATGCTTCGGTTTGGAATGGAGGAGGAGATGCTTCGGCTTGGAATGGAGGAGATGGAAGCTTCGGCTTTGTGTGAACCTTCAAGTGTTTAATGGTGGAGGAGTATTTGTGTAGAGCTTTGGCTTAGTAAAATGAGTGATGTCTTGAATGGTTCAGCCTCCCTTGGTATTTATAGGCAAGGATGTTTGCCTTCTCTCTTCCACCTTGCCTCCTTCCATTAAATGCAAGCAATGATCAATATGGCAAGTCACCATGCAAGTCACCATGTGTGATCATCATTCACAAGCCCAAAGCAAGAGTCACCATGGCAAGTCATCTTTTGTGATGATCATTTATTAACCCTAAGCAAGAGTCACCATTTGTGATGATTAGCTTGATAAGCTTGACTTTTCAACTTCCCCAAAGGGCATCCTTGCCGAATTGAATGTGTTTGGGCCTTATAATGGGCCGAAATAAAAGTTGAGAATTCGGCCCACAATTTGCTTTTTGGGCCGTCCCATTTTCGGAGGTCCAAAATCGCAAAAATCGCAAAATCGCCGAAATTCCTCCGAATTGCGTCGTTATTAATCTCCACCGTAAATATCTTCAAAATAACATATTAATTAAGAAAAACATAAAAACTAAGATTATAACATAGCTAAACGAAAAGGGAAATGCGTTAAGAAACGAGCATAAAATGCGTATATCAGAGCCAGGGCAACTCAACGGCCTGTCTGTGGCATATGTCAATCACAAGGTCACCACAATGACCAGTGCCCTCAAGTGCCGGAACAAGCAAGCGAGCCGGAGCACGCTAACGCCATCGGCGGATATCAGGGAGGACAACGGTATAACAATTATAACAACTATGTCAACCGTGATCATCCGGGTTTTAGATGGAGCAGCAACGAGGGAACTTTGAACCCTCCAGCACCTCAACAAAGCTACCAACGCCCTCCATTTCAACCAAGGCCACCGATGCAGCATGGTTCGTCTTCGCAATCCTTCACCAACCCGGATTACGACAAGATGTTGTCGCAACTTTCGGCCTCCACTCAAGTTCTCCTCGACGGACAATCGAAGACAAAGGAGACACTTGACTCACATGGCCGCGACATCACCGAAGTGAAGAAGCAGCTTGGCCAACTTGTTGATTTCATGGGCCAAATCAAGGAAACCGGTCGGCTTCCACCTCAAACCACTCCAAATCAAAGAAACGTGAATGCTATAGTCACAAGGAGTGGGAAGATACTTGAGGAACCAAAGACCAATCGATCTCATCTTGATGAAGTCACCATTGAGGACATCACCAACGAAGAAGAAGATGAGATCGATCCGGCTACTCAAGAGGCCGAAAAACAGAAGGTGACGCCTAATGTCACCAAGGCACAATCACCTCCACAACCTACCCCAATCAAAGGTAAGAACCATATTCCTTCAAATACGGTTATTACTAATTCTCGGTTTGCTGTTGCACCTTTCCCTAGCAGATTATCAAAATCGAAGAAGAAGGACGCCCAATATGAAGATATTTTGGACATCTTCCGAAAGGTGCAAGTGAATTTGCCCTTGATCGAGTGCATAAAACAGGTGCCGATATACGCAAAGTTTCTGAAAGAATTATGCACACAGAGGAGGCAAACTCGAGAGAAGGAGGTTGTGAAGGTGAACGCAACCGTTTCGGCGGTTTTGCAGCGTCGGCTACCCCCAAAACTGAAGGACCCAGGGAGCTTTGCAGTTCCTTGCGTAATCGGTGACAACCACTTCAAAGACGTGATGCTTGATCTCGGAGCTTCCATCAACGTCATGCCTTACTATCTTTTCGAATCGATGGAGCTTGGAGATCTCAAGCAAGATGGTGTTGTCATCCAATTAGCCGATCGCACCCACAAGTATCCGAGGGGATACGTAGAAGACGTTCTCGTGCAAGTCAACAACTTGATATTCCCAGCCGATTTCTATATAGTTGACATGGAAGAGAGTCCACTAAACACCACGCCACTACTGCTTGGGCGACCTTTCATGCGGACTGCGAGAACGAAGATTGATGTGTTTCAAGGCACTTTCTCCATGGAGATTGATGGAGAAAGAATCGAGTTCAACATCCTGGACGGGATGAAGTTTCCAATGTCGAGCGTAGCTGCCATTTCGACATATGATCCCGTGGATACCTTAGCACAAGGCTACCTCGACACCATCAATGAGGATGAACTCGACATGGCCATTCAACTTGGGCATGACGGCCTTCTCGAGGCCTTACTAGAGCTTGAACCTCGTGTTCAAGACATGGCCATGGCCCTAAATGCGGCACCACGAAAAGTAAGCTTTTCTCCTCCTTTACCAATTACTTTTGGTACTAATAAAATGGTTCCTTCCATCGTAGAAGCTCCAGTTTTAGAACTCAAGCTACTACCGGACCATCTGAAGTATGCGTACTTGGGCGAGAATGACACTTTACCCGTCATTATTTCGTCCGCGCTAGAAGAGGAGCAGGAGGAGAAGCTCGTGAGTGTGCTCAAGAGGTACAAACCCGCAATAGGCTGGACACTCGCGGACATCAAGGGAATAAATCCAGCAACCTGTGTGCATAGGATTTTCCTTGAAGAAGGCACCAAACCTACGCGGGAAGCGCAACGTCGGCTCCACCCTCCGATGATGGAGGTGGTAAAAAAGGAGGTAATTAAACTCATGGACTGTGGAGTTATTTACCCTATTTCTGATAGCCGTTGGGTTTCCCCAGTGCAGGTTGTACCTAAGAAATCGGGAATCACCGTCGTCGAGAATCTGGAAAATGAACTTGTGCCACAACGGACGATCACTGGACACCGAGTGTGCATTGATTACCGGAAGCTAAACGCTGCAACCCGCAAGGATCATTTTCCCTTACCATTCATCGACCAAATGCTGGAAAGATTAGCCGGCCATGCATTTTATTGTTTTCTCGACGGATATTCCGGCTACAACCAAATTAGCATTGCGGAGGAGGATCAAGAAAAGACAACGTTCACGTGCCCTTTCGGAACGTTTGCCTATCGCCGCATGCCATTTGGACTGTGTAACGCACCAGGTACATTTCAACGTTGCATGCTCTCAATTTTCTCCGAGTACATTGAAAAAATTATTGAAGTATTCATGGACGACTTTAGTGTATTTGGGAGTGATTTTGATGCATGCTTAAACAATTTATAAACAATTTTACAAAGATGCGTTGAAACGAACTTGGTGCTTAATTGGGAGAAGTGCCATTTTATGGTTACGCAAGGGATAGTGTTAGGTCATATTATTTCGGAAAAAGGGTTAGAAGTTGATAAATCTAAAGTAGATCTTGTGCGTCACTTACCCTCTCCAACTTCGGTTAGAGAGATTCGTTCATTTCTTGGACACGCAGGATTTTATCGCAGGTTTATCAAAGACTTTTCCCACATCTCGCGTCCTTTGTGTAAACTGCTGCAAAAGGAGACCCCGTTCGTCTTTGATGAAGAATGCAACGCTGCCTTCAACAAGTTGAAGGAGCTTCTCACGAGCGCTCCTATTTTATGCAGCCCTGATTGGTCTCTGCCATTTGAACTCATGTGCGACGCCTCGGATTATGCCGTAGGAGCCGTCTTGGGTCAGCGGAAGGACAAGAAGCCTTGCGTAATCTATTACGCCTCTCGGACGCTTGATGAAGCGCAAAGAAATTATACTACCACCGAGAAGGAGTTTCTTGCCGTGGTTTTTGCTTTAGATAAATTTCGATCTTATTTACTTCAAACTAAAGTAACTGTGTTTACCGATCATGCAGCTTTGAAGTATCTAATGCTCAAGAAGGACGCAAAACCACGACTTATCAGATGGATACTTCTACTCCAAGAATTCAACATCGAAATCAAGGACAAGAAGGGAGTAGAAAACGTCGTCGCTGACCACCTATCACGTTTGATAGGTGACCATGAGCCTGTCGAGATTGAAGAAACTTTTCCGGATGAAAAACTCTTCGGAATTGAGGTAACTACTTCGGAAACTCCTTGGTATGCAGATATCGTAAATTACTTAGTTACCGGTGAGTTTCCGTCTACCATGCATAAATTTCAACGTGACAAACTTAAGCATAATGCTAGAACCTTTATCTGGGATGAGCCTTATTTGTGGAAACAATGCTCCGATTTAGTAATTAGGAGATGTATCCCGGATAGTGAGTTTAAGCCCATTCTAGACTTTTGTCACAATGAAGCATGTGGGGGACACTTTGGTTCTAGGAGGACAGCCCTTAAGTTTTTAGATTGTGGTTTCTTTTGGCCTAGTTTATTTCGCGATGCTCATGCATATTGTGCTGCATGTGATAAGTGCCAGAGATTCGGTAATTTAGGCCCTAGAGATCAAATGCCACAACACTACATATTTAATGTTGAAATTTTTGATGTGTGGGGTATTGATTTTATGGGACCATTTCCTCCCTCCAATGGTTTTACTTATATCTTACTCGCAGTAGATTATGTTTCTAAATGGGTGGAGGCAAAGGCCACCCGTACTAATGATTCGCGAGTTGTTGCAGATTTCCTACGAACTAACATTTTCAGTAGATTTGGAATGCCACGCGTTCTAATCAGCGATGGAGGAAGTCACTTTTGCAACCGCACGGTGGAAGCACTAATGAGGAAGTATGGCGTAAAACACAAGGTTTCCACACCATACCACCCTCAAACCAATGGAATGGCTGAAGTTTCCAACCGTGAGATCAAGAAGATTTTGGAGCGAACCGTCCGTCCAAACCGGAAAGATTGGAGTCAATGCTTAGACGATGCATTGTGGGCTTACAGGACTGCCTACAAGACCCCCATTGGTATGTCACCTTTCCGATTAATTTATGGAAAGGCGTGCCATCTTCCGGTTGAATTGGAGCACAAGGCATGGTGGGCCGTGAAGAAATTCAACATCGATCGAGATGCCGCAGGCTTGCATCGGAAGCTACAACTTAATGAACTAGAAGAAATCAGAAATGATGCTTTCGACAATGCGTGGATTTACAAAGAGAAGACGAAAAAATCCACGATCAGATGATTCGCGGGAAGAGTTTTGAACCTGGGCAGAAAGTATTACTTTTCAATTCAAGACTTAAGCTCTTTCCGGGAAAGCTTCGCTCTCGATGGATGGGGCCATTCGTAGTTTCTCAAGTTCTACCTCATGGAGCAATTCTCATTCGATCTATCGACAAAGGTAGTGAGTTCAAAGTAAATGGCCATCGCTTGAAGCCCTATTTTGAGGCATTTGCGGAGCACACCGTGGAGGAGATGCAACTCCAAGAACCGGCCATTTCAAAAACAAAATGATGCATCACGTCCAAAGCTAACGACGTAAAACGAGCGCTCATTGGGAGGCAACCCAATAGGGAGACAACAGATTTGTTTTCTTCTCCCCTTTTAATTAATTTAATGGTTTTTGCGTATTACATTAGAATTTTTCGTAGATCCTATACTCCATGTTTAATTCTATACTTTTACTTTAGTACATTGAGGGCAATGTAGAGTTTAAGTGTGGGGGAAAGGTTTACAATTTAATTGTGTCTAAATTAGTGTTTTTCAGAGTCTTTAGGACGCCCTTAACTAGTCGATGATGAAATTAGATCAACACGAACACATATGGCGTATGAATCACATGCATCGAATTCTTGTGCTAATTGAGATATTCTATATGTTTTTAACATGTAGTAGATATGAATTGCAAAACATGGTACAGAAATCGCATGCTTGAATAAGTTTTTAATCATATGAACCCTATGTGAGCTTTTGAGCTATCTGTTCTTTATTCGAGTGAATGTACATCCATTTCGTAGCTACTAGCTTATATATGCCTCATTTGATTGCTTGCCATAGATTTTAATGAATTAGAGAATGCTAGAACTTACTCATGTCAATTTGCAAAGCTTTTAAGTTGATACATACTTTGATTTCGGAAATGATTAAAGGCATTTAGGATTTTCCACCACATTGCCATATATCCATGTATCCCATTTGTACGCACAAGTTGCGACACCCCTAGATAAACCAATTGAGCCCACGTTAAGCTTTTCTTTCATAACCATATATACCTAAACACTTACCCTAGTATAGAATATCCTTACCCTTGTTCCGGAAACTTGGTGAGAATTTTTCGAAACTAGCACATAAGATTATGGTTTGGTAGGAAAGATTAAAAGAGTTAATGTGAGTAAGGGGAAAGACTTGTCCAAATAGCTAAAAAAGTATGAGATTGCCAAAAAGAAAAGAAAAAAAATTATATTTGAGAGAATGAAAAGAAAAAAATATTATTATTATCTCTCATGGCAATATGTTGTGTTCTAAAGTAGAAACCAATTGGATTAACGTCCCCCTTATTTGCGGATTTGGAGATTACGACAAATTGAAGGCCCAAAAATAGAACAAATATGGCCTTTGTCCTGTCCGAAAAGCTCAAAGGGTAGTTTAAATTGAAGTATACATGGTAACATTCGAGTGGAGATGGAGGACGAATATGGTGCTAGACTAAGTCGTTGGAACGTTTTTATCACCACATATCTAAATTTCGAATGCCTTAGCCTTAACCCCATTACAACCTCACTAAAAGTCCTTTATGATCCTTAAAATGAGTAGCTTTCAATTAGTAGAGTAAGTTGCATGAGTAAGCTTATGGTTTTGGTTCATTTGTGCAAGTAATTAACTCCATTCATGAGGTTTTCGTTTAAATTTATATACACTTTAAGTGAACCCTTTTTCATGAGTGAAAAATATGATGAGTGCATCCTTGTGAGTTGATTAAACCTTTATTCAAAGCATGCACAGCTATAACATAACCATTGTTTTTTTTCTATGTCTTACTTGTTCATTACATAATTATATCGCAAGTATCTCTTGAATTCGTTGAGCATACAAGTTGAAATTCATGTGAGCCATCACCATATACTTATGCAAATTCTGAGACAAATTTTAGCTAAGGGCTTAGTTATGTTCTTTCCTTTGTTTTAAATTCTTAGGGAGTCTTAGTTTAACTTAGTGTTTGCTAAGGGACTAGCAAAGTCTAAGTGTGGGGGAATTTGATATACGCATTTTATGCTCGTTTCTTAACGCATTTCCCTTTACGTTTAGCTATGTTATTATCTTAGTTTTTATGTTTTCCTTATTTAATTTGTTATTTTGAAGATATTTACGGTGGAGATTAATAACGGCGCAATTTGGAGGAATTTCGGCGATTTTGCGATTTTTGCGATTTTGGACCTCCGAAAATGGGCCGGCCCAAAAAGCAAATTATGGGCCGATTTCTCAAATCTTGTTTCGGCCCATTATCAAGCCCAAACCCATTCATTTTGGCATGGAAGCCTTTTGGTGAAGTTGAAAAGTCAACAATATCAAGCTTTGTGACTCATTTTAGTGACTAAGCTTTGTGATCATCACAAAAGATGACTTGCCATGTGACTTGCCATGGTGACTCTTGCTTAGGGTTTATAAATGGTGACTTGCATGGTGACTCTTGCTTAGGGTTCACAAATGATGATCACAAAAGGTGACTAAGGGAGTGACTTGCCATATTGATCATTACTTGCATTAAATGGAGGGAGGCAAGGTGGAAGAGAGAAGGCAACATCCCTTGCCTATATAAGAGAGGAGGCTGGCCATATATTATGCATCTCTCATTTTACAAGCAAAAACTCTACACAAATACTCCTCCACCATAAACACTTCAAGGATTCTCAAGCAAAGCCGAAGCACATCTTCTCCATCCAAGCCGAAGCAATCCTCCTCCATCCAACACAATACGCTAAGTCCCTTGTGAAGGAAATCCATCTCCACCGTAGATCATCAAGCATTCAAGACAAAAACTGTAACCATGATCTTCACTTTCATTTCTTTTGCTTTGTATTTGAACCTTTTGATGTATTGGAATACATTTATGTATCAAATGAAGAACAAGTTTAGATTTGTGTTTTATGTGTTTAAACCGATTCATAAGTTGCATGTGTTTATGATTTCTAGCCTTTTATGCATGTTTGATACAATCTTAAAGCTTCGTAAGCATGTGTTAGAAAATACGCTAAGTCCCTCTCTTTCGCATGTTTCGATGATCGTATGTTGTTTAGGATGTTTATACGCTAAGTTGCATTCCTACTCAATTATTAAGCATGTATATTTAGTTAGAAGTTATGAATTTCGTAACTTACAAAAAGGTTTGATGCATGAAAAGGGTAGGCTAATAAGATGAGATGATCACATGTAATTAGTAGTGTAACTTCTTATTTTTAGCAAGCATAATTAAACTTTAAGTTTCTTGATTGTTGAAACTTGTCTATGAGTGAAACATGTTAGATGCCTAAGAGTTTTAGTTGTGTTTGCATGTTTTTGTACTTTAATTTCGTAGATTAAACAACCAACTTCCAATCCCCCCAAACATTTACATTTCCGCTTATTAACGAAACCATGCATGCGCCCTTAATTCCCCGGATAAAGAACGATCCCTACTCGCCAATATTACAAATGACAAAAGAAGGGTTTAAATTGCAATGCGCGTAATCTGTGTTTTTAAGTTAACGTGAATGCATGTTTTGCGCGTATCAATTTTTGGCGCCGTTGCCGGGGAATTAGAATGTTTTTGTATGATTTCGTTGTACATTTGTAATTAAAAGCATGTCTAAATTTTCGAAGTACATACTTGTTCATTCTTGTTTATACTTAAAGAAATTTACATACATGTTTACAATGCATACTTTTACTTATACGAATTTATTTTACACTTGCATAATTTATTTTCATGTTAAAGGATAGTCTTTGAATTAATTTGAGTACTAGCACTTAGTTATTAAATAAATCTCTATGGAATAGGTGGTGCCTCTTTTGTTTGTCTATCTCCTTAACCCTTCATGAAGTGTGGATTTTATCACCACACGCCATAACCTAAGTGAAGTTTTGGGCAATCAACTTTTTTTTAAAACTTTTGGACAAGTCTTCTTATACGCGCAAAACATGCATTTAACGTTAACACACAGTAGACCTTAAAAACACAGATTACGCGCATTGCAATTTAAAACCCTTCTTTTGTCATTATAATATTGGCGAGTAGGGATCGTTCTTTATCCGGGGAATTAAGGGCGCATGCATGGTTTCGTTAATAAGCGGAAATCTAAATGTTTGGGGGGATTGGAAATTGGTTGATTAAATGTCCTACTAAATTAAAGTGCAAAAACTCTTAGGCATCTAACATGTTTTACTCATAGACAAGTTTTAACAATCAAGAAACTTCAAGTCTAATTATGCTTGTGATATACGCATTTTATGCTCGTTTCTTAACGCATTTCCCTTTACGTTTAGCTATGTTATTATCTTAGTTTTTATGTTTTCCTTATTGAAATTGTTATTTTGAAGATATTTACGGTGGAGATTAATAACGACGCAATTCGGAGGAATTTCGGCGATTTTGCGATTTTTGCGATTTCGGACCACCGGAAATGGGCCGGACCAAAAAGCAAATTATGGGCCGATTTCTCAACTCTTGTTTCGGCCCATTATCAAGCCCATGACCATTCATTTCGGCTAGGATTCACTTTGGGGAAGAGGAAAAGTCAACAATATCAAGCTTTGTGACTCATTTTAGTGACTAAGCTTTGTGATCTTCACAAAAGATGACTTGCCATGGTGACTCTTGCTTAGGGTTTATAAATGGTGACTTGCATGGTGACTCTTGCTTAGGGTTCACAAATGATGATCACAAAAGGTGACTAAGGGAGTGACTTGCCATATTGATCATTACTTGCATTAAATGGAGGGAGGCAAGGTGGAAGAGAGAAGGCAACATCCCTTGCCTATATAAGAGAGGAGGCTGGCCATATATTATGCATCTCTCATTTACTAGCCAAAGCTCTACACAAATACTCCTCCACCATAAACACTTGAAGGTTCACACACAAAGCCGAAGCATCCATCTCTTGCAAAGCCGAAGCATCCATCTCTTGCAAAGCCGAAGCATTCTCCATCCAAAGCGGAAGCATCTTCCATGAATCCTTCACAATACGCTAAGTCCCTTGTGAAGGAAATCCATCTCCACCGTAGATCATCAAGCATTCAAGACAAAAAGTGTAACCATGATCTTCACTTTCATAGCTTTTGCTTTGTATTTGAATCTTTTGATGTATTGGAATACTTTTATGTATCAAATGAAGAACAAGTTTAGATTTGTGTTATATGTTCTTAAACCGATTTGTGAATTGCATGTGTTTATGATTTCTAGCCTTTTATGCATGTTTGATACAATCTTAAAGCTTCGAAAGCATGTGGTAGAAAATACGCTAAGTCACTCTCTTTTGCATGTTTCGATGATCGTATGTTGTTTAGGATGTTTATACGCTAAGTTGCATTCCTACTCAATTATCAAGCATGCATATTTAGTTGGAAGTTATGAATTTCGTAACTTACAAAAAGTTTGATGCATGAAAAAGGGTACGGTTAAAAAGATGAGATGATCACTTGTAATTAGTAGTGTAACTTCTTATTTTTAGTAAGCATAATTAGACTTTGAAGTTTCTTGATTGTTAACACTTGTCTATGAGTAAAACATGTTAGATGCTTAAGTGTTTTAGTTGTGTTTGCATGTTTTTGTACTTTAATTTTGTAGATTAAACAACCAACTTCCAATCCCCCCAAACATTTAAATTTACGCTTATTAACGGAACCATGCATGCGCCCTTAATTCCCCGGATAAAGAACGATCCCTACTCGCCAATATTATTATGACAAAAGAAGGGTTTTAAATTGCAATGCGCGTAATCTGTGTTTTTAAGGTCTACTGTGTGTTAACGTTAAATGCATGTTTTGCGTGTATTAGCTTGCTAAAAATAAGAAGCTAATCTATTAATTACAAGTGATCAACATATTCACTAACCGAACCTACTCCTTTGCTTTTACCTTATTTATCATCTACGAAATCCTTAATTTTAGTCGAGATACATACACATGCTTTCGTTGAATAAGAATGTCATGACGCATAACAACTTAAAACAATAGCTTCTTTGCCGAATCAATGAGGTATAATTTAGGACAATAAGTGACGCACCCTATCCTAAATCATACTCAAAGCATTAAGAACTTTAAAGCTAGCACATGCATCCAAACTAATAAAATCAAGAACACATGGAAGAATCGAAATAAGAGAAGAACATGGAGAATTTCTTTCATTACATAACTGAAAGTATTACAAAGATGAAGATGGAGTTTAGAGTACATGGTTACACTTTTTAGAGAGGTGACGCACCAATCTACTAGCGGTGGTTCTCAAGAACACGAATGACGCACTCTATGTTCTTGATCCGGAGGTGGCGGAGGACTTCGACTTCGGGAGGACTTCGGTTGTGTATGGAAGAGTAGTAAAGTGTATAGAGTTTTGGCTTATGAATTTATGTGATCCTTTGTAATGGCCGAACTCCCTTGGTATTTATAGGCAAGCATATGCCTTCATCTCTCTTCCACCTTGCCTCCCTTCATTTAATGCAAGCCTTAGTCACATGGCAAGTCACTCCCTTAGTCACCAAGTGTGATCATCACAAAGCAAGAGTCACCATGGCAACTCACCATTTGTGAACCCTAAGCAAGAGTCACCATGGCAAGTCACACACTTAGTCATCTTTTGTGATGATCACAAGCTTAGTCACTAAGCCTTGTCATCAAAGCTTGACAAGCTTGACTTTTCAACTTCACCAAGTGGCCTCCTTGCCGAACTAGATGGGTTTGGGCTTGATAATGGGCCGAAACAAACTTTGAGAAATGGGCCCAAAAAATGCTTTTTGGGCTGGCCCATTTCCGGTGGTCCGAAATCGCAAAAATCGCAAAATCGCCGAAATTCCTCCGGATTGCGTCGTTATTAATCGCCACCGTAAATATCTTCAAAATAACAAATTAAATAAGAAAAACATAAAAACTAAGATAATAACATAGCTAAACGTAAAGGGAAATGCGTTAAGAAACGAGCATAAAATGCGTATATCAAATTCCCCCACACTTAGACTTTGCTAGTCCCTTAGCAAACACTAAGTTAAACTAAGACTCTTCTACGAATTTAAAACAAAGGAAATAACATAACTAAGCCCTTAGCTAAAATTTGTCTCAGAATTTTCATAAGTATATGGCGATGTCTCACATGATTTTCAACTTTGTATGCTCAACGAATTCAAGAGATAATTGCGATATAATTTATGTAATGAACAAGTAAGACATAGAGAAAACAGTGGTTATGTTTATAGTTGTGCATGCTTTGAATAAAGTTTTAATCAACTCACAAGGATGCACTCATCATGTTTTTCACTCATGAAAAGGGTTCACTTAAAGTGTATATGAATTGAAATGAAAACCACATGAATGAAGTTTGATTGCTTGCACAAATGAACAAAAACCATAAGCTTACTCATGCAACTTACTCTACTAATTGAAAGCTACTCATTTTAAGGATCATAAAGGACTTTTTGTGAGGTTGTAATGGGGTTAAGGCTAAGGCATTCGAAATTTAGATATGTGGTGATAAAAACGTTCCAACGACTTAGTCTAGCACCAAATTCGTCCTCCATCTCCACCGTAACTAATATCATGTAAACATCAATCTCAAACTACCCTTTGAGCTTTTCGGACAGGACAAAGACCATATTTTTTCTATTTTTGGGCCTTCAATTTGTCGTAATCTCCAAATCCGCAAATAAGGGGGACGTTAATCCAATTGGTTTCTACTTTAGAACACAACATATTGCCATGAGAGATATATATAATTTTTTTCTTTTCATTCTCTCAAATATAATTTTTTTTCTTTTCTTTTTGGCATACTTTTTAAGTTATTTGGACAAGTCTTTCCCCTTACTCACATTAACTCTTTTAATCTTTCCTACCAAACCATAATCTTATGTGCTAGTTTCGAAAAATTCTCACCAAGTTTCCGGAACAAAGGTAAGGATATTCTATACTAGGGTAAGTGTTTAGGTATATATGGTGATGAAAGAAAAGCTTAACGTGGGCTCAATTGGTTTATCTAGGGGTGTCGCAACTTGTGCGTACAAATGGGATACATGGATATATGGCAATGTGGTGGAAAATCCTAAATGCCTTTAATCATTTCCAAAATCAAAGTATGTATCAACATAAAAGCTTTGCAAATTGACATGAGTAAGTTCTAGCATTCTCTATTTCATTAAAATCTATGCCAAGCAATCAAATGAGGCATATATAAGCTAGTAGCTACGAAATGGATGCATATTCACTCGAATAAAGAACAGATAGCTCAAAAGCTCACATAGGGTTCATATGATTAAAAACTTATTCAAGCATGCGATTTTCTGTACCATGTTTTACAATTTATATCTACTACATGTTAAAAACATATAGAATATCTCAATTGGCACAAGAATTCGATGCATGTGATTCATACGCCATATGTGTTCATATCGGTCTAATTTCATCATCGACTAGTTAAGGGCATCCTAAAGACTCTGAAAAACACTAATTTGGACATACTTAAATTGTAAACCCTTCTCCCACACTTAAACTCTACATTGCCCTCAATGTACTAAAGTAAAAGTATAGATTTTAAGCATGAAGTATAGGATCTACGAAAATTCTAATGTAATACGCAAAAAGCCATTAAATTAATTTAAATGGGGAGAAGAAAACAAATCTGTTGTCTCCCTTCACGTGTTTGAGGTGGCCGGCTCTTCCAGCGATTCTTCCTCCACGATTTGATCTGTGAGTGCTTCACGATAAGGCTTCAAACGGTGGCCATTAACTTTGAACATGTTCCCGCTATCCAAAGATTGAATTGTGACGGGTCCATAGGGGAAAACTTGAACAACCGTGTAAGGCCCATTCCACCTTGATCGTAATTTGCCGGGAAAGAGTTTGAGCTTTGAATGGAAAAGTAGGACTTTTTGCCCCGGTTTAAAACTCTTGCCACGAATGATCTTGTCATGGATCATCTTGGTTTTCTCTTTGTAAATCCATGCGTTGTCGAAAGCATCATTTCGTATCTCCTCGAGCTCAGAAAGTTGTAGCTTTCGATGCAGTCCAGCCGCATCTCGATCCATGTTGAACTTCTTAACAACCCACCATGCTTTATGCTCCAGTTCTACAGGAAGATGGCATGCCTTCCCATAAACTAGTCGAAAAGGTGACATACCGATGGGAGTCTTGTAGGCAGTCATGTAAGCCCATAATGCGTCATCTAAGCACTGGCTCCAATCTTTCCGGTTTGGGCGGACGGTTCGCTCCAATATTTTCTTGATTTCACGGTTGGAAATTTCTGCCATTCCATTTGTTTGAGGGTGGTATGGTGTGGAAACCTTGTGTCTTACGCCATACTTCCTCATCAATGCTTCCACCGTGCGGTTGCAAAAATGACTTCCTCCAACACTAATTAGAACGCGTGGCATTCCAAATCTAGTAAAGATGTTAGTTCGTAGAAAATCTGCAACAACTCGCGAATCATTAGTACGGGTGGCCTTTGCCTCCACCCATTTAGAAACATAATCTACTGCGAGTAAAATATACGTATAACCATTGGAGGGAGGAAATGGTCCCATAAAATCAATACCCCATACATCAAAAATTTCGACATTAAGCATATAAGTTTGTGGCATTTGATCTCTAGGTCCTAAATTACCGAATTTCTGGCACTTATCACATGCAGCACAAAATGCATGAGCATCGCGAAATAAACTAGGCCAAAAGAAACCGCAATCTAAAATCTTAAGGGCTGTCCTCCTTGAACCAAAATGTCCCCCGCATGCTTCATTGTGACAAAATTCTAGAATATGCTTAAATTCACTATCCGGGATACATCTCCTAATGACTAAGTCGGAGCATTGTTTCCATAAATAAGGCTCATCCCAGATAAAAGTTCTAGAATTATTTTTAAGTTTGTCACGTTGAAATTTATGCATGGTAGATGGAAACTCACCGGTAACTAAGTAATTAACAATATCGGCATACCAAGGAGTTTCCGAAGCACTCACCTCAATTCCGAAGAGTTTTTCATCCGGAAAAGTTTCCTCAATTTCAATAGTCTCATGGTCACCTATCAAACGTGATAGGTGGTCAGCGACGACATTTTCTACTCCCTTCTTATCCTTGATTTCGACGTTGAATTCTTGGAGTAGAAGTATCCATCTGATAAGCCGTGGTTTTGCGTCCTTTTTCAGCATTAGGTACTTCAAAGCTGCATGATCAGTATACACAGTTACTTTAGTTTGATGTAAATAAGACCGAAAGTTATCTAAAGCAAAAACCACTGCAAGAAACTCCTTCTCGGTTGTAGTATAATTTCTTTGAGCTTCATCAAGCGTCCGAGAGGCGTAATAAATTACGTAGGGTTTCTTGTCCTTCCGCTGACCCAAAACGGCTCCTACGGCATAATCTGAGGCGTCGCACATGAGTTCAAATGGCAGAGACCAATCAGGGCTGCTTAAAATAGGAGCGCTCGTGAGAAGTTCCTTCAACTTGTTGAAGGAAGCGTTGCATTCTTCATCAAATACGAACGGGGTCTCCTTTTGCAGTAATTTACACAGCGGGCGCGAGATGTGGGAAAAGTCTTTGATAAACCTACGATAAATTCCTGCGTGTCCAAGAAAAGAACGAATCTCTCTAACCGAAGTTGGAGAGGGTAAGTGACGCACAAGATCTACTTTAGATTTATCAACTTCTAACCCTTTTTCAGAAATAATATGACCTAACACGATCCCTTGCGTAACCATGAAATGGCACTTCTCCCAATTAAGCACCAAGTTCGTTTCAACGCATCTTTGTAAAATAGTTTCTAAATTGTTTAAGCATGCATCGAAATCACTCCCAAATACACTAAAGTCGTCCATGAATACTTCAATAATTTTTTCAATGTACTCGGAGAAAATTGAGAGCATGCAACGTTGAAACGTACCTGGTGCATTACACAGTCCAAATGGCATTCGGCGGTATGCAAACGTTCCGAAAGGGCATGTGAACGTTGTCTTTTCTTGATCTTCCTCCGCAATGCTAATTTGGTTGTAGCCGGAGTATCCGTCGAGAAAACAATAAAATGCATGGCCGGCTAATCTTTCCAGCATTTGGTCGATGAATGGTAATGGAAAATTATCCTTGCGGGTTGCGGCGTTGAGCCTCCGGTAATCAATGCACACTCGGTGTCCAGTGATCGTCCTTTGTCGCACAAGTTCATTTTCCAGATTCTCGACGACGGTGATTCCCGATTTCTTGGGTACTACCTACACTGGGGAAACCCAACGGCTATCAGAAATAGGGTAAATAACTCCACAGTCCATGAGTTTAATTACCTCCTTTTTTACCACCTCCATCATCGGAGGGTGGAGCCGACGTTGTGCTTCCCTTGTAGGCTTGGTGCCTTCTTCGAGGAAAATTCGATGCACACATGTTGCCGGATTGATTCCCTTTATGTCCGCAAGCGTCCAGCCTATTGCGGTTTTGTACCTCTTCAGTACACTCACGAGCTTCTCCTCCTGCTCCTCTTCTAGCGCGGACGAAATAATGACCGGTAAAGTTTCATTCTCGCCCAAGTACGCATACTTCAGATGATCCGGTAGTAGCTTGAGTTCTAAAACTGGAGCTTCTACGATAGAAGGAACAATTTTATTAGTACCAAAAGTAATTGGTAAAGGAGGAGAAAAACTTACTTTTCGTGGTGCGGCATTTAGGGCCATGGCCATGTCTTGAATTCGAGGTTTAAGCTCTAGTAAGGCCTCGAGAAGGGCGTCATCCCCGAGTTGAATGGCCATGTCGAGTTCATCCTCATTGATGGTGTCGAGGTGGCCTTGTGCTAAGGTATCCACGGGATCAAATGTCGAAATGGCAGCTACGCTCGACATTGGAAACTTCATCCCGTCCAGGATGTTGAACTCGATTTTTTCTCCATCAATCTCCATGGAGAAAGTGCCTTGAAACACATCGATCTTCGTTCTCGCAGTCCGCATGAAAGGTCGCCCAAGCAGCAGCGGCGTGGTGTTCAGTGGACTCTCTTCCATGTCAACTATATAGAAATCGGCTGGGAATTTTAAGTTGTTGACTTGCACGAGCACGTCTTCTACGTATCCCCTCGGATACTTGTGTGTGCGATCGGCTAATTGGATGACAACACCATCTTGCTTGAGATCTCCAAGCTCCATCGATTCGTAAAGATAGTAAGGCATGACGTTGATGGAGGCTCCGAGATCAAGCATCACGTCTTCGAAGTGGTTGTCACCGATTACGCAGGGAACTGCAAAGCTTCCTGGGTCCTTCAGTTTTGGGGGTAGCCGACGCTGCAAAACCGCCGAAACGGTTGCGTTCACCTTCACAACCTCCTTCTCTCGAGTTTGCCTCCTCTGCGTGCATAATTCTTTCAGAAACTTCGCGTATATCGGCACCTGTTTTATGCACTCGATCAAGGGCAAATTCACTTGCACCTTTCGGAAGATGTCCAAGATATCTTCATATTGGGCATCCTTCTTCTTTGATTTTAATAATCTGCTAGGGAAAGGTGCAACAACAAAAGGAGAATTAGTAATAACCGTATTTGAAGGAATAGGGCTTTTACCTTTGATTGGGGTGGGTTGTGGAGGGGATTGTGCCTTGGTGACATTAGGCGTCACCTTCTTTTTCTCGGCCTCTTGAGTTGCCGGATCGATCTCATCATCGTCTTCGTTGGTGATGTCTTCGATTGTGACTTCATCGAGATGAGATCGCCTGTTCTTTGGTTCTTCTAATGTCTTCCCACTCCTTGTGACAATAGCATTCACGTTTCTTTGATTAGGAGTGGGTTGAGGTGGAAGCCGACCGGTTTCTTTGATTTGGCCCATGAAATCAACAAGTTGGCCAAGCTGCGTCTTCACTTCGGTGATGTCTCGGCCATGTGAGTCCAGTGTCTCCTTTGCCTTCTATTGTCCGTCGAGGAGAACTTGTGTGGAGGCCGAAAGTTGCGACAACATCTTGTCGTAATCCGGGTTGGTGAAGGATTGAGATGACGAACCATGCTGCATCGGTGGCCTTGGTTGAAATGGAGGGCGTTGGTAGCTTCGTTGAGGTGCTGGAGGGTTCAAAGTTCCCTCGTTGCTGCTCCATCCAAAACCTGGATGGTCTCGGTTGCCAAAATTATTGTAGTTGTTGTACCGTTGGCCTCCTTGATATCCACCGATGGCGTTAGCTTGCTCCGGCTCGCTAGCTTGCTCTGGCGCTTGAGGGCATTGGTCATTATGGTGACCTTGTACTTGACATATGCCACAAACAGGCCCACGAGTTGCTTTGGCTCTTGTCGTCTCGAGCTCTAAAACCTTCTCTAGCATATGAGCTAGTTTGTCGTATTTTTCGTCCGTGTCGGGTTTAGAACTCGCTTCACCGACTGCTCGTCTGTTGGACATTCCATATTGTGCATCATTATTCGCCCGATTTTCTAGAAGAGTTCTAGCTTCGGTTTCGGTTAAGTCCATGAATGCACCGGTAGCTGCTGCATCTAGTAATTCCCTATCGATCGGCTTGAGACCATCGTAAAAGTAATTCATGAGGTTGGTCTCGGAAAATCCATGCGATGGGCAAGTGGCACACAAAACCTTGAATCGGTCGTAATATTGGCCGAAGGTCTCGTCCGGTTTCTGTGTAATGCCAGTGATTTGCTTCCTCAAGACGGTGATCTTTGAGGCCGGGAAGTACTTCGCTAGGAACATATCCGCAAGTTGCTTCCATGAGGTAATATGGTTCGGCGGTAGTTCCATAAGCCAAGACTCGGCCCTGTCGGTTAGGGTGAATGGGAATGCCTTCAGCTTGAAGAGCTCTGTATCAGCATCGGATGGCTTCATGCTGTTACAAACAAATTGGAATTGTTTGAGATGTTTGTTCGGATCTTCATTGGAAAGTCCGTGAAAAATGGGTAGTCGGTGGAGGAAACCACTCTTCAACTCGACTTCTTTCATGTTTTCCTCCGGTAGTGGAAAAGCAATGCTCGAAGGCTGATATACGCATTTTATGCTCGTTTCTTAACGCATTTCCCTTTACGTTTAGCTATGTTATTATCTTAGTTTTTATGTTTTTCTTATTTAAATTGTTATTTTGAACATATTTACGGTGGAAATTAATAACGACGCAATTCGAAGGAATTTCGGCGATTTTGCGATTTTTGCGATTTTTGCGATTTCGGACCACCGGAAATGGGCCGGACCAAAAAGCAAATTATGGGCCGATTTCTCAACTCTTGTTTCGGCCCATTATCAAGCCCATGACCATTCAATTCGTCTAGGATTCACTTTGGGGAAGAGGAAAAGTCAACAATATCAAGCTTTGTGACTCATTTTAGTGACTAAGCTTTGTGATCATCACAAAAGATGACTTGCCATGTGACTTGCCATGGTGACTCTTGCTTAGGGTTTATAAATGGTGACTTGCATGGTGACTCTTGCTTAGGGTTCATAAATGATGATCACAAATGGTGACTTGCCTAGGTGACTAAGGCTTGCATTAAATGAAGGGAGGCATGGTGGAAGAGAGAAGGCAACATCCCTTGCCTATATAAGAGAGGAGGCCGGCCATATCATTCATCATCTCTCATTTACTAGCCAAAGCTCTACACAAATACTCCTCCACCATAAACACTTGAAGGTTCACATCCAAAGCCGAAGCACATCCAACCTCCATCCTTGCCGAAGCAACCACACTGATATACGCATTTTATGCTCGTTTCTTAACGCATTTCCCTTTTCGTTTAGCTATGTTATAATCTTAGTTTTTATGTTTTTCTTAATTAATATGTTATTTTGAAGATATTTACGGTGGAGATTAATAACGACGCAATTCGGAGGAATTTCGGCGATTTTGCGATTTTTGCGATTTTGGACCTCCGAAAATGGGCCGGCCCAAAAAGCAAATTGTGGGCCGAATTCTCAACTTTTATTTCGGCCCATTATAAGGCCCAAACACATTCAATTCGGCAAGGATGCCCTTTGGGGAAGTTGAAAAGTCAAGCTTATCAAGCTAATCATCACAAATGGTGACTCTTGCTTAGGGTTAATAAATGATCATCACAAAAGATGACTTGCCATGGTGACTCTTGCTTTGGGCTTGTAAATGATGATCACACATGGTGACTTGCATGGTGACTTGCCATATTGATCATTGCTTGCATTTAATGGAAGGAGGCAAGGTGGAAGAGAGAAGGCAAACATCCTTGCCTATAAATACCAAGGGAGGCTGAACCATTCAAAACATCACTCATTTTACTAAGCCAAAGCTCTACACAAATACTCCTCCACCATTAAACACTTGAAGGTTCACACAAAGCCGAAGCATCCATCTCCTCCATTCCAAGCCGAAGCATCTCCTCCTCCATTCCAAACCGAAGCATCCATCTCCTCCTCCAAGCCGAAGCTATCATTCTCCATCCCTCACAATACGCTAAGTCCCTTGTGAAGGAAAGCCATCTCCACCGTAGTTCATCAAGCACTCAAGACAAAAAGTGTAACCATGATCTTCACTTTCATTTCTTTAGCTTTGTATTTGAATCTTTTGATATATTGGAATAACAAGTTTAGATTTGTGTATCAAATGAAGAACAAGTTTAGATTTGTGTTTTATGTGTTTAAACCGATTTGTAATATGCATGTGTTTATGATTTCTAGCCTTTTATGCATGTTTGATACAATCTTAAAGCTTCGAATGCATGTGTTAGAAAATACGCTAAGTCCCTCTCTTTCGCATGTTTCGATGATCGTAAGTTGTTTAGGATGTTTATACGCTAAGTTGCATTCCTACTCAATTATTAAGCATGTGTATTTAGTTAGAAGTTATGAATTTCGTAACTTACAAAAAGGTTTGATACATGAAAAGGGTAGGTTAATAAGATGAGATGATCACATGTAATTAGTCGTGTAACTTCTTATTTTTAGCAAGCATAATTAGACTTTAAGTTTCTTGATTGTTGAAACTTGTCTATGAGTAAAACATGTTAGATGCCTAAGAGTTTAGTTGTGTTTGCATGTTGTGTACTTTAATTTCGTAGATTAAAAACAACCAATTTCCAATCCCCCCAAACATTTACATTTCCGCTTATTAACGAAACCATGCATGCGCCCTTAATTCCCCGGATAAAGAACGATCCCTACTCGCCGATATTATAAATGACAAAAGAAGGGTTTAAATTGCAATGCACGTAATCGATGTTTTTAGGGTCGACTTTGTGTTATCGTGAATGCATGTTTTGCGCGTATCACACACTCCATCCAAGCCGAAGCAAACATCCTCCATCCTTCACAATACGCTAAGTCCCTTGTGAAGGAAAGCCATCTCCACCGTAGATCATCAAGCATTCAAGACAAAAAGTGTAACCATGATCTTCACTTTCATAGCTTTTGCTTTGTATTTGAATCTTTTGATGTATTGGAATACTTTTATGTATCAAATGAAGAACAAGTTTAGATTTGTGTTATATGTTCTTAAACCGATTTGTGAATTGCATGTGTTTATGATTTCTAGCCTTTTATGCATGTTTGATACAATCTTAAAGCTTCGAAAGCATGTGGTAGAAAATACGCTAAGTCACTCTCTTTCGCATGTTTCGATGATCGTATGTTGTTTAGGATGTTTATACGCTAAGTTGCATTCCTACTCAATTATCAAGCATGTATATTTAGTTAGAAGTTATGAATTTCGTAACTTACAAAAGGTTTGATGCATGAAAAAGGGTAAGGTTAAAAAGATGAGATGATCACTTGTAATTAGTAGTGTAACTTCTTATTTTTAGTAAGCATAATTAGACTTTGAAGTTTCTTGATTGTTAACACTTGTCTATGAGTAAAACATGTTAGATGCTTAAGAGTTTTAGTTGTGTTTGCATGTTTTTGTACTTTAATTTTGTAGATTAAACAACCAACTTCCAACCCCCCCCCCCAAACATTTAAATTTACGCTTATTAACGAAACCATGCATGCGCCCTTAATTCCCCGGATAAAGAACGATCCCTACTCGCCAATATTACAAATGACAAAAGAAGGGTTTTAAATTGCAATGCGCGTAATCTGTGTTTTTAGGGTCTACTTTGTGTTAACGTTAAATGCATGTTTTGCGCGTATCAATTTTTGGCGCCGTTGCCGGGGAATTAAAATGTTTTTGTATGATTTCATTGGACATATTGTGATTAAAAGCATGTCTATAATTTTCGAGTTACATACTTGTTTATACTTATAAGAAATTTACATACATGTTTACAATGCATACTTCTACTTATACGAATTTATTTATACTTAGTTTTTACACTTGCATAATTGATTTTCATGTTAAAGGATAGTCTTTGATTTAATTTGAGTACTAGCACTTAGTTATTAAATAAATCTCTATGGAATAGGTGGTGCCTCTTTTGTTTGTCTATCTCCTTAACCCTTCATGAAATGTGGATTTCATCACCACACGCCATAACCTAAGTGAAGTTATGGGCATGCGGTTGTGGGCGGAGTTTACAAACACTTGAGAGTGTATACTATCTTGTGATTTCGAGTAAAAGTTGGTTCTGATGTCTAGAAGGGTTATGAATGGTGACTGGTTTTGAACTAAGAAATCAGAACACCATTGGAGTATATACTCTTAGGAGTAAGCCTTGAGGTGTTTCTAAGAACAACATTGGAGTATATACTCTTACGAGTTAGCCTCAGGTTGTTCCCAGAAATTAGTTCTCACCTCTTGCGTTACATCTATCCCAACTGGTCATTTCCAAAAATTACGAGAATTAACGATAGTTGGTATACATTTTCGCGCGGGCCGCACGGACAAGAGATTTACTCAATAACTAAATCGTGTATTCTTTTTAAATCTTAGGCGCAATCAAAACGTAGACGTACTTAAATTGATTTACATTGAGTACGAGTATTGGTTTTAAGTTTCGTTCTTTGGAATAGGTCTCTTTTTCTGGTTTATCTCCTTAACCCTTCATGAAGTGTGGATTTTATCACCACACGCCATAACCTAAGTGAAGTTATGGGCATGAGATTGTGGGCGGAGTTTACTAAGGACTTGAGATTATATACTATCTCACAAATTTGGCTGATTGTTGGATATGGTGAGTGGGTTTATGATTGGTGCCGGGTTTCGGATCTAAGCAATAGAACACCATTGGAGTATATACCGTAACTGGTTAGCCTCAGGGTGTCTCTAGGAACAACATTGGAGTATATACTCTTACGAGTAAGCCTCGGGTTGTTCTAAATATTAGTCCTTACCTCTCGCGTTATCTCTATCCCTACTTGCCATTTCTAAACGTAACTAAGCTGAATTAGCGAGAGTCAGTATACATTTTCGCGCGGGCCGCACGTCCAAGAAATTTACCGAATGATCATTTCGTGTACTCTCTGTAAATCATAAGTGCATATGAATACGGATAAATACGAACTAAATAAATAAGACATAATCCTTTAAATAGATGGTATATCGGATTAAGCATGCTTAGACCTCCTGGAATCAGACTTCATCTTCGGATGAACGAGACAAATTTAGCCTCTGCACCACGTACCATCGGGGCCAAAGGAAATAAAGAAAACTTAGTCAAATTTTTGTGTTTGTTTGTGCATTAAAAACTGTAAAGGACTAACAAACGTTACTTAGCTTGCATAACCTCTCTTAGGCTTTATGATACTCGGATTTCACTATCGAGTACCCTAACCTAAGTGAAGTTAGGGGCATAAGACCGAAGAAGAGGTCATTCTTTGCATTCATATTTTTTTAAGCACGTAACTCGTGTGTTTTCTGCAGGTTCTAACGTTTTCTCTTATACATTCACTCCATCTTTCACGTAGGATTGTTGTTTGATGCATTTTATTGAGAAAATGTGTGGTGCATAAATTCAATGTGAATTATTGTTTGCTTGTATTTGAACCTTGTTTATATATGTTCTAACTAAATTCTTAGATTTAGCATTATATAGTGTTAATTTGCAGAAAACGTGTGTTTTTAAGTTTATTACATTCTTTTGCATAGCCCTTAAATTGATTAAATCATTTGCATTACATATTAAATTACATCTAGTGTCTTAACTATTATAAATTTTGTGTGTTTTAGTAGTTTTTAAGTATTTGTGAGTATTTATAGTTTGCTTTGATAGTTGTACTATTTTATTTGTTATCGCTTTGTTTTCTAAAATATGCCTTACGATTTTGGTTAGTATTCCTATATTCAGTTTATATTTCTTTTTTTGATACTGACACTTGGTCTTTGGTGGATGCTCAGGCTAATGAATGTCCGATCGGAATCCTGGACCATCTAGAACAAAGTTTGAGGAAATTGCAGAGAGAATAGCGAGACTTAAAGCTCAAACAGACATCCTGGATTTTCCCATCATCGAAGAAGTTTCCGAGTCTTCACATTCATCAACCGACCATAATTCAGCCTCATCAACCAACCATACTTCAGAACCGGAAGAACAACAAGTCAACATGGCCAATGCAGGACAATCTCTTCGCCAGCGTACCTGCTCAACCGAATCGAGCAGCGGGCCTTCGAGCATTGCTTTTCCACTACCGGAGGAAAACATGAAGGATATCGAGCTCAAGAGTGGCTTCCTCCACCGACTACCCATTTTTCACGGACTTTCCAATGAAGATCCGAACAAGCATCTCAAACAATTCCAATTTGTTTGTAACAGCATGAAGCCATCCGATGCAGATACGGAGCTCTTCAAGCTGAAGGCATTCCCATTTACCTTAATCGACAGGGCCGAGTCTTGGCTTATGGAACTACCGCCGAACCATATTACCTCATGGAAGCAACTTGCGGATATGTTCCTAGCGAAGTACTTCCCGGCCTCAAAGATCACCGTCTTGAGAAAGCAAATCACTGGCATCACACAGAAACCGGACGAGACCTTCGGCCAATATTACGACTGATTCAAAGTTTTGTGTGCCACTTGCCCATCGCATGGATTTTCCGAGACCAATCTCATGAATTACTTTTACGATGGTCTCAAGCCGATTGATAGGGAATTGCTAGATGCAGCAGCTACCGGTGCATTCATGGACTTAACCGAAATCGAAGCCAGAACTCTTCTTGAGAATCGGGCTAATAATGATGCACAATAAGGAATGTCCAACAGACGAGCAGTCGGTGAAGCGAGTTCTAAATCCGACGCGGACGAAAAATACGACAAACTAGCTCATATGCTAGAGAAGGTTTTAGAACTCGAGATGACAAGAGTCAAGACAACTCAACGGCCTGCTTGTGGCATATGTCAAGTACAAGGTCACCATAATGACCAATGCCCTCAAGCGCCAGAGCAAGCTAGCGAGCCGGAGCACGCTAACGCCATCGGCGGATATCAAGGAGGACAACGGTATAACAATTATAACAACTATGTCAACCGTGATCTTCCAGGTTTTAGATGGAGCAGCAATGAGGGAACTTTGAACCCTCCAGCACCTCATTAAAGCTACCAACGCCCTCCATTTCAACCAAGGCCACCGATGCAGCATGGTTCGTCATCTCAATCCTTCACCAACCCAGATTGCGACAAGATGTTGTCGCAACTTTCGGCCTCCACTCAAGTTCTCCTCGAAGGACAATCGAAGACAAAGGAGACACTCGACTCTCATGCCGCGACATCACAGAAGTGAAGAAGCAACTTGGCCAACTTGTTGATTTTATGGGCCAAATCAAAGAAACCGGTCGGCTTCCACCTCAACCCACTCCTAATCAACGAAATGTGAATGCTATTGTCACAAGGAGTGGGAAGATACTTGAGGAACCAAAGACCAAGCGATCTCATCTCGATGAAGTCACCATCGAGGACATCACCAATGAAGACGAAGATGAGATCGATCCAGCAACTCAAGAGGCCGAGAAAAAGAAGGTGACGCCTATTGTCACCAAGGCACAATCCCCTCCACAACCTACCCCAATCAAAGGTAAAAGCCCTATTCCTTCAAATACGGTTATTACTAATTCTCCGTTTGCTGTTGCACCTTTCCCTAGCAGATTATCAAAATCAAAGAAGAAGGATGCCCAATATGAAGATATCATGGACATCTTCCGAAAGGTGCAAGTGAATTTGCCCTTGATCGAGTGCATAAAACAAGTGCCAATATACGCGAAGTTTCTCAAAGAATTATGCACACAGAGGAGGCAAACTCGAGAGAAGGAGGTTGTGAAGGTGAACGCAACCGTTTCGGCGGTTTTGCAGCGTCGGCTACCCCCAAAACTGAAGGACCCAGGGAGTTTTGCACTTCCCTGCGTAATCGGTGACAACCACTTCGAAGATGTAATGCTTGATCTCGGAGCCTCCATCAACGTCATGCCTTACTATCTTTACGAATCGATGGAGCTTGGAGATCTCAAGCAAGATGGTGTTGTCATCCAATTAGCCAATCGCATACACAAGTATCCGAGGGGATACGTAGAAGACGTGCTCGTGCAAGTCAACAACTTAATATTCCCAGCCGATTTCTATATAGTTGACATGGAAGAGAGTCCACTGAACACCATGCCGCTGCTGCTTGGGCGACCTTTCATGCGGACTGCGAGAACGAAGATAGATGTGTTTCAAGGCACTTTCTCCATGGAGATTGATGGAGAAAGAATCGAGTTCAACATCCTGGACGGGATGAAATTTCCAATGTCGAGCGTGGCTGCAATTTCGACATATGATCCCGTGGATACCTTAGCACAAGGCCACCTCGACACCATCAATGAGGATGAACTCGACATGGCCATTCAACTCGGGGATGACGCCCTTCTCGAGGCCTTACTAGAGCTTAAACCTCGAATTCAAGATATGGCCATGGCCCTAAATACCGCACCACGAAAAGTAAGCTTTTCTCCCCCTTTACCAATTACTTTTGGTACTAATAAAATTGTTCCTTCCATCGTAGAAGCTCCAGTTTTAGAACTCAAGCTACTACCGGACCATCTGAAGTATGCGTACTTGGGCGAGAATGAAACTTTACCGGTCATTATTTCGTCCGCGCTAGAAAAGGAGCAGGAGGAGAAGCTCGTGAGTGTGCTCAAACGGTACGAACCCGCAATAGGCTGGACACTTGCGGACATCAAGGGAATAAATCCAGCAACCTGTGTGCATAGGATTTTCCTTGAAGAAGGCACCAAGCCTACGCGGGAAGCACAACGTCGGCTCCACCCTCCGATGATGGAGGTGGTAAAAAAGGAGGTAATTAAACTCATGGACTGTGGAGTTATTTACCCTATTTCTGATAGCCGTTGGGTTTCCCCTGTGCAGGTAGTACCCAAGAAATCGGGAATCGCCGTCGTCGAGAATCTGGAAAATGAACTTGTGCCACAAAGGACGATCACTGGACACCGAGTGTGCATTGATTACCGGAGGCTCAACGCCGCAACCCGCAAGGATCATTTTCCATTACCATTCATCGACCAAATGCTGGAAAGATTAGCCGGCCATGCATTTTATTGTTTTCTCGACGGATACTCCGGCTACAACCAAATTAGCATTGCGGAGGAAGATCAAGAAAAGACAACGTTCACATGCCCTTTCGGAACGTTTGCATACCGCCGAATGCCATTTGGACTGTGTAATGCACCAGGTACATTTCAACGTTGCATGCTCTCAATTTTCTCCGAGTACATTGAAAAAATTATTGAAGTATTCATGGACGACTTTAGTGTATTTGGGAGTGATTTTGATGCATGCTTAAACAATTTAGAAACAATTTTACAAAGATGCGTTGAAACGAACTTGGTGCTTAATTGGGAGAAGTGCCATTTCATGGTTACGCAAGGGATAGTGTTAGGACATATAATTTCTGAAAAAGGGTTAGAAGTAGAGAACCCGTTCGTATTTGACGAGGAATGCAACGCTGCCTTCAACAAGTTGAAGGAACTTCTTACAAGCGCTCCTATTTTATGCAACCCTGATTGGTCTCTGCCATTTGAACTCATGTGCGACGCCTCGGATTATGCCATAGGAGCCGTCTTGGGTCAGCGGAAGGACAAGAAGCCTTGCGTAATCTATTACGCCTCTCGGACGCTTGATGAAGCGCAAAGAAATTATACCACCACCGAGAAGGAGTTTCTTGCAGTGGTTTTTGCTTTAGATAAATTTCGGTCTTATTTACTTCAAACTAAAGTAATTGTGTATACTGATCATGCAGCTTTGAAGTATCTAATGCTAAAGAAGGACGCAAAACCACGGCTTATAAGATGGATACTTCTACTCCAAGAATTCAACGTCGAAATCAAGGATAAGAAGGGAGTAGAAAATGTTGTCGCTGACCACCTATCACGCTTGATCGGTGAGAATGAGGCTGTTGAAATTGAGGACACTTTTCCGGATGAAAAACTCTTCGGAATTGAGGTAACTGTTCCGGAAACTCCATGGTATGCAGATATCGTAAATTACTTAGTTACCGGTGAGTTTCCGTCTACCATGCATAAATTTCAACGTGACAAACTTAAGCATAATGCTAGAACCTTTATCTGGGATGAGCCTTATTTATGGAAACAATGCTCCGATTTAGTAATTAGGAGATGTATCCCGGATAGTGAATTTAAGCCTATTCTAGACTTTTGTCACAATGAAGCATGTGGGGGACATTTTGGTTCAAGGAGGATAGCCCTTAAGATTTTAGATTGCGGTTTCTTTTGGCCTAGTTTATTTCGCAATGCTCATGCATATTGTGCTGCATGTGATAAGTGTCAGAGATTCGGTAATTTAGGGCCTAGAGATCAAATGCCACAACACTACATATTTAATGTCGAAATTTTTGATGTGTGGGGTATTGATTTTATGGGACCATTTCCTCCCTCCAATGGTTTTACTTATATCTTACTCGCAGTAGATTATGTTTCTAAATGGGTAGAGGCAAAGGCCACCCGTACTAATGATTCGCGAGTTGTTGCAGATTTCCTACGAACTAACATTTTCAGTAGATTTGGAATGCCACGCGTTCTAATTAGCGATGGAGGAAGTCACTTTTGCAACCGCACGGTGGAAGCACTGATGAGGAAGTATGGCGTAAAACACAAGGTTTCCACACCATACCACCCTCAAACAAATGGAATGGCTGAAGTTTCCAACCGAGAGATCAAGAAGATTTTGGAGCGAACCGTCCGCCCAAACCGGAAAGATTGGAGTCAATGCTTAGACGATGCATTGTGGGCTTACAGGACTGCCTACAAGACCCCCATTGGTATGTCACCTTTCCGATTAATTTATGGGAAGACGTGCCATCTTCCGGTTGAATTGGAGCACAAGGCATGGTGGGCCGTGAAGAAATTCAACATCGATCGAGATGCAGCAGGTTTGCATCTGAAGCTACAACTTTGTGAACTAGAAGAAATCAGAAATGATGCTTTCGACAATGCGTGGATTTACAAAGAGAAGACGAAAAAGATCCATGATCAGATGATTCGCGGGAAGAGTTTTGAAGTTGGGCAGAAAGTATTACTTTTCAATTCAAGACTTAAGCTCTTTCCGGGAAAGTTTCGCTCTCGATGGATGGGGCCATTCATAGTTTCTCAAGTTCTACCTCATGGAGCAGTTCTCATTCGATCTATCGACAAAGGTAGTGAGTTCAAAGTAAATGGCCATCGCTTGAAGCCCTATTTTGAGGCATTTGCGGAGCACACCGTGGAGGAGATGCAACTCCAAGAACCGGCCATTTCAAAAACAAAATGATGCATCACGTCCAAAGCTAACGACGTAAAACGAGCGCTCATTGGGAGGCAACCCAATAGGGAGACAACAAATTTGTTTTCTTCTCCCCTTTTAATTAATTTAGTGGCTTTTTGCGTATTAGAATTAAAATTTTCGTAGACCCTATACTCCATTTTTAATTCTATACTTCTACTTTAGTACATTGAGGGCAATGTAGAGTTTAAGTGTGGGGGAAGGGTTTACAATTTAATTGTGTCTAAATTAGTGTTTTTCAGAGTCTTTAGGACGCCCTTAACTAGTCGATGATGAAATTAGATCAACACGAACACATATGGCGTATGAATCACATGCATCGAATTCTTGTGCTAATTGAGATATTCTATATGTTTTTAACATGTAGTAGATATGAATTGCAAAACATGGTACAGAAATCGCATGCTTTAATAAGTTTTTAATCATATGAACCCTATGTGAGCTTTTGAGCTATCTATTCTTTATTCGAGTGAATGTACATCCATTTCGTAGCTACTAGCTTATATATGCCTCATTTGATTGCTTGCCATAGATTTTAATGAATTAGAGAATGCTAGAAAAAAAATATGGTCTTTGTCCTGTCCGAAAAGCTCAAAGGGTAGTTTAAGATTGATGTTTACATGATATTAGTTACGGTGGAGATGGAGGACGAATTTGGTGCTAGACTAAGTCGTTGGAATGTTTTTATCACCACATATCTAAATTTCGAATGCCTTAGCCTTAACCCCATTACAACCTCACTAAAAGTCCTTTATGATCCTTAAAATGAGTAGCTTTCAATTAGTAGAGTAAGTTGCATGAGTAAGCTTATGGTTTTGGTTCATTTGGGCAACTAATTAACTCCATTCATGAGGTTTTCGTTTAAAATTCATATACACTTTAAGTGAACCCTTTTCATGAGTGAAAAATATGTTGAGTGCATCCTTGTGAGCTGATTAAACCTTTATTCAAAGCATGCACAGTTATAACATAACCATTGTTTTCTCTATGTCTTACTTGTTCATTACATAATTATATCGCAATTATCTCTTGAATTCGTTGAGCATCCAAGTTGAAAATCATGTGAGACATCGCCATATACTTATGAAAATTCTGAGACAAATTTTAGCTAAGGGCTTAGTCATGTTCTTTCCTTTTTTTTAAAATTCGTAGAAGAGTCTTAGTTTAACTTATTGTTTGCTAAGGGACTAGCAAAGTCTAAGTGTGGGTGAATTTGATATACGCATTTTATGCTCGTTTCTTAACGCATTTCCCTTTACGTTTAGCTATGTTATTATCTTAGTTTTTATGTTTTTCTTATTTAAATTGTTATTTTGAAGATATTTACGGTGGAGATTAATAACGACGCAATTCGGAGGAATTTCGGCGATTTTGCGATTTTTGCGATTTTTGCGATTTCGGACCACCGGAAATGGACCGGACCAAAAAGCAAATTATGGGCCGATTTCTCAACTCTTGTTTCGGCCCATTATCAAGCCCATGACCATTCATTTCGGCTAGGATTCACTTTGGGGAATGATACGCGCAAAACATGCGTTTAACGTTAACACACAGTAGACCTTAAAAACACAGTTCACACGTAAAGCAATTTAAAACCCCTCTTTTGTCATTATAATATTGGCGAGTAGGGATCGTTCTTTATCCGGGGAATTAAGGGCGCATGCATGGTTTCGTTTATGCAGAAATTTAAATGTTTGGGGGGATTGGAAGTGGGTTGTTTAATCTACAAAATTAAAGTACAAAAACATGCAAACGCAACTAAAACTCTTAAGCATCTAACATGTTTTACTCATAGACAAGTGTTAACAATCAAGAAACTTCAAAGTCTAATTATGCTTACTAAAAATAAGAAGTTACACTACTAATTACAAGTGATCATCTCATCTTTTTAACCTTACCCTTTTTCATGCATCAAACCTTTTGTAAGTTACGAAATTCATAACTTCCAACTAAATATACATGCTTGATAATTGAGTAGGAATGCAACTTAGCGTATAAACATCCTAAACAACATACGATCATCGAAACATGCGAAAGAGAGTGACTTAGCGTATTTTCTACCACATGCTTTCGAAGCTTTAAGATTGTATCAAACATGCATAAAAGGCTAGAAATCATAAACACATGCAATTCACAAATCGGTTTAAGAACATATAACACAAATCTAAACTTGTTCTTCATTTGATACATAAAAGTATTCCAATACATCAAAAGATTCAAATACAAAGCAAAAGCTATGAAAGTGAAGATCATGGTTACACTTTTTGTCTTGAATGCTTGATGATCTACGGTGGAGATGGCTTTCCTTCACAAGGGACTTAGCGTATTGTGAAGGATTGATGGAGGATGCTTCGGCTTTGGATGGAGAATGCTTCGGCTTTGCAAGAGATGGATGCTTCGGCTTTGTGTGTGAACCTTCAAGTGTTTATGGTGGAGGAGTATTTGTGTAGAGCTTTGGCTAGTAAATGAGAGATGATCTGTTTTATGGCTGCCTCCTTGGCTTATATAGGCAAGGGATGTTGCTCTTCTCTCTTCCACCTTGCCTCTTTCATTAAATGCAAGTAATAATCACCATGGCAAGTCACTCCCTTAGTCACCAAGTGTGATCATCAAAAAGCAAGAGTCACCATGGCAAGTCACCATTTGTGAACCCTAAGCAAGAGTCACCATGGCAAGTCACACACTTAGTCATCTTTTGTGATGATCACAAGCTTAGTCACTAAGCCTTGTCACCAAGCTTGATAACTTTGACTTTTCCTCTTCCCCAAGTTGCTTCCATGCCAAAATTAATGGGCTTGGGCTGGTTTTTGGGCCAAAACAAACTTTGAGAAATGGGCCCAAAAAATGCTTTTTGGGCCAGCCCATTCCCGGTTGTCCAAAATCGCAAAAATCGCAAAATCGCCGAAATTCCTCCGAATTGCGCCGTTATTCATCTCCACCGATGATATCTTCAAAATAACAAATTAAATAAGGAAAACATAAAAACTAACATAATAACACAGCTAAACGTAAAGGGAAATGCGTTAAGAAACGAGCATAAAATGCGTATATCAGGGAAGAGGAAAAGTCAACAATATCAAGCTTTGTGACTCATTTTAGTGACTAAGCTTTGTGATCATCACAAAAGATGACTTGCCATGTGACTTGCCATGGTGACTCTTGCTTAGGGTTTATAAATGGTGACTTGCATGGTGACTCTTGCTTAGGGTTCATAAATGATGATCACAAATGGTGACTTGCCTAGGTGACTAAGGCTTGCATTAAATGAAGGGAGGCATGATGGAAGAGAGAAGGCAACATCCCTTGCCTATATAAGAGAGGAGGCCGGCCATATCATTCATCATCTCTCATTTACTAGCCAAAGCTCTACACAAATACTCCTCCACCATAAACACTTGAAGGTTCACATCCAAAGCCGAAGCACATCCAACCTCCATCCTTGCCGAAGCAACCACACTCCATCCAAGCCGAAGCAAACATCCTCCATCCTTCACAATACGCTAAGTCCCTTGTGAAGGAAAGCCATCTCCACCGTAGATCATCAAGCATTCAAGACAAAAAGTGTAACCATGATCTTCACTTTCATAGCTTTTGCTTTGTATTTGAATCTTTTGATGTATTGGAATACTTTTATGTATCAAATGAAGAACAAGTTTAGATTTGTGTTATATGTTCTTAAACCAATTTGTGAATTGCATGTGTTTATGATTTCTAGCCTTTTATGCATGTTTGATACAATCTTAAAGCTTCGAAAGCATGGGGTAGAAAATACGCTAAGTCACTCTCTTTCGCATGTTTCGATGATCGTATGTTGTTTAGGATGTTTATACGCTAAGTTGCATTCCTACTCAATTATCAAGCATGTATATTTAGTTGGAAGTTATGAATTTCCTAACTTACAAAAGGTTTGATGCATGAAAAATGGTAAGGTTAAAAAGATGAGATGATCACTTGTAATTAGTAGTGTAACTTCTTATTTTTAGTAAGCATAATTAGACTTTGAAGTTTCTTGATTGTTAACACTTGTCTATGAGTAAAACATGTTAGATGCTTAAGAGTTTTAGTTGTGTTTGCATGTTTTTGTACTTTAATCTTGTAGATTAAACAACCAACTTCCAACCCCCCCCCCAAACATTTAAATTTACGCTTATTAACGAAACCATGCATGCGCCCTTAATTCCCCGGATAAAGAACGATCCCTACTCGCCAATATTATAATGACAAAAGAAGGGTTTTAAATTGCAATGCGCGTAATCTGTGTTTTTAGGGTCTACTTTGTGTTAACGTTAAATGCATGTTTTGCGCGTATCAAAGGCCCGCTGCTCCATTCGGTTGAGCAGGTACGCTGGCGAAGAGACTGTCCTGCATTGGCCATATTGACGTCTTGTGCTTCCTGTTCTGAAGTATGGTCGGTTGATGAGGCTAAACTATGGTCGGTTGATGAATGTGAAGACTCGGAAACTTCCTCGATGATGGGATAATCCAGGATGTCTGTTTGAGCTTTAAGTCTCGCTATTCTCTCTGCGATTTCCTCAAACTTTGTTCTAGATGGTCCAGGATTCCGATCGGACATTCATTAGCCTGAGCATCCACCAAAGACCAAGTGTTAGTATCAACAAAGAATATGAGATGAATATAGGAATACTAACCAAAACCCTAAGGCATATTTAGAAAACAAAGCGATAACAAATAAAATAGTAAAACTATCAAAGCAAACTATAAACACTCACAAATACTTAAAAACTACTAAAACACACAAAATTTATAATAGTTAAGACACTAAATGTAATTTACTATGTAATGCAAATGATTTAATCAATTTTAGGGGCTATGCACATGAACGTAATAAAATTAAAACACACGTTTTCTGCAAATTAACACTATATAATGCTAAACCTAAGAATTTAGTTAGAACATATATAAACAAGGTTCAAATACAAGCAAACAATAATTCACATTGAATTTATGCACCACACATTTTTTTCAAAAAAAATGCATCAAACAACAATCCTATGTGAAAGATGGAGTGAATGTATAAGAGAAAACGTTAGAACCTGCAGAAAACACACGAGTTACGTGCTTAAAATATGAATGCAAAGAATGACCTCTTCTTCGGTCTTATGCCCCTAACTTCACTTAGGTTAGGGTACTCAGTAGTGAAATCCGAGTATCATAAAGCCTAAGAGAGGCTATGCAAGCTAAATGTAACGTTTGTTAGTCCTTTACAGTTTTTAATGCACAAACAAACACAAAAGTTTGGCTAAGTTTTATTTATTTCCTTTGGCCCCGATGGTACGTGGTGCAGAGGCTCTCGACTGTGCAATGGGTCTCGTTCATCCGAAGATGAAGTCTGATTCCAAGAGGTCTAAGCATGCTTAATCCGATATACCATCTATTTAAAGGATTTATGTCGTATTTACTAAGTTTTGTATTTATCCGTATCATATGCACTTATGATTTACAGAGAGTACACGAAATGATCTTTTAGTAAATTTCTTGGACGTGCGGCTCGTGCTCAAATGTATACTGACTCTCGCTAATTCAGCTTAGTTACGTTTAGAAATGGCAAGTAGGAATAGAGATAACGCGAGAGGTAAGGACTAATAATTAGAACAACCCGAGGCTTAATCGTAAGAGTATATACTCCAATGTTGTTCCTAGAGACACCCCGAGGCTAACCAGTTACGATATATACTCCAATGGTGTTCTATTGCTTAGATCCGAAACCCGGCACCAATCATAAACCCGCTCACTATATCCAACAATCAGCCAAATTTTTGAGATAGTATATAATCTCAAGTCCTTAGTAAACTCCGCCCACAACCTCGTGTCCATAATTTCACTTAGGTTATGGCGTGTGGTGATGAAATCCACACTTCACGAGGGGTTAAGGAGATAAACCAGAAAAAGAGGCACCTCCCTATTTCCAAAGAACGAAACTTAAAACCAATACTCGTACTCAATGTAAATCAATTTAAGTACGTCTACGTTTTGATTGCGCTTAAGATTTAAAAGGAATACACGATTTAGTTATTGAGTAAATCTCTTGTCCGTGCGGCCCGCGCGAAAATGTATACCAACTATCGTTAATGTTCGTAATTGTTGGAAATGACCAGTTGGGATAGATGTAACGCAAGAGGTGAGAACTAATTTCTGGGAACAACCTGAGGCTAACTCGTAAGAGTATATACTCCATTGTTGTTCTTAGAAACACCCCGAGGCTAACTCGTAAGAGTATATACTCCAATGGTGTTCTGTTTTCTTAGTTCAAAACCAGTCACCATTCACAACCCTTCTAGACATCATAACCAATTATTACTCGAATTCACAAGATAGTATACAATCTCAAGTGTTTGTAAACTCCGCCCACAACCTCATGCCCATAACTTCACTTAGGTTATGGAGTGTGGTGATGAAATCCACACTTCACGAAGGGTTAAGGAGATAGACAAACAAAAGAGGCACCACCTATTCCATAGAGATTTATTTAATAACTAAGTGCTAGTACTCAAATTAAATCAAAGACTATCCTTTAACATGAAAATAAATTATGCAAGTGTAAATACGAAGTGTAAATAAATTCGTATAAGTAATAAGTAAGAATTGTAAATATGTATGTAAATTTCTATAAGTATAAACAAGTATGTATTTCGAAAATTATAGACATGCATTTATTTACCTATTTTTACATATATACAACGAAATCATACAAAAACATTTTAATTCCCCGGCAACGGCGCCAAAAATTGATACGCGCAAAACATGCATTTAACGTTAACACACAGTAGACCTTAAAAACACAGATTACGCGCATTGCAATTTAAAACCCTTCTTTTGTCATTATAATATTGGCGAGTAGGGATCGTTCTTTATCCGGGGAATTAAGGGCGCATGCATGGTTTCGTTAATAAGCGGAAATCTAAATGTTTGGGGGGATTGGAAATTGGTTGATTAAATGTCCTACTAAATTAAAGTGCAAAAACATGCAAACACAACAAAAACTCTTAGGCATCTAACATGTTTTACTCATAGACAAGTTTTAACAATCAAGAAACTTCAAGTCTAATTATGCTTGCTAAAAATAAGAAGCTAATCTATTAATTACAAGTGATCAACATATTCACTAACCGAACCTACTCCTTTGCTTTTACCTTATTTATCATCTACGAAATCCTTAATTTTAGTCGAGATACATACACATGCTTTCGTTGAATAAGAATGTCATGACGCATAACAACTTAAAACAATAACTTCTTTGCCGAATCAATGAGGTATAATTTAGGACAATAAGTGACGCACCCTATCCTAAATCATACTCAAAGCATTAAGAACTTTAAAGCTAGCACATGCATCCAAACTAATAAAATCAAGAACACATGGAAGAATCGAAATAAGAGAAGAACATGGAGAATTTCTTTCATTACATAACCGAAAGTATTACAAAGATGAAGATGGAGTTTAGAGTACATGGTTACACTTTTTAGAGAGGTGACGCACCAATCTACTAGCGGTGGTTCTCAAGAACACGAATGACGCACTCTACGTTCTTGATCCGGAGGTGGCGGAGGACTTCGACTTCGGGAGGACTTTGGTTGTGTATGGAAGAGTAGTAAAGTGTATAGAGTTTTGGCTTATGAATTTATGTGATCCTTTGTAATGGCCGAACTCCCTTGGTATTTATAGGCAAGCATATGCCTTCATCTCTCTTCCACCTTGCCTCCCTTCATTTATGGCAAGCCTTAGTCACATAGCAAGTCACTCCCTTAGTCACCAAGTGTGATCATCACAAAGCAAGAGTCACCATGGCAACTCACCATTTGTGAACCCTAAGCAAGAGTCACCATGGCAAGTCACACACTTAGTCATCTTTTGTGATGATCACAAGCTTAGTCACTAAGCCTTGTCATGAAAGCTTGACAAGCTTGACTTTTCAACTTCACCAAGTGGCCTCCTTGCCGAACTAGATGGGTTTGGGCTTGATAATGGGCCGAAACAAACTTTGAGAAATGGGCCCAAAAAATGCTTTTTGGGCTGGCCCATTTCCGGTGGTCCGAAATCGCAAAAATCGCAAAATCGCCGAAATTCCTCCGGATTGCGTCGTTATTAATCTCCACCGTAAATATCTTCAAAATAACAAATTAAATAAGAAAAACATAAAAACTAAGATAATAACATAGCTAAACGTAAAGGGAAATGCGTTAAGAAACGAGCATAAAATGCGTATATCATCTTCCCTTCTTTTGTATTCTTTCATCACTTTTTTCGCCACTTCTTTGTGCTAGCTTCGAAATCTCTTCACCAAGTCTTTGAACAAGGGTTGGAAACTCTACACTAGGCTAAGTGTTTAGATATGTATGTGGTAAATGAAAGAAAAGGCTTAACGTAGGGACAAAGGGGTAATCTAAGGGTGTCGCAACTCGTGCGCACAAAAGGACACATGGTTTTTTTTTTTTTGGGTTAAGTGGTGGTAACCAAATTGGCCTTTAATCATATCCAAAATCAGAGCATATATCTGATACGCGCAAAACATGCATTTAACGTTAACACAAAATAGACCCTAAAAACACAGTTCACACGTAAAGCAATTTAAAACCCTTATTTTGTCATTATAATATTGGCGAGTAGGGATCGTTATATCCGGGGAATTAAAGGGCGTATGCATGGTTTCGTTAAAGCAGAAATCTAAAGGTTTTGGGGGGATTGGAAATTGGTTAATTAATCTACGAAATTAAAGTACAAAAACATGCAAACACAACAAAAACTCCTAGACTTCTAACATGTTTTACTCATAGACAAGTTTAACAATCAAGAACCCTTAAAGTCTAATTATGCTTACTAAAAATAAGAAGTTACACTACTAATTACAAGTGATCATCTCATCTTATTAACCTTACTCTTTTTCATGCCTAAATACTCTAAGTAAGCTGCGAAATTTATAACTTCCAACTAAATATGCGAAATTTGAGTAGGAATGCAACTTAGCGTCTAAACACCCTAAACAAAGTACGATCATCGAAACATGCGAAAGAGAGGGGCTTAGCGTATTATCTAACACATGCTTTCGAAGCTTTAAGATTGTATCAAACATGCATAAAAGGCTTGAAATTATAAACACATGCAATTTACGAAAAGACTTAAGAACATATAACTCAAATCCAAACTTGTTCTTCATTAAATACATCAAAGTGATCCAATACAAAGCAAAAGACAAGAGATTGAAGATCATGGTTACACTTTTTGTCTTGAATGCTTGATGACTTCTTGAAGGTGGTTCTCATTCACAAGGGACTTAGCGTATTGTGAATGATCTGATGGCTTCGGAGGCTGGAATGCTTCGGCTTGGAGAGGATCCTTGAAGTGTTTATGGAGGAGAGGTATTTGTGTAGAGGTTTGTCTTGTAAAAATGGGAGATGATCTGTTTTATGGCTGGCCTCCCTCTTATATATAGGCAAAGGAATTGCTCACTCTCTCTTCCACCTTGCCTCTTTCATTAAATGCTAGTAATAATCACCAAGGCAGGTCACTCCCCTAGTCATCACTTGTGATCATCACAAACAAGAGTCATCAAGCCTTGTCACACCTTTAGTCACCATTGTGATGATCAAAAGCAAGAGTCACCAAGCCTTGTCACCCTTTGTGATGATCACAAAGCAAGAGTCACCAAGCCTAGTCACAAAGCTTGACAACTTTGACTTTTCCTCTTCCCCAAGTTGCTTCCATGCCAAACTTAATGGGCTTGGGCTGGTTTTTGGGCCGAAACAAACTTTGAGAAATGGGCCCAAAAAATGCTTTTTGGGCCGGCCCATTCCCGGTGGTGCAAAATCGCAAAAATCGCAAAATCGCCGAAATTCCTCCGAATTGCGCCGTTTATTCATCTCCACCGAATATAACCTAAACATAACAAACTAAATAAGAAAAACATAAAAACTAAGATTATAACATAGCTAAACGTATAGGGAAATGCGTTAAGAATCAAGCATAAAATGCGTATATCAAATTCCCCCACACTTAGACTTTGCTAGTCCCTTAGCAAACACTAAGTTAAACTAAGACTCTCTACGAATTTAAAACAAAAGAAAGAACACAACTAAGCCTTTAGCTAAAATTTGTCTCAGAATTTTAAGTGTGTGGCGTTGGCTCACATGATTTTCAACTTGTATGCTCAAAAAATTCAAGAGATAATTGCGATATAATTATGTAATGAACAAGTAAGACATAGAGAAAACAATGGTTATGTTATAGCTGTGCATGCTTTGAATAAAGGTTTAATCAACTCACAAGGATGCACTCATCATATTTTTCACTCATGAAAAGGGTTCACTTAAAGTGTATATGAATTTAAACGAAAAACCTCATGAATGGAGTTAATTACTTGCACAAATGAACCAAAACCATAAGCTTACTCATGCAACTTACTCTACTAATTGAAAGCTACTCATTTTAAGGATCATAAAGGACTTTAGTGAGGTTGTAATGGGGTTAAGGCTAAGGCATTCAAATTTTAGATATGTGGTGATAAAAACGTTCCAACGACTTAGTCTAGCAACAAATTCGTCCTCCATCTCCACTCGAATGTTACCATGTATACTTCAATCTAAACTACCCTTTGAGCTTTTCGGACAGGACAAAGGCCATATTTATTCTATTTTTGGGCCTTCAATTTGTCGTAATCTCCAAATCCGCAAATAAGGGGGACATTAATCCAAAGGGTTTATACTTAGAACACAACACATTGCCATAAGAGATATATAATTTTTTCTTTTCATTCTCTCAAATATATATATATATATATTTTTTTCTTTTCTTTTTGGCAATCTCATACTTTTTAAGTTATTTGGACAAGTCTTTCCCCTTACTCACATTAACTCTTTCAATCTTTCTTACCAAACCATCATATTATGTGCTAGTTTCGAAAAATTCTCACCAAGTTTCTGGAACCAAGGTAAGGATATTCTACACTAGGGTAAGTGTTTAGGTACATATGGTGATGAAAGAAAAGCTTAACGTGGGCTCAATTGGTTTATCTAGGGGTGTCGCAACTCATGCGTACAATTGGGATAAATGGATATTTGGCGAAGTGGTGGAAAATCCTAAATGCCTTTAATCATTTCCAAAATCAAAGTATGTATCAACTTAAAAGCTTTGCAAATTGACATGAGTAAGTTCTAGCATTCTCTTGTTCATTAAAATCTATGGCAAGCAAGAAAATGAGGCATATATAAGCTAGTAGCTACGAAATGGATGTATATTCAATCAAATAAAGAACAGATAGCTCAAAAGCTCACATAGGGTTCATATGATTAAAAACTTATTCAAGCATGAGATTTCTGTACCATGTTTTGCAATTCATATCTACTACATGTTAAAAACATATAGAATATCTCAATTAGCACAAGAATTCGATGCATGTGATTCATACGCCATATGTGTTCGTATTGGTCCAATTTCATCATTGACTAGTTAAGGGCATCCTAAAGACTCTCAAAAACACTAATTTAGACACAATTAAATTGTAAACCCTTCCCCCACACTTAAACTCTACATTGCCCTCAATGTACTAAAGTAAAAGTATAGAATTTAAACATGGAGTATAGGATCTACGAAAATTCTGATTTAAAATGCAAAAGCCATTAAATTAATTAAAAGGAGGAGAAGAAAACAAATCTGTTGTCGTCTTCTCCATTGGGTTGCCACCCAATGAGCGCTCATTTTACGTCTATAGCTTAGACGTGATGCATCATTTTGTTTTTGAAATGGCCGGTTCTTGGAGTTGCATCTCCTCCACGGTGTGCTCCGCAAATGCCTCAAAATAGGGCTTCAAGCGATGGCCATTTACTTTGAACTCACTACCTTTGTCGATAGATCGAATCAGAACTGCTCCATGAGGTAGAACTTGAGAAACTATGAATGGCCCCATCCATCGAGAGCGAAGCTTTCCCGGAAAGAGCTTAAGTCTTGAATTGAAAAGTAATACTTTCTGCCCAACTTCAAAACTCTTCCCGCGAATCATCTGATCATGGATCTTTTTCATCTTCTCTTTGTAAATCCACGCATTGTCGAAAGCATCATTTCTGATTTCTTCTAGTTCACAAAGTTGTAGCTTCCGATGCAAACCTGCTGCATCTCGATCGATGTTGAATTTCTTCACGGCCCACCATCGATGTTGAATTTCTTCACGGCCCACAAAGTTGTAGCTTCCGATGCAAACCTGCTGCATCTCCAATTCAACCGGAAGATGGCACGTCTTCCCATAAATTAATCGAAAAGGTGACATACCAATGGGGGTCTTGTAGGCAGTCCTGTAAGCCCACAATGCATCGTCTAAGCATTGACTCCAATCTTTCCGGTTTGGGCGGACGGTTCGCTCCAAAATCTTCTTGATCTCACGGTTGGAAACTTCAGCCATTCCATTTGTTTGAGGGTGGTATGGTGTGGAAACCTTGTGTTTTACGCCATACTTCCTCATCAATGCTTCCACCGTGCGGTTGCAAAAATGACTTCCTCCATCGCTAATTAGAACTCGTGGCATTCCAAATCTACTAAAAATGTTAGTTCGTAGGAAATCTGCAACAACTCGCGAATCATTAGTACAGGTGGCCTTTGCCTCTACCCATTTTGAAACATAATCTACTGCGAGTAAAATATACGTATAACCATTGGAGGGTGGAAATGGTCCCATAAAATCAATACCCCACACATCAAAAATCTCGACATTAAATATGTAGTGTTGTGGCATCTGATCTCTAGGTCCTAAATTACCGAATCTCTGGCACTTATCACATGTAGCACAAAATGCATGAGCATCGCGAAATAAACTTGGCCAAAAGAAACCGCAATCTAAAATCTTAAGGGCAGTCCTCCTCAAACCAAAATGTCCCCCACATGCTTCATTGTGACAAAAGTCTAGAATAGGCTTAAATTCACTATCTGGGATACATCTCCTAATCACTAAATCAGAGCATTGTTTCCATAAATAAGGCTCATCCCAGATAAAAGTTCTAGCATTATGTTTAAGTTTGTCACGCTGAAATTTATGCATGGTAGATGGAAACTCACCGGTAACTAAGTAATTAACGATATCTGCATACCATGGAGTTTCCGAAACAGTTACCTCAATTCCGAAGAGCTTTTCATCCGGAAATGTTTCCTCAATTTCAACAGTCTCATTCTCACCTATCAAGCGTGATAGGTGGTCAGCGACAACATTTTCTACTCCCTTCTTATCCTTGATTTCGATGTTGAATTCTTGGAGTAGAAGTATCCATCTAATAAGCCTTGGTTTTGCGTCCTTTTTTAGCATTAGGTACTTCAAAGCTGCATGATCAGTATACACAGTTACTTTAGTTTGAAGTAAATAAGACCGAAATTTATCTAAACCAAAAACTACTGCAAAAACTCCTTCTCGGTGGTGGTATAATTTCTTTGAGCTTCATCAAGCGTCCGAGAGGCGTAATAAATTACATAAGGCTTCTTGTCCTTCCGCTGACCCAAAACAGCTCCTACGGCATAATCCGAGGCGTCGCACATGAGTTCAAATGGTAGAGACCAATCAGGGCTGCTCAAAACAGGAGCGCTCGTGAGAAGTTCCTTCAACTTGTTGAAGGCAGCGTTGCATTCCTCGTCAAATACGAACGGAGTCTCCTTTTGCAGCAATTTACACAACGGGCGAGAGATGTGGGAAAAATCTTTGATAAACCTTCGATAAAATCCTGCGTGTCCAAGAAAAGAACGTATCTCTCTAACCGAATTTGGAGAGGGTAAGTGACGCACAAGATCTACTTTGGATTTATCAACTTCTAATCCTTTTTCAGAAATAATATGACCTAACACGATCCCTTGTGTAACCATGAAATGGCACTTCTCCCAATTAAGCACCAAGTTGGTTTCAACGCATCTTTGTAAAATAGTTTCTAAATTGTTTAAACATGCATCGAAATCATTCCCAAATACACTAAAATCGTCCATGAATACTTCAATAATTTTTTCAATGTAATCGGAAAAAATTGAGAGCATGCAGCGTTGAAATGTACCTGGTGCATTACATAATCCAAATGGCATTCGGCGGTATGCAAACGTTCCGAAAGGGCATGTGAACGTTGTCTTTTCTTGATCCTCCTCCGCAATGCTAATTTGGTTGTAGCCGGAGTATTCGTCGAGAAAACAGTAGAATGCATGGCCGGCTAACCTTTCCAGCATTTGATCTATGAACGGTAATGGAAAATGATCCTTGCGAGTTGCGGCGTTGAGCCTCCTGTAATCAATGCACACACGGTGTCCAGTGATTGTCCTTTGTGGCACGAGTTCATTCTCCATATTTTCGACGACGGTGATTCCAGATTTCTTAGGTACAACCTGCACAGGGGAAACCCAACGGCTATCAGAAATAGGGTAAATAACTCCACAGTCCATGAGTTTAATTACCTCCTTTTTTACCACCTCCATCATGGGAGGGTGGAGTCGACGTTGTGCTTCCCTTGTAGGCTTGGTGCCTTCTTCTAGGAAAATCCGATGCACACATGTTGCTGGATTAATTCCCTTTATATCCGCAAGCGTCCAACCTATTGCGGTTTTGTACCTCTTGAGTACACTCACGAGTTTCTCCTCCTGCTCCTCCTCTAACGCAGACGAAATAATTACCGGCAAGGTTTCATGCTCGCCCAAGTACGCATACTTTAAATGATCCGGTAATAGCTTGAGTTCTAAAACTGGAGCTTCTACGATGGAGGGAACAATTTTGTTAATACCAAAAGTAATTGGTAATGGGGGAGAAAAACTTACTTTTCGTGGTGCGTTAGTTAGAACCATGGCCATTTCTTGAATTCGAGGCTTAAGCTCTATTAAGGCCTCGAAAAGGGCGTCATCCCCGAGTTGGATGGCCATGTCGAGTTCATCATCATTGATGGTGTCAAGATGGCCTTGTGCTAAGGTATCTACGAGATCATATGTTGAGAGGGAAGCCACACTTGACATCGGAAATTTCATCCCGTCTAATATGTTGAACTCGATTCTTTCTCCATCAATCTCCATGGAGAAAGTTCCCTGATAAACATCTATCTTCGTTCTTGCAGTCCGCATAAAGGGTCGTCCAAGAAGCAATGGCGTGGTGTTCAAAGGACTCTCCTCCATGTCAACGATATAAAAATCCGCTGGAAAAATCAGGTTGTTGACTTGAACAAGAACGTCTTCTACGTATCCCCTTGGATACTTGTGTGTACGATCGACTAGTTGGATGACAACACCGTCTTGCTTGATATCCCCAAGCTCCATTGACTTGTAGAGGTAGTAAGGCATGACGTTGATAGAGGCTCCAAGATCAAGCATTACGTCTTCGAAGTGTTTGTCACCAATTACGCAGGGAACTGCAAAACTCCCTGGATCCTTCAGTTTTGGGGGTAGCCGTCGTTGCAAAACAGCCGAAACGGTTGCATTCACCTTCACAACCTCCTTCTCTCGTGTTTGCCTCCTTTGTGTGCATAATTCTTTTAAAAACTTCGTGTATATTGGCACTTGTTTTATGCACTCGATCAAGGGCAAATTCACTTGCACCTTTCGAAAGATGTCCAAGATATCTTCATATTGATCATCTTTCTTCTTTGATTTTAATAATCTGCTAGGGAAAGGTGCAACAGCAAACGGAGAATTAGTAATAACCGTATTTGAAGGAATAGGGCTTTTACCTTTGATTGGGGTGGGTTGTGGAGGGGATTGTGCCTTGGTGACAATAGGCGTCACCAACTTCTTCTTGAGCTGCCGGATCGATCTCATCTTCCTCTTCGTTGGTTATGTCCTCAATGGTGACTTCATCGAGATGAGATCTCTTGGTCTTTGGTTCTTCTAGTATCTTCCCACTCCTTGTGACAATGGGATTCACATTTCGTTGATTAAGAGTGGTTTGAGGTGGAAGCCGACCAGTTTCTTTGATTTGTCCCATGAAATCAACAAGTTGGCCAAGTTGCTTCTTCACTTCGGTGATGTCTCGGCCATGAGAATCCAATGTCTCCTCGGTCTTCGATTGTCCATCAAGGAGAACTTGTGTGGAGGCCGAAAGTTGTGACAACATCTTGTCATAATCCGGATTTGTGAAGGGTTGAGATGAAGAACCATGCTGCATCGGTGGCCTAGGCTGAAATGGACGGCGTTGGTAGCTTTGTTGAGGTACCGGAGGATTCAAAGTTCCCTCATTGCTGCTCCATCGAAAGCCTGGATGATCTCGGTTGCCGAAATTGTTGTAGTTGTTGTATCGTTGGCCTCCTTGATATCCACCGATGGCGTTAGCGTGCTCCATTTCGCTAGCTTGCTCTGGCGCTTGAGGGCATTGGTCATTATGGTGACCTTGTACTTGACATATGCCACAAACTGGTCCATGAGTTGCTTTGGCTCTTGTCGTTTCGAGCTCTAAAACCTTCTCTAGCATATGAGCTAGTTTGTCGTATTTTTCATCCGCGTCGGTTTTAGAACTAACTTCGCCGACTGCTCTTCTGTTGGACATTCCATACTATGCATCGTTGTTCGCCCGATTCTCTAGAAGAGTTCTAGCTTCGGTTTCGTTTAAGTCCATGAATGCACCGGTAGCTGCTACATCGAGCAATTCCCTATCGATCGCCTTGAGACCATCATAAAAGTAATTCATGAGATTGGTCTCAGAAAATCCATGAGATGGGCAGGTGGCACACAAAACTTTGAATCGGTCATAATATTGGCCGAAAGTCTCGTCCGGTTTCTGTGTAATGCCAGTGATTTGCTTCCTCAAGACGGTGATCTTTGAGGCCGGGAAGTACTTCGCGAGGAACATGTCCGCAAGTTGCTTCCATGTGGTAATATGGTTCGGCGGTAGTTCCATGAGCCAAGACTCGGCCCTGTCGGTTAGGGTGAATGGGAATGCTTTAAGCTTGAAGAGCTCCGTATCAGCATCTGATGGCTTCATGCTGTTACAAACAAATTGGAATTGTTTGAGATGCTTATTCGGATCTTCATTTGAAAGTCCGTGAAAAATGGGCAGTCGGTGGAGGAAACCACTCTTCAGCTCGATGTCCTTCATGTTTTCCCCCGGTGGTGGAAAAGCAATGCTTGAAGGCCCGTTGCTCCATTCGGTTGAGCAGGTGCGCTGACGAAGGGATTGTCCTGCATTGGCCATATTGACTTCTTGTGCTTCCGGCTCTGAATTATGATCAGTTGATGAATGTGAAGAATCGGAACCTTCCTCAATAATGGGATAATCCAGCGGTTCAGATTGAGCTCTAAGTCTAGCTATCCTCTCTGCGATTTCCTCAAACTTTGTTTTAGATGGTCCAGGATTCTGATCCGACATTCATTAGCCTGAGCATCCACCAAAGACCAAGTGTTAGTATCAAAAAAAGAAAATGTAATCAATATAGAGATACTAACAAAAAAAAACGTAAAACATATAAAGAAAACAAAGCGAAACAATTAACAAATAAAATAGTAAAACTACCAAAACAAACTATAAAAACTCAAAAAAGACTTAAAAACTACTAAAACACACAAAATTTATGAAGTTTAAGACACTAAATGTAATTTACTAAGTATTGCAAATGATCTAATCAATTTAAGGGCTATGCAAATGAATGTAATGAACTAAGACACACGTTTTCTGCAAATTAACACTATATAATGTAAAAGCTAAGAATTTAGTTAGAACATATATAAACATGGTTCAAATGCAAGCAAACAATAATTCACATTGAATTTATGCACAACACATTCTCATTAAATAAAATGCATCAAACAACAATCCTACGTGAAAAATGGAGTGAATGCATAAGAGAAATTGTTAGAACCTGCAGAAAACACACGAGTTACATGCTTAAAATATGAATGCAAAGAATGACCTCTTCTTCGGTCTTATGGCCCTAACTTCACTTAGGTTAGGGTACTCGGTAGTGAAATCCGAGCATCATAAAGCTTTAGAGAGGTTATGCAAGCTAAATGTAACGTTTTGTTAGTCCTTTACAGATTTTAATGCAAAAAGAAAAACACACAAATTTGACTAAGTATTATTTATTTTCCTTTGGCCCCAATGGTACGTGGTGCAGAGGCTCTCCACTGTGCAATGGGTCTCGTTCATCAAAAGATGAAGTCTGATTCCAAGAGGTGTAAGCATGCATAATCCTATATACCATCTTTTAAAGGATTATGTCGTATTTATTAAGTTCATGTATTGTCCGTATTTATATGCACTTATGATTTACAGAGAGTACTCGAAATGATCATTCGGTAAATTTCTTGGACGTGCGGCCCGCGTGAAAATGTATACTGACTCTCGCTAATTCAGCTTAGTTACGTTTAGAAATGGCAAGTAGGGATAGAGATAACGCGAGAGGTAAGGACTAATATTTAGAACAACCTGAGGCTAACTCGTAAGAGTATATACTCCATTGTTGTTTGATACGCGCAAAACATGCATTTAACGTTAACACAAAGTAGACCCTAAAAACATTGCAATTTAAACCCTTCTTTTGTCATTTATAATATTGGCGAGTAGGGATCGTTCTTTATCCGGGGAATTAAGGGCGCATGCATGGTTTCGTTTAATAAGCGGAAATTTAAATGTTCGGGGGGGGGGGGGATTGGAAATTGGGTTGATTAAATGTCCCACTAAATTAAAGTGCAAAAACATGCAAACACAACTAAAACTCTTAGGCATCTAACATGTTTTACTCATAGACAAGTTTTAACAATCAAGAAACTTCAAAGTCTAATCATGCTTACTAAAAATAAGAAGTTACACTACTAATTACAAGTGATCATCTCATCTCATTAACCTTACCCTTTTTCATGCATCAAACCTTTTGTAAGTTACGAAATTCATAACTTCCAACTAAATATACATGCTTGATAATTAAGTAGGAATGCAACTTAGCGTATAAACATCCTAAACAACATACGATCATCGAAACATGCGAAAGAGAGTGACTTAGCGTATTTTCTACCACATGCTTTCGAAGCTTTAAGATTGTATCAAACATGCATAAAAAGCTAGAAATCATAAACACATGCAATTTACAAATCGGTTTAAGAACATATAACACAAATCTAAACTTGTTCTTCATTTGATACATAAAAGTATTCCAATACATCAAAAGATTCAAATACAAAGCAAAAGCTATGAAAGTGAAGATCATGGTTACACTTTTTGTCTTGAATGCTTGATGATCTACGGTGGAGATGGCTTTCCTTCACAAGGGACTTAGCGTATTGTGAAGGATGGAGGATGTTTGCTTCGGCTTGGATGGAGTGTGGTTGCTTCGGCAAGGATGGAGGTTGGATGTGCTTCGGCTTTGGATGTGAACCTTCAAGTGTTTATGGTGGAGGAGTATTTGTGTAGAGCTTTGGCTAGTAAATGAGAGATGATCTGTTTTATGGCTGCCTCCTTGGCTTTTATAGGCAAGGGATGTTGCTCTCTCTCTTCCACCTTGCCTCCCTCCATTTAATGCAAGTAATAATCACCATGGCAAGTCACTCCCTTAGTCACCAAGTGTGATCATCACAAAGCAAGAGTCACCAAGTGTGATCATCACAAAGCAAGAGTCACCATGGCAAGTCACACACTTAGTCATCTTTTGTGATGATCACAAGCTTAGTCACTAAGCCTTGTCACCAAGCTTCATAACTTTGACTTTTCCTCTTCCCCAAGTTGGTTCCATGCCAAATTTAATGGGCTTGGGCTGGTTTTTGGGCCAAAACAAACTTTGAGAAATGGGCCCAAAAAATGCTTTTTGGGCCAGCCCATTCCCTGTTGTCCAAAATAGCAAAAATCGCAAAATCGCCGAAATTCCTCCGAATTGCGCCGTTATTCATCTCCACCGATGATATCTTCAAAATAACAAATTAAATAAGGAAAACATAAAAACTAAGATAATAACACAGCTAAACGTAAAGGGAAATGCGTTAAGAAACGAGCATAAAATGCGTATATCATTGTTCTTAGAGACACCCCGAGGCTAACCAGTTATGGTATATACTCCAATGGTGTTCTATTGCTTAGATCGGAAACCCGGCACCAATCATAAACCCTCTCACCATATCAAACAATCAGCCAAATTTTTGAGATAGTATATAATCTCAAGTCCTTGGTAAACTCCGCCCACAACCTCATGCCCATAACTTCACTTAGGTTATGGCGTGTGGTGATGAAATCCACACTTCATGAGGGGTTAAGGAGATAAACCAGAAAAAGAGGCACCTCCCTATTCCAAAGAACGAAACTTAATAACCAATACTCGTACTCAATGTAAATCAATTTAAGTGCGTCTACGAATTGAGTGCGCCTAAGATTTAAAAGGAATACACGATTTAGTTATTGAGTAAATCTCTTGTCCGTGCGGCCCGCGCGAAAATGTATACCAACTATCGTTAATTCTCGTAATTGTTGGAAATGACCAGTTGGGATAGATGTAACGCAAGAGGTGAGAACTAATTTCTGGGAACAACCTGAGGCTAACTCGTGAGAGTATATACTCCATTGTTGTTCTTAGAAACACCCCGAGGCTTACTCGTAAGAGTATATACTCCAATGGTGTTCTGTTTTCTTAGTTCAAAACCAGTCACCATTCATAACCCTTCTAGACATCATGACCAATTATTACTCGAATTCACAAGATAGTATACAATCTCAAATGTTTGTAAACTCCGCCCACAACCTCATGCCCATAACTTCACTTAGGTTATGGCGTATGGTGATGAAACCCACACTTCCACTACAAGAAAACAGCACTTAGACCACGGAAACACTAATTCTCCGTCGTCCAAGTGAAACTTAGACGACGGAAAATACTCCGTGGTCCAAGTACCACCTGGACGACGGACAATACCATCTCCGTCCTCCAGGTGACCACTTGGACGACGGAGAAGACTCCGAGGTCCAGGTGGTCACTTAGACGACGGAGATGGTATTCTCCGTTGTCCAGGTGACCACCTGGACCTCGGAGTCTTCTCCGTCCTCCAGGTGACCACTTGGACGACGGAGATGGTATTCTCCGTCGTCCAGGTGACCACCTGGACCTCGGAGTCTTCTCCGTCCTCCAGGTGACCACTTGGACGACGGAGATGGTATTCTCCGTCGTCCAGGTGATTCCCTGGAGGACGGACCGACACGCCGTCGTCCGAGTTCACAAAACGTACTTCCACTTAGACGACGTACCGACACCTCCGTCGTCTAAGTGAAGCATTATATAAGGCAGTGACGTACTGATCGAATTCATTCCTAGCTAGCCTCGATCTCTTCATGATCGATTCCATTTGAAGAATAATTGAAGGAGAAGGGAGAAGGAGAAGCTAGCTAGGGAGCTCGATCGAGCTAGGTAGCTAGAAGCTAGCTAGGCCGAGAAGAATCAGGATCGATAAGGCCGGGATCTCCGCTGACACGCTAGTTAGCTTAATTAACGTAAAGATATCGAGAAGGCCAGCAGGTACGTACGTACGCAGTTAAAATTTGCTTAATTAATATGTATTTAGTGAAAACGTACGTACATATATATATACATGCAAGGATGTTAGCTGATGTTAGCTATATATATATATATGTACAGATCGATTAAATTACGTACATACGTACGTAATTGATGGATTGATATGTAGATCGAGTACGTATAATTAAGTGTAAATTAATGGACTAATATATATATATATATATATGTAATAATTAATTAAGTATAATATTTTGTAGCAGTATGGACAAGAGTTGGATGAAGTTGAAGAATAGATGTGATGTCCGGTATATGGATGGAATTAGCGAATTTGTGAATTTTGCGATAGAACATGGTCAGGGAAAGAAACGTTTCAGGTGTCCGTGTCAGAAATGTCTTAATTGTCAGTATGCGGAGGTTAATGTTATGGTGCAACACTTGTACGAAAATGGTATGATGTGGATTTACACTACATGGAGCGAGCATGGTGAAGCAGTAGAGTTCAGCGCAGCAGACTTCAGCTCAGGGTACAGTTACCATGGTGCCTCATCCAGCGGCAGTGGTGCCGGACCCCCAGCTTGCAACCCAACTGCAGATTTGGTCCATGATGCGTTTCCGGGATGTAGTCATGGCGGACACCAACACCAAGACGGAGGTTACAGTACCACCAATGAGCATGATGACACATTCCCCGCAGCTAGCTTGGCCACTGACACCAGTGAGATGGAAAAGTACAACCGGATGCTACTTGAAGCGCAGACCCCGGTGTTCCCTGGATGTCGAGAGAATGTGTTGCAATATGTGATGGAGCAAATGAAGATAAAAGTGAAGCACAAAATGTCAGTGAGTGCTTTTGACGAAATTCAGGAGCAAATATGTAAGTTGCTTCCTGATGATCACAATCTTCCTAAATCTCATTATAAGGTTAGAAATATCCTGAGCAGCCTCGGCCTAAAGTACAGGATAATTGACGCATGTCCGAATGATTGTGTGCTATTTTACAAAGAGTATAAAGAGTTGGACTATTGTCCCGTATGTGGCCAGTGAAGATTCCAGTTGAATAGGAAGAGTTCGAAAAAGAGAATTCCTGTGAAAGTTGTTCGATATTTTCCCTTGATTCCCAGATTGCAGCGCCTGTACATGTCGCTACACACAGCAGAGGCGATGCGATGGTACGCAGAAAAGCGAATAGATGACGATGTCCTGCGACACGCCGCGGATGGGGAGGGTTTCAAACATTTCGACAGAGAATTTGGAGACTTTGCTTCAGAGGTTAGAAATGTTAGACTCGGCCTATCTACAGACGGATTCAATCCTTGGGGAAGTAATAGCTCCGCCGTCAGCACTTGGCCAGTTATTCTGATGCCGTACAACTTGCCTCCGTGGATGTGCATGAATAAGGAATTTAATTTCCTTACCGTACTAATTCCAGGTCCTAAATCTCCATCGAAGTGCTTAGATGTCTACCTCAGACCTTTGATCGACGAGCTGAAACTGTTGTGGGAAAATGGAGTCCCAACTTATGACAAATTCACGGACACGATGTTCACGATGAGGGCTGCTGTAATGTGGACGATCAGCGATTTTCTAGCTTATGGGATGTTGGCAGCCTGCAAGACAAAAGGATATAATGGATGTCCTATATGTTTGGACGACGTGAACTCTAGTTGGCACGTGGGGAAGGTGTGTTACTTGGGTCACCGTAGATGGCTTCCTCACGACCACCCGTGGCGACAGGATGAAGCTCATTTCGACGGTACGGTAGAGAACAATCCTAAACCCCGTAGTTGGTCGGGCGAAGAGATTTTAGAGAGGTTGAGCTATTTCGACTTTGGTGTGTTGAGCAATGACGCGGATGTAAAGAAATGCAATCCAATTCCTCCACATGATCTGAGCTATTGGGATCACAAGAGTATATTCTTTGAACTCCCTTACTGGTCGAAGTTGAAGCTGAGGAACAACTTGGACGCGATGCACATAGAAAAGAATGTGTGCGACAGCGTGGTGGGAACAATTCTCGGTATTAAGTTCAAGACTAAAGATACTCCCAAAGCGCGCAAAGATTTGGAATCAATGAATCTACGTCGTCCATTGTGGTTGAGGAGGGATAGGAAAGGAGTGTACAACAAGATGCCAGATGCACCTTACACAGTGAAGCCGACGCTTAGACGTTCTGTATTTCACTGGTTTAAGGGCGTTCGTTATCCGGCTACGTATGCAGCTACTATAACTGGAGCAGTGGACGAGGTGCAACACAAGTTTGTTGGTCTAAAGACACATGACTATCACGTTATGCTGCAACGTCTGATTCCAGTGGTAATTCGACCATACTTGCCTCGGGACGTCGTAGAACCAATAGTGGCATTGTGCAGGTGGTGGCAGAGGTTATGCGCCAGAGAATTAAAGAAGTCAGATGTGGTGGAATTGCAACAACAAATTGTGCACATCATTTGCAAACTAGAGAGGATTTTCCCCCCTGCTTTCTTTGACATCATGATTCACCTAATGATCCACCTGCCCGAGCAGGTGCTCATTTCTGGTCCGGTCCAGTACACTTGGATGTATCCTCAAGAAAGGTACATACAACTAATTAATTAATTTGTTCCACTGGAGATTATATATATACTAGCCAGCTAGTTATATGTACTTATGTAATGTGTACGTTTGATTTTGTAGACAACTTGGACAGTATAAGTCATTCGTCAAAAACAGGTCGGCCCCGGATGGCTCCATAGCAGAGACATACCTAATGCATGAGTGTGTTACTTACTGCAACATGTACCTCAAAGATCCACCCCCTCCCAGTACTGCCTCCGATCGCAGTGCCCGCATCAATCTTTCTGTCGTCACCAATGTCGTCCGACCGTTTAGAGGAGTATTAAAGGAATCATGAACACGGGAAGAACTTATTGAGGCACATTGGGTAGTGTTGCGAGACTGTGATGAAGTTGAGCCGTACATGATGTCATACAGGGAGAGGCTTCAGGCGTTAAATCAAAACAAGAGTTCGGCGTGGATTGAGAAAATGGTTAAGAAGAAGTTTCCTGATTATTTCTTCCAATGGGTACGTACGTACGACTCGGTATTAATTATTTAAATACATATTGCTCATGTTTGTAGAAAGTAAACCATTATATTAATTTGGCCTTTTTCGCAGATGATTGATCTGCAAAAATCTGATAACCACGGAGGGTGGTGGTCATGGCCAAAGCACTTGCTAGCAGGGAAGCCGGTTAAACACTATATGTATCCCGGATGTTTTGTGAACGGTGTAAAGTTCCATTCATTGGCCCGAGACGAAGGAAGAAGAACACAAAACAGTGGGGTAGCCGTTGGGAAAGACAATGATCTATATTACGGGGCTATTGTATACGTGGTTCAGCTATGTTACGGGAATGATGTCAACGTTTTCCTATTCAAGTGCAGATGGTTCAAGCGTACAAAGGAAGACCTGGGACTATTATCAGTCGATACAAACTCGCACTGGTATGAGGATGAGCCTTTCGCTCTGGCCACCTTAGTTCGGCAGGTGTTCTATCTCGACGATCCGAAAGCCTGTGAAGGGTGGAAAATAGTGAACCATATCTCTCACCGAGGAATATGGAATACAGAGACAATTGAAGGACACCGGCGACGACTAAAGATGCTGCTGAACCAGAAAGAGACATTCCTGCCTATCAAGAGCCTAATATTTCTATGGTCCGCTCCGATATAATGGACCTGGTTCAAGATGGTGAACGGTTACCCATGCCTGATGGTTGTACAGATCTAACTGAAGATGAGATTATCCATGAGGTAGATGAAGAAGACGAGCAGGAAGAGGACGCGGACGAGGACTCAGGTTATTCGTCGGACGATGTTGAGTACGATGACGAGGATGAGCCGTCGACTAACGGGGATGAGGACGATGATGATTATGACGAAGAGTACGGTCATACGACGAGGGAGATTAATTGGTAATTAATTACTGTAATTATTGTAATATATATATATATATATGATCGATGCTGGTTTACGGTAAGAAATTAATCCGAATTATATATCCTGGACAACGGAGAAATTAATTGCAGATTAATTGGCGCCAAATCTCAATCTCATATAAAACCCTAGCTAAATCTTGGACCCTAAATCTAGCAGTTCGGATCGATCGATCATTTATTTAATTATATTTTTGAATCAGAATAATTGAACGCACACACAAATGACTGGGGACGACCTAAACCGTAAACACTAAGGCCCTAACCCCTGAATTCGGGGTTTTTACACCTGGACGACGGAGATGGTCATTCTCCGTCGTCCAAGTTCACAAACCCTAAACCCTAAACAGTAAGGCCCTAACCCCTGAATTCAGGGTCTATACACCTGGACGACGGAAACACTCATTTCCGTCGTCCAGGTGCAGATATCGTAATTTTTTCTAAGACAACGACCATCTAGACCTTCTTCCAATGCAAAGTCTTTTCATCAAGACTTTAGAGTAAACAATTCTTGGTGTGTGAGCTTCGACGGTTCGAAAATCGGAGTTACGAAATGCCTAGTATCCACGTTTCCGGTTTGTGAAATTATCGGTTTAACGGTTGACTGTGCCGATCAAACCCTTCCCGAACTTATTATTTTATGATCCTTTGAAGACAATTATATATTATGTTACGACGAACATATCCAACGGTTGTTTTGTCCAAATTCAATTTCGTTAATACTCTGCTGCAAATGAGCGTCTACTCATGAACACTTAAGTCGTAAAGATTAGTCGATACTTAACATGTTTCAATACGTAAAATTAATCGTCGGTTCAAATTTAACTGTTTATATACACGATGCGTTCATCGATATTGTACGACTATTTCACTCGAATGACAGATCGCTAAATTCCTAGCGAATTATCTTTAAAATTTTTTTTTATGTAATTTGAACCTGGACGACGGAGATGGTCATTTTCCGTCATCCAGGTGTTCACCTGGACGACGGATAATGACCATCTCCGTCGTCCAGGTTCAAAAACCATGGCGGTTCAAATTTATTTTTGTTTATTTTTTTCATGTAATTTTCACTTGGACGACGGAGATGGTCATTCTCCGTCGTCCAAGTCCAAAATTATGGCGGTTCAATTTACCGCTTCCGTTTTCGGCACCGCTTGAATTTTCACTTAGACGACGGAGAATTCATTCTCCGTCGTCTAAGTCCAAATTCATGGCGGTTCAAAACGTCCCGCCGATTAATTACGCGCCGATTGAAAATTTTTAAACCGCCACCTAGACGACGGAAAACACTATTTCCGTCGTCCAGGTGGACTTAGACGACGGAGAATAGTTCTCCGTCGTCTAAGTGCAACTCTATAAATAGAGTTGCACCCCCCCCCCCTCATTTTCTCATCATTCCTCCTCTCCCTCTCCTCTCCTCTCCTCTCCTCTCCTCTCCTCCGGCGATCCTCCTCCGGCGACGCTCCGACGACATTTTTTCCGGCGTGGTTCCTCCTCTCCGACGACTCAAGTCCGGCGAAATTCCCGTAAACTCCGCTTCGGTACATTTCTATTTTTCCCTTATTTAAATAATTTTCATTTTATTAATTAATTAAATTCTAAATATAATTAATTAGTAGAAATTAATTTAGTAATTAATTTTAAATATTTAATAAATGATTAATTGTTGTTATTTATTAATTAAATCATAATTATTGTTATTGTTTCCTAATTAAATGAATAATTGTAAATTTGTTGTTATTAAATAAATAAATAATTAATTATTGTTATTAATTAATTAAATAAATAATTATTGTTATTAATTAATTAAATGGTTAATTATTGCATGCTAAATGGAAAATAAATTATTGCATGTAATTACGTGTATTTTTTAGTAAATAAATTAGTAGTACGTGTTCGATTTAAATTTAGTACATAGGCTTGGTGTAATTAAGTCGCACTCTTTGGAATAGATGGCGCCTCTTTTCCTTGCTTATCTCCTTAACCCCTCGTGATGTGTGGATTTCATCACCGCACACCATAACCTAAGTGAAGTTATGGACACGAGGTTGAGGGCGGAGTTTGCAAAGGACTTGAGGGAGTGTAAATTTTCGAAAAATTGGCCGAATGTCGGACATGGTGTCTAGAAACGGGTTATGACTGGTGACAGGATTTGGACTAAGAAAGACTTTTGTCGAAATTAGTCCTGCCTCTCGCGTTATCTCTATCCCTAACTGGCCATGTTTTTCGATTTAACCAAGGCTGATTAATTGAAAATTTACACTTTATCGCGCGGGTCGCACGTCCATTGAACGACCGAAAATGCCAAGCTAGTGTACTCTATTTAAATCTTAAACGTATTTAATTAATTAGCGTTAATTTTTAAGTTGTAATTATTATGGTAAGTAGGTATTTTAACACCGTACTCTTAGGTTTAAATGGCTCCGCCAAAGATCACATCCGGCAAGAAGAAAGCCCAACTGGAGGTTGAAGATGAGATGCTCCGAATGTTGGCGGCCCAAGTCGGTTGGGTTCAACAGGAGGGCAACGACGCTCTCAATCCGGACGGATCATCTGGTCCGTCCGTAGAGCCCTCTGGGGAAATTCCCGCTCCCCCATTCATCTCGAGCGGTGATGACGTCGACCCCTTCCAATCTCCGACGCCCGGTACCCATTCAACGGGAAGTACTCAGGCGTCCTCCACCGCCGAATCAATCATGTACAGCGCCCGCCGTAGGCAAAGGAGGGCCCCCACTGACCCGGAACCGAAAAGGACTCGGGGTCTCGTTAAAGGGGGGAAAGCGGAGCGTATTTGCAAGGCGACCGGTAAAAAGATCGACTTGCCGTACGACGAATTCACCGGTGGCCCTCCCACAGCTCAACTAGCAAGTCTCTCGGCGCATGGGATAGGGTCAATCATCCGTAACTGGGTTCGTATCACTGCCCCTACTTGGAAGGAGGCGCCGGATCATGAGAAGGCGAAAGTCTTCAAAGATCTTTCGGTACGTAATACGTTAAATTTAGTTATTATATAATATTGTTAATCTCGGTTCAAAATTTCATAATATATACGATTATAATTTTCTATTTATTTTTCATAGGAACAATTTGACGTGGATCCGACACCGGCTATGTTGAGGCATATCAATCAAACCGCCAACTCCATCTACAAAGATTGGAAGTACAGGCTCCATAAGTACTTCAAAGATGTCGGTCCCGTGCCTCCCCCGGTAGAGCTGCAAGGGGAGAGAGAAGATGAGTGGGAGTGGTTGTGTAACCACTTTGCCGATGAACAATTTAAGGTATTAATTTAATTTTTTTATTTCAATTAAAATAATTGAATTATTTAAATTGTAGTTATTCATTTTTTAATGATTTAATTATCTTGTGTAACATAAATTCTCCGGTGTCAACAAAGCCAACCGGGGGAAGGAGAAACACCATACTACCGGCGCCAAGCAGTTCATTCAAATTGCCAAGGAGCACAAGGATAAGGGTTCCAAACACCCTTTTATTGATGCAAACGTAAGGGCGTACGTGACGCCAGGGCTCGATAATGAAGCGAGTCAATGCGGGGTAAGTGATATATATATATGTGCTTTTAATTATAGTAATTATTATTTAAATATGATTACAAAATTATAATAAATTAATTATAATTTTGTAGGCAAGGGCGATAGAGCGTGCGCATGAAGAGTTGGCCAACACTCAGCTTGCGTTCCCAGATGTGCCGCCGGAAGACCTGCCTCCTCTATCCTTAGAGAGCCAAATTGCAATCGCGGATGAGGTCTACGGTCGTAGAGCTGGCAAGGAGTTTAGGCACTTTGGGCCTAGGGTGGTACGAGATTTGTCGACGACCTCCGGCTCATCATCTACGGGAGGTTCGAGGCAGCGAAGAATGAGTCATGCTGCGGCCGTCGAAGCAGCCATTCAAGAGGCTCGACTGGCACGAGAGGAGAATCGACGGACACAAGAGCAGAATGAGTCAATGCGGCAAAGACTTGACGAACAACAAGCACAAATAGCCCAACTCATCGCGCTCATGAACCAAAATCGAGAAGTATGCCAACCTCCTCCGAACCCACACCCCGACGACAACGACCCGGCTGGAGGCGGAGGACTCGGCCCCGCATCTGCTCCTCCAGTGTATTAGCTAGCACGTAGTATATTATCTCGTTTCTTTACACATTCCGAACAATATTTTAATTTTTAATTTATGGGTTTTTTCGTATGTACAAATTAATTTACTTTGATTATTTAATAATTATATATATAAGTTATTAATTTTAATATTCAAAATTTAGTTTATTTATTTAATATTAGCATTTTTCATTATTTAAATTAAAATAATAATAAATTAAATTAATAATATTTAATTTCAATTTATTTTTAAAAAAAAATAAAATATTCACTTGGACGACGGAGACTTAGTGTTTCCGTCGTCCAGGTGAGCACCTGGGCCACGGACACACGAGCAATGTCCGTGGCCCAGGTGTTCACCTGGACGACGGAGACTTTGTGTTTCCGTCGTCCAGGTGAGAACCTGGGCCACGGATAATTTCCGAGGTCCAAGTTCACTTGGACGACGGAAACACTAAGTCTCCGTCGTCCAGGTTCTTGGACGACAGCACTTGGAGCACGGACCTTGGACGACGGAGTGTCCGTCGTCCAAGTACTTAGACGACGGAAAACTGCACTTAGACGACGGAAATGGTCCGTGGTCTAAGTGCAGTTTTCTTGTAGTGTTCATGAAGGGTTAAGGAGATAGACAAACAAAAGAGGCACCTCCCTATTCCATAGAGATTTATTTAATAACTAAGTGCGAGTACTCAAATTAAATCAAAGACTATCCTTTAACATGAAAATAAATTATGCAAGTGTAAATACGAAGTATAAATAAATTCGTATAAGTAATAAGTATGAATTGTAAACATGTATGTAAATTTCTATAAGTATAAACAAGTATGTAATTCGAAAATTATAGACATGCTTTTAATTACATATGTACAACGAAATCATACAAAAACTTTATAATTCCCCGGCAACGGCCCCAAAAATTGATACGCGCAAAACATGCATTTAACGTTAACACAAAGTAGACCCTAAAAACACAGTTCACACGTAAAGCAATTTAAAACCCTTATTTTGTCATTATAATATTGGCGAGTAAGGATCGTTCTATCCGGGGAATTAAAGGGCGTATGCATGGTTTCGTTAAAGCAGAAATCTAAAGGTTTTGGGGGGATTGGAAATTGGTTAATTAATCTACGAAATTAAAGTACAAAAACATGCAAACACAACAAGAACTCCTAGACTTCTAACATGTTTTACTCATAGACAAGTTTAACAATCAAGAACCCTTAAAGTCTAATTATGCTTACTAAAAATAAGAAGTTACACTACTAATTACAAGTGATCATCTCATCTTATTAACCTTACTCTTTTTCATGCCGAAATACTCTAAGTAAGCTGCGAAATTTATAACTTCCAACTAAATATACATGCTTGAAATTTGAGTAGGAATGCAACTTAGCGTCTAAACACCCTAAACAAAGTACGATTATCGAAACATGCGAAAGAGAGGGACTTAGCGTATTATCTAACACATGCTTTCGAAGCTTTAAGATTGTATCAAACATGCATAAAAGGCTTGAAATTATAAACACATGCAATTTACGAAAAGACTTAAGAACATATAACTCAAATCCAAACTTGTTCTTCATTAAATACATCAAAGTGATCCAATACAAAGCAAAAGACAAGAGATTGAAGATCATGGTTACACTTTTTGTCTTGAATGCTTGATGACTTCTTGAAGGTGGTTCTCATTCACAAGGGACTTAGCGTATTGAGAATGATCCGATGGCTTCGGAGGCTGGAATGCTTCGGCTTGGAGAGGATCCTTGAAGTGTTTATGGAGGAGAGGTATTTGTGTAGAGGTTTGGCTTGTAAAAATGGGAGATGATCTGTTTTATGGCTGGCCTCCCTCTTATATATAGGCAAAGGAATTGCTCACTCTCTCTTCCACCTTGCCTCTTTCATTAAATGCTAGTAATAATCACCAAGGCAGGTCACTCCCCTAGTCATCACTTGTGATCATCACAAACAAGAGTCATCAAGCCTTGTCACACCTTTAGTCACCATTGTGATGATCAAAAGCAAGAGTCACCAAGCCTTGTCACCCTTTGTGATGATCACAAAGCAAGAGTCACCAAGCCTAGTCACAAAGCTTGACAACTTTGACTTTTCCTCTTCCCCAAGTTGCTTCCATGCCAAAATTAATGGGCTTGGGCTGGTTTTTGGGCCTAAACAAACTTTGAGAAATGGGCCCAAAAAATGCTTTTTGGGCCGGCCCATTCCCGGTGGTCCAAAATCGCAAAAATCGCAAAATCGCCGAAATTCCTCCGAATTGCGCCGTTTATTCATCTCCAGCGAATATAACCTCAAAATAACAAACTAAATAAGAAAAACATAAAAACTAAGATTATAACATAGCTAAACGTATAGGGAAATGCGTTAAGAATCAAGCATAAAATGCGTATATCAATATCAACTTAAAAGCTTTGTAAATCTACATGAGTAAGTTCTAGTAATCTCTAGTTCATTAAAGTCTATGGCAAGCAATTAGATGAAGCATGTTTTTTTTTTATTTTGAAAACCAAATGCACGAAATTCACTCTAAAATGAAGTAATGTAGGCTCAAAAACTCACTATTAGGTTTGTATGATTTAAAACTTATTCAAACATGCGAAATCTATACCATGTTTAAGCATACCATATCCACTACATGTTATGACAATCAAAATATCTCACTTATCACAAGAAATCAGTTTAGTGTTTATTCAACGCCATATGTATTCTTTTTCGGTCCATTTTCATCATAGACTAACTAAGGGCATCCTAAAAATGAAAAAGACTCTTTAAAAACACTTAGTTAAACAAAAAGACACCAACTAAATTTTTTTAGGGCATCATCCGCTGGAAAGTTCCATTGTCCGCTCGGTTTTGAAATTTTATGACTCAAATAAAGTTGTAAACCCCTCCCCCCACACTTTAACTCTACATTGTCCTCAATGTATTTAAGGAAACATAGAACTAAGTATGAAGAGAAGGACCCACGAAAATTTTAGCTAAGGAAAGTAAATAAATCATGAAATTAAAAAGAGAAGGGAGAAGAGAACAAATCCTTGACGATTCCTCCATTGGGTTGCCTCCCAACAAGTGCTTGTTTTTTAACGTCTTACAGCCTAGACGTGATAGTTCTTCATTCATTTGATGTGGCCGGTTCAAATAGATATTCTTCCTCCACGATTTCCTCTTTGATGGCCGAGTGATAAGGCTTTAAACAGTGACCATTGACTTTGAATTCGTTCCCGGTTGATGAACTACTGATGTTTATAGCTCGATGGGGAAAAATTTCGGTGACAATGAAAGGTCCAATCCACCTAGAGCGTAGCTTTCCTGGAAAAATTCTAAGGCGAGAGTTAAAGAGCAATACTTGTTGGCCGATTAGGAATTCCTTTTTCCGAATCCTCTTGTCGTGAAACACCTTCGTTTTCTCCTTATAGATCCAAGCATTATCGAAAGCATCGTTCCGTATCTCCTCAAGTTCACAATGTTGTAGCTTTCAATGCAAACCAGCCTCGTCGCGATCTAAATTGAATTTCTTGACAGCCCACCATGCCTTATGTTCTAATTCAACCGGAAGATGACATGCCTTCCCATAAACTAATCGATAAGGTGACATACCAATGGGAGTCTTGTAGGCAGTCCTATAAGCCCATAATGCATCATCCAAACATTGGCTCCAATCTCTTCGGTTTGGTTTAACAGTTCTCTCCAAAATCTTCTTTATCTCCCTGTTGGAGATTTCAGCCATGCCGTTGGTTTGAGGATGATAAGGTGTCGAAACCTTATGTGTAACACCATACTTCTTCATCAACGCCTCCACCGTCTTGTTGCAAAAGTGACTTCCCCCATCGCTAATTAGAATGCGAGGCATTCCATGTCGTGTAAAAAATTTAGCCTTAAGGAAATCTGCAACAGCTCGCGAATCATTAGTACGGGTGGCTTTTGCTTCCACCCATTTTGACACATAATCAACAGCGAGTAAGATATAAGTATAACTGTTAGATGGAGGAAAAGGTCCCATAAAATCAATGCCCCAAACATCAAAAATTTCGACATTAAGAATGTAGTTTTGCGGCATTTCATCTCGAGGACCTATATTACCGGATCTTTGGCACCTGTCACACTTGGCACAAAATTCATGAGAGTCACGAAATATATTAGGCCAAAAGAATCCACAATCTAACACTTTCAATGCCGTCTTCCTAGAACCAAAATGACCTCCACATGCATCGTTATGACAAAACTTAAGAATAGACTCAAATTCGCAATCTGGGACACACCTCCTAATTACTAAGTCAGAGCATTGTTTCCATAAGTACGGTTCATCCCAAATGAAATGTTTAGCATTTCGTCTCAGTTTATGGCCTTGGACACTATGCATGTGAGGTGGAAACTTATCGGTAACTAAATAATTTACGATATTCGCATACCACGGAGTGTCCGAAGTACTTACCTGAAGTCCGAAGAGTTGTTCGTCCGGAAATGTTTCCTCTATTGCCACCGTCTCCTTGTCATGTATAATTCGAGATAAGTGGTATGCCACCACGTTTTCTACTCCCTTCTTATCTTTCACTTCTATGTCGAATTCTTGGAGTAGAAGTATCCAACGAATCAGTCGTGTCTTGGCATCCTTTTTCGCCATGAGATACTTCAATGCAGCATGGTCCGTGTAGACAATCACCTTGCTTTGCAACAAGTATGATCGAAACTTGTCAAGTGCAAACACCACAGCGAGCATCTCCTTCTCGGTTGTTGTATAGTTGCTTTGAGCATCGTCCAATGTTCGAGAAGCATAGTAAATGGCGTTGATACACGACTTTGCAACCATTAAATTAACACTTAACACTCAACAAAAACGCATACAATTAAAACCCTTTTGTGTAGATGTAGCATTGATAAATAGGGATCGTTCTTAACCGGGGATTGAGGGTGCATGCATATTTACACTATGTTTTGAAAGGGGGGTTTGTAAAGGTTGTTTATTATCTACGAAAATAAAGACAAGAACATGGCATAGCAAAACACATCGTTGGCTTCTAAGTTCTAACATGCTTAAACTCATAGACAAGCAAAACAAACAAGAACATAGAATCCTAAACATGCTTACTAAACCGAAAAATAAAGTTTAATTACATATATACACTTTGATCAACTCATCATACTCACCTCATTCCTTTATAACCTAATCATATTTTATGCAACCTATTAAAACTCTAAGCCTTTACTATGTTGTTCATGTATTTCTCGAATGACAATGTTTTCGAACCAAGATCGCTCGCATTCTAGACACATCATAACATAAACCAAGATCGCTCGCATTTAAGTTAAGCATTAAGCATAGAAAACACATGCATAACAAAGAGCTCAGATTCGAAATAAGTCACAAAAAAAACATGCTAGAATTATATAACCACAAACTCTTATTTAAACTCTTCCTTAAAAATCAATCGTTCATACAAAAAGAGAGTAGAAGGTAACATGTTACACATTTTGGTCGTGAACGCAGTTGCAAAACATGTAGATGGCCTTCTAGTGGATGGAGAGAAACCTTCGGATTGCCTGAGTTGCTCTTATGGAGGATGGCGATTGTTGGAGTGTGGGGAGCTTCGGCTTCTTGATGAATTTTCGATTTTGGAGGCCGAGATGAGAGATGATGAGAGATGAGTGAGAATGAGACCGGCTGTATGATGAGAGATGAATGAGAATGAGACCGACCCCTCTTATTTATAGGTGAAGAAGTCCAACTTTCCTCTCCAAACTAGGGATTCCTAGTTTACCCGGGTAGAAATGCCAGCTTTTGACAGCCTGTCTTGAAACGTCTTTTCCGGGAGTTCTAGAGCTCAGAAAAATTATGATTTTGGAATCGTTGGAAAGCTTATTCAGAGAGCTATAGAATCAATATAAGAAACGCCATATTTGGAGTTGAATTGCGACTTCGGTGGCCTCTTGAAGTTACAGGTCTGTTCTGAAATCTTCTTTCCTTATTCCACTCTAGATATTTCTTTCTTGATCTCCAAGGAATATACTTCTTGCCGAATTTCTTTAAGATATTCAAGATATTTGGTCTTCAAATAGGGCAAGTATGATCTCAATATTTCGGCCATGACTTCTTTCCAAAAATGCATGCCGACTTGATCTTCCTGGTCCACGTAGGAGAAATGCATTCGTTCTTCATTTGGGAAACCATTTGTGCGTACCATTTTAGTAACTTTTACGAATACCATTTCTCAACCATTTTGCGCGTCTCGGACATTTCGCCACATCATTCCTAGTTGATTTAGGAAACTTCATTTTTCAGCTCCGCGAAACTTTCCGAGTTGTCGAACCATTTGCATTCCTAACCCGAGTAGGAATCCTAGTCAAGGTAGGAAAACCACTTTTCCTAAACGAATTAGGAAACCTCCAATTGCTGCGTTTTAAGCTCCATTTCACCTCTTTTATTGCACTCCTTTATTCAAAACCTAAAAACAACAAAGTAAGTAAGAAATGATAGTACTAAGGTGAAAACAAAGCTAAATGTAAAGAGAAAGACATTAAGAATCAAGTATAAAATGCGTAGATCAAATTCCCCCACACTTAGACTTTGCTAGTCCCTAGCAAATACTAAATAAAAGAAAGACTAAAAATATAAAACCAACGTTAGAGCTAGCCTCCTTGTTGAACAAATTTCATGGACTCAAATAAATAAAAGCAACTTCTAAGCCCTTAGCATAATTTGTCTCAGAAATTTTCTTAAGTATATGCGATGGAATCACAAGATTTCATAGTGAAAAGTTCAACAATTTTCGAGAGATAAGAGAAATATGATCATGTCATGAACAAGTAGGACTTGGAGTAAACAATGGTGAAGTTAAAGCTATGCATGTTTCGAAAAAGTTTAAATCAATCTCACATGGATGCTCTCATCATATTTTCACTCATGAAAAGAGGTTTACTCAAAATGTATATGTATTGCATCGAAAACCTCATAATTACTTGCACAAATGAACCAAACCATATGCTTACTGATATACGCATTTTATGCTCGATTCTTAACGCATTTCCCTTTACGTTTAGCTATGTTATAATCTTAGTTTTTATGTTTTTCTTATTTAATTTGTTATTTTGAAGATATTTACGGTGGAGACTAATTACAATTTTGCGATTTTTGCAATTTCGGACCACCGGGAATTGGCCGGCCCAAAAAGCAAATTATGGGCCCATTTCTCAAAGTTTGTTTCGGCCCAAAAACCAGCCCAAGCCCATTGAATTCGGCAAGGATGCAACTTGGGGAAGAGGAAAAGTCAAAGTTATCAAGCTTGGTGACTCTTACTTGTAATGATCATGTGATGACTAAGTGTGTGACTTGCCATGGTGACTCTTGCTTAGGGTTCATAAATGGTGACTTGCCATGGTGACTCTTGCTTAGGGTTCATAAATGATGATCACACTTGGTGACTAAGGGAGTGACTTGCCATGGTGATTATTACTTGCATTTAATGAAAGAGGCAAGGTGGAAGAGAGAAGAGCAAACTCCCTTGCCTATAAATACCAAGGAGGCCGGCCATTACAAGATCATCTCTCAATTTAGAAGCCAAAGCTCTACACAAATACTCCTCCTCCATAAACACTTGAAGGTTCTCTCCACAAAGCCGAAGCATTCATCCTCCATCCTTCACAATACGCTAAGTCCCTTGTGAAGGAAAGTCATCTAGCATTCAAGACAAAAAGTGTAACCATGATCTTCACTTTCATATCTTTTGCTTTGTATTTGAATCTTTTGATGTATTGGAATACTTTGATGTATTTAATGAAGAACAAGTTTAGATTTGTGTTATATGTTCTTAAACCGATTTGTAAATTGCATGTGTTTATGATTTCTAGCCTTTTATGCATGGTTGATATAATCTTAAAGCTTCGAAAGCATGTGGTAGATAATACGCTAAGTCACTCTCTTTCGCATGTTTCGATGATCGTATGTTGTTTAGGATGTTTATACGCTAAGTTGCATTCCTACTCAATTATCAAGCATGCATATTTAGTTGGAAGTTATGAATTTCGTAACTTACAAAAGGTTTGATGCATGAAAAAGGGTAAGGTTAAAAAGATGAGATGATCACTTGTAATTAGTAGTGTAACTTCTTATTTTTAGTAAGCATAATTAGACTTTGAAGTTTCTTGATTGTTAACACTTGTCTATGAGTAAAACATGTTAGATGCTTAAGAGTTTTAGTTGTGTTTGCATGTTTTTGTACTTTAATTTTGTAGATTAAACAACCAACTTCCAATCCCCCCAAACATTTAAATTTACGCTTATTAACGAAACCATGCATGCGCCCTTAATTCCCCGGATAAAGAACGATCCCTACTCGCCAATATTATTATGACAAAAGAAGGGTTTTAAATTGCAATGCGCGTAATCTGTGTTTTTAGGGTCTACTTTGTGTTAACGTTAAATGCATGTTTTGCGCGTATCAATTTTTGGCGCCGTTGCCGGGGAATTAAAATGTTTTTGTATGATTTCGTTGTACATATGTAATTAAAAGCATGTCTAAAATTTTCGAAATACATTCTTGTTTATACTTAAAGAATTATACATACATGCTTACAACGCATACTTTTACTTATACGAATTTAGTTATACTTAGTATTTACACTTGCATAATTTATTTTCATGTTAAAGGATAGTCTTTGATTTAATTTGAGTACTAGCACTTAGTTATTAAATAAATCTCTATGGAATAGGTGGTGCCTCTTTTGTTTGTCTATCTCCTTGACCCTTCATGAAGTGTGGATTTCATCACCACACGCCATAACCTAAGTGAAGTTATGGGCATGAGGTTGTGGGCGGAGTTTACAAACATTTGAGATTGTATACTATCTTGTGAATTCGAGTAATAATTGGTTATGATGTCTAGAAGGGTTATGAATGGTGACTGGTTTTGAACTAAGAAAACAGAACACCATTGGAGTATATACTCTTACGAGTAAGCCTCGGGGTGTTTCTAAGAACAACATTGGAGTTCTTACGAGTTAGCCTCAGGTTGTTCCCAGAAATTAGTTCTCACCTCTTGCGTTACATCTATCCCAACTGGTTGATATACGCATTTTATGCTCGTTTCTTAACGCATTTCCCTTTACGTTTAGCTATGTTATTATCTTTGTTTTTATGTTTTTCTTATTTAAATTGTTATTTTGAAGATATTTACGGTGGAGATTAATAACGACGCAATTCGGAGGAATTTCGGCGATTTTGCGATTTTTGCGATTTCGGACCACCGGAAATGGGCCGGACCAAAAAATCAAATTATGGGCCGATTTCTCAACTCTTGTTTCGGCCCATTATCAAGCCCATGACCATTCAATTCGGCTAGGATTCACTTTGGGGAAGAGGAAAAGTCAACAATATCAAGCTTTGTGACTCATTTTAGTGACTAAGCTTTGTGATCATCACAAATGATGACTTGCCATGTGACTTGCCATGGTGACTCTTGCTTAGGGTTTATAAATGGTGACTTGCATGGTGACTCTTGCTTAGGGTTCATAAATGATGATCACAAATGGTGACTTGCCTAGGTGACTAAGGCTTGCATTAAATGGAGGGAGGCAAGGTGGAAGAGAGAAGGCAACATCCCTTGCCTATATAAGAGAGGAGGCAGCCATAAAACAGATCATCACTTAAATTACTAGCCAAAGCTCTACACAAATACTCTTCCACCATAAACACTTCAAGGTTTCTCAAGCAAAGCCGAAGCACATCTCCTCCATCCAAGCCGAAGCAATCCTCCTCCATCCAACACAATACGCTAAGTCCCTTGTGAAGGAAATCCATCTCCACCGTAGATCATCAAGCATTCAAGACAAAAAGTGTAACCATGATCTTCACTTTCATTTCTTTTGCTTTGTATTTGAACCTTTTGATGTATTGGAATACATTTATGTATCAAATGAAGAACAAGTTTAGATTTGTGTTTTATGTGTTTAAACCGATTCATAAGTTGCATGTGTTTATGATTTCTAGCCTTTTATGCATGTTCGATACAATCTTAAAGCTTCGTAAGCATGTGTTAGAAAATACGCTAAGTCCCTCTCTTTCGCATGTTTCGATGATCGTATGTTGTTTAGGATGTTTATACGCTAAGTTGCATTCCTACTCAATTATTAAGCATGTGTATTTAGTTAGAAGTTATGAATTTCGTAACTTACAAAAAGGTTTGATGCATGAAAAGGGTAGGCTAATAAGATGAGATGATCACATGTAATTAGTAGTGTAACTTCTTATTTTTAGCAAGCATAATTAGACTTTAAGTTTCTTGATTGTTGAAACTTGTCTATGAGTAAAACATGTTAGATGCCTAAGAGTTTTAGTTGTGTTTGCATGTTTTTGTACTTTAATTTCGTAGATTAAACAATCAACTTCCAATCCCCCCAACATTTATATTTCCGCTTATTAACGAAACTCATGCATGCGTCCTTAATTCCCCGGATAAAGAACGATCCCTACTCGCCAATATTACAAATGACAAAAGAAGGGTTTAAATTGCAATGCGCGTAATCTGTGTTTTTAAGTTAACGTGAATGCATGTTTTGCGCGTATCACTGGTCATTTCCAACAATTACGAGAATTAACGATAGTTGGTATACATTTTCGCGCGGGCCGCACGGACAAGAGATTTACTCAATAACTAAATCATGTATTCCTTTTAAATCTTAGGCGCAATCGAAACGTAGACGTACTTAAATTGATTTACATTGAGTACGAGTATTGGTTATTAAGTTTCGTTCTTTGGAATAGGTGGTGCCTCTTTTTCTGGTTTATCTCCTTAACCCTTCATGAAGTGTGGATTTCATCACCACACGCCATAACCTAAGTGAAGTTATGGGCATGAGGTTATGGGCGGAGTTTACTAAGAACTTGAGATTATATACTATCTCACAAATTTGACTGATTGTTGGATATGGTGAGTGGGTTTATGATTGGTGCCGGGTTTCGCATCTAAGCAATAGAACACCATTGGAGTATATACCGTAACTGGTTAGCCTCGGGGTGTCTCTAGGAACAACATTGGAGTATATACTCTTACGAGTAAGCCTCGGGTTGTTCTAAATATTAGTCCTTACCTCTCGCATTATCTCTATCCCTACTTGCCATTTCTAAACGTAACTAAGCTGAATTAGCGAGAGTCAGTATACATTTTCGCGCGGGCCGCACGTCCAAGAAATTTACCGAATGATCATTTCGAGTACTCTCTGTAAATCATAAGTGCATATGAATACGGATTAATACAAAACTTAGTAAATACGACATAAATCCTTTAAATAGATGGTATATCGGATTAAGCATGCTTAGACCTCTTGGAATCAGACTTCATCTTCGGATGAACGAGACCCATTGCACAGTCGAGAGCCTCTGCACCACGTACCATCGGGGCCAAAGGAAATAAATAAAACTTAGTCAAATTTTTGTGTTTGTTTGTACATTAAAAACTGTAAAGGACTAACAAACGTTATTTCGCTTGCATAACCTCTCTTAAGCTTTATGATGCTCGGATTTCACTACCGAGTACCCTAACCTAAGTGAAGTTAGGGGCATAAGACCGAAGAAGAGGTCATTCTTTGCATTCATATTTTAAACACGTAACTCGTGTGTTTTCTGCAGGTTCTAACGTTTTCTCTTATACATTCACTCCATCTTTCACGTAGGATCGTTGTTTGATGCATTTTATTGAAAAAAAAATGTGTGGTGCATAAATTCAATGTGAATTATTGTTTGCTTGTATTTGAACCTTGTTTATATATGTTCTAACTAAATTCTTAGGTTTAGCATTATATAGTGTTAATTTGCAGAAAACGTGTGTTTTAAGTTCATTACGTTCATGTACATAGCCCCTAAAATTGATTAAATCATTTGCATTACTTAGTAAATTACATTTAGTGTCTTAACTATTATAAATTTTGTGTGTTTTAGTAGTTTTTAAGTATTTGTGATTGTTTATAGTTTGCTTTGATAGTTTTACTATTTTATTTGTTATCGCTTTGTTTTCTAAATATGCCTTACGATTTTGGTTAGTATTCCTATATTCATTTTATATTTTTTTTGATACTGACACTTGGTCTTTGGTGGATGCTCAGGCTAATGAATGTCCGATCGGAATCCTGGACCATCTAGAACAAAGTTTGAGGAAATCGCAGAGAGAATAGCGAGACTTAAAGCTCAAACAGACATCCTGGATTATCCCATCATCGAGGAAGTTTCCGAGTCTTCACATTCATCAACCGACCATAGTTCAGCCTCATCAACCGACCATACTTCAGAACCGGAAGAACAAGAAGTCAACATGGCCAATGCAGGACAGTCTCTTCGTTAGCGCACCTGCTCAACAGAATGGAGCAGCGGGCCTTCAAGCATTGCTTTTCCACCACCGGGGGAAAACATGAAAGAAGTCGAGCTGAAGAGTGGTTTCCTCCACCGACTACCCATTTTTCACGGACTTTCCAATGAAGATCCGAACAAGCATCTCAAACAATTCAAATTTGTTTGTAACAGCATGAAGCCAGCCGATGCTGATACGGAACTCTTCAAGCTGAAGGCATTCCCATTCACCCTAGTCGACAGGGCCGAGTCTTGGCTTATGGAACTACCGCCGAACCATATTACCTCATGGAAGCAACTTGCGGATGTGTTCCTAGCAAAGTACTTCCCGGCCTCAAAGATCACTGTCTTGAGAAAGCAAATCACTGGCATCACACAGAAACCGGACGAGACCTTCGGCCAATATTACGACCGATTCAAGGTTTTGTGTGCCACTTGCCCATCGCATGGATTTTCCGAGACCAATCTCATGAATTACTTTTACGATGGTCTCAAGCCGATGACTTTCCTTCACAAGGGACTAAGCGTATTGTGAAGGATTGATGGCTTTGGAGGATGGATGCTTCGGCTTTGGAGGATGGATGCTTCGGCTTTGCAAGAGAACCTTGAAGTGTTTATGGAGGAGGAGTATTTGTGTAGAGCTTTGGCTTGTAAATGAGAGATGATCTGTTTTATGGCTGGCCTCCCTCTTATATATAGGCAAAGGAATTGCTCACTCTCTCTTCCACCTTGCCTCTTTCATTAAATGCTTGTAATAATCACCAAGGCTGGTCACTCCACTAGTCATCACTTATGATCATCACAAACAAGAGTCATCAAGCCTTGTCACACCTTTGGTCACCATTGTGATGATCAAAAGCAAGAGTCACCAAGCCTTGTCACCCTTTGTGATGATCACAAAGCAAGAGTCACTAAGCCTCGTCACAAAGCTTGACAACTTTGACTTTTCCTCTTCCCTCGTCACGAGCATAAAATGCGTATATCATTGTTCTTAGAGACACCCCGAGGCTAACCAGTTATGGTATATACTCCAATGGTGTTCTATTGCTTAGATCGGAAACCCGGCACCAATCATAAACCCTCTCACCATATCAAACAATCAGCCAAATTTTTGAGATAGTATATAATCTCAAGTCCTTGGTAAACTCCGCCCACAACCTCATGCCCATAACTTCACTTAGGTTATGGCGTGTGGTGATGAAATCCACACTTCATGAAGGGTTAAGGAGATAAACCAGAAAAAGAGGCACCACCTATTCCAAAGAACGAAACTTAATAACCAATACTCGTACTCAATGTAAATCAATTTAAGTACGTCTACGTTTTGATTGCGCCTAAGATTTAAAAGGAATACATGATTTAGTTATTGAGTAAATCTCTTGTCCGTGCGGCCCGCGCGAAAATGTATACCAACTATCGTTAATTCTCGTAATTGTTGGAAATGACCAGTGATACGCGCAAAACATGCATTCACGTTAACTTAAAAACACAGATTACGCGCATTGCAATTTAAACCCTTCTTTTGTCATTTGTAATATTGGCGAGTAGGGATCGTTCTTTATCCGGGGAATTAAGGACGCATGCATGAGTTTCGTTAATAAGCGGAAATATAAATGTTGGGGGGATTGGAAGTTGATTGTTTAATCTACGAAATTAAAGTACAAAAACATGCAAACACAACTAAAACTCTTAGGCATCTAACATGTTTTACTCATAGACAAGTTTCAACAATCAAGAAACTTAAAGTCTAATTATGCTTGCTAAAAATAAGAAGTTACACTACTAATTACATGTGATCATCTCATCTTATTAGCCTACCCTTTTCATGCATCAAACCTTTTTGTAAGTTACGAAATTCATAACTTCTAACTAAATACACATGCTTAATAATTGAGTAGGAATGCAACTTAGCGTATAAACATCCTAAACAACATACGATCATCGAAACATGCGAAAGAGAGGGACTTAGCGTATTTTCTAACACATGCTTACGAAGCTTTAAGATTGTATCGAACATGCATAAAAGGCTAGAAATCATAAACACATGCAACTTATGAATCGGTTTAAACACATAAAACACAAATCTAAACTTGTTCTTCATTTGATACATAAATGTATTCCAATACATCAAAAGGTTCAAATACAAAGCAAAAGAAATGAAAGTGAAGATCATGGTTACACTTTTTGTCTTGAATGCTTGATGATCTACGGTGGAGATGGATTTCCTTCACAAGGGACTTAGCGTATTGTGTTGGATGGAGGAGGATTGCTTCGGCTTGGATGGAGGAGATGTGCTTCGGCTTTGCTTGAGAAACCTTGAAGTGTTTATGGTGGAAGAGTATTTGTGTAGAGCTTTGGCTAGTAATTTAAGTGATGATCTGTTTTATGGCTGCCTCCTCTCTTATATAGGCAAGGGATGTTGCCTTCTCTCTTCCACCTTGCCTCCCTCCATTTAATGCAAGCCTTAGTCACCTAGGCAAGTCACCATTTGTGATCATCATTTATGAACCCTAAGCAAGAGTCACCATTCAAGTCACCATTTATAAACCCTAAGCAAGAGTCACCATGGCAAGTCACATGGCAAGTCATCATTTGTGATGATCACAAAGCTTAGTCACTAAAATGAGTCACAAAGCTTGATATTGTTGACTTTTCCTCTTCCCCAAAGTGAATCCTAGCAGAATTGAATGGTCATGGGCTTGATAATGGTCCGAAACAAGAGTTGAGAAATCGGCCCATAATTTGCTTTTTGGTCCGGCCCATTTTCGGAGGTCCAAAATCGCAAAAATCGCAAAATCGCCGAAATTCCTCCGAATTGCGTCGTTATTAATCTCCACCGTAAAGATCTTCAAAATAACAATTTAAATAAGGAAAACGTAAAAACTAAGATAATAACATAGCTAAACGAAAAGGGAAATGCGTTAAGAAACGGGCATAAAATGCGTATATCAAATTCCCCCACACTTAGACTTTGCTAGTCCCTTAGCAAACACTAAGTTAAACTAAGACTCCCTAAGAATTTAAAACAAAGGAAAGTACATAACTAAGCCCTTAGCTAAAATTTGTCTCAGAATTTGCATAAGTATATGGCGATGGCTCACATGAATTTCAACGTGTATGCTCAACGAATTCAAGAGATAATTGCGATATAATTTATGTAATGAACAAGTAAGACATAGAGAAAACAATGGTTATGTTATAGCTGTGCATGCTTTGAATAAAGGTTTAATCAACTCACAAGGATGCACTCATCATATTTTTCACTCATGATAAGGGTTTACTTAAGGTGTATATGAATTGAAATAAAAACCACATGAATGAAGTTAATTACTTGCACAAATGAACCAAAACCATAAGCTTACTCATGCAACTTACTCTACTAATTGAAAGCTACTCATTTTAAGGATCATAAAGGACTTTTAGTGAGGTTGCAATGGGGTTAAGGCTAAGGCATTCGATTTTTAGATATGTGGTGATAAAAACGTTCCAACGACTTAGTCTAGCACCAAATTCGTCCTCCATTTCCACTCGAAAGTTACCATGTATACTTCAATCTAAGCTACCCTTTGAGCTTTTCGGACAGGACAAAGGCCATGTTTTGTTCTATTTTTGGGCCTTCAATTTGTCGTAATCTCCAAATCCGCAAAATAAGGGGGACGTTAATCCAATTGGTTTCTACTTTAGAAAACAACATATTGCCATGAGAGATAATAATTTTTTTTTCTTTTCATTCTCTCAAATATAATTTTTTCTTTTCTTTTTGGCAATCACATACTTTTTAAGCTATTTGGACAAGTCTTTCCCCTTACTCACATTAACTCTTTTAATCTTTCCTACCAACCATAATCTTATGTGCTAGTTTCGAAAAATTTTCACCAAGTTTCCGGAACAAGGGTAAGGATATTCTATACTAGGGTAAGTGTTTAGGTATATATGGTGATGAAAGAAAAGCTTAACGTGGGCTCAATTGGTTTATCTAGGGGTGTCGCAACTTGTGCGTACAACTGGGATACATGGATATATGGCAATGTGGTGGAAAATCCTAAATGCCTTTAATCATTTCCGAAATCAAAGTATGTATCAACTTAAAAGCTTTGCAAATTGACATGAGTAAGTTCTAGCATTCTCTAGTTCATTAAAATCTATGGCAAGCAATCAAATGAGGCATATATAAGCTAGTAGCTACGAAATGGATGCATATTCACTCGAATAAAGAACAGATAGCTCAAAAGCTCACATAGGGTTCATATGATTAAAAAACTTATTCAAGCATGCGATTTTCTGTACCATGTTTTGCAATTCATATCTACTACATGTTAAAAACATAAAGAATATCTCAATTAGCACAAGAATTTGATGCATGTGATTCATACGCCATATGTGTTCGTATTGGTCAAATTTCATCATCGACTAGTTAAGGGCGTCCTAAAGACTCTGAAAAACACTAATTTAGACACAATTAAATTGTAAACCCTTCCCCCACACTTAAACTCTACATTGCCCTCAATGTACTAAAGTAGAAGTATAGAATTAAAAATGGAGTATAGGATCTACGAAAATTTTAATTTTAATACGAAAAAAGCCATTAAATTAATTAAAAGGGGAGAAGAAAACAAATCTGTTGTCTCCCTATTGGGTTGCCTCCCAATGAGCGCTCGTTTTACGTCGTTGGCTTTGGACGTGATGCATCATTTTGTTTTTGAAATGGCCGGTTCTTGGAGTTGCATCTCCTCCACGGTGTGCTCCGCAAATGCCTCAAAATATGGCTTCAAGCGATGGCCATTTACTTTGAACTCACTGCCTTTGTCGATAGATCGAATGAGAACTGCTCCATGAGGTAGAACTTGAGAAACTATGAATGGACCCATCCATCGAGAGCGAAGCTTTCCCGGAAAGAGCTTAAGTCTTGAATTGAAAAGCAATACTTTCTGCCCAGGTTCAAAACTCTTCCCGCGAATCATCTGATCGTGGATCTTTTTCGTCTTCTCTTTGTAAATCCACGCATTGTCGAAAGCATCATTTCTGATTTCTTCTAGTTCACATAGTTGTAGCTTCCGATGCAAGCCTGCGGCATCTCGATCGATGTTGAATTTCTTCACGGCCCACCATGCCTTGTGCTCCAATTCAACCGGAAGATGGCACGCCTTCCCATAAATTAATCGGAAAGGTGACATACCAATGGGGGTCTTGTAGGCAGTCCTGTAAGCCCACAATGCATCGTCTAAGCATTGACTCCAATCTTTCCGGTTTGGGCGGACGGTTCGCTCCAAAATCTTCTTGATCTCACGGTTGGAAACTTCAGCCATTCCATTTGTTTGAGGGTGGTATGGTGTGGAAACCTTGTGTTTTACGCCATACTTCCTCATTAGTGCTTCCACCGTGCGGTTGCAAAAGTGACTTCCTCCATCGCTGATTAGAACGCGTGGCATTCCAAATCTACTGAAAATGTTAGTTCGTAGGAAATCTGCAACAACTCGCGAATCATTAGTACGGGTGGCCTTTGCCTCCACCCATTTAGAAACATAATCTACTGCGAGTAAGATATAAGTACAACCATTGGAGGGAGGAAATGGTCCCATAAAATCAATACCCCACACATCAAAAATTTCAACATTAAATATGTAGTGTTGTGGCATTTGATCTCTAGGGCCTAAATTACCGAATCTCTGGCACTTATCACATGCAGCGCAATATGCATGAGCATCGTGAAATAAACTTGGCCAAAAGAAACCGCAATCTAAAATCTTAAGGGCTGTCCTCCTTGAACCAAAGTGTCCCCCACATGCTTCATTGTGACAAAAGTCTAGAATGGGCTTAAACTCACTATCCGGGATACATCTCCTAATTACTAAATCGGAGCATTGTTTCCATAAATAAGGCTCATCCCAGATAAAGGTTCTAGCATTATGCTTAAGTTTGTCACGTTGAAATTTATGCATGGTAGACGGAAACTCACCGGTAACTAAGTAATTTACGATATCTGCATACCATGGAGTTTCCGGAACAGTTACCTCAATTCCGAAGAGTTTTTCATCCGGAAAAGTGTCCTCAATTTCAACAGCCTCATTCTCACCGATCAAGCGTGATAGGTGGTCAGCGACAACATTTTCTACTCCCTTCTTATCCTTGATTTCGACGTTGAATTCTTGGAGTAGAAGTATCCATCTTATAAGCCGTGGTTTTGCGTCCTTCTTTAGCATTAGATACTTCAAAGCTGCATGATCAGTATACACAGTTACTTTATGATACGGGCAAAACATGCATTCACGTTAACTTAAAAACACAGATTACGCGCATTGCAATTTAAACCCTTCTTTTGTCATTTGTAATATTGGCGAGTAGGGATCGTTCTTTATCCGGGGAATTAAGGGCGCATGCATGGTTTCGTTAATAAGCGGAAATGTAAATGTTTGGGGGGATTGGAAGTTGGTTGTTTAATCTACGAAATTAAAGTACAAAAACATGCAAACACAACTAAAACTCTTAGGCATCTAACATGTTTTACTCATAGACAAGTTTCAACAATCAAGAAACTTAAAGTTTAATTATGCTTGCTAAAAATAAGAAGTTACACTACTAATTACATGTGATCATCTCATCTTATTAGCCTACCCTTTTCATGCATCAAACCTTTTTGTAAGTTACGAAATTCATAACTTCTAACTAAATATACATGCTTAATAATTGAGTAGGAATGCAACTTAGCGTATAAACATCCTAAACAACATACGATCATCGAAACATGCGAAAGAGAGGGACTTAGCGTATTTTCTAACACATGCTTACGAAGCTTTAAGATTGTATCAAACATGCATAAAAGGCTAGAAATCATAAACACATGCAACTTATGAATCGGTTTAAACACATAAAACACAAATCTAAACTTGTTCTTCATTTGATACATAAATGTATTCCAATACATCAAAAGGTTCAAATACAAAGCAAAAGAAATGAAAGTGAAGATCATGGTTACACTTTTTGTCTTGAATGCTTGATGATCTACGGTGGAGATGGCTTTCCTTCACAAGGGACTTAGCGTATTGTGAGGGATGGAGAATGATAGCTTCGGCTTGGAGGAGGAGATGGATGCTTCGGTTTGGAATGGAGGAGGAGATGCTTCGGCTTGGAATGGAGGAGATGGATGCTTCGGCTTGGAATGGAGGAGATGGATGCTTCGGCTTTGTGTGAACCTTCAAGTGTTTAATGGTGGAGGAGTATTTGTGTAGAGCTTTGGCTTAGTAAAATGAGTGATCTTTTGAATGGTTCAGCCTCCCTTGGTATTTATAGGCAAGGATGTTTGCCTTCTCTCTTCCACCTTGCCTCCTTCCATTAAATGCAAGCAATGATCAATATGGCAAGTCACCATGCAAGTCACCATGTGTGATCATCATTTACAAGCCCAAAGCAAGAGTCACCATGGCAAGTCATCTTTTGTGATGATCATTTATTAACCCTAAGCAAGAGTCACCATTTGTGATGATTAGCTTGATAAGCTTGACTTTTCAACTTCCCCAAAGGGCATCCTTGCCGAATTGAATGTGTTTGGGCCTTATAATGGGCCGAAATAAAAGTTGTCCATGAATACTTCAATAATTTTTTCAATGTATTCGGAGAAAATTGAGAGCATGCAACGTTGAAATGTACCTGGTGCATTACATAGTCCAAATGGCATTCGGCGATATGCAAACGTTCCGAAAGGGCATGTGAACGTTGTCTTTTCTTGATCTTCCTCCGCAATGCTAATTTGGTTGTAGCCGGAGTATCCGTCGAGAAAACAATAAAATGCATGGCCGGCTAATCTTTCCAGCATTTGGTCGATGAATGGTAAGGGAAAATGATCCTTGCGGGTTGCGGCGTTGAGCTTCCGGTAATCAATGCACACTCGGTGTCCAGTGATCGTCCGTTGTGGCACAAGTTCATTTTCCAGATTCTCGACGACGGTAATTCCCGATTTCTTAGGTACTACCTGCACTGGGGAAACCCAACGGCTATCAGAAATAGGGTAAATAACTCCACAGTCCATGAGTTTAATTACCTCCTTTTTTACCACCTCCATCATCGGAGGGTGGAGCCGACGTTGTGCTTCCCGCGTAGGCTTGGTGCCTTCTTCAAGGAAAATCCTATGCACACATGTTGCTGGATTTATTCCCTTGATGTCCGCAAGTGTCCAGCCTATTACGGGTTTGTACCGTTTGAGCATACTCACGAGCTTCTCCTCCTGTTCCTCTTCTAGCGCGGACGAAATAATGACCGGTAAAGTTTCATTCTCGCCTAAGTACGCATACTTCAGATGGTCCGGTAGTAGCTTGAGTTCTAAAACTGGAGCTTCTACGATGGAAGGAACCATTTTATTAGTACCAAAAGTAATTGGTAAAGGGGGAGAAAAGCTTACTTTTCGTGGTGCAGCATTTAGGGCCATGGCCATATCTTGAATACGAGGTTCAAGCTCTAGTAAGGCCTCGAGAAGGCCGTCATGCCCAAGTTAAATGGCCATGTCGAGTTCATCCTCATTGATGGTGTCGAGGTAGCCTTGTGCTAAGGTATCCACGGGATCGTATGTCGAAATGGCAGCTACGCTCGACATTGGAAACTTCATCCCGTCCAGGATGTTGAACTCGATTCTTTCTCCATCAATCTCCATGGAGAAAGTGCCTTGAAACACATCAATCTTCGTTCTCGCAGTCCGCATGAAAGGTCGCCCAAGCAGTAGTGGCGTGGTGTTTAGTGGACTCTCTTCCATGTCAACTATATAGAAATCGGCTGGGAATATCAAGTTGTTGACTTGCACGAGAACGTCTTCTACGTATCCCCTCGGATACTTGTGGGTGCGATCGGCTAATTGGATGACAACACCATCTTGCTTGAGATCTCCAAGCTCCATCGATTCGAAAAGATAGTAAGGCATGACGTTGATGGAAGCTCCGAGATCAAGCATCACGTCTTTGAAGTGGTTGTCACCGATTACGCAAGGAACTGCAAAGCTCCCTGGGTCCTTCAGTTTTGGGGGTAGCCGACGCTGCAAAACCGCCGAAACGGTTGCGTTCACCTTCACAACCTCCTTCTCTCGAGTTTGCCTCCTCTGTGTGCATAATTCTTTCAGAAACTTTGCGTATATCGGCACCTGTTTTATGCACTCGATCAAGGGAAAATTCACTTGCACCTTTCGGAAGATGTCCAAAATATCTTCATATTGGGCATCCTTCTTCTTTGATTTTGACAATCTGCTAGGGAAAGGTGCAACAGCAAACGGAGAATTAGTAATAACCGTATTTGAAGGAATATGGTTTTTACCTTTGATTGGGGTAGGATGTGGAGGTGATTGTGCCTTGGTGACATTAGGCGTCACCTTCTTTTTCTCGGCCTCTTGAATTGCCGGATCGATCTCATCTTCTTCTTCGTTGGTGATGTCCTCGATGGTGACTTCATCAAGATGAGATCGCTTGGTCTTTGGCTCTTCAAGTGTCTTCCCACTCCTTGTGACTATAGCATTCACGTTTCTTTGATTTGGAGTGGTTTGAGGTGGAAGCCGACCGGTTTCCTTGATTTGGCCCATGAAATCAACAAGTTGGCCAAGCTGCTTCTTCACTTCGGTGATGTCGCGGCCATGTGAGTCAAGTGTCTCCTTTGTCTTCGATTGTCCGTCGAGGAGAACTTGAGTGGAGGCCGAAAGTTGCGACAACATTTTGTCGTAATCCGGATTGGTGAAGGATTGCGAAGACGAACCCTGCTGCATCGGTGGCCTTGGTTGAAATGGAGGGCGTTGGTAGCTTTGTTGAGGTGCTGGAGGGTTCAAAGTTCCCTCGTTGCTGCTCCATCTAAACCCCGGATGATCACGGTTGACATAGTTGTTGTAATTGTTATACCGTTGTCCTCCCTGATATCCGCCGATGGCGTTAGCGTGCTCCGGCTCGCTTGCCTGCTCTGGCGCTTGAGGGCATTGGTCATTGTGGTGACCTTGTGATTGACATATGCCGCAAACAGGCCGTTGAGTTGCCCTGGCTCTTGTCGTCTCGAGATCTAAAACCTTCTCTAGCATATGAGCTAGTTTGTCGTATTTTTCGTCCGCGTCGGTTGTTGAACTCGCTTCACCGACTGCTCGTCTGTTTGACATTCCGTATTGTGCATCATTATTCGCCCGATTTTCAAGGAGAGTTCTGGCTTCGATTTCGGTTAAGTCCATGAATGCACCTGTAGCTGCTGCATCTAGCAATTCCCTATCGATCGGCTTGAGACCATCGTAAAAGTAATTCATGAGATTGGTCTCGGAAAATCCATGCGATGGGCAAGTGGCACACAAAACCTTGAATCGGTCGTAATATTGGCCGAAGGTCTCGTCCAATTTCTGTGTGATGCCAGTGATTTGCTTTCTCAAGACGGTGATTTTTGAGGCCGGGAAGTACTTCGCTAGGAACATGTCCGCAAGTTGCTTCCATGAAGTGATATGGTTCGGCGGTAGTTCCATAAGCCAAGACTCGGCCCTGTCGACTAGGGTGAATGGAAATGCCTTCAGCTTGAAGAGCTCCGTATCAGCATCGGCTGGCTTCATGCTGTTACAAACAAATTGGAATTGTTTGAGATGCTTGTTTGGATCTTCATTGGAAAGTCCGTGAAAAATGGGTAGTCGGTGGAGGAAACCACTCTTCAGCTCGACTTCTTTCATGTTTTCCCCCGGTGGTGGAAAAGCAATGCTTGAAGGTCCGCTGCTCCATTCGGTTGAGCAGGTGCGCTGGCGAAGAGACTGTCCTGCATTGGCCATGTTGATTTCTTGTGCTTCTGCTTCTGAATTGTGGTCGGTTGATGAGGCTAAAGTATGGTCGGTTGATGAATGTGAAGACTCGGAACCTTCCTCGATGATGGGATGATCCAGGATGTCAGTTTGAGCTTTAAGTCTCGCTATTCTCTCTGCGATCTCCTCAAACTTTGTTCTAGATGGTCCAGGATTCCGATCGGACATTCATTAGCCTGAGCATCCACCAAAGACCAAGTGTTAGTATCAACAAATAATTTGAGATGAATATAGAAATACTAACCAAAATCGTAAGGCGTATTTAGAAAACAAAGCAATAACAAATAGTAAAACTATCAAAACATACTATAAATACTCACAAACACTTAAAAACTACTAAAACACACAAAATTTATAATAGTTTAAGACACTAGGTGTAATTTACTAAGTAATGCAAATGAATTAATCAATTTTAGGGCTATGCAAAAGAATGTAATAAACTTAAAACATACGTTTTCTGCAAATTAACACTATATAATGCTAAACCCAAGAATTTAGTTAGAACATATATAAACAAAGTTCAAATACAAGCAAACAATAATTCACATCGAATTTATGCACCACACACATTTTTTTTTCAATAAAATGCATTAAACAACAATCCTACATGAAAGATGGAGTGCATGCATAAGAGAAAACGTTAGAACCTGCAGAAAACACACGAGTTACGTGCTAAAAAAAATGAATGCAAAGAATGACCTCTTCTTCGATCTTATGTCCCTAACTTCACTTAGGTTAGGGTACTCGGTAGTGAAATCCGAGTATCATAAAGCCTAAAAAGAGGTTATGCAAGCTAAGTAACGTTTGTTAGTCCTTTACAGTTTTTAATGCACAAACAAACACAAAAATTTGACTAAGTTTTATTTATTTCCTTTGGCCCCGATGGTACGTGGTGCAGAGGCTCTCGACTGTGCAATGGGTCTCGTTCATCCGAAGATGAAGTCTGATTCCAGGAGGTCTAAGCATGCATAATCCGATATACCATCTATTTAAAGGATTATGTCGTATTTATTGGGTTCGTATATTTATCCGTATTCGTATGTACTTTATGATTTACAGAGAGTACGCGAAATGATCATTCGGTAAATTTCTTGGACGTGCGGCCCGCGCGAAAATATATACCGACTACAATTCAGCTTAGTTACGTTTAGAAATGGTTAGTAGGAATAGAGATAACGCGAGAGGTAAGGACTAATATTTAGAACAACCCGAGGCTTACTCGTAAGAGTATATACTCCAATGTTGTTCCTAGAGACACCCCGAGGCTAACCAGTTACGGTATATACTCCAATGGTGTTCTATTGCTTAGATCCGAAACCCGGCACCAATCATAAACCCATTCACCATATCCAACAATCAGCCAAATTTGTGAGATAATATATAATCTCAAGTTTTTAGTAAACTCCGCCCACAACCTCGTGCCCATAACTTCACTTAGGTTATGGCGTGTGGTGATGAAATCCACACATCACGAAGGGTTAAGGAGATAAACCAGAAAAAGAGGCACCACCTATTCCAAAGAACGAAACCTTATAACCAATACTCGTGCTCAATGTAAATCAATTTAAGTACGTCTACGTTTTGATTGCGCCTATGATTTAAAAGGAATACACGACTTAGTTATTGAATAAATCTCTTGTCCGTGCGGCCCGCGCGAAAATGTATACCAACTATCGTTAATCCTCGTAATTGTTGGAAATGACCAGTTGGGATAGATGTAACGCGAGAGGTGAGAACTAATTTCTGGGAACAACCTGAGGCTAACTCGTAAGAGTATATACTCCAATGTTGTTCTTAGAAACACCCCGAGGCTTACTCGTAAGAGTATGTACTCCATTGGTGTTCTGTTTTCTTAGTTCAAAACCCGTCACCAATCATAACCCTTCTAGACATCATAACCAACTCTTACTCGAAATCACAAGATAGTATACAATCTCAAGTGTTTGTAAACTCCGCCCACAACCTCGTGCCCATAACTTCACTTAGGTTATGGCGTGTGGTGATGAAATCCACACATCACGAAGGGTTAAGGAGATAGACAAACAAAAGAGGCACCACCTATTCCATAGAGATTTATTTAATATCTAAGTACTAGTACTCAAATTAAATCAAAGACTATCCTTTAACATGAAAATAAATTATGCAAGTGTAAAATAAACTAAGTATGAATAAATTCGTATAAGTAAAAGTATGCATTGTAAACATGTATGTAAATTTCTTTAAGTATAAACAAGAATGAACAAGTATGTACTTCGAAAAATTATAGACATGCTTTTAATCACAAATGTACAACGAAATCATACAAAAACATTCTAACTCCCCGGCAACGGCGCCAAAAATTGATACGCGCAAAACATGCTTTTAACATTAACACAAAGTAGACCCTAAAAACACAGATTACGCGCATTGCAATTTAAACCCTTCTTTTGTCATTTGTAATATTGGTGAGTAGGGATCGTTCTTTATCCGGGGAATTAAGGGCGCATGCATGGTTTCGTTAATAAGCGTAAATGTAAATGTTTGGGGGGATTAGAAGTTGGTTGTTTTAATCTACGAAATTAAAGTACATAACATGCAAACACAACTAAACTCTTAGACATCTAACATGTTTTACTCATAGACAAGTTTCAACAATCAAGAAACTTAAAGTCTAATTATGCTTGCTAAAAATAAGAAGTTACACTACTAATTACATGTGATCATCTCATCTTATTAACCTACCCTTTTCATGCATCAAACCTTTTTGTAAGTTACGAAATTCATAACTTCTAACTAAATACACATGCTTAATAATTGAGTAGGAATGCAACTTAGCGTATAAACATCCTAAACAACTTACGATCATCGAAACATGCGAAAGAGAGGGACTTAGCGTATTTTCTAACACATGCATTCGAAGCTTTAAGATTGTATCAAACATGCATAAAAGGCTAGAAATCATAAACACATGCATATTACAAATCGGTTTAAACACATAAAACACAAATCTAAACTTGTTCTTCATTTGATACACAAATCTAAACTTGTTATTCCAATACATCAAAAGATTCAAATACAAAGCTAAAGAAATGAAAGTGAAGATCATGGTTACACTTTTTGTCTTGAGTGCTTGATGAACTACGGTGGAGATGGCTTTCCTTCACAAGGGACTTAGCGTATTGTGAGGGATGGAGGATGATAGCTTCGGCTTGGAGGAGGAGATGGATGCTTCGGTTTGGAATGGAGGAGGAGATGCTTCGGCTTGGAATGGAGGAGGAGATGCTTCGGCTTTGTGTGAACCTTCAAGTGTTTAATGGTGGAGGAGTATTTGTGTAGAGCTTTGGCTTAGTAAAATGAGTGATGCCTTGAATGGTTCGGCCTCCCTTGGTATTTATAGGCAAGGATGTTTGCCTTCTCTCTTCCACCTTGCCTCCTTCCATTAAATGCAAGCAATGATCAATATGGCAAGTCACACACTTAGTCACCATGTGTAGTCACCATTTGGGAACCCTAAGCAAGAGTCACCATGCTAGTCACCATGGCAAGTCATCTTTTCATTTAATGCAAGCAAGAGTCACCAAAATGAGTCACTAGCTTGATATTGTTGACTTTTCCTCTTCCCCACTTTGCTTCCTAGCCGAATTGAATGTGTTTGGGCCATATAATGGGCCGAAATAAAAGTTGAGAATTCGGCCCACAATTTGCTTTTTGGGCCGGCCCATTTTCGGAGGTCCAAAATCGCAAAAATCGCAAAATCGCCGAAATTCCTCCGAATTGCGTCGTTATTAATCTCCACCGTAAATATCTTCAAAATAACATATTAATTAAGAAAAACTAAGAAATTAAGATTATAACATAGCTAAACGAAAAGGGAAATGCGTTAAGAAACGAGCATAAAATGCGTATATCAATTGCCATGAGAGATAATAATTTTTTTTTCTTTTCATTCTCTCAAATATAATTTTTTCTTTTCTTTTTGGCAATCTTTTACTTTTTAAGCTATTTGGACAAGTCTTTCCCCTTACTCACATTAACTCTTTTAATCTTTCCTACCAACCATAATCTTATGTGCTAGTTTCGAAAAATTCTCACCAAGTTTCCGGAACAAGGGTAAGGACATTCTATACTAGGGTAAGTGTTTAGGTATATATGGTGATGAAAGAAAAGCTTAACGTGGGCTTAATTGGTTTATCTAGGGGTGTCGCAACTTGTGCGTACAACTGGGATACATGGATATATGGCAATGTGGTGGAAAATCCTAAATGCCTTTAATCATTTCCGAAATCAAAGTATGTATCAACTTAAAAGCTTTGCAAATTGACATGAGTAAGTTCTAGCATTCTCTAGTTCATTAAAATCTATGGCAAGCAATCAAATGAGGCATATATAAGCTAGTAGCTACGAAATGGATGTATATTCACTCGAATAAAGAACAGATAGCTCAAAAGCTCACATAGGGTTCATATGATTAAAAACTTATTCAAGCATGCGATTTCTGTACCATGTTTTTGCAATTCATATCTACTACATGTTAAAAACATAAAGAATATCTCAATTAGCACAAGAATTCGATGCATGTGATTCATACGCCATATGTGTTCGTATCGATCAAATTTCATCATCGACTAGTTAAGGGCGTCCTAAAGACTCTGAAAAACACTAATTTAGACACAATTAAATTCTAAACCCTTCCCCCACACTTAAACTCTACATTGCCCTCAATGTACTAAAGTAGAAGTATAGAATAAAAATGGAGTATAGGATCTAAGAAAATTTTAATCTAATACGCAAAAAGCCATTAAATTAATTAAAAGGGGAGAAGAAAACAAATCTGTTGTCTCCCTATTGGGTTGCCTCCCAATGAGCGCTTGTTTTACGTCGTTAGCTTTGGACGTGATGCATCATTTTGTTTTTGAAATGGCCGGTTCTTGGAGTTGCATCTCCTCCACGGTGTGCTCCGCAAATGCCTCAAAATAGGGCTTCAAGCGATGGCCATTTACTTTGAACTCACTACCTTTGTCGATAGATCGAATGAGAACTGCTCCATGAGGTAGAACTTGAGAAACTATGAATGGCCCCATCCATCGAGAGCGAAGCTTTCCCGGAAAGAGCATAAGTCTTGAATTGAAAAGCAATACTTTCTGCCCAGGTTCAAAACTCTTCCCGCGAATCATCTGATCGTGGATCTTTTTCGTCTTCTCTTTGTAAATCCACGCATTGTCGAAAGCATCATTTCTGATTTCTTCTAGTTCACATAGTTGTAGCTTCCGATGCAAGCCTGCGGCATCTCGATCGATGTTGAATTTCTTCACGGCCCACCATGCCTTGTGCTCCAATTCAACCGGAAGATGGCATGCCTTCCCATAAATTAATCGGAAAGGTGACATACCAATGGGGGTCTTGTAGGCAGTCCTATAAGCCCACAATGCATCGTCTAAGCATTGACTCCAATCTTTCCGGTTTGGGCGGACGGTTCGCTCCAAAATCTTCTTGATCTCACGGTTGGAAACTTCAGCCATTCCATTAGTTTGAGGGTGGTATGGTGTGGAAACCTTGTGTTTTACGCCATACTTCCTCATTAGTGCTTCCACCGTGCGGTTGCAAAAGTGACTTCCTCCATCGCTGATTAGAACGCGTGGCATTCCAAATCTACTGAAAATGTTAGTTCGTAGGAAATCTGCAACAACTCGCGAATCATTAGTACGGGTGGCCTTTGCCTCCACCCATTTAGAAACATAATCTACTGCGAGTAAAATGTAAGTAAAACCATTGGAAGGAGGAAATGGTCCCATAAAATCAATACCCCACACATCAAAAATTTCAACATTAAATATGTAGTGTTGTGGCATTTGATCTCTAGGGCCTAAATTACCGAATCTATGGCACTTATCACATGCAGCACAATATGCATGAGCATCGCGAAATAAACTAGGCCAAAAGAAACCGCAATCTAAAATCTTAAGGGCTGTCCTCCTAGAACCAAAGTGTCCCCCACATTAATACGCGCAAAACATGCATTCACGATAACACAAAGTCGACCCTAAAAACATCGATTACGCGCATTGCAATTTAAACCCTTCTTTTGTCATTTATAATATCGGCGAGTAGGGATCGTTCTTTATCCGGGGAATTAAGGGCGCATGCATGGTTTCGTTATTAAGCGGAAATATAAAAGTTTGGGGGGATTGGAAATTGGTTATTTAATCTACGAAATTAAAGTACATAACATGCAAACACAACTAAAACTCTTAGGTATCTAACATGTTTTACTCATAGACAAGTTTCAACAATCAAGAAACTTAAAGTCTAATTATGCTTGCTAAAAATAAGAAGTTACACTACTAATTACATGTGATCAACTCATCTTATTAACCTACCCTTTTCATGCATCAAACCTTTTTGTAACTTGCGAAATTCATAACTTCTAACTAAATACACATGCGTGATAATTGTGTAGGAATGCAACTTAGCGTATAAACATCCTAAACAACTTACGATCATCGAAACATGCAAAAGAGAGGGACTTAGCGTATTTTCTAATACATGCATTCGAAGCTTTAAGATTGTATCAAACATGCATAAAAAGCTATAAATCACAAACACATGCATATTACAAATCGGTTTAGGCACATGAAACACAAATCTAAACTTGTTATTCATTTGATACACAAATCTAAACTTTCTAAACTTGTTATTCCAATACATCAAAAGATTCAAATACAAAGCTAAAGAAATGAGAGTGAAGATCATGGTTACACTTTTTGTCTTGAGTGCTTGATGAACTACGGTGGAGATGGACTTCCTTCACAAGGGACTTAGCGTATTGTGTTGGATGGAGGAGGCTTGATAGCTTCGGCTTGGAAGGAGTAACCTTGCTTGCTTCGGCTTGGAATGGTAAAGGATGTGCTTCGGCTTTGTAATGAACTTTGGAGTGTTTATGGTGGAAGAGTATTTGTGTAGAGCTTTGGCTTGTAAAATGAGAGATGTCTTGAATGGTTCAGCCTCCCTTGGTATTTATAGGCAAGGATGTTTGCCTTCTCTCTTCCACCTTGCCTCCTCCATTTAATGCATGCAATGATCATTAAGGCAAGTCACACACTTAGTCACACACTTAGTCACCATTGCCGAACCCTAAGCATGAATCACCTAGCTTGTCACCATGGCAAGTCATCTTTTCATTCAATGCAAAGCAAGAGTCACCTAGTGTAGTCACCATTTGGGAACCCTAAGCATGAATCACCATGTGTAGTCACCATTTGTGATTATTAGCTTGATAATGTTGACTTGCCCTTTCAAAACAAGACTTTTCCTCTTCACCAAAAGGCATCTAGGCCGAATTACATGGGTTTGGGCTTGTTAATGGGCCGAAACAAGAGTTGAGAAATCGGCCCATAATTTGCTTTTTGGGCCGGCCCATTTTTCGTGGTCCGAAATCGCAAAAATCGCAAAATCGCCGAAATTCCTCCGAATTGCGCCGTTATTAATCTCCACCGTAAATATCTTCAAAATAACAATTTAAGTAAGGAAAACATAAAAACTAAGATAATAACATAGCTAAACGAAAAGGGAAATGCGTTTAAGAAACGAGCATAAAATGCGTATATCAAATTCCCCCACACTTAGACTTTGCTAGTCCCTTAGCAAACACTAAGTTAAACTAAGACTCTCTAAGAATTTAAAACAAAAGAAAGAACAACTAAGCCCTTAGCTAAAATTTGTCTCAGAATTTGCATAAGTATATGGCGATGGCTCACATGAATTTCAACGTGTATGCTCAACAAATTCAAGAGATAATTGCGATATAATTTATGTAATGAACAAGTAAGACATAGAGAAAACAATGGTTATGTTATAGCTGTGCATGCTTTGAATAAAGGTTTAATCAACTCACAAGGATGCACTCATCATATTTTTCACTCATGAAAATGGTTCACTTAAAGTGTATATGAATTGAAATGAAAACCACATGAATAAAGTTTGATTACTTGCACAAATGAACCAAAACCATAAGCTTACTCATGCAACTTACTCTACTAATTGAAAGCTACTCATTTTAAGGATCATAAAGGACTTTTAGTGAGGTTGTAATGGGGTTAAGGCTAAGGCATTCGAAATTTAGATATGTGGTGATAAAAACGTTCCAACGACTTAGTCTAGCACCAAATTCGTCCTCCATCTCCACTCGAATGTTACCATGTATACTTCAATTTAAACTACCCTTTGAGCTTTTCGGACAGGACAAAGGCCATATTTGTTCTATTTTTGGGCCTTCAATTTATCGTAAACTCCAAATCCGTAAATAAGGGGGACGTTAATCCAAATGGTTATTCTTAGAACACAACATATTGCCATGAGAGATACTAATTTTTTTTTTTTCTTTTCATTCTCTCAAATATATTTTTTTTCTTTTCTTTTTTTGGCAATCACATACTTTTTTTTTAGCTATTTGGACAAGTCTTTCCCCTTACTCACATTAACTCTTCCAATCTTTCCTACCGAACCACCATCTTATGTGCTAGTTTCGAAAAATTCTCACCAAGTTTCCGGAACAAAGGTAAGGATATTCTATACTAGGGTAAGTGTTTAGGTATATATGGTGATGAAAGAAAAGCTTAACGTGGGCTCAATTGGTTTATCTAGGGGTGTCGCAACTTGTGCGTACAATTGGGATACATGGATATATGGCAATGTGGTGGAAAATCCTAAATGCCTTTAATCATTTCCAAAATCAAAGTATGTATCAACTTAAAAGCTTTGCAAATTGACATGAGTAAGTTCTAGTATTCTCTAGTTCATTAAAATCTATGGCAAGCAATTAAATGAGGCATATATAAGCTAGTAGCCACGAAATGGATGCATATTCACTCGAATAAAGAAAAGATAGCTCAAAAGCTCACATAGGGTTCATATGATTAAAAACTTATTCAAGCATGCGATTTCTGTACCATGTTTTGCAATTCATATCTACTACATGTTAAAAACATATAGAATATCTCAATTAGCACAAGAATTCGATGCATGTGATTCATACGCCATATGTGTTCGTATTGATCCAATTTCATCATTGACTAGTTAAGGGCATCCTAAAGACTCTGAAAAACACTAATTTAGACACAATTAAATTGTAAACCCTTCCCCCACACTTAAACTTTACATTGCCCTCAATGTACTTAAAGTAAATGTATAGAATTAAACATGGAGTATAGGATCTATGAAACTTTTAATCTAATACGCAAAAAGCCATTAAATTAAGTAAAAGGGGAGAAGAAAACAAATCTGTTGTCTCCCTATTGGGTTGCCTCCCAATGAGCGCTGGTTTTACGTCGTTAGCTTTGGACGTGATGCATTAGTTTGGTTTTGAAATGGCCGGTTCTTGGAGTTGCATCTCCTCCACGGTGTGCTCCACAAATGCCTCAAAATAGGGCTTCAAGCGATGGCCATTTACTTTGAACTCACTACCCTTGTCGATAGATCGAATGAGAACTGCTCCATGAGGTAGGACTTGAGAAACTATGAATGGCCCCATCCATCGAGAGCGAAGCTTTCCCGGAAAGAGCTTAAGTCTTGAATTGAAAAGCAATACTTTCTGCCCCGGTTCAAAACTCTTCCCGCGAATCATCTGATCGTGGATCTTTTTCGTCTTCTCTTTGTAGATCCACGCATTGTCGAAAGCATCATTTCTGATTTCTTCAAGTTCACAAAGTTGAAGCTTCCGATGCAAGCCTGCGGCATCTCGATCGATGTTGAATTTCTTCACGGCCCACCATGCCTTGTGCTCTAGTTCAACCGGAAGATGGCACGCCTTCCCATAAATTAATCGGAAAGGGGACATACCGATGGGGGTCTTGTAGGCAGTCCTGTAAGCCCACAATGCATCGTCTAAGCATTGACTCCAATCTTTCCGGTTGGGGCGGACGGTTCGCTCCAAGATCTTCTTTATCTCACGGTTGGAAACTTCAGCCATTCCATTGGTTTGAGGGTGGTATGGTGTGGAAACCTTGTGTTTGACGCCATACTTCCTCATTAGTGCTTCCACCGTGCGGTTGCAAAAGTGACTTCCTCCATCGCTGATTAGAACGCGTGGCATTCCAAATCTACTGAAAATGTTAGTTCGTAGGAAATCTGCAACAACTCGCGAATCATTAGTACGGGTGGCCTTTGCCTCCACCCATTTAGAAACATAATCTACTGCGAGTAAGATGTAAGTAAAACCATTGGAGGGAGGAAATGGTCCCATAAAGTCAATACCCCACACATCAAAAATTTCAACATTAAATATGTAGTGTTGTGGCATTTGATCTTTAGGTCCTAAATTACCGAATCTTTGGCACTTATCACATGTAGCGCAATATGCATGAGCATCGCGAAATAAACTAGGCCAAAAGAAACCGCAATCTAAAATTTTAAGGGCTGTCCTCCTAGAACCAAAGTGTCCCCCACATGCTTCATTGTGACAAAAGTCTAAAATAGGCTTGAATTCACTATCCGGGATACATCTCCTAATTACTAAATCGGAGCATTGTTTCCACAAATAAGGCTCATCCCAGATAAATGTTCTAGCATTATGCTTAAGTTTGTCACGTTGAAATTTATGCATGGTAGACGGAAACTTACCGGTAACTAAATAATTAACGATATCGGCATACCAAGGAGTTTCCGAAGTAGTTACCTCAATTCCGAAGAGTTTTTCATCCGGAAAAGTTTCTTCAATCTCGATAGGCTCATGGTCACCTATCAAACGTGATAGGTGGTCAGCGACGACGTTTTCTACTCCCTTCTTATCCTTGATTTCTATGTTGAATTCTTGGAGTAGAAGTATCCATCTGATAAGCCGTGGTTTTGCGTCCTTCTTGAGCATTAGATACTTCAAAGCTGCATGGTCGGTAAACACAGTTACTTTAGTTTGAAGTAAATAAGATCGAAATTTATCTAAAGCAAAAACCACGGCAAGAAACTCCTTCTCGGTGGTAGTATAATTTCTTTGCGCTTCATCAAGCGTCCGAGAGGCGTAATAGATTACGCAAGGCTTCTTGTCCTTCCGCTGACCCAAGACGGCTCCTACGGCATAATCCGAGGCGTCGCACATGAGTTCAAATGGCAGAGACCAATCAGGGCTGCATAAAATAGGAGCGCTCGTAAGAAGCTCCTTCAACTTGTTGAAGGCAGCGTTGCATTCTTCATCAAAGACGAACGGGGTCTCCTTTTGCAGCAGTTTACACAAGGGGCGAGAGATGTGGGAAAAGTCCTTGATAAACCTACGATAAAATCCTGCGTGTCCAAGAAATGAACGAATCTCTCTAACCGAAGTTGGAGAGGGTAAGTGACGCACAAGATCTACTTTAGATTTATCTACTTCTAACCCTTTTTCAGAGATAATATGACCTAACACTATCCCTTGCGTAACCATGAAATGGCACTTCTCCCAATTAAGCACCAAGTTCGTTTCAACGCATCTTTTTAAAATAGTTTCTAGATTGTTTAAGCATGCATCAAAATCATTCCCGAATACACTAAAGTCGTCCATGAATACTTCAATAATGTTTTCAATGTACTCGGAGAAAATTGAGAGCATGCAACGTTGAAATGTACCTGGTGCGTTACACAGTCCAAATGGCATGCGGCGATATGCAAACGTTCCGAACGGGCACGTGAACGTTGTCTTTTCTTGATCCTCCTCCGCAATGCTAATTTGGTTGTAGCCGGAGTATCCGTCGAGAAAACAATAAAATGCATGGCCGGCTAATCTTTCCAGCATTTGGTCGATGAATGGTAAGGGAAAATGATCCTTGCGGGTCGCGGCGTTGAGCTTCCGGTAATCAATGCACACTCGGTGTCCAGTGATCGTCCGTTGTGGCACAAGCTCATTTTCCAGATTCTCGACGACGGTTATTCCCGATTTCTTGGGTACTACCTGCACTGGGGAAACCCAACGGCTATCAGAAATAGGGTAAATAACTCCACAGTCCATGAGTTTAATTACCTCCTTTTTTACCACCTCCATCATCGGAGGGTGGAGCCGACGTTGTGCTTCCCGCGTAGGCTTGGTGCCTTCTTCAAGGAAAATCCTATGCACACAAGTTGCTGGATTTATTCCCTTGATGTCCGCAAGTGTCCAGCCTATTGTGGGCTTGTACCGTTTGAGCACACTTACGAGCTTCTCCTCCTGTTCTAAAACGGGAGCTTCTACAATGGAAGGAACCATTTTATTAGTACCAAAAGTAATTGGTATAGGAGGAGAAAAGCTTACTTTCCGTGGTGCGGCATTTAGGGCCATGGCCATGTCTTGGATTCGAGGTTCAAGCTCTAGTAAGGCCTCGAGAAGGCCGTCATGTCCAAGTTGAATGGCCATGTCGAGTTCATCCTCGTTGATGGTGTCGAGGTAACCTTGTGCTAAGGTATCCACGGGATCGTATGTCGAAATGGCAGCTACGCTCGACATTGGAAACTTCATCCCGTCCAGGATGTTGAACTCGATTCTTTCTCCATCAATCTCCATGGAGAAAGTGCCTTGGAAAACATCAATCTTCGTCCTCGCAGTCCGCATGAAAGGTCGCCCAAGTAGCAATGGCGTGGTGTTCAGTGGACTCTCTTCCATGTCAACTATGTAAAAATCGGCTGGGAATATCAAGTTGTTGACTTGTACGAGAACGTCTTCTACGTATCCCCTCGGATACTTGTGGGTGCGATCGGCTAACTGGATGACAACACCATCTTGCTTGAGATCTCCAAGCTCCATTGATTCGAAAAGATAGTAAGGCATGACGTTGATGGAAGCTCCGAGATCAAGCATCACGTCTTCAAAGTGGGTGTCACCGATTACGCAAGGAACTGCAAAGCTCCCTGGGTCCTTCAGTTTTGGGGGTAGCCGACGCTGCAAAACCGCCGAAACGGTTGCGTTCACCTTCACGACCTCCTTCTCTCGAGTTTGCCTCCTCTGAGTGCATAATTCTTTCAGAAACTTGGCGTATATAGGCACTTGCTTTATGCACTCGATCAAGGGCAAATTCACTTGCACCTTTCGGAAGATGTCCAGGATATCTTCATATTGGGCATCCTTCTTCTTTGATTTTGCTAATCTGCTTGGGAAAGGTGCAACAGCAAACGGAGAATTAGTAATCACCGTATTTGAAGGAATAGGGCTTTTACCTTTGATTGGGGTAGGTTGTGGAGGTGATTGTGCCTTGGTGACATTAGGCGTCACCTTCTTTTTCTCGGCCTCTTGAATTGCCGGATCGATCTCATCTTCTTCTTCGTTGGTGATGTCTTCGATGGTGACTTCATCAAGATGAGATCGCTTGGTCTTTGGTTCCTCAAGTATCTTCCCACTCCTTGTGACTATAGCATTCACGTTTCTTTGATTAGGAGTGGTTTGAGGTGGAAGCCGACCGGTTTCCTTGATTTGGCCCATGAAATCAACAAGCTGGCCAAGCTGCTTCTTCACTTCGGTGATGTCGCGGCCATGTGAGTCAAGTGTCTCCTTTGTCTTCGATTGTCCGTCGAGGAGAACTTGAGTTGAGGCCGAAAGTTGCGACAACATCTTGTCGTAATCCGGATTGGTGAAGGGTTGTGATGACGAACCATGCTGCATTGGTGGTCGTGGTTGAAATGGAGGGCGTTGGTAGCTTTGTTGAGGTTGAGATGCTGGAGGGTTTAAAGTTCCCTCGTTGCTGCTCCATCTAAAACCTGGATGATCACGGTTGACATAGTTGTTGTAATTGTTATACCTTTGTCCTCCCTGATATCCGCCGATGGCGTTAGCGTGCTCCGGCTCGCTTGCCTGCTCCTGCGCTTGAGGGCATTGGTCATTGTGGTGACCGTGTGTTTGACATATGCCGCAAACAGGCCGTTGAGTTGCCTTCGCTCTTGTCGTCTCGAGTTCTAACACCTTCTCTAGCATATGAGCTAGTTTGTCGTACTTCTCGTCCGCGTCGGTTGTTGAACTCGCCTCACCGACTGCTCGTCTGTTGGACATTCCGTATTGTGCATCATTATTCGCCCGATTCTCTAGAAGAGCTCTAGCTTCGGTTTCGGTTAAGTCCATGAATGCACCGGTGGCTGCTGCATCCAGCAATTCCCTATCGATCGGCTTGAGACCATCGTAAAAGTAATTCATGAGATTGGTCTCGGAGAATCCATGCGATGGGCAAGTGGCACATAAAACCTTGAATCGGTCGTAGTATTGGCCGAAGGTCTCGTCCGGTTTCTGTGTGATGCCAGTGATTTGCTTTCTCAAGACGGTGATCTTTGAGGCCGGGAAGTACTTCGCTAGGAACATATCCGCAAGTTGCTTCCATGAGGTAATATGGTTCGGCGGTAGTTCCATTAGCCAAGACTCGGCCCTGTCGACTAGGGTGAATGGAAATGCCTTCAGCTTGAAGAGCTCCGTATCAGCATCAGATGGCTTCATGCTGTTGCAAACAAATTGGAATTGTTTGAGATGCTTGTTCGGATCTTCATTGGAAAGTCCGTGGAAAATGGGTAGTCGGTGGAGGAAGCCACTCTTTAGCTCGATATCCTTCATGTTTTCCTCCGGTTGTGGAAAAGCAATGCTCGAAGGCCCGCTGCTCCATTCGGTTGAGCAGGTGCGCTGGCGAAGAGATTGTCCTGCATTGGCCATGTTGACTTGTTGTGCTTCTACTTCTGAATTGTGGTCGGTTGATGAAGCTAAAGTATGGTCGGTTGATGAATGTGAAGACTCGGAAACTTCTTCGATGATGGGAAAATCCAGGATGTCAGTTTGAGCTTTAAGTCTCGCTATTCTCTCTGCGATCTCCTCAAAGTTTGTTCTAGATGGTCCAGGATTCTGATCGGACATTCATTAGCCTGACATCCACCAAAGACCAAGTGTTAGTATCAACAATTAATATGAGATATATAGAGGAATACTAACCAAAATTGTAAAGCATATTTAGAAAACAAAGGGATAACAAATAAAATAGTAAAACTATCAAAACATACTATAAATACTCACAAATACTTAAAAACTACTAATAACACACAAAAGTTATAATACTTAAGACACTAAATGTAATTTACTAAGTAATGCAAATGAATTAATCAATTTTAGGGCTATGCAAAAGAATGTAATAAACTTAAAACATACGTTTTCTGCAAATTAACACTATATAATGCTAAACCTAAGAATTTAGTTAGAACACATATAAACAAGGTTCAAATACAAGCAAACAATAATTCACTTTGAATTTATGCACCACACACATTTTTTTTCAATAAAATGCATGAAACAACAATCCTACGTGAAAGATGAAGTGCATGCATAAGAGAAAACGTTAGAACCTGCAGAAAACACACGAGTTACGTGCTAAAAAAAATGAATGCAAAGAATGACCTCTTCTTCGATCTTATGTCCCTAACTTCACTTAGGTTAGGGTACTCGGTAGTGAAATCCGAGTATCATAAAGCCTAAAAAGAGGTTATGCAAGCTAAGTAACGTTTGTTAGTCCTTTACAGTTTTTAATGCACAAACAAACACAAAAATTTGACTAAGTTTTATTTATTTCCTTTGGCCCCGATGGTACGTGGTGCAGAGGCTCTCAACTGTGCAATGGGTCTCGTTCATCCGAAGATGAAGTCTGATTCCGAGAGGTCTAAGCATGCTTAATCCGATATACCATCTATTTAAAGGATTATGTCGTATTTATTTAGTTCGTATTTAACCGTATTCATATGCACTTATGATTTACAGAGAGTACGCGAAATGATCATTCGGTAAATTTCTTGGACGTGCGGCCCGCGCGAAAATATATACCGACTACAATTCAGCTTAGTTACGTTTAGAAATGGTTAGTAGGAATAGAGATAACGCGAGAGGTAAGGACTAATATTTAGAACAACCCGAGGCTTACTCGTAAGAGTATATACTCCAATGTTGTTCCTAGAGACACCCCGAGGCTAACCAGTTACGGTATATACTCCAATGGTGTTCTATTGCTTAGATCCGAAACCCGGCACCAATCATAAACCCATTCACCATATCCAACAATCAGCCAAATTTGTGAGATAGTATATAATCTCAAGTTCTTAGTAAACTCCGCCCACAACCTCGTGCCCATAACTTCACTTAGGTTATGGCGTGTGGTGATGAAATCCACACATCACGAAGGGTTAAGGAGATAAACCAGAAAAAGAGGCACCACCTATTCCAAAGAACGAAACCTTATAACCAATACTCGTGCTCAATGTAAATCAATTTAAGTACGTCTACGTTTTGATTGCGCCTATTATTTAAAAGGAATACACGACTTAGTTATTGAATAAATCTCTTGTCCGTGCGGCCCGCGCGAAAATGTATACCAACTATCGTTAATCCTCGTAATTGTTGGAAATGACCAGTTGGGATAGATGTAACGCGAGAGGTGAGAACTAATTTCTGGGAACAACCTGAGGCTAACTCGTAAGAGTATATACTCCAATGTTGTTCTTAGAAACACCCCGAGGCTTACTCGTAAGAGTATGTACTCCATTGGTGTTCTGTTTTCTTAGTTCAAAACCCGTCACCAATCATAACCCTTCTAGACATCATAACCAACTCTTACTCGAACTCACAAGATAGTATACAATCTCAAGTGTTTGTAAACTCCGCCCACAACCTCGTGCCCATAACTTCACTTAGGTTATGGCGTGTGGTGATGAAATCCACACATCACGAAGGGTTAAGGAGATAGACAAACAAAAGAGGCACCACCTATTCCATAGAGATTTATTTAATAACTAAGTACTAGTACTCAAATTAAATCAAAGACTATCCTTTAACATGGAAATAAATTATGCAAGTGTAAAATAAACTAAGTATGAATAAATTCGGCTAAGTAAAAGTAGGCATTGTAAACATGTATGAAAATTTCTCTAAGTATAAAAAATGAACAAGTATGTACTTCGAAAATTTAGACATGCTTTTAATCACAAATGTACAACGAAATCATACAAAAAACATTCTAACTCCCCGGCAACGGCGCCAAAAATTAATACTCGCAAAACATGCATTCACGATAACACAAAGTCGACCCTAAAAACATCGATTACGCGCATTGCAATTTAAACCCTTCTTTTGTCATTTATAATATCGGCGAGTAGGGATCGTTCTTTATCCGGGGAATTAAGGGCGCATGCATGGTTTCGTTATTAGGCGGAAATATAAAAGTTTGGGGGGATTGGAAATTGGTGATTTAATCTACGAAATTAAAGTACATAACATGCAAACACAACTAAAACTCTTAGGTATCTAACATGTTTTACTCATAGACAAGTTTCAACAATCAAGAAACTTAAAGTCTAATTATGCTTGCTAAAAATAAGAAGTTACACTACTAATTACATGTGATCAACTCATCTTATTAACCTACCCTTTTCATGCATCAAACCTTTTTGTAACTTGCGAAATTCATAACTTCTAACTAAATACACATGCGTGATAATTGTGTAGGAATGCAACTTAGCGTATAAACATCCTAAACAACTTACGATCATCGAAACATGCAAAAGAGAGGGACTTAGCGTATTTTCTAATACATGCATTCGAAGCTTTAAGATTGTATCAAACATGCATAAAAAGCTATAAATCACAAACACATGCATATTACAAATCGGTTTAGGCACATGAAACACAAATCTAAACTTGTTATTCATTTGATACACAAATCTAAACTTTCTAAACTTGTTATTCCAATACATCAAAAGATTCAAATACAAAGCTAAAGAAATGAGAGTGAAGATCATGGTTACACTTTTTGTCTTGAGTGCTTGATGAACTACGGTGGAGATGGACTTCCTTCACAAGGGACTTAGCGTATTGTGTTGGATGGAGGAGGCTTGATAGCTTCGGCTTGGAAGGAGTAACCTTGCTTGCTTCGGCTTGGAATGGTAAAGGATGTGCTTCGGCTTTGTAATGAACTTTGGAGTGTTTATGGTGGAAGAGTATTTGTGTAGAGCTTTGGCTTGTAAAATGAGAGATGTCTTGAATGGTTCAGCCTCCCTTGGTATTTATAGGCAAGGATGTTTGCCTTCTCTCTTCCACCTTGCCTCCTCCATTTAATGCATGCAATGATCATTAAGGCAAGTCACACACTTAGTCACACACTTAGTCACCATTGCCGAACCCTAAGCATGAATCACCTAGCTTGTCACCATGGCAAGTCATCTTTTCATTCAATGCAAAGCAAGAGTCACCTAGTGTAGTCACCATTTGGGAACCCTAAGCATGAATCACCATGTGTAGTCACCATTTGTGATTATTAGCTTGATAATGTTGACTTGCCCTTTCAAAACAAGACTTTTCCTCTTCACCAAAAGGCATCTAGGCCGAATTACATGGGTTTGGGCTTGTTAATGGGCCGAAACAAGAGTTGAGAAATCGGCCCATAATTTGCTTTTTGGGCCGGCCCATTTTTCGTGGTCCGAAATCGCAAAAATCGCAAAATCGCCGAAATTCCTCCGAATTGCGCCGTTATTAATCTCCACCGTAAATATCTTCAAAATAACAATTTAAGTAAGGAAAACATAAAAACTAAGATAATAACATAGCTAAACGAAAAGGGAAATGCGTTTAAGAAACGAGCATAAAATGCGTATATCACACATGCTTCATTGTGACAAAAGTCTAGAATGGGCTTAAACTCACTATCCGGGATACATCTCCTAATTACTAAATCGGAGCATTGTTTCCACAAATAAGGCTCATCCCAGATAAAGGTTCTAGCATTATGCTTAAGTTTGTCACGTTGAAATTTATGCATGGTAGACGGAAACTCACCGGTAACTAAGTAATTTACGATATCTGCATACCAAGGAGTTTCCGAAGTAGTTACCTCAATTCCGAAGAGTTTTTCATCCGGAAAAGTTTCTTCAATCTCGACAGGCTCATGGTCACCTATCAAACGTGATAGGTGGTCAGCGACGACGTTTTCTACTCCCTTCTTGTCCTTGATTTCGATGTTGAATTCTTGGAGTAGAAGTATCCATCTGATAAGTCGTGGTTTTGCGTCCTTCTTGAGCATTAGATACTTCAAAGCTGCATGATCGGTAAACACAGTTACTTTAGTTTGAAGTAAATAAGATCGAAATTTATCTAAAGCAAAAACCACGGCAAGAAACTCCTTCTCGGTTGTAGTATAATTTCTTTGTGCTTCATCAAGTGTCCGAGAGGCGTAATAGATTACGCAAGGCTTCTTGTCCTTCCGCTGACCCAAGACGGCTCCTACGGCATAATCCGAGGCGTCGCACATGAGTTCAAATGGCAGAGACCAATCAGGGCTGCATAAAATAGGAGCGCTCGTGAGAACCTCCTTCAACTTGTTGAAGGCAGCGTTGCATTCTTCATCAAAGACGAACGGGGTCTCCTTTTGCAGCAGTTTACACAACGGGCGCGAAATGTGGGAAAAGTCCTTGATAAACCTACGATAAAATCCTGCGTGTCCAAGAAATGAACGAATCTCTCTAACCGAAGTTGGAGAGGGTAAGTGACGCACAAGATCTACTTTAGATTTATCAACTTCTAACCCTTTTTCGGAAATAATATGACCTAACACTATCCCTTGCGTAACCATGAAATGGCACTTCTCCCAATTAAGCACCAAGTTCGTTTCAACGCATCTTTGTAAAATTGTTTCTAAATTGTTTAAGCATGCATCAAAATCATTCCCAAATACACTAAAGTCGTCCATGAATACTTCAATAATTTTTTCAATGTACTCGGAGAAAATTGAGAGCATACAACGTTGAAATGTACCTGGTGCATTGCACAGTCCAAATGGCATGCGGCGATAGGCAAACGTTCCGAAAGGGCACGTGAACGTTGTCTTTTCTTGATCCTCCTCCGCAATGCTAATTTGGTTGTAGCCGGAGTATCCGTCGAGAAAACAATAAAATGCATGGCCGGCTAATCTTTCCAGCATTTGGTCGATGAATGGTAAGGGAAAATGATCCTTGCGGGTTGCGGCGTTGAGCTTCCGGTAATCAATGCACACTCGGTGTCCAGTGATCGTCCGTTGTGGCACAAGTTCATTTTCCAGATTCTCGACGACGGTAATTCCCGATTTCTTAGGTACTACCTGCACTGGGGAAACCCAACGGCTATCAGAAATAGGGTAAATAACTCCACAGTCCATCAGTTTAATTACCTCCTTTTTTACCACCTCCATCATCGGAGGGTGGAGCCGACGTTGCGCTTCCCGCGTAGGCTTGGTGCCTTCTTCAAGGAAAATCCTATGCACACATGTTGCTGGATTTATTCCCTTGATGTCCGCAAGTGTCCAGCCTATTGCGGGTTTGTACCGTTTGAGCATACTCACGAGCTTCTCCTCCTGCTCCTCTTCTAGCGCGGACGAAATAATGACGGGTAAAGTGTCATTCTCGCCCAAGTACCCATACTTCAGATGGTCCGGTAGTAGCTTGAGTTCTAAAACTGGAGCTTCTACGATGGAAGGAACCATTTTATTAGTACCAAAAGTAATTGGTAAAGGAGGAGAAAAGCTTACTTTTCGTGGTGCCGCATTTAGGGCCATGGCCATGTCTTTAATACGAGGTTCAAGCTCTAGTAAGGCCTCGAGAAGGCCGTCATGCCCAAGTTGAATGGCCATGTCGAGTTCATCCTCATTGATGGTGTCGAGGTAGCCTTGTGCTAAGGTATCCACAGGATCGTATGTCGAAATGGCAGCTACGCTCGATATTGGAAACTTCATCCCGTCCAGGATGTTGAACTCGATTCTTTCTCCATCAATCTCCATGGAGAAAGTGCCTTGAAATACATCAATCTTCGTTCTCGCAGTCCGCATGAAAGGTCGCCCAAGCAGTAGTGGCGTGGTGTTCAGTGGACTCTCTTCCATGTCAACGATATAAAAATCGGCTGGGAATATCAAGTTGTTGACTTGTACGAGAACGTCTTCTACGTATCCCCTCGGATACTTGTGTGTGCGATCGGCTAATTGGATGACAACACCATCTTGCTTGAGATCTCCAAGCTCCATCGATTCGAATAGATAGTAAGGCATGACGTTGATGGAAGCTCCGAGATCAAGCATCACGTCTTGGAAGTGGGCGTCACCGATTACGCAGGGAACTGCAAAACTCCCTGGGTCCTTCAGTTTTGGGGGTAGCCGACGCTGCAAAACCGCCGAAACGGTTGCGTTCACCTTCACAACCTCCTTCTCTCGAGTTTGCCTCCTCTGTGTGCATAATTCTTTGAGAAACTTCGCGTATATTGGCACGTGCTTTATGCACTCGATCAAGGGCAAATTCACTTGCACCTTTCGGAAGATGTCCAGGATATCTTCATATTGGGCATCCTTCTTCTTTGATTTATTTAATCTGCTAGGGAAAGGTGCAACAGCAAACGGAGAATTAGTAATAACCGTATTTGAAGGAATAGGGCTTTTACCTTTGATTGGGGTAGGTTGTGGAGGTGATTGTGCCTTGGTGACATTAGGCGTCACCTTCTGTTTCTCGGCCTCTTGAATTGCCGGATCGATCTCATCTTCTTCTTCGTTGGTGATGTCCTCAATGGTGACTTCATCAAGATGAGATCGATTGGTCTTTGGTTCCTCAAGTATCTTCCCACTCCTTGTGACTATAGCATTCACGTTTCTTTGATTAGGAGTGGTTTGAGGTGGAAGCCGACCGGTTTCCTTGATTTGGCCCATGAAATCAACAAGCTGGCCAAGCTGCTTCTTCACTTCAGTGATGTCGCGGCCATGTGAGTCAAGTGTCTCCTTTGTCTTCGATTGTCCTTCGAGGAGAACTTGAGTTGAGGCCGAAAGTTGTGACAACATCTTGTCGTAATCCGGGTTGGTGAAGGATTGAGAAGACGAACCATGCTGCATCGGTGGCCTTGGTTGAAATGGAGGGCGTTGGTAGCTTTGTTGAGGTGCTGGAGGGTTCAAAGTTCCCTCGTTGCTGCTCCATCTAAAACCCGGATGATCACGGTTGACATAGTTGTTATAATTGTTATACCGTTGTCCTCCCTGATATCCGCCGATGGCGTTAGCGTGTGATATACGCATTTTATGCTCGTTTCTTAACGCATTTCCCTTTACGTTTAGCTATGTTATTATCTTAGTTTTTATGTTTTCCTTATTTAATTTGTTATTTTGAAGATATTTACGGTGGAGATTAATAACGACGCAATTCGGAGGAATTTCGGCGATTTTACGATTTTTGCGATTTTGGACCTCCGAAAATGGGCCGGCCCAAAAAGCAAATTATGGGCCCATTTCTCAAAGTTTGTTTTGGCCCAAAAACCAGCCCAAGCCCATTAATTTTGGCATGGAAGCCTTTTGGTGAAGTTGAAAAGTCAACAATATCAAGCTTTGTGACTCATTTTAGTGACTAAGCTTTGTGATCATCACAAAAGATGACTTGCATGGTGACTCTTGCTTAGGGTTTATAAATGGTGACTTGCATGGTGACTCTTGCTTAGGGTTCACAAATGATGATCACACTTGGTGACTAAGGGGATGACTTGCATGGTGACTCTTGCTTGCATTAAATGGAGGGAGGCAAGGTGGAAGAGAGAAGGCAAGCATTCCTTGCCTATAAATACCAAGGAGGCTGAACATAATTAAATCATCTCTCATTTTACAAGCAAAAACTCTACACAAATACTCCTCCACCATAAACACTTCAAGGATTCTCAAGCAAAGCCGAAGCACATCTTCTCCATCCAAGCCGAAGCAATCCTCCTCCATCCAACACAATACGCTAAGTCCCTTGTGAAGGAAATCCATCTCCACCGTAGATCATCAAGCATTCAAGACAAAAAGTGTAACCATGATCTTCACTTTCATTTCTTTTGCTTTGTATTTGAACCTTTTGATGTATTGGAATACATTTATGTATCAAATGAAGAACAAGTTTAGATTTGTGTTTTATGTGTTTAAACCGATTCATAAGTTGCATGTGTTTATGATTTCTAGCCTTTTATGCATGTTTGATACAATCTTAAAGCTTCGTAAGCATGTGTTAGAAAATACGCTAAGTCCCTCTCTTTCGCATGTTTCGATGATCGTATGTTGTTTAGGATGTTTATACGCTAAGTTGCATTCCTACTCAATTATTAAGCATGTATATTTAGTTAGAAGTTATGAATTTCGTAACTTACAAAAAGGTTTGATGCATGAAAAGGGTAGGCTAATAAGATGAGATGATCACATGTAATTAGTAGTGTAACTTCTTATTTTTAGCAAGCATAATTAAACTTTAAGTTTCTTGATTGTTGAAACTTGTCTATGAGTAAAACATGTTAGATGCCTAAGAGTTTTAGTTGTGTTTGCATGTTTTTGTACTTTAATTTCGTAGATTAAACAACCAACTTCCAATCCCCCCAAACATTTACATTTCCGCTTATTAACGAAACCATGCATGCGCCCTTAATTCCCCGGATAAAGAACGATCCCTACTCGCCAATATTACAAATGACAAAAGAAGGGTTTAAATTGCAATGCGCGTAATCTGTGTTTTTAAGTTAACGTGAATGCATGTTTTGCGCGTATCAGCGTGCTCCGGCTCGCTAGCTTGCTCCGGCACCTGAGGGCATTGGTCATTGTGGTGACCTTGTGATTGACATATGCCGCAAACAGGCCGTTAAGTTGCCCTGGCTCTTGTCGTCTCGAGTTCTAAAACCTTCTCTAGCATATGAGCTAGTTTGTCGTACTTTTCGTCCGCGTCGGTTGTAGAACTCGCTTCACCGACTGCTCGTCTGTTGGACATTCCATATTGTGCATCATTATTCGCTCGATTCTCTAGAAGAGCTCTGGCGTCGATTTCGGTTAAGTCCATGAATGCACCGGTAGCTGCTGCATCCAGCAATTCCCTATCGATCGGCTTGAGACCATCGTAAAAGTAATTCATGAGATTGGTCTCGGAAAATCCATGCGATGGGCAAGTGGCACACAAAACCTTGAATCGGTCGTAATATTGGCCGAAGGTCTCGTCTTGTTTCTGTGTGATGCCAGTGATTTGCTTTCTCAAGACGGTGATTTTTGAGGCCGGGAAGTACTTCGCTAGGAACATGTCCGCAAGTTGCTTCCATGAAGTGATATGGTTCGGCGGTAGTTCCATAAGCCAAGACTCGGCCCTGTCGACTAGGGTGAATGGAAATGCCTTCAGCTTGAAGAGCTCCGTATCAGCATCAGCTGGCTTCATGCTGTTACAAACAAATTGGAATTGTTTGAGATGCTTGTTCGGATCTTCGTTGGAAAGTCCTTGAAAAATGGGTAGTCGGTGGAGGAAACCACTCTACAGCTCGACTTCTTTCATGTTTTCCCCCGGTGGTGGAAAAGCAATGCTCGAAGGTCCGCTGCTCCATTCGGTTGAGCAGGTGCGTTGACGAAGAGATTGTCCTGCATTGGCCATGTTGATTTGCTGTGCTTCTACTTCTGAATTGTGGTCGGTTGATGAGGCTAAAGTATGGTCGGTTGATGAATGTGAAGACTCGGAAACTTCCTCGATGATGGGATGATCCAGGATGTCAGTTTGAGCTTTAAGTCTCGCTATTCTCTCTGCGATCTCCACAAAGTTCGTTCTAGATGGTTCAGGATTCCGATCGAACATTCATTAGCCTGAGCATCCACCAAAGACCAAGTGTTAGTATCAACAAATAATTTGAGATGAATATAGAAATACTAACCAAAATCGTAAGGCGTATTTAGAAAACAAAGCAATAACAAATAGTAAAACTATCAAAACATACTATAAATACTCACAAATACTTAAAAACTACTAAAACACACAAAATTTATAATAGTTAAGACACTAGGTGTAATTTACTAAGTAATGCAAATGAGTTAATCAATTTTATGGGCTATGCAAAAGAATGTAATAAACTAAGACACATGTTTTCTGCAAATTAACACTATATAATGCTAAACCCAAGAATTTAGTTAGAGCATATATAAACAAAGTTCAAATACAAGCAAACAATAATTCACATTGAATTTATGCACCACACATTTTTTTTTCAATAAAATGCATTAAACAACAATCCTACGTGAAAGATGGAGTGCATGCATAAGAGAAAACGTTAGAACCTGCAGAAAACACACGAGTTACGTGCTAAAAAAAAATGAATGCAAAGAATGACCTCTTCTTCGATCTTATGTCCCTAACTTCACTTAGGTTAGGGTACTCGGTAGTGAAATCCGAGTATCATAAAACCTAAAAAGAGGTTATGCAAGCTAAGTAACGGTTGTTAGTCCTTTACAGTTTTTAATGCACATATAAACACAAAAATTTGACTAAGTTTTATTTATTTCCTTTGGCCCCGATGGTACGTGGTGCAGAGGCTCTCGACTGTGCAATGGGTCTCGTTCATCCGAAGATGAAGTCTGATTCCAGGAGGTCTAAGCATGCATAATCCGATATACCATCTATTTAAAGGATTATGTCGTATTTATAAAGTTCGTATTTATCCGTATTCGTATGCACTTATGATTTACAGAGAGTACGCGAAATGATTATTTGGTAAATTTCTTGGACGTGCGGCCCGCGCGAAAATATATACCGACTACAATTCAGCTTAGTTACGTTTAGAAATGGTTAGTAGGAATAGAGATAACGCGAGAGGTAAGGACTAATATTTAGAACAACCCGAGGCTTACTCGTAAGAGTATATACTCCAATGTTGTTCCTAGAGACACCCCGAGGCTAACCAGTTACGGTATATACTCCAATGGTGTTCTATTGCTTAGATCCGAAACCCGGCACCAATCATAAACCCATTCACCATATCCAACAATCAGCCAAATTTGTGAGATAGTATATAATCTCAAGTTCTTAGTAAACTCCGCCCACAACCTCGTGCCCATAACTTCACTTAGGTTATGGCGTGTGGTGATGAAATCCACACATCACGAAGGGTTAAGGAGATAAACCAGAAAAAGAGGCACCACCTATTCCAAAGAACGAAACCTTATAACCAATACTCGTACTCAATGTAAATCAATTTAAGTACGTCTACGTTTTGATTGCGCCTACGATTTAAAAGGAATACACGACTTAGTAATTGAATAAATCTCTTGTCCGTGCGGCCCGCGCGAAAATGTATACCAACTATCGTTAATTCTTGTAATTGTTGGAAATGACCAGTTGGGATAGATGTAACGCGAGAGGTGAGAACTAATTTCTGGGAACAACCTGAGGCTAACTCGTGAGAGTATATACTCCATTGTTGTTCTGTTTTCTTAGTTCAAAACCCGTCACCATTCATAACCCTTCTAGACATCATAACCAACTCTTACTCGAAATCACAAGATAGTATACAATCTCAAGTGTTTGTAAACTCCGCCCACAACCTCGTGCCCATAACTTCACTTAGGTTATGGCGTGTGGTGATGAAATCCACACATCACGAAGGGTTAAGGAGATAGACAAACAAAAGAGGCACCACCTATTCCATAGAGATTTATTTAATAACTAAGTACTAGTACTCAAATTAAATCAAAGACTATCCTTTAACATGGAAATAAATTATGCAAGTGTAAAAACTAAGTATAAATAAATTCGTCTAAGTAAAAGTATGCATTGTAAACATGTATGTAAATTTCTTTAAGTATAAACAAGAATGAACAAGTATGTACTTCGAAAATTTAGACATGCTTTTAATCACAAATGTACAACGAAATCATACAAAAACATTCTAACTCCCCGGCAACGGCGCCAAAAATTGATACGCGCAAAACATGCATTCACGTTAACTTAAAAACACAGATTACGCGCATTGCAATTTAAACCCTTCTTTTGTCATTTGTAATATTGGCGAGTAGGGATCGTTCTTTATCCGGGGAATTAAGGGCGCATGCATGGTTTCGTTAATAAGCGGAAATATAAATGTTGGGGGGATTGGAAGTTGGTTGTTTAATCTACGAAATTAAAGTACAAAAACATGCAAACACAACTAAAACTCTTAGGCATCTAACATGTTTTACTCATAGACAAGTTCCAACAATCAAGAAACTTAAAGTCTAATTATGCTTGCTAAAAATAAGAAGTTACACTACTAATTACATGTGATCATCTCATCTTATTAACCTACCCTTTTCATGCATCAAACCTTTTTGTAAGTTACAAAATTCATAACTTCTAACTAAATACACATGCTTAATAATTGAGTAGGAATGCAACTTAGCGTATAAACATCCTAAACAACATACGATCATCGAAACATGCGAAAGAGAGGGACTTAGCGTATTTTCTAACACATGCATTCGAAGCTTTAAGATTGTATCAAACATGCATAAAAGGCTAGAAATCATAAACACATGCATATTACAAATCTGTTTAAGAGCATAAAACACAAATCTAAACTTGTTCTTCATTTGATACATAAATGTATTCCAATACATCAAAAGGTTCAAATACAAAGCAAAAGAAATGAAAGTGAAGATCATGGTTACACTTTTTGTCTTGAATGCTTGATGATCTACGGTGGAGATGGATTTCCTTCACAAGGGTTGTTTGATACAATCTACGGTGAATGCTTGATGATCATGATTTCTAGCCTTTTATGCATGTTTGATACAATCTTAAAGCTTCGTAAGCATGTGTTAGAAAATACGCTAAGTCCCTCTCTTTCGCATGTTTCGATGATCGTATGTTGTTTAGGATGTTTATACGCTAAGTTGCATTCCTACTCAATTATTAAGCATGTATATTTAGTTAGAAGTTATGAATTTCGTAACTTACAAAAAGGTTTGATGCATGAAAAGGGTAGGCTAATAAGATGAGATGATCACATGTAATTAGTAGTGTAACTTCTTATTTTTAGCAAGCATAATTAAACTTTAAGTTTCTTGATTGTTGAAACTTGTCTATGAGTAAAACATGTTAGATGCCTAAGAGTTTTAGTTGTGTTTGCATGTTTTTGTACTTTAATTTCGTAGATTAAACAACCAACTTCCAATCCCCCCAAACATTTACATTTCCGCTTATTAACGAAACCATGCATGCGCCCTTAATTCCCCGGATAAAGAACGATCCCTACTCGCCAATATTACAAATGACAAAAGAAGGGTTTAAATTGCAATGCGCGTAATCTGTGTTTTTAAGTTAACGTGAATGCATGTTTTGCGCGTATCAATTTTTGGCGCCGTTGCCGGGGAGTTAGAATGTTTTTGTATGATTTCGTTGTACATTTGTGATTAAAAGCATGTCTAAATTTTCGAAGTACATACTTGTTCATGCTTGTTTATACTTAAAGAAATTTACATACATGTTTACAATGCATACTTTTACTTAGACGAATTTATTTATACTTAGTTTTTACACTTGCATAATTTATTTTCATGTTAAAGGATAGTCTTTGATTTAATTTGAGTACTAGCACTTAGTTATTAAATAAATCTCTGTGGAATAGGTGGTGCCTCTTTTGTTTGTCTATCTCCTTAACCCTTCGTGATGTGTGGATTTCATCACCACACGCCATAACCTAAGTGAAGTTATGGGCACGAGGTTGTGGGCGGAGTTTACAAACACTTGAGATTGTATACTATCTTGTGAATTCGAGTAAGAGTTGGTTATGATGTCTAGAAGGGTTATGAATGGTGACGGGTTTTGAACTAAGAAAACAGAACACCATTGGAATATATACTCTTACGAGTAAGCCTCGGGGTGTTTCTAAGAACAACAATGGAGTATATACTCTTACGAGTTAGCCTCAGGTTGTTCCCAGAAATTAGTTCTCACCTCTCGCGTTACATCTATCCCAACTGGTCATTTCCAACAATTACGATGATTAACGATAGTTGGTATACATTTTCGCGCGGGCCGCACGGACAAGAGATTTATTCAATAACTAAGTGGTGTATTCCTTTTAAATCATAGGCGCAATCAAAACGTAGACGTACTTAAATTGATTTACATTGTGCACGAGTATTGGTTATAAGGTTTCGTTCTTTGGAATAGGTGGTGCCTCTTTTTCTGGTTTATCTCCTTAACCCCTCGTGATGTGTGGATTTTATCACCACACGCCATAACCTAAGTGAAGTTATGGGCACGAGGTTGTGGGCGGAGTTTACTAAGAACTTGAGATTATATACTATCTCACAAATTTGGCTGATTGTTGGATATGGTGAATGGGTTTATGATTGGTGCCGGGTTTCGGATCTAAGCAATAGAACACCATTGGAGTATATACCGTAACTGGTTAGCCTCGGGGTGTCTCTAGGAACAACATTGGAGTATATACTCTTACGAGTAAGCCTCGGGTTGTTCTAAATATTAGTCCTTACCTCTCGCGTTATCTCTATTCCTACTAACCATTTCTAAACGTAACTAAGCTGAATTGTAGTCGGTATATATTTTCGCGCGGGCCGCACGTCCAAGAAATTTACCGAATGATCATTTCGCGTACTCTCTGTAAATCATAAGTGCATACGAATACGGATAAATACGAACTTGATAAATACGACATAATCCTTTAAATAGATGGTATATCGGATTATGCATGCTTAGACCTCCTGGAATCAGACTTCATCTTCGGATGAACGAGACCCATTGCACAGTCGAGAGCCTCTGCACCACGTACCATCGGGGCCAAAGGAAATAAATAAAACTTAGTCAAATTTTTGTGTTTGTTTGTGCAATAAAAACTGTAAAGGACTAACAAACGTTACTTAGCTTGCATAACCTCTCTTAGGCTTTATGATACTCGGATTTCACTACCGAGTACCCTAACCTAAGTGAAGTTAGGGACATAAGATCGAAGAAGAGGTCATTCTTTGCATTCATTTTTTTTAGCACGTAACTCGTGTGTTTTCTGCAGGTTCTAACGTTTTCTCTTATGCATGCACTCCATCTTTCACGTAGGATTGTTGTTTAATGCATTTTATTGAAAAAAAAATGTGTGGTGCATAAATTCGATGTGAATTATTGTTTGCTTGTATTTGAACTTTGTTTATATATGTTCTAACTAAATTCTTGGGTTTAGCATTATATAGTTTTAATTTGCAGAAAACATGTGTCTTAGTTTATTACATTCTTTTGCATAGCCCATAAAATTGATTAAATCATTTGCATTACTTAGTAAATTACATTTAGTGTCTTAAGTATTATAACTTTTGTGTGTTATTAGTAGTTTTTAAGTATTTGTGAGTATTTATAGTATGCTTTGATAGTTTTACTATTTGTTATTGCTTTGTTTTCTAAATATGTCTTACGATTTTGGTTAGTATTCCTATATTCATCTCAAATTCTTTGTTGATACTAACACTTGGTCTTTGGTGGATGCTCAGGCTAATGAATGTCCGATCGGGATCCTGGACCATCTAGAACAAAGTTTGAGGAGATCGCAGAGATAATAGCGAGACTTAAAGCTCAAACTGACATCCTGGATCATCCCATCATCGAGGAAATTTCCGAGTCTTCACATTCATCAACCGACCATACTTTAGCCTCATCAACCGACCACAATTCAGAAGCAGAAGCACAACAAGTCAACATGGCCAATGCAGGACAATCTCTTCGCCAGCGCACCTGCTCAACCGAATGGAGCAGTGGGCCTTCGAGCATTGCTTTTCCACAACCGGAGGAAAACATGAAGGATATCGAGCTAAAGAGTGGCTTCCTCCACCGACTACCCATTTTTCATGGACTTTCCAATGAAGATCCGAACAAGCATCTCAAACAATTCCAATTTGTTTGTAACAGCATGAAGCCATCTGATCCTGATACGGAGCTCTTCAAGCTGAAGGCATTTCCATTCACCCTAGTCGACAGGGCCGAGTCTTGGCTAATGGAACTACCGCCGAACCATATTACCTCATGGAAGCAACTTGCGGATATGTTCCTAGCGAAGTACTTCCCGGCCTCAAAGATCACCGTCTTGAGAAAGCAAATCACTGGCATCACACAGAAACCGGACGAGACCTTCGGCCAATACTACGACCGATTCAAAGTTTTGTGTGCCACTTGCCCATCGCATGGATTTTCCGAGACCAATCTCATGAATTACTTTTACGATGGTCTCAAGCCGATTGATAGGGAATTGCTGGATGCAGCAGCCACCGGTGCATTCATGGACTTAACAGAAACCGAAGCTAGAGCTCTTCTAGAGAATCGGGCGAATAATGATGCACAATATGGAATGTCCAACAGACGAGCAGTCGGTGAAGCGAGTTCTACAACCGACGCAGACGAAAAATATGACAAACTAGCTCATATGCTAGAGAAGGTTTTAGAACTTGAGACGACAAGAGCAAAGGCAACTCAACGGCCTGTTTGTGGCATATGTCAAACACAAGGTCACCACAATGACCAGTGCCCTCAAGTGCCGGAACAAGCAATCGAGCCGGAGCACGCTAACGCCATCGGCGGATATCAGGGAGGACAACGGTATAACAATTATAACAACTATGTCAACCGTGATCATCCGGGTTTTAGATGGAGCAGCAACGAGGGAACTTTGAACCCTCCAGCACCTCAACAAAGCTACCAACGCCCTCCATTTCAACCAAGGCCACCGATGCAGCATGGTTCGTCTTCGCAATCCTTCACCAACCCGGATTACGACAAGATGTTGTCGCAACTTTCGGCCTCCACACAAGTTCTCCTCGACGGACAATCGAAGACAAAGGAGACACTTGACTCACATGGCCGCGACATCACCGAAGTGAAGAAGCAGCTTGGCCAACTTGTTGATTTCATGGGCCAAATCAAGGAAACCGGTCGGCTTCCACCTCAAACCACTCCAAATCAAAGAAACGTGAATGCTATAGTCACAAGGAGTGGGAAGATACTTGAGGAACCAAAGACCAAGCGATCTCATCTTGATGAAGTCACCATTGAGGACATCACCAACGAAGAAGAAGATGAGATCGATCCGGCTACTCAAGAGGCCGAAAAACAGAAGGTGACGCCTAATGTCACCAAGGCACAATCACCTCCACAACCTACCCCAATCAAAGGTAAGAACCATATTCCTTCAAATACGGTTATTACTAATTCTCCGTTTGCTGTTGCACCTTTCCCTAGCAGATTATCAAAATCGAAGAAGAAGGACGCCCAATATGAAGATATTTTGGACATCTTCCGAAAGGTGCAAGTGAATTTGCCCTTGATCGAGTGCATAAAACAGGTGCCGATATACGCAAAGTTTCTGAAAGAATTATGCACACAGAGGAGGCAAACTCGAGAGAAGGAGGTTGTGAAGGTGAACGCAACCGTTTCGGCGGTTTTGCAGCGTCGGCTACCCCCAAAACTGAAGGACCCAGGGAGCTTTGCAGTTCCTTGCGTAATCGGTGACAACCACTTCAAAGACGTGATGCTTGATCTCGGAGCTTCCATCAACGTCATGCCTTACTATCTTTTCGAATCGATGGAGCTTGGAGATCTCAAGCAAGATGGTGTTGTCATCCAATTAGCCGATCGCACCCACAAGTATCCGAGGGGATACGTAGAAGACCTTCTCGTGCAAGTCAACAACTTGATATTCCCAGCCGATTTCTATATAGTTGAAATGGAAGAGAGTCCACTGAACACCACGCCACTACTGCTTGGGCGACCTTTCATGCGGACTGCGAGAACGAAGATTGATGTGTTTCAAGGCACTTTCTCCATGGAGATTGATGGAGAAAGAATCGAGTTCAACATCCTGGACGGGATGAAGTTTCCAATGTCGAGCGTAGCTGCCATTTCGACATATGATCCCGTGGATACCTTAGCACAAGGCTACCTCGACACCATCAATGAGGATGAACTCGACATGGCCATTCAACTTGGGCATGACGGCCTTCTCGAGGCCTTACTAGAGCTTGAACCTCGTATTCAAGACATGGCCATGGCCCTAAATGCGGCACCACGAAAAGTAAGCTTTTCTCCTCCTTTACCAATTACTTTTGGTACTAATAAAATGGTTCCTTCCATCGTAGAAGCTCCAGTTTTAGAACTCAAGCTACTACCGGACCATCGGAAGTATGCATACTTGGGCGAGAATGACACTTTACCCGTCATTATTTCGTCCGCGCTAGAAGAGGAGCAGGAGGAGAAGCTCGTGAGTGTGCTCAAGAGGTACAAACCCGCAATAGGCTGGACACTCACGGACATCAAGGGAATAAATCCAGCAACCTGTGTGCATAGGATTTTCCTTGAAGAAGGCACCAAACCTACGCGGGAAGCGCAACGTCGGCTCCACCCTCCGATGATGGAGGTGGTAAAAAAGGAGGTAATTAAACTCATGGACTGTGGAGTTATTTACCCTATTTCTGATAGCCGTTGGGTTTCCCCAGTGCAGGTTGTACCTAAGAAATCGGGAATCACCGTCGTCGAGAATCTGGAAAATGAACTTGTGCCACAACGGACGATCACTGGACACCGAGTGTGCATTGATTACCGGAAGCTAAACGCTGCAACCCGCAAGGATCATTTTCCCTTACCATTCATCGACCAAATGCTGGAAAGATTAGCCGGCCATGCATTTTATTGTTTTCTCGACGGATATTCCGGCTACAACCAAATTAGCATTGCGGAGGAGGATCAAGAAAAGACAACGTTCACGTGCCCTTTCGGAACGTTTGCCTATCGCCGCATGCCATTTGGACTGTGTAACGCACCAGGTACATTTCAACGTTGCATGCTCTCAATTTTCTCCGAGTACATTGAAAAAATTATTGAAGTATTCATGGACGACTTTAGTGTATTTGGGAGTGATTTTGATGCATGCTTAAACAATTTAGAAACAATTTTACAAAGATGCGTTGAAACGAACTTGGTGCTTAATTGGGAGAAGTGCCATTTTATGGTTACGCAAGGGATAGTGTTAGGTCATATTATTTCGGAAAAAGGGTTAGAAGTTGATAAATCTAAAGTAGATCTTGTGCGTCACTTACCCTCTCCAACTTCGGTTAGAGAGATTCGTTCATTTCTTGGACACGCAGGATTTTATCGCAGGTTTATCAAAGACTTTTCCCACATCTCGCGCCCTTTGTGTAAACTGCTGCAAAAGGAGACCCCGTTCGTCTTTGATGAAGAATGCAACGCTGTCTTCAACAAGTTGAAGGAACTTCTCACGAGCGCTCCTATTTTATGCAGCCCTGATTGGTCTCTGCCATTTGAACTCATGTGCGACGCCTCGGATTATGCCGTAGGAGCCGTCTTGGGTCAGCGGAAGGACAAGAAGCCTTGCGTAATCTATTTCGCCTCTCGGACGCTTGATGAAGCGCAAAGAAATTATACTACCACCGAGAAGGAGTTTCTTGCCGTGGTTTTTGCTTTAGATAAATTTCGATCTTATTTACTTCAAACTAAAGTAACTGTGTTTACCGATCATGCAGCTTTGAAGTATCTAATGCTCAAGAAGGACGCAAAACCACGACTTATCAGATGGATACTTCTACTCCAAGAATTCAACATCGAAATCAAGGACAAGAAGGGAGTAGAAAACGTCGTCGCTGACCACCTATCACGTTTGATAGGTGACCATGAGCCTGTCGAGATTGAAGAAACTTTTCCGGATGAAAAACTCTTCGGAATTGAGGTAACTACTTCGGAAACTCCTTGGTATGCAGATATCGTAAATTACTTAGTTACCGGTGAGTTTCCGTCTACCATGCATAAATTTCAACGTGACAAACTTAAGCATAATGCTAGAACCTTTATCTGGGATGAGCCTTATTTGTGGAAACAATGCTCCGATTTAGTAATTAGGAGATGTATCCCGGATAGTGAGTTTAAGCCCATTCTAGACTTTTGTCACAATGAAGCATGTGGGGGACACTTTGGTTCTAGGAGGACAGCCCTTATGATTTTAGATTGCGGTTTCTTTTGGCCTAGTTTATTTCGCGATGCTCATGCATATTGTGCTGCATGTGATAAGTGCCAGAGATTCGGTAATTTAGGCCCTAGAGATCAAATGCCACAACACTACATATTTAATGTTGAAATTTTTGATGTGTGGGGTATTGATTTTATGGGACCATTTCCTCCCTCCAATGGTTTTACTTATATCTTACTCGCAGTAGATTATGTTTCTAAATGGGTGGAGGCAAAGGCCACCCGTACTAATGATTCGCGAGTTGTTGCAGATTTCCTACGAATTAACATTTTCAGTAGATTTGGAATGTCACGCGTTCTAATCAGCGATGGAGGAAGTCACTTTTGCAACCGCACGGTGGAAGCACTAATGAGGAAGTATGGCGTAAAACACAAGGTTTCCACACCATACCACCCACAAACCAATGGAATGGCTGAAGTTTCCAACCGTGAGATCAAGAAGATTTTGGAGCGAACCGTCCGTCCAAACCGGAAAGATTGGAGTCAATGCTTAGACGATGCATTGTGGGCTTACAGGACTGCCTACAAGACCCCCATTGGTATGTCACCTTTCCGATTAATTTATGGAAAGGCGTGCCATCTTCCGGTTGAATTGGAGCACAAGGCATGGTGGGCCGTGAAGAAATTCAACATCGATCGAGATGCCGCAGGCTTGCATCGGAAGCTACAACTTAATGAACTAGAAGAAATCAGAAATGATGCTTTCGACAATGCGTGGATTTACAAAGAGAAGACAAAAAAGATCCACGATCAGATGATTCGCGGGAAGAGTTTTGAACCTGGGCAGAAAGTATTACTTTTCAATTCAAGACTTAAGCTCTTTCCGGGAAAGCTTCGCTCTCGATGGATGGGGCCATTCGTAGTTTCTCAAGTTCTACCTCATGGAGCAATTCTCATTCGATCTGTCGACAAAGGTAGTGAGTTCAAAGTAAATGGCCATCGCTTGAAGCCCTATTTTGAGGCATTTGCGGAGCACACCGTGGAGGAGATGCAACTCCAAGAACCGGCCATTTCAAAAACAAAATGATGCATCACGTCCAAAGCTAACGACGTAAAACGAGCGCTCATTGGGAGGCAACCCAATAGGGAGACAACAGATTTGTTTTCTTCTCCCCTTTTAATTAATTTAATGGTTTTTGCGTATTACATTAGAATTTTTCGTAGATCCTATACTCCATGTTTAATTCTATACTTTTACTTTAGTACATTGAGGGCAATGTAGAGTTTAAGTGTGGGGGAACGGTTTACAATTTAATTGTGTCTAAATTAGTGTTTTTCAGAGTCTTTAGGACGCCCTTAACTAGTCGATGATGAAACTAGATCAACACGAACACATATGGCGTATGAATCACATGCATCGAATTCTTGTGCTAATTGAGATATTCTATATGTTTTTAACATGTAGTAGATATGAATTTCGGCGATTTTGTGATTTTTGCGATTTTGGACCTCCGAAAATGGGCCGGCCCAAAAAGCAAATTATGGGCCGATTTCTCAAATCTTGTTTCGGCCCATTATCAAGCCCAAACCCATTCATTTTGGCATGGAAGCCTTTTGGTGAAGTTGAAAAGTCAACAATATCAAGCTTTGTGACTCATTTTAGTGACTAAGCTTTGTGATCATCACAAAAGATGACTTGCCATGTGACTTGCCATGGTGACTCTTGCTTAGGGTTTATAAATGGTGACTTGCATGGTGACTCTTGCTTAGGGTTCACAAATGATGATCACAAAAGGTGACTAAGGGAGTGACTTGCCATATTGAACATCCCTTGCCTATATAAGAGAGGAGGCTGGCCATATATTATGCATCTCTCATTTTACAAGCAAAAACTCTACACAAATACTCCTCCACCATAAACACTTCAAGGATTCTCAAGCAAAGCCGAAGCACATCTTCTCCATCCAAGCCGAAGCAATCCTCCTCCATCCAACACAATACGCTAAGTCCCTTGTGAAGGAAATCCATCTCCACCGTAGATCATCAAGCATTCAAGACAAAAAGTGTAACCATGATCTTCACTTTCATTTCTTTTGCTTTGTATTTGAACCTTTTGATGTATTGGAATACATTTATGTATCAAATGAAGAACAAGTTTAGATTTGTGTTTTATGTGTTTAAACCGATTCATAAGTTGCATGTGTTTATGATTTCTAGCCTTTTATGCATGTTTGATACAATCTTAAAGCTTCGTAAGCATGTGTTAGAAAATACGCTAAGTCCCTCTCTTTCGCATGTTTCGATGATCGTATGTTGTTTAGGATGTTTATACGCTAAGTTGCATTCCTACTCAATTATTAAGCATGTCTATTTAGTTAGAAGTTATGAATTTCGTAACTTACAAAAAGGTTTGATGCATGAAAAGGGTAGGCTAATAAGATGAGATGATCACATGTAATTAGTAGTGTAACTTCTTATTTTTAGCAAGCATAATTAAACTTTAAGTTTCTTGATTGTTGAAACTTGTCTATGAGTAAAACATGTTAGATGCCTAAGAGTTTTAGTTGTGTTTGCATGTTTTTGTACTTTAATTTCGTAGATTAAACAACCAACTTCCAATCCCCCCAAACATTTACATTTCCGCTTATTAACGAAACCATGCATGCGCCTTTAATTCCCCGGATAAAGAACGATCCCTACTCGCCAATATTACAAATGACAAAAGAAGGGTTTAAATTGCAATGCGCGTAATCTGTGTTTTTAAGTTAACGTGAATGCATGTTTTGCGCGTATCAAACATGTGTGCATCGGATTTTCCTAGAAGAAGGCACCAAGCCTACAAGGGAAGCACAACGTCGGCTCCACCCTCCCATCATGGAGGTGATAAAAAAGGAGGTAATTAAACTCATGGACTGTGGAGTTATTTACCCTATTTCTGATAGCCGTTGGGTTTCCCCTGTGCAGGTTGTACCTAAGAAATCTGGAATCACCGTCGTCGAAAATATGGAGAATGAACTCGTGCCACAAAGGACAATCACTGGACACCGTGTGTGCATTGATTACAGGAGGCTCAACGCCGCAACTCGCAAGGATCATTTTCCATTACCGTTCATAGATCAAATGCTGGAAAGGTTAGCCGGCCATGCATTCTACTGTTTTCTCGACGGATACTCCGGCTACAACCAAATTAGAATTGCGGAGGAAGATCAAGAAAATACAACGTTCACATGCCCTTTCGGAACGTTTGCATACCGCCGAATGCCATTTGGACTGTGTAATGCACCAGGTACATTTCAACGTTGCATGCTCTCAATTTTCTCCGAGTACATTGAAAAAATTATTGAAGTATTCATGGACGACTTTAGTGTATTTGGGAGTGATTTCGATGCATGCTTAATTGGTGATATACGCATTTTATGCTCGTTTCTTAACACATTTCCCTTTACGTTTAGCTATGTTATTATCTTAGTTTTATGTTTTCCTTATTTAAATTGTTATTTTGAAGTTCATTACGGTGGAGATTAATATCGACGCAATTCGGAGGAATTTCGGCGATTTTGCGATTTTTGCGATTTTGGACCTCCGAAAATGGGCCGGGCCACAAAGCAAATTATGGGCCGAATTCTCAACTCTTGTTTCGGCCCATTATCAAGCCCAAACCCAATCAATTCGGCAAGGATGGCTTTTGGTGAAGAGGAAAAGTCTTGTTTTGAAAGGGCAAGTCAACATTATCAAGCTAATAATCACAAATGGTGACTACACATGGTGATTCATGCTTAGGGTTCCCAAATGGTGACTACACTAGGTGACTCTTGCTTTGCATTGAATGAAAAGATGACTTGCCATGGTGACAAGCTAGGTGATTCATGCTTAGGGTTCGGCAATGGTGACTAAGTGTGTGACTAAGTGTGTGACTTGCCTTAATGATCATTTCATGCATTAAATGGAGGAGGCAAGGTGGAAGAGAGAAGGCACACATCCTTGCCTATATAAGAGGGAGGCCGGCCTTGAAGAAAAGGATCACTCATTTTACTAAGCAAAGCTCTACACAAATACTCCTCCACCATTAAACACTTAAGAGTTCACACACCAAGCCGAAGCATCATCTTCCTCCATTCAAGGCCGAAGCAAGCTAGGGTTCCTCCATCCTTCCAAGCCGAAGCAAACCATCCTCCATCCCTCACAATACGCTAAGTCCCTTGTGAAGGAAGTCCATCTCCACTGTAGTTCATCAAGCACTCAAGATAAAAAGTGTAACCATGATCTTCACTTTCATTTCTTTAGCTTTGTATGTGAATCTTTTGATGTATTGGAATAACAAGTTTAGAAAGTTTAGATTTGTGTATCAAATGAATAACAAGTTTAGATTTGTGTTTCATGTGCCTAAACCGATTTGTAATATGCATGTGTTTATGATTTATAGCTTTTTATGCATGTTTGATACAATCTTAAAGCTTCGAATGCATGTATTAGAAAATACGCTAAGTCCCTCTCTTTTGCATGTTTCGATGATCGTATGTTGTTTAGGATGTTTATACGCTAAGTTGCATTCCTACACAATTATCAAGCATGTGTACTTAGTTATAAGTTATGAATTTCGCAACTTACACAAAGGTTTGATGCATGAAAAGGGTAGGTTAATAAGATGAGTTGATCACATGTAATTAATAGTGTAACTTCTTATTTTTAGCAAGCATAATTAGACTTTAAGTTTCTTGATTGTTGAAACTTGTCTATGAGTAAAACATGTTAGATGCCTAAGAGTTTTAGTTGTGTTTGCATGTTATGTACTTTAAATTCGTAGATTAAATAACCAACTTCCAATCCCCCCAAATATTTACATTTCCGCATATTAACGAAACCATGCATGCGCCCTTAATTCCCCGGATAAAGAACGATCCCTACTCGCCAATATTACAAATGACAAAAGAAGGGTTTAAATTGCAATGCGCGTAATCGGTGTTTTTAAGGTCTACTGATCATTAACTTTAAATGCATGTTTTGCGCGTATCAATTGGGAGAAGTGCCATTTCATGGTTACGCAAGGGATCGTGTTAGGTCATATTATTTCTGAAAAAGGGTTAGAAGTTGATAAATCTAAAGTAGATCTTGTGCGTCACTTACCCTCTCCAACTTCGGTTAGAGAGATTCGTTCTTTTCTTGGACACGCAGGATTTTATCGTAGGTTTATCAAAGACTTTTCCCACATCTCGCGCCCGTTGTGTAAATTACTGCAAAAGGAGACCCCGTTCGTGTTTGATGAAGAATGCAACGCTGCCTTCAACAAGTTGAAGGAACTTCTCACGAGCGCTCCTATTTTAAGCAGCCCTGATTGGTCTCTGCCATTTGAACTCATGTGCGACGCCTCAGATTATGCCGTAGGAGCCGTCTTGGGTCAGCGGAAGGACAAGAAACCCTACGTAATTTATTACTCCTCTCGGACGCTTGATGAAGCTCAAAGAAATTATACCACCACCGAGAAGGAGTTTCTTGCAGTAGTTTTTGCTTTAGATAAATTTCGGTCTTATTTACTTCAAACTAAAGTAACTGTGTATACTGATCATGCAGCTTTGAAGTACCTAATGCTAAAAAAGGACGCAAAACCAAGGCTTATTAGATGGATACTTCTACTCCAAGAATTCAACATCGAAATCAAGGATAAGAAGGGAGTAGAAAATGTTGTCGCTGACCACCTATCACGCTTGATAGGTGAGAATGAGACTGTTGAAATTGAGGAAACTTTTCCGGATGAAAAGCTCTTCGGAATTGAGGTAACTGTTTCGGAAACTCCATGGTATGCAGATATCGTTAATTACTTAGTTACCGGTGAGTTTCCATCTACCATGCATAAATTTCAGCGTGACAAACTTAAACATAATGCTAGAACTTTTATCTGGGATGAGCCTTATTTATGGAAACAATGCTCGGATTTAGTGATTAGGAGATGTATCCCAGATAGTGAATTTAAGCCTATTCTAGACTTTTGTCACAATGAAGCATGTGGGGGACATTTTGGTTCGAGGAGGACTGATATACGCATTTTATGCTCGTTTCTTAACGCATTTCCTTTACGTTTAGCAATGTTATTATCTTAGTTTTTATGTTTTCCTTATTTAATTTGTTATTTTGAAGATATTTACGGTGGAGATTAATAATGACGCAATTCGGAGGAATTTTGGCGATTTTGCGATTTTTCGATTTTGGACCTCCGAAAATGGGCCGGCCCAAAAAGCAAATTATGGGCCGATTTCTCAAAGTTTATTTCGGCCCATTAACCAGCCCAAACTCATTCATTTCGTTAAGGATGCCCTTTGGGGAAGTTGAAAAGTCAAGCTTATCAAGCTAATCATCACAAATGGTGACTCTTGCTTAGGGTTAATAAATGATCATCACAAAAGGTGACTCACCTTGGTGACTCTTGCTTGCATTAAATGAAAAGATGACTTGCCATGGTGACTCTTGCTTTGGGCTTGTAAATGATGATCACACATGGTGACTTGCATGGTGACTTGCCATATTGATCATTGCTTGCATTTAATGGAAGGAGGCAAGGTGGAAGAGAGAAGGCAAACATCCTTGCCTATAAATACCAAGGGAGGCTGAACCATTCAAGACATCACTCATTTTACTAAGCCAAAGCTCTACACAAATACTCCTCCACCATTAAACACTTGAAGGTTCACACAAAGCCGAAGCATCCATCTCCTCCATTCCAAGCCGAAGCATCTCCTCCTCCATTCCAAACCGAAGCATCCATCTCCTCCTCCAAGCCGAAGCTATCATCCTCCATCCCTCACAATACGCTAAGTCCCTTGTGAAGGAAAGCCATCTCCACCGTAGTTCATCAAGCACTCAAGACAAAAAGTGTAACCATGATCTTCACTTTCATTTCTTTAGCTTTGTATTTGAATCTTTTGATGTATTGGAATAACAAGTTTAGATTTGTGTATCAAATGAAGAACAAGTTTAGATTTGTGTTTTATGTGTTTAAACAGATTTGTAATATGCATGTGTTTATGATTTCTAGCCTTTTATGCATGTTTGATACAATCTTAAAGCTTCGAATGCATGTGTTAGAAAATACGCTAAGTCCCTCTCTTTCGCATGTTTCGATGATCGTATGTTGTTTAGGATGTTTATACGCTAAGTTGCATTCCTACTCAATTATTAAGCATGTGTATTTAGTTAGAAGTTATGAATTTCGTAACTTACAAAAAGGTTTGATGCATGAAAAGGGTAGGCTAATAAGATGAGATGATCACATGTAATTAGTAGTGTAACTTCTTATTTTTAGCAAGCATAATTAGACTTTAAGTTTCTTGATTGTTGAAACTTGTCTATGAGTAAAACATGTTAGATGCCTAAGAGTTTTAGTTGTGTTTGCATGTTTTTGTACTTTAATTTCGTAGATTAAACAACCAACTTCCAATCCCCCCAAACATTTACATTTCCGCTTATTAACGAAACCATGCATGCGCCCTTAATTCCCCGGATAAAGAACGATCCCTACTCGCCAATATTATAAATGACAAAAGAAGGGTTTAAATTGCAATGCGCGTAATCGATGTTTTTAGGTCGACTTTGTGTTATCGTGAAAGCATGTTTTGCTCGTATCAATTTTTGGCGCCGTTGCCGGGGAGTTAGAATGTTTTTGTATGATTTCGTTGTACATTTGTAATTAAAAGCATGTCTAAATTTTCGAAGTACATACTTGTTCATTCTTGTTTATACTTAAAGAAATTTACATACATGTTTACAATGCATACTTTTACTTAGACGAATTTATTTATACTTAGTTTTTACACTTGCATAATTTATTTTCATGTTAAAGGATAGTCTTTGATTTAATTTGAGTACTAGTACTTAGTTATTAAATAAATCTCTATGGAATAGGTGGTGCCTCTTTTGTTTGTCTATCTCCTTAACCCTTCGTGATGTGTGGATTTCATCACCACACGCCATAACCTAAGTGAAGTTATGGGCACGAGGTTGTGGGCGGAGTTTACAAACACTTGAGATTGTATACTATCTTGTGAATTCGAGTAAGAGTTGGTTATGATGTCTAGAAGGGTTATGAATGGTGACGGGTTTTGAACTAAGAAAACAGAACACCATTGGAGTATATACTCTTACGAGTAAGCCTCGGGGTGTTTCTAAGAACAACATTGGAGTATATACTCTTACGAGTTAGCCTCGGGTTGTTCCCAGAAATTAGTTCTCACCTCTCGCGTTACATCTATCCCAACTGGTCATTTCCAACAATTACGAGGATTAACGATAGTTGGTATACATTTTCGCGCGGGCCGCACGGACAAGAGATTTATTCAATAACTAAGTCGTGTATTCCTTTTAAATCATAGGCGCAATCAAAACGTAGACGTACTTAAATTGATTTACATTGAGCACGAGTATTGGTTATAAGGTTTCGTTCTTTGGAATAGGTGGTGCCTCTTTTTCTGGTTTATCTCCTTAACCCCTCGTGATGTGTGGATTTTATCACCACACGCCATAACCTAAGTGAAGTTATGGGCACGAGGTTGTGGGCGGAGTTTACTAAGAACTTGAGATTATATACTATCTCACAAATTTGGCTGATTGTTGGATATGGTGAATGGGTTTATGATTGGTGCCGGGTTTCGGATCTAAGCAATAGAACACCATTGGAGTATATACCGTAACTGGTTAGCCTCGGGGTGTCTCTAGGAACAACATTGGAGTATATACTCTTACGAGTAAGCCTCGGGTTGTTCTAAATATTAGTCCTTACCTCTCGCGTTATCTCTATTCCTACTAACCATTTCTAAACGTAACTAAGCTGAATTGTAGTCGGTATATATTTTCGCGCGGGCCGCACGTCCAAGAAATTTACCGAATGATCATTTCGCGTACTCTCTGTAAATCATAAGTGCATACGAATACGGATAAATACATGAACTTAATACGACATAATCCTTTAAATAGATGGTATATCGGATTATGCATGCTTAGACCTCCTGGAATCAGACTTCATCTTCGGATGAACGAGACCCATTGCACAGTCGAGAGCCTCTGCACCACGTACCATCGGGGCCAAAGGAAATAAATAAAACTTAGTCAAATTTTTGTGTTTATATGTGCATTAAAAACTGTAAAGGACTAACAACCGTTACTTAGCTTGCATAACCTCTTTTTAGGCTTTATGATACGCGGATTTCACTACCGAGTACCCTAACCTAAGTGAAGTTAGGGACATAAGATCGAAGAAGAGGTCATTCTTTGCATTCATTTTTTTAGCACGTAACTCGTGTGTTTTCTGCAGGTTCTAACGTTTTCTCTTATGCATACACTCCATCTTTCACGTAGGATTGTTGTTTAATGCATTTTATTGAAGAAAAAAATGCGTGTGGTGCATAAATTCGATGTGAATTATTGTTTGCTTGTATTTGAACTTTGTTTATATACGTTCTAACTAAATTCTTGGGTTTAGCATTATATAGTGTTAATTTGCAGAAAACGTATGTTTTAAGTTTATTACATTCTTTTGCATAGCCCTAAAATTGATTAATTCATTTGCATTACTTAGTAAATTACACCTAGTGTCTTAACTATTATAAATTTTGTGTGTTTTAGTAGTTTTTAAGTATTTGTGAGTATTTATAGTATACTTTGATAGTTTTATTATTTGTTATTGCTTTGTTTTCTAAATATGTCTTACAATTTTGGTTAGTATTCCTATATTCATCTCAAATTCTTTGTTGATACTAACACTTGGTCTTTGGTGGATGCTCAGGCTAATGAATGTCCGATCAGAATCCTGAACCATCTAGAACAAAGTTTGAGGAGATCGCAGAGAGAATAGCGAGACTTAGAGCTCAAACTGACATCCTGGATCATCCCATCATCGAGGAAGTTTCCGAGTCTTCACATTCATCAACCGACCATACTTTAGCCTCATCAACCGACCACAATTCAGAAGCAGAAGCACAACAAGTCAACATGGCCAATGCAGGACAATCTCTTCGCCAGCGCACCTGCTCAACCGAATGGAGCAGTGGGCCTTCGAGCATTGCTTTTCCACAACCGGAGGAAAACATGAAGGATATCGAGCTAAAGAGTGGCTTCCTCCACCGACTACCCATTTTTTATGGACTTTCCAATGAAGATCCGAACAAGCATCTCAAACAATTCCAATTTGTTTGTAACAGCATGAAGCCATCCGATGCTGATACGGAGCTCTTTAAACTGAAGGCATTCCCATTCACCCTAGTCGACAGGGCCGAGTCTTGGCTTATGGAACTACCGCCGAACCATATCACTTCATGGAAGCAACTTGCGGACATGTTCCTAGCGAAGTACTTCCCGGCCTCAAAGATCACCGTCTTGAGAAAGCAAATCACTGGCATCACACAGAAACCGGACGAGACCTTCGGCCAATACTACGACCGATTCAAAGTTTTGTGTGCCACTTGCCCATCGCATGGATTTTCCGAGACCAATCTCATGAATTACTTTTACGATGGTCTCAAGCCGATCGATAGGGAATTGCTGGATGCAGCAGCCACCGGTGCATTCATGGACTTAACCGAAACCGAAGCTAGAGCTCTTCTAGAGAATCGGGCCAATAATGATGCACAATACGGAATGTCCAACAGACGAGCAGTCGGTGAAGCGAGTTCTACAACCGACGCGGATGAAAAGTACGACAAACTAGCTCATATGCTAGAGAAGGTTTTAGAACTCGAGACGACAAGAGCGAAGGCAACTCAACGGCCTGTTTGTGGCATATGTCAAACACAAGGTCACCACAACGACCAGTGCCCTCAAGTGCCGGAACAAGCAAGCGAGCCGGAGCACGCTAACACCATCGGCGGATATCAGGGAGGACAACGGTATAACAATTATAACAACTATGTCAACCGTGATCATCCGGGTTTTAGATGGAGCAGCAACGAGGGAACTTTGAACCCTCCAGCACCTCAACAAAGCTACCAACGCCCTCCATTTCAACCAAGGCCACCGATGCAGCAGGGTTCGTCTTCGCAATCCTTCACCAACCCGGATTACGACAAGATGTTGTCGCAACTTTCGGCCTCAACTCAAGTTCTCCTCGAAGGACAATCGAAGACAAAGGAGACACTTGACTCACATGGCCGCGACATCACCGAAGTGAAGAAGCAGCTTGGCCAGCTTGTTGATTTCATGGGCCAAATCAAGGAAACCGGTCGGCTTCCACCTCAAACCACTCCTAATCAAAGAAACGTGAATGCTATAGTCACAAGGAGTGGGAAGATACTTGAGGAACCAAAGACCAGGCGATCTCATCTTGATGAAGTCACCATCGAGGACATCACCAACGAAGAAGAAGATGAGATCGATCCGGCTACTCAAGAGGCCGAGAAACAGAAGGTGACGCCTATTGTCACCAAGGCACAATCACCTCCACAACCTACCCCAATCAAAGGTAAAAACCATATTCCTTCAAATACGGTTATTACTAATTCTCCGTTTGCTGTTGCACCTTTCCCTAGCAGATTGTCAAAATCAAAGAAGAAGGATGCCCAATATGAAGATATTTTGGACATCTTCCGAAAGGTGCAAGTGAATTTGCCCTTAATCGAGTGCATAAAGCAAGTGCCAATATACGCGAAGTTTCTCAAAGAATTATGCACACAGAGGAGGCAAACTCGAGAGAAGGAGGTTGTGAAGGTGAACGCAACCGTTTCGGCGGTTTTGCAGCGTCGGCTACCCCCAAAACTGAAGGACCCAGGGAGCTTTGCAGTTCCTTGCGTAATCGGTGACACCCACTTCCAAGACGTGATGCTTGATCTCGGAGCTTCCATCAACGTCATGCCTTACTATCTATTCGAATCGATGGAGCTTGGAGATCTCAAGCAAGATGGTGTTGTCATCCAATTAGCCGATCGCACCCACAAGTATCCGAGGGGATACGTAGAAGACGTTCTCGTGCAAGTCAACAACTTGATATTCCCAGCCGATTTCTATATAGTTGACATGGAAGAGAGTCCACTCAACACCACGCCACTACTGCTTGGGCGACCTTTCATGCGGACTGCGTGAACGAAGATAGATGTGTTTCAAGGCACTTTCTCCATGGAGATTGATGGAGAAAGAATCGAGTTCAACATCCTGGACGGGATGAAGTTTCCAATGTCGAGCGTAGCTGCCATTTCGACATACGATCCCGTGGATACCTTAGCACAAGGCTACCTCGACACCATCAATGAGGATGAACTCGACATGGCCATTCAACTTGGGCATGACGGCCTTCTCGAGGCTTTACTAGAGCTTGAACCTCGTATTCAAGACATGGCCATGGCCCTAAATGCCGCACCACGAAAAGTAAGCTTTTCTCCTCCTTTACCAATTACTTTTGGTACTAATAAAATGGTTCCTTCCATCGTAGAAGCTCCAGTTTTAGAACTCAAGCTACTACCGGACCATCTGAAGTATGCGTACTTGGGCGAGAATGACACTTTACCCGTCATTATTTCGTCCGCGCTAGAAGAGGAGCAGGAGGAGAAGCTCGTGAGTGTGCTCAAACGGTACAAACCCGCAATAGGCTAGACACTCGCGGACATCAAGGGAATAAATCCAGCAACCTGTGTGCATAGGATTTTCCTTGAAGAAGGCACCAAGCCTACGCGGGAAGCACAGCGTCGGCTCCACCCTCCGATGATGGAGGTGGTAAAAAAGGAGGTAATTAAACTCATGGACTGTGGAGTTATTTACCCTATTTCTGATAGCCGTTGGGTTTCCCCAGTGCAGGTAGTACCTAAGAAATCGGGAATTACCGTCGTCGAGAATCTGGAAAATGAACTTGTGCCACAACGGACGATCACTGGACACCGAGTGTGCATTGATTACCGGAAGCTCAACGCCGCAACCCGCAAGGATCATTTTCCCTTACCATTCATCGACCAAATGCTGGAAAGATTAGCCGGCCATGCATTTTATTATTTTCTGGACGGATACTCCGGCTACAACCAAATTAGCATTGCGGAGGAGGATCAAGAAAAGACAACGTTCACGTGCCCGTTCGGAACGTTTGCCTATCGCCGCATGCCATTTGGACTGTGTAACGCACCAGGTATATTTCAACGTTGCATGCTCTCAATTTTCTCCGAGTACATTGAAAAAATTATTGAAGTATTCATGGACGACTTTAGTGTATTTGGGAGTGATTTTGATGCATGCTTAAACAATTTAGAAACAATTTTACAAAGATGCGTTGAAACGAACTTGGTGCTTAATTGGGAGAAGTGCCATTTTATGGTTACGCAAGGGATAGTGTTAGGTCATATTATTTCGGAAAAAGGGTTAGAAGTTGATAAATCTAAAGTAGATCTTGTGCGTCACTTACCCTCTCCAACTTCGGTTAGAGAGATTCGTTCATTTCTTGGACACGCAGGATTTTATCGTAGGTTTATCAAAGACTTTTCCCACATCTCGCGCCCTTTGTGTAAACTGCTGCAAAAGGAGACCCCGTTCATCTTTGATGAAGAATGCAACGCTGCCTTCAACAAGTTGAAGGAGCTTCTCACGAGCGCTCCTATTTTATGCAGCCCTGATTGGTCTCTGCCATTTGAACTCATGTGCGACGCCTCGGATTATGCCGTAGGAGCCGTCTTGGGTCAGCGGAAGGACAAGAAGCCTTGCGTAATCTATTACGCCTCTCGGACGCTTGATGAAGCGCAAAGAAATTATACTACCACCGAGAAGGAGTTTCTTGCCGTGGTTTTTGCTTTAGATAAATTTCGATCTTATTTACTTCAAACTAAAGTAACTGTGTTTACCGATCATGCAGCTTTGAAGTATCTAATGCTCAAAAAGGATTCAAAACCACGGCTTATAAGATGGATACTTCTACTCCAAGAATTCAACATCGAAATCAAGGATAAGAAGGGAGTAGAAAACGTCGTTGCTGACCACCTATCGCGTTTGATAGGTGACCATGAGCCTGTCGAGATTGAAGAAACTTTTCCGGATGAAAAACTCTTCGGAATTGAGGTAACTATTTCGGAAACTCCATGGTATGCAGATATCGTAAATTACTTAGTTACCGGTGAGTTTCCGTCTACCATGCATAAATTTCAACGTGACAAACTTAAGCATAATGCTAGAACCTTTATCTGGGATGAGCCTTATTTATGGAAACAATGCTCCGATTTAGTAATTAGGAGATGTATCCCGGATAGTGAGTTTAAGCCCATTCTAGACTTTTGTCACAATGAAGCATGTGGGGGACACTTTGGTTCTAGGAGGACAGCCCTTAAGATTTTAGATTGCGGTTTCTTTTGGCCTAGTTTATTTCGCGATGCTCATGCATATTGTGCTGCATGTGATAAGTGCCAGAGATTCGGTAATTTAGGGCCTAGAGATCAAATGCCACAACACTACATATTTAATGTCGAAATTTTTGATGTGTGGGGTATTGATTTTATGGGACCATTTCCTCCCTCCAATGGTTTTACTTATATCTTACTCGCAGTAGATTATGTTTCTAAATGGGTGGAGGCAAAGGCCACCCGTACTAATGATTCGCGAGTTGTTGCAGATTTCCTACGAACTAACATTTTCAGTAGATTTGGAATGCCACGCGTTTTAATCAGCGATGGAGGAAGTCACTTTTGCAACCGCACGGTGGAAGCACTCATGAGGAAGTATGGCGTAAAACACAAGGTTTCCACACCATACCACCCTCAAACCAATGGAATGGCTGAAGTTTCCAACCGTGAAATCAAGAAGATTTTGGAGCGAACCGTCCGCCCAAACCGGAAAGATTGGAGTCAATGCTTAGACGATGCATTGTGGGCTTACAGGACTGCCTACAAGACCCCCATTGGTATGTCCCCTTTCCGATTAATTTATGGGAAGACGTGCCATCTTCCGGTTGAATTGGAGCACAAGGCATGGTGGGCCGTGAAGAAATTCAACATCGATCGAGATGCCGCAGGCTTGCATCGGAAGCTACAACTATGTGAACTAGAAGAAATCAGAAATGATGCTTTTGACAATGCGTGGATTTACAAAGAGAAGACGAAAAAGATCCACGATCAGATGATTCGCGGGAAGAGTTTTGAACCTGGGCAGAAAGTATTGCTTTTCAATTCAAGACTCAAGCTCTTTCCGGGAAAGCTTCGCTCTCGATGGATGGGGCCATTCGTAGTTTCTCAAGTTCTACCTCATGGAGCAGTTCTCATTCGATCTATCGACAAAGGTAGTGAGTTCAAAGTAAATGGCCATCGCTTGAAGCCCTATTTTGAGGCATTTGCGGAGCACACCGTGGAGGAGATGCAACTCCAAGAACCGGCCATTTCAAAAACAAAATGATGCATCACGTCCAAAGCTAACGACGTAAAACGAGCGCTCATTGGGAGGCAACCCAATAGGGAGACAACAGATTTGATTTCTTCTCCCCTTTTAATTAATTTAATGGCTTTTGCATTTTAAATTAGAATTTTCGTAGATCCTATACTCCATGTTTAATTCTATACTTCTACTTTAGTACATTGAGGGCAATGTAGAGTTTAAGTGTGGGGGAAGGGTTTACAATTTAATTGTGTCTAAATTAGAGTTTAGGATGCCCTTAACTAGTCGATGATGAAAAATGGACCGATACGAACACATATGGCGTATGAATCACATGCATCGAATTCTTGTGCTAATTGAGATATTCTATATGTTTTTAACATGTAGTAGATATGAATTGCAAAAACTTGATACGAGCAAAACATGCTTTCACGATAACACAAAGTCGACCTAAAAACATCGATTACGCGCATTGCAATTTAAACCCTTCTTTTGTCATTTATAATATTGGCGAGTAGGGATCGTTCTTTATCCGGGGAATTAAGGGCGCATGCATGGTTTCGTTAATAAGCGGAAATGTAAATGTTTGGGGGGATTGGAAGTTGGTTGTTTAATCTACGAAATTAAAGTACAAAAACATGCAAACACAACTAAAACTCTTAGGCATCTAACATGTTTTACTCATAGACAAGTTTCAACAATCAAGAAACTTAAAGTCTAATTATGCTTGCTAAAAATAAGAAGTTACACTACTAATTACATGTGATCATCTCATCTTATTAGCCTACCCTTTTCATGCATCAAACCTTTTTGTAAGTTACGAAATTCATAACTTCTAACTAAATACACATGCTTAATAATTGAGTAGGAATGCAACTTAGCGTATAAACATCCTAAACAACATACGATCATCGAAACATGCGAAAGAGAGGGACTTAGCGTATTTTCTAACACATGCATTCGAAGCTTTAAGATTGTATCAAACATGCATAAAAGGCTAGAAATCATAAACACATGCATATTACAAATCTGTTTAAACACATAAAACACAAATCTAAACTTGTTCTTCATTTGATACACAAATCTAAACTTGTTATTCCAATACATCAAAAGATTCAAATACAAAGCTAAAGAAATGAAAGTGAAGATCATGGTTACACTTTTTGTCTTGAGTGCTTGATGAACTACGGTGGAGATGGCTTTCCTTCACAAGGGACTTAGCGTATTGTGAGGGATGGAGGATGATAGCTTCGGCTTGGAGGAGGAGATGGATGCTTCGGTTTGGAATGGAGGAGGAGATGCTTCGGCTTGGAATGGAGGAGATGGATGCTTCGGCTTTGTGTGAACCTTCAAGTGTTTAATGGTGGAGGAGTATTTGTGTAGAGCTTTGGCTTAGTAAAATGAGTGATGTCTTGTGGTTTTGGTTCATTTGTGCAAGTAATCAAACTTTATTCATGTGGTTTTCATTTCAATTCATATACACTTTAAGTGAACCATTTTCATGAGTGAAAAATATGATGAGTGCATCCTTGTGAGTTGATTAAACCTTTATTCAAAGCATGCACAGCTATAACATAACCATTGTTTTCTCTATGTCTTACTTGTTCATTACATAAATTATATCGCAATTATCTCTTGAATTCGTTGAGCATACACGTTGAAATTCATGTGAGCCATCGCCATATACTTATGCAAATTCTGAGACAAATTTTAGCTAAGGGCTTAGTTGTTCTTTCTTTTGTTTTAAATTCTTAGAGAGTCTTAGTTTAACTTAGTGTTTGCTAAGGGACTAGCAAAGTCTAAGTGTAGGGGAATTTGATATACGCATTTTATGCTCGTTTCTTAACGCATTTCCTTTACGTTTAGCAATGTTATTATCTTAGTTTTTATGTTTTCCTTATTTAATTTGTTATTTTGAAGATATTTACGGTGGAGATTAATAATGACGCAATTCGGAGGAATTTCGGCGATTTTGCGATTTTTGCGATTTTGGACCTCCGAAAATGGGCCGGCCCAAAAAGCAAATTATGGGCCGATTTCTCAAAGTTTATTTCGGCCCATTAACCAGCCCAAACTCATTCATTTCGTTAAGGATGCCCTTGGGGGAAGTTGAAAAGTCAAGCTTATCAAGCTAATCATCACAAATGGTGACTCTTGCTTAGGGTTAATAAATGATCATCACAAAAGGTGACTCACCTTGGTGACTCTTGCTTGCATTAAATGAAAAGATGACTTGCCATGGTGACTCTTGCTTTGGGCTTGTAAATGATGATCACACATGGTGACTTGCATGGTGACTTGCCATATTGATCATTGCTTGCATTTAATGGAAGGAGGCAAGGTGGAAGAGAGAAGGCAAACATCCTTGCCTATAAATACCAAGGGAGGCTGAACCATTCAAGACATCACTCATTTTACTAAGCCAAAGCTCTACACAAATACTCCTCCACCATTAAACACTTGAAGGTTCACACAAAGCCGAAGCATCCATCTCCTCCATTCCAAGCCGAAGCATCTCCTCCTCCATTCCAAACCGAAGCATCCATCTCCTCCTCCAAGCCGAAGCTATCATCCTCCATCCCTCACAATACGCTAAGTCCCTTGTGAAGGAAAGCCATCTCCACCGTAGTTCATCAAGCACTCAAGACAAAAAGTGTAACCATGATCTTCACTTTCATTTCTTTAGCTTTGTATTTGAATCTTTTGATGTATTGGAATAACAAGTTTAGATTTGTGTATCAAATGAAGAACAAGTTTAGATTTGTGTTTTATGTGTTTAAACAGATTTGTAATATGCATGTGTTTATGATTTCTAGCCTTTTATGCATGTTTGATACAATCTTAAAGCTTCGAATGCATGTGTTAGAAAATACGCTAAGTCCCTCTCTTTCGCATGTTTCGATGATCGTATGTTGTTTAGGATGTTTATACGCTAAGTTGCATTCCTACTCAATTATTAAGCATGTGTATTTAGTTAGAAGTTATGAATTTCGTAACTTACAAAAAGGTTTGATGCATGAAAAGGGTAGGCTAATAAGATGAGATGATCACATGTAATTAGTAGTGTAACTTCTTATTTTTAGCAAGCATAATTAGACTTTAAGTTTCTTGATTGTTGAAACTTGTCTATGAGTAAAACATGTTAGATGCCTAAGAGTTTTAGTTGTGTTTGCATGTTTTTGTACTTTAATTTCGTAGATTAAACAACCAACTTCCAATCCCCCCAAACATTTACATTTCCGCTTATTAACGAAACCATGCATGCGCCCTTAATTCCCCGGATAAAGAACGATCCCTACTCGCCAATATTATAAATGACAAAAGAAGGGTTTAAATTGCAATGCGCGTAATCGATGTTTTTAGGTCGACTTTGTGTTATCGTGAAAGCATGTTTTGCTCGTATCAATTTTTGGCGCCGTTGCCGGGGAGTTAGAATGTTTTTGTATGATTTCGTTGTACATTTGTAATTAAAAGCATGTCTAAATTTTCAAAGTACATACTTGTTCATTCTTGTTTATACTTAAAGAAATTTACATACATGTTTACAATGCATACTTTTACTTAGACGAATTTATTTATACTTAGTTTTTACACTTGCATAATTTATTTTCATGTTAAAGGATAGTCTTTGATTTAATTTGAGTACTAGTACTTAGTTATTAAATAAATCTCTATGGAATAGGTGGTGCCTCTTTTGTTTGTCTATCTCCTTAACCCTTCGTGATGTGTGGATTTCATCACCACACGCCATAACCTAAGTGAAGTTATGGGCACGAGGTTGTGGGCGGAGTTTACAAACACTTGAGATTGTATACTATCTTGTGAATTCGAGTAAGAGTTGGTTATGATGTCTAGAAGGGTTATGAATGGTGACGGGTTTTGAACTAAGAAAACAGAACACCATTGGAGTATATACTCTTACGAGTAAGCCTCGGGGTGTTTCTAAGAACAACATTGGAGTATATACTCTTACGAGTTAGCCTCGGGTTGTTCCCAGAAATTAGTTCTCACCTCTCGCGTTACATCTATCCCAACTGGTCATTTCCAACAATTACGAGGATTAACGATAGTTGGTATACATTTTCGCGCGGGCCGCACGGACAAGAGATTTATTCAATAACTAAGTCGTGTATTCCTTTTAAATCATAGGCGCAATCAAAACGTAGACGTACTTAAATTGATTTACATTGAGCACGAGTATTGGTTATAAGGTTTCGTTCTTTGGAATAGGTGGTGCCTCTTTTTCTGGTTTATCTCCTTAACCCCTCGTGATGTGTGGATTTTATCACCACACGCCATAACCTAAGTGAAGTTATGGGCACGAGGTTGTGGGCGGAGTTTACTAAGAACTTGAGATTATATACTATCTCACAAATTTGGCTGATTGTTGGATATGGTGAATGGGTTTATGATTGGTGCCGGGTTTCGGATCTAAGCAATAGAACACCATTGGAGTATATACCGTAACTGGTTAGCCTCGGGGTGTCTCTAGGAACAACATTGGAGTATATACTCTTACGAGTAAGCCTCGGGTTGTTCTAAATATTAGTCCTTACCTCTCGCGTTATCTCTATTCCTACTAACCATTTCTAAACGTAACTAAGCTGAATTGTAGTCGGTATATATTTTCGCGCGGGCCGCACGTCCAAGAAATTTACCGAATGATCATTTCGCGTACTCTCTGTAAATCATAAGTGCATACGAATACGGATAAATACATGAACTTAATACGACATAATCCTTTAAATAGATGGTATATCGGATTATGCATGCTTAGACCTCCTGGAATCAGACTTCATCTTCGGATGAACGAGACCCATTGCACAGTCGAGAGCCTCTGCACCACGTACCATCGGGGCCAAAGGAAATAAATAAAACTTAGTCAAATTTTTGTGTTTATATGTGCATTAAAAACTGTAAAGGACTAACAACCGTTACTTAGCTTGCATAACCTCTTTTTAGGCTTTATGATACGCGGATTTCACTACCGAGTACCCTAACCTAAGTGAAGTTAGGGACATAAGATCGAAGAAGAGGTCATTCTTTGCATTCATTTTTTTAGCACGTAACTCGTGTGTTTTCTGCAGGTTCTAACGTTTTCTCTTATGCATACACTCCATCTTTCACGTAGGATTGTTGTTTAATGCATTTTATTGAAGAAAAAAATGCGTGTGGTGCATAAATTCGATGTGAATTATTGTTTGCTTGTATTTGAACTTTGTTTATATACGTTCTAACTAAATTCTTGGGTTTAGCATTATATAGTGTTAATTTGCAGAAAACGTATGTTTTAAGTTTATTACATTCTTTTGCATAGCCCTAAAATTGATTAATTCATTTGCATTACTTAGTAAATTACACCTAGTGTCTTAACTATTATAAATTTTGTGTGTTTTAGTAGTTTTTAAGTATTTGTGAGTATTTATAGTATACTTTGATAGTTTTATTATTTGTTATTGCTTTGTTTTCTAAATATGTCTTACAATTTTGGTTAGTATTCCTATATTCATCTCAAATTCTTTGTTGATACTAACACTTGGTCTTTGGTGGATGCTCAGGCTAATGAATGTCCGATCAGAATCCTGAACCATCTAGAACAAAGTTTGAGGAGATCGCAGAGAGAATAGCGAGACTTAGAGCTCAAACTGACATCCTGGATCATCCCATCATCGAGGAAGTTTCCGAGTCTTCACATTCATCAACCGACCATACTTTAGCCTCATCAACCGACCACAATTCAGAAGCAGAAGCACAACAAGTCAACATGGCCAATGCAGGACAATCTCTTCGCCAGCGCACCTGCTCAACCGAATGGAGCAGTGGGCCTTCGAGCATTGCTTTTCCACAACCGGAGGAAAACATGAAGGATATCGAGCTAAAGAGTGGCTTCCTCCACCGACTACCCATTTTTCATGGACTTTCCAATGAAGATCCGAACAAGCATCTCAAACAATTCCAATTTGTTTGTAACAGCATGAAGCCATCCGATGCTGATACGGAGCTCTTTAAACTGAAGGCATTCCCATTCACCCTAGTCGACAGGGCCGAGTCTTGGCTTATGGAACTACCGCCGAACCATATCACTTCATGGAAGCAACTTGCGGACATGTTCCTAGCGAAGTACTTCCCGGCCTCAAAGATCACCGTCTTGAGAAAGCAAATCACTGGCATCACACAGAAACCGGACGAGACCTTCGGCCAATACTACGACCGATTCAAAGTTTTGTGTGCCACTTGCCCATCGCATGGATTTTCCGAGACCAATCTCATGAATTACTTTTACGATGGTCTCAAGCCGATCGATAGGGAATTGCTGGATGCAGCAGCCACCGGTGCATTCATGGACTTAACCGAAACCGAAGCTAGAGCTCTTCTAGAGAATCGGGCCAATAATGATGCACAATATGGAATGTCCAACAGACGAGCAGTCGGTGAAGCGAGTTCTACAACCGACGCGGACGAAAAGTACGACAAACTAGCTCATATGCTAGAGAAGGTTTTAGAACTCGAGACGACAAGAGCGAAGGCAACTCAACGGCCTGTTTGTGGCATATGTCAAACACAAGGTCACCACAACGACCAGTGCCCTCAAGTGCCGGAACAAGCAAGCGAGCCGGAGCACGCTAACACCATCGGCGGATATCAGGGAGGACAACGGTATAACAATTATAACAACTATGTCAACCGTGATCATCCGGGTTTTAGATGGAGCAGCAACGAGGGAACTTTGAACCCTCCAGCACCTCAACAAAGCTACCAACGCCCTCCATTTCAACCAAGGCCACCGATGCAGCAGGGTTCGTCTTCGCAATCCTTCACCAACCCGGATTACGACAAGATGTTGTCGCAACTTTCGGCCTCAACTCAAGTTCTCCTCGAAGGACAATCGAAGACAAAGGAGACACTTGACTCACATGGCCGCGACATCACCGAAGTGAAGAAGCAGCTTGGCCAGCTTGTTGATTTCATGGGCCAAATCAAGGAAACCGGTCGGCTTCCACCTCAAACCACTCCTAATCAAAGAAACGTGAATGCTATAGTCACAAGGAGTGGGAAGATACTTGAGGAACCAAAGACCAGGCGATCTCATCTTGATGAAGTCACCATCGAGGACATCACCAACGAAGAAGAAGATGAGATCGATCCGGCTACTCAAGAGGCCGAGAAACAGAAGGTGACGCCTATTGTCACCAAGGCACAATCACCTCCACAACCTACCCCAATCAAAGGTAAAAACCATATTCCTTCAAATACGGTTATTACTAATTCTCCGTTTGCTGTTGCACCTTTCCCTAGCAGATTGTCAAAATCAAAGAAGAAGGATGCCCAATATGAAGATATTTTGGACATCTTCCGAAAGGTGCAAGTGAATTTGCCCTTAATCGAGTGCATAAAGCAAGTGCCAATATACGCGAAGTTTCTCAAAGAATTATGCACACAGAGGAGGCAAACTCGAGAGAAGGAGGTTGTGAAGGTGAACGCAACCGTTTCGGCGGTTTTGCAGCGTCGGCTACCCCCAAAACTGAAGGACCCAGGGAGCTTTGCAGTTCCTTGCGTAATCGGTGACACCCACTTCCAAGACGTGATGCTTGATCTCGGAGCTTCCATCAACGTCATGCCTTACTATCTATTCGAATCGATGGAGCTTGGAGATCTCAAGCAAGATGGTGTTGTCATCCAATTAGCCGATCGCACCCACAAGTATCCGAGGGGATACGTAGAAGACGTTCTCGTGCAAGTCAACAACTTGATATTCCCAGCCGATTTCTATATAGTTGACATGGAAGAGAGTCCACTAAACACCACGCCACTACTGCTTGGGCGACCTTTCATGCGGACTGCGAGAACGAAGATAGATGTGTTTCAAGGCACTTTCTCCATGGAGATTGATGGAGAAAGAATCGAGTTCAACATCCTGGACGGGATGAAGTTTCCAATGTCGAGCGTAGCTGCCATTTCGACATACGATCCCGTGGATACCTTAGCACAAGGCTACCTCGACACCATCAATGAGGATGAACTCGACATGGCCATTCAACTTGGGCATGACGGCCTTCTCGAGGCTTTACTAGAGCTTGAACCTCGTATTCAAGACATGGCCATGGCCCTAAATGCCGCACCACGAAAAGTAAGCTTTTCTCCTCCTTTACCAATTACTTTTGGTACTAATAAAATGGTTCCTTCCATCGTAGAAGCTCCAGTTTTAGAACTCAAGCTACTACCGGACCATCTGAAGTATGCGTACTTGGGCGAGAATGACACTTTACCCGTCATTATTTCGTCCGCGCTAGAAGAGGAGCAGGAGGAGAAGCTCGTGAGTGTGCTCAAACGGTACAAACCCGCAATAGGCTAGACACTCGCGGACATCAAGGGAATAAATCCAGCAACCTGTGTGCATAGGATTTTCCTTGAAGAAGGCACCAAGCCTACGCGGGAAGCACAGCGTCGGCTCCACCCTCCGATGATGGAGGTGGTAAAAAAGGAGGTAATTAAACTCATGGACTGTGGAGTTATTTACCCTATTTCTGATAGCCGTTGGGTTTCCCCAGTGCAGGTAGTACCTAAGAAATCGGGAATTACCGTCGTCGAGAATCTGGAAAATGAACTTGTGCCACAACGGACGATCACTGGACACCGAGTGTGCATTTATTACCGGAAGCTCAACGCCGCAACCCGCAAGGATCATTTTCCCTTACCATTCATCGACCAAATGCTGGAAAGATTAGCCGGCCATGCATTTTATTATTTTCTGGACGGATACTCCGGCTACAACCAAATTAGCATTGCGGAGGAGGATCAAGAAAAGACAACGTTCACGTGCCCGTTCGGAACGTTTGCCTATCGCCGCATGCCATTTGGACTGTGTAACGCACCAGGTATATTTCAACGTTGCATGCTCTCAATTTTCTCCGAGTACATTGAAAAAATTATTGAAGTATTCATGGACGACTTTAGTGTATTTGGGAGTGATTTTGATGCATGCTTAAACAATTTAGAAACAATTTTACAAAGATGCGTTGAAACGAACTTGGTGCTTAATTGGGAGAAGTGCCATTTTATGGTTACGCAAGGGATAGTGTTAGGTCATATTATTTCGGAAAAAGGGTTAGAAGTTGATAAATCTAAAGTAGATCTTGTGCGTCACTTACCCTCTCCAACTTCGGTTAGAGAGATTCGTTCATTTCTTGGACACGCAGGATTTTATCGTAGGTTTATCAAAGACTTTTCCCACATCTCGCGCCCTTTGTGTAAACTGCTGCAAAAGGAGACCCCGTTCATCTTTGATGAAGAATGCAACGCTGCCTTCAACAAGTTGAAGGAGCTTCTCACGAGCGCTCCTATTTTATGCAGCCCTGATTGGTCTCTGCCATTTGAACTCATGTGCGACGCCTCGGATTATGCCGTAGGAGCCGTCTTGGGTCAGCGGAAGGACAAGAAGCCTTGCGTAATCTATTACGCCTCTCGGACGCTTGATGAAGCGCAAAGAAATTATACTACCACCGAGAAGGAGTTTCTTGCCGTGGTTTTTGCTTTAGATAAATTTCGATCTTATTTACTTCAAACTAAAGTAACTGTGTTTACCGATCATGCAGCTTTGAAGTATCTAATGCTCAAAAAGGATTCAAAACCACGGCTTATAAGATGGATACTTCTACTCCAAGAATTCAACATCGAAATCAAGGATAAGAAGGGAGTAGAAAACGTCGTTGCTGACCACCTATCGCGTTTGATAGGTGACCATGAGCCTGTCGAGATTGAAGAAACTTTTCCGGATGAAAAACTCTTCGGAATTGAGGTAACTATTTCGGAAACTCCATGGTATGCAGATATCGTAAATTACTTAGTTACCGGTGAGTTTCCGTCTACCATGCATAAATTTCAACGTGACAAACTTAAGCATAATGCTAGAACCTTTATCTGGGATGAGCCTTATTTATGGAAACAATGCTCCGATTTAGTAATTAGGAGATGTATCCCGGATAGTGAGTTTAAGCCCATTCTAGACTTTTGTCACAATGAAGCATGTGGGGGACACTTTGGTTCTAGGAGGACAGCCCTTAAGATTTTAGATTGCGGTTTCTTTTGGCCTAGTTTATTTCGCGATGCTCATGCATATTGTGCTGCATGTGATAAGTGCCAGAGATTCGGTAATTTAGGGCCTAGAGATCAAATGCCACAACACTACATATTTAATGTCGAAATTTTTGATGTGTGGGGTATTGATTTTATGGGACCATTTCCTCCCTCCAATGGTTTTACTTATATCTTACTCGCAGTAGATTATGTTTCTAAATGGGTGGAGGCAAAGGCCACCCGTACTAATGATTCGCGAGTTGTTGCAGATTTCCTACGAACTAACATTTTCAGTAGATTTGGAATGCCACGCGTTTTAATCAGCGATGGAGGAAGTCACTTTTGCAACCGCACGGTGGAAGCACTCATGAGGAAGTATGGCGTAAAACACAAGGTTTCCACACCATACCACCCTCAAACCAATGGAATGGCTGAAGTTTCCAACCGTGAAATCAAGAAGATTTTGGAGCGAACCGTCCGCCCAAACCGGAAAGATTGGAGTCAATGCTTAGACGATGCATTGTGGGCTTACAGGACTGCCTACAAGACCCCCATTGGTATGTCCCCTTTCCGATTAATTTATGGGAAGACGTGCCATCTTCCGGTTGAATTGGAGCACAAGGCATGGTGGGCCGTGAAGAAATTCAACATCGATCGAGATGCCGCAGGCTTGCATCGGAAGCTACAACTATGTGAACTAGAAGAAATCAGAAATGATGCTTTTGACAATGCGTGGATTTACAAAGAGAAGACGAAAAAGATCCACGATCAGATGATTCGCGGGAAGAGTTTTGAACCTGGGCAGAAAGTATTGCTTTTCAATTCAAGACTCAAGCTCTTTCCGGGAAAGCTTCGCTCTCGATGGATGGGGCCATTCGTAGTTTCTCAAGTTCTACCTCATGGAGCAGTTCTCATTCGATCTATCGACAAAGGTAGTGAGTTCAAAGTAAATGGCCATCGCTTGAAGCCCTATTTTGAGGCATTTGCGGAGCACACCGTGGAGGAGATGCAACTCCAAGAACCGGCCATTTCAAAAACAAAATGATGCATCACGTCCAAAGCTAACGACGTAAAACGAGCGCTCATTGGGAGGCAACCCAATAGGGAGACAACAGATTTGATTTCTTCTCCCCTTTTAATTAATTTAATGGCTTTTGCATTTTAAATTAGAATTTTCGTAGATCCTATACTCCATGTTTAATTCTATACTTCTACTTTAGTACATTGAGGGCAATGTAGAGTTTAAGTGTGGGGGAAGGGTTTACAATTTAATTGTGTCTAAATTAGAGTTTAGGATGCCCTTAACTAGTCGATGATGAAAAATGGACCGATACGAACACATATGGCGTATGAATCACATGCATCGAATTCTTGTGCTAATTGAGATATTCTATATGTTTTTAACATGTAGTAGATATGAATTGCAAAAACATGGTACAGAAATCGCATGCTTGAATAAGTTTTTAATCATATGAACCCTATGTGAGCTTTTGAGCTATCTGTTCTTTATTCGAGTGAATATACATCCATTTCGTAGCTACTAGCTTATATATGCCTCATTTGATTGCTTGCCATAGATTTTAATGAACTAGAGAATACTAGAACTTACTCATGTCAATTTGCAAAGCTTTTAAGTTGATACATACTTTGATTTTGGAAATGATTAAAGGCATTTAGGATTTTCCACCACATTGCCATATATCCATGTATCCCATTTGTACGCACAAGTTGCGACACCCCTAGATAAACCAATTGAGCCCACGTTAAGCTTTTCTTTTATCACCATATATACCTAAACACTTACCCTAGTATAGAATATCCTTACCTTTGTTCCGGAAACTTGGTGAGAATTTTTCGAAACTAGCACATAAGATTATGGTTTGGTAGGAAAGATTGAAAGAGTTAATGTGAGTAAGGGGAAAGACTTGTCCAAATAAACTTAAAAAGTATGAGATTGCCAAAAAGAAAAGAAAAAATAATATTTGAGAGAATGAAAAGAAAAAAAAATTAGTATCTCTCATGGCAATATGTTGTGTTCTAAAGTAGAAACCAATTGGATTAACGTCCCCCTTATTTGCGGATTTGGAGATTACGATAAATTGAAGGCCCAAAAATAGAACAAAATATGGCCTTTGTCCGGTCCGAAAAGCTCAAAGGGTAGATTAGCTTGAAGTATACATGGTAACATACAAATGGAGATGGAGGACTAATATGGTGCTAGACTAAGTCGTTGGAACGTTTTTATCACCACATATCTAAATTTCGAATGCCTTAGCCTTAACCCCATTACAACCTCACTAAAAGTCCTTTATGATCCTTAAAATGAGTAGCTTTCAATTAGTAGAGTAAGTTGCATGAGTAAGCTTATGGTTTTGGTTCATTTGTGCAAGTAATCAAACTTTATTCATGTGGTTTTCATTTCAATTCATATACACTTTAAGTGAACCATTTTCATGAGTGAAAAATATGATGAGTGCATCCTTGTGAGTTGATTAAACCTTTATTCAAAGCATGCACAGCTATAACATAACCATTGTTTTCTCTATGTCTTACTTGTTCATTACATAAATTATATCGCAATTATCTCTTGAATTCGTTGAGCATACACGTTGAAATTCATGTGAGCCATCGCCATATACTTATGCAAATTCTGAGACAAATTTTAGCTAAGGGCTTAGTTGTTCTTTCTTTTGTTTTAAATTCTTAGAGAGTCTTAGTTTAACTTAGTGTTTGCTAAGGGACTAGCAAAGTCTAAGTGTAGGGGAATTTGATATACGCATTTTATGCTCGTTTCTTAACGCATTTCCTTTACGTTTAGCAATGTTATTATCTTAGTTTTTATGTTTTCCTTATTTAATTTGTTATTTTGAAGATATTTACGGTGGAGATTAATAATGACGCAATTCGGAGGAATTTCGGCGATTTTGCGATTTTTGCGATTTTGGACCTCCGAAAATGGGCCGGCCCAAAAAGCAAATTATGGGCCGATTTCTCAAAGTTTATTTCGGCCCATTAACCAGCCCAAACTCATTCATTTCGTTAAGGATGCCCTTTGGGGAAGTTGAAAAGTCAAGCTTATCAAGCTAATCATCACAAATGGTGACTCTTGCTTAGGGTTAATAAATGATCATCACAAAAGGTGACTCACCTTGGTGACTCTTGCTTGCATTAAATGAAAAGATGACTTGCCATGGTGACTCTTGCTTTGGGCTTGTAAATGATGATCACACATGGTGACTTGCATGGTGACTTGCCATATTGATCATTGCTTGCATTTAATGGAAGGAGGCAAGGTGGAAGAGAGAAGGCAAACATCCTTGCCTATAAATACCAAGGGAGGCTGAACCATTCAAGACATCACTCATTTTACTAAGCCAAAGCTCTACACAAATACTCCTCCACCATTAAACACTTGAAGGTTCACACAAAGCCGAAGCATCCATCTCCTCCATTCCAAGCCGAAGCATCTCCTCCTCCATTCCAAACCGAAGCATCCATCTCCTCCTCCAAGCCGAAGCTATCATCCTCCATCCCTCACAATACGCTAAGTCCCTTGTGAAGGAAAGCCATCTCCACCGTAGTTCATCAAGCACTCAAGACAAAAAGTGTAACCATGATCTTCACTTTCATTTCTTTAGCTTTGTATTTGAATCTTTTGATGTATTGGAATAACAAGTTTAGATTTGTGTATCAAATGAAGAACAAGTTTAGATTTGTGTTTTATGTGTTTAAACAGATTTGTAATATGCATGTGTTTATGATTTCTAGCCTTTTATGCATGTTTGATACAATCTTAAAGCTTCGAATGCATGTGTTAGAAAATACGCTAAGTCCCTCTCTTTCGCATGTTTCGATGATCGTATGTTGTTTAGGATGTTTATACGCTAAGTTGCATTCCTACTCAATTATTAAGCATGTGTATTTAGTTAGAAGTTATGAATTTCGTAACTTACAAAAAGGTTTGATGCATGAAAAGGGTAGGCTAATAAGATGAGATGATCACATGTAATTAGTAGTGTAACTTCTTATTTTTAGCAAGCATAATTAGACTTTAAGTTTCTTGATTGTTGAAACTTGTCTATGAGTAAAACATGTTAGATGCCTAAGAGTTTTAGTTGTGTTTGCATGTTTTTGTACTTTAATTTCGTAGATTAAACAACCAACTTCCAATCCCCCCAAACATTTACATTTCCGCTTATTAACGAAACCATGCATGCGCCCTTAATTCCCCGGATAAAGAACGATCCCTAGTCGCCAATATTATAAATGACAAAAGAAGGGTTTAAATTGCAATGCGCGTAATCGATGTTTTTAGGTCGACTTTGTGTTATCGTGAAAGCATGTTTTGCTCGTATCAAGGACTGCCCTTAAGATTTTAGATTGCGGTTTCTTTTGGCCTAGTTTATTGCGCGATGCTCATGCATTTTGTGCTACATGTGATAAGTGCCAGAGATTCGGTAATTTAGGACCTAGAGATCAGATGCCACAACACTACATATTTAATGTCGAGATTTTTGATGTGTGGGGTATTGATTTTATGGGACCATTTCCTCCCTCCAATAGTTAAACGTATATTTTACTCGCAGTAGATTATGTTTCAAAATGGGTGGAGGCAAAGGCCACCCGTACTAATGATTCGCGAGTTGTTGCAGATTTCCTACGAACTAACATTTTTAGTAGATTTGGAATGCCACGAGTTCTAATCAGCGATGGAGGAAGTCATTTTTGCAACCGCACGGTGGAAGCATTGATGAGGAAGTATGGCGTAAAACACAAGGTTTCCACACCATACCAACATCAAACAAATGGAATGGCTGAAGTTTCCAACCGTGAGATAAAGAAGATTTTGGAACGAACCGTCCGCCCAAACCGGAAAGATTGGAGTCAGTGCTTAGATGATGCATTTTGGGCTTACAGGACTGCCTACAAGACCCCCATTGGTATGTCACCTTTCCGATTAATTTATGGGAAAATGTGCCATCTTCCGGTTGAATTGGAGCACAAGGCATGGTGAGCTGTGAAGAAATTCAACATCGATCGAGATGCAGCAGGTTTGCATCGGAAGCTACAACTTTGTGAACATGAAGAGATCAGAAATGATGCTTTCGACAATGCGTGGATTTACAAAGAGAAGACGAAAAAGATCCATGATCAGATGATTCGCGGGAAGAGTTTTGAAGTTGGGCAGAAAGTATTGCTTTTCAATTCAAGACTTAAGCTCTTTCCGGGAAAGCTTCGCTCTCGATGGATGGGGCCATTCATAGTTGCTCAAGTTCTGCCTCATGGAGCAGTTCTCATTCGATCTATCGACAAAGGCAGTGAGTTCAAAGTAAATGGCCATCGCTTGAAGCCCTATTTTGAGGCATTTGCGGAGCATACCGTGGAGGAGATGCAACTCCAAGAACCGGCCATTTCAAAAGCAAAATGATGCATCACGTCTAAGCTATAGACGTAAAATGAGCGCTCATTGGGAGGCAACCCAATAGGGAGACAACAGATTTGTTTTCTTCTCCCCTTTTAATTAATTTAATGGCTTTTTGCGTATTAAAATTAAAATTTTCGTAGATCCTATACTCCATTTTTAATTCTATACTTCTACTTTAGTACATTGAGGGCAATGTAGAGTTTAAGTGTGGGGGAAGGGTTTACAATTTAATTGTGTCTAAATTAGTGTTTTTCAGAGTCTTTAGGACGCCCTTAACTAGTCGATGATGAAATTTGACCAATACGAACACATATGGCGTATGAATCACATGCATCGAATTCTTGTGCTAATTGAGATATTCTATATGTTTTTAACATGTAGTAGATATGAATTGCAAAACATGGTACAGAAAATCGCATGCTTGAATAAGTTTTTAATCATATGAACCCTATGTGAGCTTTTGAGCTATCTGTTCTTTATTCGAGTGAATATGCATCCATTTCGTAGCTACTAGCTTATATATGCCTCATTTGATTGCTTGCCATAGATTTTAATGAACTAGAGAATGCTAGAACTTACTCATGTCAATTTGCAAAGCTTTTAAATTGATACATACTTTGATTTTGGAAATGATTAAAGGCATTTAGGATTTTCCACCACTTCGCCAAATATCCATTTATCCCATTTGTACGCATGAGTTGCGACACCCCTAGATAAACCAATTGAGCCCACGTTAAGCTTTTCTTTCATCACCATATATACCTAAACACTTAACCTAGTATAGAATATCCTTACCTTTGTTCCGGAACCTTGGTGAGAATTTTTCGAAACTAGCACATAAGATTATGGTTTGGTAGGAAAGATTAAAAGAGTTAATGTGAGTAAGGGGAAAGACTTGTCCAAATAACTTAAAAAGTATGAGATTGCCAAAAAAAAAAAAAAAAATTATATTTGAGAGAATGAAAAGAAAAAAATTATTATCCCTCATGGCAATATGTTGTTCTAAAGTAAAAACCAATTGGATTAACGTCCCCCTTATTTGCGGATTTGGAGATTACGACAAATTGAAGGCCCAAAAATAGAACAAATATGGCCTTTGTCCTGTCCGAAAAGCTCAAAGGGTAGTTTTAGATTAAAGTATACATGGTAACATTCGAGTGGAGATAGAGGACGAATTTGGTGCTAGACTAAGTCGTTGGAACGTTTTTATCACCACATATCTAAATTTCGAATGCCTTAGCCTTAACCCCATTACAACCTCACTAAAAGTCCTTTATGATCCTTAAAATGTGTAGCTTTCAATTAGTAGAGTAAGTTGCATGAGTAAGCTTATGGTTTTGGTTCATTTGTGCAAGTAATTAACTTCATTCATGCGGTTTTCATTTCAATTCATATACACTTTAAGTAAACCCTTTTCATGAGTGAAAAATATGATGAGTGCATCCTTGTGAGTTGATTAAACCTTTATTCAAAGCATGCACAGCTATAACATAACCATTGTTTTCTCTATGTCTTACTTGTTCATTACATAATTATATCGCAATTATCTCTTGAATTCATTGAGCATACAAGTTGAAATTCATGTGAGCCATCGCCATATACTTATGCAAATTCTGAGACAAATTTTAGCTAAGGGCTTAGTTGTGTTCTTTCTTTTGTTTTAAATTCTTAGAGAGTCTTAGTTTAACTTAGTGTTTGCTAAGGGACTAGCAAAGTCTAAGTGTGGGGGAATTTGATATACGCATTTTATGCTCGATTCTTAACGCATTTCCCTTTACGTTTAGCTATGTTATAATCTTAGTTTTTATGTTTTTCTTATTTAATTTGTTATTTTGAAGATATTTACGGTGGAGATTAATTACGACGCAATTCAGAGGAATTTCGGCGATTTTGCGATTTTTGCGATTTCGGACCACCGGGAATGGGCCGGCCCAAAAAGCAAATTATGGGCCCATTTCTCAAAGTTTGTTTCGGCCCAAAAACCAGCCCAAGCCCATTGAATTCGGCAAGGATGCAACTTGGGGAAGAGGAAAAGTCAAAGTTATCAAGCTTGGTGACTCTTACTTGTAATGATCACATGTGATGACTAAGTGTGTGACTTGCCATGGTGACTCTTGCTTAGGGTTCATAAATGGTGACTTGCCATGGTGACTCTTGCTTAGGGTTCATAAATGATGATCACACTTGGTGACTAAGGGAGTGACTTGCCATGGTGATTATTACTTGCATTTAATGAAAGAGGCAAGGTGGAAGAGAGAAGAGCAAACTCCCTTGCCTATAAATACCAAGGAGGCCGGCCATTACAAGGGCATCTCTCAATTTAGAAGCCAAAGCTCTACACAAATACTCCTCCTCCATAAACACTTGAAGGTTCTCTCCACAAAGCCGAAGCATTCATCCTCCATCCAAAGCCGAAGCATCCATCCTCCATCCTTCACAATACGCTAAGTCCCTTGTGAAGGAAAGTCATCTCCACGAAGATCATCTAGCATTCAAGACAAAAAGTGTAACCATGATCTTCACTTTCATATCTTTTGCTTTGTATTTGAATCTTTTGATGTATTGGAATACTTTGATGTATTTAATGAAGAACAAGTTTAGATTTGTGTTATATGTTCTTAAACCGATTTGTAAATTGCATGTGTTTATGATTTCTAGCCTTTTATGCATGGTTGATATAATCTTAAAGCTTCGAAAGCATGTGGTAGATAATACGCTAAGTCACTCTCTTTCGCATGTTTCGATGATCATATGTTGTTTAGGATGTTTATACGCTAAGTTGCATTCCTACTCAATTATCAAGCATGTATATTTAGTTGGAAGTTATGAATTTCGTAACTTACAAAAGGTTTGATGCATGAAATAGGGTAAGGTTAATAATATGAGATGATCAATTGTAATTAATAGCTTAGCTTCTTATTTTTAGCAAGCATAATTAGACTTGAAGTTTCTTGATTGTTAAAACTTGTCTATGAGTAAAACATGTTAGATGCCTAAGAGTTTTTGTTGTGTTTGCATGTTTTTGCACTTTAATTTAGTAGGACATTTAATCAACCAATTTCCAATCCCCCCAAACATTTAAATTTCCGCTTATTAACGAAACCATGCATGCGCCCTTAATTCCCCGGATAAAGAACGATCCCTACTCGCCAATATTATAAATGACAAAAGAAGGGTTTTAAATTGTAATGCGCGTAATCTGTGTTTTTAGGGTCTACTTTGTGTTAACGTTAAATGCATGTTTTGCGCGTATCAGTGAAGAAGTCCAACTTTCCTCTCCAAACTAGGGATTCCTAGTTTACCCGGGTAGAAATGCCAGCCTGTCTTGAAACGTCTTTTCCGGGAGTTCTAGAGCTCAGATTCTTGTTTCATTGGAAAGCTTATTCAAAGGGCTATAAAATCCATATAATGAACGCCATATTTGGAGTTGAATTGAATTTACTACGGATTTTAGAAGTTAAGTGACCTGACTGCCCAGTTTTCTTCTTCTTCAAGGAAAAGGAAATCTTTATATCTTCAAATCTTGCATTCCTTATTCCCCAATACTTCTTGGCCGAATATACCATATTCTTGCACATATTTTGGCCCTCAAATAAGGTATTTATCTTCATGGAATATCCTCCCAAAATTTGTTAATTATATGCTCTATATATTCCGCCATATTTGCTCTTTCCTGGGTTGCGCAGGAGAAATGTCTTCATCTTCTTGTCCACCATTTTGGTATCCATTTGAATTTGGCATTTAGTTTCCAATTATTGACACCATGTGGGAATGCATCTTCGTAACCATTTTGAAGACCATTTCTCGGACCATTTCTTCTCCGGAATTGAGAACTTCCTCCTTAATACGCTTTTAGCTCCAAAACTCCTCCTTTATTATTTTCTCCTTTATTTCTACCTAAAAACAACAAAGTAAGTAAGAAATGAAAGCACTAAGGTCAAAACAAAGCTAAATGTAAAGAGAAAGACGTTAAGAATCAAGCATAAAATGCGTAGACCAGTCATAGTATTTCTGAAAAAGGATTAGAAGTTGATAAATCCAAAGTAGATCTTGTGCGTCACTTACCCTCTCCAACTTCGGTTAGAGAGATACGTTCTTTTCTTGGACACGCAGGATTTTATCGAAGGTTTATCAAAGATTTTTCCCACATCTCTCGCCCGTTGTGTAAATTGCTGCAAAAGGAGACTCCGTTTGTATTTGACGAGGAATGCAACGCTGCCTTCAACAAGTTGAAGGAACTTCTCACGACCGCTCCTGTTTTGAGCATCCCTGATTGGTCTCTACCATTTGAACTAATGTGCGACGCCTCGGATTATGCCGTAGGAGCTGTTTTGGGTCAGCAGAAGGACAAGAAGCCTTATGTAATTTATTACGCCTCTCGGACGCTTGATGAAGCTCAAAGAAATTATACCACCACCGAGAAGGAGTTTCTTGCAGTGGTTTTTGCTTTAGATAAATTTCGGTCTTATTTACTTCAAACTAAAGTAACTGTGTATACTGATCATGCAGCTTTGAAGTACCTAAGGCTAAAAAAGGACGCAAAACCAAGGCTTATTAGATGGATACTTCTACTCCAAGAATTCAACATCGAAATCAAGGATAAGAAGGGAGTAGAAAATGTTGTCGCTGACCAACTATCACGCTTAATAGGTGAGAATGCGACTGTTGAAATTGAGGAAACTTTTCCGGATGAAAAACTCTTCGGAATTGAGGTAACTGTTTCGGAAACTCCATGGTATGCAGATATCGTTAATTACTTAGTTACCGGTGAGTTTCCATCTACCATGCATAAATTTCAGCGTGACAAACTTAAACATAATGCTAGAACTTTTACCTGGGATGAGCCTTATTTATGGAAACAATGCTCTGATTTAGTGATTAGGAGATGTATCCCAAATAGTGAATTTAAGCCTATTCTAGACTTTTGTCACAATGAAGCATGCTGGGGACATTTTGGTTCAAGGCGGACAGCCCTTAAGATTTTAGATTGCGGTTTCTTTTGGCCTAGTTTATTTCGCGATGCTCATGCATTTTGTGCTGCATGTGATAAGTGCCAGAGATTCGGTAATTTAGGACCTAGAGATCAGAAGCCACAACACTACATATTTAATGTCGAGATTTTTGATGTGTGGGGTATTGATTTTATGGGACCATTTCCTCCCTCCAATGGTTATACGTATATTTTACTCGCAGTAGATTATGTTTTGAAATGGGTGGAGGCAAAGGCCACCCGTACTAATGATTCGCGAGTTGTTGCAGATTTCCTACGAACTAACATTTTTACTAGATTTGGAATGCCGCGAGTTCTAATTAGCGATGGAGGAAGTCATTTTCGCAACCGTACGGTGGAAGCATTGATGAGGAAGTATGGCGTAAGACACAAGGTTTCCACACCATACCACCCTCAAACAAATGGAATGGTTGAAGTTTCCAACCGTGAGATCAAGAAGATTTTGGAACGAACTGTCCGCCCAAACCGGAAAGATTGGAGTCAGTGCTTAGATGATGCATTGTGGGCTTACAGAACTGCCTACAAGACCCCCATTGGTATGTGACCTTTCCGATTAATTTATGGGAAAACGTGCCATCTTCCGGTTGAATTGGAGCACAAGGCATGGTGGGCCGTGAAGGATGCAGCAGGTTTGCATCGAAAGCTACAACTTTGTGAACTTGAAGAGATCAGAAATGATGCTTTCGACAATGCGTGGATTTACAAAGAGAAGACGAAAAAGATCCATGATAAGATGATTCGCGGGAAGAGTTTTGAAGTTGGGTAGAGAGTATTGCTTTTCAATTCAAGACTTAAGCTCTTTCCGGGAAAGCTTCGCTCTCGATGGATGTGGCCGTTCATAGTTGCTCAAATTATGCCTCATGGAGCATTTCTCATTCGATCAATAGACAAGGGCAGTGAGTTCAAAGTAAATGGCCATCGCTTGAAGCCCTATTTTGAGGCATTTGCGGTGCATAACGTGAAGGAGATGCAACTCCAAGAAATGGCCATCTCAAAAACAAATTGATGCATCACGTCTAAAGCATATGGCGTAAAATGACCGCTCATTGGGAGGCAACCCAATTGGGAGACAACAGATTTGTTTTCTTCTCCTCCTTTTAATTAATTTAATGGCTTTTGGATTTTAAATTAAAATTTTCGTAGATCCTATACTCCATGTTTAATTCTATACTTTTACTTTAGTACATTGAGGGCAATGTAGAGTTTAAGTGTGGGGGAAGGATTTACAATTTAATTGTGTATAAATTAGTGTTTTTCAGAGTCTTTAGGATGCTCTTAACTAGTCGATGATGAAATTTGACCGATACGAACACATATGGCGTATGAATCACATGCATCGAATTCTTGTGCTAATTGAGATATTCTATATGTTTTTAACATGTAGTAGATATGAATTGCAAAACATGGTACAGAAATCGCATGCTTGAATAAGTTTTTAATCATATGAAACCCTATGTGAGCTTTTGAGCTATCTGTTCTTTATTCGATTGAATATACATACATTTCGTAGCTACTAGCTTATATATCCCTCATTTGATTGCTTGCCATAGATTTTAATGAACTAGAGAATGCTAGAACTTACTCATGTCAATTTGCAAAGCTTTTAAGTTGATACATACTTTGATTTTGGAAATGATTAAAGGCATTTAGGATTTTCCACCACTTCGCCAAATATCCATGTATCCCATTTGTACGCATGAGTTGCGACACCCCTAGATAAACCAATTGAGCCCACGTTGAGCTTTTCTTTCATCACTTTATTTACCTAAACACTTACCCTAGTGTAGAATATCCTTACCTTTGTTCCGGAAACTTGGTGAGATTTTTTCGAAACTAGCATATAATATGATGTTTTGGAGAGAAAGATTGAAAGAGTTAATGTGAGTAAGGGGAAAGACTTGTCCAAATAACTTAAAAAGTATGAGATTGCCAAAAAGAAAAGAAAAAAAATATATATAATATTTGAGGGAATGAAAAGAAAAAAAAATTATATATATCTCTCATGGCAATGTGTTGTGTTCTAAGTATAAACCCTTTGGATTAATGTCCCCCTTATTTGCGGATTTGGAGATTACGACCAATTGAAGGCCCAAAAATAGAACAAATATGGCCTTTGTCCTGTCCGAAAAGCTCAAAGGGTAGTTTAGATTGAAGTATACATGGTAACATTCGAGTGGAGATGGAGGACGAATTTGGTGCTAGACTAAGTCCGTTGGAACGTTTTTATCACCACATATCTAAATTTTGAATGCCTTAGCCTTAACCCCATTACAACCTCACTAAAAGTCCTTTATGATCCTTAAAATGAGTAGCTTTCAATTAGTAGAGTAAGTTTCATGACTAAGCTTATGGTTTTGGTTCATTTGTGCAAGTAAATAACTCCATTCATGAGGTTTTCGTTTAAATTCATATACAGTTTAAGTGAACCCTTTTCAGGAGTGAAAAATATGATAAGTGCATCCTTTTGAGTTGATTAAACCTTTATTCAAAGTATGCACAGCTATAACATAACCATTGTTTTCTCTATGTCTTACTTGTTCATTACATAATTATATCGCAATTATCTCTTGAATTCGTTGAGCATACAAAGTTGAAAATCATGTAAGCCATCGCCATATACTTATGAAAATTCTGAGACAAATTTTAGCTAAGGGCTTAGTTGTATTCTTTCTTTTGTTTTAAATTCGTAGAGAGTCTTAGTTTAACTTAGTGTTATCTAAGGGACTAGTGATATACGCATTTTATGCTCGTTTCTTAACGCATTTCCCTTTACGTTTAGCTATGTTATTATCTTAGTTTTTACGTTTTCCTTATTTAAATTGTTATTTTGAAGATCTTTACGGTGGAGATTAATAACGACGCAATTCGGAGGAATTTCGGCGATTTTGCGATTTTTGCGATTTTTGCGATTTTGGACCTCCGAAAATGGGCCGGCCCAAAAAGCAAATTATGGGCCGAATTCTCAACTCTTGTTTCGGCCCATTATCAAGCCCAAACATAATCAATTCGGCATGGAAGACTTTTGGTGAAGAGGAAAAGTCTTGTTTTGCAACCTTTGAAGAAGAAAAGTCAACAATATCAAGCTTTGTGACTCATTATGGTGACTCTTGCTTAGGGTTCACAAATGATGATCACAAATGGTGACTAAGGGGATGACTTGCATGGTGACTCTTGCTTGCATTAAATGGAGGGAGGCAAGGTGGAAGAGAGAAGGCAAGCATTCCTTGCCTATAAATACCAAGGAGGCTGAACATAATTAAACCATCACTCAATTTACTAGCCAAAGCTCTACACAAATACTCTTCCACCATAAACACTTGAAGGTTCATTTCCAAGCCGAAGTATCATCCTTCCTCCATCCAAGCCGAAGCAAGCAAGGTTCCTCCTTCCAAGCCGAAGCAAAGCATCCTCCATCCTTCACAATACGCTGAGTCCCTTGTGAAGGAAAGCCATCTCCACCGTAGATCATCTAGCATTCAAGACAAAAAGTGTAACCATGATCTTCACTTTCATTTCTTTTTTTTTGTATTTGAACCTCTTGATGTATTGGAATACATTTATGTATCAAATGAAGAACAAGTTTAGATTTGTGTTTTATGCTCTTAAACCGATTTGTAATATGCATGTGTTTATGATTTCTAGCTTTTTATGCATGTTTGATACAATCTTAAAGCTTCGAATGCATGTGTTAGAAAATACGCTAAGTCCCTCTCTTTCGCATGTTTCGATGATCGTATGTTGTTTAGGATGTTTATACGCTAAGTTGCATTCCTACTCAATTATTAAGCATGTATATTTAGTTAGAAGTTATGAATTTCGTAACTTACAAAAAGGTTTGATGCATGAAAAGGGTAGGTTAATAAGATGAGATGATCACATGTAATTAGTAGTGTAACTTCTTATTTTTAGCAAGCATAATTAGACTTTAAGTTTCTTGATTGTTGAAACTTGTCTATGAGTAAAACATGTTAGATGCCTAAGAGTTTTAGTTGTGTTTGCATGTTATGTACTTTAATTTCGTAGATTAAACAACCAACTTCCAATCCCCCCAAACATTTACATTTCCGCTTATTAACGAAACCATGCATGCGCCCTTAATTCCCCGGATAAAGAACGATCCCTACTCGCCAATATTACAAATGACAAAAGAAGGGTTTAAATTGCAATGCGCGTAATCGGTGTTTTTAAGTTAACGTGAATGCATGTTTTGCGCGTATCAACTAGCAAAGTTTAAGTGTGGGGGAATTTGATATAAGCATTTTATGCTCGATTCTTAATGCATTTCCCTTTACGTTTAGCTATGTTATAATCTTACTTTTTATGTTTTTTTATTTAATTTGTTATTTTTAGGTTATTTACGGTGGAGATGAATAACGGTGCGATTCGGAGGAATTTCGGCGATTTTGCGATTTTTGCGATTTCGGACCACCGGGAATGGGCCGGCCCATAAAGCATTTTGTGGGCCCATTTGTCAAAGTTTGTTTCGGCCCAAAATGAAGCCCATGCCCATTAATTTCTGTAAGCAAACCACTTGGTGAAGAGGAAAAGTCAAGTTTGGCAAGCTTTGTGACTAGGCTTGGTGACTAAGCTTGTGATCATCACAAAGGGTGACTAAGGGTGTGACTAGCCTAGGTGACTCTTGCTTGTGATGATCACAAATGGTGACTAAGGGTGTGACTTGCCATGGTGACTAAGGGTGCATTTAATGAAGAGGCAAGGTGGAAGAGAGAGGTAGGCAATTCCTTTGCCTATATATAAGAGGGAGGCCAGCCATAATACAGATCATCTCCCATAATAAGAGGGAGGCCAGCCATAATACAGATCATCTCCCATAATATAATGCATTTAATGAAGAACAAGTTTGGATTTGAGTTATATGTTCTTAAGCCTTTTCGTAAATTGCATGTGTTTATGATTTCAAGCCTTTTATGCATGTTTGATACAATCTTAAAGCTTCGAAAGCATGTTTTAGATAATACACTAAGTCCCTCTCCTTCGCACGTTTCGATGATCGTACTTTGTTTAGGGTGTTTAGACGCTAAGTTGCATTCCTACTCAAATATCAAGCATGTATATTTAGTTGGAAGTTATAAATTTCGTAGCTTACTTAGAGTATTGAGGCATACGCTAAGTCTCGTAGATTAATTAACCAATTTCCGGATTTCCGCTTATTAACGAAACCATGCATACGCCCTTTAATTCCCCGGATAGAACGATCCCTACTCGCCAATATTATAATGACAAAATAAGGGTTTTAAATTGCTTTACGTGTGAACTGTGTTTTTAGGGTCTACTTTGTGTTAACGTTAAACGCATGTTTTATGCGTATCAGAAGCAGCCATTCATGAGGCTCGACTCGCACGAGAGGAAAATCAATCCATGCGTCAAAGGCTTGATGAGCAACAAGCACAAATAACCTAACTCATCGCCCTCATGCAATAAGCTCGAGGAGAATGTCAACCTCCTCCGAACCCATACCCCGACGACGACGAGCCGGCTGGAGGCGGGAGACTCGGCGGCGCATCTGCTCCTCCAGTATTTTAGCTAGTGGTTTATAATATCGTTTCTTTCCGCATTCCGAACAATATTTTATTTTTTATGCGTTTTTCGATCATGTATGTACAAATCAATTTTATTATTTAATTTAGTAATTACAAATTTATTTTAATTAATTAATTTTAACGTTTTTCATTATTTAAATGAGATTGGTTTATAAATTAAATTATTAATATTTAATAACAATTTAATTTTTTTTTAAATTAAATAATCACCTGGACGACGAAGATGATATTCTCCGTCGTCCAGGTGATTACTTGGGCGGCGGAGAATGTCCGCGGTCCAAGTGCACTTGGACGATGGAGAATATCATCTCCGTCGTCCAAGTGCCTAGACGACAGCATGATATACGCATTTTATGCTCGATTCTTAACGCATTTCCCTTTACGTTTAGCTATGTTTTAATCTTAGTTTTTATTATTTTTTATTTAATTTGTTATTTATAGGATATTTACAGTGGAGATGAATAACGGCGCGATTCGGAGGAATTTCGGCGATTTTGCGATTTTTGCGATTTCGGACCACCGGGAATGGGCCGGCCCATAAAGCATTTTGTGGGCCCATTTGTCAAAGTTTGTTTCTGCCCAAAATCAGGCCCAAACTCATTTAATTCTGTAAGCAAGCCACTTGGTGGAGAGGAAAAGTCAAGTTTGGCAAGCTTTGTGACTAAGCTTGTGATCATCACAAAGGGTGACTAAGGGTGTGACTAGCCTAGGTGACTCTAGCTTGTGATGATCACAAATGGTGACTAAGGGTGTGACTTGCCATGGTGACTAAGGGTGCATTTAATGAAGAGGCAAGGTGGAAGAGAGAGATAGGCAATTCCTTTGCCTACATATAAGAGGGAGGCCAGCCATAATACAGATCATCTCCCATTTTTACAAGCCAAAGCTCTACACAAATACCTCTCCTCCATAAACACTTCAAAGGTCCTTTACAAAGCTGAAGCAATCCATCCTCTGAAGCCATCGATCATTCACAATACGCTAAGTCCCTTGTGAATGAGAACCACCTTCAAGAAGTCATCAAGCATTCAAGACAAAAAGTGTAACCATGATCTTCAACTTCATGTCTTTTGCTTTGTATTTGTTCACTTTGATGTATTTAATGAAGAACAAGTTTGGATTTGAGTTATATGTTCTTAAGCCTTTTCGTAAATTGCATGTGTTTATGATTTCAAGCCTTTTATGCATGTTTGATACAATCTTAAAGCTTCGAAAGCATGTGTTAGATAATACGCTAAGTCCCTCTCTTTCGCATGTTTCGATGATCGTACTTTGTTTAGGGTGTTTAGACGCTAAGTTGCATTCCTACTCAAATATCAAGCATGTATATTTAGTTGGAAGTTATAAATTTCATTGCTTACTTAGAGTATTGAGGCATGAAAAAGAGTAAGGTTAATAAGATGAGATGATCACTTGTAATTAGTACTGTAGCTTCTTATTTTTAGTTTGCATAATTAGACTTTAAGGTTTCTTGATTGTTAAACTTGTCTATGAGTAAAACATGTTAGAAGTCTAGGAGTTCTTGTTGTGTTTGCATATTTTTGTACTTTAATTTCGTAGATTAATTAACCAATTTCCAATCCCCCCAAACCTTTAGATTTCCGCTTATTAACGAAACCATGCATACGCCCTTTAATTCCCCGGATAAAACGATCCCTACTCGCCAATATTACAATGACAAAATAAGGGTTTTAAATTGCTTTACGTGTGAACTGTGTTTTTAGGGTCTACTTTGTGTTAACGTTAAACACATGTTTTATGCGTATCACAGCACTTGGAGCACGGAGCCCGGAGGACGGAGCCTCCGTCGTCTAAGTACTTAGACGACGGAAACACTCCGCGGTCTAAGTGCGTTTTTCTTGTAGTGTAATCCTTTAAAATATGGTATATAGGATTATGCATGCTTACACATTTGGAATCAGACTTCATCTTTTGATGAACGAGATCCATTGCACAGTGGAGAGCCTCTGCACCACGTACCATCGAGGCCAAAGGAGAATAAATAATACTTAGTCAAATTTGTTGATTTTCTTTTTTTAAAATCTGTAAAGGACTAACAAAACGTTACTTTTAGCTATGATCTTCAAGCATTCAAGACAAAAAGTGTAACCATGATCTTCACTTTCATTTCTTTTGCTTTGTATTTGAACCTTTTGATGTATTGGAATACATTTATGTATCAAATGAAGAACAAGTTTAGATTTGTGTTTTATGTGTTTAAACCGATTCATAAGTTGCATGTGTTTATGATTTCTAGCCTTTTATGCATGTTTGATACAATCTTAAAGCTTCGTAAGCATGTGTTAGAAAATACGCTAAGTCCCTCTCTTTCGCATGTTTCGATGATCGTATGTTGTTTAGGATGTTTATACGCTAAGTTGCATTCCTACTCAATTATTAAGCATGTATATTTAGTTAGAAGTTATGAATTTCGTAACTTACAAAAAGGTTTGATGCATGAAAAGGGTAGGCTAATAAGATGAGATGATCACATGTAATTAGTAGTGTAACTTCTTATTTTTAGCAAGCATAATTAAACTTTAAGTTTCTTGATTGTTGAAACTTGTCTATGAGTAAAACATGTTAGATGCCTAAGAGTTTTAGTTGTGTTTGCATGTTTTTGTACTTTAATTTCGTAGATTAAACAACCAACTTCCAATCCCCCCAAACATTTACATTTCCGCTTATTAACGAAACCATGCATGCGCCCTTAATTCCCCGGATAAAGAACGATCCCTACTTGCCAATATTACAAATGACAAAAGAAGGGTTTAAATTGCAATGCGCGTAATCTGTGTTTTTAAGTTAACGTGAATGCATGTTTTGCGCGTATCAATTAACAAACAGGGCCGAGTCTTGGATCATGGAACTACCGCCAAACCACATTACCACATGGAAGCACCTCGCGGAAATGTTCCTGGCGAAGTACTTCCCGGCCTCAAAAATTACCGTCTTGAGGAAGCAAATTACTGGCATTACACAGAAACCGGACGAGACTTTCGGCCAATATTATGACTGATTCAAGGTTTTGTGTGCCACCTGCCCATCTCATGGATTTTCTGAGACTACTCATATGAATTATTTTTATGATGGTTGATCTTTTTGGGCCCTAACTTCATTCTAAACTTCTTTTGTTCAAACTTTTACACTTAGAACTCTTTCCGGAGAGCTTTTACACACATTTTTTTCTTTTCTTTTCTTTTGCTCTCGATTTTTTTTTCTTTTTTTTATTTCGGCAATCAACTCTTTTGGACAAGTCTTCCCTTCTTTGTATTCTTTCATCACTTTTTTCGCCACTTCTTTTATGCTAGCTTCGAAACCTCTTCACCAAGTCTTTGAACAAGGTTTGGAAATTCTACACTAGGCTGAGTGTTTAGATATGTATGTGGTGAATGAAAGAAAAGGCTTAACGTAGGCACAAAAGGGGTAATCTAAGGGTGTCGCAACTCGTGCGCACAATGGGACACAAGGCCATTTGGTTTAAGTGGTGGTAACCTAATTTGCCTTTAATCATATCCAAAATCAGAGCATATATCAACTTAAAAGCGTTGTAAATCTTCATGAGTAAGTTCTAGTAATCTCTAGTTCATTAAAATCTATGGCAAGCAATTAGATGAGGCATGTTTTGTTTTTGAAAACCATATGCACGAAATTTACTCTCAAATGAAGTAATGTAGGCTCAAAAACTCACTTTTAGGTTTGTATGATTTAAAACTTATTCTAACATGCGAATTCTATACCATGTTTAATCAAACCATATCCACTACATGTTATGACAATCAAAATATCTCACTTATCACAAGAAAACAGTTTAGTGCTTATTCACCGCCATATGTATTCTTTTTCCGTCCATTTTCATCATAGACTAACTAAGGGCATCCTAAAAATGAAAAAGACTCTTTAAAAATCCTAAGTTAAATAGAAAGAATTAAAATAATTTTTTTAGGGCATTATGATACACGCAAAACATGCTTTTACGATAACACAAAGTAGACCTTAAAAACACCGATTACGCGCATTGCAATTTAAACCCTTCGTTTGTCATTTGTAATATTGGCGAGTAGGGATCGTTCTTTATCCGGGGAATTAAGGGCGCATGCATGGTTTCGTTATTATGCGGAAATGTAAATATTTGGGGGGATTGGAAGTTGGTTATTTAATCTACGAATTTAAAGTACATAACATGCAAACACAACTAAAACTCTTAGGCATCTAACATGTTTTACTCATAGACAAGTTTCAACAATCAAGAAACTTAAAGTCTAATTATGCTTCCTAAAAATAAGAAGTTACACTATTAATTACATGTGATCAACTCATCTTATTAACCTACCCTTTTCATGCATCAAACCTTTGTGTAAGTTGCGAAATTCATAACTTATAACTAAGTACACATGCTTGATAATTGTGTAGGAATGCAACTTAGCGTATAAACATCCTAAACAACATACGATCATCGAAACATGCAAAAGAGAGGGACTTAGCGTATTTTCTAATACATGCATTCGAAGCTTTAAGATTGTATCAAACATGCATAAAAAGCTATAAATCATAAACACATGCATATTACAAATCGGTTTAGGCACATGAAACACAAATCTAAACTTGTTATTCATTTGATACACAAATCTAAACTTTCTAAACTTGTTATTCCAATACATCAAAAGATTCACATACAAAGCTAAAGAAATGAAAGTGAAGATCATGGTTACACTTTTTATCTTGAGTGCTTGATGAACTACGGTGGAGATGGACTTCCTTCACAAGGGACTTAGCGTATTGTGAGGGATGGAGGATGGTTTGCTTCGGCTTGGAAGGATGGAGGAACCCTAGCTTGCTTCGGCCTTGAATGGAGGAAGATGATGCTTCGGCTTGGTGTGTGAACTCTTAAGTGTTTAATGGTGGAGGAGTATTTGTGTAGAGCTTTGCTTAGTAAAATGAGTGATGGGAATGAATGAGGCCGGCCTCCTTGTATTTATAGGGCAAGGATGTTGCTCTTCTCTCTTCCACCTTGCCTCCTCCATTTAATGCATGCAATGATCATTAAGGCAAGTCACACACTTAGTCACACACTTAGTCACCATTGCCAAACCCTAAGCATGAATCACCTAGCTTGTCACCATGGCAAGTCATCTTTTCATTCAATGCAAAGCAAGAGTCACCTAGTGTAGTCACCATTTGGGAACCCTAAGCATGAATCACCATGTGTAGTCACCATTTGTGATTATTAGCTTGATAATGTTGACTTGCCCTTTCAAAACAAGACTTTTCCTCTTCACCAAAAGGCATCTAGGCCGAATTACATGGGTTTGGGCTTGTTAATGGGCCGAAACAAGAGTTGAGAAATCGGCCCATAATTTGCTTTTTGGGCCGGCCCATTTTTCGTGGTCCGAAATCGCAAAAATCGCAAAATCGCCGAAATTCCTCCGAATTGCGCCGTTATTAATCTCCACCGTAAATATCTTCAAAATAACAATTTAAGTAAGGAAAACATAAAAACTAAGATAATAACATAGCTAAACGAAAAGGGAAATGCGTTAAGAAACGGGCATAAAATGCGTATATCAAATTCCCCCACACTTAGACTTTGCTAGTCCCTTAGCAAACACTAAGTTAAACTAAGACTCTCTAAGAATTTAAAACAAAAGAAAGAACAACTAAGCCCTTAGCTAAAATTTGTCTCAGAATTTGCATAAGTATATGGCGATGGCTCACATGAATTTCAACGTGTATGCTCAACGAATTCAAGAGATAATTGCGATATAATTTATGTAATGAACAAGTAAGACATAGAGAAAACAATGGTTATGTTATAGCTGTGCATGCTTTGAATAAAGGTTTAATCAACTCACAAGGATGCACTCATCATATTTTTCACTCATGAAAATGGTTCACTTAAAGTGTATATGAATTGAAATGAAAACCACATGAATAAAGTTTGATTATTTGCACAAATGAACCAAAACCATAAGCTTACTCATGCAACTTACTCTACTAATTGAAAGCTACTCATTTTAAGGATCATAAAGGACTTTTAGTGAGGTTGTAATGGGGTTAAGGCTAAGGCATTCGAAATTTAGATATGTGGTGATAAAAACGTTCCAACGACTTAGTCTAGCACCATATTAGTCCTCCATCTCCATTTGAATGTTACCATGTATATTTCAAGCTAATCTACCCTTTGAGCTTTTTGGACAGGACAAAGGCCATATTTTGTTCTATTTTTAGGCCTTCAATTTATCGTAAACTCCAAATCCGCAAATAAGGGGGACGTTAATCCAATTGGTTTCTATTTTAGAACACAACATATTGCCATGAGAGATAATAATTTTTTCTTTTCATTCTCTCGAATATATTTTTTTCTTTTCTTTTTGGCAATCACATACTTTTTTTAGCTATTTGGACAAGTCTTTCCCCTTACTCACATTAACTCTTCCAATCTTTCCTACCGAACCACCATCTTATGTGCTAGTTTCGAAAAAATTCTCACCAAGTTTCCGGAACAAAGGTAAGGATATTCTATACTAGGGTAAGTGTTTTAGGTATATATGGTGATGAAAGAAAAGCTTAACGTGGGCTCAATTGGTTTATCTAGGGGTGTCGCAACTTGTGCGTACAATTGGGATACATGGATATATGGCAATGTGGTGGAAAATCCTAAATGCCTTTAATCATTTCCGAAATCAAAGTATGTATCAACTTAAAAGCTTTGCAAATTGACATGAGTAAGTTCTAGTATTCTCTAGTTCATTAAAATCTATGGCAAGCAATTAAATGAGGCATATATAAGCTAGTAGCTACGAAATGGATGCATATTCACTCGAATAAAGAATAGATAGCTCAAAAGCTCACATAGGGTTCATATGATTAAAAACTTATTCAAGCATGCGATTTCTGTACCATGTTTTGCAATTCATATCTACTACATGTTAAAAACATATAGAATATCTCAATTAGCACAAGAATTCGATGCATGTGATTCATACGCCATATGTGTTCGTATTGATCCAATTTCATCATTGACTAGTTAAGGGCATCCTAAAGACTCTGAAAAACACTAATTTAGACACAATTAAATTGTAAACCCTTCCCCCACACTTAAACTTTACATTGCCCTCAATGTACTTAAAGTAAATGTATAGAATTAAACATGGAGTATAGGATCTACGAAACTTTTAATCTAATATGCAAAAAGCCATTAAATTAAGTAAAAGGGGAGAAGAAAACAAATCTGTTGTCTCCCTATTGGGTTGCCTCCCAATGAGCGCTGGTTTTACGTCGTTAGCTTTGGACGTGATGCATTAGTTTGGTTTTGAAATGGCCGGTTCTTGGAGTTGCATCTCCTCCACGGTGTGCTCCACAAATGCCTCAAAATAGGGCTTCAAGCGATGGCCATTTACTTTGAACTCACTACCCTTGTCGATAGATCGAATGAGAACTGCTCCATGAGGTAGGACTTGAGAAACTATGAATGGCCCCATCCATCGAGAGCGATCATGGATCGTGGATCTTTCTGCCCCGGAAAGAGCTTAAGTCTTGAATTGAAAAGCAATACTTTCTGCCCCGGTTCAAAACTCTTCCCGCGAATCATCTGATCGTGGATCTTTTTCGTCTTCTCTTTGTAGATCCACGCATTGTCGAAAGCATCATTTCTGATTTCTTCAAGTTCACAAAGTTGAAGCTTCCGATGCAAGCCTGCGGCATCTCGATCGATGTTGAATTTCTTCACGGCCCACCATGCCTTGTGCTCTAGTTCAACCGGAAGATGGCACGCCTTCCCATAAATTAATCGGAAAGGGGACATACCGATGGGGGTCTTGTAGGCAGTCCTGTAAGCCCACAATGCATCGTCTAAGCATTGACTCCAATCTTTCCGGTTGGGGCGGACGGTTCGCTCCAAGATCTTCTTTATCTCACGGTTGGAAACTTCAGCCATTCCATTGGTTTGAGGGTGGTATGGTGTGGAAACCTTGTGTTTGACGCCATACTTCCTCATTAGTGCTTCCACCGTGCGGTTGCAAAAGTGACTTCCTCCATCGCTGATTAGAACGCGTGGCATTCCAAATCTACTGAAAATGTTAGTTCGTAGGAAATCTGCAACAACTCGCGAATCATTAGTACGGGTGGCCTTTGCCTCCACCCATTTAGAAACATAATCTACTGCGAGTAAGATGTAAGTAAAACCATTGGAGGGAGGAAATGGTCCCATAAAGTCAATACCCCACACATCAAAAATTTCAACATTAAATATGTAGTGTTGTGGCATTTGATCTTTAGGTCCTAAATTACCGAATCTTTGGCACTTATCACATGTAGCGCAATATGCATGAGCATCGCGAAATAAACTAGGCCAAAAGAAACCGCAATCTAAAATTTTAAGGGCTGTCCTCCTAGAACCAAAGTGTCCCCCACATGCTTCATTGTGACAAAAGTCTAAAATAGGCTTGAATTCACTATCCGGGATACATCTCCTAATTACTAAATCGGAGCATTGTTTCCACAAATAAGGCTCATCCCAGATAAATGTTCTAGCATTATGCTTAAGTTTGTCACGTTGAAATTTATGCATGGTAGACGGAAACTCACCGGTAACTAAGTAATTTACGATATCTGCATACCAAGGAGTTTCCGAAGTAGTTACCTCAATTCCGAAGAGTTTTTCATCCGGAAAAGTTTCTTCAATCTCGACAGGCTCATGGTCACCTATCAAACGTGATAGGTGGTCAGCGACGACGTTTTCTACTCCCTTCTTATCCTTGATTTCGATGTTGAATTCTTGGAGTAGAAGTATCCATCTGATAAGTCGTGGTTTTGCGTCCTTCTTGAGCATTAGATACTTCAAAGCTGCATGATCGGTAAACACAGTTACTTTAGTTTGAAGTAAATAAGATCGAAATTTATCTAAAGCAAAAACCACGGCAAGAAACTCCTTCTCGGTGGTAGTATAATTTCTTTGCGCTTCATCAAGCGTCCGAGAAGCGTAATAGATTACGCAAGGCTTCTTGTCCTTCCGCTGACCCAAGACGGCTCCTACGGCATAATCCGAGGCGTCGCACATGAGTTCGAATGGCAGAGACCAATCAGGGCTGCATAAAATAGGAGCGCTCGTAAGAAGCTCCTTCAACTTGTTGAAGGCAGCGTTGCATTCTTCATCAAAGACGAACGGGGTCTCCTTTTGCAGCAGTTTACACAAGGGGCGAGAGATGTGGGAAAAGTCCTTGATAAACCTACGATAAAATCCTGCGTGTCCAAGAAATGAACGAATCTCTCTAACCGAAGTTGGAGAGGGTAAGTGACGCACAAGATCTACTTTAGATTTATCTACTTCTAACCCTTTTTCAGAGATAATATGACCTAACACTATCCCTTGCGTAACCATGAAATGGCACTTCTCCCAATTAAGCACCAAGTTCGTTTCAACGCATCTTTTTAAAATAGTTTCTAGATTGTTTAAGCATGCATCAAAATCATTCCCGAATACACTAAAGTCGTCCATGAATACTTCAATAATGTTTTCAATGTACTCGGAGAAAATTGAGAGCATGCAACGTTGAAATGTACCTGGTGCGTTACACAGTCCAAATGGCATGCGGCGATATGCAAACGTTCCGAACGGGCACGTGAACGTTGTCTTTTCTTGATCCTCCTCCGCAATGCTAATTTGGTTGTAGCCGGAGTATCCGTCGAGAAAACAATAAAATGCATGGCCGGCTAATCTTTCCAGCATTTGGTCGATGAATGGTAAGGGAAAATGATCCTTGCGGGTCGCGGCGTTGAGCTTCCGGTAATCAATGCACACTCGGTGTCCAGTGATCGTATGTTGTGGCACAAGCTCATTTTCCAGATTCTCGACCACGGTTATTCCCGATTTCTTGGGTACTACCTGCACTGGGGAAACCCAACGGCTATCAGAAATAGGGTAAATAACTCCACAGTCCATGAGTTTAATTACCTCCTTTTTTACCACCTCCATCATCGGAGGGTGGAGCCGACGTTGTGCTTCCCGCGTAGGCTTGGTGCCTTCTTCAAGGAAAATCCTATGCACACAAGTTGCTGGATTTATTCCCTTGATGTCCGCAAGTGTCCAGCCTATTGCGGGCTTGTACCGTTTGAGCACACTCACGAGCTTCTCCTCCTGTTCCTTTTCTAGAGCGGACGAAATAATGACCGGTAAAGTTTCATTCTCGCCCAAGTATGCATACTTCAGATGGTCCGGTAGTAGCTTGAGTTCTAAAACTGGAGCTTCTACGATGGAAGGAACCATTTTATTAGTACCAAAAGTAATTGGTAAAGGAGGAGAAAAGCTTACTTTTCGTGGTGCCGTATTTAGGGCCATGGCCATGTCTTGAATACGAGGTTCAAGCTCTAGTAAAGCCTCGAGAAGGCCGTCATGCCCAAGTTGAATGGCCATGTCGAGTTCATCCTCATTGATGGTGTCGAGGTAGCCTTGTGCTAAGGTATCCACGGGATCGTATGTCGAAATGGCAGCTACGCTCGACATTGGAAACTTCATCCCGTCCAGGATGTTGAACTCGATTCTTTCTCCATCAATCTCCATGGAGAAAGTGCCTTGAAACACATCTATCTTCGTTCTCGCAGTCCGCATGAAAGGTCGCCCAAGCAGTAGTGGCGTGGTGTTTAGTGGACTCTCTTCCATGTCAACTATATAGAAATCGGCTGGGAATATCAAGTTGTTGACTTGCACGAGAACGTCTTCTACGTATCCCCTCGGATACTTGTGGGTGCGATCGGCTAATTGGATGACAACACCATCTTGCTTGAGATCTCCAAGCTCCATCGATTCGAATAGATAGTAAGGCATGACGTTGATGGAAGCCCCGAGATCAAGCATCACGTCTTGGAAATGGGTGGCACCGATTACGCAAGGAACTGCAAAGCTCCCTGGGTCCTTCAGTTTTGGGGGTAGCCGACGCTGCAAAACCGCCGAAACGGTTGCGTTCACCTTCACGACCTCCTTCTCTCGAGTTTGCCTCCTCTGAGTGCATAATTCTTTCAGAAACTTGGCGTATATAGGCACTTGCTTTATGCACTCGATCAAGGGCAAATTCACTTGCACCTTTCGGAAGATGTCCAGGATATCTTCATATTGGGCATCCTTCTTCTTTGATTTTGCTAATCTGCTTGGGAAAGGTGCAACAGCAAACGGAGAATTAGTAATCACCGTATTTGAAGGAATAGGGCTTTTACCTTTGATTGGGGTAGGTTGTGGAGGTGATTGTGCCTTGGTGACAGTAGGCGTCACCTTCTTTTTCTCGGCCTCTTGAATTGCCGGATCGATCTCATCTTCTTCTTCGTTGGTGATGTCCTCGATGGTGACTTCATCAAGATGAGATCGCTTGGTCTTTGGTTCCTCAAGTATCTTCCCACTCCTTGTGACTATAGCATTCACGTTTCTTTGATTAGGAGTGGTTTGAGGTGGAAGCCGACCGGTTTCCTTGATTTGGCCCATGAAATCAACAAGCTGGCCAAGCTGCTTCTTCACTTCGGTGATGTCGCGGCCATGTGAGTCAAGTGTCTCCTTTGTCTTCGATTGTCCGTCGAGGAGAACTTGAGTTGAGGCCGAAAGTTGCGACAACATCTTATCGTAATCCGGATTGGTGAAGGGTTGTGATGACGAACCATGCTGCATCGGTGGTCGTGGTTGAAATGGAGGGCGTTGGTAGCTTTGTTGAGGTTGAGATGCTGGAGGGTTCAAAGTTCCCTCGTTGCTGCTCCATCTAAAACCTGGATGATCACGGTTGACATAGTTGTTGTAGTTGTTATACCGTTGTCCTCCCTGATATCCGCCGATGGCGTTAGCGTGCTCCTGCTCGCTTGCTTGTTCCGGCACTTGAGGGCACTGGTCGTTGTGGTGACCTTGTGTTTGACATATGCCACAAACAGGCCGTTGAGTTGCCTTCGCTCTTGTCGTCTCGAGTTCTAAAACCTTCTCTAGCATATGAGCTAGTTTGTCGTACTTCTCGTCCGCGTCGGTTGTTGAACTCGCCTCACCGACTGCTCGTCTGTTGGACATTCCGTATTGTGCATCATTATTCGCCCGATTCTCTAGAAGAGCTCTAGCTTCGGTTTCGGTTAAGTCCATGAATGCACCGGTGGCTGCTGCATCCAGCAATTCCCTATCGATCGGCTTGAGACCATCGTAAAAGTAATTCATGAGATTGGTCTCGGAGAATCCATGCGATGGGCAAGTGGCACATAAAACTTTGAATCGGTCGTAGTATTGGCCGAAGGTCTCGTCCGGTTTCTGTGTGATGCCAGTGATTTGCTTTCTCAAGACGGTGATCTTTGAGGCCGGGAAGTACTTCGCTAGGAACATATCCGCAAGTTGCTTCCATGAGGTAATATGGTTCGGCGGTAGTTCCATTAGCCAAGACTCGGCCCTGTCGACTAGGGTGAATGGAAATGCCTTCAGCTTGAAGAGCTCCGTATCAGCATCAGATGGCTTCATGCTGTTGCAAACAAATTGGAATTGTTTGAGATGCTTGTTCGGATCTTCATTGGAAAGTCCGTGGAAAATGGGTAGTCGGTGGAGGAAGCCACTCTTTAGCTCGATATCCTTCATGTTTTCCTCCGGTTGTGGAAAAGCAATGCTCGAAGGCCCGCTGCTCCATTCGGTTGAGCAGGTGCGCTGGCGAAGAGATTGTCCTGCATTGGCCATGTTGACTTGTTGTGCTTCTACTTCTGAATTGTGGTCGGTTGATGAAGCTAAAGTATGGTCGGTTGATGAATGTGAAGACTCGGAAACTTCTTCGATGATGGGAAAATCCAGGATGTCAGTTTGAGCTTTAAGTCTCGCTATTCTCTCTGCGATCTCCTCAAAGTTTGTTCTAGATGGTCCAGGATTCTGATCGGACATTCATTAGCCTGACATCCACCAAAGACCAAGTGTTAGTATCAACAATTAATATGAGATATATAGAGGAATACTAACCAAAATTGTAAAGCATATTTAGAAAACAAAGGGATAACAAATAAAATAGTAAAACTATCAAAACATACTATAAATACATATAAATACTTAAAAACTACTAATACACAAAATTTATAATAGTTAAGACACTATATGTATTTTACTAAGTAATGCAATTGATTTAATTGATTTTAGGGGCTATGCACAAGAATGTAATAAACTTAAAACACACGTTTTCTGCAAATTAACACTATATAATGCTAAACCTAAAAAAAAATTTAGTTAGAACATGTATAAACAAGGTTCATTTACAAGCAAACCATAATTCACATTGAATTTATGCACCACACATTTTCTTGCAATAAAATGCATTAAACAACAATCCTACGTGAAAGATGGAGTGAATGCATAAGAGAAAACGTTAGAACCTGCAGAAAACAAACGAGTTACGTGTTTAAACTATGAATGAAAAGAATGACCTCTTCTTCGATCTTATGCCCCTAACTTCACTTAGGTTAGGGTACTCGGTAGTGAAATCCGAGTATCATAAAGCCTAAAAAGAGGTTATGCAAGCTAAGTAGTGGTTGTTAGTCCTTTACAGTTTTTAATGCACATATAAACACAAAAATTTGACTAAGTTTTATTTATTTCTTTTGGACCCGATGGTACGTGGTGCAGAGGCTCTCGACTGTGCAATGGGTCTCGTTCATCCGAAGATGAAGTCTGATTCCGGGAGGTCTAAGCATGCATAATCTGATATACCATCTATTTAAAGGATTATGTCGTATTTATCAAGTTCGTATTTATCCGTATTCGTATGCACTTATGATTTACAGAGAGTACGCGAAATGATCATTCGGTAAATTTCTTGGACGTGCGGCCCGCGCGAAAATATATACCGACTACAATTCAGCTTAGTTACGTTTAGAAATGGTTAGTAGGAATAGAGATAACGCGAGAGGTAAGGACTAATATTTAGAACAACCCGAGGCTTACTCGTAAGAGTATATACTCCAATGTTGTTCCTAGAGACACCCCGAGGCTAACCAGTTACGGTATATACTCCAATGGTGTTCTATTGCTTAGATCCGAAACCCGGCACCAATCATAAACCCATTCACCATATCCAACAATCAGCCAAATTTGTGAGATAGTATATAATCTCAAGTTCTTAGTAAACTCCGCCCACAACCTCGTGCCCATAACTTCACTTAGGTTATGGCGTGTGGTGATAAAATCCACACATCACGAGGGGTTAAGGAGATAAACCAGAAAAAGAGGCACCACCTATTCCAAAGAACGAAACCTTATAACCAATGCTCGTGCTTAATGTAAATCAATTTAAGTACGTCTACGTTTTGATTGCGCCTATGATTTAAAAGGAATACACGACTTAGTTATTGAATAAATCTCTTGTCCGTGCGGCCCGCGCGAAAATGTATACCATCTATCGTTAATCCTCGTAATTGTTGGAAATGACCAGTTGGGATAGATGTAACGCGAGAGGTGAGAACTAATTTCTGGGAACAACCTGAGGCTAACTCGTAAGAGTATATACTCCAATGTTGTTCTTAGAAACACCCCGAGGCTTACTCGTAAGAGTATGTACTCCATTGGTGTTCTGTTTTCTTAGTTCAAAACCCGTCACCATTCATAACCCTTCTAGACATCATAACCAACTCTTACTCGAACTCACAAGATAGTATACAATCTCAAGTGTTTGTAAACTCCGCCCACAACCTCGTGCCCATAACTTCACTTAGGTTATGGCGTGTGGTGATGAAATCCACACATCACGAAGGGTTAAGGAGATAGACAAACAAAAGAGGCACCACCTATTCCATAGAGATTTATTTAATAACTAAGTACTAGTACTCAAATTAAATCAAAGACTATCCTTTAACATGGAAATAAATTATGCAAGTGTAAAATAAACTAAGTATGAATAAATTCGGCTAAGTAAAAGTAGGCATTGTAAACATGTATGAAAATTTCTCTAAGTATAAAAAATGAACAAGTATGTACTTCGAAAATTTAGACATGCTTTTAATCACAAATATACAACGAAACATACAAAAACATTCTAATTCCCCGGCAACGGCGCCAAAAATTGATACACGCAAAACATGCTTTTACGATAACACAAAGTAGACCTTAAAAACACCGATTACGCGCATTGCAATTTAAACCCTTCGTTTGTCATTTGTAATATTGGCGAGTAGGGATCGTTCTTTATCCGGGGAATTAAGGGCGCATGCATGGTTTCGTTATTATGCGGAAATGTAAATATTTGGGGGGATTGGAAGTTGGTTATTTAATCTACGAATTTAAAGTACATAACATGCAAACACAACTAAAACTCTTAGGCATCTAACATGTTTTACTCATAGACAAGTTTCAACAATCAAGAAACTTAAAGTCTAATTATGCTTGCTAAAAATAAGAAGTTACACTATTAATTACATGTGATCAACTCATCTTATTAACCTACCCTTTTCATGCATCAAACCTTTGTGTAAGTTGCGAAATTCATAACTTATAACTAAGTACACATGCTTGATAATTGTGTAGGAATGCAACTTAGCGTATAAACATCCTAAACAACATACGATCATCGAAACATGCAAAAGAGAGGGACTTAGCGTATTTTCTAATACATGCATTCGAAGCTTTAAGATTGTATCAAACATGCATAAAAAGCTATAAATCATAAACACATGCATATTACAAATCGGTTTAGGCACATGAAACACAAATCTAAACTTGTTATTCATTTGATACACAAATCTAAACTTTCTAAACTTGTTATTCCAATACATCAAAAGATTCACATACAAAGCTAAAGAAATGAAAGTGAAGATCATGGTTACACTTTTTATCTTGAGTGCTTGATGAACTACGGTGGAGATGGACTTCCTTCACAAGGGACTTAGCGTATTGTGAGGGATGGAGGATGGTTTGCTTCGGCTTGGAAGGATGGAGGAACCCTAGCTTGCTTCGGCCTTGAATGGAGGAAGATGATGCTTCGGCTTGGTGTGTGAACTCTTAAGTGTTTAATGGTGGAGGAGTATTTGTGTAGAGCTTTGCTTAGTAAAATGAGTGATGGGAATGAATGAGGCCGGCCTCCTTGTATTTATAGGGCAAGGATGTTGCTCTTCTCTCTTCCACCTTGCCTCCTCCATTTAATGCATGCAATGATCATTAAGGCAAGTCACACACTTAGTCACACACTTAGTCACCATTGCCAAACCCTAAGCATGAATCACCTAGCTTGTCACCATGGCAAGTCATCTTTTCATTCAATGCAAAGCAAGAGTCACCTAGTGTAGTCACCATTTGGGAACCCTAAGCATGAATCACCATGTGTAGTCACCATTTGTGATTATTAGCTTGATAATGTTGACTTGCCATTTCAAAACAAGACTTTTCCTCTTCACCAAAAGGCATCTAGGCCGAATTACATGGGTTTGGGCTTGTTAATGGGCCGAAACAAGAGTTGAGAAATCGGCCCATAATTTGCTTTTTGGGCCGGCCCATTTTTCGTGGTCCGAAATCGCAAAAATCGCAAAATCGCCGAAATTCCTCCGAATTGCGCCGTTATTAATCTCCACCGTAAATATCTTCAAAATAACAATTTAAGTAAGGAAAACATAAAAACTAAGATAATAACATAGCTAAACGAAAAGGGAAATGCGTTAAGAAACGGGCATAAAATGCGTATATCACATTATCCGCCGGAAAGTTCCATTGTCCGCCCGGTTTTGAAATTTAATGACTCAAATAAAGTTGTAAACCCCTCCCCCACACTTAAACTCTACATTGTCCTCAATGTATTTAAGGGAATCATAGAATTTCGTATGAAGGGAGAGACCCATGAAAATTTTAGCTAAGGAAAATAAATAAGTAATGAAATTAAAAAGATAAGGGAGGAGAGAACAAAGCCTTGGCGATTTGCTCCATTGGGTTGCCTCCCAACAAGCGCTTGTTTTTTTTAACGTCTTACAGCCTAGACGTGATAGTTCTCATGTTGTGTTACCGATTTGGTGGTTGAGATTGAGGTGGAAGGTGGCCGGAGTCTCGGAATTGACCCATGAAGTCCACGATTTGGCCCATTTGCTTTTTGATTTCGGTGATGTCTCGGCCATGTGTTTCCAACGTCTCCTTTTCTTTTGTTTGTCCCTCCAAGAGGATTTGTGTTGAAGCGGACAATTGAGTGACCATCTTGTCATAGTCCGGATTTGTAAATTGTTGGACCGGAGGAGATTGTTGCATAGGTTGCATCGTTGGAATGGGAGCTTGATGCATTGGCTGCCTTGGTTGGAAGGGAGCACGTTGGTAGCCTTGTTGAGGTGCCGGAGGGTTTAAACATCCCTCATTGCTACTCCACTTGAAACCTGGATGATCTCGGTTGCCAAAATTGTTGTTGTTATAGTTGTTGTAGCGTTGGCCACCTTGATATCCTCCAATTGCATTAACTTGCTCCGGATTTCCATTTTGTTCCACCATATTAGGGCATTGATCATTGTAGTGCCCTTGTAGTTGACATACTCCACACGTTGGTCCTTGAGCTGCCTTGGCTCTCTTTGTCTCGAGCTCAAGCACTTGTTCTAGCATAGATGCTAGTTTGTCAAACTTCTCGTCCTTTTCACTTGCGTTGAGCTAGCTTCATTCACTTGTTTCCGTGGAGCCGTCCCATATTGAGCATCATTATTGGCTCGGTTTTCCAACAAAGATCGAGCTTCAATCTCATCTAAATCCATGAATGCTCCGGTTGCAGCGGCATCAAGAAGCTCTCAATCAATCGGTTTTAAACCATCATAGAAGTAGTTCATGAGGTTTGTCTCGGAAAAACCATGGGAAGGGCAGGTGGCGCATAGAACCTTGAAACGATCATAATATTGGCCAAAGGACTCATCCGATGCTTGTGTAATTCCCGTGATCTTCTTCCTCAAAACAGTGATCTTTGAGGCCGGAAAGTACTTAGCCAAGAACAGGTCCGCAAGTTGCTTCCATGTCGTGATGTGCTTAGGCGGGAGTTCCAAAAGCCAAGTTTGAGCTCTATCAATCAATGTAAAGGGAAATGCCTTGAGCTTGAAGAGTTCTTCATCGGCATCCGAAGGCTTCATACTCATGCAAATGAACTGAAATTGCTTGAGATGCATGTTTGGATCTTCGTTGGACAGCCCATGGAAGATTGGTAAACGGTGTAAGAAGCCACTCTTCAACTCAATGTCCTTCTTGTTCTCTTGAGGATCTGGAAATCGAATGCACGAAGGACCGCTACTCCATTCGGTGGAGCAAGTACGTTGGTGAAGTGATCGGCGTTCATTGTTGTTGGCCATCTCTTGCTCTTCTTCTTGTGAGTGCTCGGTGGAGTGATGGGATGAATGTGGAGAGTCTAAATACTCCTCAATGAGAGGCTGCTCGAAATCTTGGTCCCTTGGAACTGCTTGAGACTTCAAGTGAGCTAAACGGTCCGTGAGTGCTTGAAGATTGATCTTAGGAGTTGGATGGGAGCTGGACATTCAAGGTTAGCTATAGAAAAACTGCTCATCCAACAAAGATCAAGTGTTAGTATCAAAAGGATACACAAGGAATGCAAGATACTAACCAAAGTTATAAAATACATGAGAAACACACGAAAACACACTAAACTCACGAAAACACACCAAAATGACTTACAAAAAAAAAAATAAGGCACAAACACACGAAAGCTTGTAAAAACACTAAGGTAAGACACTTCAAGAATTTAAAACGTGAACGCAAGGCTTTAGACACCCTAAAATGAATGCATAGATAAGTTAGGACTCAATTTACACGTTTTCTGCAAAATTAAGCATATATACAATGCAAAGACCTAGAAACACATATATACAAGTAAGGTAATGCAAGCATACCACGTTTCATTCAAATTCATGCTCAAAACACTTAAATCGTCATTCAAATGCATCAAACAAGAGCCTAAGTGAAAAATGACGTGAATGCATAAGAGAAAAACGTTAGAACCTGCAGAAAACACACAAAGTTACGTGCTAAATACATGATGCAACGTGACCATACGTTTGGCCTCATGTCCCTAACTTCACTTAGGTTAGGGTACCCGGTGATGAAATCCGAGTATCACAAAGCCGCCGGCAGGTTATGCAAGCTAAAAGCAACGTGGTTAATTCTTTACAAGTTAGAATGCACACGAAATTTACAAGTAATATGCACAAGTATTTTGTTCATTGATTTTCGCCTTCAATTTAAAGAGAATACGTTCATTTGGCCTTTAGGTCTTTCATTGGACGTGCGACCCGCGCGATAAAATGTACATTCTCAATCAATCGGCCTTGGTTCAATCGAAAAACATGGCCAGTTGGGGATAGAGATAACGCGAGAGGCAGGACTAATTTCGACGATGCATCCCGAGGCTTACCGATCATGGAAAGTAGATTTAGTCCTTGTCTTCTTTGGGCAACTTTAATAAGCTTGGCCAGTTGGCAAGAGAGACCACGAGAGGTAGGACCGATTTGAAATCTCGGATCCAAAACCCGTCATAGAAACCATCACCTTCTAGACACCAAGTTACCAAAGATTTCTTACTCAAAGACAAGTATTCATCCACTTACCAGATCATTGGTATATACTCCATTGATGCAAGCACTAAATGAACACTTAACACTTAACAAAAACGCATAAACAATTAAAACCCTTTGGTGTAGATGTAGCATTGATAAGTAGGGATCGTTCTTAACCGGGGATTGAGGGTGCATGCATATTTACGCTATGGTTTAAAAGGGGGGTTTGAAAAGGTTGTTTATTATCTACGAAAATAAAGACAAGAATATGGCATAGAAAACACATCGTTGGCTTCTAAGTTCTAACATGCTTAAACTCATAGACAAGCAAAACAAACAAGAACATAGAATCCTAAACATGCTTACTAAAACCGAAAATAAAGTTTAATTACATATATACACATTGATCAACTCATCATACTCACCTCATTCCTTTATAACCTAATCATGTTATATGCAACCTATTTAAAATCTAAGCCTTTACTATGTTGTTCATGTATTTCTCGAATGACAATGTTTTCGAACCAAGATTGCTCGCATTCTAGACACATGATAACATAAACCAAGATTGCTCGCATTTAAGTTAAGCATTAAGAATAGGGAACACATGCATAGCAAAGAACTCAAATTCGATATAAGTTACAAAAACATGCTAGAATTATATAACCAAAAACTCTTATTTAAACTCTTCCTTAAAAATCAATCGTTCATACAAAAAGAGAGTAGAAGGTGACATGTTACACATTTTGGTCGTGATTGCAGTTGCAAAACATGTAGATGGCCTTCTAGTGGATGGAGAGAAACCTTCGGATTGCCTAAGTTACTCTTGTGGAGGATGGTGTTTGTTGGAGTGTGAAGAGCTTCGGCTTCTTGATGAATTATTGGTTTTGGAGGAGACAAAGTGTTTGTGGACAGGAGCTCGGCTGTATGATGAGAGCTGCTTGAGAATGAGGCCGAGCTCTTGTATTTATAGGTGAAGAATTCCAACTTTCCTCTCCAAACTAGGGATTCCTAGTCTACCCGGGTAGAACTGACAGCCTGTCTTCATTTGAGTATTCCGGGAGTTCTAGAGCTCAGAAAATTATGATTTTGGACTCGTTGGAAAGCTTATTCAAAGGGCTATAAAATCCATATAAGGAACGCCATATTTGGAGTTGAATTGCGACTTCGGTGGCCTCTTGAAGTTACAGGTCTGTTCTGAGATCTTCTTTCCTTATTCCACTTTAGATATTTCTTTCTTGATTTCCAAGGAATATACTCCTTGCCGAATTCCTTCAAGATATTCAAGATATTTGACCTTCAAATAGGGCAAGTATGATCTCAATATTTCGGCCATGACTTCTTTCCATAAATGCTTGCCGACTTGATCTTTCCTGGTCCACGTAGGAGAAATGCATTCGTTCTTCATTTGGGAAACCATTTGTGCGTACCATTTTAGTAACTTTTACGAATACCATTTCTCAACCATTTTGCGCGTCTCGGATATTTCGCCACGTCATTTCTAGTTTATTTAGGAAACTTCATTTTTCAGCTCCGGGAAACTCTCCGAGTTGTCGAACCATTTGCATTCCTACCCCGAGTAGGAATCCTAGTCAAAGTAGGAAATACCACTTTTCCTAAGCGAATTAGGAAACCTCCAATTTCTGCGTTTTAAGCTTCATTTCACCTCTTTTATTGTACTCCTTTATTCAAAACCTAAAAACAACAAAGTAAGTGAGAAATGATAGTACTAAGGTCAAAACAAAGCTAAATGTAAAGAGAAAGACATTAAGAATCAAGCATAAAATGCGTAGATCAAATTCCCCCACACTTAGACTTTGCTAGTCCCTAGCAAATACTAAATAAAAGAAAGACTAAAAAGATAAATGATATACGCATTTTATGCTCGTTTCTTAACGCATTTCCCTTTACGTTTAGCTATGTTATTATCTTAGTTTTTATGTTTTTCTTATTTAATTTGTTATTTTGAAGATATTTACGGTGGAGATTAATAACGACGCAATTCGGAGGAATTTCGGCGATTTTGCGATTTTTGCGATTTCGGACCACCGGAAATGGGCCAGCCCAAAAAGCATTTTTTGGGCCCATTTCTCAAAGTTTGTTTCGGCCCATTATCAAGCCCAAACCCATCTAGTTCGGCAAGGAGGCCACTTGGTGAAGTTGAAAAGTGAAGCTTGTCAAGCTTTGAAGACAAGGCTTAGTGACTAAGCTTGTGATCATCACAAAAGATGACTAAGTGTGTGACTTGCCATGGTGACTCTTGCTTAGGGTTCACAAATGGTGAGTTGCCATGGTGACTCTTGCTTTGTGATGATCACACTTGGTGACTAAGGGAGTGACTTGCCATGTGACTAATGATACGAGCAAAACATGCTTTCACGATAACACAAAGTCGACCTAAAAACATCGATTACGCGCATTGCAATTTAAACCTTTCTTTTGTCATTTATAATATTGGCGAGTAGGGATCGTTCTTTATCCGGGGAATTAAGGGCGCATGCATGGTTTCGTTAATAAGCGGAAATGTAAATGTTTGGGGGGATTGGAAGTTGGTTGTTTAATCTACGAAATTAAAGTACATAACATGCAAACACAACTAAAACTCTTAGGCATCTAACATGTTTTACTCATAGACAAGTTTCAACAATCAAGAAACTTAAAGTCTAATTATGCTTGCTAAAAATAAGAAGTTACACTACTAATTACATGTGATCATCTCATCTTATTAGCCTACCCTTTTCATGCATCAAACCTTTTTGTAAGTTACGAAATTCATAACTACTAACTAAATACACATGCTTAATAATTGAGTAGGAATGCAACTTAGCGTATAAACATCCTAAACAACATACGATCATCGAAACATGCGAAAGAGAGGGACTTAGCGTATTTTCTAACACATGCATTCGAAGCTTTAAGATTGTATCAAACATGCATAAAAGGCTAGAAATCATAAACACATGCATATTACAAATCTGTTTAAACACATAAAACACAAATCTAAACTTGTTCTTCATTTGATACACAAATCTAAACTTGTTATTCCAATACATCAAAAGATTCAAATACAAAGCTAAAGAAATGAAAGTGAAGATCATGGTTACACTTTTTGTCTTGAGTGCTTGATGAACTACGGTGGAGATGGCTTTCCTTCACAAGGGACTTAGCGTATTGTGAGGGATGGAGGATGATAGCTTCGGCTTGGAGGAGGAGATGGATGCTTCGGTTTGGAATGGAGGAGGAGATGCTTCGGCTTGGAATGGAGGAGATGGATGCTTCGGCTTTGTGTGAACCTTCAAGTGTTTAATGGTGGAGGAGTATTTGTGTAGAGCTTTGGCTTAGTAAAATGAGTGATGTCTTGAATGGTTCAGCCTCCCTTGGTATTTATAGGCAAGGATGTTTGCCTTCTCTCTTCCACCTTGCCTCCTTCCATTAAATGCAAGCAATGATCAATATGGCAAGTCACCATGCAAGTCACCATGTGTGATCATCATTTACAAGCCCAAAGCAAGAGTCACCATGGCAAGTCATCTTTTCATTTAATGCAAGCAAGAGTCACCAAGGTGAGTCACCTTTTGTGATGATCATTTATTAACCCTAAGCAAGAGTCACCATTTGTGATGATTAGCTTGATAAGCTTGACTTTTCAACTTCCCCAAAGGGCATCCTTAACGAAATGAATGAGTTTGGGCTGGTTAATGGGCCGAAATAAACTTTGAGAAATCGGCCCATAATTTGCTTTTTGGGCCGGCCCATTTTCGGAGGTCCAAAATCGCAAAAATCGCAAAATCGCCGAAATTCCTCCGAATTGCGTCGTTATTAATCTCCACCGTAAATATCTTCAAAATAACAAATTAAATAAGGAAAACATAAAAACTAAGATAATAACATTGCTAAACGTAAAGGAAATGCGTTAAGAAACGAGCATAAAATGCGTATATCAAATTCCCCTACACTTAGACTTTGCTAGTCCCTTAGCAAACACTAAGTTAAACTAAGACTCTCTAAGAATTTAAAACAAAAGAAAGAACAACTAAGCCCTTAGCTAAAATTTGTCTCAGAATTTGCATAAGTATATGGCGATGGCTCACATGAATTTCAACGTGTATGCTCAACGAATTCAAGAGATAATTGCGATATAATTTATGTAATGAACAAGTAAGACATAGAGAAAACAATGGTTATGTTATAGCTGTGCATGCTTTGAATAAAGGTTTAATCAACTCACAAGGATGCACTCATCATATTTTTCACTCATGAAAATGGTTCACTTAAAGTGTATATGAATTGAAATGAAAACCACATGAATAAAGTTTGATTACTTGCACAAATGAACCAAAACCATAAGCTTACTCATGCAACTTACTCTACTAATTGAAAGCTACTCATTTTAAGGATCATAAAGGACTTTTAGTGAGGTTGTAATGGGGTTAAGGCTAAGGCATTCGAAATTTAGATATGTGGTGATAAAAACGTTCCAACGACTTAGTCTAGCACCATATTAGTCCTCCATCTCCATTTGTATGTTACCATGTATACTTCAAGCTAATCTACCCTTTGAGCTTTTCGGACAGGACAAAGGCCATATTTTGTTCTATTTTTGGGCCTTCAATTTATCGTAATCTCCAAATCCGCAAATAAGGGGGACGTTAATCCAATTGGTTTCTACTTTAGAACACAACATATTGCCATGAGAGATACTAATTTTTTTTTCTTTTCATTCTCTCAAATATTATTTTTTCTTTTCTTTTTGGCAATCTCATACTTTTTAAGTTTATTTGGACAAGTCTTTCCCCTTACTCACATTAACTCTTTCAATCTTTCCTACCAAACCATAATCTTATGTGCTAGTTTCGAAAAATTCTCACCAAGTTTCCGGAACAAAGGTAAGGATATTCTATACTAGGGTAAGTGTTTAGGTATATATGGTGATAAAAGAAAAGCTTAACGTGGGCTCAATTGGTTTATCTAGGGGTGTCGCAACTTGTGCGTACAAATGGGATACATGGATATATGGCAATGTGGTGGAAAATCCTAAATGCCTTTAATCATTTCCAAAATCAAAGTATGTATCAACTTAAAAGCTTTGCAAATTGACATGAGTAAGTTCTAGTATTCTCTAGTTCATTAAAATCTATGGCAAGCAATCAAATGAGGCATATATAAGCTAGTAGCTACGAAATGGATGTATATTCACTCGAATAAAGAACAGATAGCTCAAAAGCTCACATAGGGTTCATATGATTAAAAACTTTTTCAAGCATGCGATTTCTGTACCATGTTTTTGCAATTCATATCTACTACATGTTAAAAACATATAGAATATCTCAATTAGCACAAGAATTCGATGCATGTGATTCATACGCCATATGTGTTCGTATCGGTCCATTTTTCATCATCGACTAGTTAAGGGCATCCTAAAGACTTTGAAAAACACTAATTTAGACACAATTAAATTGTAAACCCTTCCCCCACACTTAAACTCTACATTGCCCTCAATGTACTAAAGTAGAAGTATAGAATTAAACATGGAGTATAGGATCTACGAAAATTCTAATTTAAAATGCAAAAGCCATTAAATTAATTAAAAGGGGAGAAGAAATCAAATCTGTTGTCTCCCTATTGGGTTGCCTCCCAATGAGCGCTCGTTTTACGTTGTTAGCTTTGGACGTGATGCATCATTTTGTTTTTGAAATGGCCGGTTCTTGGAGTTGCATCTCCTCCACGGTGTGCTCCGCAAATGCCTCAAAATAGGGCTTCAAGCGATGGCCATTTACTTTGAACTCACTACCTTTGTCGATAGATCGAATGAGAACTGCTCCATGAGGTAGAACTTGAGAAACTACGAATGGCCCCATCCATCGAGAGCGAAGCTTTCCCGGAAAGAGCTTGAGTCTTGAATTGAAAAGCAATACTTTCTGCCCAGGTTCAAAACTCTTCCCGCGAATCATCTGATCGTGGATCTTTTTCGTCTTCTCTTTGTAAATCCACGCATTGTCAAAAGCATCATTTCTGATTTCTTCTAGTTCACATAGTTGTAGCTTCCGATGCAAGCCTGCGGCATCTCGATCGATGTTGAATTTCTTCACGGCCCACCATGCCTTGTGCTCCAATTCAACCGGAAGATGGCACGTCTTCCCATAAATTAATCGGAAAGGGGACATACCAATGGGGGTCTTGTAGGCAGTCCTGTAAGCCCACAATGCATCGTCTAAGCATTGACTCCAATCTTTCCGGTTTGGGCGGACGGTTCGCTCCAAAATCTTCTTGATTTCACGGTTGGAAACTTCAGCCATTCCATTGGTTTGAGGGTGGTATGGTGATACGTGCAAAACATGCTTTCACGATAACACAAAGTCGACCCTAAAAACATCGATTACGCGCATTGCAATTTAAACCCTTCTTTTGTCATTTATAATATTGGCGAGTAGGGATCGTTCTTTATCCGGGGAATTAAGGGCGCATGCATGGTTTCGTTAATAAGCGGAAATGTAAATGTTTGGGGGGATTGGAAGTTGGTTGTTTAATCTACGAAATTAAAGTACATAACATGCAAACACAACTAAAACTCTTAGGCATCTAACATGTTTTACTCATAGACAAGTTTCAACAATCAAGAAACTTAAAGTCTAATTATGCTTGCTAAAAATAAGAAGTTACACTACTAATTACATGTGATCATCTCATCTTATTAGCCTACCCTTTTCATGCATCAAACCTTTTTGTAAGTTACGAAATTCATAACTTCTAACTAAATACACATGCTTAATAATTGAGTAGGAATGCAACTTAGCGTATAAACATCCTAAACAACATACGATCATCGAAACATGCGTAAGAGAGGGACTTAGCGTATTTTCTAACACATGCATTCGAAGCTTTAAGATTGTATCAAACATGCATAAAAGGCTAGAAATCATAAACACATGCATATTACAAATCTGTTTAAACACATAAAACACAAATCTAAACTTGTTCTTCATTTGATACACAAATCTAAACTTGTTATTCCAATACATCAAAAGATTCAAATACAAAGCTAAAGAAATGAAAGTGAAGATCATGGTTACACTTTTTGTCTTGAGTGCTTGATGAACTACGGTGGAGATGGCTTTCCTTCACAAGGGACTTAGCGTATTGTGAGGGATGGAGGATGATAGCTTCGGCTTGGAGGAGGAGATGGATGCTTCGGTTTGGAATGGAGGAGGAGATGCTTCGGCTTGGAATGGAGGAGATGGATGCTTCGGCTTTGTGTGAACCTTCAAGTGTTTAATGGTGGAGGAGTATTTGTGTAGAGCTTTGCTTAGCAAAATGAGTGATGGATCTGTTTTATGGCTGCCTCCTCCCTTATATAGGCAAGGGATTCATGCCTTCTCTCCTCCACCTTGCCTCCTCCATTTAATGCATGCAATGATCATTAAGGCAAGTCACCATGGCAAGTCATCTTTTCATTCAATGCAAAGCAAGAGTCACCTAGTGTAGTCACCATTTGGGAACCCTAAGCATGAATCACCATGTGTAGTCACCATTTGTGATCATTAGCTTGATAATGTTGACTTGCCCTTTCAAAACAAGACTTTTCCTCTTCACCAAAAGGCATCTAGGCCGAATTACATGGGTTTGGGCTTGTTAATGGGCCGAAACAAGAGTTGAGAAATCGGCCCATAATTTGCTTTTTGGGCCGGCCCATTTTTCGTGGTCCGAAATCGCAAAAATCGCAAAATCGCCGAAATTCCTCCGAATTGCGCCGTTATTAATCTCCACCGTAAATATCTTCAAAATAACAATTTAAGTAAGGAAAACATAAAAACTAAGATAATAACATAGCTAAACGAAAAGGGAAATGCGTTAAGAAACGGGCATAAAATGCGTATATCAAATTCCCCCACACTTAGACTTTGCTAGTCCCTTAGCAAACACTAAGTTAAACTAAGACTCTCTAAAAATTTAAAAGAAAGAACATAACTAAGCCCTTAGCTAAAATTTGTCTCAGAATTTTTCATAAGTATATGGCGATGGCTCACATGAATTTCAATTTGTATGCTCAATGAATTCAAGAGATAATTGCGATATAATTATGTAATGAACAAGTAAGACATAGAGAAAACAATGGTTATCTTATAGCTGTGCATGCTTTGAATAAGGGTTTAATCAACTCACAAGGATGCACTCATCATATTTTTCACTCATGAAAAGGGTTTACCTAAAGTGTATATGAATTTAACGAAAACCATATGAATGAAGTTAATTACTTGCACAAATGAACCAAAACCATAAGCTTACTCATGCAACTTACTCTACTAATTGAAAGCTATTCATTTTAAGGATCATAAAGGACTTTTAGTGAGGTTGTAATGGGGTTAAGGCTAAGGCATTCGAAATTTAGATATGTGGTGATAAAAATGTTCCAACGACTTAGTCTAGCACCATATTAGTCCTCCATCTCCATTTGTATGTTACCATGTATACTTCAAGCTAATCTACCCTTTGAGCTTTTCGGACAGGACAAAGGCCATATTTTGTTCTATTTTTAGGCCTTCAATTTATCGTAAACTCCAAATCCGCAAATAAGGGGGACGTTAATCCAATTGGTTTCTACTTTAGAACACAATATATTGCCATGAGAGATAATAATTTTTCTCTTTTCATTCTCTCAAATATATATATATTTTTTTTCTTTTCTTTTTGGCAATCTCATACTTTTTTAGCTATTGGACAAGTCTTTCCCCTTACTCACATTAACTCTTTTAATCTTTCCTACCGAACCATAATCTTATGTGCTAGTTTCGAAAAATTCTCACCAAGTTTCCGGAACAAAGGTAAGGATATTCTATACTAGGATAAGTGTTTAGGTATATATGGTGATGAAAGAAAAGCTTAACGTGGGCTCAATTGGTTTATCTAGGGGTGTCGCAACTTGTGCGTACAAATGGGATACATGGATATTTGGCAATGTGGTGAAAAATCCTAAATGCCTTTAATCATTTCCAAAATCAAAGTATGTATCAACTTAAAAGCTTTGCAAATTGACATGAGTAAGTTCTAGTATTCTCTAGTTCATTAAAATCTATGGCAAGCAATTTAATGAGGCATATATAAGCTAGTAGCTACGAAATGGATGCATATTCACTTGAATAAAGAACAGATAGCTCAAAAGCTCACATAGGGTCCATATGATTAAAAACATATTCAAGCATGCGATTTTCTGTACCATGTTTTGCAATGTATATCTACTACATGTTAAAAACATATAGAATATCTCAATTAGCACAAGAATTCGATGCATGTGATTCATACGCCATGTTTGTATCGATCAAATTTCATCATTGACTAGTTAAGGGCATCCTAAAGACTCTGAAAAACACTAATTTAGACACAATTAAATTGTAAACCCTTCCCCCACACTTAAACTCTACATTGCCCTCAATGTACTTAAAGAAAACATAGAATTTAAACATGGAGTATAGGATCTACGAAAATTTTAATCTAACACGTAAAAAGCCATTAAATTAAGTAAAAGGGGAGAAGAAATCAAATCTGTTGTCTCCCTATTGGGTTGCCTCCCAATGAGCGCTTGTTTTACGTCGTTAGCTTTGGACGTGATGCATCAGTTTGGTTTTGAAATGGCCGGTTCTTGGAGTTGCATCTCCTCCACGGTGTGCTCCGCAAATGCCTCAAAATATGGCTTCAAGCGATGGCCATTTACTTTGAACTCACTACCTTTGTCGATAGATCGAATGAGAACTGCTCCATGAGGTAGGACTTGAGAAACTATGAATGGCCCCATCCATCGAGAGCGAAGCTTTCCCGGAAAGAGCTTAAGTCTTGAATTGAAAAGCAATACTTTCTGCCCTGGTTCAAAACTCTTCCCGCGAATCATCTGATCGTGGATCTTTTTCGTCTTCTCTTTGTAAATCCACGCATTGTCGAAAGCATCATTTCTGATTTCTTCTAGTTCACATAGTTGTAGCTTCCGATGCAAGCCTGCGGCATCTCGATCGATGTTGAATTTCTTCACAGCCCACCATGCCTTGTGCTCTAGTTCAACCGGAAGATGGCACGCCTTCCCATAAATTAATCGGAAAGGGGACATACCGATGGGGGTCTTGTAGGCAGTCCTGTAAGCCCACAATGCATCGTCTAAGCATTGACTCCAATCTTTCCGGTTGGGGCGGACGGTTCGCTCCAAGATCTTCTTTATCTCACGGTTGGAAACTTCAGCCATTCCATTGGTTTGAGGGTGGTATGGTGTGGAAACCTTGTGTTTGACGCCATACTTCCTCATTAGTGCTTCCACCGTGCGGTTGCAAAAGTGACTTCCTCCATCGCTGATTAGAACGCGTGGCATTCCAAATCTACTGAAAATGTTAGTTCGTAGGAAATCTGCAACAACTCGCGAATCATTAGTACGGGTGGCCTTTGCCTCCACCCATTTAGAAACATAATCTACTGCGAGTAAGATGTAAGTAAAACCATTGGAGGGAGGAAATGGTCCCATAAAGTCAATACCCCACACATCAAAAATTTCAACATTAAATATGTAGTGTTGTGGCATTTGATCTTTAGGTCCTAAATTACCGAATCTTTGGCACTTATCACATGTAGCGCAATATGCATGAGCATCGCGAAATAAACTAGGCCAAAAGAAACCGCAATCCAAAATTTTAAGGGCTGTCCTCCTAGAACCAAAGTGTCCCCCACATGCTTCATTGTGACAAAAGTCTAAAATAGGCTTGAATTCACTATCCGGGATACATCTCCTAATTACTAAATCGGAGCATTGTTTCCACAAATAAGGCTCATCCCAGATAAAGGTTCTAGCATTATGCTTAAGCTTGTCACGTTGAAATTTATGCATGGTAGACGGAAACTCACCGGTAACTAAATAATTAACGATATCGGCATACCAAGGAGTTTCCGAAGTAGTTACCTCAATTCCGAAGAGTTTTTCATCCGGAAAAGTTTCTTCAATCTCGACAGGCTCATGGTCACCTATCAAACGTGATAGGTGGTCAGCGACGACGTTTTCTACTCCCTTCTTATCCTTGATTTCGATGTTGAATTCTTGGAGTAGAAGTATCCATCTGATAAGTCGTGGTTTTGCGTCCTTCTTGAGCATTAGATACTTCAAAGCTGCATGGTCGGTAAACACAGTTACTTTAGTTTGAAGTAAATAAGATCGAAATTTATCTAAAGCAAAAACCACGGCAAGAAACTCCTTCTCGGTGGTAGTATAATTTCTTTGCGCTTCATCAAGCGTCCGAGAAGCGTAATAGATTACGCAAGGCTTCTTGTCCTTCCGCTGACCCAAGACGGCTCCTACGGCATAATCCGAGGCGTCGCACATGAGTTCGAATGGCAGAGACCAATCAGGGCTGCATAAAATAGGAGCGCTCGTAAGAAGCTCCTTCAACTTGTTGAAGGCAGCGTTGCATTCTTCATCAAAGACGAACGGGGTCTCCTTTTGCAGCAGTTTACACAAGGGGCGAGAGATGTGGGAAAAGTCCTTGATAAACCTACGATAAAATCCTGCGTGTCCAAGAAATGAACGAATCTCTCTAACCGAAGTTGGAGAGGGTAAGTGACGCACAAGATCTACTTTAGATTTATCTACTTCTAACCCTTTTTCAGAGATAATATGACCTAACACTATCCCTTGCGTAACCATGAAATGGCACTTCTCCCAATTAAGCACCAAGTTCGTTTCAACGCATCTTTGTAAAATAGTTTCTAAATTGTTTAAGCATGCATCGAAATCACTCCCAAATACACTAAAGTCGTCCATGAATACTTCAATAATTTTTTCAATGTACTCGGAGAAAATTGAGAGCATGCAACGCTGAAATGTACCTGGTGCATTACACAGTCCAAATGGCATTCGGCGGTATGCAAACGTTCCGAAAGGGCACGTGAACGTTGTCTTTTCTTGATCCTCCTCCGCAATGCTAATTTGGTTGTAGCCGGAATATCCGTCGAGAAAACAATAAAATGCATGGCCGGCTAATCTTTCCAGCATTTGGTCGATGAATGGTAAGGGAAAATGATCCTTGCGGGTTGCAGCGTTTAGCTTCCGGTAATCAATGCACACTCGGTGTCCAGTGATCGTCCGTTGTGGCACAAGTTCATTTTCCAGATTCTCGACGACGGTGATTCCCGATTTCTTAGGTACTACCTGCACTGGGGAAACCCAACGGCTATCAGAAATAGGGTAAATAACTCCACAGTCCATGAGTTTAATTACCTCCTTTTTTACCACCTCCATCATCGGAGGGTGGAGCCGACGTTGCGCTTCCCGCGTAGGCTTGGTGCCTTCTTCAAGGAAAATCCTATGCACACAAGTGGCTGGATTGATTCCCTTGATGTCCGCAAGTGTCCAGCCTATTGCGGGTTTGTACCTCTTTAGTACACTCACGAGCTTCTCCTCCTGTTCTTCTTCTAGCGCGGACGAAATAATGACCGGTAAAGTTTCATTCTCGCCCAAGTACGCATACTTAAGATGGTCCGGTAGTAGCTTGAGTTCTAAAATGGGAGCTTCTACAATGGAAGGAACCATTTTATTAGTACCAAAAGTAATTGGTATAGGAGGAGAAAAGCTTACTTTCCGTGGTGCGGCATTTAGGGCCATGGCCATGTCTTGGATTCGAGGTTCAAGCTCTAGTAAGGCCTCGAGAAGGCCGTCATGTCCAAGTTGAATGGCCATGTCGAGTTCATCCTCGTTGATGGTGTCGAGGTAACCTTGTGCTAAGGTATCCACAGGATCGTATGTCGAAATGGCAGCTACGCTCGACATTGGAAACTTCATCCCGTCCAGGATGTTGAACTCGATTCTTTCTCCATCAATCTCCATGGAGAAAGTGCCTTGGAAAACATCAATCTTCGTCCTCGCAGTCCGCATGAAAGGTCGTCCAAGCAGCAATGGCGTGGTGTTCAGTGGACTCTCTTCCATGTCAACTATGTAGAAATCGGCTGGGAATATCAAGTTGTTGACTTGTACGAGAACGTCTTCTACGTATCCCCTCGGATACTTGTGAGTGCGATCGGCTAACTGGATGACAACACCATCTTGCTTGAGATCTCCAAGCTCCATCGATTCGAAAAGATAGTAAGGCATGACGTTGATGGAGGCTCCGAGATCAAGCATTACATCTTCGAAGCGGTTGTCACCGATTACACAGGGAACTGCAAAGCTCCCTGGGTCCTTCAGTTTTGGGGGTAGCCGACGCTGCAAAACCGCCGAAACGGTTGCGTTCACCTTCACGACCTCCTTCTCTCGAGTTTGCCTCCTCTGAGTGCATAATTCTTTCAGAAACTTGGCGTATATAGGCACTTGCTTTATGCACTCGATCAAGGGCAAATTCACTTGCACCTTTCGGAAGATGTCCAGGATATCTTCATATTGGGCATCCTTCTTCTTTGATTTTGCTAATCTGCTTGGGAAAGGTGCAACAGCAAACGGAGAATTAGTAATCACCGTATTTGAAGGAATATGGTTTTTACCTTTGATTGGGGTAGGATGTGGAGGTGATTGTGCCTTGGTGACATTAGGCGTCACCTTCTGTTTTTCGGCCTCTTGAGTAGCCGGATCGATCTCATCTTCTTCTTCGTTGGTGATGTCCTCAATGGTGACTTCATCAAGATGAGATCGCTTGGTCTTTGGTTCCTCAAGTATCTTCCCACTCCTTGTGACTATAGCATTCACGTTTCTTTGATTTGGAGTGGTTTGAGGTGGAAGCCGACCGGTTTCCTTGATTTGACCCATGAAATCAACAAGTTGGCCAAGCTGCTTCTTCACTTCGGTGATGTCGCGGCCATGTGAGTCAAGTGTCTCCTTTGTCTTCGATTGTCCGTCGAGGAGAACTTGAGTGGAGGCCGAAAGTTGCGACAACATCTTGTCGTAATCCGGATTGGTGAAGGTTTGAGATGACGAACCATGCTGCATCGGTGGCCTTGGTTGAAATGGAGGGCGTTGGTAGCTTTGTTGAGGTTGAGATGCTGGAGGGTTCAAAGTTCCCTCGTTGCTGCTCCATCTAAAACCTGGATGATCACGGTTGACATAGTTGTTGTAGTTGTTATACCTTTGTCCTCCCTGATATCCGCCGATGGCGTTAGCGTGCTCCGGCTCGCTTGCCTGCTCCTGCGCTTGAGGGCATTGGTCATTGTGGTGACCGTGTGTTTGACATATGCCGCAAACAGGCCGTTGAGTTGCCTTCGCTCTTGTCGTCTCGAGTTCTAAAACCTTCTCTAGCATATGAGCTAGTTTGTCGTACTTTTCGTCCGCGTCGGTTGTAGAACTCGCTTCACCGACTGCTCGTCTGTTGGACATTCCATATTGTGCATCATTATTGGCCCGATTCTCTAGAAGAGCTCTAGCTTCGGTTTCGGTTAAGTCCATGAATGCACCGGTGGCTGCTGCATCCAGCAATTCCCTATCGATCGGCTTGAGACCATCGTAAAAGTAATTCATGAGATTGGTCTCAGAAAATCCATGCGATGGGCAAGTGGCACACAAAACTTTGAATCGGTCGTAGTATTGGCCGAAGGTCTCGTCCGGTTTCTGTGTGATGCCAGTGATTTGCTTTCTCAAGACGGTGATCTTTGAGGCCGGGAAGTACTTCGCTAGGAACATATCCGCAAGTTGCTTCCAAGAGGTAATATGGTTTGGCGGTAGTTCCATAAGCCAAGACTCGGCCCTGTCGACTAGGGTAAATGGGAATGCCTTCAGTTTGAAGAGTTCCGTATCAGCATCAGATGGCTTCATGCTGTTGCAAACAAATTGGAATTGTTTGAGATGCTTGTTCGGATCTTCATTGGAAAGTCCGTGGAAAATGGGTAGTCGGTGGAGGAAGCCACTCTTAAGCTCGATATCCTTCATGTTTTCCTCCGGTTGTGGAAAAGCAATGCTCGAAGGCCCGCTGCTCCATTCTGTTGAGCAGGTGCGCTGGCGAAGAGATTGTCCTGCATTGGCCATGTTGACTTCTTGTGCTTCTGCTTCTGAGTTGTGGTCGGTTGATGAGGCTAAAGTATGTTCGAATGATGAATGTGAAGACTCGGAAACTTCTTCGAGGATGGGATGATCCAGGATGTCAGCTCTAAGTCTTGCTAGTCTTTCTGTGAGTTCCTCAAACGTGGTTCTAGATGGTCCTGGATTCTGATCGGACATTCATTAGCCTGACATCCACCAAAGACCAAGTGTTAGTATCAACAAATAATTTTTAGATGTATATAGGAATACTAACCAAAATTGTAATGCATATTTAGAAAACAAGGTGATAACAAATAAAATAGTAAAACTATCAAAGCATACTATAAATACACAAATACTTAAAAACTACTAATACACACAAAATTTATACAAAATTTATAATAGTTAAGACACTATATGTATTTTACTAAGTAATGCAATTGATTTAATCAATTTTAGGGGCTATGCACATGAATAAACTAAGACACATGTTTTCTGCAAATTAACACTATATAATGCTAAACCTAAAAATTTAGTTAGAACATATATAAACAAGGTTGAAATACAAGCAAACCATAATTCACATTGAATTTATGCACCACACATTTTCTTGCAATAAAATGCATTAAACAATAATCCTACGTGAAAGATGGAGTGAATGCATAAGAGAAAACGTTAGAACCTGCAGAAAACAAACGAGTTACGTGTTTAAAATATGAATGAAAAGAATGACCTCTTCTTCGATCTTATGCCCCTAACTTCACTTAGGTTAGGGTACTCGGTAGTGAAATCCGAGTATCATAAAACCTTAGAGAGGTTATGCAAGCTAAGTAACGGTTGTTAGTCCTTTACAGTTTTTAATGCACATATAAACACAAAAATTTGACTAAGTTTTATTTATTTCCCTTTGGCCCCGATGGTACGTGGTGCAGAGGCTCTCGACTGTGCAATGGGTCTCGTTCATCCGAAGATGAAGTCTGATTCCAGGAGGTCTAAGCATGCTTAATCCGATATACCATCTATTTAAAGGATTATGTCGTATTAAGTTCATGTATTTATCCGTATTCGTATGCACTTATGATTTACAGAGAGAACGCGAATTGAGCATTAAGTAAAGTTCCTGGACGTGCGGCCCGCGCGAAAATGTATACCGACTACAATTCAGCTTAGTTACGTTTAGAAATGGAAGTAGGGATAGAGATAACGCGAGAGGTAAGGACTAATATTTAGAACAACCCGAGGCTTACTCGTAAGAGTATATACTCCAATGTTGTTCCTAGAGACACCCCGAGGCTAACCAGTTACGGTATATACTCCAATGGTGTTCTATTGCTTAGATCCGAAACCCGGCACCAATCATAAACCCACTCACCATATCCAACAATCAGCCAAATTTGTGAGATAGTATATAATCTCAAGTTCTTAGTAAACTCCGCCCACAACCTCGTGCCCATAACTTCACTTAGGTTATGGCGTGTGGTGATGAAATCCACACATCACGAGGGGTTAAGGAGATAAACCAGAAAAAGAGGCACCACCTATTCCAAAGAACGAAACTTTATAACCAATACTCGTACTCAATGTAAATCAATTTAAGTACGTCTACGTTTTGATTGCGCCTACGATTTAAAAGGAATACACGACTTAGTTATTGAATAAATCTCTTGTCCGTGCGGCCCGCGCGAAAATGTATACCAACTATCGTTAATCCTCGTAATTGATATACGCATTTTATGCTCGTTTCTTAACGCATTTCCCTTTACGTTTAGCTATGTTATTATCTTAGTTTTATGTTTTCCTTATTTAAATTGTTATTTTGAAGTTTATTACGGTGGAGATTAATATCGACGCAATTCGGAGGAATTTCGGCGATTTTGCGATTTTTGCGATTTTGGACCTCCGAAAATGGGCCGGGCCACAAAGCAAATTGTGGGCCGAATTCTCAACTCTTGTTTCGGCCCATTATCAAGCCCAAACCCAATCAATTCGGCAAGGATGGCTTTTGGTGAAGAGGAAAAGTCTTGTTTTGAAAGGGCAAGTCAACATTATCAAGCTAATAATCACAAATGGTGACTACACATGGTGATTCATGCTTAGGGTTCCCAAATGGTGACTACACTAGGTGACTCTTGCTTTGCATTAAATGAAAAGATGACTTGCCATGGTGACAAGCTAGGTGATTCATGCTTAGGGTTTGGCAATGGTGACTAAGTGTGTGACTTGCCTTAATGATCATTGCATGCATTAAATGGAGGAGGCAAGGTGGAAGAGAGAAGGCATGAATCCCTTGCCTATATAAGGGAGGAGGCAGCCATAAAACAGATCCATCTCTCATTTTACAAGCCAAAGCTCTACACAAATACTCTTCCACCATAAACACTCCAAAGTTCATTACAAAGCCGAAGCACATCCTTTACCATTCCAAGCCGAAGCAAGCAAGGTTACTCCTTCCAAGCCGAAGCTATCAAGCCTCCTCCATCCAACACAATACGCTAAGTCCCTTGTGAAGGAAGTCCATCTCCACCGTAGTTCATCAAGCACTCAAGACAAAAAGTGTAACCATGATCTTCACTCTCATTTCTTTAGCTTTGTATTTGAATCTTTTGATGTATTGGAATAACAAGTTTAGAAAGTTTAGATTTGTGTATCAAATGAATAACAAGTTTAGATTTGTGTTTCATGTGCCTAAACCGATTTGTAATATGCATGTGTTTGTGATTTATAGCTTTTTATGCATGTTTGATACAATCTTAAAGCTTCGAATGCATGTATTAGAAAATACGCTAAGTCCCTCTCTTTTGCATGTTTCGATGATCGTAAGTTGTTTAGGATGTTTATACGCTAAGTTGCATTCCTACACAATTATCACGCATGTGTATTTAGTTAGAAGTTATGAATTTCGCAAGTTACAAAAAGGTTTGATGCATGAAAAGGGTAGGTTAATAAGATGAGTTGATCACATGTAATTAGTAGTGTAACTTCTTATTTTTAGCAAGCATAATTAGACTTTAAGTTTCTTGATTGTTGAAACTTGTCTATGAGTAAAACATGTTAGATACCTAAGAGTTTTAGTTGTGTTTGCATGTTATGTACTTTAATTTCGTAGATTAAATAACCAATTTCCAATCCCCCCAAACTTTTATATTTCCGCTTAATAACGAAACCATGCATGCGCCCTTAATTCCCCGGATAAAGAACGATCCCTACTCGCCGATATTATAAATGACAAAAGAAGGGTTTAAATTGCAATGCGCGTAATCGATGTTTTTAGGGTCGACTTTGTGTTATCGTGAATGCATGTTTTGCGCGTATCAATTTTTGGCGCCGTTGCCGGGGAGTTAGAATGTTTTTTGTATGATTTCGTTGTACATTTGTGATTAAAAGCATGTCTAAATTTTCGAAGTACATACTTGTTCATTTTTTATACTTAGAGAAATTTTCATACATGTTTACAATGCCTACTTTTACTTAGCCGAATTTATTCATACTTAGTTTATTTTACACTTGCATAATTTATTTCCATGTTAAAGGATAGTCTTTGATTTAATTTGAGTACTAGGACTTAGTTATTAAATAAATCTCTATGGAATAGGTGGTGCCTCTTTTGTTTGTCTATCTCCTTAACCCTTCGTGATGTGTGGATTTCATCACCACACGCCATAACCTAAGTGAAGTTATGGGCACGAGGTTGTGGGCGGAGTTTACAAACACTTGAGATTGTATACTATCTTGTGAGTTCGAGTAAGAGTTGGTTATGATGTCTAGAAGGGTTATGATTGGTGACGGGTTTTGAACTAAGAAAACAGAACACCAATGGAGTACATACTCTTACGAGTAAGCCTCGGGGTGTTTCTAAGAACAACATTGGAGTATATACTCTTACGAGTTAGCCTCAGGTTGTTCCCAGAAATTAGTTCTCACCTCTCGCGTTACATCTATCCCAACTGGTCATTTCCAACAATTACGAGGATTAACGATAGTTGGTATACATTTTCGCGCGGGCCGCACGGACAAGAGATTTATTCAATAACTAAGTCGTGTATTCCTTTTAAATAATAGGCGCAATCAAAACGTAGACGTACTTAAATTGATTTACATTGAGCACGAGTATTGGTTATAAGGTTTCGTTCTTTGGAATAGGTGGTGCCTCTTTTTCTGGTTTATCTCCTTAACCCTTCGTGATGTGTGGATTTTATCACCACACGCCATAACCTAAGTGAAGTTATGGGCACGAGGTTGTGGGCGGAGTTTACTAAGAACTTGAGATTATATACTATCTCACAAATTTGGCTGATTGTTGGATATGGTGAATGGGTTTATGATTGGTGCCGGGTTTCGGATCTAAGCAATAGAACACCATTGGAGTATATACCGTAACTGGTTAGCCTCGGGGTGTCTCTAGGAACAACATTGGAGTATATACTCTTACGAGTAAGCCTCGGGTTGTTCTAAATATTAGTCCTTACCTCTCGCGTTATCTCTAGGAACAACATTGGAGTATATACTCTTACGAGTAAGCCTCGGGTTGTTCTAAATATTAGTCCTTACCTCTCGCGTTATCTCTATTCCTACTAACCATTTCTAAACGTAACTAAGCTGAATTGTAGTCGGTATATATTTTCGCACGGGCCGCACGTCCAGGAACTTTACTTAATGCTCAATTCGCGTACTCTCTGTAAATCATAAGTGCATATGAATACGGATAAATACATGAACTTAATACGACATAATCCTTTAAATAGATGGTATATCGGATTATGCATGCTTAGACCTCCTGGAATCAGACTTCATCTTCGGATGAACGAGACCCATTGCACAGTCGAGAGCCTCTGCACCACGTACCATCGGGGCCAAAGGAAATAAATAAAACTTAGTCAAATTTTTGTGTTTATATGTGCATTAAAAACTGTAAAGGACTAACAACCGTTACTTAGCTTGCATAACCTCTCTTAGGTTTTATGATACTCGGATTTCACTACCGAGTACCCTAACCTAAGTGAAGTTAGGGGCATAAGATCGAAGAAGAGGTCATTCTTTTCATTCATATTTTAAACACGTAACTCGTTTGTTTTCTGCAGGTTCTAACGTTTTCTCTTATGCATTCACTCCATCTTTCACGTAGGATTATTGTTTAATGCATTTTATTGCAAGAAAATGTGTGGTGCATAAATTCAATGTGAATTATGGTTTGCTTGTATTTCAACCTTGTTTATATATGTTCTAACTAAATTTTTAGTTTTAGCATTATATAGTGTTAATTTGCAGAAAACATGTGTCTTAGTTTATTCATGTGCACAGCCCCTAAAATTGATTAAATCAATTGCATTACTTAGTAAAATACATATAGTGTCTTAACTATTATAAATTTTGTATAAATTTTGTGTGTATTAGTAGTTTTTAAGTATTTGTGTGTATTTATAGTATGCTTTGATAGTTTTACTATTTTATTTGTTATCACCTTGTTTTCTAAATATGCATTACAATTTTGGTTAGTATTCTTATATACATCTAAAAATTATTTGTTGATACTAACACTTGGTCTTTGGTGGATGTCAGGCTAATGAATGTCCGATCAGAATCCAGGACCATCTAGAACAACGTTTGAGGAACTCACAGAAAGACTAGCGAGACTTAGAGCTGACATCCTGGATCATCCCATCCTCGAAGAAGTTTCCGAGTCTTCACATTCATCATTCGAACATACTTTAGCCTCATCAACCGACCACAACTCAGAAGCAGAAGCACAAGAAGTCAACATGGCCAATGCAGGACAATCTCTTCGCCAGCGCACCTGCTCAACCGAATGGAGCAGTGGGCCTTCGAGCATTGCTTTTCCACAACCGGAGGAAAACATGAAGGATATCGAGCTAAAGAGTGGCTTCCTCCACCGACTACCCATTTTTCACGGACTTTCCAATGAAGATCCGAACAAGCATCTTAAACAATTCCAATTTGTTTGTAACAGCATGAAGCCATCCGATGCGGATACAGAACTCTTCAAACTGAAGGCATTTCCATTCACCCTAGTCGACAGGGCCGAGTCTTGGCTAATGGAACTACCGCCGAACCATATTACCTCATGGAAGCAACTTGCGGATATGTTCCTAGCGAAGTACTTCCCGGCCTCAAAGATCACCGTCTTGAGAAAGCAAATCACTGGCATCACACAGAAACCGGACGAGACCTTCGGCCAATACTACGACCGATTCAAAGTTTTGTGTGCCACTTGCCCATCGCATGGATTTTCTGAGACCAATCTCATGAATTACTTTTACGATGGTCTCAAGCCGATTGATAGGGAATTGCTGGATGCAGCAGCCACCGGTGCATTCATGGACTTAACAGAAACCGAAGCTAGAGCTCTTCTAGAGAATCGGGCGAATAATGATGCACAATACGGAATGTCCAACAGACGAGCAGTCGGTGAAGCGAGTTCTACAACCGACGCGGACGAAAAATACGACAAACTAGCTCATATGCTAGAGAAGGTTTTAGAACTCGAGACGACAAGAGCGAAGGCAACTCAACGGCCTGTTTGCGGCATATGTCAAATACACGGTCACCACAATGACCAATGCCCTCAAGCGCAGGAGCAGGCAAGCGAGCCGGAGCACGCTAACGCCATCGGCGGATATCAGGGAGGACAAAGGTATAACAACTACAACAACTATGTCAACCGTGATCATCCAGGTTTTAGATGGAGCAGCAACGAGGGAACTTTAAACCCTCCAGCATCTCAACCTCAACAAAGCTACCAACGCCCTCCATTTCAACCACGACCACCGATGCAGCATGGTTCGTCATCACAACCCTTCACCAATCCGGATTACGACAAGATGTTGTCGCAACTTTCGGCCTCAACTCAAGTTCTCCTCGACGGACAATCGAAGACAAAGGAGACACTTGACTCACATGGCCGCGACATCACCGAAGTGAAGAAGCAGCTTGGCCAACTTGTTGATTTCATGGGCCAAATCAAGGAAACCGGTCGGCTTCCACCTCAAACCACTCCAAATCAAAGAAACGTGAATGCTATAGTCACAAGGAGTGGGAAGATACTTGAGGAACCAAAGACCAAGCGATCTCATCTTGATGAAGTCACCATCGAGGACATCACCAACGAAGAAGAAGATGAGATCGATCCGGCAATTCAAGTGGCCGAGAAACAGAAGGTGACGCCTATTGTCACCAAGGCACAATCACCTCCACAACCTACCCCAATCAAAGGTAAAAACCATATTCCTTCAAATACGGTTATTACTAATTCTCCGTTTGCTGTTGCACCTTTCCCTAGCAGATTATCAAAATCAAAGAAGAAGGATGCCCAATATGAAGATATCCTGGACATCTTCCGAAAGGTGCAAGTGAATTTGCCCTTGATCGAGTGCATAAAACAAGTGCCGATATACGCGAAGTTTCTGAAAGAATTATGCACACAAAGGAGGCAAACTCGAGAGAAGGAGGTTGTGAAGGTGAACGCAACCGTTTCGGCGGTTTTGCAGCGTCGGCTACCCCCAAAACTGAAGGACCCAGGGAGCTTTGCAGTTCCTTGCGTAATCGGTGACACCCACTTCCAAGACGTGATGCTTGATCTCGGAGCTTCCATCAACGTCATGCCTTACTATCTATTCGAATCGATGGAGCTTGGAGATCTCAAGCAAGATGGTGTTGTCATCCAATTAGCCGATCGCACCCACAAGTATCCGAGGGGATACGTAGAAGACGTTCTCGTGCAAGTCAACAACTTGATATTCCCAGCCGATTTCTATATAGTTGACATGGAAGAGAGTCCACTAAACACCACGCCACTACTGCTTGGGCGACCTTTCATGCGGACTGCGAGAACGAAGATTGATGTGTTTCAAGGCACTTTCTCCATGGAGATTGATGGAGAAAGAATCGAGTTCAACATCCTGGACGGGATGAAGTTTCCAATGTCGAGCGTAGCTGCCATTTCGACATACGATCCTGTGGATACCTTAGCACAAGGTTACCTCGACACCATCAATGAGGATGAACTCGACATGGCCATTCAACTTGGGCATGACGGCCTTCTCGAGGCCTTACTAGAGCTTGAACCTCGAATCCAAGACATGGCCATGGCTCTAAATGCCGCACCACGGAAAGTAAGCTTTTCTCCTCCTATACCAATTACTTTTGGTACTAATAAAATGGTTCCTTCCATCGTAGAAGCTCCCGTTTTAGAACTCAAGCTACTACCGGACCATCTTAAGTATGCGTACTTGGGCGAGAATGAAACTTTACCGGTCATTATTTCGTCCGCGCTAGAAGAGGAACAGGAGGAGAAGCTCGTGAGTGTGCTCAAACAGTACAAACCCGCAATAGGCTGGACACTTGCGGACATCAAGGGAATCAATCCAGCAACTTGTGTGCATAGGATTTTCCTTGAAGAAGGCACCAAGCCTACGCGGGAAGCGCAACGTCGGCTCCACCCTCCGATGATGGAAGTGGTAAAAAAGGAGGTAATTAAACTCATGGACTGTGGAGTTATTTACCCTATATCTGATAGCCGTTGGGTTTCCCCAGTGCAGGTAGTACCTAAGAAATCGGGAATTACCGTCGTCGAGAATCTGGAAAATGAACTTGTGCCACAACGGACGATCACTGGACACCGAGTGTGCATTGATTACCGGAAGCTCAACGCCGCAACCCGCAAGGATCATTTTCCCTTACCATTCATCGACCAAATGCTGGAAAGATTAGCCGGCCATGCATTTTATTGTTTTCTCGACGGATATTCCGGCTACAACCAAATTAGCATTGCGGAGGAGGATCAAGAAAAGACAACGTTCACGTGCCCTTTCGGAACGTTTGCCTATCGCCGCATGCCATTTGGACTGTGCAATGCACCAGGTACATTTCAACGTTGCATGCTCTCAATTTTCTCCGAGTACATTGAAAAAATTATTGAAGTATTCATGGACGACTTTAGTGTATTTGGGAATGATTTTGATGCATGCTTAAACAATTTAGAAACTATTTTACAAAGATGCGTTGAAACGAATTTGGTGCTTAATTGGGAGAAGTGCCATTTCATGGTTACGCAAGGGATAGTATTAGGTCATATTATTTCAGAAAAAGGGTTAGAAGTTGATAAATCTAAAGTAGATCTTGTGCGTCACTTACCCTCTCCAACTTCGGTTAGAGAGATTCGTTCATTTCTTGGACACGCAGGATTTTATCGTAGGTTTATCAAGGACTTTTCCCACATCTCTCGCCCCTTGTGTAAACTGCTGCAAAAGGAGACCCCGTTCGTCTTTGACGAGGAATGCAACGCTGCCTTCAACAAGTTGAAGGAACTTCTTACGAGCGCTCCTATTTTATGCAGCCCTGATTGGTCTCTGCCATTTGAACTCATGTGCGACGCCTCGGATTATGCCGTAGGAGCCGTCTTGGGTCAGCGGAAGGACAAGAAGCCTTGCGTAATCTATTACGCCTCTCGGACGCTTGATGAAGCGCAAAGAAATTATACTACTACCGAGAAGGAGTTTCTTGCTGTGGTTTTTGCATTAGATAAATTTCGATCTTATTTACTTCAAACTAAAGTAACTGTGTTTACCGATCATGCAGCTTTGAAGTATCTAATGCTCAAAAAGGACGCAAAACCACGGCTTATCAGATGGATACTTCTACTCCAAGAATTCAACATAGAAATCAAAGATAAGAAGGGAGTAGAAAACGTCGTCGCTGACCACCTATCACGTTTGATAGGTGACCATGAGCCTATCGAGATCGAAGAAACTTTTCCGGATGAAAAACTCTTCGGAATTGAGGTAACTACTTCGGAAACTCCTTGGTATGCCGATATTGTAAATTACTTAGTTACCGGTGAGTTTCCGTCTACCATGCATAAATTTCAACGTGACAAACTTAAGCATAATGCTAGAACCTTTATCTGGGATGAGCCTTATTTATGGAAACAATGCTCCGATTTAGTAATTAGGAGATGTATCCCGGATAGTGAATTCAAGTCTATTTTAGACTTTTGTCACAATGAAGCATGTGGGGGACACTTTGGTTCTAGGAGGACAGCCCTTAAAATTTTAGATTGCGGTTTCTTTTGGCCTAGTTTATTTCGTGATGCTCATGCATATTGTGCTGCATGTGATAAGTGCCAGAGATTCGGTAATTTAGGGCCTAGAGATCAAATGCCACAACACTACATATTTAATGTCGAAATTTTTGATGTGTGGGGTATTGATTTTATGGGACCATTTCCTCCCTCCAATGGTTTTACTTATATCTTACTCGCAGTAGATTATGTTTCTAAATGGGTGGAGGCAAAGGCCACCCGTACTAATGATTCGCGAGTTGTTGCAGATTTCCTACGAACTAACATTTTCAGTAGATTTGGAATGCCACGCGTTCTAATCAGCGATGGAGGAAGTCACTTTTGCAACCGCACGGTGGAAGCACTAATGAGGAAGTATGGCGTCAAACACAAGGTTTCCACACCATACCACCCTCAAACCAATGGAATGGCTGAAGTTTCCAACCGTGAGATAAAGAAGATCTTGGAGCGAACCGTCCGCCCCAACCGGAAAGATTGGAGTCAATGCTTAGACGATGCATTGTGGGCTTACAGGACTGCCTACAAGACCCCCATTGGTATGTCACCTTTCCGATTAATTTATGGGAAGGCATGCCATCTTCCGGTTGAATTGGAGCACAAGGCATGGTGGGCTGTGAAGAAATTCAACATCGATCGAGATGCCGCAGGCTTGCATCGGAAGCTACAACTATGTGAACTAGAAGAAATCAGAAATGATGCTTTCGACAATGCGTGGATTTACAAAGAGAAGACGAAAAAGATCCACGATCAGATGATTCGCGGGAAGAGTTTTGAACCGGGGCAGAAAGTATTGCTTTTCAATTCAAGACTTAAGCTCTTTCCGGGAAAGCTTCGCTCTCGATGGATGGGGCCATTCGTAGTTTCTCAAGTTCTACCTCATGGAGCAGTTCTCATTCGATCTATCGACAAAGGTAGTGAGTTCAAAGTAAATGGCCATCGCTTGAAGCCCTATTTTGAGGCATTTGTGGAGCACACCGTGGAGGAGATTCAACTCCAAGAACCGGCCATTTCAAAACCAAACTAATGCATCACGTCCAAAGCTAACGACGTAAAACCAGCGCTCATAGGGAGACAACAGATTTGTTTTCTTCTCCCCTTTTACTTAATTTAATGGCTTTTGTATTTTAAACTTGAATTTTCGTAGATCCTATACTCCATGTTTAATTCTATACTGTTACTTTACTACATTGAGGGCAATGTAGAGTTTAAGTGTGGGGGAAGGGTTTATAATTTAATTATGTCTAAATTAGTGTTTTTCAGAGTCTTTAGGACGCCCTTAACTAGTCAATGATGAAATTTGATCGATACGGACACATATGGCGTATGAATCACATGCATCGAATTCTTGTGCTAATTGAGATATTCTATATGTTTTTAACATGTAGTAGATATGAATTGCAAAACGTGGTACAGAAATCGCATGCTTGAATAAGTTTTTAATCATATGAACCCTATGTGAGCTTTTGAGCTATCTGTTCTTTATTCCTTGAGTGATCTGATCAATCCATATCATTTCGTAGTTTATAGCTTTATATATGCCTCATTTGACTGCTTGCCATAGATTTTAATGAACTAGAGAATACTAGAACTTACTCATGTCAATTTGCAAAGCTTTTAAATTGATACATACTTTGATTTCGGAAATGATTAAAGGCATTTAGGATTTTCCACCACATTGCCATATATCCATGTATCCCAATTGTACGCACAAGTTGCGACACCCCTAGATAAACCAATTGAGCCCACGTTAAGCTTTTCTTTCATCACCATATATACCTAAACACTTACCCTAGTATAGAATATCCTTACCTTTGTTCCGGAAACTTGGTGAGAATTTTTCGGAACTAGCACATAAGATTATGGTTTGGTAGGAAAGATTGAAAGAGTTAATGTGAGTAAGGGGAAAGACTTGTCCAAATAGCTAAAAAAGTTGTGATTGCCAAAAAGAAAAGAAAAAAAAAATTATATTTGAGAGAATGAAAAGAAAAAAAAAAAAATTATTATCTCTCATGGCAATATGTTGTGTTCTAAGAATAACCATTTGGATTAACGTCCCCCTTATTTACGGATTTGGAGTTTACGATAAATTGAAGGCCCAAAAATAGAACAAAATATGGCCTTTGTCCTGTCCGAAAAGCTCAAAGGGTAGATTAGCTTGAAGTATACATGGTAACATACAAATGGAGATGGAGGACTAATATGGTGCTAGACTAAGTCGTTGGAACGTTTTTATCACCACATATCTAAATTTCGAATGCCTTAGCCTTAACCCCATTACAACCTCACTAAAAGTCCTTTATGATCCTTAAAATGAGTAGCTTTCAATTAGTAGAGTAAGTTGCATGAGTAAGCTTATGGTTTTGGTTCATTTGTGCAAGTAATCAAACTTTATTCATGTGGTTTTCATTTCAATTCATATACACTTTAAGTGAACCATTTTCATGAGTGAAAAATATGATGAGTGCATCCTTGTGAGTTGATTAAACCTTTATTCAAAGCATGCACAGCTATAACATAACCATTGTTTTCTCTATGTCTTACTTGTTCATTACATAAATTATATCGCAATTATCTCTTGAATTCATTGAGCATACAAATTGAAATTCATGTGAGCCATCGCCATATACTTATGAAAATTCTGAGACAAATTTTAGCTAAGGGCTTAGTTGTGTTCTTTCTTTTAAATTTTTAGAGTGTCTTAGTTTAACTTAGTGTTTGCTAAGGGACTAGCAAAGTCTAAGTGTGGGGGAATTTGATATACGCATTTTATGCTCGTTTCTTAACGCATTTCCCTTTACGTTTAGCTATGTTATTATCTTAGTTTTATGTTTTCCTTATTTAAATTGTTATTTTGAAGTTTATTACGGTGGAGATTAATATCGACGCAATTCGGAGGAATTTCGGCGATTTTGCGATTTTTGCGATTTTGGACCTCCGAAAATGGGCCGGGCCACAAAGCAAATTGTGGGCCGAATTCTCAACTCTTGTTTCGGCCCATTATCAAGCCCAAACCCAATCAATTCGGCAAGGATGGCTTTTGGTGAAGAGGAAAAGTCTTGTTTTGAAAGGGCAAGTCAACATTATCAAGCTAATAATCACAAATGGTGACTACACATGGTGATTCATGCTTAGGGTTCCCAAATGGTGACTACACTAGGTGACTCTTGCTTTGCATTAAATGAAAAGATGACTTGCCATGGTGACAAGCTAGGTGATTCATGCTTAGGGTTTGGCAATGGTGACTAAGTGTGTGACTTGCCTTAATGATCATTGCATGCATTAAATGGAGGAGGCAAGGTGGAAGAGAGAAGGCATGAATCCCTTGCCTATATAAGGGAGGAGGCAGCCATAAAACAGATCCATCTCTCATTTTACAAGCCAAAGCTCTACACAAATACTCTTCCACCATAAACACTCCAAAGTTCATTACAAAGCCGAAGCACATCCTTTACCATTCCAAGCCGAAGCAAGCAAGGTTACTCCTTCCAAGCCGAAGCTATCAAGCCTCCTCCATCCAACACAATACGCTAAGTCCCTTGTGAAGGAAGTCCATCTCCACCGTAGTTCATCAAGCACTCAAGACAAAAAGTGTAACCATGATCTTCACTCTCATTTCTTTAGCTTTGTATTTGAATCTTTTGATGTATTGGAATAACAAGTTTAGAAAGTTTAGATTTGTGTATCAAATGAATAACAAGTTTAGATTTGTGTTTCATGTGCCTAAACCGATTTGTAATATGCATGTGTTTGTGATTTATAGCTTTTTATGCATGTTTGATACAATCTTAAAGCTTCGAATGCATGTATTAGAAAATACGCTAAGTCCCTCTCTTTTGCATGTTTCGATGATCGTAAGTTGTTTAGGATGTTTATACGCTAAGTTGCATTCCTACACAATTATCACGCATGTGTATTTAGTTAGAAGTTATGAATTTCGCAAGTTACAAAAAGGTTTGATGCATGAAAAGGGTAGGTTAATAAGATGAGTTGATCACATGTAATTAGTAGTGTAACTTCTTATTTTTAGCAAGCATAATTAGACTTTAAGTTTCTTGATTGTTGAAACTTGTCTATGAGTAAAACATGTTAGATACCTAAGAGTTTTAGTTGTGTTTGCATGTTATGTACTTTAATTTCGTAGATTAAATAACCAATTTCCAATCCCCCCAAACTTTTATATTTCCGCTTAATAACGAAACCATGCATGCGCCCTTAATTCCCCGGATAAAGAACGATCCCTACTCGCCGATATTATAAATGACAAAAGAAGGGTTTAAATTGCAATGCGCGTAATCGATGTTTTTAGGGTCGACTTTGTGTTATCGTGAATGCATGTTTTGCGCGTATCAGTAATTGTTGGAAATGACCAGTTGGGATAGATGTAACGCGAGAGGTGAGAACTAATTTCTGGGAACAACCTGAGGCTAACTCGTAAGAGTATATACTCCAATGTTGTTCTTAGAAACACCCCGAGGCTTACTCGTAAGAGTATGTACTCCATTGGTGTTCTGTTTTCTTAGTTCAAAACCCGTCACCATTCATAACCCTTCTAGACATCATAACCAACTCTTACTCGAACTCACAAGATAGTATACAATCTCAAGTGTTTGTAAACTCCGCCCACAACCTCGTGCCCATAACTTCACTTAGGTTATGGCGTGTGGTGATGAAATCCACACATCACGAAGGGTTAAGGAGATAGACAAACAAAAGAGGCACCACCTATTCCATAGAGATTTATTTAATAACTAAGTACTAGTACTCAAATTAAATCAAAGACTATCCTTTAACATGAAAATAAATTATGCAAGTGTAAAATAAACTAAGTATGAATAAATTCGGCTAAGTAAAAGTAGGCATGGTAAACATGTATGTAAATTTCTATAAGTATAAAAAATGAACAAGTATGTACTTCGAAAATTTAGACATGCTTTTAATCACAAATGTACAACGAAACATACAAAAACATTCTAATTCCCCGGCAGCGGCGCCAAAAATTGATACGTGCAAAACATGCTTTCACGATAACACAAAGTCGACCCTAAAAACATCGATTACGCGCATTGCAATTTAAACCCTTCTTTTGTCATTTATAATATTGGCGAGTAGGGATCGTTCTTTATCCGGGGAATTAAGGGCGCATGCATGGTTTCGTTAATAAGCGGAAATGTAAATGTTTGGGGGGATTGGAAGTTGGTTGTTTAATCTACGAAATTAAAGTACATAACATGCAAACACAACTAAAACTCTTAGGCATCTAACATGTTTTACTCATAGACAAGTTTCAACAATCAAGAAACTTAAAGTCTAATTATGCTTGCTAAAAATAAGAAGTTACACTACTAATTACATGTGATCATCTCATCTTATTAGCCTACCCTTTTCATGCATCAAACCTTTTTGTAAGTTACGAAATTCATAACTTCTAACTAAATACACATGCTTAATAATTGAGTAGGAATGCAACTTAGCGTATAAACATCCTAAACAACATACGATCATCGAAACATGCGTAAGAGAGGGACTTAGCGTATTTTCTAACACATGCATTCGAAGCTTTAAGATTGTATCAAACATGCATAAAAGGCTAGAAATCATAAACACATGCATATTACAAATCTGTTTAAACACATAAAACACAAATCTAAACTTGTTCTTCATTTGATACACAAATCTAAACTTGTTATTCCAATACATCAAAAGATTCAAATACAAAGCTAAAGAAATGAAAGTGAAGATCATGGTTACACTTTTTGTCTTGAGTGCTTGATGAACTACGGTGGAGATGGCTTTCCTTCACAAGGGACTTAGCGTATTGTGAGGGATGGAGGATGATAGCTTCGGCTTGGAGGAGGAGATGGATGCTTCGGTTTGGAATGGAGGAGGAGATGCTTCGGCTTGGAATGGAGGAGATGGATGCTTCGGCTTTGTGTGAACCTTCAAGTGTTTAATGGTGGAGGAGTATTTGTGTAGAGCTTTGCTTAGCAAAATGAGTGATGGATCTGTTTTATGGCTGCCTCCTCCCTTATATAGGCAAGGGATTCATGCCTTCTCTCCTCCACCTTGCCTCCTCCATTTAATGCATGCAATGATCATTAAGGCAAGTCACCATGGCAAGTCATCTTTTCATTCAATGCAAAGCAAGAGTCACCTAGTGTAGTCACCATTTGGGAACCCTAAGCATGAATCACCATGTGTAGTCACCATTTGTGATCATTAGCTTGATAATGTTGACTTGCCCTTTCAAAACAAGACTTTTCCTCTTCACCAAAAGGCATCTAGGCCGAATTACATGGGTTTGGGCTTGTTAATGGGCCGAAACAAGAGTTGAGAAATCGGCCCATAATTTGCTTTTTGGGCCGGCCCATTTTTCGTGGTCCGAAATCGCAAAAATCGCAAAATCGCCGAAATTCCTCCGAATTGCGCCGTTATTAATCTCCACCGTAAATATCTTCAAAATAACAATTTAAGTAAGGAAAACATAAAAACTAAGATAATAACATAGCTAAACGAAAAGGGAAATGCGTTAAGAAACGGGCATAAAATGCGTATATCATATGGTGTGGAAACCTTGTGTTTTACGCCATACTTCCTCATGAGTGCTTCCACCGTGCGGTTGCAAAAGTGACTTCCTCCATCGCTGATTAAAACGCGTGGCATTCCAAATCTACTGAAAATGTTAGTTCGTAGGAAATCTGCAACAACTCGCGAATCATTAGTACGGGTGGCCTTTGCCTCCACCCATTTAGAAACATAATCTACTGCGAGTAAGATATAAGTAAAACCATTGGAGGGAGGAAATGGTCCCATAAAATCAATACCCCACACATCAAAAATTTTGACATTAAATATGTAGTGTTGTGGCATTTGATCTCTAGGCCCTAAATTACCGAATCTCTGGCACTTATCACATGCAGCACAATATGCATGAGCATCGCGAAATAAACTAGGCCAAAAGAAACCGCAATCTAAAATCTTAAGGGCTGTCCTCCTAGAACCAAAGTGTCCCCCACATGCTTCATTGTGACAAAAGTCTAGAATGGGCTTAAACTCACTATCCGGGATACATCTTCTAATTACTAAATCGGAGCATTGTTTCCATAAATAAGGCTCATCCCAGATAAAGGTTCTAGCATTATGCTTAAGTTTGTCACGTTGAAATTTATGCATGGTAGACGGAAACTCACCGGTAACTAAGTAATTTACGATATCTGCATACCATGGAGTTTCCGAAATAGTTACCTCAATTCCGAAGAGTTTTTCATCCGGAAAAGTTTCTTCAATCTCGACAGGCTCATGGTCACCTATCAAACGCGATAGGTGGTCAGCGACGACGTTTTCTACTCCCTTCTTATCCTTGATTTCGATGTTGAATTCTTGGAGTAGAAGTATCCATCTTATAAGCCGTGGTTTTGCATCCTTTTTGAGCATTAGATACTTCAAAGCTGCATGATCGGTAAACACAGTTACTTTAGTTTGAAGTAAATAAGATCGAAATTTATCTAAAGCAAAAACCACGGCAAGAAACTCCTTCTCGGTGGTAGTATAATTTCTTTGCGCTTCATCAAGCGTCCGAGAGGCGTAATAGATTACGCAAGGCTTCTTGTCCTTCCGCTGACCCAAGACGGCTCCTACGGCATAATCCGAGGCGTCGCACATGAGTTCAAATGGCAGAGACCAATCAGGGCTGCATAAAATAGGAGCGCTCGTGAGAAGCTCCTTCAACTTGTTGAAGGCAGCGTTGCATTCTTCATCAAAGATGAACGGGGTCTCCTTTTGCAGCAGTTTACACAAAGGGCGCGAGATGTGGGAAAAGTCTTTGATAAACCTACGATAAAATCCTGCGTGTCCAAGAAATGAACGAATCTCTCTAACCGAAGTTGGAGAGGGTAAGTGACGCACAAGATCTACTTTAGATTTATCAACTTCTAACCCTTTTTCCGAAATAATATGACCTAACACTATCCCTTGCGTAACCATAAAATGGCACTTCTCCCAATTAAGCACCAAGTTCGTTTCAACGCATCTTTGTAAAATTGTTTCTAAATTGTTTAAGCATGCATCAAAATCACTCCCAAATACACTAAAGTCGTCCATGAATACTTCAATAATTTTTTCAATGTACTCGGAGAAAATTGAGAGCATGCAACGTTGAAATGTACCTGGTCCGTTACACAGTCCAAATGGCATGCGGCGATAGGCAAACGTTCCGAACGGGCACGTGAACGTTGTCTTTTCTTGATCCTCCTCCGCAATGCTAATTTGGTTGTAGCCGGAGTATCCGTCCAGAAAACAATAAAATGCATGGCCGGCTAATCTTTCCAGCATTTGGTCGATGAATGGTAAGGGAAAATGATCCTTGCGGGTTGCGGCGTTGAGCTTCCGGTAATCAATGCACACTCGGTGTCCAGTGATCGTCCGTTGTGGCACAAGTTCATTTTCCAGATTCTCGACGACGGTAATTCCCGATTTCTTAGGTACTACCTGCACTGGGGAAACCCAACGGCTATCAGAAATAGGGTAAATAACTCCACAGTCCATGAGTTTAATTACCTCCTTTCTTACCACCTCCATCATCGGAGGGTGGAGCCGACGCTGTGCTTCCCGCGTAGGCTTGGTGCCTTCTTCAAGGAAAATCCTATGCACACAGGTTGCTGGATTTATTCCCTTGATGTCCGCGAGTGTCCAGCCTATTGCGGGTTTGTACCGTTTGAGCACACTCACGAGCTTCTCCTCCTGCTCCTCTTCTAGCGCGGACGAAATAATGACGGGTAAAGTGTCATTCTCGCCCAAGTACGCATACTTCAGATGGTCCGGTAGTAGCTTGAGTTCTAAAACTGGAGCTTCTACGATGGAAGGAACCATTTTATTAGTACCAAAAGTAATTGGTAAAGGAGGAGAAAAGCTTACTTTTCGTGGTGCGGCATTTAGGGCCATGGCCATGTCTTGAAATACGAGGTTCAGGCTCTAGTAGAGCCTCGAGAAGGCCGTCATGCCCAAGTTGAATGGCCATGTCGAGTTCATCCTCATTGATGGTGTCGAGGTAGCCTTGTGCTAAGGTATCCACGGGATCGTATGTCGAAATGGCAGCTACGCTCGACATTGGAAACTTCATCCCGTCCAGGATGTTGAACTCGATTCTTTCTCCATCAATCTCCATGGAGAAAGTGCCTTGAAACACATCTATCTTCGTTCTCGCAGTCCGCATGAAAGGTCGCCCAAGCAGTAGTGGCGTGGTGTTTAGTGGACTCTCTTCCATGTCAACTATATAGAAATCGGCTGGGAATATCAAGTTGTTGACTTGCACGAGAACGTCTTCTACGTATCCCCTCGGATACTTGTGGGTGCGATCGGCTAATTGGATGACAACACCATCTTGCTTGAGATCTCCAAGCTCCATCGATTCGAATAGATAGTAAGGCATGACGTTGATGGAAGCTCCGAGATCAAGCATCACGTCTTGGAAGTGGGTGTCACCGATTACGCAAGGAACTGCAAAGCTCCCTGGGTCCTTCAGTTTTGGGGGTAGCCGACGCTGCAAAACCGCCGAAACGGTTGCGTTCACCTTCACAACCTCCTTCTCTCGAGTTTGCCTCCTTTGTGTGCATAATTCTTTCAGAAACTTCGCGTATATCGGCACTTGTTTTATGCACTCGATCAAGGGCAAATTCACTTGCACCTTTCGGAAGATGTCCAGGATATCTTCATATTGGGCATCCTTCTTCTTTGATTTTGATAATCTGCTAGGGAAAGGTGCAACAGCAAACGGAGAATTAGTAATAACCGTATTTGAAGGAATATGGTTTTTACCTTTGATTGGGGTAGGTTGTGGAGGTGATTGTGCCTTGGTGACAATAGGCGTCACCTTCTGTTTCTCGGCCTCTTGAGTAGCCGGATCGATCTCATCTTCTTCTTCGTTGGTGATGTCCTCGATGGTGACTTCATCAAGATGAGATCGCTTGGTCTTTGGTTCCTCAAGTATCTTCCCACTCCTTGTGACTATAGCATTCACGTTTCTTTGATTAGGAGTGGTTTGAGGTGGAAGCCGACCGGTTTCCTTGATTTGGCCCATGAAATCAACAAGCTGGCCAAGCTGCTTCTTCACTTCGGTGATGTCGCGGCCATGTGAGTCAAGTGTCTCCTTTGTCTTCGATTGTCCTTCGAGGAGAACTTGAGTTGAGGCCGAAAGTTGCGACAACATCTTGTCGTAATCCGGGTTGGTGAAGGATTGCGAAGACGAACCCTGCTGCATCGGTGGCCTTGGTTGAAATGGAGGGCGTTGGTAGCTTTGTTGAGGTGCTGGAGGGTTCAAAGTTCCCTCGTTGCTGCTCCATCTAAAACCCGGATGATCACGGTTGACATAGTTGTTATAATTGTTATACCGTTGTCCTCCCTGATATCCGCCGATGGCGTTAGCGTGCTCCGGCTCGCTTGCTTGTTCCGGCACTTGAGGGCATTGGTCGTTGTGGTGACCTTGTGTTTGACATATGCCACAAACAGGCCGTTGAGTTGCCTTCGCTCTTGTCGTCTCGAGTTCTAAAACCTTCTCTAGCATATGAGCTAGTTTGTCGTACTTTTCGTCCGCGTCGGTTGTAGAACTCGCTTCACCGACTGCTCGTCTGTTGGACATTCCATATTGTGCATCATTATTGGCCCGATTCTCTAGAAGAGCTCTAGCTTCGGTTTCGGTTAAGTCCATGAATGCACCGGTGGCTGCTGCATCCAGCAATTCCCTATCGATCGGCTTGAGACCATCGCAAAAGTAATTCATGAGATTGGTCTCGGAAAATCCATGCGATGGGCAAGTGGCACACAAAACTTTGAATCGGTCGTAGTATTGGCCGAAGGTCTCGTCCGGTTTCTGTGTGATGCCAGTGATTTGCTTTCTCAAGACGGTGATCTTTGAGGCCGGGAAGTACTTCGCTAGGAACATGTCCGCAAGTTGCTTCCATGAAGTGATATGGTTCGGCGGTAGTTCCATAAGCCAAGACTCGGCCCTGTCGACTAGGGTGAATGGGAATGCCTTCAGTTTAAAGAGCTCCGTATCAGCATTGGATGGCTTCATGCTGTTACAAACAAATTGGAATTGTTTGAGATGCTTGTTCGGATCTTCATTGGAAAGTCCATGAAAAATGGGTAGTCGGTGGAGGAAGCCACTCTTTAGCTCGATATCCTTCATGTTTTCCTCCGGTTGTGGAAAAGCAATGCTCGAAGGCCCGCTGCTCCATTCTGTTGAGCAGGTGCGCTGACGAAGAGATTGTCCTGCATTGGCCATGTTGACTTGCTGTGCTTCTACTTCTGAATTGTGGTCGGTTGATGAATGTGAAGACTCGGAAACTTCCTCGATGATGGGATGATCCAGGATGTCAGTTTGAGCTCTAAGTCTCGCTATTCTCTCTGCGATCTCCTCAAACTTTGTTCTAGATGGTCCAGGATTCTGATCGGACATTCATTAGCCTGAGCATCCACCAAAGACCAAGTGTTAGTATCAACAAAGAATTTGAGATGAATATAGGAATACTAACCAAAATTGTAAGACATATTTAGAAAACAAAGCAATAACAAATAATAAAACTATCAAAGTATACTATAAATACTCACAAATACTTAAAAACTACTAAAACACACAAAATTTATAATAGTTAAGACACTAGGTGTAATTTACTAAGTAATGCAAATGAATTAATCAATTTTAGGGCTATGCAAAAGAATGTAATAAACTTAAAACATACGTTTTCTGCAAATTAACACTATATAATGCTAAACCCAAGAATTTAGTTAGAACGTATATAAACAAAGTTCAAATACAAGCAAACAATAATTCACATCGAATTTATGCACCACACGCATTTTTTTCTTCAATAAAATGCATTAAACAACAATCCTACGTGAAAGATGGAGTGTATGCATAAGAGAAAACGTTAGAACCTGCAGAAAACACACGAGTTACGTGCTAAAAAAATGAATGCAAAGAATGACCTCTTCTTCGATCTTATGTCCCTAACTTCACTTAGGTTAGGGTAATCGGTAGTGAAATCCGCGTATCATAAAGCCTAAAAAGAGGTTATGCAAGCTAAGTAACGGTTGTTAGTCCTTTACAGTTTTTAATGCACATATAAACACAAAAATTTGACTAAGTTTTATTTATTTCCTTTGGCCCCGATGGTACGTGGTGCAGAGGCTCTCGACTGTGCAATGGGTCTCGTTCATCCGAAGATGAAGTCTGATTCCAGGAGGTCTAAGCATGCATAATCCGATATACCATCTATTTAAAGGATTATGTCGTATTAAGTTCATGTATTTATCCGTATTCATATGCACTTATGATTTACAGAGAGTACGCGAAATGATCATTTGGTAAATTTCTTGGACGTGCGGCCCGCGCGAAAATATATACCGACTACAATTCAGCTTAGTTACGTTTAGAAATGGTTAGTAGGAATAGAGATAACGCGAGAGGTAAGGACTAATATTTAGAACAACCCGAGGCTTACTCGTAAGAGTATATACTCCAATGTTGTTCCTAGAGACACCCCGAGGCTAACCAGTTACGGTATATACTCCAATGGTGTTCTATTGCTTAGATCCGAAACCCGGCACCAATCATAAACCCATTCACCATATCCAACAATCAGCCAAATTTGTGAGATAGTATATAATCTCAAGTTCTTAGTAAACTCCGCCCACAACCTCGTGCCCATAACTTCACTTAGGTTATGGCGTGTGGTGATAAAATCCACACATCACGAGGGGTTAAGGAGATAAACCAGAAAAAGAGGCACCACCTATTCCAAAGAACGAAACCTTATAACCAATACTCGTGCTCAATGTAAATCAATTTAAGTACGTCTACGTTTTGATTGCGCCTATGATTTAAAAGGAATACACGACTTAGTTATTGAATAAATCTCTTGTCCGTGCGGCCCGCGTGAAAATGTATACCAACTATCGTTAATCCTCGTAATTGTTGGAAATGACCAGTTGGGATAGATGTAACGCGAGAGGTGAGAACTAATTTCTGGGAACAACCTGAGGCTAACTCGTAAGAGTATATACTCCATTGTTGTTCTTAGAAACACCCCGAGGCTTACTCGTAAGAGTATATACTCCAATGGTGTTCTGTTTTCTTAGTTCAAAACCCGTCACCATTCATAACCCTTCTAGACATCATAACCAACTCTTACTCGAATTCACAAGATAGTATACAATCTCAAGTGTTTGTAAACTCCGCCCACAACCTCGTGCCCATAACTTCACTTAGGTTATGGCGTGTGGTGATGAAATCCACACTTCACGAAGGGTTAAGGAGATAGACAAACAAAAGAGGCACCACCTATTCCATAGAGATTTATTTAATAACTAAGTACTAGTACTCAAATTAAATCAAAGACTATCCTTTAACATGAAAATAAATTATGCAAGTGTAAAAAAAAAACTAAGTATCAATAAATTCGTCTAAGTAAAAGTATGCATTGTAAACATGTATGTAAATTTCTTTAAGTATAAACAAGAATGAACAAGTATGTACTTCGAAAATTTAGACATGCTTTTAATCACAAATGTACAACGAAATCATACAAAAACATTCTAACTCCCCGGCAGCGGCGCCAAAAATTGATACGAGCAAAACATGCTTTCACGATAACACAAAGTCGACCTAAAAACATCGATTACGCGCATTGCAATTTAAACCCTTCTTTTGTCATTTATAATATTGGCGAGTAGGGATCGTTCTTTATCCGGGGAATTAAGGGCGCATGCATGGTTTCGTTAATAAGCGGAAATGTAAATGTTTGGGGGGATTGGAAGTTGGTTGTTTAATCTACGAAATTAAAGTACATAACATGCAAACACAACTAAAACTCTTAGGCATCTAACATGTTTTACTCATAGACAAGTTTCAACAATCAAGAAACTTAAAGTCTAATTATGCTTGCTAAAAATAAGAAGTTACACTACTAATTACATGTGATCATCTCATCTTATTAGCCTACCCTTTTCATGCATCAAACCTTTTTGTAAGTTACGAAATTCATAACTTCTAACTAAATACACATGCTTAATAATTGAGTAGGAATGCAACTTAGCGTATAAACATCCTAAACAACATACGATCATCGAAACATGCGAAAGAGAGGGATTTAGCGTATTTTCTAACACATGCATTCGAAGCTTTAAGATTGTATCAAACATGCATAAAAGGCTAGAAATCATAAACACATGCATATTACAAATCTGTTTAAACACATAAAACACAAATCTAAACTTGTTCTTCATTTGATACACAAATCTAAACTTGTTATTCCAATACATCAAAAGATTCAAATACAAAGCTAAAGAAATGAAAGTGAAGATCATGGTTACACTTTTTGTCTTGAGTGCTTGATGAACTACGGTGGAGATGGCTTTCCTTCACAAGGGACTTAGCGTATTGTGAGGGATGGAGGATGATAGCTTCGGCTTGGAGGAGGAGATGGATGCTTCGGTTTGGAATGGAGGAGGAGATGCTTCGGCTTGGAATGGAGGAGATGGATGCTTCGGCTTTGTGTGAACCTTCAAGTGTTTAATGGTGGAGGAGTATTTGTGTAGAGCTTTGGCTTAGTAAAATGAGTGATGTCTTGAATGGTTCAGCCTCCCTTGGTATTTATAGGCAAGGATGTTTGCCTTCTCTCTTCCACCTTGCCTCCTTCCATTAAATGCAAGCAATGATCAATATGGCAAGTCACCATGCAAGTCACCATGTGTGATCATCATTTACAAGCCCAAAGCAAGAGTCACCATGGCAAGTCATCTTTTCATTTAATGCAAGCAAGAGTCACCAAGGTGAGTCACCTTTTGTGATGATCATTTATTAACCCTAAGCAAGAGTCACCATTTGTGATGATTAGCTTGATAAGCTTGACTTTTCAACTTCCCCAAAGGGCATCCTTAACGAAATGAATGAGTTTGGGCTGGTTAATGGGCCGAAATAAACTTTGAGAAATCGGCCCATAATTTGCTTTTTGGGCCGGCCCATTTTCGGAGGTCCAAAATCGCAAAAATCGCAAAATCGCCGAAATTCCTCCGAATTGCGTCGTTATTAATCTCCACCGTAAATATCTTCAAAATAACAAATTAAATAAGGAAAACATAAAAACTAAGATAATAACATTGCTAAACGTAAAGGAAATGCGTTAAGAAACGAGCATAAAATGCGTATATCAACTAAGGCTTGCATTAAATGAAGGGAGGCAAGGTGGAAGAGAGATGAAGGCATATGCTTGCCTATAAATACCAAGGGAGTTCGGCCATGATAAAGCATCACATAAATTCATAAGCCAAAACTCTATACACTTTACTACTCTTCCATACACAACCGAAGTCCTCCCGAAGTCGAAGTCCTCCGCCACCTCCGGATCAAGAACGTAGAGTGCGTCATTCGTGTTCTTGAGAACCACTGCTAGTAGATTGGTGCGTCACTGATACACGCAAAACATGCATTCACGTTAACTTAAAAACACAGATTACGCGCATTGCAATTTAAACCCTTCTTTTGTCATTTGTAATATTGGCGAGTAGGGATCGTTCTTTATCCGGGGAATTAAGGGCGCATGCATGGTTTCGTTAATAAGCGGAAATGTAAATGTTTGGGGGGATTGGAAGTTGGTTGTTTAATCTACGAAATTAAAGTACAAAAACATGCAAACACAACTAAAACTCTTAGGCATCTAACATGTTTTACTCATAGACAAGTTTCAACAATCAAGAAACTTAAAGTTTAATTATGCTTGCTAAAAATAAGAAGTTACACTACTAATTACATGTGATCATCTCATCTTATTAGCCTACCCTTTTCATGCATCAAACCTTTTTGTAAGTTACGAAATTCATAACTTCTAACTAAATATACATGCTTAATAATTGAGTAGGAATGCAACTTAGCGTATAAACATCCTAAACAATATACGATCATCGAAACATGCGAAAGAGAGGGACTTAGCGTATTTTCTAACACATGCTTACGAAGCTTTAAGATTGTATCAAACATGCATAAAAGGCTAGAAATCATAAACACATGCAACTTATGAATCAGTTTAAACACATAAAACACAAATCTAAACTTGTTCTTCATTTGATACATAAATGTATTCCAATACATCAAAAGGTTCAAATACAAAGCAAAAGAAATGAAAGTGAAGATCATGGTTACACTTTTTGTCTTGAATGCTTGATGATCTACGGTGGAGATGGATTTCCTTCACAAGGGACTTAGCGTATTGTGTTGGATGGAGGAGGATTGCTTCGGCTTGGATGGAGAAGATGTGCTTCGGCTTTGCTTGAGAATCCTTGAAGTGTTTATGGTGGAGGAGTATTTGTGTAGAGTTTTTGCTTGTAAAATGAGAGATGATTTAATTATGTTCAGCCTCCTTGGTATTTATAGGCAAGGAATGCTTGCCTTCTCTCTTCCACCTTGCCTCCCTCCATTTAATGCAAGCAAGAGTCACCATGCAAGTCATCCCCTTAGTCACCAAGTGTGATCATCATTTGTGAACCCTAAGCAAGAGTCACCATGCAAGTCACCATTTATAAACCCTAAGCAAGAGTCACCATGGCAAGTCATCTTTTGTGATGATCACAAAGCATAGTCACTAAAATGAGTCACAAAGCTTGATATTGTTGACTTTTCAACTTCACCAAAAGGCTTCCATGCCAAAATTAATGGGCTTGGGCTGGTTTTTGGGCCAAAACAAACTTTGAGAAATGGGCCCATAATTTGCTTTTTGGGCCGGCCCATTTTCGGAGGTCCAAAATCGCAAAAATCGCAAAATCGCCGAAATTCCTCCGAATTGCGTCGTTATTAATCTCCACCGTAAATATCTTCAAAATAACAAATTAAATAAGGAAAACATAAAAACTAAGATAATAACATAGCTAAACGTAAAGGGAAATGCGTTAAGAAACGAGCATAAAATGCGTATATCAAATTCCCCCACACTTAGACTTTGCTAGTCCCTTAGCAAACACTAAGTTAAACTAAGACTCCCTAAGAATTTAAAACAAAGGAAAGAACATAACTAAGCCCTTAGCTAAAATTTGTCTCAGAATTTGCATAAGTATATGGCGATGGCTCACATGAATTTCAACTTGTATGCTCAACGAATTCAAGAGATAATTGCGATATAATTATGTAATGAACAAGTAAGACATAGAGAAAACAGTGGTTATGTTTATAGCTGTGCATGCTTTGAATAAATGTTTAATCAACTCACAAGGATGCACTCATCATATTTTTCACTCATGACAAGGGTTCACTTAAAGTGTATATGAATTGAAATGAAAATCACATGAATGAAGTTTGATTGCTTGCACAAATGAACCAAAACCATAAGCTTACTCATGCAACTTACTCTACTAATTGAAAGCTACTCATTTTAAGGATCATAAAGGACTTTTAGTGAGGTTGTAATGGGGTTAAGGCTAAGGCATTCGAAATTTAGATATGTGGTGATAAAAACGTTCCAACGACTTAGTCTAGCACCAAATTCGTCCTCCATCTCCACTCGAATGTTACCATGTATACTTCAATTTAAACTACCCTTTGAGCTTTTCGGACAGGACAAAGGCCATATTTGTTCTATTTTTGGGCCTTCAATTTGTCGTAATCTCCAAATCCGCAAAATAAGGGGGACGTTAATCCAATTGGTTTCTACTTTAGAACACAACATATTGCCATGAGAGATAATAATAATTTTTTTTTTCTTTTCATTCTCTCAAATATAATTTTTTTTTTCTTTTTGGCAATCTCAAACTTTTTTTAGCTATTTGGACAAGTCTTTCCCCTTACTCACATTAACTCTTTTAATCTTTCCTACCAAACCATAATCTTATGTGCTAGTTTCGAAAAATTCTCACCAAGTTTCCAGAACAAGGGTAAGGATATTCTATACTAGGGTAAGTGTTTAGGTATATATGGTGATGAAAGAAAAGCTTAACGTGGGCTCAATTGGTTTATCTAGGGGTGTCGCAACTTGTGCGTACAAATGGGATACATGGATATATGGCAATGTGGTGGAAAATCCTAAATGCCTTTAATCATTTCCAAAATCAAAGTATGTATCAACTTAAAAGCTTTGCAAATTGACATGAGTAAGTTCTAGTATTCTCTAGTTCATTAAAATCTATGGCAAGCAATTGAATGAGGCATATATAAGCTAGTAGCTACGAAATGGATGCATATTCACTCGAATAAAGAACAGATAGCTCAAAAGCTCACATAGGGTTCATATGATTAAAAACTTATTCAAGCATGCGATTTTCTGTACCATGTTTTGCAATTCATATCTACTACATGTTAAAAACATATAGAATATCTCAATTAGCACAAGAATTCGATGCATGTGATTCATACGCCATATGTGTTGTATTGGTCAAATTTCATCATCGACTAGTTAAGGGCGTCCTAAAGACTCTGAAAAACACTAATTTAGACACAATTAAATTGTAAACCCTTCCCCCACACTTAAACTCTACATTGCCCTCAATGTACTAAAGTAGAAGTATAGAATAAAAATGGAGTATAGGATCTACGAAAATTTTAATCTAATACGCAAAAAGCCATTAAATTAATTAAAAGGGGAGAAGAAAACAAATCTGTTGTCTCCCTATTGGGTTGCCTCCCAATGAGCGCTCGTTTTACGTCGTTAGCTTTGGACGTGATGCATCATTTTGTTTTTGAAATGGCCGGTTCTTGGAGTTGCATCTCCTCCACGGTGTGCTCCGCAAATGCCTCAAAATAGGGCTTCAAGCGATGGCCATTTACTTTGAACTCACTACCTTTGTCGATAGATCGAATGAGAACTTCTCCATGAGGTAGAACTTGAGAAACTATGAATGGTCCCATCCATCGAGAGCGAAGCTTTCCCGGAAAGAGCTTAAGTCTTGAATTGAAAAGCAATACTTTCTGCCCAGGTTCAAAACTCTTCCCGCGAATCATCTGATCGTGGATCTTTTTCGTCTTCTCTTTGTAAATCCACGCATTGTCGAAAGCATCATTTCTGATTTCTGCAAGTTCACAAAGTTGAAGCTTCTGATGCAAGCCTGCTGCATCTCGATCGATGTTGAATTTCTTCACGGCCCACCATGCCTTGTGCTCCAATTCAACCGGAAGATGGCACGCCTTTCCATAAATTAATCGGAAAGGTGACATACCAATGGGGGTCTTGTAGGCAGTCCTGTAAGCCCACAATGCATCGTCTAAGCATTGACTCCAATCTTTCCGGTTTGGACGGACGGTTCGCTCCAAAATCTTCTTGATCTCACGGTTGGAAACTTCAGCCATTCCATTGGTTTGAGGGTGGTATGGTGTGGAAACCTTGTGTTTTACGCCATACTTCCTCATTAGTGCTTCCACCGTGCGGTTGCAAAAGTGACTTCCTCCATCGCTGATTAGAACGCGTGGCATTCCAAATCTACTAAAAATGTTAGTTCGTAGGAAATCTGCAACAACTCGCGAATCATTAGTACGGGTGGCCTTTGCCTCCACCCATTTAGAAACATAATCTACTGCGAGTAAGATATAAGTAAAACCATTGGAGGGAGGAAATGGTCCCATAAAATCAATACCCCACACATCAAAAATTTCAACATTAAATATGTAGTGTTGTGGCATTTGATCTCTAGGGCCTAAATTACCGAATCTCTGGCACTTATCACATGCAGCACAATATGCATGAACATCGCGAAATAAACTAGGCCAAAAGAAACCGCAATCTAAAATCTTAAGGGCTGTCCTCCTAGAACCAAAGTGTCCCCCACATGCTTCATTGTGACAAAAGTCTAGAATGGGCTTAAACTCACTATCCGGGATACGTCTCCTAATTACTAAATCGGAGCATTGTTTCCACAAATAAGGCTCATCCCAGATAAAGGTTCTAGCATTATGCTTAAGTTTGTCACGTTGAAATTTATGCATGGTAGACGGAAACTCACCGGTAACTAAGTAATTTACGATATCTGCATACCAAGGAGTTTCCGAAGTAGTTACCTCAATTTCGAAGAGTTTTTCATCCGGAAAAGTTTCTTCAATCTCGACAGGCTCATGGTCACCTATCAAACGTGATAGGTGGTCAGCGACGACGTTTTCTACTCCCTTCTTGTCCTTGATTTCGATGTTGAATTCTTGGAGTAGAAGTATCCATCTGATAAGTCGTGGTTTTGCGTCCTTCTTGAGCATTAGATACTTCAAAGCTGCATGATCGGTAAACACAGTTACTTTAGTTTGAAGTAAATAAGATCGAAATTTATCTAAAGCAAAAACCACAGCAAGAAACTCCTTCTCGGTGGTAGTATAATTTCTTTGTGCTTCATCAAGTGTCCGAGAGGCGTAATAGATTACGCAAGGCTTCTTGTCCTTCCGCTGACCCAAGACGGCTCCTACGGCATAATCCGAGGCGTCGCACATGAGTTCAAATGGCAGAGACCAATCAGGGCTGCACAAAATAGGAGCGCTCGTGAGAAGCTCCTTCAACTTGTTGAAGGCAGCGTTGCATTCTTCATCAAAGATGAACGGGGTCTCCTTTTGCAGCAGTTTACACAACGGGCGCGAAATGTGGGAAAAGTCCTTGATAAACCTACGATAAAATCCTGCGTGTCCAAGAAATGAACGAATCTCTCTAACCGAAGTTGGAGAGGGTAAGTGACGCACAAGATCTACTTTAGATTTATCAACTTCTAACCCTTTTTCGGAAATAATATGACCTAACACTATCCCTTGCGTAACCATGAAATGGCACTTCTCCCAATTAAGCACCAAATTCGTTTCAACGCATCTTTGTAAAATAGTTTCTAAATTGTTTAAGCATGCATCAAAATCATTCCCAAATACACTAAAGTCGTCCATGAATACTTCAATAATTTTTTCAATGTACTCGGAGAAAATTGAGAGCATGCAACGTTGAAATGTACCTGGTGCATTGCACAGTCCAAATGGCATGCGGCGATAGGCAAACGTTCCGAAAGGGCACGTGAACGTTGTCTTTTCTTGATCCTCCTCCGCAATGCTAATTTGGTTGTAGCCGGAATATCCGTCGAGAAAACAATAAAATGCATGGCCGGCTAATCTTTCCAGCATTTGGTCGATGAATGGTAAGGGAAAATGATCCTTGCGGGTTGCGGTGTTGAGCTTCCGGTAATCAATGCACACTCGGTGTCCAGTGATCGTCCGTTGTGGCACAAGTTCATTTTCCAGATTCTCGACGACGGTAATTCCCGATTTCTTAGGTACTACCTGCACTGGGGAAACCCAACGGCTATCAGAAATAGGGTAAATAACTCCACAGTCCATGAGTTTAATTACCTCCTTTTTTACCACCTCCATCATCGGAGGGTGGAGCCGACGTTGTGCTTCCCGCGTAGGCTTGGTGCCTTCTTCAAGGAAAATCCTATGCACACAGGTTGCTGGATTTATTCCCTTGATGTCCGCAAGTGTCCAGCCTATTGCGGGTTTGTACCGTTTGAGCACACTCACGAGCTTCTCCTCCTGCTCCTCTTCTAGCGCGGACGAAATAATGACCGGTAAGGTTTCATTCTCGCCCAAGTACGCATACTTCAGATGGTCCGGTAGTAGCTTGAGTTCTAAAACTGGAGCTTCTACGATGGAAGGAACCATTTTATTAGTACCAAAAGTAATTGGTAAAGGAGGAGAAAAGCTTACTTTTCGTGGTGCGGCATTTAGGGCCATGGCCATGTCTTGAATTCGAGGTTCAAGCTCTAGTAAAGCCTCGAGAAGGCCGTCATGCCCAAGTTGAATGGCCATGTCGAGTTCATCCTCATTGATGGTGTCGAGGTAGCCTTGTGCTAAGGTATCCACAGGATCGTATGTCGAAATGGCAGCTACGCTCGATATTGGAAACTTCATCCCGTCCAGGATGTTGAACTCGATTCTTTCTCCATCAATCTCCATGGAGAAAGTGCCTTGAAACACATCAATCTTCGTTCTCGCAGTCCGCATGAAAGGTCGCCCAAGCAGTAGCGGCGTGGTGTTCAGTGGACTCTCTTCCATGTCAACTATATAGAAATCGGCAGGGAATATCAAGTTGTTGACTTGTACTAGAACGTCTTCTACGTATCCCCTCGGATACTTGTGGGTGCGATCGGCTAATTGGATGACAACACCATCTTGCTTGAGATCTCCAAGCTCCATCGATTCAAATAGATAGTAAGGCATGACGTTGATGGAAGCTCCGAGATCAAGCATCACGTCTTGGAAGTGGGTGTCACCGATTACGCAAGGAACTGCAAAGCTCCCTGGGTCCTTCAGTTTTGGGGGTAGCCGACGCTGCAAAACCGCCGAAACGGTTGCGTTCACCTTCACAACCTCCTTTTCTCGAGTTTGCCTCCTCTGTGTGCATAATTCTTTGAGAAACTTCGCGTATATTGGCACTTGTTTTATGCACTCGATCAAGGGCAAATTCACTTGCACCTTTCGAAAGATGTCCAAAATATCTTCATATTGAGCATCTTTCTTCTTTGATTTTGATAATCTGCTAGGGAAAGGTGCAACAGCAAACGGAGAATTAGTAATAACCGTATTTGAAGGAATATGGTTTTTACCTTTGATTGGGGTAGGATGTGGAGGTGATTGTGCCTTGGTGACATTAGGCGTCACCTTCTTTTTCTCGGCCTCTTGAATTGCCGGATCGATCTCATCTTCTTCTTCGTTGGTGATGTCCTCAATGGTGACTTCATCAAGATGAGATCGATTGGTCTTTGGTTCCTCAAGTATCTTCCCACTCCTTGTGACTATAGCATTCACGTTTCTTTGATTAGGAGTGGTTTGAGGTGGAAGCCGACCAGTTTCCTTGATTTGGCCCATGAAGTCAACAAGCTGGCCAAGCTGCTTCTTCACTTCGGTGATGTCGCGGCCATGTGAGTCAAGTGTCTCCTTTGTCTTCGATTGTCCGTCGAGGAGAACTTGAGTGGAGGCCGAAAGTTGCGACAGCATCTTGTCGTAATCCGGGTTGGTGAAGGATTGCGAAGACGAACCCTGCTGCATCGGTGGCCTTGGTTGAAATGGAGGGCGTTGGTAGTTTTGTTGAGGTGCTGGAGGGTTTAAAGTTCCCTCGTTGCTGCTCCATCTAAACCCCGGATGATCACGGTTGACATAGTTGTTGTAATTGTTATACCGTTGTCCTCCCTGATATCCGCCGATGGCGTTAGCGTGCTCCGGCTCGCTTGCTTGTTCCGGCACTTGAGGGCACTGGTCGTTGTGGTGACCTTGTGTTTGACATATGCCACAAACAGGCCGTTGAGTTGCCTTCGCTCTTGTCATCTCGAGTTCTAAAACCTTCTCTAGCATATGAGCTAGTTTGTCGTACTTTTCGTCCGCGTCGGTTGTAGAACTCGCTTCACCGACTGCTCGTCTGTTGGACATTCCATATTGTGCATCATTATTCGCTCGATTCTCTAGAAGAGCTCTAGCTTCGGTTTCGGTTAAGTCCATGAATGCACCGGTGGCTGCTGCATCCAGCAATTCCCTATCAATCGGCTTGAGACCATCGTAAAAGTAATTCATGAGATTGGTCTCGGAAAATCCATGCGATGGGCAAGTGGCACACAAAACCTTGAATCGGTCGTAGTATTGGCCGAAGGTCTCGTCCGGTTTCTGTGTGATGCCAGTAATTTGATTTCTCAAGACGGTGATCTTTGAGGCCGGGAAGTACTTCGCTAGGAACATATCCGCAAGTTGCTTCCATGAGGTAATATGGTTCGGCGGTAGTTCCATTAGCCAAGACTCGGCCCTGTCGACTAGGGTGAATGGGAATGCCTTCAGCTTGAAGAGCTCCGTATCAGCATCGGATGGCTTCATGCTGTTACAAACAAATTGGAATTGTTTGAGATGCTTGTTCGGATCTTCATTGGAAAGTCCATGAAAAATGGGTAGTCGGTGGAGGAAGCCACTCTTTAGCTCGATATCCTTCATGTTTTCCTCCGGTTGTGGAAAAGCAATGCTCGAAGGCCCACTGCTCCATTCGGTTGAGCAGGTGCGCTGGCGAAGAGATTGTCCTGCATTGGCCATGTTGACTTGTTGTGCTTCTGCTTCTGAATTGTGGTCGGTTGATGAGGCTAAAGTATGGTCGGTTGATGAATGTGAAGACTCGGAAACTTCCTCGATGATGGGATGATCCAGGATGTCAGTTTGAGCTTTAAGTCTCGCTATTCTCTCTGCGATCTCCTCAAACTTTGTTCTAGATGGTCCAGGATCCCGATCGGACATTCATTAGCCTGAGCATCCACCAAAGACCAAGTGTTAGTATCAACAAAGAATTTGAGATGAATATAGGAATACTAACCAAAATCGTAAGACATATTTAGAAAACAAAGCAATAACAAATAGTAAAACTATCAAAGCATACTATAAATACTCACAAATACTTAAAAACTACTAATAACACACAAAAGTTATAATAACACACAAAAGTTATAACACACACGAGTTACGTGCTAAAAAAAATGAATGCAAAGAATGACCTCTTCTTCGATCTTATGTCCCTAACTTCACTTAGGTTAGGGTACTCGGTAGTGAAATCCGAGTATCATAAAACCTAAAAGAAGTTATGCAAGCTAAGTAACGGTTGTTAGTCCTTTACAGTTTTTAATGCACATATAAACACAAAAATTTGACTAAGTTTTATTTATTTCCTTTGGCCCCGATGGTACGTGGTGCAGAGGCTCTCGACTGTGCAATGGGTCTCGTTCATCCGAAAATGAAGTCTGATTCCAGGAGGTCTAAGCATGCATAATCCGATATACCATCTATTTAAAGGATTATGTCGTATTTATCAAGTTCGTATTTATCCGTATTCGTATACACTTATGATTTACAGAGAGTACGCGAAATGATCATTCGGTAAATTTCTTGGACGTGCGGCCCGCGCGAAAAGATATACCGACTACAATTCAGCTTAGTTACGTTTAGAAATGGTTAGTAGGAATAGAGATAACGCGAGAGGTGAGGACTAATATTTAGAACAACCCGAGGCTTACTCGTAAGAGTATATACTCCAATGTTGTTCCTAGAGACACCCCGAGGCTAACCAGTTACGGTATATACTCCAATGGTGTTCTATTGCTTAGATCCGAAACCCGGCACCAATCATAAACCCATTCACCATATCCAACAATCAGCCAAATTTGTGAGATAGTATATAATCTCAAGTTCTTAGTAAACTCCGCCCACAACCTCGTGCCCATAACTTCACTTAGGTTATGGCGTGTGGTGATAAAATCCACACATCACGAGGGGTTAAGGAGATAAACCAGAAAAAGAGGCACCACCTATTCCAAAGAACGAAACCTTATAACCAATACTCGTGCACAATGTAAATCAATTTAAGTACGTCTACGTTTTGATTGCGCCTATGATTTAAAAGGAATACACGACTTAGTTATTGAATAAATCTCTTGTCCGTGCGGCCCGCGCGAAAATGTATACCAACTATCGTTAATCATCGTAATTGTTGGAAATGACCAGTTGGGATAGATGTAACGCGAGAGGTGAGAACTAATTTCTGGGAACAACCTGAGGCTAACTCGTAAGAGTATATACTCCATTGTTGTTCTTAGAAACACCCCGAGGCTTACTCGTAAGAGTATATACTCCAATGGTGTTCTGTTTTCTTAGTTCAAAACCCGTCACCATTCATAACCCTTCTAGACATCATAACCAACTCTTACTCGAATTCACAAGATAGTATACAATCTCAAGTGTTTGTAAACTCCGCCCACAACCTCGTGCCCATAACTTCACTTAGGTTATGGCGTGTGGTGATGAAATCCACACATCACGAAGGGTTAAGGAGATAGACAAACAAAAGAGGCACCACCTATTCCATAGAGATTTATTTAATAACTAAGTGCTAGTACTCAAATTAAATCAAAGACTATCCTTTAACATGAAAATAAATTATGCAAGTGTAAAAACTAAGTATAAATAAATTCGTCTAAGTAAAAGTATGCATTGTAAACATGTATGTAAATTTCTTTAAGTATAAACAAGAATGAACAAGTATGTACTTCGAAAATTTAGACATGCTTTTAATCACAAATGTACAACGAAATCATACAAAAACATTCTAACTCCCCGGCAACGGCGCCAAAAATTGATACACGCAAAACATGCATTCACGTTAACTTAAAAACACAGATTACGCGCATTGCAATTTAAACCCTTCTTTTGTCATTTGTAATATTGGCGAGTAGGGATCGTTCTTTATCCGGGGAATTAAGGGCGCATGCATGGTTTCGTTAATAAGCGGAAATGTAAATGTTTGGGGGGATTGGAAGTTGGTTGTTTAATCTACGAAATTAAAGTACAAAAACATGCAAACACAACTAAAACTCTTAGGCATCTAACATGTTTTACTCATAGACAAGTTTCAACAATCAAGAAACTTAAAGTTTAATTATGCTTGCTAAAAATAAGAAGTTACACTACTAATTACATGTGATCATCTCATCTTATTAGCCTACCCTTTTCATGCATCAAACCTTTTTGTAAGTTACGAAATTCATAACTTCTAACTAAATATACATGCTTAATAATTGAGTAGGAATGCAACTTAGCGTATAAACATCCTAAACAATATACGATCATCGAAACATGCGAAAGAGAGGGACTTAGCGTATTTTCTAACACATGCTTACGAAGCTTTAAGATTGTATCAAACATGCATAAAAGGCTAGAAATCATAAACACATGCAACTTATGAATCGGTTTAAACACATAAAACACAAATCTAAACTTGTTCTTCATTTGATAAATAAATGTATTCCAATACATCAAAAGGTTCAAATACAAAGCAAAAGAAATGAAAGTGAAGATCATGGTTACACTTTTTGTCTTGAATGCTTGATGATCTACGGTGGAGATGGATTTCCTTCACAAGGGACTTAGCGTATTGTGTTGGATGGAGGAGGATTGCTTCGGCTTGGATGGAGAAGATGTGCTTCGGCTTTGCTTGAGAATCCTTGAAGTGTTTATGGTGGAGAAGTATTTGTGTAGAGTTTTTGCTTGTAAAATGAGAGATGATTTAATTATGTTCAGCCTCCTTGGTATTTATAGGCAAGGAATGCTTGCCTTCTCTCTTCCACCTTGCCTCCCTCCATTTAATGCAAGCAAGAGTCACCATGCAAGTCATCCCCTTAGTCACCAAGTGTGATCATCATTTGTGAACCCTAAGCAAGAGTCACCATGCAAGTCACCATTTATAAACCCTAAGCAAGAGTCACCATGGCAAGTCATCTTTTGTGATGATCACAAAGCTTAGTCACTAAAATGAGTCACAAAGCTTGATATTGTTGACTTTTCAACTTCACCAAAAGGCTTCCATGCCAAAATTAATGGGCTTGGGCTGGTTTTTAGGCCAAAACAAACTTTGAGAAATGGGCCCATAATTTGCTTTTTGGGCCGGCCCATTTTCGGTGGTCCAAAATCGCAAAAATCGCAAAATCGCCGAAATTCCTCCGAATTGCGTCGTTATTAATCTCCACCGTAAATATCTTCAAAATAACAAATTAAATAAGGAAAACATAAAAACTAAGATAATAACATAGCTAAACGTAAAGGGAAATGCGTTAAGAAACGAGCATAAAATGCGTATATCAGTCACCTCTCTAAAAAGTGTAACCATGTACTCTAAACTCCATCTTCATCTTTGTAATACTTTCGGTTATGTAATGAAAGAAATTCTCCATGTTCTTCTCTTATTTCGATTCTTCCATGTGTTCTTGATTTTATTAGTTTGGATGCATGTGCTAGCTTTAAAGTTCTTAATGCTTTGAGTATGATTTAGGATAGGGTGCGTCACTTATTGTCCTAAATTATACCTCATTGATTCGGCAAAGAAGCTATTGTTTTAAGTTGTTATGCGTCATGACATTCTTATTCAACGAAAGCATGTGTATGTATCTCGACTAAAATTAAGGATTTCGTAGATGATAAATAAGGTAAAAGCAAAGGAGTAGGTTCGGTTAGTGAATATGTTGATCACTTGTAATTAATAGATTAGCTTCTTATTTTTAGCAAGCATAATTAGACTTGAAGTTTCTTGATTGTTAAAACTTGTCTATGAGTAAAACATGTTAGATGCCTAAGAGTTTTAGTTGTGTTTGCATGTTTTTGCACTTTAATTTAGTAGGATATTTAATCAACCAATTTCCAATCCCCCCAAACATTTAGATTTCCGCTTATTAACGAAACCATGCATGCGCCCTTAATTCCCCGGATAAAGAACGATCCCTACTCGCCAATATTATAATGACAAAAGAAGGGTTTTAAATTGCAATGCGCGTAATCTGTGTTTTTAAGGTCTACTGTGTGTTAACGTTAAATGCATGTTTTGCGCGTATCAATAAACAACCGTTAGAGCTAGCCTCCACGTTGAACAAATCCCATGGCCTCAAATAAATAAAAACAACTCCTAAGCCCTTAGCACAACTCCTAAGCCTCCACGTTGAACTGTGTTTTTAGGGTCTACTTTGTGTTAACGTTAAATGAATGTTTTGCGCGTATCAATTTTTAGCGCCGTTGCCGGGGAATTATAAAGTTTTTGTATGATTTCGTTGTACATATGTAATTGAAAGCATGTCTATAATTTTCGAAATACATACTTGTTTATACTTATAGAAATGTACATACATATTTAAAATTCATACTTATCTTTTTATTCGAAATACATACTTGTTTATACTTACAGAAATTTACATACATGTTTACAATTCTTACTTATTACTTATACGAATTTATTTACACTTCGTATTTACACTTACATAATTTATTTTCATGTTAAAGGATAGTCTTTGATTTAATTTGAGTACTAGCACTTAGTTATTAAATAAATCTCTATGGAATAGGGAGGTGCCTCTTTTGTTTGTCTATCTCCTTAACCCTTCATGAAGTGTGGATTTCATCACCACACGCCATAACCTAAGTGAAGTTATGGGCATGAGGTTGTGGGCGGAGTTTACAAACATTTGAGATTGTATACTATCTTGTGATTTCGAGTAATAATTGGTCATAATGTCTAGAAGGGTTATGAATGGTGACTGGTTTTGAACTAAGAAAACAGAACACCATTGGAGTACATACTCTTACGTGTAAGCCTCGGGGTGTTTCTAAGAACAACAATGGAGTATATACTCTTACGAGTTAGCCTCAGGTTGTTCCCAGAAATTAGTTCTCACCTCTTGCGTTACATCTATCCCAACTGGTCATTTCCAACAATTACGAGAATTAACGATAGTTAGTATACATTTTCGCGCGGGCCGCACGGACAAGAGATTTACTCAATAACTAAATCGTGTATTCCTTTTAAATCCTAGGCGCACTCAATTCGTAGACGCACTTAAATTGATTTACATTGAGTACGAGTATTGGTTATTAAGTTTCGTTCTTTGGAATAGGGAGGTGCCTCTTTTTCTGGTTTATCTCCTTAACCCCTCATGAAGTGTGGATTTCATCACCACACGCCATAACCTAAGTGAAGTTATGGGCATGAGGTTGTGTGCGGAGTTTACTAAGGACTTGAGATTGTATACTATCTCAAAAATTTGGCTGATTGTTGGATATGGTGAGCGGGTTTATGATTGGTGACGGGTTTCGGATCTAAGCAATAGAACACCATTGGAGTATATACCATAAACTGGTTAGCCTCGGGGTGTCTCTAAGAACAACAATGGAGTATATACTCTTACGAGTTAGCCTCAGGTTGTTCTAAATATTAGTCCTTACCTCTCGCGTTATCTCTATCCCTACTTGCCATTTTTAAACGTAACTAAGCTGAATTAGCGAGAGTCAGTATACATTTTCGCGCGGGCCGCACGTCCATGAAATTTACCGAATGATCATTTCGAGTACTCTCTGTAAATCATAAGTGCATATAAATACAGACAATACATGAACTTAATAAATACGACATAATCCTTTAAAAGATGGTATATAGGATTATGCATGCTTACACCTCTTGGAATCAGACTTCATCTTTTGATGAACGAGACCCATTGCACAGTGGAGAGCATCTGCACCACGTACCATCGGGGCCAAAGGAAAATAAATAATACTTAGTCAAATTTGTGTGTTTTTCTTTTTGCATTAAAATCTGTAAAGGACTAACAAAACGTTACATTTAGCTTGCATAACCTCTCTAAAGCTTTATGATGCTCGGATTTCACTACCGAGTACCCTAACCTAAGTGAAGTTAGGGGCATAAGGACGAAGAAGAGGTCATTCTTTGCATTCATATTTTAAGCACGTAACTCGTGTGTTTTCTGCAGGTTCTAACAATTTCTCTTATGCATTCACTCCATTTTTCACGTAGGATTGTTGTTTGATGCATTTTATTTAATGAGAATGTGTTGTGCATAAATTCAATGTGACTTATTGTTTGCTTGCATTTGAACCATGTTTATATATGTTCTAACTAAATTCTTAGCTTTTACATTATAAAATGTTAATTTGCAGAAAATATGTGTCTTAGTTCATTACATTCTTTTGCATAACCCTTAAAATTGATTAGATCATTTGCATTACTTAATAAATTACATTTAGTGTCTTAAACTTCATAAATTTTGTGTGTTTTAGTAGTTTTTAAGTCTTTGTGAGTATTTATAGTTTTTTTTGGTAGTTTTACTATTTTATTTGTTATTTGTTTCGCTTTGTTTTCTTTATATGTTTTACATTTTTTGGTTAGTATCTCTATATTCATTACATATTCTTTTTGATACAAACACTTGGTCTTTGGTGGATGCTCAGGCTAATGAATGTCCAATCAGAATCCTAGACCATCTAAAACAAAGTTTGAGGAAATCGCAGAGAGGATAGCAAGACTTAGAGCTCAATCAGAACCGCTGGATTATCCCATTATTGAGGAAGGTTCCGATTCTTCACATTCATCAACTGATCATAATTCAGAGGCGGAAGCACAAGAAGTCATAATAGCCAACGTAGGACAATCCCTTCGTCAACGCACCTGCTCAACTGAATGGAGCAGCGGGCCTTCAAGCATTGATTTTCCACCACTGATACGCGCACAACATGCATTTAACGTTAACACAAAGTAGACCCTAAAAACACAGATTACGCGCAATGCAATTTAAAACCCTTCTTTTGTCATTATAATATTTTCGAGTAGGGATCGTTCTTTATCCGGGGAATTAAGGGCGCATGCATGGTTTCGTTAATAAGCGGAAATCTAAAGGTTTGGGGGGAGTGTAAATTGGTTGATTAAATGTCCTACTAAATTAAAGTGCAAAAACATGCAAACACAACTAAAACTCTTAGGCATCTAACATGTTTTACTCATAGACAAGTTTTAACAATCAAGAAACTTCAAGTCTAATTATGCTTGCTAAAAATAAGAAGTTACACTACTAATTACAAGTGATCAACATATTCACTAACCGAACCTACTCCTTTGCTTTTACCTTATTTATCATCTACGAAATCCTTAATTTTAGTCGAGATACATACACATGCTTTCGTTGAATAAGAATGTCATGACGCATAACAACTTAAAACAATAGCTTCTTTGCCGAATCAATGAGGTATAATTTAGGACAATAAGTGACGCACCCTATCCTAAATCATACTCAAAGCATTAAGAACTTTAAAGCTAGCACATGCATCCAAACTAATAAAATCAAGAACATATGGAAGAATCGAAATAAGAGAAGAACATGGAGAATTTCTTTCATTACATAACCGAAAGTATTACAAAGATGAAGATGGAGTTTAGAGTACATGGTTACACTTTTTAGAGAGGTGACGCACCAATCTACTAGCGGTGGTTCTCAAGAACACGAATGACGAACTCTACGTTCTTGATCCGGAGGTGGCGGAAGACTTCGACTACGGGAGGACTTCGGTCGTGTATGGAAGAGTAGTAAAGTGTATAGAGTTTTGGCTTGTGAAATTATGTGATGCTTTATCATGGCCGAACTCCCTTGGTATTTATAGGCAAGCATACGCCTTCATCTCTCTTCCACCTTGCCTCCCTTCATTTAATGCAAGCCTTAGTCACATGGCAAGTCACTCCCTTAGTCACCAAGTGTGATCATCACAAAGCAAGAGTCACCATGGCAAGTCACCATTTGTGAACCCTAAGCAAGAGTCACCATGGCAAGTCACACACTTAGTCATCTTTTGTGATGATCACAAGCTTAGTCACTAAGCCTTGTCACAAAGCTTGACATCTTTGACTTTTCCTCTTCCCCAAGTTGCTTCCTTGCCGAATTCAATGGGCTTGGGCTGCTTTTTGGGCCGAAACAAACTTTGAGAAATGGGCCCAAAAAAATGCTTTTTGGGCCGGCCCATTTCCGGTGGTCCGAAATGGCAAAAATCGCAAAATCGCCGAAATTCCTCCGAATTGCGTCGTTATTAATCTCCACCGTAAATATCTTCAAAATAACAAATTAAATAAGAAAAACATAAAAACAAAGATAATAACATAGCTAAACGTAAAGGGAAATGCGTTAAGAAACGAGCATAAAATGCGTATATCAACCACCGGGGGAAAACATGAAGGACATCGAGCTGAAGAGTGGTTTCCTCCACCGACTGCCCATTTTTCATGGACTTTCAAATGAAGATCCAAATAAGCATCTCAAACAATTCCAATTTGTTTGTAACAGCATGAAGCCATCTGATGTTGATACGGAGCTCTTCAAGCTTAAAGCATTCCCATTCACCCTAACCGACAGGGCCGAGTCTTGGCTCATGGAACTACTGCCGAACCATATTACCACATGGAAGCAACTTGCAAACATGTTCCTGGCGAAGTACTTCCCGGCCTCAAAGATCACCGTCTTGAGGAAGCAAATCACTGGCATTACACAGAAACCGGACGAGACTTTCGGCCAATATTATGACCGATACAAGGTTTTGTGTGCCACCTGCCCATCTCATGGATTTTCTGAGACTAATCTTATGAATTATTTTTATGATGGTCTCAAGGCGATCGATAGGGAATTACTCGACGCAGCAGCCACCGGAGCATTCATGGACTTGAACGAGACAGAAGCTAGAACTCTTCAAGAAAATCGGGCAAACAATGATGCACAATACGGAATGTCTACCCGGAGAGCAGTCGGCGAAGTGAGTTCCAAACCTGAAGCAGATGAGAAGTACGACAAGCTAGCTCTTATGCTAGAGAAGGTTTTAGAGCTCGAAACAACATGAGCCAAGAAAGCTCAAGGGCTCGTTTGTGGACTTTGTCATGTGCAGGGACACCACACTGAGCAATGTCCAACGTTGGGAGACCATAGCGGAGGTCAACCCGGAGATATGGAGTTGGAGCAAGCCAATGCACTTGGTGGATATCAAGGAGGACAACGGTATAACAATTATAACAACTATGTCAACCGTGATCATCCAGGTTTCAAGTGGAGTAGCAACGTGATACGCGCAAAACATGCATTCACGATAACACAAAGTCGACCCTAAAAACATCGATTACGCGCATTGCAATTTAAACCCTTCTTTTGTCATTTATAATATCGGCGAGTAGGGATCGTTCTTTATCCGGGGAATTAAGGGCGCATGCATGGTTTCGTTAATAAGCGGAAATGTAAATGTTTGGGGGGATTGGAAATTGGTTGTTTTAATCTACGAAATTAAAGTACACAACATGCAAACACAACTAAACTCTTAGGCATCTAACATGTTTTACTCATAGACAAGTTTCAACAATCAAGAAACTTAAAGTCTAATTATGCTTGCTAAAAATAAGAAGTTACACTACTAATTACATGTGATCATCTCATCTTATTAACCTACCCTTTTCATGTATCAAACCTTTTTGTAAGTTACGAAATTCATAACTTCTAACTAAATACACATGCTTAATAATTGAGTAGGAATGCAACTTAGCGTATAAACATCCTAAACAACTTACGATCATCGAAACATGCGAAAGAGAGGGACTTAGCGTATTTTCTAACACATGCATTCGAAGCTTTAAGATTGTATCAAACATGCATAAAAGGCTAGAAATCATAAACACATGCATATTACAAATCGGTTTAAACACATAAAACACAAATCTAAACTTGTTCTTCATTTGATACACAAATCTAAACTTGTTATTCCAATACATCAAAAGATTCAAATACAAAGCTAAAGAAATGAAAGTGAAGATCATGGTTACACTTTTTGTCTTGAGTGCTTGATGAACTACGGTGGAGATGGCTTTCCTTCACAAGGGACTTAGCGTATTGTGAGGGATGGAGAATGATAGCTTCGGCTTGGAGGAGGAGATGGATGCTTCGGTTTGGAATGGAGGAGGAGATGCTTCGGCTTGGAATGGAGGAGATGGAAGCTTCGGCTTTGTGTGAACCTTCAAGTGTTTAATGGTGGAGGAGTATTTGTGTAGAGCTTTGGCTTAGTAAAATGAGTGATCTCTTGAATGGTTCAGCCTCCCTTGGTATTTATAGGCAAGGATGTTTGCCTTCTCTCTTCCACCTTGCCTCCTTCCATTAAATGCAAGCAATGATCAATATGGCAAGTCACCATGCAAGTCACCATGTGTGATCATCATTTACAAGCCCAAAGCAAGAGTCACCATGGCAAGTCATCTTTTGTGATGATCATTTATTAACCCTAAGCAAGAGTCACCATTTGTGATGATTAGCTTGATAAGCTTGACTTTTCAACTTCCCCAAAGGGCATCCTTGCCGAATTGAATGTGTTTGGGCCTTATAATGGGCCGAAATAAAAGTTGAGAATTCGGCCCACAATTTGCTTTTTGGGCCGGCCCATTTTCGGAGGTCCAAAATCGCAAAAATCGCAAAATCGCCGAAATTCCTCCGAATTGCGTCGTTATTAATCTCCACCGTAAATATCTTCAAAATAACATATTAATTAAGAAAAACATAAAAACTAAGATTATAACATAGCTAAACGAAAAGGGAAATGCGTTAAGAAACGAGCATAAAATGCGTATATCAAATTCCCCCACACTTAGACTTTGCTAGTCCCTTAGCAAACACTAAGTTAAACTAAGACTCTCTTAAGAATTTAAAACAAAAGAAAGAACAACTAAGCCCTTAGCTAAAATTTGTCTCAGAATTTGCATAAGTATATGGCGATGGCTCACATGAATTTCAACGTGTATGCTCAACGAATTTAAGAGATAATTGCGATATAATTTATGTAATGAACAAGTAAGACATAGAGAAAACAATGGTTATGTTATAGCTGTGCATGCTTTGAATAAAGGTTTAATCAACTCACAAGGATGCACTCATCATATTTTTCACTCATGAAAATGGTTCACTTAAAGTGTATATGAATTGAAATGAAAACCACATGAATAAAGTTTGATTACTTGCACAAATGAACCAAAACCATAAGCTTACTCATGCAACTTACTCTACTAATTGAAAGCTACTCATTTTAAGGATCATAAAGGACTTTTAGTGAGGTTGTAATGGGGTTAATGCTAAGGCATTCGAAATTTAGATATGTGGTGATAAAAACGTTCCAACGACTTAGTCTAGCACCATATTAGTCCTCCATCTCCATTTGTATGTTACCATGTATACTTCAAGCTAATCTACCCTTTGAGCTTTTCGGACAGGACAAAGGCCATATTTTGTTCTATTTTTGGGCCTTCAATTTATCGTAAACTCCAAATCCGTAAATAAGGGGGACGTTAATCCAAATGGTTATTCTTAGAACACAACATATTGCCATGAGAGATAATAATTTTTTTTTTCTTTTCATTCTCTCAAATATAATTTTTTTTTTCTTTTCTTTTTGGCAATCACAACTTTTTTAGCTATTTGGACAAGTCTTTCCCCTTACTCACATTAACTCTTTCAATCTTTCCTACCAAACCATAATCTTATGTGCTAGTAAGGATAAGGATATTCTCACCAAGTTTCCGGAACAAGGGTAAGGATATTCTATACTAGGGTAAGTGTTTAGGTATATATGGTGATGAAAGAAAAGCTTAACGTGGGCTCAATTGGTTTATCTAGGGGTGTCGCAACTTGTGCGTACAAATGGGATACATGGATATATGGCAATGTGGTGGAAAATCCTAAATGCCTTTAATCATTTCCGAAATCAAAGTATGTATCAACTTAAAAGCTTTGCAAATTGACATGAGTAAGTTCTAGCATTCTCTAATTCATTAAAATCTATGGCAAGCAATCAAATGAGGCATATATAAGCTAGTAGCTACGAAATGGATGTACATTCACTCGAATAAAGAACAGATAGCTCAAAAGCTCACATAGGGTTCATATGATTAAAAACTTATTCAAGCATGCGATTTCTATACCATGTTTTGCAATTCATATCTACTACATGTTAAAAACATATAGAATATCTCAATTAGCACAAGAATTCGATGCATGTGATTCATACGCCATATGTGTTCGTGTTGATCTAATTTCATCATCGACTAGTTAAGGGCGTCCTAAAGACTCTGAAAAACACTAATTTAGACACAATTAAATTGTAAACCCTTCCCCCACACTTAAACTCTACATTGCCCTCAATGTACTTAAAGTGAATGTATAGAATTAAACATGGAGTATAGGATCTACGAAACTTTTAATCTAATAAGCAAAAAGCCATTAAATTAATTAAAAGGGGAGAAGAAAACAAATCTGTTGTCTCCCTATTGGGTTGCCTCCCAATGAGCGCTCGTTTTACGTCGTTAGCTTTGGACGTGATGCATCATTTTGTTTTTGAAATGGCCGGTTCTTGGAGTTGCATCTCCTCCACGGTGTGCTCCGCAAATGCCTCAAAATAGGGCTTCAAGCGATGGCCATTTACTTTGAACTCACTACCTTTGTTGATAGATCGAATGAGAACTGCTCCATGAGGTAGAACTTGAGAAACTACGAATGGCCCCATCCATCGAGAGCGAAGCTTTCCCGGAAAGAGCTTAAGTCTTGAATTGAAAAGTAATACTTTCTGCCCAGGTTCAAAACTCTTCCCGCGAATCATCTGATCGTGGATCTTTTTCGTCTTCTCTTTGTAAATCCACGCATTGTCGAAAGCATCATTTCTGATTTCTTCTAGTTCATTAAGTTGTAGCTTCCGATGCAAGCCTGCGGCATCTCGATCGATGTTGAATTTCTTCACGGCCCACCATGCCTTGTGCTCCAATTCAACCGGAAGATGGCACGCCTTTCCATAAATTAATCGGAAAGGTGACATACCAATGGGGGTCTTGTAGGCAGTCCTGTAAGCCCACAATGCATCGTCTAAGCATTGACTCCAATCTTTCCGGTTTGGGCGGACGGATCGCTCCAAAATCTTCTTGATCTCACGGTTGGAAACTTCAGCCATTCCATTTGTTTGAGGGTGGTATGGTGTGGAAACCTTGTGTTTTACGCCATACTTCCTCATCAGTGCTTCCACCGTGCGGTTGCAAAAGTGACTTCCTCCATCGCTGATTAGAACGCGTGGCATTCCAAATCTACTGAAAATGTTAGTTCGTAGGAAATCTGCAACAACTCGCGAATCATTAGTACGGGTGGCCTTTGCCTCCACCCATTTAGAAACATAATCTACTGCGAGTAAGATATAAGTAAAACCATTGGAGGGAGGAAATGGTCCCATAAAATCAATACCCCACACATCAAAAATTTCGACATTAAATATGTAGTGTTGTGGCATTTGATCTCTAGGGCCTAAATTACCGAATCTCTGGCACTTATCACATGCAGCACAATATGCATGAGCATCGCGAAATAAACTAGGCCAAAAGAAACCGCAATCTAAAATCTTAAGGGCTGTCCTCCTAGAACCAAAGTGTCCCCCACATGCTTCATTGTGACAAAAGTCTAGAATGGGCTTAAACTCACTATCCGGGATACATCTCCTAATTACTAAATCGGAGCATTGTTTCCATAAATAAGGCTCATCCCAGATAAAGGTTCTAGCATTATGCTTAAGTTTGTCACGTTGAAATTTATGCATGGTAGACGGAAACTCACCGGTAACTAAGTAATTTACGATATCTGCATACCAAGGAGTTTCCGAAGTAGTTACCTCAATTCCGAAGAGTTTTTCATCCGGAAAAGTTTCTTCAATCTCGACAGGCTCATGGTCACCTATCAAACGTGATAGGTGGTCAGCGACGACGTTTTCTACTCCCTTCTTGTCCTTGATTTCGATGTTGAATTCTTGGAGTAGAAGTATCCATCTGATAAGTCGTGGTTTTGCGTCCTTCTTGAGCATTAGATACTTCAAAGCTGCATGATCGGTAAACACAGTTACTTTAGTTTGAAGTAAATAAGATCGAAATTTATCTAAAGCAAAAACCACAGCAAGAAACTCCTTCTCGGTGGTAGTATAATTTCTTTGCGCTTCATCAAGCGTCCGAGAGGCGTAATAGATTACGCAAGGCTTCTTGTCCTTCCGCTGACCCAAGACGGCTCCTACGGCATAATCCGAGGCGTCGCACATGAGTTCAAATGGCAGAGACCAATCAGGGCTGCATAAAATAGGAGCGCTCGTGAGAAGCTCCTTCAACTTGTTGAAGGCAGCGTTGCATTCTTCATCAAAGACGAACGGGGTCTTCTTTTGCAGCAGTTTACACAAAGGGCGCGAGATGTGGGAAAAGTCTTTGATAAACCTGCGATAAAATCCTGCGTGTCCAAGAAATGAACGAATCTCTCTAACCGAAGTTGGAGAGGGTAAGTGACGCACAAGATCTACTTTAGATTTATCAACTTCTAACCCTTTTTCCGAAATAATATGACCTAACACTATCCCTTGCGTAACCATAAAATGGCACTTCTCCCAATTAAGCACCAAGTTTGTTTCAACGCATCTTTGTAAAATTGTTTCTATATTGTTTAAGCATGCATCAAAATCACTCCCAAATACACTAAAGTCGTCCATGAATACTTCAATAATTTTTTCAATGTACTCGGAGAAAATTGAGAGCATGCAACGTTGAAATGTACCTGGTGCGTTACACAGTCCAAATGGCATGCGGCGATAGGCAAACGTTCCGAACGGGCACGTGAACGTTGTCTTTTCTTGATCTTCCTCCGCAATGCTAATTTGGTTGTAGCCGGAGTATCCGTCGAGAAAACAATAAAATGCATGGCCGGCTAATCTTTCCAGCATTTGGTCGATGAATGGTAATGGAAAATGATCCTTGCGGGTTGCAGCGTTTAGCTTCCGGTAATCAATGCACACTCGGTGTCCAGTGATCGTCCGTTGTGGCACAAGTTCATTTTCCAGATTCTCGACGACGGTGATTCCCGATTTCTTAGGTACAACCTGCACTGGGGAAACCCAACGGCTATCAGAAATAGGGTAAATAACTCCACAGTCCATGAGTTTAATTACCTCCTTTTTTACCACCTCCATCATCGGAGGGTGGAGCCGACGTTGCGCTTCCCGCGTAGGTTTGGTGCCTTCTTCAAGGAAAATCCTATGCACACAGGTTGCTGGATTTATTCCCTTGATGTCCGCGAGTGTCCAGCCTATTGCGGGTTTGTACCTCTTGAGCACACTCACGAGCTTCTCCTCCTGTTCCTTTTCTAGCGCGGACGAAATAATGACCGGTAAAGTTTCATTCTCGCCCAAGTATGCATACTTCAGATGGTCCGGTAGTAGCTTGAGTTCTAAAACTGGAGCTTCTACGATGGAAGGAACCATTTTATTAGTACCAAAAGTAATTGGTAAAGGAGGAGAAAAGCTTACTTTTCGTGGTGCCGCATTTAGGGCCATGGCCATGCCTTGAATACGAGGTTCAAGCTCTAGTAAAGCCTCGAGAAGGCCGTCATGCCCAAGTTGAATGGCCATGTCGAGTTCATCCTCATTGATGGTGTCAAGGTAGCCTTGTGCTAAGGTATCCACAGGATCGTATGTCGAAATGGCAGCTACGCTCGACATTGGAAACTTCATCCCGTCCAGGATGTTGAACTCGATTCTTTCTCCATCAATCTCCATGGAGAAAGTGCCTTGAAACACATCAATCTTCGTTCTCGCAGTCCGCATGAAAGGTCGCCCAAGCAGCAGTGGCGTGGTGTTCAGTGGACTCTCTTCCATGTCAACTATATAGAAATCGGCTGGGAATATCAAGTTGTTGACTTGCACGAGAACGTCTTCTACGTATCCCCTCGGATACTTGTGGGTGCGATCGGCTAATTGGATGACAACACCATCTTGTTTGAGATCTCCAAGCTCCATCGATTCGAATAGATAGTAAGGCATGACGTTGATGGAAGCTCCGAGATCAAGCATCACGTCTTGGAAGTGGGTGTCACCGATTACGCAAGGAACTGCAAAGCTCCCTGGGTCCTTCAGTTTTGGGGGTAGCCGACGCTGCAAAACCGCTGAAACGGTTGCGTTCACCTTCACAACCTCCTTCTCTCGAGTTTGCCTCCTCTGTGTGCATAATTCTTTGAGAAACTTCGCGTATATCGGCACCTGTTTTATGCACTCGATCAAGGGCAAATTCACTTGCACCTTTCGGAAGATGTCCAAAATATCTTCATATTGGGCGTCCTTCTTCTTCGATTTTGATAATCTGCTAGGGAAAGGTGCAACAGCAAACGGAGAATTAGTAATAACCGTATTTGAAGGAATAGGGCTTTTACCTTTGATTGGGGTAGGTTGTGGAGGGGATTGTGCCTTGGTGACAATAGGCGTCACCTTCTTTTTCTCGGCCTCTTGAGTAGCCGGATCGATCTCATCTTCTTCTTCATTGGTGATGTCCTCAATAGTGACTTCATCAAGATGAGATCGCTTGGTCTTTGGTTCCTCAAGTATCTTCCCACTCCTTGTGACTATAGCATTCACGTTTCTTTGATTTGGAGTGGTTTGAGGTGGAAGCCGACCGGTTTCCTTGATTTGGCCCATGAAATCAACAAGCTGGCCAAGCTGCTTCTTCACTTCGGTGATGTCGCGGCCATGTGAGTCAAGTGTCTCCTTTGTCTTTGATTGTCCTTCGAGGAGAACTTGAGTTGAGGCCGAAAGTTGCGACAACATCTTGTCGTAATCCGGGTTGGTGAAGGATTGCGAAGACGAACCCTGCTGCATCGGTGGCCTTGGTTGAAATGGAGGGCGTTGGTAGCTTTGTTGAGGTGCTGGAGGGTTCAAAGTTTCCTCATTGCTGCTCCATCTAAACCCCGGATGATCACGGTTGACATAGTTGTTGTAATTGTTATACCGTTGTCCTCCCTGATATCCGCCGATGGCGTTAGCGTGCTCCGGCTCGCTTGCTTGCTCCGGCACTTGAGGGCATTGGTCGTTGTGGTGACCTTGTGTTTGACATATGCCACAAACAGGCCGTTGAGTTGCCTTCGCTCTTGTCGTCTCGAGTTCTAAAACCTTCTCTAGCATATGAGCTAGTTTGTCGTACTTTTCGTCCGCGTCGGTTGTAGAACTCGCTTCACCGACTGCTCGTCTGTTGGACATTCCGTATTGTGCATCATTATTCGCCCGATTCTCTAGAAGAGCTCTAGCTTCGGTTTCGGTTAAGTCCATGAATGCACCGGTGGCTGCTGCATCCAGCAATTCCCTATCGATCGGCTTGAGACCATCGTAAAAGTAATTCATGAGATTGGTCTCGGAGAATCCATGCGATGGGCAAGTGGCACATAAAACCTTGAATCGGTCGTAGTATTGGCCGAAGGTCTCGTCCGGTTTCTGTGTGATGCCAGTGATTTGCTTTCTCAAGACGGTGATCTTTGAGGCCGGGAAGTACTTTGCTAGGAACATATCCGCAAGTTGCTTCCATGAGGTAATATGGTTCGGCGGTAGTTCCATAAGCCAAGACTCGGCCCTGTCGACTAGGGTGAATGGGAATGCCTTCAGTTTGAAGAGCTCCGTATCAGCATCGGATGGCTTCATGCTGTTACAAACAAATTAGAATTGTTTGAGATGCTTGTTCGGATCTTCATTGGAAAGTCCATGAAAAATGGGTAGTCGGTGGAGGAAGCCACTCTTTAGCTCGATATCCTTCATGTTTTCCTCCGGTTGTGGAAAAGCAATGCTCGAAGGACCGCTGCTCCATTCTGTTGAGCAGGTGCGCTGACGAAGAGATTGTCCTGCATTGGCCATGTTGATTTCTTGTGCTTCTGCTTCTGAATTGTGGTCGGTTGATGAGGCTAAAGTATGGTCGGTTGATGAATGTGAAGACTCGGAACCTTCCTCGATGATGGGATGATCCAGGATGTTTGTTTGAGCTTTAAGTCTCGCTATTCTCTCTGCGATTTCCTCAAACTTTGTTCTAGATGGTCCAGGATTCCGATCGGACATTCATTAGCCTGAGCATCCACCAAAGACCAAGTGTTAGTATCAACAAAGAATATGAGATGAATATAGGAATACTAACCAAAATTGTAAGGCACATTTAGAAAACAAAGCGATAACAAAAAATAGTAAAACTATCAAAGCAAACATAAATACTCACAAATACTAAAAAAAAACTACTAATAACACTCAAAATTTATAATACTTAAGACACTAAATGTAATTTACTAAGTAATGCAAATGATTTAATCAATTTAAGGGCTATGCAAAAGAATGTAATAGACTAAGACACATGTTTTCTGCAAATTGACACTATATAATGCTAAACCTAAGAATTTAGTTAGAATATATATAAACAAGGTTCCAATGCAAGCAAACAATAATTCACATTGAATTTATGCACAACACACCTTTTTTTTTTCAATAAAATGCATTTAAACAACAATCCTACGTGAAAGATGGAGTGAATGCATAAGAGAAAACGTTAGAACCTGCAGAAAACACACGAGAACGTTGTCTTTTCTTGATCCTCCTCCGCAATGCTAATTTGGTTGTAGCCGGAATATCCGTCGAGAAAACAATAAAATGCATGGCCGGCTAATCTTTCCAGCATTTGGTCGATGAATGGTAAGGGAAAATGATCCTTGCGGGTTGCAGCGTTTAGCTTCCGGTAATCAATGCACACTCGGTGTCCAGTGATCGTCCGTTGTGGCACAAGTTCATTTTCCAGATTCTCGACGACGGTGATTCCCGATTTCTTAGGTACAACCTGCACTGGAAAAACCCAACGGCTATCAGAAATAGGGTAAATAACTCCACAGTCCATGAGTTTAATTACCTCTTTTTTACCACCTCCATCATCGGAGGGTGGAGCCGACGTTGCGCTTCCCGCGTAGGTTTGGTGCCTTCTTCAAGGAAAATCCTATGCACACAGGTTGCTGGATTTATTCCCTTGATGTCCGCGAGTGTCCAGCCTATTGCGGGTTTGTACCTCTTGAGCACACTCACGAGCTTCTCCTCCTGCCCCTCTTCTAGCGCGGACGAAATAATGACGGGTAAAGTGTCATTCTCGCCCAAGTACGTATACTTCAGATGGTCCGGTAGTAGCTTGAGTTCTAAAATTGGAGCTTCTACGATGGAAGGAACCATTTTATTAGTACCAAAAGTAATTGGTAAAGGAGGAGAAAAGCTTACTTTTCATGGTGCCGCATTTAGGGCCATGGCCATGTCTTGAATACGAGGTTCAAGCTCTAGTAAGGCCTCGAGAAGGCCGTCATGCCCAAGTTGAATGGCCATGTCGAGTTCATCCTCATTGATGGTGTCGAGGTAGCCTTGTGCTAAGGTATCCACGGGATCATATGTCGAAATGGCAGCTACGCTCGACATTGGAAACTTCATCCCGTCCAGGATGTTGAACTCGATTCTTTCTCCATCAATCTCCATGGAGAAAGTGCCTTGAAACACATCAATCTTCGTTCTCGCAGTCCGCATGAAAGGTCACCCAAGCAGTAGTGGCGTGGTGTTTAGTGGACTCTCTTCCATGTCAACTATATAGAAATCGCCTGGGAATATCAAGTTGTTGACTTGCACGAGAACGTCTTCTACGTATCCCCTCGGATACTTGTGGGTGCGATCGGCTAATTGGATGACAACACCATCTTGCTTGAGATCTCCAAGCTCCATCGATTCGAAAAGATAGTAAGGCATGACGTTGATGGAAGCTCCGAGATCAAGCATCACGTCTTTGAAGTGGTTGTCACCGATTACGCAAGGAACTGCAAAGCTCCCTGGGTCCTTCAGTTTTGGGGGTAGCCGACGCTGCAAAACCGCCGAAACGGTTGCGTTCACCTTCACAACCTCCTTCTCTCGAGTTTGCCTCCTCTGTGTGCATAATTCTTTCAGAAACTTTACGTATATCGGCACCTGTTTTATGCACTCGATCAAGGGCAAATTCACTTGCACCTTTCGGAAGATGTCCAAAATATCTTCATATTGGGCGTCCTTCTTCTTCGATTTTGATAATCTGCTAGGGAAAGGTGCAACAGCAAACGGAGAATTAGTAATAACCGTATTTGAAGGAATATGGTTCTTACCTTTGATTGGGGTAGGTTGTGGAGGTGATTGTGCCTTGGTGACATTAGGCGTCACCTTCTGTTTTTCGGCCTCTTGAGTAGCCGGATCGATCTCATCTTCTTCTTCGTTGGTGATGTCCTCAATGGTGACTTCATCAAGATGAGATCGCTTGGTCTTTGGTTCCTCAAGTATCTTCCCACTCCTTGTGACTATAACATTCACGTTTCTTTGATTTGGAGTGGTTTGAGGTGGAAGCCGACCGGTTTCCTTGATTTGGCCCATGAAATCAACAAGTTGGCCAAGCTGCTTCTTCACTTCGGTGATGTCGCGGCCATGTGAGTCAAGTGTCTCCTTTGTCTTCGATTGTCCGTCGAGGAGAACTTGTGTGGAGGCCGAAAGTTGCGACAACATCTTGTCGTAATCCGGGTTGGTGAAGGATTGCGAAGACGAACCATGCTGCATCGGTTGTAGAACTCGCTTCACCGACTGCTCGTCTGTTGGACATTCCATATTGTGCATCATTATTCGCCCGATTCTCTAGAAGAGCTCTAGCTTCGGTTTCTGTTAAGTCCATGAATGCACCGGTGGCTGCTGCATCCAGCAATTCCCTATCAATCGGCTTGAGACCATCGTAAAAGTAATTCATGAGATTGGTCTCGGAAAATCCATGCGATGGGCAAGTGGCACACAAAACTTTGAATCGGTCGTAGTATTGGCCGAAGGTCTCGTCCGGTTTCTGTGTGATGCCAGTGATTTGCTTTCTCAAGACGGTGATCTTTGAGGCCGGGAAGTACTTCGCTAGGAACATATCCGCAAGTTGCTTCCATGAGGTAATATGGTTCGGCGGTAGTTCCATTAGCCAAGACTCGGCCCTGTCGACTAGGGTGAATGGAAATGCCTTCAGCTTGAAGAGCTCCGTATCAGCATCAGATGACTTCATGCTGTTACAAACAAATTGGAATTGTTTGAGATGCTTGTTCGGATCTTCATTGGAAAGTCCATGAAAAATGGGTAGTCGGTGGAGGAAGCCACTCTTTAGCTCGATATCCTTCATGTTTTCCACCGGTTGTGGAAAAGCAATGCTCGAAGGCCCACTGCTCCATTCGGTTGAGCAGGTGCGCTGGCGAAGAGATTGTCCTGCATTGGCCATGTTGACTTGTTGTGCTTCTGCTTCTGAATTGTGGTCGGTTGATGAGGCTAAAGTATGGTCGGTTGATGAATGTGAAGACTCGGAAACTTCCTCGATGATGGGATGATCCAGGATGTCAGTTTGAGCTTTAAGTCTCGCTATTCTCTCAGCGATCTCCTCAAACTTTGTTCTAGATGGTCCAGGATCCCGATCGGACATTCATTAGCCCGAGCATCCACCAAAGACCAAGTGTTAGTATCAACAAAGAATTTGAGATGAATATAGGAATACTAACCAAAATCGTAAGACATATTTAGAAAACAAAGCAATAACAAATAGTAAAACTATCAAAGCATACTATAAATACTCACAAATACTTAAAAACTACTAATAACACACAAAAGTTATAATACTTAAGACACTAAATGTAATTTACTAAGTAATGCAAATGATTTAATTAATTTTATGGGCTATGCAAAAGAATGTAATAAACTAAGACACATGTTTTCTGCAAATTAAAACTATATAATACTAAACCCAAGAATTTAGTTAGAACATATATAAACAAAGTTCAAATACAAGCAAACAATAATTCACATCGAATTTATGCACCACACATTTTTTTTCAATAAAATGCATTAAACAACAATCCTACGTGAAAGATGGAGGTCATGCATAAGAGAAAACGTTAGAACCTGCAGAAAACACACGAGTTACGTGCTAAAAAAAATGAATGCAAAGAATGACCTCTTCTTCGGTCTTATGCCCCTAACTTCACTTAGGTTAGGGTACTCGGTAGTGAAATCCGAGTATCATAAAGCCTAAGAGAGGTTATGCAAGCTAAGTAACGTTTGTTAGTCCTTTACAGTTTTTAATGCACAAACAAACACCAAAATTTGACTAAGTTTTATTTATTTCCTTTGGCCCCGATGGTACGTGGTGCAGAGGCTCTCGACTGTGCAATGGGTCTCGTTCATCCGAAGATGAAGTCTGATTCCAGGAGGTCTAAGCATGCATAATCCGATATACCATCTATTTAAAGGATTATGTCGTATTTATCAAGTTCGTATTTATCCGTATTCGTATGCACTTATGATTTACAGAGAGTACGCGAAATGATCATTCGGTAAATTTCTTGGACGTGCGGCCCGCGCGAAAATATATACCGACTACAATTCAGCTTAGTTACGTTTAGAAATGGTTAGTAGGAATAGAGATAACGCGAGAGGTAAGGACTAATATTTAGAACAACCCGAGGCTTACTCGTAAGAGTATATACTCCAATGTTGTTCCTAGAGACACCCTGAGGCTAACCAGTTACGGTATATACTCCAATGGTGTTCTATTGCTTAGATCCGAAACCCGGCACCAATCATAAACCCATTCACCATATCCAACAATCAGCCAAATTTGTGAGATAGTATATAATCTCAAGTTCTTAGTAAACTCCGCCCACAACCTCGTGCCCATAACTTCACTTAGGTTATGGCGTGTGGTGATAAAATCCACACATCACGAGGGGTTAAGGAGATAAACCAGAAAAAGAGGCACCACCTATTCCAAAGAACGAAACCTTATAACCAATACTCGTGCTCAATGTAAATCAATTTAAGTACGTCTACGTTTTGATTGCGCCTATGATTTAAAAGGAATACACGACTTAGTTATTGAATAAATCTCTTGTCCGTGCGGCCCGCGCGAAAATGTATACCAACTATCGTTAATCCTCGTAATTGTTGGAAATGACCAGTTGGGATAGATGTAACGCGAGAGGTGAGAACTAATTTCTGGGAACAACCTGAGGCTAACTCGTAAGAGTATATACTCCATTGTTGTTCTTAGAAACACCCCGAGGCTTACTCGTAAGAGTATATACTCCAATGGTGTTCTGTTTTCTTAGTTCAAAACCCGTCACCATTCATAACCCTTCTAGACATCATAACCAACTCTTACTCGAATTCACAAGATAGTATACAATCTCAAGTGTTTGTAAACTCCGCCCACAACCTCGTGCCCATAACTTCACTTAGGTTATGGCGTGTGGTGATGAAATCCACACTTCACGAAGGGTTAAGGAGATAGACAAACAAAAGAGGCACCACCTATTCCACAGAGATTTATTTAATAACTAAGTACTAGTACTCAAATTAAATCAAAGACTATCCTTTAACATGAAAATAAATTATGCAAGTGTAAAAAAAAAACTAAGTATCAATAAATTCGTCTAAGTAAAAGTATGCATTGTAAACATGTATGTAAATTTCTTTAAGTATAAACAAGAATGAACAAGTATGTACTTCGAAAATTTAGACATGCTTTTAATCACAAATGTACAACGAAATCATACAAAAACATTCTAACTCCCCGGCAACGGCGCCAAAAATTGATACGAGCAAAACATGCTTTCACGATAACACAAAGTCGACCTAAAAACATCGATTACGCGCATTGCAATTTAAACCCTTCTTTTGTCATTTATAATATTGGCGAGTAGGGATCGTTCTTTATCCGGGGAATTAAGGGCGCATGCATGGTTTCGTTAATAAGCGGAAATGTAAATGTTTGGGGGGATTGGAAGTTGGTTGTTTAATCTACGAAATTAAAGTACATAACATGCAAACACAACTAAAACTCTTAGGCATCTAACATGTTTTACTCATAGACAAGTTTCAACAATCAAGAAACTTAAAGTCTAATTATTCTTGCTAAAAATAAGAAGTTACACTACTAATTACATGTGATCATCTCATCTTATTAGCCTACCCTTTTCATGCATCAAACCTTTTTGTAAGTTACGAAATTCATAACTTCTAACTAAATACACATGCTTAATAATTGAGTAGGAATGCAACTTAGCGTATAAACATCCTAAACAACATACGATCATCGAAACATGCGAAAGAGAGGGACTTAGCGTATTTTCTAACACATGCATTCGAAGCTTTAAGATTGTATCAAACATGCATAAAAGGCTAGAAATCATAAACACATGCATATTACAAATCTGTTTAAACACATAAAACACAAATCTAAACTTGTTCTTCATTTGATACACAAATCTAAACTTGTTATTCCAATACATCAAAAGATTCAAATACAAAGCTAAAGAAATGAAAGTGAAGATCATGGTTACACTTTTTGTCTTGAGTGCTTGATGAACTACGGTGGAGATGGCTTTCCTTCACAAGGGACTTAGCGTATTGTGAGGGATGGAGGATGATAGCTTCGGCTTGGAGGAGGAGATGGATGCTTCGGTTTGGAATGGAGGAGGAGATGCTTCGGCTTGGAATGGAGGAGATGGATGCTTCGGCTTTGTGTGAACCTTCAAGTGTTTAATGGTGGAGGAGTATCTGTGTAGAGCTTTGGCTTAGTAAAATGAGTGATGTCTTGAATGGTTCAGCCTCCCTTGGTATTTATAGGCAAGGATGTTTGCCTTCTCTCTTCCACCTTGCCTCCTTCCATTAAATGCAAGCAATGATCAATATGGCAAGTCACCATGCAAGTCACCATGTGTGATCATCATTTACAAGCCCAAAGCAAGAGTCACCATGGCAAGTCATCTTTTCATTTAATGCAAGCAAGTGTCACCAAGGTGAGTCACCTTTTGTGATGATCATTTATTAACCCTAAGCAAGAGTCACCATTTGTGATGATTAGCTTGATAAGCTTGACTTTTCAACTTCCCCAAAGGGCATCCTTAACGAAATGAATGAGTTTGGGCTGGTTAATGGGCCGAAATAAACTTTGAGAAATCGGCCCATAATTTGCTTTTTGGGCCGGCCCATTTTCGGAGGTCCAAAATCGCAAAAATCGCAAAATCGCCGAAATTCCCCCGAATTGCGTCGTTATTAATCTCCACCGTAAATATCTTCAAAATAACAAATTAAATAAGGAAAACATAAAAACTAAGATAATAACATTGCTAAACGTAAAGGAAATGCGTTAAGAAACGAGCATAAAATGCGTATATCAGTGCAGAGGCTCTCGACTGTGCAATGGGTCTCGTTCATCCGAAGATGAAGTCTGATTCCAGGAGGTCTAAGCATGCATAATCCGATATACCATCTATTTAAAGGATTATGTCGTATTTATTTAGTTCGTATTTAACCGTATTCATATGCACTTATGATTTACAGAGAGTACGCGAAATGATCATTCGGTAAATTTCTTGGACGTGCGGCCCGCGCGAAAATATATACCGACTACAATTCAGCTTAGTTACGTTTAGAAATGGTTAGTAGGAATAGAGATAACGCGAGAGGTAAGGACTAATATTTAGAACAACCCGAGGCTTACTCGTAAGAGTATATACTCCAATGTTGTTCCTAGAAACACCCCGAGGCTAACCAGTTACGGTATATACTCCAATGGTGTTCTATTGCTTAGATCCGAAACCCGGCACCAATCATAAACCCATTCACCATATCCAACAATCAGCCAAATTTGTGAGATAGTATATAATCTCAAGTTCTTAGTAAACTCCGCCCACAACCTCGTGCCCATAACTTCACTTAGGTTATGGCGTGTGGTGATGAAATCCACACATCATGAAGGGTTAAGGAGATAAACCAGAAAAAGAGGCACCACCTATTCCAAAGAACGAAACTTTATAACCAATACTCGTACTCAATGTAAATCAATTTAAGTACGTCTACGTTTTGATTGCGCCTATGATTTAAAAGGAATACACGACTTAGTTATTGAATAAATCTCTTGTCCGTGCGGCCCGCGCGAAAATGTATACCAACTATCGTTAATCCTCGTAATTGTTGGAAATGACCAGTTGGGATAGATGTAACGCGAGAGGTGAGAACTAATTTCTGGGAACAACCTGAGGCTAACTCGTAAGAGTATATACTCTAATGTTGTTCTTAGAAACACCCCGAGGCTTACTCGTAAGAGTATGTACTCCATTGGTGTTCTGTTTTCTTAGTTCAAAACCCGTCACCATTCATAACCCTTCTAGACATCATAACCAACTCTTACTCGAAATCACAAGATAGTATACAATCTCAAGTGTTTGTAAACTCCGCCCACAACCTCGTGCCCATAACTTCACTTAGGTTATGGCGTGTGGTGATGAAATCCACACATCACGAAGGGTTAAGGAGATAGACAAACAAAAGAGGCACCACCTATTCCATAGAGATTTATTTAATAACTAAGTACTACTACTCAAATTAAATCAAAGACTATCCTTTAACATGAAAATAAATTATGCAAGTGTAAAAAAAAAACTAAGTATCAATAAATTCGTCTAAGTAAAAGTATGCATTGTAAACATGTATGTAAATTTCTTTAAGTATAAACAAGAATGAACAAGTATGTACTTCGAAAATTTAGACATGCTTTTAATCACAAATGTACAACGAAATCATACAAAAAACATTCTAACTCCCCGGCAACGGCGCCAAAAATTGATACGCGCAAAACATGCATTCACGATAACACAAAGTCGACCCTAAAAACATCGATTACGCGCATTGCAATTTAAACCCTTCTTTTGTCATTTATAATATCGGCGAGTAGGGATCGTTTTTTATCCGGGGAATTAAGGGCGCATGCATGGTTTCGTTAATAAGCGGAAATGTAAATGTTTGGGGGGATTGGAAATTGGTTGTTTTAATCTACGAAATTAAAGTACACAACATGCAAACACAACTAAACTCTTAGGCATCTAACATGTTTTACTCATAGACAAGTTTCAACAATCAAGAAACTTAAAGTCTAATTATGCTTGCTAAAAATAAGAAGTTACACTACTAATTACATGTGATCATCTCATCTTATTAACCTACCCTTTTCATGTATCAAACCTTTTTGTAAGTTACGAAATTCATAACTTCTAACTAAATACACATGCTTAATAATTGAGTAGGAATGCAACTTAGCGTATAAACATCCTAAACAACTTACGATCATCGAAACATGCGAAAGAGAGGGACTTAGCGTATTTTCTAACACATGCATTCGAAGCTTTAAGATTGTATCAAACATGCATAAAAGGCTAGAAATCATAAACACATGCATATTACAAATCGGTTTAAACACATAAAACACAAATCTAAACTTGTTCTTCATTTGATACACAAATCTAAACTTGTTATTCCAATACATCAAAAGATTCAAATACAAAGCTAAAGAAATGAAAGTGAAGATCATGGTTACACTTTTTGTCTTGAGTGCTTGATGAACTACGGTGGAGATGGCTTTCCTTCACAAGGGACTTAGCGTATTGTGAGGGATGGAGGATGATAGCTTCGGCTTGGAGGAGGAGATGGATGCTTCGGTTTGGAATGGAGGAGGAGATGCTTCGGCTTGGAATGGAGGAGATGGATGCTTCGGCTTTGTGTGAACCTTCAAGTGTTTAATGGTGGAGGAGTATTTGTGTAGAGCTTTGGCTTAGTAAAATGAGTGATCTCTTGAATGGTTCAGCCTCCCTTGGTATTTATAGGCAAGGATGTTTGCCTTCTCTCTTCCACCTTGCCTCCTTCCATTAAATGCAAGCAATGATCAATATGGCAAGTCACCATGCAAGTCACCATGTGTGATCATCATTTACAAGCCCAAAGCAAGAGTCACCATGGCAAGTCATCTTTTGTGATGATCATTTATTAACCCTAAGCAAGAGTCACCATTTGTGATGATTAGCTTGATAAGCTTGACTTTTCAACTTCCCCAAAGGGCATCCTATGCCTCATGCTCCCATGCACCCAACGCAACAAGCACCCCCGGTCCAACATTTCACCAATCCGGACTACGACAAAATGCTTTCTCAAATGTGTGCTTCAACGCAAGTTCTTCTGGATGGACAAGCCAAGACGAAGGAGACATTAGATACTCATGGCCGTGATATCGGTGAAATGAAGAAGCAGATGGGCCAATTGGTGGACTTCATGGGCCAAATTCGGCAAACCGGCCAACTACCACCTCAAACCACTCCTAATCAACGAAATGTCAATGCCATTATCACTAGGAGTGGGAAGATACTAGAAGCACCAAAGACCATGAAATCTCATCTCAATGAAGTCACCATTGAGGACATAACCAACGAAGAGGATGATGAGATTGATCCAGCAACTCATAAGGCCGAGAAGAAGAAGGTGACACCTATTATCACCAAGGCACCATCCCCTCCACAACCCACCCTAATCAAAGGTAAAAACCCTATTCCTTCAAATACGGTTATTACTAATTCTCCGTTTGCTATTGCACCTTTCCCAAGCAGATTATCAAAATCAAAAAAGAAAGATGATCAATACGAAGATATCTTGGACATCTTTCGAAAGGTGCAAGTGAGCTTGCCCTTGATCGAGTGCATTAAGCAAGTGTCAATATATGCAAAGTTTCTAAAAGAGTTATGCACCCAGAGGAGGCAAACGCGAGAGAAGGAGGTTGTGAAGGTGAATGCAACCGTTTCGGCGGTCTTGCAGCGTCGGCTACCCCCAAAATTGAAGGATCCAGGGAGTTTTTCAGTTCCCTGCGTAATTGGTGACAGAAGGTTCGACGATGTAATGCTAAACCTAGGTGCATCAATAAATGTAATGCCGTATCATTTATATGCATTTATGAATCTAGGTGAACTAAAAACTGATAATGTCATCATACAATTAGCCGATCGCACTAATAAGTACCCTAGGGGGTACATTGAGGATGTTCTTGTGCAGGTCAATCAACTCATTTTTCCAGCTGATTTCTACATCATGGACATGGAGGAGAGCACTCTAAACACCACGACATTGTTACTAGGGCATCCCTTCATGCGGACCGCAAGAACTAAAATTGACGTTTTTGAAGGAACTCTCTCAATGGAAATTGATGGAGAGTTGGTCGAGTTCAGCATCATTGATGCTATGAAATACCCTTCTTCAAGTTTAAATGCTTGTTATTCAATTGACATTCTTGACTCTATTTCACAGGAGCATTTGGACACCATTGGAGAAGACGAACTTGACATAGCCATACAACTTGGGGATGAAGCCCTTTTCGATGCTTTAATAGAGCTTTTGGTGCCTCGAATTCAAGAAATGGCTATGGCATTAAATAAAGCTCCACGTTATGTAAGTAATCCTCCTCCAATTCCAATTATATTTGGTACTAATGAATTGGTTCCTTCCATTGTTAAGGCACCCGAATTAGAACTTAAGGTGCTACCGGATCATCTGAAATACGTCTACTTGGGAGACAATGAGACACTTCCGGTAATCATCTCAGCCATATTAGAAGTGGACCAAGAGGAGAAGCTTATTCGAATGCTTCAAAGATACAAACCTGCCATAGGTTGGACGCTAGCGGACATTAAAGGAATCAATCCGGCAACATGTGTTCATCGGATTTTTTTAGAAGATGGCGCCAAACCTACTCGTGAAGCCCAAAGACGACTCCATCCTCCGATGATGGAATTCGTTAAGAAGGAAGTAATCAAACTTCTTGATTTTGGAGTTATTTATCCGATTCCGGACAGCCGATGGGTCTCACCCGTTCAAGTTGTTCCTAAGAAATCCGAGATCACCGTTGTGAAGAATGCAGAAAACGAGCTTGTACCTCAACGAACAATCACGGGACATCATGTTTGCATCGACTATAGGAAGCTCAATGCCGCCACGCGAACGAACCATTTTCCTCTACCATTCATCGATCAAATGCTGGAGAGATTGGCTGGCCATGCATTCTATTGCTTCCTGGACGGATACTCCGGGTACAACCAAATAAGCATCGCGGAAGAGGATCAAGAAAAAACCACGTTCACCTGCCCATTTGGAACGTTTGCCTATCGCCGCATGCCATTTGGTCTTTGCAATGCACCAGGTACCTTTCAACGTTGCATGTTATCTATTTTTTCTGACTACGTCGAAAATATCATAGAAGTCTTTATGGATGACTTTAGCGTAGTTTTTGCCCTTGATAAATTCCGTTCTTATTTACTTCAAACCAAAGTTATCATTTATACTGACCATGCAGCTCTGAAGTACTTAATGATGAAGAAGGATGCAAAACCAAGGCTAATTTGTTGGATCCTCTTACTCCAAGAATTCGACATCGAAATAAAAGACAAGAAGGGAGTGGACAACGTAGTGGCTGACCACCTTTCTCGGTTGGTGAAAGAACAAGAAGCCGTGGTCATCGACGAGAATTTTCCGGATGAACAGCTCTTCGGAATTCAATCAAATACTTCTGAAACGCCATGGTATGCGGATATAGTCAATTATTTAGTAGCCGGTGAGTTTCCATCCTCTATGCATAGTGTTCAACGTGAAAAACTTAGGAAGAATGCTAGGACTTTTATTTGGGATGAACCCTACTTATGGAAACAATGTTCAGATTTAGTCATTCGTAGGTGTGTTCCGGATAGTGAATTTAAGTCAATTCTTGAGTTTTGTCACAATGAAGCATGCGGGGGACATTTTGGTTCTAGGAGGACAGCCCTAAAAATTTTAGATTGCGGATTCTTTTGGCCTAGTTTATTTCACGATGCTCATGCATTCTGTGCTGCATGTGATAGGTGCCAAAGATTCGGTAATTTAGGACCTAGAGATCAGATGCCACAAACTTATATGCTTAATGTCAAAATTTTTGATATTTGGGGCATTGATTTTATGGGACCTTTTCCTCCATCGAACGGTTTTACTTACATTTTACTCGCAATAGATTATGTTTCTAAATGGGTGGAAGCAAAAGCCACCCGAACTAATGATTCGCGAGTTGTTGCAGATTTTCTGAAGGCTAACATTTTTTCAAGGTTCGGAATGCCACGCGTTCTACTAAGCGATGGAGGTAGCCATTTTTGCAACAGGACGGTAGAAGCTTTAATGAGGAAGTATGGAGTTACACATAAGGTTTCGACACCTTACCATCCTCAAAACAAACGGAATGGCTGAAGTTTCCAACCGTGAGATCAAGAAGATCTTGGAGAGAACCGTTCGTCCGAATCGAAAGGATTGGAGCCAGTGTTTAGATGATGCATTATGGGCTTACAGGACTGCCTACAAGACTCCCATCGGCATGTCACCTTTTCGATTAGTTTATGGGAAGGCATGTCATCTTCCGGTAGAGCTGGAGCATAATGAAAGGACCCAACCCTGATTTAGCTTCCTAAATCGGAATCAAACCCTTCCGAAAACACGAACCACCAAAAAAATTTTTGAAAATTTGGGCAGAGTTTCGTTACTAGCGTGGAATTACCATTACCTGCACGGGAAAATACACTTCATCCTATGCCACAAAAAGCAAACCGTGGGCACCAATCCCATCCGGATTTCTCAATATATCAACAGTAAAGTATATCAATAAATATATCTATACTTTACTGAAATCCGGTATAAAATCGTATAACATATACCACAGAAAGCTCAGAGCGACATCTAATACATAATCGTATACGCATACCACAGTAGGTAGAACAATAAACCTACTGGATGAAACAAAGTAGCTCGAGCACTATGCCTCCGACCACGACGTGCGACACCAGAGCCTGAACTGCAAACTGGACAAGGAAACCGAAAAGCCCAGGGGAAAGACAATAAACACGTTAGAGTGAGTGGACGAAAATAAATGTCTTTCACCAGTTAAATATATGTTTAAAATAACATATGCGAGTCCAGGTAAATAAAAACAACAAGTACACGAGATAAAACCATAATCCTCCAGCGTACTGAGCATGCAAGTATAAATCCCACGGGGTCACTCATGGACACACACCGTGCTAGTACAGTTCGAATCCCGAGGTCCTGAGTCCCAGTGATTCTAAGCCAGAAATGGCCTCGGTTCCGGGGAAACGCCCCTCACCGATCAGGTAGGGATAACGACGCCCCTCCTGGATGGCCTACCATCGGGGATCAACCGAGAGGCAAGTGTATCGATACAACAACGTAACCAAGACTGTACGCTGTGAAAACCAAATCATAATAGTTCGATGCAAATGCATGAAACAACATATAAGTATATGCATATTCGTATACGTATATCCGTATAAATATAATCGTATAATCGTAAAACACATGCTCATGTAATCCGAAATCTCATACGCATGCTCAAGTTCGAAAATCATATAAATGACTCGCAAGAATTCCGTGAAAAAAAATTGTCCACTCAAAGACTGGCATAACGCGATACGCGTTAACCCGTGATCCGGCGGAATGTCCCTCGCCAAACAAACGATCACGAACCCCTGAATATTCACAAAGTCCATTATTCAAAGTCATAACCCGACAATACAAATCAAATCATGAGAAACCACCGTTCTCAGAAACACGTAATTCAAAGTCGACGAATCGTCGAAAATCCGTATATAATACCTCAATACCTCGCTTTACGTTCAGACGCTCAACTCGAAAAACGAACCTCCCCACTGCAATCGGAGCGCGATTTCGAGTCAAATGACATGCAACTTGTCGAAAGTCCAAAAAAGTCATACTTTGACCGTTGACCGCATTCCACGGCGGCGGCGCCGCCGACCGAAGAATTTCACGGCAGAGCAACCCCTATTCCACTCAAAATCACCCACTGAGCAACTTTGTTAACTGCAACGAAGGCCAATTCTCACTCTAACATGGTCAATTTCATGTAAAACCGAATTATCTCACAAATTGCAAATCCAAAATTCTCCATGTACAAATCGAATTAGAACACCATACTTACATGGTTTGAATCCTTGAGAGGAGAGCTACAAAACCCAGTCCTTGTTTGAGCTCAACTCAGCACGAAACGAAAACCACCATTAAACCAAAAATTCACAAACTTTGATTCAAGCTTTCTCTCTCCACCGTCCACCTCGCCATGAACGGTGGCCGGCATCCACACAGGGCAGCCAAGCCGAGTCCAAAGAGGTAAGGATCAAGCCCAAAGGTCGCCGGAAAGTCCCTCACCGCCAGCGAGCCGTACGGCGTCGGCCACCACCTCCACAGCTCGGTCAAACCGAGTCAAACGTGGTCAACCAATTTAATTCCAGCTTTTGACTTTCCCAAAGGGGAAACTGCCATATATAGACATTCCCAATTAGGAAACCCCATAATTCAAATTTCGATAAACTTCAAACACGCGTAATTTCCTCGTCGTAATTCCGATTGCGATAATTCTCGCGGCCACAAACTCGTCTCGACATATTCTTCTAATATCACCCGAAGTCAAACACCTCAGCCAATCGGATAAAAAGTCAACCATTCAACCAAACACATATTTAATCGACTAAACAAAAAATAAACGGAAATATTCGCAACTAATTCTTCGTAACTCAAAATCATGCTCCAGAAGTTCCGACAAACTCGAAATTAAATTCTGAACAACTTCCGTGAAGAAGCCGAAACCAAATTCTCGTCCGGTAATTTAGTCGTGAACAAACCTGCCATTTAAATCTGTTTCAGTCGAAACTTCAAATATTCATAACTAATTCCTCGGTCGTCCAAATAACGATCCGGAACCGCCCACGAACTCGAAATCACATGTACTATGACTCTCGAGAAGAGACTCAGCTCCAATTCTCGGCCAATATTTAAGTCGTTAAGAAGCTGGCGGTTTCAACATTTTCGTAACTCTGCGACTATGCGACTTAACTGCTGATTCTGTTTCAGGTCGTCACAAATCCACCCCCCTTAGAAAAATTTCGACCTCGAAATTTCTGAGTCTGCCGACTAAAAGTAGGAGCACTGCCTCTGCATACTGCTCAACTCTCCAGCGACAATATCGACTGAACAACTCTAATAACAAACTCCCCAATAGGAGATAACTCCGAACTGAAATTCCTGTACCCACAAATCACAAATCTGAACTGGCTCCACACAAGCGCTAAGTGTTCCTGCATAAGGAACAGATCGGTACACAACACGTAGCAAACCTGAAACACAGTTCCACCACATGGAACACAACTCACATAAAAGCTAACACTATAAGCGACGTCAAACTATACGGCACAACACACACTCGCCTATGACCACATACGGATCAAACCAACATGGCTAATCACAACACAGTCTACACACACCAACATAACTCAAACATCAAACTCAAGCATGTATCAGCCCATTTCCGCTAACCTGACAGTCTGTGGTAACACATTCCACAAAATCAAAGTCAAACATCAACTCAAACTCAAACCAAACTCGCTCCAACACAATGGAGTACAACATCGTCTCTCAAACTGGTACTGCAAAACAGCAGAAACCACTGGTCCCGAATCCTCCGGAACTGCAATACCAAGGTCCACAACATGCCCTCCAAGGCCTAAATAGTCCTCGAAGATCGCTCGCCAATCTGAGGATGAGAACCGGTACTAACTCGTAATCTGGTCCCCAAACCTCGCTGCAACTCTCGTCAACACTCTGTCGTAGCTGATTGTCTCGATCAGCGAACTGGAACATAAGCACATCACGTAGATGACTAAACAACGGGTACCACAAACCCAAATGCGTACAAACACACACAAACACAGCAACAATCGCCACATCTAATCGGAAATTCCAAATGCCTGTAACTCTCCGGCAAGTCTCTGTTTCCAAGCCATCGCCTGTCGACAAATGTGGCATCTGCACACACAACCCACTACATTACTCTTCATGTTGCATCATGAGTAATAAACTCGAAGTATCTGACACATCTCCGCATCACTAGCGCCAAATGGGCGCAAAACCACGAGCCTCAACATCATCACACTCGAACTTAGCTCTCGTAGCCCAAAAATTCGGCTAACATGGAAACTTGAGCCACACACACACAGGAAACACTGAAATCCCGACACTCGACTGAATGCATCAGCAACAACATCCCAAACGGATGGTCAAAGTACAATCTCTAGTCTTCCTCGTACAAACTCAAAGGTACAACCTTAGTCGTGAGTCGACCCCATCCATCTACACTGCCTCAAGCCCAAATCTGGCCGAAAATGCAAGTGGATGTAACTCAAGTGATCAGTGTACGTCCTACACCGCGCTACACGCCATAGCTGTAGTGTCTCGAACTCTCCGATGCTAACATAAAGACAGCTACACCCTAATCATACATAGGATACATAGCTACATAAAGTTTCCACTGTCCGAATCATGTGCCACCGCTCTGCTATACAGCATCAAGGCACAACCAAACCCAAACCTCGATGCATCGCCGTAATCCACGAACTTGTCGCAGTCGCCAGGTAAGGTCAAAACCGAAGCAACGGTCAACCACCTTGCAGGAGTAAGTAACTCTCCTTGCGTGCATCGAACCACTCGAACTTGATGCCTACTTCGTCAATCCGGAAAGTGAAGCGGCAATCCGGGAAAATCCTGCACAAGCCGTCAGTACAAGCCTGCCAAACCCAAGAGACCCCTGATCTCTGGTACAATGGTAGGGCAATCCCCAAAACAACTCGGCTTCTAACTAGTTAGGGTCCACGCCAACTCCCTCGGCTGACATCACACAGCCCGAAATCTTCACGCTAATCGGCCACAATTCACATTGGCTGAACTTCACAAGTAACTGATCATCTCACGAAGTCCGCAAAACCGCTCGTAATTGCTTCAGGTATTGGTCCACACTCCTAGAGTGAATCAAAATGTTGCTGACAAACATGGCCGCAACTCGTCCAGAAACCATCTGAACATCTGGTCCATCGAGTTCACACGATTTACAGGGCATAGGTCAACCAAACAGTGTGACCAAGAACTCATAATGCCCGCACCAAGATCCGAAAGCCAACATAGCCACATCTGACTCATCAAACCTCCACTGATGGTATCCGGATCCGAAATCAATCTTCAACAAGACTGAAACTCTCACAAGCTGATCAAACCACTCGTCAATCCGAAGCGGAGGATACTCGCTCTCCTCTGAAGCGAATCGGGCTTCCGGTAGTCAATGCACCACCACGTCGAATCATCCAACATCCGTACAAACAATGCAAGAGCACACCACGCAACACGTGAGGGCGGATGAAATCTTCTCCAGTAACTCCTGGAGTTGAAACTGTAGCTCTAACAGCTCCGCTGGTTCCGAACGACAAGACGTAGGTAAAATGAGTCCAGTGCCCGGTACAAGCTCAATGGTGTAGTCAATCTCCCGAACTGGAGAAACACCTGGTAACTCCTCCGGAACAACACCTGGAAACTCGGAAACCACCACAATGTCACCAATGTCGGATACAGCAACCGTAGTATCCACAACATGAGCTAAACAACAACACATTCCGTCTCCACCATCCGCTCGACCATCACCGCGAAACAGTATCTCGATAAAATCTGGTCGTCGAAACACAACCTCCTCCTCGAGGCACTCGAACACAGCCAAATGCGTCGTCAGCAAATCCATACTCACAATCACAACAAAACTACAATGTCCAGCTATAACAGATCCGCGGCTAATCCATATCCTCCAACAAGGATCTTGCGACCTCCGGATGGATACAACACTCTCCAAAACCTCGGAAGTGGAAATGCAGGTACAATAGCCATGGATATCAAACAACAGTGACATCGGAGAAAAATCTATCCTCAAACAAGGTCATGGCACGAACTCGAACATGCCCAACTAGTCGCCCACATCATATGCGACTTGCTGAATATGATATACGCATTTTATGCTCGTTTCTTAACGCATTTCCCTTTACGTTTAGCTATGTTATTATCTTAGTTTTTATGTTTTCCTTATTTAATTTGTTATTTTGAAGATATTTACGGTGGAGATTAATAACGGCGCAATTTGGAGGAATTTCGGCGATTTTGCGATTTTTGCGATTTTGGACCTCCGAAAATGGGCCGGCCCAAAAAGCAAATTATGGGCCGATTTCTCAAATCTTGTTTCGGCCCATTATCAAGCCCAAACCCATTCATTTTGGCATGGAAGCCTTTTGGTGAAGTTGAAAAGTCAACAATATCAAGCTTTGTGACTCATTTTAGTGACTAAGCTTTGTGATCATCACAAAAGATGACTTGCCATGTGACTTGCCATGGTGACTCTTGCTTAGGGTTTATAAATGGTGACTTGCATGGTGACTCTTGCTTAGGGTTCACAAATGATGATCACAAAAGGTGACTAAGGGAGTGACTTGCCATATTGATCATTACTTGCATTAAATGGAGGGAGGCAAGGTGGAAGAGAGAAGGCAACATCCCTTGCCTATATAAGAGAGGAGGCTGGCCATATATTATGCATCACTCAAATTACTAGCCAAAGCTCTACACAAATACTCTTCCACCATAAACACTTCAAGGATTCTCAAGCAAAGCCGAAGCACATCTTCTCCATCCAAGCCGAAGCAATCCTCCTCCATCCAACACAATACGCTAAGTCCCTTGTGAAGGAAATCCATCTCCACCGTAGATCATCAAGCATTCAAGACAAATGGGTTTACAATTTAATTGTGTCTAAATTAGTGTTTTTCAGAGTCTTTAGGACGCCCTTAACTAGTCGATGATGAAATTAGATCAACACGAACACATATGGCGTATGAATCACATGCATCGAATTCTTGTGCTAATTGAGATATTCTATATGTTTTTAACATGTAGTAGATATGAATTGCAAACCATGGTACAGAAATCGCATGCTTGAATAAGTTTTTAATCATATGAACCCTATGTGAGCTTTTGAGCTATCTGTTCTTTATTCGAGTGAATGTACATCCATTTCGTAGCTACTAGCTTATATATGCCTCATTTGATTGCTTGCCATAGATTTTAATGAATTAGAGAATGCTAGAACTTACTCATGTCAATTTGCAAAGCTTTTAAGTTGATACATACTTTGATTTCGGAAATGATTAAAGGCATTTAGGATTTTCCACCACATTGCCATATATCCATGTATCCCATTTGTACGCACAAGTTGCGACACCCCTAGATAAACCAATTGAGCCCACGTTAAGCTTTTCTTTCATCACCATATATACCTAAACACTTACCCTAGTATAGAATATCCTTACCCTTGTTCCGGAAACTTGGTGAGAATTTTTCGAAACTAGCACATAAGATTATGGTTTGGTAGGAAAGATTAAAAGAGTTAATGTGAGTAAGGGGAAAGACTTGTCCAAATAGCTAAAAAAGTATGAGATTGCCAAAAAGAAAAGAAAAAAAATTATATTTGAGAGAATGAAAAGAAAAAAATATTATTATTATCTCTCATGGCAATATGTTGTGTTCTAAAGTAGAAACCAATTGGATTAACGTCCCCCTTATTTGCGGATTTGGAGATTACGACAAATTGAAGGCCCAAAAATAGAACAAATATGGCCTTTGTCCTGTCCGAAAAGCTCAAAGGGTAGTTTAAATTGAAGTATACATGGTAACATTCGAGTGGAGATGGAGGACGAATATGGTGCTAGACTAAGTCGTTGGAACGTTTTTATCACCACATATCTAAATTTCGAATGCCTTAGCCTTAACCCCATTACAACCTCACTAAAAGTCCTTTATGATCCTTAAAATGAGTAGCTTTCAATTAGTAGAGTAAGTTGCATGAGTAAGCTTATGGTTTTGGTTCATTTGTGCAAGTAATTAACTCCATTCATGAGGTTTTCGTTTAAATTTATATACACTTTAAGTGAACCCTTTTTCATGAGTGAAAAATATGATGAGTGCATCCTTGTGAGTTGATTAAACCTTTATTCAAAGCATGCACAGCTATAACATAACCATTGTTTTTTTTCTATGTCTTACTTGTTCATTACATAATTATATCGCAATTATCTCATGAATTCGTTGAGCATACAAGTTGAAATTCATGTGAGCCATCACCATATACTTATGCAAATTCTGAGACAAATTTTAGCTAAGGGCTTAGTTATGTTCTTTCCTTTGTTTTAAATTCCTAGGGAGTCTTAGTTTAACTTAGTGTTTGCTAAGGGACTAGCAAAGTCTAAGTGTGGGGGAATTTGATATACGCATTTTATGCTCGTTTCTTAACGCATTTCCCTTTACGTTTAGCTATGTTATTATCTTAGTTTTTATGTTTTCCTTATTTAATTTGTTATTTTGAAGATATTTACGGTGGAGATTAATAACGGCGCAATTTGGAGGAATTTCGGTGATTTTGCGATTTTTGCGATTTTGGACCTCCGAAAATGGGCCGGCCCAAAAAGCAAATTATGGGCCGATTTCTCAAATCTTGTTTCGGCCCATTATCAAGCCCAAACCCATTCATTTTGGCATGGAAGCCTTTTGGTGAAGAGGAAAAGTCTTGTTTTGCAACCTTTGAAGAGGCAAAGTCAACAATATCAAGCTTTGTGACTCACCTTGGTGACTCTTGCTTGCATTAAATGAAAAGATGACTTGCCATGGTGACTTGCATGGTGACTCTTGCTTAGGGTTCATCAATGGTGACTTGCATGGTGACTAAGGGTGTGACTTGCCATATTGATCATTGCTTGCATTTAATGGAAGGAGGCAAGGTGGAAGAGAGAAGGCAACATCCCTTGCCTATATAAGAGAGGAGGCAGCCATAAAACAGATCATCTCTCATTTTACAAGCAAAAACTCTACACAAATACTCCTCCACCATAAACACTTCAAGGATTCTCAAGCAAAGCCGAAGCACATCTTCTCCATCCAAGCCGAAGCAATCCTCCTCCATCCAACACAATACGCTAAGTCCCTTGTGAAGGAAATCCATCTCCACCGTAGATCATCAAGCATTCAAGACAAAAAGTGTAACCATGATCTTCACTTTCATTTCTTTTGCTTTGTATTTGAACCTTTTGATGTATTGGAATACATTTATGTATCAAATGAAGAACAAGTTTAGATTTGTGTTTTATGTGTTTAAACCGATTCATAAGTTGCATGTGTTTATGATTTCTAGCCTTTTATGCATGTTTGATACAATCTTAAAGCTTCGTAAGCATGTGTTAGAAAATACGCTAAGTCCCTCTCTTTCGCATGTTTCGATGATCGTATGTTGTTTAGGATGTTTATACGCTAAGTTGCATTCCTACTCAATTATTAAGCATGTATATTTAGTTAGAAGTTATGAATTTCGTAACTTACAAAAAGGTTTGATGCATGAAAAGGGTAGGCTAATAAGATGAGATGATCACATGTAATTAGTAGTGTAACTTCTTATTTTTAGCAAGCATAATTAAACTTTAAGTTTCTTGATTGTTGAAACTTGTCTATGAGTAAAACATGTTAGATGCCTAAGAGTTTTAGTTGTGTTTGCATGTTTTTGTACTTTAATTTCGTAGATTAAACAACCAACTTCCAATCCCCCCAAACATTTACATTTCCGCTTATTAACGAAACCATGCATGCGCCCTTAATTCCCCGGATAAAGAACGATCCCTACTCGCCAATATTACAAATGACAAAAGAAGGGTTTAAATTGCAATGCGCGTAATCTGTGTTTTTAAGTTAACGTGAATGCATGTTTTGCGCGTATCAATGCACCCTCAATCCCCGGTTAAGAACGATACCCTATTTACCAATGCTACATCTACACCAAAGGGTTTTAATTGTTTATGCGTTTTTGTTGATTGTTAAGTGTTAATTTAATGGTTGCAAAGTCGCGTATCAATTTTGGCGCCGCTGCCGGGGATTGTAAAGAATTGTGTGTTTATGCTTGTAAATATGTGAAATTGTGTAAATAAGTGTATATATAAAGTGTCGAAATTTTTATACATGTTCATAATACGTTCCATTCTAACTTTTTGTTTTTCCAGCCATGTAAATATGTGAAATTGTGTAAATAAGTGTATATATAATGTGTCGAAATTTTTATACATGTTCATAATACGTTCCATTCTAACTTTTTGTTTTTGCAGCCATGTAAATAGGTACATATTAAAGGAAGTCTTCGATTTACATTGAGTACGCACGTTTGGGCGATTAAGTCTCACTCATTGGAATAGATGGCGTCTCTTTTTCTTGTTTATCTCCTTAACCCCTCGTGATGTGTGGATTTCATCACCGCACACCATAACCTAAGTGAAGTTATGGACATGAGGTTGAGGGCGGAGTCTACAAGGACTTGAGGGAATGTCTTTCTCGAAATTTTGGCTGAATGTCGGACATGGTGTCTAGAAACGGTTTATGACTGGTGACAGGCTTTGGATCTAAGAAAGACTTGCATCAATGGAGTATATACCAATGATCCGGTAAGTGGATGAAAACTTGTCTTTGAGTAAGAAATCTTTGGTAACTTGGTGTCTAGAAGGTGACGGTTTCTATGACGGGTTCTGGATCCGAGATCTCAAATCGGTCCTGCCTCTCGTGGTCTCTCTTGCCAACTGGCCAAGCTTATTAAAGTTGCCCAAAGAAGACAAGGACTAAATATACTTTCCATGATCGGTAAGCCTCGGGATGCATCGTCGAAATTAGTCCTACCTCTCGCGTTATCTCTATCCCCAACTGGCCATGTTTTTCGATTGAACCAAGGCCGATTGATTGAGAATGCACATTTTATCGCGCGGGTCGCACGTCCAATGAAAGACCTAAAGGCTAAACGAACGTATTCTCTTTAAATTGAAGGCGAAAATCAATGAACAAAATACTTGTGCATATTACTTGTAAATTTCATGTGCATTCTAACTTGTAAAGAATTAACCACGTTGCATATAGCTTGCATAACCTGCCGGCGGCTTTGTGATGCTCGGATTTCATCACCGGGTACCCTAACCTAAGTGAAGTTAGGGACATGAGGCCAAACGTATGGTCACGTTGCATCATGTATTTAGCACGTAACTTTGTGTGTTTTCTGCAGGTTCTAACATTTTCTCTTATGCATTCACTTCATATTTCACTTAGGTTCTTGTTTGATGCATTTGAATGACGATTTAATTGTTTTGAGCATGAATTTGAATGAAACGTGGTGTGCTTGCATTACTCTACTTGTATATATATATATATATATGTTTCTAAATCTTTGCATTGTAAATATGCCTAATTTTGCAGAAAACGTGTAAATTGAGTCTTAACTTATTCTATCAACTTTGCATTCATTTTAGGGAGTCTAAAGCCTTGCATTCACGTTTACAATTCTTGAAGTGTCTTAACTTAGTGTTTTACAGCTTTCGTGTGTTTTTGGTGTGTTTTTGGTTTGTTTTTCTTCGTGTGATTTGTTTTGGTGTGATTTTGTGTGTTTTTCTTGCTTTCTTTTAATTTTCAACGTTTTTGGTTAGCGTCTTGCATTACTTGTATATTTTTTTGATACTAACACTATTTTGAGGAAGAAGACTTAGAAGAAGATCCGGCCACTAAAGAAGCCGAGAAGAATGTAGCTCCTCACGCCACCAAGGCACAACCCTCATCATCACAATCTGCCCCAAACAAAGGTATTAACTCTATCCCTTCAAGTTTGGTTAATACTAATGCTTCGTTTGCTCGTGCACCATTCCCCCATAGGTTGACGAAATCTAAGAGAGATAATCAATACGAAGACATCTTGGACATCTTTCGGAAGGTGCAAGTAAATCTGCCCTTGATCGAGTGCATAAAGCAAGTGCCTATCTATGCGAAATTTCTCAAAGAGTTATGCACCCAACGAGAGCGAAGGAGGTTGTGAAGGTGAATGCAACTGTATCAGCAGTTTTACAGCGTCGGTTACCCCCCAAATTGAAGGATCCGGGGAGCTTTTTTGTTCCTTGCGTGATTGGTGACAACAAATTCGAAGATGTTATGCTAGACCTTGGTGCATCCATTAACGTAATGCCTTATTACTTATTTGCATCCATGGATCTAGGCGAGCTCAAACAAGACAACGTCATCATTCAGCTAGCCGACCGTTCGCATAAGTATCCTAGGGGATACGTTGAAGATGTTCTTGTGCAAGTCAACAACCTGATTTTTCCAGCGGATTTTTACATTGTTGACATGGAGGAGAGTCCTTTGAACACCACGCCATTGCTTCTTGGACGACCTTTCATGAGGACTGCAAGAACGAAGATTGATGTTTTCAAGGGAACATTTTCCATGGAGATTGATGGAGAAAAGATTGAATTCAACATATTAGATGCCATGAAGGTTCCCAAGGCAAGTGTCAATGCTATCTTTTCGATGGATATGGTAGAAGAGGCTGCTCAACAACACTTAGACACCATTGGAGATGATGTGCTAGACATTGCCATACAAGAAGGAGCGGGGCTGACTCGACTTGGAGATGAAACCCTTTTTGATGCACTTATCGAGATTTTGGAGCCTAGAATCCTTGAGATGGCTATGTCACTCAATGAGGCTCCACGGATTGTTAATAGGCCACCTCCAATTCCGTTGGCCTATGGAGAAAACAAGCTTGTTCCATCCGTAATCAAGGCACCGGAGTTAGAACTCAAAGTGTTACCGGCTCATTTGAAGTATGCTTACTTGGGAGAGAATGACACTTTGCCGGTTATCATTTCATCATCAGTGGAGGAAGAATCTCTATTCGAACCGGCCACATCAAATGAATGAAGAACTCTCAAGTCAAGGCTGTAAGATGGTAAAAAACAAGCGCTTGTTGGGAGGCAACCCAATGGAGGAAATCGTCAAGGCTTTGTTCTCTCCTCCCTTATCTTTTTAATTTCATTGCTTATTTACTTTCCTTAGCTAAATTTTTCGTGGGTGTCTCCCTTCATACGAAATTCTATGATTCCCTTAAATACATTGAGGACAATGTAGAGTTTAAGTGTGGGGGAGGGGTTTACAACTTTATTTGAGTCGTAAAATGTCAAAATCGGGCGGACAATGGAACTTTCCGGCGGATGATGCCCTAAAAAAAAATTATTTTATGTCTTTCTATTTAACTTAGGATTTTTAAAGAGTCTTTCTCATTTTTAGGATGCCCTTAGTTAGTCTATGATGAAAATGGACGGAAAAAGAATACATATGGCGGTGAACAAGCACTAAACTAATGATAAGGGAGATATTTTGATTGTCATAACATGTAGTGGATATGGTTTGATTAAACATGGTATAGAATTCGCATGTTAGAATAAGTTTTAAATCATACAAACCTAAAAGTGAGTTTTTGAGCCTACATTATTTCATTTGAGAGTGAATTTCGTGCATATGGTTTTCAAAAACAAAACATGCCTCATCTAATTGCTTGCCATAGATTTTAATGAACTTGAGATTACTAGAACTTACTCATGTAGATTTACAACGCTTTTAAGTTGATATATGCTCTGATTTTGGATATGATTAAAGGCAAATTAGGTTACCACCACTTAAACCAAATGGCCTTGTGTCCCATTGTGCGCACGAGTTGCGACACCCTTAGATTACCCCTTTTGAGCCCACGTTTAGCGTTTTCTTTCATTCACCACATACATATCTAAACACTTAGCCTAGTGTAGAGTTCCTACCCTCGTTCTAAGGACTTGGTGAAGAATTTCGAAGCTAGCACAATGAAAGTGGCGTGAAGATGATTAAAAGATGTGTGTATAGGGATAGACTTGTCCAACAAATTTTGTATTTGAATGCCAAAATTTTCGAGATAAAAAAAAAGAAAAAGAAGAAAAATGTATAAAGATCTCGAGGCATTGTATTTAGATTGTATAAGTTTGGATTAATGTCCCCTATACTTATGAATTTGGAGATTGCTACGAATTGAAGGCCCAAAAGTGAAGAAATATGGCCTTTGTCCTGTTCATAAAGCTCAAAGGAAGTTGAGAATGAAGTTAGGGCCCAAAAAGATGAAAATTGGCCCCCGATCTTGAAGTTTGACACAAGAAGAAGTGTAGAAAGGATGAGCCACAAATTTGAAGAATTCTAAGTGCTAAACTAAGTCTTTAGAACGTGTTTTACACCACCACTTATCTAAATTTCGAATGCCTTAGCCTTAGCCTCATTACAACCTTTCTAAAGTCCTTTGTGATCCTTAAGATGAGTAGCCTTCAATTGGTTGAGTAAGTTACATGAGTAAGCATATGGTTTGGTTCATTTGTGCAAGTTATTATGAGGTATTTCGATGCAATAAATATACATTTTGAGTGAACCTCTTTTCATGAGTGAAAATATGATGAGAGCATCCATGTGAGATTGATTTAAACTTTTTCGAAACATGCATAGCTTTAACTTCACCATTGTTTTCTCCAAGTCCTACTTGTTCATGACATGATCATATTTCTCTTATCTCTCAAAATTTTTTGAACTTTTCACTATGAAATCTTGTGACTCCATCGCCATATACTTAAGAAAATTTCTGAGACAAATTGTGCTAAGGGTATAGAAGTTGTTTATTTATTTGAGTCCATGAAATTTGTTCAACGTGGAGGTTAGCTCTAACGTTGGTTTATATTTTTAGTCTTTCTTTATTTAGTATTTGCTAGGGACTAGCAAAGTCTAAGTGTGGGGGAATTTGATTTACGCATTTTATGCTTGATTCTTAACGTCTTTCTCTTTACATTTAGCTTTGTCTTGACCTTAGTACTATCATTTCTTACTTACTTTGTTGTTTTTAGGTTTTGAATAAAGGAGTGCAATAAAAGAGGTGAAATGAAGCTTAAAACGCAGAAATTGGAGGTTTCCTAATTCGCTTAGGAAAAGTGGTGTTTCCTACTTTGACTAGGATTCCTACTCGGGTTAGGAATGCAAATGGTTCGACAACTCGGAAAATTTCGCGGAGCTGAAAAATGAAGTTTCCTAAATCAACTAGGAATGACGTGGCGAAATGTCTGAGACGCGCAAAATGGTTGAGAATTGGTATTCATAAAAGTTACTAAAATAGTATGCACAAATGGTTTCCCAAATGAAGAACGAATACATTTCTCCTAAGTGGACCAGGAAAGATCAAGTCGGCAAGCATTTATGGAAAGAAGTCATGGCCGAAATATTGAGATCATACTTACCACATTTGAAGACCAAATATCTTGAATATATTGAAGAATTTCAGCAAGGAGTATATTTCCTTGGAAATCAAGAAAGAAATATCTAGAGTGGAATAAGGAAAGAAGATCTCAGAACAGACCTGTAACTTCAAGAGGCCACCGAAGTCGCAATTCAACTCCAAAATATGGATTTTATAGCTCTTTGAATAAGCTTTCCAACGAGTCCAAAATCATAATTTTCAGAGCTCTAGAACTCCCGGAATACACAAAGGAAGACAGGCTGTCAGTTCTACCCGGGTAAACTAGGAATCCCTAGTTTGGAGAGGAAAGTTGGAATTCTTCTGAAGCATCTCTCATCATTCTGAAGCATTCTGAAGCATCTCTCATCATACAGCCGAGCTCCTGTCCACAAACACTTTGAGTATGATGAGTTGATCAATGTGTATATATGTAATTAAACTTTATTTAAAGTTTTAGTAAGCATGTTTAGGATTCTATGTTCTTGTTTGTTTTGCTTGTCTATGAGTTTAAGTATGTTAGAACTTAGAAGCCAACGATGTGTTTGCTATGCCATGTTCTTGTCTTTATTTTCGTAGATATTAAACAACCTTTTCAAACCCCCCTTTCAAACCATAGCGTAAATATACATGCACCCTCAATCCCCGGTTAAGAACGATACCCTATTTACCAATGTGATACGTGCAAAACATGCATTTAACGTTAACACAAAGTAGACCCTAAAAACACCGATTACGCGCATTGCAATTTAAAACCCTTCTTTTGTCATTATAATATTGGCGAGTAGGGATCGTTCTTTATCCGGGGAATTAAGGGCGCATGCATGGTTTCGTTAATAAGCGGAAATGTAAATGTTTGGGGGGATTGGAAGTTGGTTGTTTAATCTACGAAATTAAAGTACATAACATGCAAACACAACTAAAACTCTTAGGCATCTAACATGTTTTACTCATAGACAAGTTTCAACAATCAAGAAACTTAAAGTCTAATTATGCTTGCTAAAAATAAGAAGTTACACTACTAATTACATGTGATCATCTCATCTTATTAACCTACCCTTTTCATGCATCAAACCTTTTTGTAAGTTACGAAATTCATAACTTCTAACTAAATACACATGCTTAATAATTGAGTAGGAATGCAACTTAGCGTATAAACATCCTAAACAACATACGATCATCGAAACATGCGAAAGACAGAGACTTAGCGTATTTTCTAACACATGCATTCGAAGCTTTAAGATTGTATCAAACATGCATAAAAGGCTAGAAATCATAAACACATGCATATTACAAATCGGTTTAAGAGCATAAAACACAAATCTAAACTTGTTCTTCATTTGATACATAAATGTATTCCAATACATCAAGAGGTTCAAATACAAAACAAAAGAAATGAAAGTGAAGATCATGGTTACACTTTTTGTCTTGAATGCTAGATGATCTACGGTGGAGATGGCTTTCCTTCACAAGGGACTTAGCGTATTGTGAAGGATGGAGGATGAAAGCTTCGGCTTGGAAGGAGAACCTTGAATGCTTCGGCTTGGATGGAGGATGAGAGCTTCGGCCTTGCAAGTGAACCTTGAATGTTTGTGGTGGAAGAGTATTTGTGTAGAGCTTTGGCTTGTAAGAATGAGAGATGGTTTAATTATGTTCAGCCTCCTTGGTATTTATAGGCAAGGAATGCTTGCCTTCTCTCTTCCACCTTGCCTCCCTCCATTTAATGCAAGCAAGAGTCACCATGGCAAGTCACCATTTGTGATCATCATTTGTGAACCCTAAGCAAGAGTCACCATAAGTATAGAATAAAAATGGAGTATAGGATCTACGAAAATTTTAATCTAATACGAAAAAAGCCATTAAATTAATTAAAAGGGGAGAAGAAAACAAATCTGTTGTCTCCCTATTGGGTTGCCTCCCAATGAGCGCTTGTTTTACGTCGTTAGCTTTGGACGTGATGCATCATTTTGTTTTTGAAATGGCCGGTTCTTGGAGTTGCATCTCCTCCACGGTGTGCTCCGCAAATGCCTCAAAATAGGGTTTCAAGCGATGGCCATTTACTTTGAACTCACTACCTTTGTCGATAGATCGAATGAGAACTGCTCCATGAGGTAGAACTTGAGAAACTATGAATGGCCCCATCCATCGAGAGCGAAGCTTTCCCGGAAAGAGCTTAAGTCTTGAATTGAAAAGTAATACTTTCTGCCCAGGTTCAAAACTCTTCCCGCGAATCATCTGATCATGGATCTTTTTCGTCTTCTCTTTGTAAATCCACGCATTGTCGAAAGCATCATTTCTGATTTCTTCAAGTTCACAAAGTTGTAGCTTCCGATGCAAACCTGCTGCATCTCGATCGATGTTGAATTTCTTCACGGCCCACCATGCCTTGTGCTCCAATTCAACCGGAAGATGGCACGCCTTCCCATAAATTAATCGGAAAGGTGACATACCAATGGGGGTCTTGTAGGCAGTCCTGTAAGCCCACAATGCATCGTCTAAGCATTGACTCCAATCTTTCCGGTTTGGGCGGACGGTTCGTTCCAAAATCGTCTTGATCTCACGGTTGGAAACTTCAGCCATTCCATTTGTTTGAGGGTGGTATGGTGTGGAAACCTTGTGTTTTACGCCATACTTCCTCATTAGTGCTTCCACCGTGCGGTTGCAAAAGTGACTTCCTCCATCGCTGATTAGAACGCGTGGCATTCCAAATCTACTGAAAATGTTAGTTCGTAGGAAATCTGCAACAACTCGCGAATCATTAGTACGGGTGGCCTTTGCCTCCACCCATTTAGAAACATAATCTACTGCGAGTAAGATATAAGTAAAACCATTGGAGGGAGGAAATGGTCCCATGAAATCAATACCCCACACATCAAAAATTTCAACATTAAATATGTAGTGTTGTGGCATTTGATCTCTAGGGCCTAAATTACCGAATCTCTGGCACTTATCACATGCAGCACAATATGCATGAGCATCGCGAAATAAACTAGGCCAAAAGAAACCGCAATCTAAAATCTTAAGGGCTGTCCTCCTAGAACCAAAGTGTCCCCCACATGCTTCATTGTGACAAAAGTCTTAAATAGGCTTAAATTCAGTATCCGGGACACATCTCCTAATTACTAAATCGGAGCATTGTTTCCATAAATAAGGCTCATCCCAGATAAAGGTTCTAGCATTATGCTTAAGTTTGTCACGTTGAAATTTATGCATGGTAGACGGAAACTCACCGGTAACTAAGTAATTGACGATATCTGCATACCATGGAGTTTCTGGAATTGTTACCTCAATTCCGAAGAGTTTTTCATCCAGAAAAGTTTCTTCAATCTCGACAGGCTCATGGTCACCTATCAAACGTGATAGGTGGTCAGCGACGACGTTTTCTACTCCCTTCTTATCCTTGATTTCGATGTTGAATTCTTGGAGTAGAAGTATCCATCTTATAAGCCGTGGTTTTGCGTCCTTCTTTAGCATTAGGTACTTCAAAGCTGCATGATCGGTAAACACAGTTACTTTAGTTTGAAGTAAATAAGACCGAAGTTTATCTAAAGCAAAGACCACTGCAAGAAACTCCTTCTCGGTGGTAGTATAATTTCTTTGTGCTTCATCAAGCGTCCGAGAGGCGTAGTAGATTACGCAAGGCTTCTTGTCCTTCCGCTGACCCAAAACGGCTCCTACGGCATAATCCGAGGCGTCGCACATGAGTTCAAATGGCAGAGACCAATCAGGGCTGCATAAAATAGGAGCGCTCGTGAGAAGTTCCTTCAACTTGTTGAAGGCAGCGTTGCATTCTTCATCAAAGACGAACGGGGTCTCCTTCTGCAGCAGTTTACACAACGGGCGCGAGATGTGGGAAAAGTCCTTGATAAACCTACGATAAAATCCTGCGTGTCCAAGAAATGAACGAATCTCTCTAACCGAAGTTGGAGAGGGTAAGTGACGCACAAGATCTACTTTAGATTTATCTACTTCTAACCCTTTTTCCGAAATAATATGACTTAACACTATCCCTTGCGTAACCATGAAATGGCACTTCTCCCAATTAAGCACCAAGTTCGTTTCAACGCATCTTTGTAAAATAGTTTCTAAATTGTTTAAGCATGCATTGAAATCACTCCCAAATACACTAAAGTCGTCCATGAATACTTCAATAATTTTTTCAATGTACTCGGAGAAAATTGAGAGCATGCAACGTTGAAATGTACCTCGTGCATTACACAGTCCAAATGGCATTCGGCGGTATGCAAACGTTCTGAAAGGGTATGTGAACGTTGTCTTTTCTTGATCTTCCTCCGCAATGCTAATTTGGTTGTAGCCGGAGTATCCGTCGAGAAAACAATAAAATGCATGGCCGGTGAATTTGGTCGATGAATGGTATGGGAAAATGATCCTTGCGGGTTGCGGCGTTGAGCTTCCGGTAATCAATGCACACTCGGTGTCCAGTGATCGTCCGTTGTGGCACAAATTCATTTTCCAGATTCTCGACGACGGTAATTCCCGATTTCTTAGGTACTACCTGCACTGGGGAAACCCAACGGCTATCAGAAATAGGGTAAATAACTCCACAGTCCATGAGTTTAATTACCTCCTTTTTTACCACCTCCATCATCGGAGGGTGGAGCCGACGCTGTGCTTCCCGTGTAGGCTTGGTGCCTTCTTCAAGGAAAATCCTATGCACACATGTTGCTGGATTTATTCCCTTGATGTCCGCAAGTGTCCAGCCTATTGCGGGTTTGTACCTCTTGAGCACACTCACGAGCTTCTCCTCCTGCTCCTCTTCTAGCGCGGACGAAATAATGACGGGTAAAGTGTCATTCTCGCCCAAGTACGCATACTTCAGATGGTCCGGTAGTAGCTTGAGTTCTAAAACTGGAGCTTCTACGATGGAAGGAACCATTTTATTAGTACCAAAAGTAATTGGTAAAGGAGGAGAAAAGCTTACTTTTCGTGGTGCCGCATTTAGGGCCATGGCCATGTCTTGAATACGAGGTTCAAGCTCTAGTAAGGCCTCGAGAAGGCCGTCATGCCCAAGTTGAATGGCCATGTCGAGTTCATCCTCATTGATGGTGTCGAGGTAGCCTTGTGCTAAGGTATCCACGGGATCGTATGTCGAAATGGCTGCCACGCTCGACATTGGAAACTTCATCCCGTCCAGGATGTTGAACTCGATTCTTTCTCCATCAATCTCCATGGAGAAAGTGCCTTGAAACACATCTATCTTCGTTCTCGCAGTCCGCATGAAAGGTCGCCCAAGCAGCAGCGGCGTGGTGTTCAGTGGACTCTCTTCCATGTCAACTATATAGAAATCGGCTGGGAATATTAAGTTGTTGACTTGCACGAGCACGTCTTCTACGTATCCCCTCGGATACTTGTGTGTGCGATCGGCTAATTGGATGACAACACCATCTTGCTTGAGATATCCAAGCTCCATCGATTCGTAAAGATAGTAAGGCATGACGTTGATGGAGGCTCCGAGATCAAGCATCACTGATATACGCATTTTATGCTCGTTTCTTAATGCATTTCCCTTTACGTTTAGCTATGTTATTATCTTAGTTTTATGTTTTCCTCATTTAAATTGTTATTTTGAAGTTCATTACGGTGGAGATTAATATCGACGCAATTCGGAGGAATTTCGGCGATTTTGCGATTTTGCGATTTTTGCGAGCATAATTAGTAGTGTAACTTCTTACTTTTAGCAAGCATAATTAGACTTTAAGTTTCTTGATTTTTGAAACTTGTCTATGAGTAAAACATGTTAGATGCCTATGAGTTTAGTTGTGTTTGCATGTTATGTACTTTAATTTCGTAGATTAAACAACCAACTTCCAATCCCCACAAACATTTACATTTCCGCTTATTAAACGAAACCATGCATGCGCCCTTAATTCACCGGATAAAGAACGATCCCTACTCGCCGATATTATAAATGACAAAAGAAGGGTTTAAATTGCAATGCGCGTAATCTGTGCTTTTAGGGTCTACTTTGTGTTAACGTTAAATGCATGTTTTGCTCGTATCAATTTTTGGCGCCGTTGCCGGGGAATTAGAATGTTTTTGTATGTTTCGTTGTACATTTGTGATTAAAAGCATGTCTAAATTTTCGAAGTACATACTTGTTCATTTTTTATACTTAGAGAAATTTTCATACATGTTTACAATGCCTACTTTTACTTAGCCGAATTTATTCATACTTAGTTTATTTTACACTTGCATAATTTATTTCCATGTTAAAGGATAGTCTTTGATTTAATTTGAGTACTAGTACTTAGTTATTAAATAAATCTCTATGGAATAGGTGGTGCCTCTTTTGTTTGTCTATCTCCTTAACCCTTCGTGATGTGTGGATTTCATCACCACACGCCATAACCTAAGTGAAGTTATGGGCACGAGGTTGTGGGCGGAGTTTACAAACACTTGAGATTGTATACTATCTTGTGAGTTCGAGTAAGAGTTGGTTATGATGTCTAGAAGGGTTATGAATGGTGACGGGTTTTGAACTAAGAAAACAGAACACCAATGGAGTACATACTCTTACGAGTAAGCCTCGGGGTGTTTCTAAGAACAACAATGGAGTATATACTCTCACGAGTTAGCCTCAGGTTGTTCCCAGAAATTAGTTCTCACCTCTCGCGTTACATCTATCCCAACTGGTCATTTCCAACAATTACGAGGATTAACGATAGATGGTATACATTTTCGCGCGGGCCGCACGGACAAGAGATTTATTCAATAACTAAGTCGTGTATTCCTTTTAAATCATAGGCGCAATCAAAACGTAGACGTACTTAAATTGATTTACATTGAGCACGAGTATTGGTTATAAGGTTTCGTTCTTTGGAATAGGTGGTGCCTCTTTTTCTGGTTTATCTCCTTAACCCCTCGTGATGTGTGGATTTTATCACCACACGCCATAACCTAAGTGAAGTTATGGGCACGAGGTTGTGGGCGGAGTTTACTAAGAACTTGAGATTATATACTATCTCACAAATTTGGCTGATTGTTGGATATGGTGAATGGGTTTATGATTGGTGCCGGGTTTCGGATCTAAGCAATAGAACACCATTGGAGTATATACCGTAACTGGTTAGCCTCGGGGTGTCTCTAGGAACAACATTGGAGTATATACTCTTACGAGTAAGCCTCGGGTTGTTCTAAATATTAGTCCTTACCTCTCGCGTTATCTCTATTCCTACTAACCATTTCTAAACGTAACTAAGCTGAATTGTAGTCGGTATATATTTTCGCGCGGGCCGCACGTCCAAGAAATTTACCGAATGATCATTTCGCGTACTCTCTGTAAATCATAAGTGCATATGAATACGGATAAATACATGAACTTAATACGACATAATCCTTTAAATAGATGGTATATCGGATTAAGCATGCTTAGACCTCCCGGAATCAGACTTCATCTTCGGATGAACGAGACCCATTGCACAGTCGAGAGCCTCTGCACCACGTACCATCGGGTCCAAAGGAAATAAATAAAACTTAGTCAAATTTTTGTGTTTATATGTGCATTAAAAACTGTAAAGGACTAACAACCACTACTTAGCTTGCATAACCTCTTTTTAGGCTTTATGATACTCGGATTTCACTACCGAGTACCCTAACCTAAGTGAAGTTAGGGGCATAAGATCGAAGAAGAGGTCATTCTTTTCATTCATAGTTTAAACACGTAACTCGTTTGTTTTCTGCAGGTTCTAACGTTTTCTCTTATGCATTCACTCCATCTTTCACGTAGGATTGTTGTTTAATGCATTTTATTGCAAGAAAATGTGTGGTGCATAAATTCAATGTGAATTATGGTTTGCTTGTAAATGAACCTTGTTTATACATGTTCTAACTAAATTTTTTTTTAGGTTTAGCATTATATAGTGTTAATTTGCAGAAAACGTGTGTTTTAAGTTTATTACATTCTTGTGCATAGCCCCTAAAATCAATTAAATCAATTGCATTACTTAGTAAAATACATATAGTGTCTTAACTATTATAAATTTTGTGTATTAGTAGTTTTTAAGTATTTGTGTGTATTTATAGTATGTTTTGATAGTTTTACTATTTTATTTGTTATCCCTTTGTTTTCTAAATATGCTTTACAATTTTGGTTAGTATTCCTCTATATATCTCATATTAATTGTTGATACTAACACTTGGTCTTTGGTGGATGTCAGGCTAATGAATGTCCGATCAGAATCCTGGACCATCTAGAACAAACTTTGAGGAGATCGCAGAGAGAATAGCAAGACTTAAAGCTCAAACTGACATCCTGGATTTTCCCATCATCGAAGAAGTTTCCGAGTCTTCACATTCATCAACCGACCATACTTTAGCTTCATCAACCGACCACAATTCAGAAGTAGAAGCACAACAAGTCAACATGGCCAATGCAGGACAATCTCTTCGCCAGCGCACCTGCTCAACCGAATGGAGCAGCGGGCCTTCGAGCATTGCTTTTCCACAACCGGAGGAAAACATGAAGGATATCGAGCTAAAGAGTGGCTTCCTCCACCGACTACCCATTTTCCACGGACTTTCCAATGAAGATCCGAACAAGCATCTCAAACAATTCCAATTTGTTTGCAACAGCATGAAGCCATCTGATGCTGATACGGAGCTCTTCAAGCTGAAGGCATTTCCATTCACCCTAGTCGACAGGGCCGAGTCTTGGCTAATGGAACTACCGCCGAACCATATTACCTCATGGAAGCAACTTGCGGATATGTTCCTAGCGAAGTACTTCCCGGCCTCAAAGATCACCGTCTTGAGAAAGCAAATCACTGGAATCACACAGAAACCGGACGAGACCTTCGGCCAATACTACGACCGATTCAAGGTTTTATGTGCCACTTGCCCATCGCATGGATTCTCCGAGACCAATCTCATGAATTACTTTTACGATGGTCTCAAGCCGATCGATAGGGAATTGCTGGATGCAGCAGCCACCGGTGCATTCATGGACTTAACCGAAACCGAAGCTAGAGCTCTTCTAAAGAATCGGGCGAATAATGATGCACAATACGGAATGTCCAACAGACGAGCAGTCGGTGAGGCGAGTTCAACAACCGACGCGGACGAGAAGTACGACAAACTAGCTCATATGCTAGAGAAGGTGTTAGAACTCGAGACGACAAGAGCGAAGGCAACTCAACGGCCTGTTTGCGGCATATGTCAAACACACGGTCACCACAATGACCAATGCCCTCAAGCGCAGGAGCAGGCAAGCGAGCCGGAGCACGCTAACGCCATCGGCGGATATCAGGGAGGACAAAGGTATAACAACTACAACAACTATGTCAACAGTGATCATCCAGGTTTTAGATGGAGCAGCAACGAGGGAACTTTAAACCCTCCAGCATCTCAACCTCAACAAAGCTACCAACGCCCTCCATTTCAACCACGACCACCGATGCAGCATGGTTCGTCATCACAACCCTTCACCAATCCGGATTACGACAAGATGTTGTCGCAACTTTCGGCCTCAACTCAAGTTCTCCTCGACGGACAATCCAAGACAAAGGAGACACTTGACTCACATGGCCGCGACATCACCGAAGTGAAGAAGCAGCTTGGCCAGCTTGTTGATTTCATGGGCCAAATCAAGGAAACCGGTCGGCTTCCACCTCAAACCACTCCTAATCAAAGAAACGTGAATGCTATAGTCACAAGGAGTGGGAAGATACTTGAGGAACCAAAGACCAAGCGATCTCATCTTGATGAAGTCACCATCGAGGACATCACCAACGAAGAAGAAGATGAGATCGATCCGGCAATTCAAGAGGCCGAGAAAAAGAAGGTGACGCCTACTGTCACCAAGGCACAATCACCTCCACAACCTACCCCAATCAAAGGTAAAAGCCCTATTCCTTCAAATACGGTGATTACTAATTCTCCGTTTGCTGTTGCACCTTTCCCAAGCAGATTAGCAAAATCAAAGAAGAAGGATGCCCAATATGAAGATATCCTGGACATCTTCCGAAAGGTGCAAGTGAATTTGCCCTTGATCGAGTGCATAAAGCAAGTGCCTATATACGCCAAGTTTCTGAAAGAATTATGCACTCAGAGGAGGCAAACTCGAGAGAAGGAGGTCGTGAAGGTGAACGCAACCGTTTCGGCGGTTTTGCAGCGTCGGCTACCCCCAAAACTGAAGGACCCAGGGAGCTTTGCAGTTCCTTGCGTAATCGGTGACACCCACTTTGAAGACGTGATGCTTGATCTCGGAGCTTCCATCAACGTCATGCCTTACTATCTTTTCGAATCAATGGAGCTTGGAGATCTCAAGCAAGATGGTGTTGTCATCCAGTTAGCCGATCGCACCCACAAGTATCCGAGGGGATACGTAGAAGACGTTCTCGTACAAGTCAACAACTTGATATTCCCAGCCGATTTTTACATAGTTGACATGGAAGAGAGTCCACTGAACACCACGCCATTGCTACTTGGGCGACCTTTCATGCGGACTGCGAGGACGAAGATTGATGTTTTCCAAGGCACTTTCTCCATGGAGATTGATGGAGAAAGAATCGAGTTCAACATCCTGGACGGGATGAAGTTTCCAATGTCGAGCGTAGCTGCCATTTCGACATACGATCCCGTGGATACCTTAGCACAAGGTTACCTCGACACCATCAACGAGGATGAACTCGACATGGCCATTCAACTTGGACATGACGGCCTTCTCGAGGCCTTACTAGAGCTTGAACCTCGAATCCAAGACATGGCCATGGCCCTAAATGCCGCACCACGGAAAGTAAGCTTTTCTCCTCCTATACCAATTACTTTTGGTACTAATAAAATGGTTCCTTCCATTGTAGAAGCTCCCGTTTTAGAACTCAAGCTACTACCGGACCATCTGAAGTATGCATACTTGGGCGAGAATGAAACTTTACCGGTCATTATTTCATCCGCGCTAGAAAAGGAACAGGAGGAGAAGCTCGTGAGTGTGCTCAAGAGGTACAAACCCGCAATAGGCTGGACACTCGCGGACATCAAGGGAATAAATCCAGCAACCTGTGTGCATAGGATTTTCCTTGAAGAAGGCACCAAGCCTACGCGGGAAGCACAACGTCGGCTCCACCCTCCGATGATGGAGGTGGTAAAAAAGGAGGTAATTAAACTCATGGACTGTGGAGTTATTTACCCTATTTCTGATAGCCGTTGGGTTTCCCCAGTGCAGGTAGTACCCAAGAAATCGGGAATAACCGTCGTCGAGAACCTGGAAAATGAGCTTGTGCCACAACGGACGATCACTGGACACCGAGTGTGCATTGATTACCGGAAGCTAAACGCTGCAACCCGCAAGGATCATTTTCCATTACCATTCATCGACCAAATGCTGGAAAGATTAGCCGGCCATGCATTTTATTGTTTTCTCGACGGATACTCCGGCTACAACCAAATTAGCATTGCGGAGGAAGATCAAGAAAAGACAACGTTCACGTGCCCGTTCGGAACGTTTGCCTATCGCCGCATGCCATTTGGACTATGTAATGCACCAGGTACATTTCAACGTTGCATGCTCTCAATTTTCTCCGAATACATTGAAAAAATTATTGAAGTATTCATGGACGACTTTAGTGTATTTGGGAGTGATTTTAATGCATGTTTAAACAATTTAGAAACTATTTTAAAAAGATGCGTTGAAACGAACTTGGTGCTTAATTGGGAGAAGTGCCATTTCATGGTTACGCAAGGGATAGTGTTAGGTCATATTATTTCCGAAAAAGGGTTAGAAGTAGATAAATCTAAAGTAGATCTTGTGCGTCACTTACCCTCTCCAACTTCGGTTAGAGAGATTCGTTCATTTCTTGGACACGCAGGATTTTATCGTAGGTTTATCAAGGACTTTTCCCACATTTCCCGCCCCTTGTGTAAACTGCTGCAAAAGGAGATCCCGTTCGTCTTTGATGAAGAATGCAACGCTGCCTTCAACAAGTTAAAGGAGCTTCTTACGAGCGCTCCTATTTTGTGCAGCCCTGATTGGTCTCTGCCATTTGAACTCATGTGCGACGCCTCGGATTATGCCGTAGGAGCCGTCTTGGGTCAGCGGAAGGACAAGAAGCCTTGCGTAATCTATTACGCCTCTCGGACGCTTGATGAAGCGCAAAGAAATTATACTACAACCGAGAAGGAGTTTCTTGCCGTGGTTTTTGCTTTAGATAAATTTCGATCTTATTTACTTCAAACTAAAGTAACTGTGTTTACCGATCATGCAGCTTTGAAGTATCTAATGCTCAAGAAGGACGCAAAACCACGACTTATCAGATGGATACTTCTACTCCAAGATACTTCTACTCCGATTTAGTAATTAGGAGATGTATCCCGGATAGTGAGTTTAAGCCCATTCTAGACTTTTGTCACAATGAAGCATGTGGGGGACACTTTGGTTCTAGGAGGACAGCCCTTAAGATTTTAGATTGCGGTTTCTTTTGGCCTAGTTTATTTCGCGATGCTCATGCATATTGCGCTACATGTGATAAGTGCCAAAGATTCGGTAATTTAGGACCTAAAGATCAAATGCCACAACACTACATATTTAATGTTGAAATTTTTGATGTGTGGGGTATTGACTTTATGGGACCATTTCCTCCCTCCAATGGTTTTACTTACATCTTACTCGCAGTAGATTATGTTTCTAAATGGGTGGAGGCAAAGGCCACCCGTACTAATGATTCGCGAGTAGTTGCAGACTTCCTACGAACTAACATTTTCAGTAGATTTGGAATGCCACGCGTTCTAATCAGCGATGGAGGAAGTCACTTTTGCAACCGCACGGTGGAAGCACTAATGAGGAAGTATGGCGTCAAACACAAGGTTTCCACACCATACCATCCTCAAACTAATGGAATGGCTGAAGTTTCCAACCGTGAGATCAAGAAGATTTTGGAGCGAACCGTCCGCCCAAACCGGAAAGATTGGAGTCAATGCTTAGACGATGCATTGTGGGCTTACAGGACTGCCTACAAGACCCCCATTGGTATGTCACCTTTCCGATTAATTTATGGGAAGGCGTGCCATCTTCCGGTTGAATTAGAGCACAAGGCATGGTGGGCCGTGAAGAAATTCAACATCGATCGAGATGCCGCAGGCTTGCATCGGAAGCTTCAACTTTGTGAACTTGAAGAAATCAGAAATGATGCTTTCGACAATGCGTGGATCTACAAAGAGAAGACGAAAAAGATCCACGATCAGATGATTCGCGGGAAGAGTTTTGAACCGGGGCAGAAAGTATTGCTTTTCAATTCAAGACTTAAGCTCTTTCCGGGAAAGCTTCGCTCTCGATGGATGGGGCCATTCGTAGTTTCTCAAGTTCTACCTCATGGAGCAGTTCTCATTCGATCTATCGACAAGGGTAGTGAGTTCAAAGTAAATGGCCATCGCTTGAAGCCCTATTTTGAGGCATTTGTGGAGCACACCGTGGAGGAGATGCAACTCCAAGAACCGGCCATGTCAAAACCAAACTGATGCATCACGTCCAAAGCTAACGACGTAAAACCAGCGCTCATTGGGAGGCAACCCAATAGGGAGACAACAGATTTGATTTCTTCTCCCCTTTTACTTAATTTAATGGCTTTTTGCGTATTAGATTAAAATTTTCGTAGATCCTATACTCCATGTTTAATTCTATGTTTTCTTTAAGTACATTGAGGGCAATGTATAGTTTAAGTGTGGGGGAAGGGTTTACAATTTAATTGTGTCTAAATTAGTGTTTTTCAGAGTCTTTAGGACGCCCTTAACTAGTCGATGATGAAATTTGATCGATACGAACACATATGGCGTATGAATCACATGCATCGAATTCTTGTGCTAATTGAGATATTCTTTATGTTTTTAACATGTAGTAGATATGAATTGCAAACATGGTACAGAAATCGCATGCTTGAATAAGTTTTTAATCATACGAACCCTATGTGAGCTTTTGAGCTATCTGTTCTTTATTCGAGTGAATATACATCCATTTCGTAGCTACTAGCTTATATATGCCTCATTTGATTGCTTGCCATAGATTTTAATGAACTAGAGAATGCTAGAACTTACTCATGTCAATTTGCAAAGCTTTTAAGTTGATACATACTTTGATTTTGGAAATGATTAAAGGCATTTAGGATTTTCCACCACATTGCCATATATCCATGTATCCCATTTGTACGCACAAGTTGCGACACCCCTAGATAAACCAATTGAGCCCACGTTAAGCTTTTCTTTCATAACCATATATACCTAAACACTTATCCTAGTATAGAATATCCTTACCTTTGTTCCGGAAACTTGGTGAGAATTTTTCGAAACTAGCACATAAGATTATGGTTTGGTAGGAAAGATTGAAAGAGTTAATGTGAGTAAGGGGAAAGACTTGTCCAAATAGCTAAAAAAGTATGTGATTGCCAAAAAGAAAAGAAAAAAATTATATTTGAGAGAATGAAAAGAAAAAAAAAAAAAAAATTTTATTATCTCTCATGGCAATATGTTGTGTTCTAAGAATAACCATTTGGATTAACGTCCCCCTTATTTACGGATTTGGAGTTTACGATAAATTGAAGGCCTAAAAATAGAACAAAATATGGCCTTTGTCCTGTCCGAAAAGCTAAAAGGGTAGCTTAGATTGAAGTATACATGGTAACATACAAATGGAGATGGAGGACTAATATGGTGCTAGACTAAGTCGTTGGAACGTTTTTATCACCACATATCTAAAATTCGAATGCCTTAGCCTTAACCCCATTACAACCTCACTAAAAGTCCTTTATGATCCTTAAAAAGAGTAGCTTTCAATTAGTAGAGTAAGTTGCATGAGTAAGCTTATGGTTTTGGTTCATTTGTGCAAGCAATCAAACTTTATTCATGTGGTTTTCATTTCAATTCATATACACTTTAAGTGAACCATTTTTCATGAGTGAAAAATATGATGAGTGCATCCTTGTGAGTTGATTAAACCTTTATTCAAAGCATGCACAGCTATAACATAACCATTGTTTTCTCTATGTCTTACTTGTTCATTACATAATTATATCGCAATTATCTCTTGAATTCGTTGAGCATACAAATTGAAATTCATGTGAGCCATCGCCATATACTTATGAAAATTCTGAGACAAATTTTAGCTAAGGGCTTAGTTGTGTTCTTTCTTTTAAATTTTTAGAGAATCTTAGTTTAACTTAGTGTTTGCTAAGGGACTAGCAAAGTCTAAGTGTGGGGGAATTTGATATACGCATTTTATGCTCGTTTCTTAACGCATTTCCCTTTACGTTTAGCTATGTTATTATCTTAGTTTTATGTTTTCCTCATTTAAATTGTTATTTTGAAGTTCATTACGGTGGAGATTAATATCGACGCAATTCGGAGGAATTTCGGCGATTTTGCGATTTTGCGATTTTTGCGATTTTGGACCTCCGAAAATGGGCCGGGCCACAAAGCAAATTGTGGGCCGAATTCTCAACTCTTGTTTCGGCCCATTATCAAGCCCAAACCCAATCAATTCGGCAAGGATGGCTTTTGGTGAAGAGGAAAAGTCTTGTTTTGAAAGGGCAAGTCAACATTATCAAGCTAATAATCACAAATGGTGACTACACATGGTGATTCATGCTTAGGGTTCCCAAATGGTGACTACACTAGGTGACTCTTGCTTTGCATTGAATGAAAAGATGACTTGCCATGGTGACAAGCTAGGTGATTCATGCTTAGGGTTCGGCAATGTGTGACTAAGTGTGTGACTTGCCTTAATGATCATTGCATGCATTAAATGGAGGAGGCAAGGTGGAAGAGAGAAGGCATGAATCCCTTGCCTATATAAGGGAGGAGGCCAGCCATAAAACAGATCCATCACCCATTTTACAAGCCAAAGCTCTACACAAATACTCTTCCACCATAAACACTTGAGATTCTCACACAAAGCCGAAGCAACATCCTCCTCCATTCCAAAGCCGAAGCAAGCAAGGTGCCTCCATCCTTCCAAGCCGAAGCAAAGCCTCCTCCATCCAACACAATACGCTAAGTCCCTTGTGAAGGAAGTCCATCTCCACCGTAGTTCATCAAGCACTCAAGACAAAAAGTGTAACCATGATCTTCACTTTCATTTCTTTAGCTTTGTATGTGAATCTTTTGATGTATTGGAATAACAAGTTTAGAAAGTTTAGATTTGTGTATCAAATGAATAACAAGTTTAGATTTGTGTTTCATGTGCCAAAATCGATTTGTAATATGCATGTGTTTATGATTTATGGCTTTTTATGCATGTTTGATACAATCTTAAAGCTTCGAATGCATGTATTAGAAAATACGCTAAGTCCCTCTCTTTTGCATGTTTCGATGATCGTAAGTTGTTTAGGATGTTTATACGCTAAGTTGCATTCCTACACAATTATCACGCATGTGTATTTAGTTAGAAGTTATGAATTTCGCAAGTTACAAAAAGGTTTGATGCATGAAAAGGGTAGGTTAATAATATGAGTTGATCACATGTAATTAGTAGTGTAACTTCTTACTTTTAGCAAGCATAATTAGACTTTAAGTTTCTTGATTGTTGAAACTTGTCTATGAGTAAAACATGTTAGATGCCTATGAGTTTAGTTGTGTTTGCATGTTATGTACTTTAATTTCGTAGATTAAACAACCAACTTCCAATCCCCACAAACATTTACATTTCCGCTTATTAAACGAAACCATGCATGCGCCCTTAATTCCCCGGATAAAGAACGATCCCTACTCGCCGATATTATAAATGACAAAAGAAGGGTTTAAATTGCAATGCGCGTAATCTGTGCTTTTAGGGTCTACTTTGTGTTAACGTTAAATGCATGTTTTGCTCGTATCAATCACGTCTTCGAAGTGCTTGTCACCGATTACGCTGGGAACTGCAAAACTCCCTGGGTCCTTCAGTTTTGGGGGTAGCCGACGCTGCAAAACCGCCGAAACGGTTGCGTTCACCTTCACCACCTCCTTCTCTCGAGTTTGCCTCCTCTGTGTGCATAATTCTTTGAGAAACTTCGCGTATATCGGCACCAGTTTTATGCACTCGATCAAGGGAAAATTCACTTGCACCTTTCGGAAGATGTCCAGGATATCTTCATATTGGGCATCCTTCTTCTTTGATTTTGATAATCTGCTAGGGAAAGGTGCAACAGCAAACGGAGAATTAGTAATAACCGTATTTGAAGGAATAGGGCTTTTACCTTTGATTGGGGTAGGTTGTGGAGGGGATTGTGCCTTGGTGACAATAGGCGTCACCTTCTGTTTTTCGGCCTCTTGAGTAGCCGGATCGATCTCATCTTCTTCTTCGTTGGTGATGTCCTCGATGGTGACTTCATCAAGATGAGATCGCCTGGTCTTTGGTTCCTCAAGTATCTTCCCACTCCTTGTGACTATAGCATTCACGTTTCTTTGATTAGGAGTGGTTTGAGGTGGAAGCCGACCGGTTTCCTTGATTTGGCCCATGAAATCAACAAGCTGGCCAAGCTGCTTCTTCACTTCGGTGATGTCGCGGCCATGTGAGTCAAGTGTCTCCTTTGTCTTCGATTGTCCTTCGAGGAGAACTTGAGTTGAGGCCGAAAGTTGCGACAACATCTTGTCGTAATCCGGGTTGGTGAAGGATTGCGAAGACGAACCCTGCTGCATCGGTGGCCTTGGTTGAAATGGAGGGCGTTGGTAGCTTTGTTGAGGTGCTGGAGGGTTCAAAGTTCCCTCGTTGCTGCTCCATCTAAACCTCGGATGATCACGGTTGACATAGTTGTTGTAATTGTTATACCGTTGTTCTCCCTGATATCCGCCGATGGCGTTAGCGTGCTCCGGCTCGCTTGCCTGCTCTGGCGCTTGAGGGCATTGGTCATTGTGGTGACCTTGTGTTTGACATATGCCACAAACAGGCCGTTGAGTTGCCTTCGCTCTTGTCGTCTCGAGTTCTAAAACCTTCTCTAGCATATGAGCTAGTTTGTCGTACTTTTCGTCCGCGTCGGTTGTAGAACTCGCTTCACCGACTGCTCGTCTGTTGGACATTCCGTATTGTGCATCATTATTCGCCCGATTCTCTAGAAGAGCTCTAGCTTCGGTTTCGGTTAAGTCCATGAATGCACCGGTGGCTGCTGCATCCAGCAATTCCCTATCGATCGGCTTGAGACCATCGTAAAAGTAATTCATGAGATTGGTCTCGGAAAATCCATGTGATGGGCAAGTGGCACACAAAACTTTGAATCGGTCGTAATATTGGCCAAAGGTCTCATCCGGTTTCTGTGTGATGCCAGTGATTTGCTTTCTCAAGACGGTGATCTTTGAGGCCGGGAAGTACTTCGCTAGGAACATATCCGCAAGTTTCTTCCATGAGGTAATATGGTTCGGCGGTAGTTCCATAAGCCAAGACTCGGCCCTGTCGACTAGGGTGAATGGGAATGCCTTCAGTTTGAAGAGCTCCGTATCAGCATCGGATGGCTTCATGCTGTTACAAACAAATTGGAATTGTTTGAGATGCTTGTTCGGATCTTCATTGGAAAGTCCGTGAAAAATGGGTAGTCGGTGGAGGAAGCCACTCTTTAGCTCGATATCCTTCATGTTTTCCTCCGGTTGTGGAAAAGCAATGCTCGAAGGCCCGCTGCTCCATTCGGTTGAGCAGGTGCGCTGGCGAAGAGATTGTCCTGCATTGGCCATGTTGACTTGCTGTGCTTCTACTTCCGAATTGTGGTCGGTTGATGAGTGTGAAGACTCGGAAACTTCTTCGATGATGGGAAAATCCAGGATGTCAGTTTGAGCTTTAAGTCTCGCTATTCTCTCTGCGATCTCCTCAAAGTTTGTTCTAGATGGTCCAGGATTCTGATCGGACATTCATTAGCCTGAGCATCCACCAAAGACCAAGTGTTAGTATCAACAAATAATTTGAGATGAATATAGAAATACTAACCAAAATCGTAAGGCGTATTTAGAAAACAAAGCAATAACAAATAGTAAAACTATCAAAACATACTATAAATACTCACAAACACTTAAAAACTACTAAAACACACAAAATTTATAATAATTTAAGACACTAGGTGTAATTTACTAAGTAATGCTAATGAATTAATCAATTTTAGGGCTATGCAAAAGAATGTAATAAACTTAAAACATACGTTTTCTGCAAATTAACACTATATAATGCTAAACCCAAGAATTTAGTTAGAACATATATAAACAAAGTTCAAATACAAGCAAACAATAATTCACATCGAATTTATGCACCACACACATTTTTTTTTTCAATAAAATGCATTAAACAACAATCCTACGTGAAAGATGGAGTGCATGCATAAGAGAAAACGTTAGAACCTGCAGAAAACACACGAGTTACGTGCTAAAAAAATGAATGCAAAGAATGACCTCTTCTTCGATCTTATGTCCCTAACTTCACTTAGGTTAGGGTACTCGGTAGTGAAATCCGAGTATCATAAAGCCTAAAAAGAGGTTATGCAAGCTAAGTAACGGTTGTTAGTCCTTTACAGTTTTTAATGCACATATAAACACAAAAATTTGACTAAGTTTTATTTATTTCCTTTGGCCCCGATGGTACGTGGTGCAGAGGCTCTCGACTGTGCAATGGGTCTCGTTCATCCGAAGATGAAGTCTGATTCCAGGAGGTCTAAGCATGCATAATCCGATATACCATCTATTTAAAGGATTATGTCGTATTAAGTTCATGTATTTATCCGTATTCATATGCACTTATGATTTACAGAGAGTACGCGAAATGATCATTTGGTAAATTTCTTGGACGTGCGGCCCGCTCGAAAATATATACCGACTACAATTCAGCTTAGTTACGTTTAGAAATGGTTAGTAGGAATAGAGATAACGCGAGAGGTAAGGACTAATATTTAGAACAACCCGAGGCTTACTCGTAAGAGTATATACTCCAATGTTGTTCCTAGAGACACCCCGAGGCTAACCAGTTACGGTATATACTCCAATGGTGTTCTATTGCTTAGATCCGAAACCCGGCACCAATCATAAACCCATTCACCATATCCAACAATCAGCCAAATTTGTGAGATAGTATATAATCTCAAGTTCTTAGTAAACTCCGCCCACAACCTCGTGCCCATAACTTCACTTAGGTTATGGCGTGTGGTGATGAAATCCACACATCACGAGGGGTTAAGGAGATAAACCAGAAAAAGAGGCACCACCTATTCCAAAGAACGAAACCTTATAACCAATACTCGTGCTCAATGTAAATCAATTTAAGTACGTCTACGTTTTGATTGCGCCTATGATTTAAAAGGAATACACGACTTAGTTATTGAATAAATCTCTTGTCCGTGCGGCCCGCGCGAAAATGTATACCAACTATCGTTAATCCTCGTAATTGTTGGAAATGACCAGTTGGGATAGATGTAACGTGAGAGGTGAGAACTAATTTCTGGGAACAACCTGAGGCTTACTCGTAAGAGTATATACTCCATTGTTGTTCTTAGAAACACCCCGAGGCTTACTCGTAAGAGTATATACTCCAATGGTGTTCTGTTTTCTTAGTTCAAAACCCGTCACCATTCATAACCCTTCTAGACATCATAACCAACTCTTACTCGAATTCACAAGATAGTATACAATCTCAAGTGTTTGTAAACTCCGCCCACAACCTCGTGCCCATAACTTCACTTAGGTTATGGCGTGTGGTGATAAAATCCACACATCACGAAGGGTTAAGGAGATAGACAAACAAAAGAGGCACCACCTATTCCATAGAGATTTATTTAATAACTAAGTGCTAGTACTCAAATTAAATCAAAGACTATCCTTTAACATGAAAATAAATTATGCAAGTGTAAAAACTAAGTATAAATAAATTCGTCTAAGTAAAAGTATGCATTGTAAACATGTATGTAAATTTCTTTAAGTATAAACAAGAATGAACAAGTATGTACTTCGAAAATTCAGACATGCTTTTAATCACAAATGTACAACGAAATCATACAAAAACATTCTAACTCCCCGGCAACGGCGCCAAAAATTGATACGTGCAAAACATGCATTTAACGTTAACACAAAGTAGACCTTAAAAACACCGATTACGCGCATTGCAATTTAAAACCCTTCTTTTGTCATTATAATATTGGCGAGTAGGGATCGTTCTTTATCCGGGGAATTAAGGGCGCATGCATGGTTTCGTTAATAAGCGGAAATGTAAATGTTTGGGGGGATTGGAAGTTGGTTGTTTAATCTACGAAATTAAAGTACATAACATGCAAACACAACTAAAACTCTTAGGCATCTAACATGTTTTACTCATAGACAAGTTTCAACAATCAAGAAACTTAAAGTCTAATTATGCTTGCTAAAAATAAGAAGTTACACTACTAATTACATGTGATCATCTCATCTTATTAACCTACCCTTTTCATGCATCAAACCTTTTTGTAAGTTACGAAATTCATAACTTCTAACTAAATACACATGCTTAATAATTGAGTAGGAATGCAACTTAGCGTATAAACATCCTAAACAACATACGATCATCGAAACATGCGAAAGACAGGGACTTAGCGTATTTTCTAACACATGCATTCGAAGCTTTAAGATTGTATCAAACATGCATAAAAGGCTAGAAATCATAAACACATGCATATTACAAATCGGTTTAAGAGCATAAAACACAAATCTAAACTTGTTCTTCATTTGATACATAAATGTATTCCAATACATCAAGAGGTTCAAATACAAAACAAAAGAAATGAAAGTGAAGATCATGGTTACACTTTTTGTCTTGAATGCTAGATGATCTACGGTGGAGATGGCTTTCCTTCACAAGGGACTTAGCGTATTGTGAAGGATGGAGGATGAAAGCTTCGGCTTGGAAGGAGAACCTTGAATGCTTCGGCTTGGATGGAGGATGAGAGCTTCGGCCTTGCAAGTGAACCTTGAATGTTTATGGTGGAAGAGTATTTGTGTAGAGCTTTGGCTTGTAAGAATGAGAGATGGTTTAATTATGTTCAGCCTCCTTGGTATTTATAGGCAAGGAATGCTTGCCTTCTCTCTTCCACCTTGCCTCCCTCCATTTAATGCAAGCAAGAGTCACCATGGCAAGTCACCATTTGTGATCATCATTTGTGAACCCTAAGCAAGAGTCACCATGGCAAGTCACCATTTGTGATCATCATTTGTGAACCCTAAGCAAGAGTCACCATAATGAGTCACAAAGCTTGATATTGTTGACTTTTCTTCTTCAAAGGTTGCAAAACAAGACTTTTCCTCTTCACCAAAAGTCTTCCATGCCGAATTAATTGTGTTTGGGCTTGATAATGGGCCGAAACAAGAGTTGAGAATTCGGCCCATAATTTGCTTTTTGGGCCGGCCCATTTTCGGAGGTCCAAAATCGCAAAAATCACAAAATCGCCGAAATTCCTCCGAATTGCGTCGTTATTAATCTCCACCGTAAAGATCTTCAAAATAACAATTTAAATAAGGAAAACGTAAAAACTAAGATAATAACATAGCTAAACGTAAAGGAAAATGCGTTAAGAAACGAGCATAAAATGCGTATATCACAATGCTACATCTACACCAAAGGGTTTTAATTGTTTATGCGTTTTTGTTGATTGTTAAGTGTTAATTTAATGGTTGCAAAGTCGCGTATCAAGTTCTTTGCTATGCATGTATTTTCTATGCTTAATGCTTAACTTAAATGCGAGCGATCTTGGTTTATGTTATGATGTGTCTAGAATGCGAGCGATCTTGGTTCGAAAACATTGTCATTTGAGAAATACATGAACAACATAGTAAAGGCTTAGATTTTAAATAGGTTGCATATAACATGATTAGGTTATAAAGGAATGAGGTGAGTATGATGAGTTGATCAATGTGTATATATGTAATTAAACTTTATTTTCGGTTTTAGTAAGCATGTTTAGGATTCTATGTTTGATATACGCATTTTATGCTCGTTTCTTAACGCATTTCCCTTTACATTTAGCTATGTTATTATCTTAGTTTTTATGTTTTCCTTATTTAATTTGTTATTTTGAAGATATTTACGGTGGAGATTAATAACGGCGCAATTTGGAGGAATTTCGGCGATTTTGCGATTTTTGCGATTTTGGACCTCCGAAAATGGGCCGGCCCAAAAAGCAAATTATGGGCCGATTTCTCAAATCTTGTTTCGGCCCATTATCAAGCCCAAACCCATTCATTTTGGCATGGAAGCCTTTTGGTGAAGTTGAAAAGTCAACAATATCAAGCTTTGTGACTCATTTTAGTGACTAAGCTTTGTGATCATCACAAAAGATGACTTGCCATGTGACTTGCCATGGTGACTCTTGCTTAGGGTTCACAAATGATGATCACAAAAGGTGACTAAGGGAGTGACTTGCCATATTGATCATTACTTGCATTAAATGGAGGGAGGCAAGGTGGAAGAGAGAAGGCAACATCCCTTGCCTATATAAGAGAGGAGGCTGGCCATATATTATGCATCTCTCATTTTACAAGCAAAAACTCTACACAAATACTCCTCCACCATAAACACTTCAAGGATTCTCAAGCAAAGCCGAAGCACATCTTCTCCATCCAAGCCGAAGCAATCCTCCTCCATCCAACACAATACGCTAAGTCCCTTGTGAAGGAAATCCATCTCCACCGTAGATCATCAAGCATTCAAGACAAAAAGTGTAACCATGATCTTCACTTTCATTTCTTTTGCTTTGTATTTGAACCTTTTGATGTATTGGAATACATTTATGTATCAAATGAAGAACAAGTTTAGATTTGTGTTTTATGTGTTTAAACCGATTCATAAGTTGCATGTGTTTATGATTTCTAGCCTTTTATGCATGTTTGATACAATCTTAAAGCTTCGTAAGCATGTGTTAGAAAATACGCTAAGTCCCTCTCTTTCGCATGTTTCGATGATCGTATGTTGTTTAGGATGTTTATACGCTAAGTTGCATTCCTACTCAATTATTAAGCATGTATATTTAGTTAGAAGTTATGAATTTCGTAACTTACAAAAAGGTTTGATGCATGAAAAGGGTAGGCTAATAAGATGAGATGATCACATGTAATTAGTAGTGTAACTTCTTATTTTTAGCAAGCATAATTAGACTTGAAGTTTCTTGATTGTTGAAACTTGTCTATGAGTAAAACATGTTAGATGCCTAAGAGTTTTAGTTGTGTTTGCATGTTTTTGTACTTTAATTTCGTAGATTAAACAACCAACTTCCAATCCCCCAAACATTTACATTTCCGCTTATTAACGAAACCATGCATGCGCCCTTAATTCCCCGGATAAAGAACGATCCCTCCTCGCCAATATTACAAATGACAAAAGAAGGGTTTAAATTGCAATGCGCGTAATCTGTGTTTTTAAGTTAACGTGAATGCATGTTTTGCGCGTATCAATTTTTGGCGCCCTTGCCGGGGAGTTAGAATGTTTTTGTATGATTTCGTTGTACATTTGTGATTAAAAGCATGTCTAAATTTTCGAAGTACATACTTGTTCATTCTTGTTTATACTTAAAGAAATTTACATACATGTTTACAATGCATACTTTTACTTAGAAGAATTTATTTATACTTAGTTTTTACACTTGCATAATTTATTTTCATGTTAAAGGATAGTCTTTGATTTAATTTGAGTACTAGCACTTAGTTATTAAATAAATCTCTATGGAATAGGTGGTGCCTCTTTTGTTTGTCTATCTCCTTAACCCTTCGTGATGTGTGGATTTCATCACCACACGCCATAACCTAAGTGAAGTTATGGGCACGAGGTTGTGGGCGGAGTTTACAAACAATTGAGATTGTATACTATCTTGTGAATTCGAGTAAGAGTTGGTTATGATGTCTAGAAGGGTTATGAATGGTGACGGGTTTTGAACTAAGAAAATAGAACACCATTGGAGTATATACTCTTACGAGTAAGCCTCGGGGTGTTTCTAAGAACAACAATGGAGTATATACTCTTACGAGTTAGCCTCAGGTTGTTCCCAGAAATTAGTTATCACCTCTCGCGTTATATCTATCCCAACTGGTCATTTCCAACAATTACGAGAATTAACGATAGTTGGTATACATTTTCGCGCGGGCCGCACGGACAAGAGATTTATTCAATAACTAAGTCGTGTATTCCTTTTAAATCATAGGCGCAATCAAAACGTAGACGTACTTAAATTGATTCACATTGTGCACGAGTATTGGTTATAAGGTTTCGTTCTTTGGAATAGGTGGTGCCTCTTTTTCTGGTTTATCTCCTTAACCCCTCGTGATGTGTGGATTTTATCACCACACGCCATAACCTAAGTGAAGTTATGGGCACGAGGTTGTGGGCGGAGTTTACTAAGAACTTGAGATTATATACTATCTCACAAATTTGGCTGATTGTTGGATATGGTGAATGGGTTTATGATTGGTGCCGGGTTTCGGATCTAAGCAATAGAACACCATTGGAGTATATACCGTAACTGGTTAGCCTCAGGGTGTCTCTAGGAACAACATTGGAGTATATACTCTTACGAGTAAGCCTCGGGTTGTTCTAAATATTAGTCCTTACCTCTCGCGTTATCTCTATTCCTACTAACCATTTCTAAACGTAACTAAGCTGAATTGTAGTCGGTATATATTTTCGCGCGGGCCGCACGTCCAAGAAATTTACCGAATGATCATTTCGCGTACTCTCTGTAAATCATAAGTGCATACGAATACGGATAAATACGAACTTGATAAATACGACATAATCCTTTAAATAGATGGTATATCGGATTATGCATGCTTAGACCTCCTGGAATCAGACTTCATCTTCGGATGAACGAGACCCATTGCACAGTCGAGAGCCTCTGCACCACGTACCATCGGGGCCAAAGGAAATAAATAAAACTTAGTCAAATTTTTGTGTTTGTTTGTGCATTAAAAACTGTAAAGGACTAACAAACGTTACTTAGCTTGCATAACCTCTGTTAGGCTTTATGATACTCGGATTTAACTACCGAGTACCCTAACCTAAGTGAAGTTAGGGACATAAGATCGAAGAAGAGGTCATTCTTTGCATTCATTTTTTTTTTAGCACGTAACTCGTGTGTTTTCTGCAGGTTCTAACGTTTTCTCTTATGCATGCACTCCATCTTTCACGTAGGATTGTTGTTTAATGCATTTTATTGAAAAAAAATGTGTGGTGCATAAATTCGATGTGAATTATTGTTTGCTTGTATTTGAACTTTGTTTATATATGTTCTAACTAAATTCTTGGGTTTAGCATTATATAGTTTTAATTTGCAGAAAACATGTGTCTTAGTGTATTACATTCTTTTGCATAGCCCATAAAATTGATTAAATCATTTGCATTACTTAGTAAATTACATTTAGTGTCTTAAGTATTATAACTTTTGTGTGTTATTAGTAGTTTTTAAGTATTTGTGAGTATTTATAGTATGCTTTGATAGTTTTACTATTTGTTATTGCTTTGTTTTCTAAATATGTCTTACGATTTTGGTTAGTATTCCTATATTCATCTCAAATTCTTTGTTGATACTAACACTTGGTCTTTGGTGGATGCTCAGGCTAATGAATGTCCGATCGGGATCCTGGACCATCTAGAACAAAGTTTGAGGAGATCGCAGAGAGAATAGCGAGACTTAAAGCTCAAACTGACATCCTGGATCATCCCATCATCGAGGAAGTTTCCGAGTCTTCACATTCATCAACCGACCATACTTTAGCCTCATCAACCGACCACAATTCAGAAGCAGAAGCACAACAAGTCAACATGGCCAATGCAGGACAATCTCTACGCCAGCGCACCTGCTCAACCGAATGGAGCAGTGGGCCTTCGAGCATTGCTTTTCCACAACCGGAGGAAAACATGAAGGATATCGAGCTAAAGAGTGGCTTCCTCCACCGACTACCCATTTTTCATGGACTTTCCAATGAAGATCCGAACAAGCATCTCAAACAATTCCAATTTGTTTGTAACAGCATGAAGCCATCTGATGCTGATACGGAGCTCTTCAAGCTGAAGGCATTTCCATTCACCCTAGTCGACAGGGCCGAGTCTTGGCTAATGGAACTACCGCCGAACCATATTACCTCATGGAAGCAACTTGCGGATATGTTCCTAGCGAAGTACTTCCCGGCCTCAAAGATCACCGTCTTGAGAAAGCAAATCACTGGCATCACACAGAAACCGGACGAGACCTTCGGCCAATACTACGACCGATTCAAAGTTTTGTGTGCCACTTGCCCATCGCATGGATTTTCCGAGACCAATCTCATGAATTACTTTTACGATGGTCTCAAGCCGATTGATAGGGAATTGCTGGATGCAGCAGCCACCGGTGCATTCATGGACTTAACAGAAACCGAAGCTAGAGCTCTTCTAGAGAATCGGGCGAATAATGATGCACAATATGGAATGTCCAACAGACCAGCAGTCGGTTAAGCGAGTTCTACAACCGACGCAGACGAAAAATACGACAAACTAGCTCATATGCTAGAGAAGGTTTTAGAACTTGAGACGACAAGAGCAAAGGCAACTCAACGGCCTGTTTGTGGCATATGTCAAACACAAGGTCACCACAATGACCAGTGCCCTCAAGTGCCGGAACAAGCAAGCGAGCCGGAGCACGCTAACGCCATCGGCGGATATCAGGGAGGACAACGGTATAACAAGTATAACAACTATGTCAACCGTGATCATCCGGGTTTTAGATGGAGCAGCAACGAGGGAACTTTGAACCCTCCAGCACCTCAACAAAGCTACCAACGCCCTCCATTTCAACCAAGGCCACCGATGCAGCATGGTTCGTCTTCGCAATCCTTCACCAACCCGGATTACGACAAGATGTTGTCGCAACTTTCGGCCTCCACACAAGTTCTCCTCGACGGACAATCGAAGACAAAGGAGACACTTGACTCACATGGCCGCGACATCACCGAAGTGAAGAAGCAGCTTGCCAACTTGTTGATTTCATGGGCCAAATCAAGGAAACCGGTCGGCTTCCACCTCAAACCACTCCAAATCAAAGAAACGTGAATGCTATAGTCACAAGGAGTGGGAAGATACTTGAGGAACCAAAGACCAAGCGATCTCATCTTGATGAAGTCACCATTGAGGACATCACCAACGAAGAAGAAGATGAGATCGATCCGGCTACTCAAGAGGCCGAAAAACAGAAGGTGACGCCTAATGTCACCAAGGCACAATCACCTCCACAACCTACCCCAATCAAAGGTAAGAACCATATTCCTTCAAATACGGTTATTACTAATTCTCCGTTTGCTGTTGCACCTTTCCCTAGCAGATTATCAAAATCGAAGAAGAAGGACGCCCAATATGAAGATATTTTGGACATCTTCCGAAAGGTGCAAGTGAATTTGCCCTTGATCGAGTGCATAAAACAGGTGCCGATATACGCAAAGTTTCTGAAAGAATTATGCACACAGAGGAGGCAAACTCGAGAGAAGGAGGTTGTGAAGGTGAACGCAACCGTTTCGGCGGTTTTGCAGCGTCGGCTACCCCCAAAACTGAAGGACCCAGGGAGCTTTGCAGTTCCTTGCGTAATCGGTGACAACCACTTCAAAGACGTGATGCTTGATCTCGGAGCTTCCATCAACGTCATGCCTTACTATCTTTTCGAATCGATGGAGCTTGGAGATCTCAAGCAAGATGGTGTTGTCATCCAATTAGCCGATCGCACCCACAAGTATCCGAGGGGATACGTAGAAGACGTTCTCGTGCAAGTCAACAACTTGATATTCCCAGCCGATTTCTATATAGTTGACATGGAAGAGAGTCCACTAAACACCACGCCACTACTGCTTGGGCGACCTTTCATGCGGACTGCGAGAACGAAGATTGATGTGTTTCAAGGCACTTTCTCCATGGAGATTGATGGAGAAAGAATCGAGTTCAACATCCTGGACGGGATGAAGTTTCCAATGTCGAGCGTAGCTGCCATTTCGACATATGATCTCGTGGATACCTTAGCACAAGGCTACCTCGACACCATCAATGAGGATGAACTCGACATGGCCATTCAACTTGGGCATGACGGCCTTCTCGAGGCCTTACTAGAGCTTGAACCTCGTATTCAAGACATGGCCATGGCCCTAAATGCGGCACCACGAAAAGTAAGCTTTTCTCCTCCTTTACCAATTACTTTTGGTACTAATAAAATGGTTCCTTCCATCGTAGAAGCTCCAGTTTTAGAACTCAAGCTACTACCGGACCATCTGAAGTATGCGTACTTGGGCGAGAATGACACTTTACCCGTCATTATTTCGTCCGCGCTAGAAGAGGAGCAGGAGGAGAAGCTCGTGAGTGTGCTCAAGAGGTACAAACCCGCAATAGGCTAGACACTCGCGGACATCAAGGGAATAAATCCAGCAACCTGTGTGCATAGGATTTTCCTTGAAGAAGGCACCAAACCTACGCGGGAAGCGGAACGTCGGCTCCACCCTCCGATGATGGAGGTGGTAAAAAAGGAGGTAATTAAACTCATGGACTGTGGAGTTATTTACCCTATTTCTGATAGCCGTTGGGTTTCCCCAGTGCAGGTTGTACCTAAGAAATCGGGAATCACCGTCGTCGAGAATCTGGAAAATGAACTTGTGCCACAACGGACGATCACTGGACACCGAGTGTGCATTGATTACCGGAAGCTAAACGCTGCAACCCGCAAGGATCATTTTCCCTTACCATTCATCGACCAAATGCTGGAAAGATTAGCCGGCCATGCATTTTATTGTTTTCTCGACGGATATTCCGGCTACAACCAAATTAGCATTGCGGAGGAGGATCAAGAAAAGACAACGTTCACGTGCCCTTTCGGAACGTTTGCCTATCGCCGCATGCCATTTGGACTGTGTAACGCACCAGGTACATTTCAACGTTGCATGCTCTCAATTTTCTCCGAGTACATTGAAAAAATTATTGAAGTATTCATGGACGACTTTAGTGTATTTGGGAGTGATTTTGATGCATGCTTAAACAATTTAGAAACAATTTTACAAAGATGCGTTGAAACGAACTTGGTGCTTAATTGGGAGAAGTGCCATTTTATGGTTACGCAAGGGATAGTGTTAGGTCATATTATTTCGGAAAACGGGTTAGAAGTTGATAAATCTAAAGTAGATCTTGTGCGTCACTTACCCTCTCCAACTTCGGTTAGAGAGATTCGTTCATTTCTTGGACACGCAGGATTTTATCGCAGGTTTATCAAAGACTTTTCCCACATCTCGCGCCCTTTGTGTAAACTGCTGCAAAAGGAGACCCCGTTCGTCTTTGATGAAGAATGCAACGCTGCCTTCAACAAGTTGAAGGAGCTTCTCACGAGCGCTCCTATTTTATGCAGCCCTGATTGGTCTCTGCCATTTGAACTCATGTGCGACGCCTCGGATTATGCCGTAGGAGCCGTCTTGGGTCAGCGGAAGGACAAGAAGCCTTGCGTAATCTATTACGCCTCTCGGACGCTTGATGAAGCGCAAAGAAATTATACTACCACCGAGAAGGAGTTTCTTGCCGTGGTTTTTGCTTTAGATAAATTTCGATCTTATTTACTTCAAACTAAAGTAACTGTGTTTACCGATCATGCAGCTTTGAAGTATCTAATGCTCAAGAAGGACGCAAAACCACGACTTATCAGATGGATACTTCTACTCCAAGAATTCAACATCGAAATCAAGGACAAGAAGGGAGTAGAAAACGTCGTCGCTGACCACCTATCACGTTTGATAGGTGACCATGAGCCTGTCGAGATTGAAGAAACTTTTCCGGATGAAAAACTCTTCGGAATTGAGGTAACTACTTCGGAAACTCCTTGGTATGCAGATATCGTAAATTACTTAGTTACCGGTGAGTTTCCGTCTACCATGCATAAATTTCAACGTGGCAAACTTAAGCATAATGCTAGAACCTTTATCTGGGATGAGCCTTATTTGTGGAAACAATGCTCCGATTTAGTAATTAGGAGATGTATCCCGTATAGTGAGTTTAAGCCCATTCTAGACTTTTGTCACAATGAAGCATGTGGGGGACACTTTGGTTCTAGGAGGACAGCCCTTAAGATTTTAGATTGCGGTTTCTTTTGGCCTAGTTTATTTCGCGATGCTCATGCATATTGTGCTGCATGTGATAAGTGCCAGAGATTCGGTAATTTAGGCCCTAGAGATCAAATGCCACAACACTACATATTTAATGTTGAAATTTTTGATGTGTGGGGTATTGATTTTATGGGACCATTTCCTCCCTCCAATGGTTTTACTTATATCTTACTCGCAGTAGATTATGTTTCTAAATGGGTGGAGGCAAAGGCCACCCGTACTAATGATTCGCGAGTTGTTGCAGATTTCCTACGAACTAACATTTTCAGTAGATTTGGAATGCCACGCGTTCTAATCAGCGATGGAGGAAGTCACTTTTGCAACCGCACGGTGGAAGCACTAATGAGGAAGTATGGCGTAAAACACAAGGTTTCCACACCATACCACCCTCAAACAAATGGAATGGCTGAAGTTTCCAACCGTGAGATCAAGAAGATTTTGGAGCGAACCGTCCGTCCAAACCGGAAAGATTGGAGTCAATGCTTAGACGATGCATTGTGGGCTTACAGGACTGCCTACAAAACCCCCATTGGTATGTCACCTTTCCGATTAATTTATGGAAAGGCGTGCCATCTTCCGGTTGAATTGGAGCACAAGGCATGGTGGGCCGTGAAGAAATTCAACATCGATCGAGATGCCGCAGGCTTGCATCGGAAGCTACAACTTAATGAACTAGAAGAAATCAGAAATAATGCTTTCGACAATGCGTGGATTTACAAAGAGAAGACAAAAAAGATCCACGATCAGATGATTCGCGGGAAGAGTTTTGAACCTGGGCAGAAAGTATTACTTTTCAATTCAAGACTTAAGCTCTTTCCGGGAAAGCTTCGCTCTCGATGGATGGGGCCATTCGTAGTTTCTCAAGTTCTACCTCATGGAGCAATTCTCATTCGATCTATCGACAAAGGTAGTGAGTTCAAAGTAAATGGACATCGCTTCAAGCCCTATTTTGAGGCATTTGCGGAGCACACCGTGGAGGAGATGCAACTCCAAGAACCGGCCATTTCAAAAACAAAATGATGCATCACGTCCAAAGCTAACGACGTAAAACGAGCGCTCATTGGTAGGCAACCCAATAGGGAGACAACAGATTTGTTTTCTTCTCCCCTTTTAATTAATTTAATGGTTTTTGCGTATTACATTAGAATTTTTCGTAGATCCTATACTCCATGTTTAATTCTATACTTTTACTTTAGTACATTGAGGGCAATGTAGAGTTTAAGTGTGGGGGAAAGGTTTACAATTTAATTGTGTCTAAATTAGTGTTTTTCAGAGTCTTTAGGACGCCCTTAACTAGTCGATGATGAAATTAGATCAACACGAACACATATGGCGTATGAATCACATGTATCGAATTCTTGTGCTAATTGAGATATTCTATATGTTTTTAACATGTAGTAGATATGAATTGCAAAACATGGTACAGAAATCGCATGCTTGAATAAGTTTTTAATCATATGAACCCTATGTCAGCTTTTGAGCTATCTGTTCTTTATTCGAGTGAATGTACATCCATTTCGTAGCTACTAGGTTATATATGCCTCATTTGATTGCTTGCCATAGATTTTAATGAATTAGAGAATGCTAGAACTTACTCATGTCAATTTGCAAAGCTTTTAAGTTGATACATACTTTGATTTCGGAAATGATTAAAGGCATTTAGGATTTTCCACCACATTGCCATATATCCATGTATCCCATTTGTACGCACAAGTTGCGACACCCCTAGATAAACCAATTGAGCCCACGTTAAGCTTTTCTTTCATCACCATATATACCTAAACACTTACCCTAGTATAGAATATCCTTACCCTTGTTCCGGAAACTTGGTGAGAATTTTTCGAAACTAGCACATAAGATTATGGTTTGGTAGGAAAGATTAAAAGAGTTAATGTGAGTAAGGGGAAAGACTTGTCCAAATAGCTAAAAAAGTATGAGATTGCCAAAAAGAAAAGAAAAAAAATTATATTTGAGAGAATGAAAAGAAAAAAATATTATTATTATCTCTCATGGCAATATGTTGTGTTCTAAAGTAGAAACCAATTGGATTAACGTCCCCCTTATTTGCGGATTTGGAGATTACGACAAATTGAAGACCCAAAAATAGAACAAATATGGCCTTTGTCCTGTCTGAAAAGCTCAAAGGGTAGTTTAAATTGAAGTATACATGGTAACATTCGAGTGGAGATGGAGGACGAATATGGTGCTAGACTAAGTCGTTGGAACGTTTTTATCACCACATATCTAAATTTCGAATGCCTTAGCCTTAACCCCATTACAACCTCACTAAAAGTCCTTTATGATCCTTAAAATGAGTAGCTTTCAATTAGTAGAGTAAGTTGCATGAGTAAGCTTATGGTTTTGGTTCATTTGTGCAAGTAATTAACTCCATTCATGAGGTTTTCGTTTAAATTTATATACACTTTAAGTGAACCCTTTTTCATGAGTGAAAAATATGATGAGTGCATCCTTGTGAGTTGATTAAACCTTTATTCAAAGCATGCACAGCTATAACATAACCATTGTTTTTTTTCTATGTCTTACTTGTTCATTACATAATTATATCGCAATTATCTCATGAATTCGTTGAGCATACAAGTTGAAATTCATGTGAGCCATCACCATATACTTATGCAAATTCTGAGACAAATTTTAGCTAAGGGCTTAGTTATGTTCTTTCCTTTGTTTTAAATTCCTAGGGAGTCTTAGTTTAACTTAGTGTTTGCTAAGGGACTAGCAAAGTCTAAGTGTGGGGGAATTTGATATACGCATTTTATGCTCGTTTCTTAACGCATTTCCCTTTACGTTTAGCTATGTTATTATCTTAGTTTTTATGTTTTCCTTATTTAATTTGTTATTTTGAAGATATTTACGGTGGAGATTAATAACGGCGCAATTTGGAGGAATTTCGGTGATTTTGCGATTTTTGCGATTTTGGACCTCCGAAAATGGGCCGGCCCAAAAAGCAAATTATGGGCCGATTTCTCAAATCTTGTTTCGGCCCATTATCAAGCCCAAACCCATTCATTTTGGCATGGAAGCCTTTTGGTGAAGTTGAAAAGTCAACAATATCAAGCTTTGTGACTCATTTTAGTGACTAAGCTTTGTGATCATCACAAAAGATGACTTGCCATGTGACTTGCCATGGTGACTCTTGCTTAGGGTTTATAAATGGTGACTTGCATGGTGACTCTTGCTTAGGGTTCACAAATGATGATCACAAAAGGTGACTAAGGGAGTGACTTGCCATATTGATCATTACTTGCATTAAATGGAGGGAGGCAAGGTGGAAGAGAGAAGGCAACATCCCTTGCCTATATAAGAGAGGAGGCTGGCCATATATTATGCATCACTCATTTTACAAGCCAAAGCTCTACACAAATACTCCTCCACCATAAACACTTCAAGGATTCTCAAGCAAAGCCGAAGCACATCTTCTCCATCCAAGCCGAAGCAATCCTCCTCCATCCAACACAATACGCTAAGTCCCTTGTGAAGGAAAGCCATCTCCACCGTAGATCATCAAGCATTCAAGACAAAAAGTGTAACCATGATCTTCACTTTCATTTCTTTTGCGTTGTATTTGAACCCTTGGATGTATTGGAATACTTTTATGTATCAAATGAAGAACAAGTTTAGATTTGTGTTTCATGTTCTTAAACCGATTTATAAGTTGCATGTGTTTATGATTTCTAGCCTTTTATGCATGTTTGATACAATCTTAAAGCTTCGAAAGCATGTGTTAGATAATACGCTAAGTCCCTCTCTTTCGCATGTTTCGATGATCGTATGTTGTTTAGGATGTTTATACGCTAAGTTGCATTCCTACTCAATTATTAAGCATGTATATTTAGTTAGAAGTTATGAATTTCGTAACTTACAAAAAGGTTTGATGCATGAAAAGGGTAAGGTTAATAAGATGAGATGATCACATGTAATTAGTAGTGTAACTTCTTATTTTTAGCAAGCATAATTAGACTTGAAGTTTCTTGATTGTTGAAACTTGTCTATGTGTAAAACATGTTAGATGCCTAAGAGTTTTAGTTGTGTTTGCATGTTTTTGTACTTTAATTTCGTAGATTAAACAACCAATTTCCAATCCCCCCCCCCCGAACATTTAAATTTCCGCTTATTAAACGAAACCATGCATGCGCCCTTAATTCCCCGGATAAAGAACGATCCCTACTCGCCAATATTATAAATGACAAAAGAAGGGTTTAAATTGCAATGCGCGTAATCTGTGTTTTTAAGTTAACGTGAATGCATGTTTTGCGCGTATCACTAAGTCCCTCTCTTTCGCATGTTTCGATGATCGTATGTTGTTTAGGATGTTTATACGCTAAGTTGCATTCCTACTCAATTATTAAGCATGTATATTTAGTTAGAAGTTATGAATTTCGTAACTTACAAAAAGGTTTGATGCATGAAAAGGGTAGGCTAATAAGATGAGATGATCACATGTAATTAGTAGTGTAACTTCTTATTTTTAGCAAGCATAATTAAACTTTAAGTTTCTTGATTGTTGAAACTTGTCTATGAGTAAAACATGTTAGATGCCTAAGAGTTTTAGTTGTGTTTGCATGTTTTTGTACTTTAATTTCGTAGATTAAACAACCAACTTCCAATCCCCCCAAACATTTACATTTCCGCTTATTAACGAAACCATGCATGCGCCCTTAATTCCCCGGATAAAGAACGATCCCTACTCGCCAATATTACAAATGACAAAAGAAGGGTTTAAATTGCAATGCGCGTAATCTGTGTTTTTAAGTTAACGTGAATGCATGTTTTGCGCGTATCAATGTTCTTGTTTGTTTTGCTTGTCTATGAGTTTAAGCATGTTAGAACTTAGAAGCCAACGATGTGTTTGCCATGCCATATTTTTGTCTTTATTTTCGTAGATAATAAACAACCTTTACAAACCCCCCTTTCAAAACATAGCGTAAATATGCATGCACCCTCAATCCCCGGTTAAGAACGATCCCTATTTATCAATGCTACATCTACACAAAAGGGTTTTAATTGTTTATGCATTTTTGTTGATTGTTAAGTGTTAATTTAATGGTTGCAAAGTCGTGTATCATTTGACGAGGAATGCAACACTGCCTTCAACAAGTTGAAGGAACTTCTCACGAGCGCTCCTGTTTTGAGCAGCCTTGATTGGTCTCTACCATTTGAACTCATGTGCGACGCCTCGGATTATGCCGTAGGAGCCGTTTTGGGTCAGCGAAAGGACAAGAAGCCTTATGTAATTTATTACGCCTCTCGGACGCTTGATGAAGCTCAAAGAAATTATACCACCACCGAAAAGGAGTTTCTTGCAGTGGTTTTTGCTTTAGATAAATTTCGGACTTATTTACTTTAAATTAAAGTAACTGTGTATACTGATCATGCAGCTTTGAAGTACCTAATGCTAAAAAAGGACGCAAAACCAAGGCTTATTAGATGGATACTTCTACTCCAAGAATTCAACATCGAAATCAAGGATAAGAAGGGAGTAGAAAATGTTGTCGCTGACCACCTATCACGCTTGATAGGTGAGAATGAGACTGTTGAAATTGAGGAAACTTTTCCGGATGAAAAACTCTTCGGAATTGAGGTAACTGTTTCGGAAACTCCATGGTATGCAGATATCGTTAATTACTTAGTTACCGGTGAGTTTCCATCTACCATGCATAAATTTCAGCGTGACAAACTTAAACATAATGCTAGAACTTTTATCTGGGATGAGCCTTATTTATGGAAACAATGCTCCGATTTAGTGATTAGGAGATGTATCCCAGATAGTGAATTTAAGCCTATTCTAGACTTTTGTCACAATGAAGCATGCGGGGGACATTTTGGTTCAAGGAGGACAGCCCTTAAGATTTTAGACTGCTGTTTCTTTTGGCCTAGTTTATTTCGCGATGCTCATGCATTTTGTGCTGCATGTGATAAGTGCCAGAGATTCGGTAATTTATGACCTAGAGATCAGATGCCACAACACTACATATTTAATGTCGAGATTTTTGATGTGTGGGGTATTGATTTTATGGGACCATTTCCTCCCTCCAATGGTTATACGTATATTTTACTCGCAGTAGATTATGTTTTCAAAATGGGTGGAGGCAAAGGCCACCCGTACTAATGATTCGCGAGTTGTTGCAGATTTCCTACGAACTAACATTTTTAGTAGATTTGGAATGCCAAGAGTTCTAATTAGCGATGGAGGAAGTCATTTTTGCAACCGCATGGTGGAAGCATTGATGAGGAAGTATGGCGTAAAACACAAGGTTTCCACACCATACCACCCTCAAACAAATGGAATGGCTGAAGTTTCCAACCGTGAGATCAAGAAGATTTTGGAACGAACCGTCCGCCCAAACCGGAAAGATTGGAGTCAGTGCTTAGATGATGCATTGTGGGCTTACAGGACTGCCTACAAGATCCCCATTGGTATGTCACCTTTCAGATTAATTTATGGGAAAACGTGCCATCTTCCGGTTGATTTGGAGCACAAGGCATGGTGGGCCGTGAAGAAATTCAACATCGATCGAGATGCAGCAGGTTTGCATCGAAAGCTACATCTTTGTGAACTTGAAGAGATCAGAAATGATGCTTTCGACAAAGCGTGGATTTACAAAGAGAAGACAAAAAAGATCCATGATAAGATGATTCGCGGGAAGAGTTTTGAAGTTGGGCAGAAAGTATTGCTTTTCAATTCAAGACTTAAGCTCTTTCCAGGAAAGCATCGCTCTCGATGGATGGGGCCATTCATAGTTGCTCAAATTATGCCTCATGGAGCAGTTCTCATTCGATCAATAGACAAGGGCAGTGAGTTCAAAGTAAATGGCCATCGCTTGAAGCCCTATTTTGAGGCATTTGCGGAGCATAACGTGGAGGAGATGCAACTCCAAGAACCGGCCATCTCGAAAGCAAAATGATGCATCACGTCTAAGCTATAGACGTAAAATGAGCGCTCATTGGGAGGCAACCCAATGGAGAAGACGACAACAGATTTGTTTTCTTGTCCTCCTTTTAATTAATTTAATGGCTTTTACATTTTAAATCAGAATTTTCGTAGATCCTATACTCCATGTTTAAATTCTATACTTTTACTTTAGTACATTGAGGGCAATGTAGAGTTTAAGTGTGGGGGAAGGGTTTACAATTTAATTGTGTCTAAATTAGTGTTTTTCAGAGTCTTTAGGATGCCCTTAACTAGTCAATGATGAAATTGGACCGATACGAACACATATGGCGTATGAATCACATGCATCGAATTCTTGTGCTAATTGAGATATTCTATATGTTTTTAACATGTAGTAGATATGAATTGCAAAACATGGTACAGAAATCGCATGCTTGAATAAGTTTTTAATCATATGAACCCTATGTGAGCTTTTGAGCTATCTGTTCTTTATTTGATTGAATATACATCCATTTCGTAGCTACTAGCTTATATATGCCTCATTTGATTGCTTGCCATAGATTTTAATGAACTAGAGAATGCTAGAACTTACTCATGTCAATTTGCAAAGCTTTTAAGTTGATACATACTTTGATTTTGGAAATGATTAAAGGCATTTAGGATTTTCCACCACTTCGCCAAATATCCATGTATCCCATTTGTACGCATGAGTTGCGACACCCCTAGATAAACCAATTGAGCCCACGTTAAGCTTTTCTTTCATCACCATATTTACCTAAACACTTACCCTAGTGTAGAATATCCTTACCTTTGTTCCGGAAACTTGGTGGGAATTTTTCGAAACTAGCACATAATATGATGGTTTGGTAAGAAAGATTGAAAGAGTTAATGTGAGTAAGGGGAAAGACTTGTCCAAATAACTAAAAAAGTATGAGATTGCCAAAAAGAAAAGAAAAAAATATATATATTTGAGAGAATGAAAAGAAAAAAAATTATATATCTCTCATGGCAATGTGTTGTGTTCTAAGTATAAACCCTTTGGATTAATGTCCCCTTTATTTGCGGATTTGGAGATTACGACAAATTGAAGGCCCAAAAATAGAACAAATATGGCCTTTGTCCTCTCCGAAAAGCTCAAAGGGTAGTTTAGATCGAAGTATACATGGTAACATTCGAGTGGAGATGGAGGACGAATTTGGTGCTAGACTAAGTCGTTGGAACGTTTTTATCACCACATATCTAAAATTCGAATGCCTTAGCCTTAACCCCATTACAACCTCACTAAAAGTCCTTTATGATCCTTAAAATGAGTAGCTTTCAATTAGTAGAGTAAGTTGCATGAGTAAGCTTATGGTTTTGGTTCATTTGTGCAAGTAATTAACTCCATTCATGAGGTTTTATGCTCGATTCTTAACGCATTTCCCTTTACGTTTAGCTATGTTATAATCTTAGTTTTTATGTTTTTCTTATTTAGTTTGTTATTTTGAGGTTATTTACGTTGGAGATGAATAACGGCGCAATTCAGAGGAATTTCAGCGATTTTGCGATTTTGGACCACCAGAAATGGGCCGGCCCAAAAAGCATTTTGTGGGCCCATTTCTCAAAGTTTGTTTCGGCCCAAAAACCAGCCCAAGCCCATTAATTTCGGCAAGGAAGCAACTTGGGGAAGAGGAAAAGTCAAGGTTGTCAAGTTTTGTGACTAGGCTTGGTGACTCTTGCTTTGTGATCATCACAAAGGGTGACTGATATACGCATTTTATGCTCGTTTCTTAACGCATTTTGGGCTCGTTTCTTATCACAAAGGCTTGATTAAACATTTATTCAAAGCATGCACAGCTATAAACATAACCACTGTTTTCTCTATGTCTTACTTGTTCATTACATAAATTATATCGCAATTATCTCTTGAATTCGTTGAGCATACAAAGTTGAAATTCATGTGAGCCATCGCCATATACTTATGCAAATTCTGAGACAAATTTTAGCTAAGGGCTTAGTTGTGTTCTTTCTTTTGTTTTTCTTAGAGAGTCTTAGTTTAACTTAGTGTTTGCTAAGGGACTAGCAAAGTCTAAGTGTGGGGGAATTTGATATACGCATTTTATGCTCGTTTCTTAACGCATTTTCCTTTACGTTTAGCTATGTTATTATCTTAGTTTTTATGTTTTCCTTATTTAATTTGTTATTTTGAAGATATTTACGGTGGAGATTAATAACGACGCAATTCGGAGGAATTTCGGCGATTTTGCGATTTTTGCGATTTTGGACCTCCGAAAATGGGCCGAACCTAAAAGCAAATTATGGGCCGATTTCTCAACTCTTGTTTCGGCCCATTATCAAGCCCATGACCATTCAATTCGGCATAGAAGCCTTTTGGTGAAGTTGAAAAGTCAACAATATCAAGCTTGGTGACTTGCCATGGTGACTCTTGCTTGCATTAAATGAAAAGATGACTAAGGGAGTGACTTGCCATGGTGACTCTTGCTTTGGGTTCACAAATGGTGACTTGCCATGGTGACTCTTGCTTTGGGTTCACAAATGGTGACTTGCCATGGTGACTCTTGCTTAGGGTTTACAAATGATGATCACAAATGGTGACTTGCCATGGTGACTCTTGCTTGCATTTAATGAACAAGGCTAGGTGGAAGAGAGAAGAGCAACATTCCTTGCCTATATAAGAGGGAGGCCAGCCTTGAAGAGCATCATCACTCATTTTACAAGCCAAAGCTCTACACAAATACTCCTCCACCATAAACACTTCAAGGATTCTCAAGCAAAGCCGAAGCACATCTCCTCCATTCCAAGCCGAAGCAAGGTTCTCCATCCAAGCCGAAGCAATCCTCCTCCATCCAACACAATACGCTAAGTCCCTTGTGAAGGAAAGCCATCTCCACCGTAGATCATCAAGCATTCAAGACAAAAAGTGTAACCATGATCTTCACTTTCATTTCTTTTGTTTTGTATTTGAACCTCTTGATGTATTGGAATACATTTATGTATCAAATGAAGAACAAGTTTAGATTTGTGTTTTATGCTTTTAAACCGATTTGTAATATGCATGTGTTTATGATTTCTAGCCTTTTATGCATGTTTGATACAATCTTAAAGCTTCGAATGCATGTGTTAGAAAATACGCTAAGTCCCTCTATTTCGCATGTTTCGATGATCGTATGTTGTTTAGGATGTTTATACGCTAAGTTGCATTCCTACTCAATTATTAAGCATGTGTATTTAGTTAGAAGTTATGAATTTCGTAACTTACAAAAAGGTTTGATGCATGAAAAGGGTAGGTTAATAAGATGAGATGATCACATGTAATTAGTAGTGTAACTTCTTATTTTTAGCAAGCATAATTAGACTTTAAGTTTCTTGATTGTTGAAACTTGTCTATGTGTAAAACATGTTAGTTGCCTAAGAGTTTTAGTTGTGTTTGCATGTTATGTACTTTAATTTCGTAGATTAAACAACCAACTTCCAATCCCCCCAAACATTTACATTTCCGCCTATTAACGAAACCATGCATGCGCCCTTAATTCCCCGGATAAAGAACGATCCCTACTCGCCAATATTACAAATGACAAAAGAAGGGTTTAAATTGCAATGCGCGTAATCTGTGTTTTTAAGTTAACGTGAATGCATGTTTTGCGCGTATCAATTTTTGGCGCCGTTGCCGGGGAGTTAGAATGTTTTTGTATGATTTCGTTGTACATTTGTAATTAAAAGCATGTCTAAATTTTCGAAGTACATACTTGTTCATTCTTGTTTATACTTAAAGAAATTTACATACATGTTTACAATGCATACTTTTACTTAGACGAATTTATTTATACTTAGTTTTTACACTTGCATAATTTATTTTCATGTTAAAGGATAGTCTTTGATTTAATTTGAGTACTAGCACTTAGTTATTAAATAAATCTCTATGGAATAGGTGGTGCCTCTTTTGTTTGTCTATCTCCTTAACCCTTCGTGATGTGTGGATTTTATCACCACACGCCATAACCTAAGTGAAGTTATGGGCACGAGGTTGTGGGCGGAGTTTACAAACACTTGAGATTGTATACTATCTTGTGAATTCGAGTAAAAGTTGGTTATGATGTCTAGAAGGGTTATGAATGGTGACGGGTTTTGAACTAAGAAAATAGAACACCATTGGAGTATATACTCTTACGAGTAAGCCTCGGGGTGTTTCTAAGAACAACAATGGAGTATATACTCTTACGAGTTAGCCTCAGGTTGTTCCCAGAAATTAGTTCTCACCTCTCGCGTTACATCTATCCCAACTGGTCATTTCCAACAATTACGAGGATTAACGATAGTTGGTATACATTTTCGCGCGGGCCGCACGGACAAGAGATTTATTCAATAACTAAGTCGTGTATTCCTTTTAAATCATAGGCGCAATCAAAACGTAGACGTACTTAAATTGATTTACATTGTGCACGAGTATTGGTTATAAGGTTTCGTTCTTTGGAATAGGTGGTGCCTCTTTTTCTGGTTTATCTCCTTAACCCTTCGTGATGTGTGGATTTCATCACCACACGCCATAACCTAAGTGAAGTTATGGGCACGAGGTTGTGGGCGGAGTTTACTAAGAACTTGAGATTATATACTATCTCACAAATTTGGCTGATTGTTGGATATGGTGAATGGGTTTATGATTGGTGCCGGGTTTCGGATCTAAGCAATAGAACACCATTGGAGTATATACCGTAACTGGTTAGCCTCGGGGTGTCTCTAGGAACAACATTGGAGTATATACTCTTACGAGTAAGCCTCGGGTTGTTCTAAATATTAGTCCTTACCTCTCGCGTTATCTCTATTCCTACTTGCCATTTCTAAACGTAACTAAGCTGAATTGTGGTCGGTATACATTTTCGCGCGGGCCGCACGTCCAAGAAATTTACCGAATGATCATTTCGCGTACTCTCTGTAAATCATAAGTGCATACGAATACGGTTAAATACGAACTAAATAAATACGACATAATCCTTTAAATAGATGGTATATCGGATTATGCATGCTTAGACCTCCTGGAATCAGACTTCATCTTCGGATGAACGAGACCCATTGCACAGTCGAGAGCCTCTGCACCACGTACCATCGGGGCCAAAGGAAATAAATAAAACTTAGTCAAATTTTTGTGTTTGTTTGTGCATTAAAAACTGTAAAGGACTAACAAACGTTACTTAGCTTGCATAACCTCTCTTAGGCTTTATGATACTCGGATTTCACTACCGAGTACCCTAACCTAAGTGAAGTTAGGGGCATAAGATCGAAGAAGAGGTCATTCTTTGCATTCATATTTTTTTAAGCACGTAACTCGTGTGTTTTCTGCAGGTTCTAACAATTTCTCTTATACATTCACTCCATCTTTCACGTAGGATTGTTGTTTGATGCATTTTATTGAGAAAATGTGTGGTGCATAAATTCAATGTGAATTATTGTTTGCTTGTATTTGAACCTTGTTTATATATGTTCTAACTAAATTCTTAGGTTTAGCATTATATAGTGTTAATTTGCAGAAAACGTGTGTTTTTAAGTTTATTACATTCTTTTGCATAGCCCTTAAATTGATTAAATCATTTGCATTACATATTAAATTACATCTAGTGTCTTAACTATTATAAATTTTGTGTGTTTTAGTAGTTTTTAAGTATTTGTGAGTATTTATAGTTTGCTTTGATAGTTGTACTATTTTATTTGTTATCGCTTTGTTTTCTAAAATATACCTTACGATTTTGGTTAGTATTCCTATATTCAGTTTATATTTCTTTTTTTTTTTGATACTGACACTTGGTCTTTGGTGGATGCTCAGGCTAATGAATGTCCGATCGGAATCCTGGACCATCTAGAACAAAGTTTGAGGAAATCGCAGAGAGAATAGCGAGACTTAAAGCTCAAACAGACATCCTGGATTTTCCCATCATCGAAGAAGTTTCCGAGTATTCACATTCATCAACCGACCATAATTCAGCCTCATCAACCAACCATACTTCAGAACCGGAAGAACAACAAGTCAACATGGCCAATGCAGGACAATCTCTTCGCCAGCGTACCTGCTCAACCGAATGAAGCAGCGGGCCTTCGAGCATTGCTTTTCCACTACCGGAGGAAAACATGAAGGAAGTCGAGCTGAAGAGTGGTTTCCTCCACAGACTTTTTTTGAGGTCCTTATACTCATTAAGCCTAGCATTGAATAGACAGGGAATTCACCTTATCAATATCTCAAATCAGTGATGGGTTTTGGCGCCTAACCGGGCAACCGAATCGGACCAAACCATTTGTCAGGCTGTTGTTCTCTTGTTTTGTTCCCTATAAGAGAGAGTAAGACATCAATTTCTCAATAAGATCAAATTGTTTACCATTTTTCACGGACTTTCCAATGAAGATCCGAACAAGCATCTCAAACAATTCCAATTTGTTTGTAACAGCATGAAGCCATCCGATGCTGATACGGAGCTCTTCAAGCTGAAGGCATTCCCATTCACCCTAACCGACAGGGCCGAGTCTTGGCTTATGGAACTACCGCCGAACCATATTACCTCATGGAAGCAACTTGCGGATATGTTCCTAGCGAAGTACTTCCCGGCCTCAAAGATCACCGTCTTGAGGAAGCAAATCACTGGCATTACACAGAAACCGGACGAGACCTTCGGCCAATATTACGACCGATTCAAGGTTTTGTGTGCCACTTGCCCATCGCATGGATTCTCCGAGACCAATCTCATGAATTACTTTTACGATGGTCTCAAGCCGATCGATAGGGAATTGCTGGATGCAGCAGCCACCGGTGCATTCATGGACTTAACCGAAACCGAAGCTAGAGCTCTTCTAGAGAATCGGGCGAATAATGATGCACAATATGGAATGTCCAACAGACGAGCAGTCGGTGAAGCGAGTTCTACAACCGACGCGGACGAAAAGTACGACAAACTAGCTCATATGCTAGAGAAGGTTTTAGAACTCGAGACGACAAGAGCGAAGGCAACTCAATGGCCTGTTTGTGGCATATGTCAAACACAAGGTCACCACAACGACCAGTGCCCTCAAGTGCCGGAACAAGCAAGCGAGCCGGAGCACGCTAACGCCATCGGCGGATATCAGGGAGGACAACGGTATAACAATTATAACAACTATGTTAACCGTGATCATCCGGGTTTTAGATGGAGCAGCAACGAGGGAACTTTGAACCCTCCAGCACCTCAACAAAGCTACCAACGCCCTCCATTTCAACCAAGGCCACCGATGCAGCAGGGTTCGTCTTCGCAATCCTTCACCAACCCGGATTACGACAAGATGTTGTCGCAACTTTCGGCCTCAACTCAAGTTCTCCTCGAAGGACAATCGAAGACAAAGGAGACACTTGACTCACATGGCCGCGACATCACCGAAGTGAAGAAACAGCTTGGCCAACTTGTTGATTTCATGGGCCAAATCAAAGAAACCGGTCGGCTTCCACCTCAAACCACTCCTAATCAAAGAAACGTGAATGCTATAGTCACAAGGAGTGGGAAGATACTTGAGGAACCAAAGACCAAGCGATCTCATCTTGATGAAGTCACCATTGAGGACATCACCAACGAAGAAGAAGATGAGATCGATCCGGCAATTCAAGAGGCCGAGAAACAGAAGGTGACGCCTATTGTCACCAAGGCACAATCACCTCCACAACCTACCCCAATCAAAGGTAAAAACCATATTCCTTCAAATACGGTTATTACTAATTCTCCGTTTGCTGTTGCACCTTTCCCTAGCAGATTGTCAAAATCAAAGAAGAAGGATGCCCAATATGAAGATATTTTGGACATCTTCCGAAAGGTGCAAGTGAATTTGCCCTTGATCGAGTGCATAAAGCAAGTGCCAATATACGCGAAGTTTCTCAAAGAATTATGCACACAGAGGAGGCAAACTCGAGAGAAGGAGGTTGTGAAGGTGAACGCAACCGTTTCGGCGGTTTTGCAGCGTCGGCTACCCCCAAAACTGAAGGACCCAGGGAGCTTTGCAGTTCCTTGCGTAATCGGTGACACCCACTTTGAAGACGTGATGCTTGATCTCGGAGCTTCCATCAATGTCATGCCTTACTATCTATTCGAATCGATGGAGCTTGGAGATCTCAAGCAAGATGGTGTTGTCATCCAATTAGCCGATCGCACACACAAGTATCCGAGGGGATACGTAGAAGACGTTCTTGTGCAGGTCAACAACCTGATTTTTCCAGCGGATTTCTATATAGTTGACATGGAAGAGAGTCCACTGAACACCACGCCGCTACTGCTTGGGCGACCTTTCATGCGGACTGCGAGAATGAAGATTGATGTGTTTCAAGGCACTTTCTCCATGGAGATTGATGGAGAAAGAATCGAGTTCAACATCCTGGACGGGATGAAGTTTCCAATGTCGAGCGTAGCTGCCATTTCGACATACGATCCCGTGGATACCTCAGCACAAGGCTACCTCGACACCATCAATGAGGATGAACTCGACATGGCCATTCAACTTGGGCATGACGGCCTTCTCGAGGCCTTACTAGAGCTTGAACCTCGTATTCAAGACATGGCCATGGCCCTAAATGCGGCACCACGAAAAGTAAGCTTTTCTCCTCCTTTACCAATTACTTTTGGTACTAATAAAATGGTTCCTTCCATCGTAGAAGCTCCAGTTTTAGAACTCAAGCTACTACCGGACCATCTGAAGTATGCGTACTTGGGCGAGAATGACACTTTACCCGTCATTATTTCGTCCGCGCTAGAAGAGGAGCAGGAGGAGAAGCTCGTGAGTGTGCTCAAGAGGTACAAACCCGCAATAGGCTGGACACTTGCGGACATCAAGGGAATAAATCCAGCAACATGTGTGCATGGATTTTCCTTGAAGAAGGCACCAAGCCTACGCGGGAAGCACAGCGTCGGCTCCACCCTCCGATGATGGAGGTGGTAAAAAAGGAGGTAATTAAACTCATGGACTGTGGAGTTATTTACCCTATTTCTGATAGCTGTTGGGTTTCCCCAGTGCAGGTAGTACCTAAGAAATCGGGAATTACCGTCGTCGAGAATCTGGAAAATGAACTTGTGCCACAACGGACGATCACTGGACACCGAGTGTGCATTGATTACCGGAAGCTCAACGCCGCAACCCGCAAGGATCATTTTCCCTTACCATTCATCGACCAAATGCTGGAAAGATTAGCCGGCCATGCATTTTATTGTTTTCTCGACGGATACTCCGGCTACAACCAAATTAGCATTGCGGAGGAAGATCAAGAAAAGACAACGTTCACATGCCCTTTCGGAACGTTTGCATACCGCCGAATGCCATTTGGACTGTGTAATGCACCAGGTACATTTCAACGTTGCATGCTCTCAATTTTCTCCGAGTACATTGAAAAAATTATTGAAGTATTCATGGACGACTTTAGTGTATTTGGGAGTGATTTCGATGCATGCTTAAACAATTTAGAAACAATTTTACAAAGATGCGTTGAAACGAACTTGGTGCTTAATTGGGAGAAGTGCCATTTCATGGTTACGCAAGGGATAGTGTTAGGTCATATTATTTCGGAAAAAGGGTTCGAATTGATAAATCTAAAGTAGATCTTGTGCGTCACTTACCCTCTCCAACTTCGGTTAGAGAGATTCGTTCATTTCTTGGACACGCAGGATTTTATCGTAGGTTTATCAAAGACTTTTCCCACATCTCGCGCCCGTTGTGTAAATTGCTGCAAAAGGAGACCCCGTTCGTCTTTGATGAAGAATGCAACGCTGCCTTCAACAAATTGAAGGAGCTTCTCACGAGCGCTCCTATTTTATGCAGCCCTGATTGGTCTCTGCCATTCGAACTCATGTGCGACGCCTCGGATTATGCCGTAGGAGCCGTCTTGGGTCAGCGGAAGGACAAGAAGCCTTGCGTAATCTATTACGCCTCTCGGACGCTTGATGAAGCGCAAAGAAATTATACTACCACCGAGAAGGAGTTTCTTGCCTTGGTTTTTGCTTTAGATAAATTTCGATCTTATTTACTTCAAACTAAAGTAACTGTGTTTACCGATCATGCAGCTTTGAAGTATCTAATGCTCAAGAAGGACGCAAAACCACGACTTATCAGATGGATACTTCTACTCCAAGAATTCAACATCGAAATCAAGGACAAGAAGGGAGTAGAAAACGTCGTCGCTGACCACCTATCACGTTTGATAGGTGACCATGAGCCTGTCAAGATTGAAGAAACTTTTCCGGATGAAAAACTCTTCGGAATTGAGGTAACTATTTCGGAAACTCCATGGTATGCAGATATCGTAAATTACTTAGTTACCGGTGAGTTTCCGTCTACCATGCATAAATTTCAACGTGACAAACTTAAGCATAATGCTAGAACCTTTATCTGGGATGAGCCTTATTTATGGAAACAATGCTCCGATTTAGTAATTAGGAGATGTATCCCGGATAGTGAGTTTAAGCCCATTCTAGACTTTTGTCACAATGAAGCATGTGGGGGACACTTTGGTTCAAGGAGGACAGCCCTTAAGATTTTAGATTGCGGTTTCTTTTGGCCTAGTTTATTTCGCGATGCTCATGCATATTGCGCTGCATGTGATAAGTGCCAGAGATTCGGTAATTTAGGCCCTAGAGATCAAATGCCACAACACTACATATTTAATGTTGAAATTTTTGATGTGTGGGGTATTGATTTTATGGGACCATTTCCTCCCTCCAATGGTTGTACTTATATCTTACTCGCAGTAGATTATGTTTCTAAATGGGTGGAGGCAAAGGCCACCTATACTAATGATTCGCGAGTTGTTGCAGATTTCCTACGAACTAACATTTTCAGTAGATTTGGAATGCCACGCGTTCTAATCAGCGATGGAGGAAGTCACTTTTGCAACCACACGGTGGAAGCACTAATGAGGAAGTATGGCGTAAAACACAAGGTTTCCACACCATACCACCCTCAAACTAATGGAATGGCTGAAGTTTCCAACCGTGAGATCAAGAAGATTTTGGAGCGAACCGTCCGCCCAAACCGGAAAGATTGGAGTCAATGCTTAGACGATGCATTATGGGCTTACAGGACTGCCTACAAGACCCCCATTGGTATGTCACCTTTCCGATTAATTTATGGGAAGGCGTGCCATCTTCCGGTTGAATTGGAGCACAAGGCATGGTGGGCCGTGAAGAAATTCAACATCGATCGAGATGCCGCAGGCTTGCATCGGAAGCTACAACTATGTGAACTAGAAGAAATCAGAAATGATGCTTTCGACAATGCGTGGATTTATAAAGAGAAGACGAAAAAGATCCACGATCAGATGATTCGCGGGAAGAGTTTTGAACCTGGGCAGAAAGTATTGCTTTTCAATTCAAGACTTAAGCTCTTTCCGGGAAAGCTTCGCTCTCGATGGATGGGGCCATTCATAGTTTCTCAAGTTCTACCTCATGGAGCAGTTCTCATTCGATCTATCGACAAATGTAGTGAGTTCAAAGTAAATGGCCATCGCTTGAAGCCATATTTTGAGGCATTTGCGGAGCACACCGTGGAGGAGATGCAACTCCAAGAACCGGCCATTTCAAAAACAAAATGATGCATCACGTCCAAAGCTAACGACGTAAAACGAGCGCTCATTGGGAGGCAACCCAATAGGGAGACAACAGATTTGATTTCTTCTCCCCTTTTAATTAATTTAATGGCTTTTGCATTTTAAATTAGAATTTTCGTAGATCCTATACTCCATGTTTAATTCTGATATACGCATTTTATGCCCGTTTCTTAACGCATTTCCCTTTACGTTTAGCTATGTTATTATCTTAGTTTTATGTTTTCCTTATTTAAATTGTTATTTTGAAGTTTATTACGGTGGAGATTAATATCGACGCAATTCGGAGGAATTTCGGCGATTTTGCGATTTTTGCGATTTTGGACCTCCGAAAATGGGCCGGGCCACAAGGCAAATTGTGGGCCGAATTCTCAACTCTTGTTTCGGCCCATTATCAAGCCCATTACCATCTAGTTCGGCTAGGAAGCAAAGTGGGGAAGAGGAAAAGTCAACAATATCAAGCCATGACTCACTTTGGTGACTCTTGCTTGCATTTAATGAAAAGATGACTAAGGGAGTGACTTGCCATGGTGACTCTTTGCTTAGGGTTCACAAATGGTGACTTGCCATGGTGACTCTTGCTTAGGGTTCACAAATGATCATCACACATGGTGACTTGCATGGTGACTTGCCTTAATGATCATTGCTTGCATTTAATGAAGCAAGGCAAGGTGGAAGAGAGAAGGCAAACATCCTTGCCTATAAATACCAAGGGAGGCTGAACCATTCAAGACATCTCTCATTTTACAAGCCAAAGCTCTACACAAATACTCTTCCACCATAAACACTCCAAAGTTCATTACAAAGCCGAAGCACATCCTTTACCATTCCAAGCCGAAGCAAGCAAGGTTACTCCTTCCAAGCCGAAGCTATCAAGCCTCCTCCATCCAACACAATACGCTAAGTCCCTTGTGAAGGAAGTCCATCTCCACCGTAGTTCATCAAGCACTCAGACAAAAAGTGTAACCATGATCTTCACTCTCATTTCTTTAGCTTTGTATTTGAATCTTTTGATGTATTGGAATAACAAGTTTAGAAAGTTTAGATTTGTGTATCAAATGAATAACAAGTTTAGATTTGTGTTTCATGTGCCTAAACCGATTTGTAATATGCATGTGTTTGTGATTTATAGCTTTTTATGCATGTTTGATACAATCTTAAAGCTTCGAATGCATGTATTAGAAAATACGCTAAGTCCCTCTCTTTTGCATGTTTCGATGATCGTAAGTTGTTTAGGATGTTTATACGCTAAGTTGCATTCCTACACAATTATCACGCATGTGTATTTAGTTAGAAGTTATGAATTTCGCAAGTTACAAAAAGGTTTGATGCATGAAAAGGGTAGGTTAATAAGATGAGTTGATCACATGTAATTAGTAGTGTAACTTCTTATTTTTAGCAAGCATAATTAGACTTTAAGTTTCTTGATTGTTGAAACTTGTCTATGAGTAAAACATGTTAGATACCTAATAGTTTTAGTTGTGTTTGCATGTTATGTACTTTAATTTCGTAGATTAAATAACCAATTTCCAATCCCCCCAAACTTTTATATTTCCGCTTAATAACGAAACCATGCATGCGCCCTTAATTCCCCGGATAAAGAACGATCCCTACTCGCCAATATTACAAATGACAAAAGAAGGGTTTAAATTGCAATGCGCGTAATCGGTGTTTTTAAGGTCTACTGATCATTAACTTTAAATGCATGTTTTGCGAGTATCAATTTTTGGCGCCGTTGCCGGGGAATTAGAATGTTTTTGTATGTTTCGTTGTACATTTGTGATTAAAAGCATGTCTAAATTTTCGAAGTACATACTTGTTCATTTTTTATACTTAGAGAAATTTTCATACATGTTTACAATGCCTACTTTTACTTAGCCGAATTTATTCATACTTAGTTTATTTTACACTTGCATAATTTATTTCCATGTTAAAGGATAGTCTTTGATTTAATTTGAGTACTAGTACTTAGTTACTAAATAAATCTCTATGGAATAGGTGGTGCCTCTTTTGTTTGTCTATCTCCTTAACCCTTCGTGATGTGTGGATTTCATCACCACACGCCATAACCTAAGTGAAGTTATGGGCACGAGGTTGTGGGCGGAGTTTACAAACACTTGAGATTGTATACTATCTTGTGAGTTCGAGTAAGAGTTGGTTATGATGTCTAGAAGGGTTATGAATGGTGACGGGTTTTGAACTAAGAAAACAGAACACCAATGGAGTACATACTCTTATGAGTAAGCCTTGGGGTGTTTCTAAGAACAACATTGGAGTACATACTCTTACGAGTTAGCCTCAGGTTGTTCCCAGAAATTAGTTCTCACCTCTCGCGTTACATCTATCCCAACTGGTCATTTCGAACAATTACGAGGATTAACGATAGTTGGTATACATTTTCGCGCGGGCCGCACGGACAAGAGATTTATTCAATAACTAAGTCGTGTATTCCTTTTAAATAATAGGCGCAATCAAAACGTAGACGTACTTAAATTGATTTACATTGAGTACGAGTATTGGTTATAAGGTTTCGTTCTTTGGAATAGGTGGTGCCTCTTTTTCTGGTTTATCTCCTTAACCCCTCGTGATGTGTGGATTTCATCACCACACGCCATAACCTAAGTGAAGTTATGGGCACGAGGTTGTGGGCGGAGTTTACTAAGAACTTGAGATTATATACTATCTCACAAATTTGGCTGATTGTTGGATATGGTGAATGGGTTTATGATTGGTGCCGGGTTTCGGATCTAAGCAATAGAACACCATTGGAGTATATACCGTAACTGGTTAGCCTCGGGGTGTCTCTAGGAACAACATTGGAGTATATACTCTTACGAGTAAGCCTCGGGTTGTTCTAAATATTAGTCCTTACCTCTCGCGTTATCTCTATTCCTACTAACCATTTCTAAACGTAACTAAGCTGAATTGTAGTCGGTATATATTTTCGCGCGGGCCGCACGTCCAAGAAATTTACCGAATGATCATTTCGCGTACTCTCTGTAAATCATAAGTGCATATGAATACGGTTAAATACGAACTAAATAAATACGACATAATCCTTTAAATAGATGGTATATCGGATTAAGCATGCTTAGACCTCTCGGAATCAGACTTCATCTTCGGATGAACGAGACCCATTGCACAGTTGAGAGCCTCTGCACCACGTACCATCGGGACCAAAGGAAATAAATAAAACTTAGTCAAATTTTTGTGTTTATTTGTGCATTAAAAAACTGTAAAGGACTAACAACCGTTACTTAGCTTGCATAACCTCTCTAAGGTTTTATGATACTCGGATTTCACTACCGAATACCCTAACCTAAGTGAAGTTAGGGGCATAAGATCGAAGAAGAGGTCATTCTTTTCATTCATATTTTAAACACGTAACTCGTTTGTTTTCTGCAGGTTCTAACGTTTTCTCTTATGCATTCACTCCATCTTTCACGTAGGATTATTGTTTAATGCATTTTATTGCAAGAAAATGTGTGGTGCATAAATTCAATGTGAATTATGGTTTGCTTGTATTTCAACCTTGTTTATATATGTTCTAACTAAATTTTTAGGTTTAGCATTATATAGTGTTAATTTGCAGAAAACATGTGTCTTAGTTTATTCATGTGCATAGCCCCTAAAATTGATTAAATCAATTGCATTACTTAGTAAAATACATATAGTGTCTTAACTATTATAAATTTTGTATAAATTTTGTGTGTATTAGTAGTTTTTAAGTATTTGTGTGTATTTATAGTATGCTTTGATAGTTTTACTATTTTATTTGTTATCACCTTGTTTTCTAAATATGCATTACAATTTTGGTTAGTATTCCTATATACATCTAAAAATTATTTGTTGATACTAACACTTGGTCTTTGGTGGATGTCAGGCTAATGAATGTCCGATCAGAATCCAGGACCATCTAGAACCACGTTTGAGGAACTCACAGAAAGACTAGCGAGACTTAGAGCTGACATCCTGGATCATCCCATCCTCGAAGAAGTTTCCGAGTCTTCACATTCATCATTCGAACATACTTTAGCCTCATCAACCGACCACAACTCAGAAGCAGAAGCACAAGAAGTCAACATGGCCAATGCAGGACAATCTCTTCGCCAGCGCACCTGGTCAACAGAATGGAGCAGCGGGCCTTCGAGCATTGCTTTTCCACAACCGGAGGAAAACATGAAGGATATCGAGCTAAAGAGTGGCTTCCTCCACCGACTACCCATTTTTCATGGACTTTCCAATGAAGATCCGAACAAACATCTCAAACAATTCCAATTTGTTTGTAACAGCATGAAGCCATCCGATGCTGATACAGAGCTCTTCAAACTGAAGGCATTCCCATTCACCCTAGTCGACAGGGCCGAGTCTTGGCTTATAGAACTACCGCCAAACCATATTACCTCTTGGAAGCAACTTGCGGATATGTTCCTAGCGAAGTACTTCCCGGCCTCCAAGATCACCGTCTTGAGAAAGCAAATTACTGGCATTACACAGAAATTGGACGAGACCTTCGGCCAATATTACGACCGATTCAAGGTTTTGTGTGCCACTTGCCCATCGCATGGATTCTCCGAGACCAATCTGATGAATTACTTTTACGATGGTCTCAAGCCGATCGATAGGGAATTGCTGGATGCAGCAGCCACCGGTGCATTCATGGACTTAACCGAAACCGAAGCTAGAGCTCTTCTAGAGAATCGGGCGAATAATGATGCACAATACGGAATGTCCAACAGACGAGCAGTCGGTGAGGCGAGTTCAACAACCGACGCGGACGAGAAGTACGACAAACTAGCTCATATGCTAGAGAAGGTGTTAGAACTCGAGACGACAAGAGCGAAGGCAACTCAACGGCCTGTTTGCGGCATATGTCAAACACACGGTCACCACAATGACCAATGCCCTCAAGCGCAGGAGCAGGCAAGCGAGCCGGAGCACGCTAACGCCATCGGCGGATATCAGGGAGGACAAAGGTATAACAACTACAACAACTATGTCAACCGTGATCATCCAGGTTTTAGATGGAGCAGCAACGAGGGAACTTTGAACCCTCCAGCATCTCAACCTCAACAAAGCTACCAACGCCCTCCATTTCAACCACGACCACCGATGCAGCATGGTTCGTCATCACAACCCTGCACCAATCCGGATTACGACAAGATGTTGTCGCAACTTTCGGCCTCAACTCAAGTTCTCCTCGACGGACAATCGAAGACAAAGGAGACACTTGACTCACATGGTCGCGACATCACCGAAGTGAAGAAGCAGCTTGGCCAGCTTGTTGATTTCATGGGCCAAATCAAGGAAACCGGTCGGCTTCCACCTCAAACCACTCCTAATCAAAGAAACGTGAATGCTATAGTCACAAGGAGTGGGAAGATACTTGAGGAACCAAAGACCAAGCGATCTCATCTTGATGAAGTCACCATCGAGGACATCACCAACAAAGAAGAAGATGAGATCGATCCGGCAATTCAAGAGGCCGAGAAAAAGAAGGTGACGCCTACTGTCACCAAGGCACAATCACCTCCACAACCTACCCCAATCAAAGGTAAAAGCCCTATTCCTTCAAATACGGTGATTACTAATTCTCCGTTTGCTGTTGCACCTTTCCCAAGCAGATTAGCAAAATCAAAGAAGAAGGATGCCCAATATGAAGATATCCTGGACATCTTCCGAAAGGTGCAAGTGAATTTGCCCTTGATCGAGTGCATAAAGCAAGTGCCTATATACGCCAAGTTTCTGAAAGAATTATGCACTCAGAGGAGGCAAACTCGAGAGAAGGAGGTCGTGAAGGTGAACGCAACCGTTTCGGCGGTTTTGCAGCGTCGGCTACCCCCAAAACTGAAAGACCCAGGGAGCTTTGCAGTTCCTTGCGTAATCGGTGACAACCATTTCCAAGATGTGATGCTTGATCTTGGAGCCTCCATCAACGTCATGCCATACTATCTTTTCGAATCGATGGAGCTTGGAGATCTCAAGCAAGATGGTGTTGTCATCCAGTTAGCCGATCGCACCCACAAGTATCCGAGGGGATACGTAGAAGACGTTCTCGTACAAGTCAACAACTTGATATTCCCAGCCGATTTCTACATAGTTAACATGGAAGAGAGTCCACTGAACACCACGCCATTGCTACTTGGGCGACCTTTCATGCGGACTGCGAGGACGAAGATTGATGTTTTCCAAGGCACTTTCTCCATGGAGATTGATGGAGAAAGAATCGAGTTCAACATCCTGGACGGGATGAAGTTTCCAATGTCGAGCGTAGCTGCCATTTCGACATACGATCCTGTGGATACCTTAGCACAAGGTTACCTCGACACCATCAACGAGGATGAACTCGACATGGCCATTCAACTTGGACATGACGGCCTTCTCGAGGCCTTACTAGAGCTTGAACCTCGTATTCAAGACATGGCCATGGCCCTAAATGCGGCACCACGAAAAGTAAGCTTTTCTCCTCCTTTACCAATTACTTTTGGTACTAATAAAATGGTTCCTTCCATCGTAGAAGCTCCAGTTTTAGAACTCAAGCTACTACCGGACCATCTGAAGTATGCATACTTGGGCGAGAATGAAACTTTACCGGTCATTATTTCGTCCGCGCTAGAAAAGGAACAGGAGGAGAAGCTCGTGAGTGTGCTCAAGAGGTACAAACCCGCAATAGGCTGGACACTCGCGGACATCAAGGGAATAAATCCAGCAACCTGTGTGCATAGGATTTTCCTTGAAGAAGGCACCAAGCCTACGCGGGAAGCACAACGTCGGCTCCACCCTCCGATGATGGAGGTGGTAAAAAAGGAGGTAATTAAACTCATGGACTGTGGAGTTATTTACCCTATTTCTGATAGCCGTTGGGTTTCCCCAGTGCAGGTTGTACCTAAGAAATCGGGAATCACCGTCGTCGAGAATCTGGAAAATGAACTTGTGCCACAACGGACGATCACTGGACACCGAGTGTGCATTGATTACCGGAAGCTCAACGCCGCAACCCGCAAGGATCATTTTCCCTTACCATTCATCGACCAAATGCTGGAAAGATTAGCCGGCCATGCATTTTATTGTTTTCTCGACGGATACTCCGGCTACAACCAAATTAGCATTGCGGAGGAAGATCAAGAAAAGACAACGTTCACATGCCCTTTCGGAACGTTTGCCTATCGCCGCATGCCATTTGGACTGTGTAACGCACCAGGTACATTTCAACGTTGCATGCTCTCAATTTTCTCCGAGTACATTGAAAAAATTATTGAAGTATTCATGGACGACTTTAGTGTATTTGGGAGTGATTTTGATGCATGCTTAAACAATTTAGAAACTATTTTACAAAGATGCGTTGAAACGAACTTGGTGCTTAATTGGGAGAAGTGCCATTTCATGGTTACGCAAGGGATAGTGTTAGGTCATATTATCTCTGAAAAAGGGTTAGAAGTAGATAAATCTAAAGTAGATCTTGTGCGTCACTTACCCTCTCCAACTTCGGTTAGAGAGATTCGTTCATTTCTTGGACACGCAGGATTTTATCGTAGGTTTATCAAGGACTTTTCCCACATCTCTCGCCCCTTGTGTAAACTGCTGCAAAAGGAGACCCCGTTCGTCTTTGATGAAGAATGCAACGCTGCCTTCAACAAGTTGAAGGAGCTTCTTACGAGCGCTCCTATTTTATGCAGCCCTGATTGGTCTCTGCCATTTGAACTCATGTGCGACGCCTCGGATTATGCCGTAGGAGCCGTCTTGGGTCAGCGGAAGGACAAGAAGCCTTGCGTAATCTATTACGCTTCTCGGACACTTGATGAAGCGCAAAGAAATTATACTACAACCGAGAAGGAGTTTCTTGCCGTGGTTTTCGCTTTAGATAAATTTCGATCTTATTTACTTCAAACTAAAGTAACTGTGTTTACCGACCATGCAGCTTTGAAGTATCTAATGCTCAAGAAGGACGCAAAACCACGGCTTATCAGATGGATACTTCTACTCCAAGAATTCAACATAGAAATCAAGGATAAGAAGGGAGTAGAAAACGTCGTCGCTGACCACCTATCACGTTTGATAGGTGACCATGAGCCTGTCGAGATTGAAGAAACTTTTCCGGATGAGCCTTATTTGTGGAAACAATGCTCCGATTTAGTAATTAGGAGATGTATCCCGGATAGTGAATTCAAGCCTATTTTAGACTTTTGTCACAATGAAGCATGTGGGGGACACTTTGGTTCTAGGAGGACAGCCCTTAAAATTTTAGATTGCGGTTTCTTTTGGCCTAGTTTATTTCGCGATGCTCATGCATATTGCGCTACTTGTGATAAGTGCCAAAGATTCGGTAATTTAGGACCTAAAGATCAAATGCCACAACACTACATATTTAATGTTGAAATTTTTGATGTGTGGGGTATTGACTTTATGGGACCATTTCCTCCCTCCAATGGTTTTACTTACATCTTACTCGCAGTAGATTATGTTTCTAAATGGGTGGAGGCAAAGGCCACCCGTACTAATGATTCGCGAGTTGTTGCAGATTTCCTACGAACTAACATTTTCAGTAGATTTGGAATGCCACGCGTTCTAATCAGCGATGGAGGAAGTCACTTTTGCAACCGCACGGTGGAAGCACTAATGAGGAAGTATGGCGTCAAACACAAGGTTTCCACACCATACCACCCTCAAACCAATGGAATGGCTGAAGTTTCCAACCGTGAGATAAAGAAGATCTTGGAGCGAACCGTCCGCCCCAACCGGAAAGATTGGAGTCAATGCTTAGACGATGCATTGTGGGCTTACAGGACTGCCTACAAGACCCCCATCGGTATGTCCCCTTTCCGATTAATTTATGGGAAGGCGTGCCATCTTCCGGTTGAACTAGAGCACAAGGCATGGTGGGCCGTGAAGAAATTCAACATCGATCGAGATGCCGCAGGCTTGCATCGGAAGCTTCAACTTTGTGAACTTGAAGAAATCAGAAATGATGCTTTCGACAATGCGTGGATCTACAAAGAGAAGACGAAAAAGATCCACGATCAGATGATTCGCGGGAAGAGTTTTGAACCGGGGCAGAAAGTATTGCTTTTCAATTCAAGACTTAAGCTCTTTCCGGGAAAGCTTCGCTCTCGATGGATGGGGCCATTCATAGTTTCTCAAGTCCTACCTCATGGAGCAGTTCTCATTCGATCTATCGACAAGGGTAGTGAGTTCAAAGTAAATGGCCATCGCTTGAAGCCCTATTTTGAGGCATTTGTGGAGCACACCGTGGAGGAGATGCAACTCCAAGAACCGGCCATTTCAAAACCAAACTAATGCATCACGTCCAAAGCTAACGACGTAAAACCAGCGCTCATTGGGAGGCAACCCAATAGGGAGACAACAGATTTGTTTTCTTCTCCCCTTTTACTTAATTTAATGGCTTTTTGCGTATTAGATTAAAAGTTTCGTAGATCCTATACTCCATGTTTAATTCTATACATTTACTTTAAGTACATTGAGGGCAATGTAAAGTTTAAGTGTGGGGGAAGGGTTTACAATTTAATTGTGTCTAAATTAGTGTTTTTCAGAGTCTTTAGGATGCCCTTAACTAGTCAATGATGAAATTGGATCAATACGAACACATATGGCGTATGAATCACATGCATCGAATTCTTGTGCTAATTGAGATATTCTATATGTTTTTAACATGTAGTAGATATGAATTGCAAAACATGGTACAGAAATCGCATGCTTGAATAAGTTTTTAATCATATGAACCCTATGTGAGCTTTTGAGCTATCTATTCTTTATTCGAGTGAATATGCATCCATTTCGTAGCTACTAGCTTATATATGCCTCATTTAATTGCTTGCCATATATTTTTGAACTAGAGAATACTAGAACTTACTCATGTCAATTTGCAAAGCTTTTAAGTTGATACATACTTTGATTTTGGAAATGATTAAAGGCATTTAGGATTTTCCACCACATTGCCATATATCCATGTATCCCAATTGTACGCACAAGTTGCGACACCCCTAGATAAACCAATTGAGCCCACGTTAAGCTTTTCTTTCATCACCATATATACCTAAACACTTACCCTAGTATAGAATATCCTTACCTTTGTTCCGGAAACTTGGTGAGAATTTTTCGAAACTAGCACATAAGATGGTGGTTCGGTAGGAAAGATTGGAAGAGTTAATGTGAGTAAGGGGAAAGACTTGTCCAAATAGCAAAAAAAAAAAGTATGTGATTGCCAAAAAGAAAAGAAAAAAATATATTCGAGAGAATGAAAAGAAAAAATTATTATCTCTCATGGCAATATGTTGTGTTCTAAAATAGAAACCAATTGGATTAACGTCCCCCTTATTTGCGGATTTGGAGTTTACGATAAATTGAAGGCCTAAAAATAGAACAAAATATGGCCTTTGTCCTGTCCGAAAAGCTCAAAGGGTAGATTAGCTTGAAATATACATGGTAACATTCAAATGGAGATGGAGGACTAATATGGTGCTAGACTAAGTCGTTGGAACGTTTTTATCACCACATATCTAAAATTCGAATGCCTTAGCCTTAACCCCATTACAACCTCACTAAAAGTCCTTTATGATCCTTAAAAAGAGTAGCTTTCAATTAGTAGAGTAAGTTGCATGAGTAAGCTTATGGTTTTGGTTCATTTGTGCAAGCAATCAAACTTTATTCATGTGGTTTTCATTTCAATTCATATACACTCTAAGTGAACCATTTTCATGAGTGAAAAATATGATGAGTGCATCCTTGTGAGTTGATTAAACCTTTATTCAAAGCATGCACAGCTATAACATAACCATTGTTTTCTCTATGTCTTACTTGTTCATTACATAAATATATCGCAATTATCTCTTGAATTCGTTGAGCATGCAAAGTTGAAAATCATGTGAGCCATCGCCATATACTTATGCAAATTCTGAGACAAATTTTAGCTAAGGGCTTAGTTGTTCTTTCTTTTGTTTTAAATTCTTAGAGAGTCTTAGTTTAACTTAGTGTTTGCTAAGGGACTAGCAAAGTCTAAGTGTGGGGGAATTTGATATACGCATTTTATGCCCGTTTCTTAACGCATTTCCCTTTACGTTTAGCTATGTTATTATCTTAGTTTTATGTTTTCCTTATTTAAATTGTTATTTTGAAGTTTATTACGGTGGAGATTAATATCGACGCAATTCGGAGGAATTTCGGCGATTTTGCGATTTTTGCGATTTTGGACCTCCGAAAATGGGCCGGGCCACAAGGCAAATTGTGGGCCGAATTCTCAACTCTTGTTTCGGCCCATTATCAAGCCCATTACCATCTAGTTCGGCTAGGAAGCAAAGTGGGGAAGAGGAAAAGTCAACAATATCAAGCCATGACTCACTTTGGTGACTCTTGCTTGCATTTAATGAAAAGATGACTAAGGGAGTGACTTGCCATGGTGACTCTTTGCTTAGGGTTCACAAATGGTGACTTGCCATGGTGACTCTTGCTTAGGGTTCACAAATGATCATCACACATGGTGACTTGCATGGTGACTTGCCTTAATGATCATTGCTTGCATTTAATGAAGCAAGGCAAGGTGGAAGAGAGAAGGCAAACATCCTTGCCTATAAATACCAAGGGAGGCTGAACCATTCAAGACATCTCTCATTTTACAAGCCAAAGCTCTACACAAATACTCTTCCACCATAAACACTCCAAAGTTCATTACAAAGCCGAAGCACATCCTTTACCATTCCAAGCCGAAGCAAGCAAGGTTACTCCTTCCAAGCCGAAGCTATCAAGCCTCCTCCATCCAACACAATACGCTAAGTCCCTTGTGAAGGAAGTCCATCTCCACCGTAGTTCATCAAGCACTCAAGACAAAAAGTGTAACCATGATCTTCACTCTCATTTCTTTAGCTTTGTATTTGAATCTTTTGATGTATTGGAATAACAAGTTTAGAAAGTTTAGATTTGTGTATCAAATGAATAACAAGTTTAGATTTGTGTTTCATGTGCCTAAACCGATTTGTAATATGCATGTGTTTGTGATTTATAGCTTTTTATGCATGTTTGATACAATCTTAAAGATTCGAATGCATGTATTAGAAAATACGCTAAGTCCCTCTCTTTTGCATGTTTCGATGATCGTAAGTTGTTTAGGATGTTTATACGCTAAGTTGCATTCCTACACAATTATCACGCATGTGTATTTAGTTAGAAGTTATGAATTTCGCAAGTTACAAAAAGGTTTGATGCATGAAAAGGGTAGGTTAATAAGATGAGTTGATCACATGTAATTAGTAGTGTAACTTCTTATTTTTAGCAAGCATAATTAGACTTTAAGTTTCTTGATTGTTGAAACTTGTCTATGAGTAAAACATGTTAGATACCTAATAGTTTTAGTTGTGTTTGCATGTTATGTACTTTAATTTCGTAGATTAAATAACCAATTTCCAATCCCCCCAAACTTTTATATTTCCGCTTAATAACGAAACCATGCATGCGCCCTTAATTCCCCGGATAAAGAACGATCCCTACTCGCCAATATTACAAATGACAAAAGAAGGGTTTAAATTGCAATGCGCGTAATCGGTGTTTTTAAGGTCTACTGATCATTAACTTTAAATGCATGTTTTGCGAGTATCAAATTCTATACTTTTACTTTAGTACATTGAGGGCAATGTAGAGTTTAAGTGTGGGGGAAGGGTTTACAATTTAATTGTGTTTAAATTAGTGTTTTTCAGAGTCTTTAGGATGCCCTTAACTAGTCAATGATGAAATTAGACCGATACGAACACATTTGGCGTATGAATCACATGCATCGAATTCTTGTGCTAATTGAGATATTCTATATGTTTTTAACATGTAGTAGATATGAATTGCAAAACATGGTACAGAAATCGCATGCTTGAATAAGTTTTTAATCATATGAACCCTATGTGAGCTTTTGAGCTATCTGTTCTTTATTCGAGTGAATATGCATCCATTTCGTAGCTACTAGCTTATATATGCCTCATTTGATTGCTTGCCATAGATTTTAATGAACTAGAGAATGCTAGAACTTACTCATGTCAATTTGCAAAGCTTTTAAGTGATACATACTTTGATTTTGGAAATGATTAAAGGCATTTAGGATTTTTCACCACCTCGCCAAGTATCCATGTATCCCATTTTGTACGCACAAGTTGCGACACCCCTAGATAAACCAATTGAGCCCACGTTAAGCTTTTCTTTCATCACCATATATACCTAAACACTTACCCTAGTATAGAATATCCTTACCTTTGTTCCGGAAACTTGTTGAGAATTTTTCGAAACTAGCACATAAGATTATGGTTTGGTAAGAAAGATTGAAAGAGTTAATGTGAGTAAGGGGAAAGACTTGTCCAAATAACTTAAAAAGTATGAAATTGCCAAAAAGAAAAGAAAAAATATTTGAGAGAATGAAAAGAAAAAAAATTATTATCTCTCATGGCAATATGTTGTGTTCTAAGAATAAACCATTTGGATTAACGTCCCCCTTATTTGCGGATTTGGAGTTTACGATAAATTGAAGGCCTAAAAATAGAACAAAATATGGCCTTTGTCCTGTCCGAAAAGCTCAAAGGGTAGTTTTAGATTAAAGTATACATGGTAACATTCGAGTGGAGATAGAGGACGAATTTGGTGCTAGACTAAGTCGTTGGAACTTTTTTATCACCACATATCTAAATTTCGAATGCCTTAGCCTTAACCCCATTACAACCTCACTAAAAGTCCTTTATGATCCTTAAAATGAGTAGCTTTCAATTAGTAGAGTAAGTTGCATGAGTAAGCTTATGGTTTTGGTTCATTTGTGCAAGTAATTAACTTCATTCATGTGGTTTTCATTTCAATTCATATACACTTTAAGTGAACCCTTTTCATGAGTAAAAAAATATGATGAGTGCATCCTTGTGAGTTGATTAAACCTTTATTCAAAGCATGCACAGCTATAACATAACCATTGTTTTCTCTATGTCTTACTTGTTCATTACATAATTATATCGCAATTATCTCTTGAATTCGTTGAGCATACAAGTTGAAAATCATGTGAGACATCGCCATATACTTATGAAAATTCTGAGACAAATTTTAGCTAAGGGCTTAGTTGTGTTCTTTCTTTTGTTTTTCTTAGAGAGTCTTAGTTTAACTTAGTGTTTGCTAAGGGACTAGCAAAGTCTAAGTGTGGGGGAATTTGATATACGCATTTTATGCTCGTTTCTTAACGCATTTTCCTTTACGTTTAGCTATGTTATTATCTTAGTTTTTATGTTTTCCTTATTTAATTTGTTATTTTGAAGATATTTACGGTGGAGATTAATAACGACGCAATTCGGAGGAATTTCGGCGATTTTGCGATTTTTGAGATTTTGGACCTCCGAAAATGGGCCGAACCTAAAAGCAAATTATGGGCCGATTTCTCAACTCTTGTTTCGGCCCATTATCAAGCCCATGACCATTCAATTCGGCATAGAAGCCTTTTGGTGAAGTTGAAAAGTCAACAATATCAAGCTTGGTGACTTGCCATGGTGACTCTTGCTTGCATTAAATGAAAAGATGACTAAGGGAGTGACTTGCCATGGTGACTCTTGCTTTGGGTTCACAAATGGTGACTTGCCATGGTGACTCTTGATACTCGCAAAACATGCTTTTACGATAACACAAAGTAGACCTTAAAAACACCGATTACGCGCATTGCAATTTAAACCCTTCGTTTGTCATTTGTAATATTGGCGAGTAGGGATCGTTCTTTATCCGGGGAATTAAGGGCGCATGCATGGTTTCGTTATTATGCGGAAATGTAAATATTTGGGGGGATTGGAAGTTGGTTATTTAATCTACGAATTTAAAGTACATAACATGCAAACACAACTAAAACTCTTAGGCATCTAACATGTTTTACTCATAGACAAGTTTCAACAATCAAGAAACTTAAAGTCTAATTATGCTTGCTAAAAATAAGAAGTTACACTATTAATTACATGTGATCAACTCATCTTATTAACCTACCCTTTTCATGCATCAAACCTTTGTGTAAGTTGCGAAATTCATAACTTATAACTAAGTACACATGCTTGATAATTGTGTAGGAATGCAACTTAGCGTATAAACATCCTAAACAACATACGATCATCGAAACATGCAAAAGAGAGGGACTTAGCGTATTTTCTAATACATGCATTCGAAGCTTTAAGATTGTATCAAACATGCATAAAAAGCTATAAATCATAAACACATGCATATTACAAATCGGTTTAGGCACATGAAACACAAATCTAAACTTGTTATTCATTTGATACACAAATCTAAACTTTCTAAACTTGTTATTCCAATACATCAAAAGATTCACATACAAAGCTAAAGAAATGAGAGTGAAGATCATGGTTACACTTTTTATCTTGAGTGCTTGATGAACTACGGTGGAGATGGACTTCCTTCACAAGGGACTTAGCGTATTGTGAGGGATGGAGGATGGTTTGCTTCGGCTTGGAAGGATGGAGGAACCCTAGCTTGCTTCGGCCTTGAATGGAGGAAGATGATGCTTCGGCTTGGTGTGTGAACTCTTAAGTGTTTAATGGTGGAGGAGTATTTGTGTAGAGCTTTGCTTAGTAAAATGAGTGATCCTTCTCTTCAAGGCCGGCCTCCCTCTTATATAGGCAAGGATGTGTGCCTTCTCTCTTCCACCTTTCCTCCTCCATTTAATGCATGCAATGATCATTAAGGCAAGTCACACACTTAGTCACACACTTAGTCACCATTGCCGAACCCTAAGCATGAATCACCTAGCTTGTCACCATGGCAAGTCATCTTTTCATTCAATGCAAAGCAAGAGTCACCTAGTGTAGTCACCATTTGGGAACCCTAAGCATGAATCACCATGTGTAGTCACCATTTGTGATTATTAGCTTGATAATGTTGACTTGCCCTTTCAAAACAAGACTTTTCCTCTTCACCAAAAGGCATCTAGGCCGAATTACATGGGTTTGGGCTTGTTAATGGGCCGAAACAAGAGTTGAGAAATCGGCCCATAATTTGCTTTTTGGGCCGGCCCATTTTTCGTGGTCCGAAATCGCAAAAATCGCAAAATCGCCGAAATTCCTCCGAATTGCGCCGTTATTAATCTCCACCGTAAATATCTTCAAAATAACAATTTAAGTAAGGAAAACATAAAAACTAAGATAATAACACAGCTAAACGAAAAGGGAAATACGTTAAGAAACGGGCATAAAATGCGTATATCAAATTCCCCCACACTTAGACTTTGCTAGTCCCTTAGCAAACACTAAGTTAAACTAAGACTCTCTAAGAATTTAAAACAAAAGAAAGAACAACTAAGCCCTTAGCTAAAATTTGTCTCAGAATTTGCATAAGTATATGGCGATGGCTCACATGAATTTCAACGTGTATGCTCAACGAATTCAAGAGATAATTGCGATATAATTTATGTAATGAACAAGTAAGACATAGAGAAAACAATGGTTATGTTATAGCTGTGCATGCTTTGAATAAAGGTTTAATCAACTCACAAGGATGCACTCATCATATTTTTCACTCATGAAAATGGTTCACTTAAAGTGTATATGAATTGAAATGAAAACCACATGAATAAAGTTTGATTATTTGCACAAATGAACCAAAACCATAAGCTTACTCATGCAACTTACTCTACTAATTGAAAGCTACTCATTTTAAGGATCATAAAGGACTTTTAGTGAGGTTGTAATGGGGTTAAGGCTAAGGCATTCGAAATTTAGATATGTGGTGATAAAAACGTTCCAACGACTTAGTCTAGCACCATATTCAGTCCTCCATCTCCATTTCAATGTTACCATGTATACTTCAATGCACTAATCTACCCTTTGAGCTTTTCGGACAGGACAAAGGCCATATTTTGTTCTATTTTTGGGCCTTCAATTTATCGTAATCTCCAAATCCGCAAATAAGGGGGACGTTAATCCAAATGGTTTATTCTTAGAACACAACATATTGCCATGAGAGATAATAATTTTTTTTTTCTTTTCATTCTCTCAAATATTTTTTTCTTTTCTTTTTGGCAATTTCATACTTTTTAAGTTATTTGGACAAGTCTTTCCCCTTACTCACATTAACTCTTTCAATCTTTCTTACCAAACCATAATCTTATGTGCTAGTTTCGAAAAATTCTCACCAAGTTTCCGGAACAAAGGTAAGGATATTCTATACTAGGGTAAGTGTTTAGGTATATATGGTGATAAAAGAAAAGCTTAACGTGGGCTCAATTGGTTTATCTAGGGGTGTCGCAACTTGTGCGTACAAATGGGATACATGGATATATGGCAATGTGGTGGAAAATCCTAAATGCCTTTAATCATTTCCAAAATCAAAGTATGTATCAACTTAAAAGCTTTGCAAATTGACATGAGTAAGTTCTAGTATTCTCTAGTTCATTAAAATCTATGGCAAGCAATCAAATGAGGCATATATAAGCTAGTAGCTACGAAATGGATGTACATTCACTCGAATAAAGAACAGATAGCTCAAAAGCTCACATAGGGTTCATATGATTAAAAACTTATTCAAGCATGCGATTTCTGTACCATGTTTTGCAATTCATATCTACTACATGTTAAAAACATATAGAATATCTCAATTAGCACAAGAATTCGATGCATGTGATTCATACGCCATATGTGTTCGTATTGATCCAATTTCATCATTGACTAGTTAAGGGCATCCTAAAGACTCTGAAAAACACTAATTTAGACACAATTAAATTGTAAACCCTTCCCCCACACTTAAACTCTACATTGCCCTCAATGTACTTAAAGAAAACATAGAATTTAAACATGGAGTGTAGGATCTACGGAAATTTTAATCTAATACGCAAAAAGCCATTAAATTAAGTAAAAGGGGAGAAGAAAACAAATCTGTTGTCTCCCTATTGGGTTGCCTCCCAACAAGCGCTCGTTTTACGTCGTTAGCTTTGGACGTGATGCATCAGTTTGGTTTTGAAATGGCCGGTTCTTGGAGTTGCATCTCCTCCACGGTGTGCTCCGCAAATGCCTCAAAATAGGGCTTCAAGCGATGGCCATTTACTTTGAACTCACTACCCTTGTCGATAGATCGAATGAGAACTGCCCCATGAGGTAGGACTTGAGAAACTATGAATGGCCCCATCCATCGAGAGCGAAGCTTTCCCGGAAAGAGCTTAAGTCTTGAATTGAAAAGCAATACTTTCTGCCCCGGTTCAAAACTCTTCCCGCGAATCATCTGATCGTGGATCTTTTTCGTCTTCTCTTTGTAAATCCACGCATTGTCGAAAGCATCATTTCTGATTTCTTCTAGTTCATTAAGTTGTAGCTTCCGATGCAAGCCTGCGGCATCTCGATCGATGTTGAATTTCTTCACGGCCCACCATGCCTTGTGCTCCAATTCAACCGGAAGATGGCACGCCTTCCCATAAATTAGTCGGAAAGGTGACATACCAATGGGGGTCTTGTAGGCAGTCCTGTAAGCCCACAATGCATCGTCTAAGCATTGACTCCAATCTTTCCGGTTGGGGCGGACGGTTCGCTCCAGAATCTTCTTTATCTCACGGTTGGAAACTTCAGCCATTCCATTGGTTTGAGGGTGGTATGGTGTGGAAACCTTGTGTTTGACGCCATACTTCCTCATTAGTGCTTCCACCGTGCGGTTGCAAAAGTGACTTCCACCATCGCTGATTAGGACGCGTGGCATTCCAAATCTACTGAAAATGTTAGTTCGTAGGAAATCTGCAACAACTCGCGAATCATTAGTCCGGGTGGCCTTTGCCTCCACCCATTTAGAAACATAATCTACTGCGAGTAAGATGTAAGTAAAACCATTGGAGGGAGGAAATGGTCCCATAAAATCAATACCCCACACATCAAAAATTTCAACATTAAATATGTAGTGTTGTGGCATTTGATCTTTAGGCCCTAAATTACCGAATCTTTGGCACTTATCACATGTAGCGCAATATGCATGAGCATCGCGAAATAAACTAGGCCAAAAGAAACCGCAATCTAAAATTTTAAGGGCTGTCCTCCTAGAACCAAAGTGTCCCCCACATGCTTCATTGTGACAAAAGTCTAGAATGGGCTTAAACTCACTATCCGGGATACATCTCCTAATTACTAAATCGGAGCATTGTTTCCATAAATAAGGCTCATCCCAGATAAAGGTTCTAGCATTATGCTTAAGTTTGTCACGTTGAAATTTATGCATGGTAGACGGAAACTCACCGGTAACTAAGTAATTTACAATATCGGCATACCAAGGAGTTTCCGAAGTAGTTACCTCAATTCCGAAGAGTTTTTCATCCGGAAAAGTTTCTTCGATCTCGATAGGCTCATGGTCACCTATCAAACGTGATAGGTGGTCAGCGACGACGTTTTCTACTCCCTTCTTATCCTTGATTTCTATGTTGAATTCTTGGAGTAGAAGTATCCATCTGATAAGCCGTGGTTTTGCGTCCTTCTTGAGCATTAGATACTTCAAAGCTGCATGGTCGGTAAACACAGTTACTTTAGTTTGAAGTAAATAAGATCGAAATTTATCTAAAGCAAAAACCACGGCAAGAAACTCCTTCTCGGTGGTAGTATAATTTCTTTGCGCTTCATCAAGCGTCCGAGAGGCGTAATAGATTACGCAAGGCTTCTTGTCCTTCCGCTGACCCAAGACGGCTCCTACGGCATAATCCGAGGCGTCGCACATGAGTTCAAATGGCAGAGACCAATCAGGGCTGCACAAAATAGGAGCGCTCGTAAGAAGCTCCTTTAACTTGTTGAAGGCAGCGTTGCATTCTTCATCAAAGACGAACGGGGTCTCCTTTTGCAGCAGTTTACACAAGGGGCGAGAGATGTGGGAAAAGTCCTTGATAAACCTACGATAAAATCCTGCGTGTCCAAGAAATGAACGAATCTCTCTAACCGAAGTTGGAGAGGGTAAGTGACGCACAAGATCTACTTTAGATTTATCTACTTCTAACCCTTTTTTCGGAAATAATATGACCTAACACTATCCCTTGCGTAACCATGAAATGGCACTTCTCCCAATTAAGCACCAAGTTCGTTTCAACGCATCTTTGTAAAATTGTTTCTAAATTGTTTAAGCATGCATCAAAATCACTCCCAAATACACTAAAGTCGTCCATGAATACTTCAATAATTTTTTCAATGTACTCGGAGAAAATTGAGAGCATGCAACGTTGAAATGTACCTGGTGCGTTACACAGTCCAAATGGCATTCGGCGATATGCAAACGTTCCGAAAGGGCATGTGAACGTTGTCTTTTCTTGATCTTCCTCCGCAATGCTAATTTGGTTGTAGCCGGAGTATCCGTCGAGAAAACAATAAAATGCATGGCCGGCTAATCTTTCCAGCATTTGGTCGATGAATGGTAAGGGAAAATGATCCTTGCGGGTTGCGGCGTTGAGCTTCCGGTAATCAATGCACACTCGGTGTCCAGTGATCGTCCGTTGTGGCACAAGTTCATTTTCCAGATTCTCGACGACGGTGATTCCCGATTTCTTAGGTACAACCTGCACTGGGGAAACCCAACGGCTATCAGAAATAGGGTAAATAACTCCACAGTCCATGAGTTTAATTACCTCCTTTTTTACCACCTCCATCATCGGAGGGTGGAGCCGACGTTGCGCTTCCCGCGTAGGCTTGGTGCCTTCTTCAAGGAAAATCCTATGCACACATGTTGCTGGATTTATTCCCTTGATGTCCGCAAGTGTCCAGCCTATTGCGGGTTTGTACCGTTTGAGCACACTCACGAGCTTCTCCTCCTGTTCCTCTTCTAGCGCGGACGAAATAATGACCGGTAAAGTTTCATTCTCGCCCAAGTACGCATACTTCAGATGGTCCGGTAGTAGCTTGAGTTCTAAAACTGGAGCTTCTACGATGGAAGGAACCATTTTATTAGTACCAAAAGTAATTGGTAAAGGAGGAGAAAAGCTTACTTTTCGTGGTGCCGCATTTAGGGCCATGGCCATGTCTTGAATACGAGGTTCAAGCTCTAGTAAAGCCTCGAGAAGGCCGTCATGCCCAAGTTGAATGGCCATGTCGAGTTCATCCTCATTGATGGTGTCGAGGTAGCCTTGTGCTAAGGTATCCACAGGATCGTATGTCGAAATGGCAGCTACGCTCGACATTGGAAACTTCATCCCGTCCAGGATGTTGAACTCGATTCTTTCTCCATCAATCTCCATGGAGAAAGTGCCTTGAAACACATCAATCTTCGTTCTCGCAGTCCGCATGAAAGGTCGCCCAAGTAGCAATGGCGTGGTGTTCAGTGGACTCTCTTCCATGTCAACTATGTAGAAATCGGCTGGGAATATCAAGTTGTTGACTTGTACGAGAACGTCTTCTACGTATCCCCTCGGATACTTGTGGGTGCGATCGGCTAACTGGATGACAACACCATCTTGCTTGAGATCTCCAAGCTCCATCGATTCGAAAAGATAGTATGGCATGACGTTGATGGAGGCTCCAAGATCAAGCATCACATCTTGGAAATGGTTGTCACCGATTACGCAAGGAACTGCAAAGCTCCCTGGGTCCTTCAGTTTTGGGGGTAGCCGACGCTGCAAAACCGCCGAAACGGTTGCGTTCACCTTCACGACCTCCTTCTCTCGAGTTTGCCTCCTCTGAGTGCATAATTCTTTCAGAAACTTGGCGTATATAGGCACTTGCTTTATGCACTCGATCAAGGGCAAATTCACTTGCACCTTTCGGAAGATGTCCAGGATATCTTCATATTGGGCATCCTTCTTCTTTGATTTTGCTAATCTGCTTGGGAAAGGTGCAACAGCAAACGGAGAATTAGTAATCACCGTATTTGAAGGAATAGGGCTTTTACCTTTGATTGGGGTAGGTTGTGGAGGTGATTGTGCCTTGGTGACAGTAGGCGTCACCTTCTTTTTCTCGGCCTCTTGAATTGCCGGATCGATCTCATCTTCTTCTTTGTTGGTGATGTCCTCGATGGTGACTTCATCAAGATGAGATTGCTTGGTCTTTGGTTCCTCAAGTATCTTCCCACTCCTTGTGACTATAGCATTCACGTTTCTTTGATTAGGAGTGGTTTGAGGTGGAAGCCGACCGGTTTCCTTGATTTGGCCCATGAAATCAACAAGCTGGCCAAGCTGCTTCTTCACTTCGGTGATGTCGCGGCCATGTGAGTCAAGTGTCTCCTTTGTCTTCGATTGTCCGTCGAGGAGAACTTGAGTTGAGGCCGAAAGTTGCGACAACATCTTGTCGTAATCCGGATTGGTGAAGGGTTGTGATGACGAACCATGCTGCATCGGTGGTCGTGGTTGAAATGGAGGGCGTTGGTAGCTTTGTTGAGGTTGAGATGCTGGAGGGTTCAAAGTTCCCTCGTTGCTGCTCCATCTAAAACCTGGATGATCACGGTTGACATAGTTGTTGTAGTTGTTATACCTTTGTCCTCCCTGATATCCGCCGATGGCGTTAGCGTGCTCCGGCTCGCTTGCCTGCTCCTGCGCTTGAGGGCATTGGTCATTGTGGTGACCGTGTGTTTGACATATGCCGCAAACAGGCCGTTGAGTTGCCTTCGCTCTTGTCGTCTCGAGTTCTAACACCTTCTCTAGCATATGAGCTAGTTTGTCGTACTTCTCGTCCGCGTCGGTTGTTGAACTCGCCTCACCGACTGCTCGTCTGTTGGACATTCCGTATTGTGCATCATTATTCGCCCGATTCTCTAGAAGAGTTCTAGCTTCGGTTTCGGTTAAGTCCATGAATGCACCGGTGGCTGCTGCATCCAGCAATTCCCTATCGATCGGTTTGAGACCATCGTAAAAGTAATTCATGAGATTGGTCTCGGAGAATCCATGCGATGGGCAAGTGGCACATAAAACCTTGAATCGGTCGTAGTATTGGCCGAAGGTCTCGTCCGGTTTCTGTGTGATGCCAGTGATTTGCTTTCTCAAGACGGTGATCTTTGAGGCCGGGAAGTACTTCGCTAGGAACATATCCGCAAGTTGCTTCCATGAGGTAATATGGTTCGGCGGTAGTTCCATTAGCCAAGACTCGTCCCTGTCGACTAGGGTGAATGGAAATGCCTTCAGCTTGAAGAGCTCCGTATCAGCATCAGATGGCTTCATGCTGTTGCAAACAAATTGGAATTGTTTGAGATGCTTGTTCGGATCTTCATTGGAAAGTCCGTGAAAAATGGGTAGTCGGTGGAGGAAGCCACTCTTTAGCTCGATATCCTTCATGTTTTCCTCCGGTTGTGGAAAAGCAATGCTCGAAGGCCCGCTGCTCCATTCGGTTGAGCAGGTGCGCTGACGAAGAGACTGTCCTGCATTGGCCATGTTGATTTCTTGTGCTTCTGCTTCTGAATTGTGGTCGGTTGATGAGGCTAAAGTATGGTCGGTTGATGAATGTGAAGACTCGGAACCTTCCTCGATGATGGGATGATCCAGGATGTCAGCTCTAAGTCTCGCTAGTCTTTCTGTGAGTTCCTCAAACTTTGTTCTAGATGGTCCAGGATTCCGATCGGACATTCATTAGCCTGAGCATCCACCAAAGACCAAGTGTTAGTATCAACAAATAATTTTTAGATGTATATAGGAATACTAACCAAAATTTGTAAGGCATAATTAGAAAACAAAGCGATAACAAATAAAATAGTAAAACAATCAAAGCAGACTATAAATACTCACAAATACATAAAAACTACTAAAACACACAAAATGTATAATAGTTAAGACACTAGATGTAATTTACTAAATAATGCAAATGATTTAATCAATTTTAGGGCTATGCACATGAACGTAATAAACTAAAAACACACGTTTTCTGCAAATTAACACTATATAATGCTAAACCTAAGAATTTAGTTAGAACACATATAAACAAAGTTCAAATACAAGCAAACAATAATTCACATTGAATTTATGCATCACACATTTTTTTTTCAATAAAATGCATTAAACAACAATCCTACGTGAAAGATGGAGTGCATGCATAAGAGAAAACGTTAGAACCTGCAGAAAACACACGAGTTACGTGCTAAAAAAATGAATGCAAAGAATGACCTCTTCTTCGATCTCATGTCCCTAACTTCACTTAGGTTAGGGTACTTGGTAGTGAAATCCGAGTATCATAAAACCTTAGAGAGGTTATGCAAGCTAAGTAACGGTTGTTAGTCCTTTACAGTTTTTAATGCACATATAAACACAAAAATTTGACTAAGTTTTATTTATTTCCTTTGGCCCCGATGGTACGTGGTGCAGAGGCTCTCGACTGTGCAATGGGTCTCGTTCATCCGAAGATGAAGTCTGATTCCAGGAGGTCTAAGCATGCTTAATCCGATATACCATCTATTTAAAGGATTATGTCGTATTAAGTTCATGTATTTATCCGTATTCGTATGCACTTATGATTTACAGAGAGAACGCGAATTGAGCATTAAGTAAAGTTCCTGGACGTGCGGCCCGCGCGAAAATGTATACCAACTACAATTCAGCTTAGTTACGTTTAGAAATGGAAGTAGGGATAGAGATAACGCGAGAGGTAAGGACTAATATTTAGAACAACCCGAGGCTTACTCGTAAGAGTATATACTCCAATGTTGTTCCTAGAGACACCCCGAGGCTAACCAGTTACGGTATATACTCCAATGGTGTTCTATTGCTTAGATCCGAAACCCGGCACCAATCATAAACCCACTCACCATATCCAACAATCAGCCAAATTTGTGAGATAGTATATAATCTCAAGTTCTTAGTAAACTCCGCCCACAACCTCGTGCCCATAACTTCACTTAGGTTATGGCGTGTGGTGATAAAATCCACACATCATGAGGGGTTAAGGAGATAAACCAGAAAAAGAGGCACCACCTATTCCAAAGAACGAAACCTTATAACCAATACTCGTGCTCAATGTAAATCAATTTAAGTACGTCTACGTTTTGATTGCGCCTATGATTTAAAAGGAATACACGACTTAGTTATTGAATAAATCTCTTGTCCGTGCGGCCCGCGCGAAAATGTATACCAACTATCGTTAATTCTCGTAATTGTTGGAAATGACCAGTTGGGATAGATGTAACGCGAGAGGTGAGAACTAATTTCTGGGAACAACCTGAGGCTAACTCGTAAGAGTATATACTCCATTGTTGTTCTTAGAAACACCCCGAGGCTTACTCGTAAGAGTATGTACTCCATTGGTGTTCTTAGAAACACCCCGAGGCTTACTCGTAAGAGTATGTACTCCATTGGTGTTCTGTTTTCTTAGTTCAAAACCCGTCACCAATCATAACCCTTCTAGACATCATAACCAACTCTTACTCGAACTCACAAGATAGTATACAATCTCAAGTGTTTGTAAACTCCGCCCACAACCTCGTGCCCATAACTTCACTTAGGTTATGGCGTGTGGTGATGAAATCCACACATCACGAAGGGTTAAGGAGATAGACAAACAAAAGAGGCACCACCTATTCCATAGAGATTTATTTAATAACTAAGTACTAGTACTCAATTTAAATCAAAGACTATCCTTTAACATGGAAATAAATTATGCAAGTGTAAAATAAACTAAGTATGAATAAATTCGGCTAAGTAAAAGTAGGCATTGTAAACATGTATGAAAATTTCTCTAAGTATAAAAAATGAACAAGTATGTACTTCGAAAATTTAGACATGCTTTTAATCACAAATGTACAACGAAACATACAAAAACATTTTAATTCCCCGGCAACGGCGCCAAAAATTGATACTCGCAAAACATGCTTTTACGATAACACAAAGTAGACCTTAAAAACACCGATTACGCGCATTGCAATTTAAACCCTTCGTTTGTCATTTGTAATATTGGCGAGTAGGGATCGTTCTTTATCCGGGGAATTAAGGGCGCATGCATGGTTTCGTTATTATGCGGAAATGTAAATATTTGGGGGGATTGGAAGTTGGTTATTTAATCTACGAATTTAAAGTACATAACATGCAAACACAACTAAAACTCTTAGGCATCTAACATGTTTTACTCATAGACAAGTTTCAACAATCAAGAAACTTAAAGTCTAATTATGCTTGCTAAAAATAAGAAGTTACACTATTAATTACATGTGATCAACTCATCTTATTAACCTACCCTTTTCATGCATCAAACCTTTGTGTAAGTTGCGAAATTCATAACTTATAACTAAGTACACATGCTTGATAATTGTGTAGGAATGCAACTTAGCGTATAAACATCCTAAACAACATACGATCATCGAAACATGCAAAAGAGAGGGACTTAGCGTATTTTCTAATACATGCATTCGAAGCTTTAAGATTGTATCAAACATGCATAAAAAGCTATAAATCATAAACACATGCATATTACAAATCGGTTTAGGCACATGAAACACAAATCTAAACTTGTTATTCATTTGATACACAAATCTAAACTTTCTAAACTTGTTATTCCAATACATCAAAAGATTCACATACAAAGCTAAAGAAATGAGAGTGAAGATCATGGTTACACTTTTTATCTTGAGTGCTTGATGAACTACGGTGGAGATGGACTTCCTTCACAAGGGACTTAGCGTATTGTGAGGGATGGAGGATGGTTTGCTTCGGCTTGGAAGGATGGAGGAACCCTAGCTTGCTTCGGCCTTGAATGGAGGAAGATGATGCTTCGGCTTGGTGTGTGAACTCTTAAGTGTTTAATGGTGGAGGAGTATTTGTGTAGAGCTTTGCTTAGTAAAATGAGTGATCCTTCTCTTCAAGGCCGGCCTCCCTCTTATATAGGCAAGGATGTGTGCCTTCTCTCTTCCACCTTTCCTCCTCCATTTAATGCATGCAATGATCATTAAGGCAAGTCACACACTTAGTCACCATTGCCGAACCCTAAGCATGAATCACCTAGCTTGTCACCATGGCAAGTCATCTTTTCATTCAATGCAAAGCAAGAGTCACCTAGTGTAGTCACCATTTGGGAACCCTAAGCATGAATCACCATGTGTAGTCACCATTTGTGATTATTAGCTTGATAATGTTGACTTGCCCTTTCAAAACAAGACTTTTCCTCTTCACCAAAAGGCATCTAGGCCGAATTACATGGGTTTGGGCTTGTTAATGGGCCGAAACAAGAGTTGAGAAATCGGCCCATAATTTGCTTTTTGGGCCGGCCCATTTTTCGTGGTCCGAAATCTCAAAAATCGCAAAATCGCCGAAATTCCTCCGAATTGCGCCGTTATTAATCTCCACCGTAAATATCTTCAAAATAACAATTTAAGTAAGGAAAACATAAAAACTAAGATAATAACACAGCTAAACGAAAAGGGAAATACGTTAAGAAACGGGCATAAAATGCGTATATCAACTCTTGCTTTGGGTTCACAAATGGTGACTTGCCATGGTTTAGGGTTTACAAATGATGATCACAAATGGTGACTTGCCATGGTGACTCTTGCTTGCATTTAATGAACAAGGCAAGGTGGAAGAGAGAAGAGCAACATTCCTTGCCTATATAAGAGGGAGGCCAGCCTTGAAGAGCATCATCACTCATTTTACAAGCCAAAGCTCTACACAAATACTCCTCCACCATAAACACTTCAAGGATTCTCAAGCAAAGCCGAAGCACATCTCCTCCATTCCAAGCCGAAGCAAGGTTCTCCATCCAAGCCGAAGCAATCCTCCTCCATCCAACACAATACGCTAAGTCCCTTGTGAAGGAAAGCCATCTCCACCGTAGATCATCAAGCATTCAAGACAAAAAGTGTAACCATGATCTTCACTTTCATTTCTTTTGTTTTGTATTTGAACCTCTTGATGTATTGGAATACATTTATGTATCAAATGAAGAACAAGTTTAGATTTATGTTTTATGCTTTTAAACCGATTTGTAATATGCATGTGTTTATGATTTCTAGCCTTTTATGCATGTTTGATACAATCTTAAAGCTTCGAATGCATGTGTTAGAAAATACGCTAAGTCCCTCTCTTTCGCATGTTTCGATGATCGTATGTTGTTTAGGATGTTTATACGCTAAGTTGCATTCCTACTCAATTATTAAGCATGTGTATTTAGTTAGAAGTTATGAATTTCGTAACTTACAAAAAGGTTTGATGCATGAAAAGGGTAGGTTAATAAGATGAGATGATCACATGTAATTAGTATTGTAACTTCTTATTTTTAGCAAGCATAATTAGACTTTAAGTTTCTTGATTGTTGAAACTTGTCTATGAGTAAAACATGTTAGTTGCCTAAGAGTTTTAGTTGTGTTTGCATGTTATGTACTTTAATTTCGTAGATTAAACAACCAACTTCCAATCCCCCCAAACATTTACATTTCCGCCTATTAACGAAACCATGCATGCGCCCTTAATTCCCCGGATAAAGAACGATCCCTACTCGCCAATATTACAAATGACAAAAGAAGGGTTTAAATTGCAATGCGCGTAATCTGTGTTTTTAAGTTAACGTGAATGCATGTTTTGCGCGTATCAGTGACAAGGCTTGGTGACTCTTGCTTTTGATCATCACAATGGTGACTAAAGGTGTGACAAGGCTTGGTGACTCTTGCTTGTGATGATCACAAATGATGACTAGGGGAGTGACTTGCCTTGGTGATTAATGCTAGCATTTAATGAGAGGCAAGGTGGAAGAGAGAGTGAGCAATTCCCTTGCCTATATATAAGAGGGAGGCCAGCCATAATACAGATCATTTCCCATTTTTACAAGCCAAAGCTCTACACAAATACCTCTCCTCCATAAACACTTCAAAGGTCCTTTACAAAGCTGAAGCAATCCATCCTCCGAAGCCATCGATCATTCACAATACGCTAAGTCCCTTGTGAATGAGAACCACCTTCAAGAAGTCATTCTTTGCATTCAAGACAAAAAGTGTAACCATGATCTTCAACTTCATGTCTTTTGCTTTGTATTTGTTCACTTTGATGTATTTAATGAAGAACAAGTTTGGATTTGAGTTATATGTTCTTAAGCCTTTTCGTAAATTGCATGTGTTTATGATTTCAAGCCTTTTATGCATGTTTGATACAATCTTAAAGCTTCGAAAGCATGTGTTAGATAATACGCTAAGTCCCTCTCTTTCGCATGTTTCGATGATCGTACTTTGTTTAGGGTGTTTAGACGCTAAGTTGCATTCCTACTCAAATATCAAGCATGTATATTTAGTTGGAAGTTATAAATTTCGTAGCTTACTTAGAGTATTGAGGCATGAAAAATAGTAAGGTTAATAAGATGAGATGATCACTTGTAATTAATAGTGTAGCTTCTTATTTTTAGTAAGCATAATTAAACTTTAAGGTTTCTTGATTGTTAACTTGTCTATGAGTAAAACATGTTAGAAGTCTAGGAGTTCTTGTTGTGTTTGCATGTTTTTGTACTTTAATTTCGTAGATTAATTAACCAATTTCCAATCCCCCCAAACCTTTAGATTTCCGCTTATTAACGAAACCATGCATACGCCCTTTAATTCCCCGGATAGAACGATCCCTACTCGCCAATATTATAATGACAAAATAAGGGTTTTAAATTGCTTTACGTGTGAACTGTGTTTTTAGGGTCTACTTTGTGTTAACGTTAAACACATGTTTTGCGCGTATCAAAATGCGTTAAGAATCGAGCATAAAATGCGTATATCACCGATGCTTGTGTAATTCCCGTAATCTTCTTCCTCAAAACATTGATCTTTGAGGCCGGAAAGTACTTAGCCAAGAACAGGTCCGCAAGTTGCTTCCATGTCGTGATGTGATTAGGCGGAAGTTCCAACAGCCAAGTTGAGCTCTATCCGTCAAGGTAAAGGGAAAAGCTTTGAGTTTGAAAAGTTCTTCATCAGCATCCGAAGGCTTCATACTCATGCAAATGAACTGAAATTGCTTGAGATGCATGTTGGGATCTTCATTTGACAGCCCATGGAAGATTGGTAAACGGTGTAGGAAGCCACTCTTCAATTCAATGTCCTTCTTATCCGCTTGGGGTTCTGGAAATGCAATGCAAGAAGGACCACTACTCCATTCTGTGGAGCAAGTACGTTGGCGAAGAGATCGCCTCTCATTGTGATTGACGTTGAAAGGGTTAAGAGGGTTGTTACGTGCCATTTCTTGCTCTTCTTCTTGTGAGTGCTCGGTGGAGTGATGGGATGAGTGTGGAGAGTCCAAATACTCCTCAATGAGAGGCTGCTCGAAATCTTGGTCCCTAGGATTCACTTGAGATCTCAAGTGAGCTAAACGGTCCGTGAGTGCTTGAAGATTGATATTAGGAGTTGGATGGGAGCTGGACATTCAAGTTAGATGCACACGAAAATTTACAAGTAAATGCACACTTATTTTGTACATTGATTTGCGCCTTCCATTTAAAGAGAGTACACTAGCTTAATCTTTAGGTCTTTCATTGGACGTGCGACCCGCACTATAAAATGTACATTCTCAATCAATTCGCCTTGGTTCAATCGAAAAACATGGCCAGTTAGGGATAGAGATAACGCGAGAGGTAGGACTAATTTCGACAGTGCACCCCGAGGCTAACCTGGCCAACCGGTATATACTCCAATGGTGTAAGTCTTTCATAGATCCAAAACCTGTCACCAGTCATAACCCGTTTCTAGACACCATGTCCGACATTCAGCCAAAATCTCGAGAAAGACATTCTCTCAAGTCCTTTGCAAACTCCGCCCTCAACCTCATGTCCATAACTTCACTTAGGTTATGGTGTGTGGTGATGAAATCCACACATCACAAGGGGTTAAGGAGATAAGCAAGAAAAAGAGGCGCCATCTATTCCAATGAGTGAGACTTAATCAACCTAACTTATGTACTCAATGTAAGTCGAAGACTACCTATAATGTTTAACTATATACATGGCTGCAAAACAAAGGTTAGAATGGCACATAATATGAACAAGTAAAATTTTTTACACTTTACAAGATTTAAGTACATGCTTTTTATTTACACAATTTTACATATTTACAAGCGTAAACACACAATTTCTTAACAATCCTCGGCAACGGCGCCAAAATTGATCCACGTATTTTACTAAGCACTAAATAAACACTTAATACTCAACAAAAACGCATAAGCAATTAAAACCCTTTTTTGTAAGATGTAGCATTGGTAAGTAGGGTATCGTTCTTAACCGGGGATTGAGGGTGTATGCATGACTACGCTATGGTTTATGGGGGGATTTTAAAAGTTGTTTTTTTTACTAATTCTTACGAAATTAAAGACAAAAGAAATGGTTAGTAAACACATAGAGAAATCCTAAGTTCTAACATGCTTCACTCATAGACAAGTTGAAAACAAACAAGAACAAAGAACCCTAAACATGCTTACTAGACCGAAAATAAACCTAAGTTATTATTTACATGTGATCAAGTCATCTAGCTTACCCTTGCTCATTCCTAACCTGCAAATTAAACAATGTCAATCAAAATCATAACTTCTTAACTTCACATAACACATGTTTATACTTAATTTTAGTGCTCGGGATTGCCCTATACACATACCATTGATTTAGACTCGGGATTGCCCTATATCTAAGCCTCGGGGTGTTTTGTCGAAATTAGTCCTACCTCTCGCGTTATCTCTATCCCTAACTGGCCATGTTTTTCTATTGAACCAAGGCTGATTGCTTGCAAGTTTATGCTTTATCGCGCGGGTCGCACGTCCATTGAACAATCTAAAGATCAAGCTAGTATACTCTCTTTAAATTATTGAAGCACTCAATTTAGACAGTACTTGTGCATAAATATCGAAAGTGAACTTTGTAAAGAAGACTAACCATACTCTAATCATTTCATGTTTTGTACAATGTTAATTTTATTTTTAGTTTTAGATGGTCAAATTGGAGCTGGGTAATAGGCTATTTTGTGTGATTTATCTGACATAGTTTCATGTCACGGAAAATTCTGAAACTTTTATGACATGTTTGTATATGTGTCTAGTTTACAGTCATAAAATTTGAGTTAGTTCCAACTTGTAATTAATTCTAGAGAAATTATGCAAGGAGTCATGCTAAGGCTGCTCGATTTTTGTAATATTTAGGATGCATATACATCTTTGCATATCATGTCATTCATTACATAGTTGCATCATCATGCATCATATTCATCATTGAATTTCATGCATTTTTCCATTGGATTTGATGTTTGTTGAGTTTTGAAGGATACAATGAAGGAACGTGCTCCAAGTGTTTTCATAAATTCTCAGCTTCAGTCCAAAAAGAACAGTCAAATACAAAAAGCCATAACTTTGATACACGCAAAACATGCATTCACGTTAACTTAAAAACACAGATTACGCGCATTGCAATTTAAACCCTTCTTTTGTCATTTGTAATATTGGCGAGTAGGGATCGTTCTTTATCCGGGGAATTAAGGGCGCATGCATGGTTTCGTTAATAAGCGGAAATGTAAATGTTTGGGGGGATTGGAAGTTGGTTGTTTAATCTACAAAATTAAAGTACAAAAACATGCAAACACAACTAAAACTTTTAGGCATCTAACATGTTTTACTCATAGACAAGTTTCAACAATCAAGAAACTTAAAGTCTAATTATGCTTGCTAAAAATAAGAAGTTACACTACTAATTACATGTGATCATCTCATCTTATTAGCCTACCCTTTTCATGCATCAAACCTTTTTGTAAGTTACGAAATTCATAACTTCGTAGTAAGATGAGATGAGATGATCACATGTAATTAGTAGTGTAACTTCTTATTTTTAGCAAGCATAATTAGACTTTAAGTTTCTTGATTGTTGAAACTTGTCTATGAGTAAAACATGTTAGATGCCTAAGAGTTTTAGTTGTGTTTGCATGTTTTTGTACTTTAATTTCGTAGATTAAACAACCAACTTCCAATCCCCCCAACATTTATATTTCCGCTTATTAACGAAACCATGCATGCACCCTTAATTCCCCGGATAAAGAACGATCCCTACTCGCCAATATTACAAATGACAAAAGAAGGGTTTAAATTGCAATGCGCGTAATCTGTGTTTTTAAGTTAACGTGAATGCATGTTTTGCGCGTATCAATTTTTGGCGCCGTTGCCGGGGAGTTAGAATGTTTTTTGTATGATTTCGTTGTACATTTGTGATTAAAAGCATGTCTAAATTTTCGAAGTACATACTTGTTCATTCTTGTTTATACTTAAAGAAATTTACATACATGTTTACAATGCATACTTTTACTTAGACGAATTTATTGATACTTAGTTTTTTTACACTTGCATAATTTATTTTCATGTTAAAGGATAGTCTTTGATTTAATTTGAGTACTAGTACTTAGTTATTAAATAAATCTCTATGGAATAGGTGGTGCCTCTTTTGTTTGTCTATCTCCTTAACCCTTCGTGATGTGTGGATTTCATCACCACACGCCATAACCTAAGTGAAGTTATGGGCACGAGGTTGTGGGCGGAGTTTACAAACACTTGAGATTGTATACTATCTTGTGATTTCGAGTAAGAGTTGGTTATGATGTCTAGAAGGGTTATGAATGGTGACGAGTTTTGAACTAAGAAAACAGAACACCAATGGAGTACATACTCTTACGAGTAAGCCTCGGGGTGTTTCTAAGAACAACATTAGAGTATATACTCTTACGAGTTAGCCTCAGGTTGTTCCCAGAAATTAGTTCTCACCTCTCGCGTTACATCTATCCCAACTGGTCATTTCCAACAATTACGAGGATTAACGATAGTTGGTATACATTTTCGCGCGGGCCGCACGGACAAGAGATTTATTCAATAACTAAGTCGTGTATTCCTTTTAAATCATAGGCGCAATCAAAACGTAGACGTACTTAAATTGATTTACATTGAGTACGAGTATTGGTTATAAAGTTTCGTTCTTTGGAATAGGTGGTGCCTCTTTTTCTGGTTTATCTCCTTAACCCTTCATGATGTGTGGATTTCATCACCACACGCCATAACCTAAGTGAAGTTATGGGCACGAGGTTGTGGGCGGAGTTTACTAAGAACTTGAGATTATATACTATCTCACAAATTTGGCTGATTGTTGGATATGGTGAATGGGTTTATGATTGGTGCCGGGTTTCGGATCTAAGCAATAGAACACCATTGGAGTATATACCGTAACTGGTTAGCCTCGGGGTGTTTCTAGGAACAACATTGGAGTATATACTCTTACGAGTAAGCCTCGGGTTGTTCTAAATATTAGTCCTTACCTCTCGCGTTATCTCTATTCCTACTAACCATTTCAAAACGTAACTAAGCTGAATTGTAGTCGGTATATATTTTCGCGCGGGCCGCACGTCCAAGAAATTTACCGAATGATCATTTCGCGTACTCTCTGTAAATCATAAGTGCATATGAATACGGTTAAATACGAACTAAATAAATACGACATAATCCTTTAAATAGATGGTATATCGGATTATGCATGCTTAGACCTCCTGGAATCAGACTTCATCTTCGGATGAACGAGACCCATTGCACAGTCGAGAGCCTCTGCACCACGTACCATCGGGGCCAAAGGAAATAAATAAATCTTAGTCAAATTTTTGTGTTTATATGTGCATTAAAAACTGTAAAGGACTAACAACCGTTACTTAGCTTGCATAACCTCTTTTTAGGCTTTATGATACTCGGATTTCACTACCGAGTACCCTAACCTAAGTGAAGTTAGGGACATAAGACCGAAGAAGAGGTCATTCTTTTGCATTCATATTTAAGCACGTAACTCGTGTGTTTTCTGCAGGTTCTAACGTTTTCTCTTATGCATTCACCCCATCTTTCACGTAGGATTGTTGTTTAAATGCATTTTATTGAAAAAAAAAAGGTGTGTTGTGCATAAATTCAATGTGAATTATTGTTTGCTTGCATTGGAACCTTGTTTATATATATTCTAACTAAATTCTTAGGTTTAGCATTATATAGTGTCAATTTGCAGAAAACATGTGTCTTAGTCTATTACATTCTTTTGCATAGCCCTTAAATTGATTAAATCATTTGCATTACTTAGTAAATTACATTTAGTGTCTTAAGTATTATAAATTTTGAGTGTTATTAGTAGTTTTTTTTTAGTATTTGTGAGTATTTATGTTTGCTTTGATAGTTTTACTATTTTTTGTTATCGCTTTGTTTTCTAAATGTGCCTTACAATTTTGGTTAGTATTCCTATATTCATCTCATATTCTTTGTTGATACTAACACTTGGTCTTTGGTGGATGCTCAGGCTAATGAATGTCCGATCGGAATCCTGGACCATCTAGAACAAAGTTTGAGGAAATCGCAGAGAGAATAGCGAGACTTAAAGCTCAAACAGACCATACTTTAGCCTCATCCTGGATCATCCCATCATCGAGGAAGGTTCCGAGTCTTCACATTCATCAACCGACCATACTTTAGCCTCATCAACCGACCACAATTCAGAAGCAGAAGCACAAGAAATCAACATGGCCAATGCAGGACAATCTCTTCGTCAGCGCACCTGCTCAACAGAATGGAGCAGCGGGCCTTCGAGCATTGCTTTTCCACAACCGGAGGAAAACATGAAGGATATCGAGCTAAAGAGTGGCTTCCTCCACCGACTACCCATTTTTCATGGACTTTCCAATGAAGATCCGAACAAGCATCTCAAACAATTCCAATTTGTTTGTAACAGCATGAAGCCATCCGATGCTGATACGGAGCTCTTCAAACTGAAGGCATTCCCATTCACCCTAGTCGACAGGGCCGAGTCTTGGCTTATGGAACTACCGCCGAACCATATTACCTCATGGAAGCAACTTGCGGATATGTTCCTAGCAAAGTACTTCCCGGCCTCAAAGATCACCGTCTTGAGAAAGCAAATCACTGGCATCACACAGAAACCGGACGAGACCTTCGGCCAATACTACGACCGATTCAAAGTTTTGTGTGCCACTTGCCCATCGCATGGATTTTCTGAGACCAATCTCATGAATTACTTTTACGATGGTCTCAAGCCGATCGATAGGGAATTGCTGGATGCAGCAGCCACCGGTGCATTCATGGACTTAACCGAAACCGAAGCTAGAGCTCTTCTAGAGAATCGGGCGAATAATGATGCACAATATGGAATGTCCAACTGACGAGCAGTCGGTGAAGCGAGTTCTACAACCGACGCGGACGAAAAGTACGACAAACTAGCTCATATGCTAGAGAAGGTTTTAGAACTCGAGACGACAAGAGCGAAGGCAACTCAACGGCCTGTTTGTGGCATATGTCAAACACAAGGTCACCACAACGACCAGTGCCCTCAAGTGCCGGAACAAGCAAGCGAGCCGGAGCACGCTAACGCCATCGGCGGATATCAGGGAGGACAACGGTATAACAATTATAACAACTATGTCAACCGTGATCATCCGGGTTTTAGATGGAGCAGCAACGAGGGAACTTTGAACCCTCCAGCACCTCAACAAAGCTACCAACGCCCTCCATTTCAACCAAGGCCACCGATGCAGCAGGGTTCGTCTTCGCAATCCTTCACCAACCCGGATTACGACAAGATGTTGTCGCAACTTTCGGCCTCCACTCAAGTTCTCCTCGACGGACAATCGAAGACAAAGGAGACACTTGACTCACATGGCCGCGACATCACCGAAGTGAAGAAGCAGCTTGGCCAGCTTGTTGATTTCATGGGCCAAATCAAGGAAACCGGTCGGCTTCCACCTCAAACCACTCCAAATCAAAGAAACGTGAATGCTATAGTCACAAGGAGTGGGAAGATACTTGAGGAACCAAAGACCAAGCGATCTCATCTTGATGAAGTCACCATTGAGAACATCACCAACGAAGAAGAAGATGAGATCGATCCGGCTACTCAAGAGGCCGAGAAAAAGAAGGTGACGCAACCGTTTCAGCGGTTTTGCAGCGTCGGCTACCCCCAAAACTGAAGGACCCAGGGAGCTTTGCAGTTCCTTGCGTAATCGGTGACACCCACTTCGAAGACGTAATGCTTGATCTAGGAGCTTCCATCAACGTCATGCCTTACTATCTTTTCGAATCGATGGAGCTTGGAGATCTCAAGCAAGATGGTGTTGTCATCCAGTTAGCCGATCGCACCCACAAGTATCCGAGGGGATACGTAGAAGACGTTCTCGTGCAAGTCAACAACTTGATATTCCCAGCCGATTTCTATATAGTTGACATGGAAGAGAGTCCACTAAACACCACGCCACTACTGCTTGGGCGACCTTTCATGCGGACTGTGAGAACGAAGATTGATGTGTTTCAAGGCACTTTCTCCATGGAGATTGATGGAGAAAGAATCGAGTTCAACATCCTGGACGGGATGAAGTTTCCAATGTCGAGCGTAGCTGCCATTTCGACATATGATCCCGTGGATACCTTAGCACAAGGCTACCTCGACACCATCAATGAGGATGAACTCGACATGGCCATTCAACTTGGGCATGACGGCCTTCTCGAGGCCTTACTAGAGCTTGAACCTCGTATTCAAGACATGGCCATGGCCCTAAATGCGGCACCACGAAAAGTAAGCTTTTCTCCTCCTTTACCAATTACTTTTGGTACTAATAAAATGGTTCCTTCCATCGTAGAAGCTCCAGTTTTAGAACTCAAGCTACTACCGGACCATCTGAAGTATGCGTACTTGGGCGAGAATGACACTTTACCCGTCATTATTTCGTCCGCGCTAGAAGAGGAGCAGGAGGAGAAGCTCGTGAGTGTGCTCAAGAGGTACAAACCCGCAATAGGCTGGACACTCGCGGACATCAAGGGAATAAATCCAGCAACCTGTGTGCATAGGATTTTCCTTGAAGAAGGCACCAAACCTACGCGGGAAGCGCAACGTCGGCTCCACCCTCCGATGATGGAGGTGGTAAAAAAGGAGGTAATTAAACTCATGGACTGTGGAGTTATTTACCCTATTTCTGATAGCCGTTGGGTTTCCCCAGTGCAGGTTGTACCTAAGAAATCGGGAATCACCGTCGTCGAGAATCTGGAAAATGAACTTGTGCCACAACGAACGATCACTGGACACCGAGTGTGCATTGATTACCGGAAGCTAAACGCTGCAACCCGCAAGGATCATTTTCCATTACCATTCATCGACCAAATGCTGGAAAGATTAGCCAGCCATGCATTTTATTGTTTTCTCGACGGATACTCCGGCTACAACCAAATTAGCATTGCGGAGGAAGATCAAGAAAAGACAACGTTCACGTGCCCGTTCGGAACGTTTGCCTATCGCCGCATGCCATTTGGACTGTGTAACGCACCAGGTACATTTCAACGTTGCATGCTCTCAATTTTCTCCGAGTACATTGAAAAAATTATTGAAGTATTCATGGACGACTTTAGTGTATTTGGGAGTGATTTTGATGCATGCTTAAACAATTTAGAAACAATTTTACAAAGATGCGTTGAAACGAACTTGGTGCTTAATTGGGAGAAGTGCCATTTTATGGTTACGCAAGGGATAGTGTTAGGTCATATTATTTCGGAAAAAGGGTTAGAAGTTGATAAATCTAAAGTAGATCTTGTGCGTCACTTACCCTCTCCAACTTCGGTTAGAGAGATTCGTTCATTTCTTGGACACGCAGGATTTTATCGCAGGTTTATCAAAGACTTTTCCCACATCTCGCGCCCTTTGTGTAAACTGCTGCAAAAGGAGACCCCGTTCGTCTTTGATGAAGAATGCAACGCTGCCTTCAACAAGTTGAAGGAGCTTCTCACGAGCGCTCCTATTTTATGCAGCCCTGATTGGTCTCTGCCATTTGATCTCATGTGCGACGCCTCGGATTATGCCGTAGGAGCCGTCTTGGGTCAGCGGAAGGACAAGAAGCCTTGCGTAATCTATTACGCCTCTCGGACGCTTGATGAAGCGCAAAGAAATTATACTACCACCGAGAAGGAGTTTCTTGCTGTGGTTTTTGCTTTAGATAAATTTCGATCTTATTTACTTCAAACTAAAGTAACTGTGTTTACCGATCATGCAGCTTTGAAGTATCTAATGCTCAAGAAGGACGCAAAACCACGACTTATCAGATGGATACTTCTACTCCAAGAATTCAACATCGAAATCAAGGACAAGAAGGGAGTAGAAAACGTCGTCGCTGACCACCTATCACGTTTGATAGGTGACCATGAGCCTGTCGAGATTGAAGAAACTTTTCCGGATGAAAAACTCTTCGGAATTGAGGTAACTATTTCGGAAACTCCATGGTATGCAGATATCGTAAATTACTTAGTTACCGGTGAGTTTCCGTCTACCATGCATAAATTTCAACGTGACAAACTTAAGCATAATGCTAGAACCTTTATCTGGGATGAGCCTTATTTGTGGAAACAATGCTCCGATTTAGTAATTAGGAGATGTATCCCGGATAGTGAGTTTAAGCCCATTCTAGACTTTTGTCACAATGAAGCATGTGGGGGACACTTTGGTTCTAGGAGGACAGCCCTTAAGATTTTAGATTGCGGTTTCTTTTGGCCTAGTTTATTTCGCGATGCTCATGCATATTGTGCTGCTTGTGATAAGTGCCAGAGATTCGGTAATTTAGGGCCTAGAGATCAAATGCCACAACACTACATATTTAATGTCGAAATTTTTGATGTGTGGGGTATTGATTTTATGGGACCATTTCCTCCCTCCAATGGTTTTACTTATATCTTACTCGCAGTAGATTATGTTTCTAAATGGGTGGAGGCAAAGGCCACCCGTACTAATGATTCGCGAGTTGTTGCAGATTTCCTACGAACTAACATTTTCAGTAGATTTGGAATGCCACGCGTTCTAATCAGCGATGGAGGAAGTCACTTTTGCAACCGCACGGTGGAAGCACTAATGAGGAAGTATGGCGTAAAACACAAGGTTTCCACACCATACCACCCTCAAACCAATGGAATGGCTGAAGTTTCCAACCATGAGATCAAGAAGATTTTGGAGCGAACCGTCCGTCCAAACCGGAAAGATTGGAGTCAATGCTTAGACGATGCATTGTGGGCTTATAGGACTGCCTACAAGACCCCCATTGGTATGTCACCTTTCCGATTAATTTATGGGAAGGCATGCCATCTTCCGGTTGAATTGCAGCACAAGGCATGGTGGGCCGTGAAGAAATTCAACATCGATCGAGATGCCGCAGGCTTGCATCGGAAGCTACAACTATGTGAACTAGAAGAAATCAGAAATGATGCTTTCAACAATGCGTGGATTTACAAAGAGAAGACGAAAAAGATCCACGATCAGATGATTCGCGGGAAGAGTTTTGAACCTGGGCAGAAAGTATTGCTTTTCAATTCAAGACTTAAGCTCTTTCCGGGAAAGCTTCGCTCTCGATGGATGGGGCCATTCATAGTTTCTCAAGTTCTACCTCATGGAGCAGTTCTCATTCGATCTATCAACAAAGGTAGTGAGTTCAAAGTAAATGGCCATCGCTTGAAGCCCTATTTTGAGGCATTTGCGGAGCACACCGTGGAGGAGATGCAACTCCAAGAACCGGCCATTTCAAAAACAAAATGATGCATCACGTCCAAAGCTAACGACGTAAAACGAGCGCTCATTGGGAGGCAACCCAATAGGGAGACAACATATTTGTTTTCTTCTCCCCTTTTAATTAATTTAATGGCTTTTTGCTTATTAGATTAAAAGTTTCGTAGATCCTATACTCCATGTTTAATTCTATACATTCACTTTAAGTACATTGAGGGCAATGTAGAGTTTAAGTGTGGGGGAAGGGTTTACAATTTAATTGTGTCTAAATTAGTGTTTTTCAGAGTCTTTAGGACGCCCTTAACTAGTCGATGATGAAATTAGATCAACACGAACACATATGGCGTATGAATCACATGCATCGAATTCTTGTGCTAATTGAGATATTCTATATGTTTTTAACATGTAGTAGATATGAATTGCAAAACATGGTACAGAAATCGCATGCTTGAATAAGTTTTTAATCATATGAACCCTATGTGAGCTTTTGAGCTATCTGTTCTTTATTCGAGTGAATGTACATCCATTTCGTAGCTACTAGCTTATATATGCCTCATTTGATTGCTTGCCATAGATTTTAATGAATTAGAGAATGCTAGAACTTACTCATGTCAATTTGCAAAGCTTTTAAGTTGATACATACTTTGATTTCGGAAATGATTAAAGGCATTTAGGATTTTCCACCACATTGCCATATATCCATGTATCCCATTTGTACGAACAAGTTGCGACACCCCTAGATAAACCAATTGAGCCCACGTTAAGCTTTTCTTTCATCACCATATATACCTAAACACTTACCCTAGTATAGAATATCCTTACCCTTGTTCCGGAAACTTGGTGAGAATATCCTTATCCTTACTAGCACATAAGATTATGGTTTGGTAGGAAAGATTGAAAGAGTTAATGTGAGTAAGGGGAAAGACTTGTCCAAATAGCTAAAAAAGTTGTGATTGCCAAAAAGAAAAGAAAAAAAAAATTATATTTGAGAGAATGAAAAGAAAAAAAAAATTATTATCTCTCATGGCAATATGTTGTGTTCTAAGAATAACCATTTGGATTAACGTCCCCCTTATTTACGGATTTGGAGTTTACGATAAATTGAAGGCCCAAAAATAGAACAAAATATGGCCTTTGTCCTGTCCGAAAAGCTCAAAGGGTAGATTAGCTTGAAGTATACATGGTAACATACAAATGGAGATGGAGGACTAATATGGTGCTAGACTAAGTCGTTGGAACGTTTTTATCACCACATATCTAAATTTCGAATGCCTTAGCCTTAACCCCATTACAACCTCACTAAAAGTCCTTTATGATCCTTAAAATGAGTAGCTTTCAATTAGTAGAGTAAGTTGCATGAGTAAGCTTATGGTTTTGGTTCATTTGTGCAAGTAATCAAACTTTATTCATGTGGTTTTCATTTCAATTCATATACACTTTAAGTGAACCATTTTCATGAGTGAAAAATATGATGAGTGCATCCTTGTGAGTTGATTAAACCTTTATTCAAAGCATGCACAGCTATAACATAACCATTGTTTTCTCTATGTCTTACTTGTTCATTACATAAATTATATCGCAATTATCTCTTAAATTCGTTGAGCATACACGTTGAAATTCATGTGAGCCATCGCCATATACTTATGCAAATTCTGAGACAAATTTTAGCTAAGGGCTTAGTTGTTCTTTCTTTTGTTTTAAATTCTTAAGAGAGTCTTAGTTTAACTTAGTGTTTGCTAAGGGACTAGCAAAGTCTAAGTGTGGGGGAATTTGATATACGCATTTTATGCTCGTTTCTTAACGCATTTCCCTTTTCGTTTAGCTATGTTATAATCTTAGTTTTTATGTTTTTCTTAATTAATATGTTATTTTGAAGATATTTACGGTGGAGATTAATAACGACGCAATTCGGAGGAATTTCGGCGATTTTGCGATTTTTGCGATTTTGGACCTCCGAAAATGGGCCGGCCCAAAAAGCAAATTGTGGGCCGAATTCTCAACTTTTATTTCGGCCATTATAAGGCCCAAACACATTCAATTCGGCAAGGATGCCCTTTGGGGAAGTTGAAAAGTCAAGCTTATCAAGCTAATCATCACAAATGGTGACTCTTGCTTAGGGTTAATAAATGATCATCACAAAAGATGACTTGCCATGGTGACTCTTGCTTTGGGCTTGTGAATGATGATCACACATGGTGACTTGCATGGTGACTTGCCATATTGATCATTGCTTGCATTTAATGGAAGGAGGCAAGGTGGAAGAGAGAAGGCAAACATCCTTGCCTATAAATACCAAGGGAGGCTGAACCATTCAAGACATCACTTAAATTACTAGCCAAAGCTCTACACAAATACTCTTCCACCATAAACACTTCAAGGTTTCTCAAGCAAAGCCGAAGCACATCTCCTCCATCCAAGCCGAAGCAATCCTCCTCCATCCAACACAATACGCTAAGTCCCTTGTGAAGGAAATCCATCTCCACCGTAGATCATCAAGCATTCAAGACAAAAAGTGTAACCATGATCTTCACTTTCATTTCTTTTGCTTTGTATTTGAACCTTTTGATGTATTGGAATACATTTATGTATCAAATGAAGAACAAGTTTAGATTTGTGTTTTATGCTCTTAAACAGATTTGTAATATGCATGTGTTTATGATTTCTAGCCTTTTATGCATGTTTGATACAATCTTAAAGCTTCGAATGCATGTGTTAGAAAATACGCTAAGTCCCTCTCTTTCACATGTTTCGATGACCGTATGTTGTTTAGGATGTTTATACGCTAAGTTGCATTCCTACTCAATTATTAAGCATGTGTATTTAGTTAGAAGTTATGAATTTCGTAACTTACAAAAAGGTTTGATGCATGAAAAGGGTAGGCTAATAAGATGAGATGATCACATGTAATTAGTAGTGTAACTTCTTATTTTTAGCAAGCATAATTAGACTTTAAGTTTCTTGATTGTTGAAACTTGTCTATGAGTAAAACATGTTAGATGCCTAAGAGTTTTAGTTGTGTTTGCATGTTTTTGTACTTTAATTTCGTAGATTAAACAACCAACTTCCAATCCCCCCAACATTTATATTTCCGCTTATTAACGAAACCATGCATGCACCCTTAATTCCCCGGATAAAGAACGATCCCTACTCGCCAATATTACAAATGACAAAAGAAGGGTTTAAATTGCAATGCGCGTAATCTGTGTTTTTAAGTTAACGTGAATGCATGTTTTGCGCGTATCAATTACATGTGATCATCTCATCTTATTAGCCTACCCTTTTCATGCATCAAACCTTTTTGTAAGTTACGAAATTCATAACTTCTAACTAAATATACATGCTTAATAATTGAGTAGGAATGCAACTTAGCGTATAAACATCCTAAACAACATACGATCATCGAAACATGCGAAAGAGAGGGACTTAGCGTATTTTCTAACACATGCTTACGAAGCTTTAAGATTGTATCAAACATGCATAAAAGGCTAGAAATCATAAACACATGCAACTTATGAATCGGTTTAAACACATAAAACACAAATCTAAACTTGTTCTTCATTTGATACATAAATGTATTCCAATACATCAAAAGGTTCAAATACAAAGCAAAAGAAATGAAAGTGAAGATCATGGTTACACTTTTTGTCTTGAATGCTTGATGATCTACGGTGGAGATGGATTTCCTTCACAAGGGACTTAGCGTATTGTGTTGGATGGAGGAGGATTGCTTCGGCTTGGATGGAGAAGATGTGCTTCGGCTTTGCTTGAGAATCCTTGAAGTGTTTATGGTGGAGGAGTATTTGTGTAGAGTTTTTGCTTGTAAAATGAGAGATGCATAATATATGGCCAGCCTCCTCTCTTATATAGGCAAGGGATGTTGCCTTCTCTCTTCCACCTTGCCTCCCTCCATTTAATGCAAGTAATGATCAATATGGCAAGTCACTCCCTTAGTCACCTTTTGTGATCATCATTTGTGAACCCTAAGCAAGAGTCACCATGCAAGTCACCATTTATAAACCCTAAGCAAGAGTCACCATGGCAAGTCACATGGCAAGTCATCTTTTGTGATGATCACAAAGCTTAGTCACTAAAATGAGTCACAAAGCTTGATATTGTTGACTTTTCAACTTCACCAAAAGGCTTCCATGCCAAAATGAATGGGTTTGGGCTTGATAATGGGCCGAAACAAGATTTGAGAAATCGGCCCATAATTTGCTTTTTGGGCCGGCCCATTTTCGGAGGTCCAAAATCGCAAAAATCGCAAAAATCGCAAAATCGCCGAAATTCCTCCAAATTGCGCCGTTATTAATCTCCACCGTAAATATCTTCAAAATAACAAATTAAATAAGGAAAACATAAAAACTAAGATAATAACATAGCTAAACGTAAAGGGAAATGCGTTAAGAAACGAGCATAAAATGCGTATATCAAATTCCCCCACACTTAGACTTTGCTAGTCCCTTAGCAAACACTAAGTTAAACTAAGACTCCCTAAGAATTTAAAACAAAGGAAAGAACATAACTAAGCCCTTAGCTAAAATTTGTCTCAGAATTTGCATAAGTATATGGTGATGGCTCACATGAATTTCAACTTGTATGCTCAACGAATTCAAGAGATAATTGCGATATAATTATGTAATGAACAAGTAAGACATAGAAAAAAAACAATGGTTATGTTATAGCTGTGCATGCTTTGAATAAAGGTTTAATCAACTCACAAGGATGCACTCATCATATTTTTCACTCATGAAAAAGGGTTCACTTAAAGTGTATATAAATTTAAACGAAAACCTCATGAATGGAGTTAATTACTTGCACAAATGAACCAAAACCATAAGCTTACTCATGCAACTTACTCTACTAATTGAAAGCTACTCATTTTAAGGATCATAAAGGACTTTTAGTGAGGTTGTAATGGGGTTAAGGCTAAGGCATTCGAAATTTAGATATGTGGTGATAAAAACGTTCCAACGACTTAGTCTAGCACCATATTCGTCCTCCATCTCCACTCGAATGTTACCATGTATACTTCAATTTAAACTACCCTTTGAGCTTTTCGGACAGGACAAAGGCCATATTTGTTCTATTTTTGGGCCTTCAATTTGTCGTAATCTCCAAATCCGCAAATAAGGGGGACGTTAATCCAATTGGTTTCTACTTTAGAACACAACATATTGCCATGAGAGATAATAATAATATTTTTTTCTTTTCATTCTCTCAAATATAATTTTTTTTCTTTTCTTTTTGGCAATCTCATACTTTTTTAGCTATTTGGACAAGTCTTTCCCCTTACTCACATTAACTCTTTTAATCTTTCCTACCAAACCATAATCTTATGTGCTAGTTTCGAAAAATTCTCACCAAGTTTCCGGAACAAGGGTAAGGATATTCTATACTAGGGTAAGTGTTTAGGTATATATGGTGATGAAAGAAAAGCTTAACGTGGGCTCAATTGGTTTATCTAGGGGTGTCGCAACTCATGCGTACAAATGGGATACATGGATATTTGGCGAAGTGGTGGAAAATCCTAAATGCCTTTAATCATTTCCAAAATCAAAGTATGTATCAACTTAAAAGCTTTGCAAATTGACATGAGTAAGTTCTAGTATTCTCTAGTTCATTAAAATCTATGGCAAGCAATCAAATGAGGCATATATAAGCTAGTAGCTACGAAATGGATGTATATTCACTCGAATAAAGAACAGATAGCTCAAAAGCTCACATAGGGTTCATATGATTAAAAATTTATTCAAGCATGCGATTTCTGTACCATGTTTTGCAATTCATATCTACTACATGTTAAAAACATAAAGAATATCTCAATTAGCACAAGAATTCGATGCATGTGATTCATACGCCATATGTGTTCGTATCGATCAAATTTCATCATTGACTAGTTAAGGGCGTCCTAAAGACTCTGAAAAACACTAATTTAGACACAATTAAATTGTAAACCCTTCCCCCACACTTAAACTCTACATTGCCCTCAATGTACTAAAGTAGAAGTATAGAATAAAAATGGAGTATAGGATCTACGAAAATTTTAATCTAATACGCAAAAAGCCATTAAATTAATTAAAAGGGGAGAAGAAAACAAATCTGTTGTCTCCCTATTGGGTTGCCTCCCAATGAGCGCTCGTTTTACGTCGTTAGCTTTGGACGTGATGCATCATTTTGTTTTTGAAATGGCCGGTTCTTGGAGTTTCATCTCCTCCACGGTGTGCTCCGCAAATGCCTCAAAATAAGGCTTCAAGCGATGGCCATTTACTTTGAACTCACTACCTTTGTCGATAGATCGAATGAGAATTGCTCCATGAGGTAGAACTTGAGAAACTACGAATGGCCCCATCCATCGAGAGCAAAGCTTTCCCGGAAAGAGCTTAAGTCTTGAATTGAAAAGTAATACTTTCTGCCCAGGTTCAAAACTCTTCCCGCGAATCATCTGATCGTGGATCTTTTTCGTCTTCTCTTTGTAAATCCACGCATTGTCGAAAGCATCATTTCTGATTTCTTCTAGTTCATTAAGTTGTAGCTTCCGATGCAAGCCTGCGGCATCTCGATCGATGTTGAATTTCTTCACGGCCCACCATGCCTTGTGCTCCAATTCAACCGGAAGATGGCACGCCTTTCCATAAATTAATCGGAAAGGTGACATACCAATGGGGGTCTTGTAGGCAGTCCTGTAAGCCCACAATGCATCGTCTAAGCATTGACTCCAATCTTTCCGGTTTGGACGGACGGTTCGCTCCAAAATCTTCTTGATCTCACGGTTGGAAACTTCAGCCATTCCATTGGTTTGAGGGTGGTATGGTGTGGAAACCTTGTGTTTTACGCCATACTTCCTCATTAGTGCTTCCACCGTGCGGTTGCAAAAGTGACTTCCTCCATCGCTGATTAGAACGCGTGGCATTCCAAATCTACTGAAAATGTTAGTTCGTAGGAAATCTGCAACAACTCGCGAATCATTAGTACGGGTGGCCTTTGCCTCCACCCATTTAGAAACATAATCTACTGCGAGTAAGATATAAGTAAAACCATTGGAGGGAGGAAATGGTCCCATAAAATCAATACCCCACACATCAAAAATTTCAACATTAAATATGTAGTGTTGTGGCATTTGATCTCTAGGGCCTAAATTACCGAATCTCTGGCACTTATCACATGCAGCACAATATGCATGAGCATCGCGAAATAAACTAGGCCAAAAGAAACCGCAATCTAAAATCTTAAGGGCTGTCCTCCTAGAACCAAAGTGTCCCCCACATGCTTCATTGTGACAAAAGTCTAGAATGGGCTTAAACTCACTATCCGGGATCGTCTCCTAATTACTAAATCGGAGCATTGTTTCCATAAATAAGGCTCATCCCAGATAAAGGTTCTAGCATTATGCTTAAGTTTGTCACGTTGAAATTTATGCATGGTAGACGGAAACTCACCGGTAACTAAGTAATTTACGATATCTGCATACCATGGAGTTTCCGAAATAGTTACCTCAATTCCGAAGAGTTTTTCATCCGGAAAAGTTTCTTCAATCTCGACAGGCTCATGGTCACCTATCAAACGTGATAGGTGGTCAGCGACGACGTTTTCTACTCCCTTCTTGTCCTTGATTTCGATGTTGAATTCTTGGAGTAGAAGTATCCATCTTATAAGCCGTGGTTTTGCGTCCTTTTTGAGTATTAGATACTTCAAAGCTGCATGATCGGTAAACACAGTTACTTTAGTTTGAAGTAAATAAGATCGAAATTTATCTAAAGCGAAAACCACGGCAAGAAACTCCTTCTCGGTTGTAGTATAATTTCTTTGTGCTTCATCAAGTGTCCGAGAGGCGTAATAGATTACGCAAGGCTTCTTGTCCTTCCGCTGACCCAAGACGGCTCCTACGGCATAATCCGAGGCGTCGCACATGAGTTCGAATGGCAGAGACCAATCAGGGCTGCATAAAATAGGAGCGCTCGTGAGAAGCTCCTTCAACTTGTTGAAGGCAGCGTTGCATTCTTCATCAAAGACGAACGGGGTCTCCATTTGCAGCAATTTACACAACGGGCGCGAGATGTGGGAAAAGTCTTTGATAAACCTACGATAAAATCCTGCGTGTCCAAGAAATGAACGAATCTCTCTAACCGAAGTTGGAGAGGGTAAGTGACGCACAAGATCTACTTTAGATTTATCAACTTCTAACCCTTTTTCCGAAATAATATGACCTAACACTATCCCTTGCGTAACCATGAAATGGCACTTCTCCCAATTAAGCACCAAGTTCGTTTCAACGCATCTTTGTAAAATTGTTTCTAAATTGTTTAAGCATGCATCAAAATCACTCCCAAATACACTAAAGTCGTCCATGAATACTTCAATAATTTTTTCAATGTACTCGGAGAAAATTGAGAGCATGCAACGTTGAAATGTACCTGGTGCGTTACACAGTCCAAATGGCATGCGGCGATAGGCAAACGTTCCGAACGGGCACGTGAACGTTGTCTTTTCTTGATCTTCCTCCGCAATGCTAATTTGGTTGTAGCCGGAATATCCGTCGAGAAAACAATAAAATGCATGGCCTGCTAATCTTTCCAGCATTTGGTCAATGAATGGTAAGGGAAAATGATCCTTGCGGGTTGCAGCGTTTAGCTTCCGGTAATCAATGCACACTCGGTGTCCAGTGATCGTCCGTTGTGGCACAAGTTCATTTTCCAGATTCTCGACGACGGTGATTCCCGATTTCTTAGGTACAACCTGCACTGGGGAAACCCAACGGCTATCAGAAATAGGGTAAATAACTCCACAGTCCATGAGTTTAATTACCTCCTTTTTTACCACCTCCATCATCGGAGGGTGGAGCCGACGTTGCGCTTCCCGCGTAGGTTTGGTGCCTTCTTCAAGGAAAATCCTATGCACACAGGTTGCTGGATTTATTCCCTTGATGTCCGCGAGTGTCCAGCCTATTGCGGGTTTGTACCTCTTGAGCACACTCACGAGCTTCTCCTCCTGCTCCTCTTCTAGCGCGGACGAAATAATGACGGGTAAAGTGTCATTCTCGCCCAAGTACGCATACTTCAGATGGTCCGGTAGTAGCTTGAGTTCTAAAACTGGAGCTTCTACGATGGAAGGAACCATTTTATTAGTACCAAAAGTAATTGGTAAAGGAGGAGAAAAGCTTACTTTTCGTGGTGCCGCATTTAGGGCCATGGCCATGCCTTGAATACGAGGTTCAAGCTCTAGTAAAGCCTCGAGAAGGCCGTCATGCCCAAGTTGAATGGCCATGTCGAGTTCATCCTCATTGATGGTGTCAAGGTAGCCTTGTGCTAAGGTATCCACAGGATCGTATGTCCAAATGGCAGCTACGCTCGACATTGGAAACTTCATCCCGTCCAGGATGTTGAACTCGATTCTTTCTCCATCAATCTCCATGGAGAAAGTGCCTTGAAACACATCAATCTTCGTTCTCGCAGTCCGCATGAAAGGTCGCCCAAGCAGCAGTGGCGTGGTGTTCAGTGGACTCTCTTCCATGTCAACTATATAGAAATCGGCTGGGAATATCAAGTTGTTGACTTGCACGAGAACGTCTTCTACGTATCCCCTCGGATACTTGTGGGTGCGATCGGCTAATTGGATGACAACACCATCTTGCTTGAGATCTCCAAGCTCCATCGATTCGAAAAGATAGTAAGGCATGACGTTGATGGAAGCTCCGAGATCAAGCATCACGTCTTTGAAGTGGTTGTCACCGATTACGCAAGGAACTGCAAAGCTCCCTGGGTCCTTCAGTTTTGGGGGTAGCCGACGCTGCAAAACCGCCGAAACGGTTGCGTTCACCTTCACAACCTCCTTCTCTCGAGTTTGCCTCCTCTGTGTGCATAATTCTTTCAGAAACTTTGCGTATATCGGCACCTGTTTTATGCACTCGATCAAGGGCAAATTCACTTGCACCTTTCGGAAGATGTCCAAAATATCTTCATATTGGGCGTCCTTCTTCCTCGATTTTGATAATCTGCTAGGGAAAGGTGCAACAGCAAACGGAGAATTAGTAATAACCGTATTTGAAGGAATATGGTTCTTACCTTTGATTGGGGTAGGTTGTGGAGGTGATTGTGCCTTGGTGACATTAGGCGTCACCTTCTGTTTTTCGGCCTCTTGAGTAGCCGGATCGATCTCATCTTCTTCTTCGTTGGTGATGTCCTCAATGGTGACTTCATCAAGATGAGATCGCTTGGTCTTTGGTTCCTCAAGTATCTTCCCACTCCTTGTGACTATAGCATTCACGTTTCATTGATTTGGAGTGGTTCTAGGTGGAAGCCGACCGGTTTCCTTGATTTGGCCCATGAAATCAACAAGTTGGCCAAGCTGCTTCTTCACTTCGGTGATGTCGCGGCCATGTGAGTCAAGTGTCTCCTTTGTCTTCGATTGTCCGTCGAGGAGAACTTGTGTGGAGGCCGAAAGTTGCGACAACATCTTGTCGTAATCCGGGTTGGTGAAGGATTGCGAAGACGAACCATGCTGCATCGGTGGCCTTGGTTGAAATGGAGGGCGTTGGTAGCTTTGTTGAGGTGCTGGAGGGTTCAAAGTTCCCTCGTTGCTGCTCCATCTAAAACCCGGATGATCACGGTTGACATAGTTGTTATAATTGTTATACCGTTGTCCTCCCTGATATCCGCCGATGGCGTTAGCGTGCTCCGGCTCGCTTGCTTGTTCCGGCACTTGAGGGCACTGGTCATTGTGGTGACCTTGTGTTTGACATATGCCACAAACAGGCCGTTGAGTTGCCTTTGCTCTTGTCGTCTCAAGTTCTAAAACCTTCTCTAGCATATGAGCTTGAAGAGCCTTTGCTCTTGTCGTCTCAAGTTCCATTAGCCAAGACTCGGCCCTGTCGACTAGGGTGAATGGAAATGCCTTCAGCTTGAAGAGCTCCGTATCAGCATCAGATGGCTTCATGCTGTTACAAACAAATTGGAATTGTTTGAGATGCTTGTTCGGATCTTCATTGGAAAGTCCATGAAAAATGGGTAGTCGGTGGAGGAAGCCACTCTTTAGCTCGATATCCTTCATGTTTTCCTCCGGTTGTGGAAAAGCAATGCTCGAAGGCCCACTGCTCCATTCGGTTGAGCAGGTGCGCTGGCGAAGAGATTGTCCTGCATTGGCCATGTTGACTTGTTGTGCTTCTGCTTCTGAATTGTGGTCGGTTGATGAGGCTAAAGTATGGTCGGTTGATGAATGTGAAGACTCGGAAACTTCCTCGATGATGGGATGATCCAAGATGTCAGTTTGAGCTTTAAGTCTCGCTATTCTCTCTGCGATCTCCTCAAACTTTGTTCTAGATGGTCCAGGATCCCGATCGGACATTCATTAGCCTGAGCATCCACCAAAGACCAAGTGTTAGTATCAACAAAGAATTTGAGATGAATATAGGAATACTAACCAAAATCGTAAGACATATTTAGAAAACAAAGCAATAACAAATAGTAAAACTATCAAAGCATACTATAAATACTCACAAATACTTAAAAACTACTAATAACACACAAAAGTTATAATACTTAAGACACTAAATGTAATTTACTAAGTAATGCAAATGATTTAATCAATTTTATGGGCTATGCAAAAGAATGTAATAAACTAAGACACATGTTTTCTGCAAATTAAAACTATATAATGCTAAACCCAAGAATTTACTTAGAACATATATAAACAAAGTTCAAATACAAGCAAACAATAATTCACATCGAATTTATGCACCACACATTTTTTTTTTCAATAAAATGCATTAAACAACAATCCTACGTGAAAGATGGAGTGCATGCATAAGAGAAAACGTTAGAACCTGCAGAAAACACACGAGTTACGTGCTAAAAAAAAATGAATGCAAAGAATGACCTCTTCTTCGATCTTATGTCCCTAACTTCACTTAGGTTAGGGTACTCGGTAGTGAAATCCGAGTATCATAAAGCCTAAGAGAGGTTATGCAAGCTAAGTAACGTTTGTTAGTCCTTTACAGTTTTTAATGCACAAACAAACACAAAAATTTGACTAAGTTTTATTTATTTCCTTTGGCCCCGATGGTACGTGGTGCAGAGGCTCTCGACTGTGCAATGGGTCTCGTTCATCCGAAGATGAAGTCTGATTCCAGGAGGTCTAAGCATGCATAATCCGATATACCATCTATTTAAAGGATTATGTCGTATTTATCAAGTTCGTATTTATCCGTATTCGTATGCACTTATGATTTACAGAGAGTACGCGAAATGATCATTCGGTAAATTTCTTGGACGTGCGGCCCGCGCGAAAATATATACCGACTACAATTCAGCTTAGTTACGTTTAGAAATGGTTAGTAGGAATAGAGATAACGCGAGAGGTAAGGACTAATATTTAGAACAACCCGAGGCTTACTCGTAAGAGTATATACTCCAATGTTGTTCCTAGAGACACCCTGAGGCTAACCAGTTACGGTATATACTCCAATGGTGTTCTATTGCTTAGATCCGAAACCCGGCACCAATCATAAACCCATTCACCATATCCAACAATCAGCCAAATTTGTGAGATAGTATATAATCTCAAGTTCTTAGTAAACTCCGCCCACAACCTCGTGCCCATAACTTCACTTAGGTTATGGCGTGTGGTGATAAAATCCACACATCACGAGGGGTTAAGGAGATAAACCAGAAAAAGAGGCACCACCTATTCCAAAGAACGAAACCTTATAACCAATACTCGTGCACAATGTAAATCAATTTAAGTACGTCTACGTTTTGATTGCGCCTATGATTTAAAAGGAATACACGACTTAGTTATTGAATAAATCTCTTGTCCGTGCGGCCCGCGCGAAAATGTATACCAACTATCGTTAATTCTCGTAATTGTTGGAAATGACCAGTTGGGATAGATGTAACGCGAGAGGTGAGAACTAATTTCTGGGAACAACCTGAGGCTAACTCGTGAGAGTATATACTCCAATGTTGTTCTTAGAAACACCCCGAGGCTTACTCGTAAGAGTATGTACTCCATTGGTGTTCTGTTTTCTTAGTTCAAAACCCGTCACCATTCATAACCCTTCTAGACATCATAACCAACTCTTACTCGAAATCACAAGATAGTATACAATCTCAAGTGTTTGTAAACTCCGCCCACAACCTCGTGTCCATAACTTCACTTAGGTTATGGCGTGTGGTGATGAAATCCACACATCACGAAGGGTTAAGAAGATAGACAAACAAAAGAGGCACCACCTATTCCATAGAGATTTATTTAATAACTAAGTGCTAGTACTCAAATTAAATCAAAGACTATCCTTTAACATGAAAATAAATTATGCAAGTGTAAAAACTAAGTATAAATAAATTCGTCTAAGTAAAAGTATGCATTGTAAACATGTATGTAAATTTCTTTAAGTATAAACAAGAATGAACAAGTATGTACTTCGAAAATTTAGACATGCTTTTAATCAGAAATGTACAACGAAATCATACAAAAACATTCTAACTCCCCGGCAACGGTGCCAAAAATTGATACACGCAAAACATGTATTCACGTTAACTTAAAAACACAGATTACGCGCATTGCAATTTAAACCCTTCTTTTGTCATTTGTAATATTGGCGAGTAGGGATCGTTCTTTATCCGGGGAATTAAGGGCGCATGCATGGTTTCGTTAATAAGCGGAAATGTAAATGTTTGGGGGGATTGGAAGTTGGTTGTTTAATCTACGAAATTAAAGTACAAAAACATGCAAACACAACTAAAACTCTTAGGCATCTAACATGTTTTACTCATAGACAAGTTTCAACAATCAAGAAACTTAAAGTTTAATTATGGTTGCTAAAAATAAGAAGTTACACTACTAATTACATGTGATCATCTCATCTTATTAGCCTACCCTTTTCATGCATCAAACCTTTTTGTAAGTTACGAAATTCATAACTTCTAACTAAATATACATGCTTAATAATTGAGTAGGAATGCAACTTAGCGTATAAACATCCTAAACAACATACGATCATCGAAACATGCGAAAGAGAGGGACTTAGCGTATTTTCTAACACATGCTTACGAAGCTTTAAGATTGTATCAAACATGCATAAAAGGCTAGAAATCATAAACACATGCAACTTATGAATCGGTTTAAACACATAAAACACAAATCTAAACTTGTTCTTCATTTGATACATAAATGTATTCCAATACATCAAAAGGTTCAAATACAAAGCAAAAGAAATGAAAGTGAAGATCATGGTTACACTTTTTGTCTTGAATGCTTGATGACCTACGGTGGAGATGGATTTCCTTCACAAGGGACTTAGCGTATTGTGTTGGATGGAGGAGGATTGCTTCGGCTTGGATGGAGAAGATGTGCTTCGGCTTTGCTTGAGAATCCTTGAAGTGTTTATGGTGGAGGAGTATTTGTGTAGAGTTTTTGCTTGTAAAATGAGAGATGCATAATATATGGCCAGCCTCCACTCTTATATAGGCAAGGGATGTTGCCTTCTCTCTTCCACCTTGCCTCCCTCCATTTAATGCAAGTAATGATCAATATGGCAAGTCACTCCCTTAGTCACCTTTTGTGATCATCATTTGTGAACCCTAAGCAAGAGTCACCATGCAAGTCACCATTTATAAACCCTAAGCAAGAGTCACCATGGCAAGTCATCTTTTGTGATGATCACAAAGCTTAGTCACTAAAATGAGTCACAAAGCTTGATATTGTTGACTTTTCAACTTCACCAAAAGGCTCCCATGCCAAAATGAATGGGTTTGGGCTTGATAATGGGCCGAAACAAGATTTGAGAAATCGGCCCATAATTTGCTTTTTGGGCCGGCCCATTTTCGGAGGTCCAAAATCGCAAAAATCGCAAAATCGCCGAAATTCCTCCAAATTGCGCCGTTATTAATCTCCACCGTAAATATCTTCAAAATAACAAATTAAATAAGGAAAACATAAAAACTAAGATAATAACATAGCTAAACGTAAAGGGAAATGCGTTAAGAAACGAGCATAAAATGCGTATATCACTAAGCTTTCAGCTCGGTTGGAGTTAGATGGAGTTCTTTTTAGGGTTGGAAATCTCTGGACGTCTAGTTTCCATCCATATAAAGATCACAAAATTCTGATTTCTAAATTGTTGGGAATTAAAGCTCAAAGTCACGGAGGTCAGAACATAGAAGCTAAAAAGTGGAAGGCAAAAATGGAGGAGTTGCACCTCCAAGACAGGTTGTTCATTGAGCATAAAAAAAAGCAACACGTCTAGGCTGTAAGACATTAAAAAACAAGCGCTTGTTGGGAGGCAACCCAATGGGGGAGTTTACAAACCAGATTTGCTTTCTCTTTCCTTTTTCTCTTTTTAATTTTTGTAGTTTTTACTTTTATTAGTTAGATTTTTGTAAAATTCTTTTCTTCATGCTTGATTTTATGTTTTACTTTAGTACATTAAGGACAATGTAGAGTTTAAGTGTGGGGGAGGGGTTTACAATTTATTTTAGTCATAAATTGAAAAATTGGGCGGATAAGAGTTCACTCAAGGTTGATGCCCTAAAAAAAATTGTTGTTTTGAGATTTTGTGTTTAACTTAATGTTTTAAAAAGTCTTTAGGATGCCCTTAATTAGTCTATGATGAGAATAAGACCGAAAAGAATAAACATATGGCGTTGCATGGGATTTCTAGTGCTAATTGAGATATTTTGATTGTCATGACATGTAGTGGATATGGTTTGCATAAACATGGTATATTATGAGATCGGGAGATCGGGATGATATTATGAGATTTCTAGGACAAAAACGTGTTTTATTGCACAAAGAGTTTCATCAACATGTATTTGATACAACTATATGTCGGGAATAATTTGGGAGCATTCAATAGCCCCCAAACTGTTTTCCTCCTCAAGCTAAGCAACTTTCCTCAAGGCACCAACACCATCCAACCACCATCGTGGCCGGAAATCAGCTCGAAAGTCACGGCGATCCACCACCTCCGGCGAAGCTGTTCACCGCTGTTTCACCGCCTACGGCGCAGGGCAGCCATCGAGGCTTGTCCCAAAAGGACCGCCGTGGCCCCACGAGTAGAAATCCTCAACTCTCCAGCCACCACCGTGGCCGGAGCACCTCCGTCACCGAAACCCAAAAACGGCCGGAAAACTACCAAACTTCAAACCATAATTTCTCCCTCAAATCGAAACCAAATCAAGCAATTCCAAGTTCTAAACAGTTGCAAATGAAGAGAGGAAACGATTCATACCCAAATCGAAGCCGGAGATGGCCGGAAACGAAAGGTTGCCGGTGAGTCAAACGGTGGCCAGTTTCTCCTCCTCGGTCAACGCCTCTTCCTTGGTCAAACGACAGTCAAACGTCCCGAATAGTGATTTTCGACAATTTTTGACTATTTCCGATATTTATACTCGCGCCTCAGGACGATTGACGGTCCAAAACGGATAACCATTATGATTCGGATAAACTCAATACGAACGGATAAACTCGTCGATATTCTGAAACTTGAAATAATCATATTATATACCTCGGTCATTGGAAAAATCATCCGGAATCGCCCACGAACTCGAAATCACGTGTACCACAACTCTCGAGAAGAAACTCAACTCAAATTCTCGGCCGATAATTAAGTTGTAATCAAACCCAGCAAACTACACAATTATCGAAAAACTGCGATTACGTGATAACTCGAGAATTACACTGATTACTCTACTGATTTTGGTTCGGGTTGTCACATGTGGGGTATAATTTTGGATCATTCAATAGCCCCCAAATCTCAATACTCTCACAAAAGACATAAAACAGTCTAGAGAGAGAGATCGGGATGATATTGAGAAATGTCATGGGCCTAAACGAGATTTGCTTCACAAAGATTTTCATCAACATGCATTTGATCCAACTATATGTAGGGAACTATTTTGGAGCATTCAATAGCACTTAAGTCTTAATACGCTCGCAAAAGACTTAAAACAGTCTGAAGAGGGAGATCGGGATGATATTGAGAAATTTCTCAAAACGAAACGAGATTTGTTTCACAAAGATTTTCATCAATGTGCATTTAATGCAAATAAATGTGGGGAACTATTTTGTGCATTTAATATCCCTCAAATCTCAATACTCTCACAAAAGAGTAAAAACTGTCAAAAGAGAGAGATCGGGAAGATATTGAGAGATTTTTTGGACCAAAACGAAATTTGCTTCACGAAGATTTTCAGCAATATGTATTTGATCCAAATATATTTGGGGAACCATTTTGGTGCATTTGATATCCTTCAAATCTCAGTTCTCTCATAGAATACTCAAAAACAAACTATAGGGAGATATCGGGATGATATTGTGAGATTTCTAGGACAGAAATGTGTTTTATTGCACAAAGAGTTTCGTCAACATGTATTTGATACAAATATATGTGGGGAACATTTTGGAGAATTCAATATCCCCCAAATCTTAATACTCTCACAAAAGACATAAAACAGTTTAGAGAGAGAGATCGGGATGATATTGAGAAATTTCTTGGGCCGAAACGAGATTTGCTTCACAAAGATTCTCATCAACATGCATTTGATCCAACTATATGTAGGGAACTATTTTGGAGCATTCAATAGAACTTAAATCTTAATACGCTCGCAAAAGACTCAAAACAGTCTAAAGAGAGAGATCAGGATAATATTGAGAGATTTCTTGGACCGAAACGAGATTTGTTTCACAAAGATTTTCATCAACGTGCTTTTGATGAAAATAAATGTGGGGAACTATTTTGTGCATTTAATATCCCTCAAATCTCAATACTCTCACAAAAGAGTAAAAACAGTCTAAAGAGAGAGATCGGGAAGATATTGAGAAATTTTTTGGACCAAAACGAGATTTTGTTCACAAAGATTTTCATCAATGTGCATTTGATCTAAATATATTTGGGGAACCATTTTGGTGCATTTAATATCCCTCAAATCTCAGTTCTCTCAGAAAATACTCAAAAACAAACTATAGGAAGAGATCGGGATGATATTATGAGATTTCTAGGACAGAAATGTGTTTTATTACACAAAGAGTTTCATCAACCTGTATTTGATACAAATAAATGTGGGGAATAATTTTGGATCATTCAATACCTGATATACGCATTTTATGCTCGTTTCTTAACGCATTTCCCTTTACGTTTAGCTATGTTATTATCTTAGTTTTTATGTTTTCCTTATTTAATTTGTTATTTTGAAGATATTTACGGTGGAAGAGAGAAGGCAACATCCCTTGCCTATATAAGAGAGGAGGCTGGCCATATATTATGCATCTCTCATTTTACAAGCAAAAACTCTACACAAATACTCCTCCACCATAAACACTTCAAGGATTCTCAAGCAAAGCCGAAGCACATCTTCTCCATCCAAGCCGAAGCAATCCTCCTCCATCCAACACAATACGCTAAGTCCCTTGTGAAGGAAATCCATCTCCACCGTAGATCATCAAGCATTCAAGACAAAAAGTGTAACCATGATCTTCACTTTCATTTCTTTTGCTTTGTATTTGAACCTTTTGATGTATTGGAATACATTTATGTATCAAATGAAGAACAAGTTTAGATTTGTGTTTTATGTGTTTAAACCGATTCATAAGTTGCATGTGTTTATGATTTCTAGCCTTTTATGCATGTTTGATACAATCTTAAAGCTTCGTAAGCATGTGTTAGAAAATACGCTAAGTCCCTCTCTTTCGCATGTTTCGATGATCGTATGTTGTTTAGGATGTTTATACGCTAAGTTGCATTCCTACTCAATTATTAAGCATGTATATTTAGTTAGAAGTTATGAATTTCGTAACTTACAAAAAGGTTTGATGCATGAAAAGGGTAGGCTAATAAGATGAGATGATCACATGTAATTAGTAGTGTAACTTCTTATTTTTAGCAAACATAATTAAACTTTAAGTTTCTTGATTGTTGAAACTTGTCTATGAGTAAAACATGTTAGATGCCTAAGAGTTTTAGTTGTGTTTGCATGTTTTTGTACTTTAATTTCGTAGATTAAACAACCAACTTCCAATCCCCCCAAACATTTACATTTCCGCTTATTAACGAAACCATGCATGCGCCCTTAATTCCCCGGATAAAGAACGATCCCTACTCGCCAATATTACAAATGACAAAAGAAGGGTTTAAATTGCAATGCGCGTAATCTGTGTTTTTAAGTTAACGTGAATGCATGTTTTGCGCGTATCAATACCCCCAAATCTCAATACTCTCACAAAAGATATAACATAGTCTGGAGAGAGAGATCAGGATGATATTGAGAAATTTCTAGAACCGAAACGAGATTTGCTTCACAAATATTTTCATCAATATGTATTTGATCCAACTATATGTAGGGAACTATTTTGGAGCATTCAATAGCCCTCAAATCTCAATACGCTCGCAAAAGACTTAGAACAGTCTAAAGAGAGAGATGAGGATGATATTGAGAGATTTCTTGGACCGAAACAAGATTTGTTTCACAAAGATTTTCATCAACGTGCATTTAATGCAAATAAATGTGGTTAACTATTTTGTGCATTTAATATCCCTCAAATCTCAATACTCTCACAAAAGAGTAAAAACAGTCTAAAGTGAGAGATCGGGAAGATATTGAGAGATTTTTTGGACCAAAATGAGATTTGGTTCATGAAGATTTTCATCAATGTGCATTTGATCCAAATATATTTGGGGAACCATTTTGGTGCATTTAATATCCCTCAAATCTCAGTTCTCTCATAAAATACTCAAAAACAAACTATAGGGAGAGATCGGGATGATATTATGAGATTTCTAGGACAGAAACATGTTTTATTGCACAAAGAGTTTCATCAACATGTATTTGATACAAATATATGTGGGGAATAATTTTGGATCATTCAATAGCCCCCAAATCTCAATACTCACACAAAAGATATAACACAGTATGGAGAGAGAGATCGGGATGATATTGAGAAATTTCTTGGACCGAAACGAGATTTGCTTCATAAATATTTTCATCAGTATGTATTTTATCGAACTATATGTAGGGAACTATTTTGGAGCATTCAATAACCCTCAGATCTCAATACGCTCGCAAAAGACTTAAAACAGTCTAAAGAGGAAGATCGGGATGATATTGAGAAATTTCTTAGATCGAAACAAGATTTGTTACACAAAGAATTTCATCAATGTGCATTTGATGCAAATAAATGTGGGGAACTATTTTTTGCATTTAATATTCCTCAAATCTCAATACTGTCATAAAAGAGTAAAAACAGTCTAAAGAGAGAGATCAGGAAGATATTGAGAGATTTCTATGATCGAAACGAGTTTTTCTGCACAAAGAGTTTCATAAACATGTATTTGATCAAAATATAATTGGGGAACCATTTTGGTGCATTAAATGGCCCTCAAATCTCTATATTCTCATAAAAGACTCAAAAAAGTCTGAAGACAGATATCGGGATGATATTGTGAGATTTTTTTTGACCGAAACGAGTTTATCTGCACAAAGAGTTTCATAAACATGTAATTGATCAAAATATATGAAGGCAACCATTGTGGTGCATGTAATATTCCACAAGTCTCAGCATTTTCAGAAAAGAGCCAAAACAATCCAAAAAGTAGATCGGGATCATATTGTGACATTTCGTGGATTAAAACAAGTTTTTCTTAACATAGAGTTTCTGCAACGTGTATTTGATCCAAAAATTTGTAGGGAACCATTTTGGTGAATTTATCCCTCAAATCTCAATACTCTCTCAAAAGACTCAAAACAGTCCAAAAAGTATATCGGGATCAAAGATTTCGTGGATACAAACAAGTTTTACTTAACAAAGAGTTTCATGAACGTGTATTTGATGCAAATAAATGTGGGAAACTATTTTGTGCATTTAATATCCCTCAAATCTCAATACTCTAACAAAAGAGTAAAAAAAGTCTAAAGAGAGAGATCAGGATGATATTGAGAGATTTCTTTGACCGAAACGAGTTTTTCTGCACAAAGTGTTTCATAAACATGTATTTGAACAAAATATATGTAAGGAACCATTGTGGAGAATTTATTATCCCTCAAATCTCAATACTATCACAAAAGAGTCAAAACAGTCCAAAAGATAAATCGGGATGATATTGTTATATTTTGTGGGCAGTAACGAGATTTGCTTGATGATACACGCAAAACATGCTTTTACGATAACACAAAGTAGACCTTAAAAACACCGATTACGCGCATTGCAATTTAAACCCTTCTTTTGTCATTTATAATATTGGCGAGTAGGGATCGTTCTTTATCCGGGGAATTAAGGGCGCATGCATGGTTTCGTTATTATGCGGAAATGTAAATATTTGGGGGGATTGGAAGTTGGTTATTTAATCTACGAATTTAAAGTACATAACATGCAAACACAACTAAAACTCTTAGGCATCTAACATGTTTTACTCATAGACAAGTTTCAACAATCAAGAAACTTAAAGTCTAATTATGCTTGCTAAAAATAAGAAGTTACACTATTAATTACATGTGATCAACTCATCTTATTAACCTACCCTTTTCATGCATCAAACCTTTGTGTAAGTTGCGAAATTCATAACTTATAACTAAGTACACATGCTTGATAATTGTGTAGGAATGCAACTTAGCGTATAAACATCCTAAACAACATACGATCATCGAAACATGCAAAAGAGAGGGACTTAGCGTATTTTCTAATACATGCATTCGAAGCTTTAAGATTGTATCAAACATGCATAAAAAGCTATAAATCATAAACACATGCATATTACAAATCGGTTTAGGCACATGAAACACAAATCTAAACTTGTTATTCATTTGATACACAAATCTAAACTTTCTAAACTTGTTATTCCAATACATCAAAAGATTCACATACAAAGCTAAAGAAATGAAAGTGAAGATCATGGTTACACTTTTTATCTTGAGTGCTTGATGAACTACGGTGGAGATGGACTTCCTTCACAAGGGACTTAGCGTATTGTGAGGGATGGAGGATGGTTTGCTTCGGCTTGGAAGGATGGAGGAACCCTAGCTTGCTTCGGCCTTGAATGGAGGAAGATGATGCTTCGGCTTGGTGTGTGAACTCTTAAGTGTTTAATGGTGGAGGAGTATTTGTGTAGAGCTTTGCTTAGTAAAATGAGTGATGGCTCTGTTTTATGGTTGGCCTCCTCCCTTATATAGGCAAGGGATTCATGCCTTCTCTCTTCCACCTTGCCTCCTCCATTTAATGCATGCAATGATCATTAAGGCAAGTCACACACTTAGTCACACACTTAGTCACCATTGCCGAACCCTAAGCATGAATCACCTAGCTTGTCACCATGGCAAGTCATCTTTTCATTCAATGCAAAGCAAGAGTCACCTAGTGTAGTCACCATTTGGGAACCCTAAGCATGAATCACCATGTGTAGTCACCATTTGTGATTATTAGCTTGATAATGTTGACTTGCCCTTTCAAAACAAGACTTTTCCTCTTCACCAAAAGGCATCTAGGCCGAATTACATGGGTTTGGGCTTGTTAATGGGCCGAAACAAGAGTTGAGAAATCGGCCCATAATTTGCTTTTTGGGCCGGCCCATTTTTCGTGGTCCGAAATCGCAAAAATCGCAAAATCGCCGAAATTCCTCCGAATTGCGCCGTTATTAATCTCCACCGTAAATATCTTCAAAATAACAATTTAAGTAAGGAAAACATAAAAACTAAGATAATAACATAGCTAAACGAAAAGGGAAATGCGTTAAGAAACGGGCATAAAATGCGTATATCAAATTCCCCCACACTTAGACTTTGCTAGTCCCTTAGCAAACACTAAGTTAAACTAAGACTCTCTAAGAATTTAAAACAAAAGAAAGAACAACTAAGCCCTTAGCTAAAATTTGTCTCAGAATTTGCATAAGTATATGGCGATGGCTCACATGAATTTCAACGTGTATGCTCAACGAATTCAAGAGATAATTGCGATATAATTTATGTAATGAACAAGTAAGACATAGAGAAAACAATGGTTATGTTATAGCTGTGCATGCTTTGAATAAAGGTTTAATCAACTCACAAGGATGCACTCATCATATTTTTCACTCATGAAAATGGTTCACTTAAAGTGTATATGAATTGAAATGAAAACCACATGAATAAAGTTTGATTATTTGCACAAATGAACCAAAACCATAAGCTTACTCATGCAACTTACTCTACTAATTGAAAGCTACTCATTTTAAGGATCATAAAGGACTTTTAGTGAGGTTGTAATGGGGTTAAGGCTAAGGCATTCGAAATTTAGATATGTGGTGATAAAAACGTTCCAACGACTTAGTCTAGCACCATATTCAGTCCTCCATCTCCATTTGAATGTTACCATGTATACTTCAATGCACTAATCTACCCTTTGAGCTTTTCGGACAGGACAAAGGCCATATTTTGTTCTATTTTTGGGCCTTCAATTTATCGTAATCTCCAAATCCGCAAATAAGGGGGACGTTAATCCAAATGGTTTATTCTTAGAACACAACATATTGCCATGAGAGATAATAATTTTTTTTCTTTTCATTCTCTCAAATATTTTTTCTTTTCTTTTTGGCAATTTCATACTTTTTAAGTTATTTGGACAAGTCTTTCCCCTTACTCACATTAACTCTTTCAATCTTTCTTACCAAACCATAATCTTATGTGCTAGTTTCGAAAAATTCTCACCAAGTTTCCGGAACAAAGGTAAGGATATTCTATACTAGGGTAAGTGTTTAGGTATATATGGTGATAAAAGAAAAGCTTAACGTGGGCTCAATTGGTTTATCTAGGGGTGTCGCAACTTGTGCGTACAAATGGGATACATGGATATATGGCAATGTGGTGGAAAATCCTAAATGCCTTTAATCATTTCCAAAATCAAAGTATGTATCAACTTAAAAGCTTTGCAAATTGACATGAGTAAGTTCTAGTATTCTCTAGTTCATTAAAATCTATGGCAAGCAATCAAATGAGGCATATATAAGCTAGTAGCTACGAAATGGATGTATATTCACTCGAATAAAGAACAGATAGCTCAAAAGCTCACATAGGGTTCATATGATTAAAAACTTATTCAAGCATGCGATTTCTGTACCATGTTTTTGCAATTCATATCTACTACATGTTAAAAACATATAGAATATCTCAATTAGCACAAGAATTCGATGCATGTGATTTATACGCCATGTGTTCGTATCGGTCAAATTTCATCATCGACTAGCTAAGGGCATCCTAAAGACTCTGAAAAACACTAATTTAGACACAATTAAATTATAAACCCTTCCCCCACACTTAAACTCTACATTGCCCTCAATGTAGTAAAGTAACAGTATAGAATTAAACATGGAGTATAGGATCTACGAAAATTCTAGTTTAAAATACAAAAGCCATTAAATTAAGTAAAAGGGGAGAAGAAAACAAATCTGTTGTCTCCCTATTGGGTTGCCTCCCAATGAGCGCTCGTTTTACGTCGTTAGCTTTGGACGTGATGCATCATTTTGTTTTTGAAATGGCCGGTTCTTGGAGTTGCATCTCCTCCACTGTGTGCTCCGCAAATGCCTCAAAATAGGGCTTCAAGCGATGGCCATTTACTTTGAACTCACTACCTTTGTCGATAGATCGAATGAGAATTGCTCCATGAGGTAGAACTTGAGAAACTATGAATGACCCCATCCATCGAGAGCGAAGCTTTCCCGGAAAGAGCTTAAGTCTTTAATTGAAAAGCAATACTTTCTGCCCCGGTTCAAAACTCTTCCCGCGAATCATCTGATCGTGGATCTTTTTCGTCTTCTCTTTGTAGATCCACGCATTGTCGAAAGCATCATTTCTGATTTCTTCAAGTTCACAAAGTTGAAGCTTCCGATGCAAGCCTGCGGCATCTCGATCGATGTTGAATTTCTTCACGGCCCACCATGCCTTGTGCTCTAGTTCAACCGGAAGATGGCACGCCTTACCATAAATTAATCGGAAAGGGGACATACCGATGGGGGTCTTGTAGGCAGTCCTGTAAGCCCACAATGCATCGTCTAAGCATTGACTCCAATCTTTCCGGTTGGGGCGGACGGTTCGCTCCAAGATCTTCTTTATCTCACGGTTGGAAACTTCAGCCATTCCATTGGTTTGAGGGTGGTATGGTGTGGAAACCTTGTGTTTGACGCCATACTTCCTCATTAGTGCTTCCACCGTGCGGTTGCAAAAGTGACTTCCTCCATCGCTGATTAGAACGCGTGGCATTCCAAATCTACTGAAAATGTTAGTTCGTAGGAAATCTGCAACAACTCGCGAATCATTAGTACGGGTGGCCTTTGCCTCCACCCATTTAGAAACATAATCTACTGCGAGTAAGATGTAAGTAAAACCATTGGAGGGAGGAAATGGTCCCATAAAGTCAATACCCCACACATCAAAAATTTCAACATTAAATATGTAGTGTTGTGGCATTTGATCTTTAGGTCCTAAATTACCGAATCTTTGGCACTTATCACATGTAGCGCAATATGCATGAGCATCGCGAAATAAACTAGGCCAAAAGAAACCGCAATCTAAAATTTTAAGGGCTGTCCTCCTAGAACCAAAATGTCCCCCACATGCTTCATTGTGACAAAAGTCTAAAATAGGCTTGAATTCACTATCCGGGATACATCTCCTAATTACTAAATCGGAGCATTGTTTCCACAAATAAGGCTCATCCCAGATAAATGTTCTAGCATTATGCTTAAGTTTGTCACGTTGAAATTTATGCATGGTAGACGGAAACTCACCGGTAACTAAATAATTAACGATATCGGCATACCAAGGAGTTTCCGAAGTAGTTACCTCAATTCCGAAGAGTTTTTCATCCGGAAAAGTTTCTTCAATCTCGACAGGCTCATGGTCACCTATCAAACGTGATAGGTGGTCAGCGACGACGTTTTCTACTCCCTTCTTATCCTTGATTTCTATGTTGAATTCTTGGAGTAGAAGTATCCATCTGATAAGTCGTGGTTTTGCGTCCTTCTTGAGCATTAGATACTTCAAAGCTGCATGATCGGTAAACACAGTTACTTTAGTTTGAAGTAAATAAGATCGAAATTTATCTAAAGCAAAAACCACGGCAAGAAACTCCTTCTCGGTGGTAGTATAATTTCTTTGCGCTTTATCAAGCGTCCGAGAGGCGTAATAGATTACGCAAGGCTTCTTGTCCTTCCGCTGACCCAAGACGGCTCCTACGGCATAATCCGAGGCGTCGCACATGAGTTCAAATGGCAGAGACCAATCAGGGCTGCACAAAATAGGAGCGCTCGTAAGAAGCTCCTTTAACTTGTTGAAGGCAGCGTTGCATTCTTCATCAAAGACGAACGGGATCTCCTTTTGCAGCAGTTTACACAAGGGGCGGGAAATGTGGGAAAAGTCCTTGATAAACCTACGATAAAATCCTGCGTGTCCAAGAAATGAACGAATCTCTCTAACCGAAGTTGGAGAGGGTAAGTGACGCACAAGATCTACTTTAGATTTATCTAGTTCTAACCCTTTTTCGGAAATAATATGACCTAACACTATCCCTTGCGTAACCATGAAATGGCACTTCTCCCAATTAAGCACCAAGTTCGTTTCAACGCATCTTTTTAAAATAGTTTCTAAATTGTTTAAACATGCATTAAAATCACTCCCAAATACACTAAAGTCGTCCATGAATACTTCAATAATTTTTTCAATGTATTCGGAGAAAATTGAGAGCATGCAACGTTGAAATGTACCTGGTGCATTACATAGTCCAAATGGCATTCGGCGATATGCAAACGTTCCGAAAGGGCAAGTGAACGTTGTCTTTTCTTGATCTTCCTCCGCAATGCTAATTTGGTTGTAGCCGGAGTATCCGTCGAGAAAACAATAAAATGCATGGCCGGCTAATCTTTCCAGCATTTGGTCGATGAATGGTAATGGAAAATGATCCTTGCGGGTTGCAGCGTTTAGCTTCCGGTAATCAATGCACACTCGGTGTCCAGTGATCGTCCGTTGTGGCACAAGCTCATTTTCCAGATTCTCGACGACGGTTATTCCCGATTTCTTGGGTACTACCTGCACTGGGGAAACCCAACGGCTATCAGAAATAGGGTAAATAACTCCACAGTCCATGAGTTTAATTACCTCCTTTTTTACCACCTCCATCATCGGAGGGTGGAGCCGACGTTGTGCTTCCCGCGTAGGCTTGGTGCCTTCTTCAAGGAAAATCCTATGCACACAGGTTGCTGGATTTATTCCCTTGATGTCCGCGAGTGTCCAGCCTATTGCGGGTTTGTACCTCTTGAGCACACTCACGAGCTTCTCCTCCTGTTCCTTTTCTAGCGCGGACGAAATAATGACCGGTAAAGTTTCATTCTCGCCCAAGTATGCATACTTCAGATGGTCCGGTAGTAGCTTGAGTTCTAAAACTGGAGCTTCTACGATGGAAGGAACCATTTTATTAGTACCAAAAGTAATTGGTAAAGGAGGAGAAAAGCTTACTTTTCGTGGTGCCGCATTTAGGGCCATGGCCATGTCTTGAATACGAGGTTCAAGCTCTAGTAAGGCCTCGAGAAGGCCGTCATGTCCAAGTTGAATGGCCATGTCGAGTTCATCCTCGTTGATGGTGTCGAGGTAACCTTGTGCTAAGGTATCCACAGGATCGTATGTCGAAATGGCAGCTACGCTCGACATTGGAAACTTCATCCCGTCCAGGATGTTGAACTCGATTCTTTCTCCATCAATCTCCATGGAGAAAGTGCCTTGGAAAACATCAATCTTCGTCCTCGCAGTCCGCATGAAAGGTCGCCCAAGTAGCAATGGCGTGGTGTTCAGTGGACTCTCTTCCATGTCAACTATGTAGAAATCGGCTGGGAATATCAAGTTGTTGACTTGTACGAGAACGTCTTCTACGTATCCCCTCGGATACTTGTGGGTGCGATCGGCTAACTGGATGACAACACCATCTTGCTTGAGATCTCCAAGCTCCATCGATTCGAAAAGATAGTATGGCATGACGTTGATGGAGGCTCCAAGATCAAGTATCACATCTTGGAAATGGTTGTCACCGATTACGCAAGGAACTGCAAAGCTCCCTGGGTCCTTCAGTTTTGGGGGTAGCCGACGCTGCAAAACCGCCGAAACGGTTGCGTTCACCTTCACGACCTCCTTCTCTCGAGTTTGCCTCCTCTGAGTGCATAATTCTTTCAGAAACTTGGCGTATATAGGCACTTGCTTTATGCACTCGATCAAGGGCAAATTCACTTGCACCTTTCGGAAGATGTCCAGGATATCTTCATATTGGGCATCCTTCTTCTTTGATTTTGCTAATCTGCTTGGGAAAGGTGCAACAGCAAACGGAGAATTAGTAATCACCGTATTTGAAGGAATAGGGCTTTTACCTTTGATTGGGGTAGGTTGTGGAGGTGATTGTGCCTTGGTGACAGTAGGCGTCACCTTCTTTTTCTCGGCCTCTTGAATTGCCGGATCGATCTCATCTTCTTCTTCGTTGGTGATGTCCTCGATGGTGACTTCATCAAGATGAGATCGCTTGGTCTTTGGTTCCTCAAGTATCTTCCCACTCCTTGTGACTATAGCATTCACGTTTCTTTGATTAGGAGTGGTTTGAGGTGGAAGCCGACCGGTTTCCTTGATTTGGCCCATGAAATCAACAAGCTGGCCAAGCTGCTTCTTCACTTCGGTGATGTCGCGGCCATGTGAGTCAAGTGTCTCCTTTGTCTTCGATTGTCCGTCGAGGAGAACTTGAGTTGAGGCCGAAAGTTGCGACAACATCTTATCGTAATCCGGATTGGTGAAGGGTTGTGATGACGAACCATGCTGCATCGGTGGTCGTGGTTGAAATGGAGGGCGTTGGTAGCTTTGTTGAGGTTGAGATGCTGGAGGGTTCAAAGTTCCCTCGTTGCTGCTCCATCTAAAACCTGGATGATCACGGTTGACATAGTTGTTGTAGTTGTTATACCGTTGTCCTCCCTGATATCCGCCGATGGCGTTAGCGTGCTCCGGCTCGCTTGCCTGCTCCTGCGCTTGAGGGCATTGGTCATTGTGGTGACCGTGTGTTTGACATATGCCGCAAACAGGCCGTTGAGTTGCCTTCGCTCTTGTCGTCTCGAGTTCTAACACCTTCTCTAGCATATGAGCTAGTTTGTCGTACTTCTCGTCCGCGTCGGTTGTTGAACTCGCCTCACCGACTGCTCGTCTGTTGGACATTCCGTATTGTGCATCATTATTCGCCCGATTCTCTAGAAGAGCTCTAGCTTCGGTTTCGGTTAAGTCCATGAATGCACCGGTGGCTGCTGCATCCAGCAATTCCCTATCGATCGGCTTGAGACCATCGTAAAAGTAATTCATGAGATTGGTCTCGGAGAATCCATGCGATGGGCAAGTGGCACATAAAACCTTGAATCGGTCGTAGTATTGGCCGAAGGTCTCGTCCGGTTTCTGTGTGATGCCAGTGATTTGCTTTCTCAAGACGGTGATCTTTGAGGCCGGGAAGTACTTCGCTAGGAACATATCCGCAAGTTGCTTCCATGAGGTAATATGGTTCGGCGGTAGTTCCATTAGCCAAGACTCGGCCCTGTCGACTAGGGTGAATGGAAATGCCTTCAGCTTGAAGAGCTCCGTATCAGCATCAGAGGGCTTCATGCTGTTGCAAACAAATTGGAATTGTTTGAGATGCTTGTTCGGATCTTCATTGGAAAGTCCGTGGAAAATGGGTAGTCGGTGGAGGAAGCCACTCTTTAGCTCGATATCCTTCATGTTTTCCTCCGGTTGTGGAAAAGCAATGCTCGAAGGCCCGCTGCTCCATTCGGTTGAGCAGGTGCGCTGGCGAAGAGATTGTCCTGCATTGGCCATGTTGACTTGTTGTGCTTCTACTTCTGAATTGTGGTCGGTTGATGAAGCTAAAGTATGGTCGGTTGATGAATGTGAAGACTCGGAACCTTCCTCGATGATGGGATGATCCAGGATGTCAGTTTGAGCTTTAAGTCTCGCGATTCTCTCTGCGATCTCCTCAAACTTTGTTCTAGATGGTCCAGGATTCCGATCGGACATTCATTAGCCTGACATCCACCAAAGACCAAGTGTTAGTATCAACAATTAATATGAGATATATAGAGGAATACTAACCAAAATTGTAAAGCATATTTAGAAAACAAAGGGATAACAAATAAAATAGTAAAACTATCAAAACATACTATAAATACACACAAATACGTAAAAACTACTAATACACAAAATTTATAATAGTTAAGACACTATATGTATTTTACTAAGTAATGCAATTGATTTAATTGATTTTAGGGGCTATGCACAAGAATGTAATAAACTTAAAACACACGTTTTCTGCAAATTAACACTATATAATGCTAAACCTAAAAAAAATTTAGTTAGAACATGTATAAACAAGGTTCATTTACAAGCAAACCATAATTCACATTGAATTTATGCACCACACATTTTCTTGCAATAAAATGCATTAAACAACAATCCTACGTGAAAGATGGAGTGAATGCATAAGAGAAAACGTTAGAACCTGCAGAAAACAAACGAGTTACGTGTTTAAACTATGAATGAAAAGAATGACCTCTTCTTCGATCTTATGCCCCTAACTTCACTTAGGTTAGGGTACTCGGTAGTGAAATCCGAGTATCATAAAGCCTAAAAAGAGGTTATGCAAGCTAAGTAGTGGTTGTTAGTCCTTTACAGTTTTTAATGCACAATAAACACGAAAATTTGACTAAGTTTTATTTATTTCCTTTGGACCCGATGGTACGTGGTGCAGAGGCTCTCGACTGTGCAATGGGTCTCGTTCATCCGAAGATGAAGTCTGATTCCGGGAGGTCTAAGCATGCATAATCCGATATACCATCTATTTAAAGGATTATGTCGTATTAAGTTCATGTATTTATCCGTATTCATATGCACTTATGATTTACAGAGAGTACGCGAAATGATCATTCGGTAAATTTCTTGGACGTGCGGCCCGCGCGAAAATATATACCGACTACAATTCAGCTTAGTTACGTTTAGAAATGGTTAGTAGGAATAGAGATAACGCGAGAGGTAAGGACTAATATTTAGAACAACCCGAGGCTTACTCGTAAGAGTATATACTCCAATGTTGTTCCTAGAGACACCCCGAGGCTAACCAGTTACGGTATATACTCCAATGGTGTTCTATTGCTTAGATCCGAAACCCGGCACCAATCATAAACCCATTCACCATATCCAACAATCAGCCAAATTTGTGAGATAGTATATAATCTCAAGTTCTTAGTAAACTCCGCCCACAACCTCGTGCCCATAACTTCACTTAGGTTATGGCGTGTGGTGATAAAATCCACACATCACGAGGGGTTAAGGAGATAAACCAGAAAAAGAGGCACCACCTATTCCAAAGAACGAAACCTTATAACCAATACTCGTGCTCAATGTAAATCAATTTAAGTACGTCTACGTTTTGATTGCGCCTATGATTTAAAAGGAATACACGACTTAGTTATTGAATAAATCTCTTGTCCGTGCGGCCCGCGCGAAAATGTATACCATCTATCGTTAATCCTCGTAATTGTTGGAAATGACCAGTTGGGATAGATGTAACGCGAGAGGTGAGAACTAATTTCTGGGAACAACCCGAGGCTTACTCGTAAGAGTATGTACTCCATTGGTGTTCTGTTTTCTTAGTTCAAAACCCGTCACCAATCATAACCCTTCTAGACATCATAACCAACTCTTACTCGAACTCACAAGATAGTATACAATCTCAAGTGTTTGTAAACTCCGCCCACAACCTCGTGCCCATAACTTCACTTAGGTTATGGCGTGTGGTGATGAAATCCACACATCACGAAGGGTTAAGGAGATAGACAAACAAAAGAGGCACCACCTATTCCATAGAGATTTATTTAATAACTAAGTACTAGTACTCAAATTAAATCAAAGACTATCCTTTAACATGGAAATAAATTATGCAAGTGTAAAATAAACTAAGTATGAATAAATTCGGCTAAGTAAAAGTAGGCATTGTAAACATGTATGAAAATTTCTCTAAGTATAAAAAATGAACAAGTATGTACTTCGAAAATTTAGACATGCTTTTAATCACAAATGTACAACGAAACATACAAAAACATTCTAATTCCCCGGCAGCGGCGCCAAAAATTGATACACGCAAAACATGCTTTTACGATAACACAAAGTAGACCTTAAAAACACCGATTACGCGCATTGCAATTTAAACCCTTCTTTTGTCATTTATAATATTGGCGAGTAGGGATCGTTCTTTATCCGGGGAATTAAGGGCGCATGCATGGTTTCGTTATTATGCGGAAATGTAAATATTTGGGGGGATTGGAAGTTGGTTATTTAATCTACGAATTTAAAGTACATAACATGCAAACACAACTAAAACTCTTAGGCATCTAACATGTTTTACTCATAGACAAGTTTCAACAATCAAGAAACTTAAAGTCTAATTATGCTTGCTAAAAATAAGAAGTTACACTATTAATTACATGTGATCAACTCATCTTATTAACCTACCCTTTTCATGCATCAAACCTTTGTGTAAGTTGCGAAATTCATAACTTATAACTAAGTACACATGCTTGATAATTGTGTGGGAATGCAACTTAGCGTATAAACATCCTAAACAACATACGATCATCGAAACATGCAAAAGAGAGGGACTTAGCGTATTTTCTAATACATGCATTCGAAGCTTTAAGATTGTATCAAACATGCATAAAAAGCTATAAATCATAAACACATGCATATTACAAATCGGTTTAGGCACATGAAACACAAATCTAAACTTGTTATTCATTTGATACACAAATCTAAACTTTCTAAACTTGTTATTCCAATACATCAAAAGATTCACATACAAAGCTAAAGAAATGAAAGTGAAGATCATGGTTACAATTTTTATCTTGAGTGCTTGATGAACTACGGTGGAGATGGACTTCCTTCACAAGGGACTTAGCGTATTGTGAGGGATGGAGGATGGTTTGCTTCGGCTTGGAAGGATGGAGGAACCCTAGCTTGCTTCGGCCTTGAATGGAGGAAGATGATGCTTCGGCTTGGTGTGTGAACTCTTAAGTGTTTAATGGTGGAGGAGTATTTGTGTAGAGCTTTGCTTAGTAAAATGAGTGATGGCTCTGTTTTATGGGTGGCCTCCTCCCTTATATAGGCAAGGGATTCATGCCTTCTCTCTTCCACCTTGCCTCCTCCATTTAATGCATGCAATGATCATTAAGGCAAGTCACACACTTAGTCACACACTTAGTCACCATTGCCGAACCCTAAGCATGAATCACCTAGCTTGTCACCATGGCAAGTCATCTTTTCATTCAATTCAAAGCAAGAGTCACCTAGTGTAGTCACCATTTGGGAACCCTAAGCATGAATCACCATGTGTAGTCACCATTTGTGATTATTAGCTTGATAATGTTGACTTGCCCTTTCAAAACAAGACTTTTCCTCTTCACCAAAAGGCATCTAGGCCGAATTACATGGGTTTGGGCTTGTTAATGGGCCGAAACAAGAGTTGAGAAATCGGCCCATAATTTGCTTTTTGGGCCGGCCCATTTTTCGTGGTCCGAAATCGCAAAAATCGCAAAATCGCCGAAATTCCTCCGAATTGCGCCGTTATTAATCTCCACCGTAAATATCTTCAAAATAACAATTTAAGTAAGGAAAACATAAAAACTAAGATAATAACATAGCTAAACGAAAAGGGAAATGCGTTAAGAAACGGGCATAAAATGCGTATATCACTTGACAAAGATTTTCACCAATGTGTATTTGATCCAAATATATGTGGGGAACCATTTTAGTGCATTTAATATCTATCAAATCTCAATACTATAAGAAAAGAATCAAAACAGACTATAGGGAGAGATCGGGATGATATTGTGAGATTTCTTGAACCGAAACATGTTTTGCTGCACAAAGAGATTCCTCAACATGTATTTTATAAAAAAATATGTGGGGAATTATTTTGGAGCATTCAATAGCCCCCAAATCTCAATACTCTCACAAAACAGTCAAAACAATCCAAAAAGTAGATCGTGATGATATTGGGAGATTTCATCGACAAAAATAATTTTTATTTAACAAAAGTTTTCATCAATATGAATTTGACCCAAATATCTATCGGGAACCATTTTGGTGCATTTAATATCCCTCAAATCTCAATACTATCATGAAAGAGTCAAAACAGTCCAAAACCTAGATCGGGATCATATTGTGACATTTTGTGGTCCGAAATGAGTTTTTCTTAACAAAGAGTTTTATCAACATGTTTTTGATCCAAATAAATGGTGGGAACCATTTTGTTGCATTTAATATTCCTCAAATCTCAATAATCTCACAAAAGAGTCAAAACTGTCTAAAAAGTAGATCAGGATGATATTGTGACATTTCGTGGACCGGAACAGGGTCTTTTTAACCAAGAGTTTGATCAACATGTATTTGATTCAAATATATGTGTTGAACCATTTTGGTGAATCTAATATCCCTCAAATCTCAATAATCTCACAAAAGAGTCAAAACTGTCTAAAAAGTAGATCGAGATGATATTGTGACATTTCGTCGACCGAAACGAGTTTTGCTTAACAAAGAGTTTGATCAACATGTATTTGGTCCGAATATATGTGGGGAACCAATTTGTTGCATTTAATATCCCTCAAATTTCAATAATCTCACAATAGAGTCAAAACAGTCCATAAAGTAGATTGGGATGATATAGTGACATTTCGTGAACCGAAATGAGTTTTGCTTAACAAAGAGTTTCATCAACATGTATTTGATCCAAATATATGTGGGGAACCATGTTGGTGAATTTAATTGTCCACAAATCTCAATACTCTCATGGAAGACACAAAGCAGTCCAAAAATTAGATCGAGATGATATTTTGACATTCCATGGACTAAAACGAGTTTTGCTTAACAAATATGTTCATCAACATGTATGGAAAGTTTTGGTGGACCGAAAGGAGTTTTTCTCTACAAATATGTTCATTAACATGTTTATGATTCAAATATAATTGGGGAACCATTTTGTTGCATTTAACTGCTCGCAAATCACAATACTCTCATAAAAGACTCAAAATAGTCCAAAAACTAGATCAGGAACATATTGTGACATTTCGTGGACCGAAACTAATTTTTCTTTAGAAAGAGTTTCATCAACATGTACTTAATCCAAATAAATATAGGGAATCATTTTGGTGCATTTAATATCCCTCAATTCTGAATACTCTCACAAAACAATCAAAACAGTCTAAAAAGTAGAGTTTCATGAACATGTATTTGATTCAAATATATTTAGGGAACCATATTGGTGCATTTATTATCCCTCAAATCTATTGCTCTCACAAAAGAGTCAAAACAGTCCATAATCTAGATCGGGATGATATAGTGACATTTCGTGCACCGAAACAAGTTTTTCTTAGCAACGAGTTTCATCAACATGTATTTTATCCAAATAAATGTGGGAAACCATGTTGGTGCATTTAATACCCACAAATCTCAATACTCGCACGAAACACACAAAACAGTCTAAAGAGAGATATTGGGATAATATTGAGAGTTTTTGGGGATTGAAAACTATTGCTCTCACAAAAGTCAAAACATTCCAAAATGTAGATCGGGTAGATATTGTGACATTTCGTGGACCAAAACGAGATTTTTTTTATCAAAGAGTTTCATCCACATGTATTTGATCAAAATATATGTGGGGAACCATGTTGGTGCATTTAATAGCCTACAATCTCAATACTCTCACAGAAGACACAAAACAGTCCCAAAATTAGATCGGGATGATATTGTGACATTCTGTGGACCGAAACGAGTTTTGCTTAACAAATATGTTCATCAACATGTATTGAAAGTTTTCATGGACCATGATATACGCATTTTATGCTCGTTTCTTAACGCATTTCCCTTTACGTTTAGCTATGTTATTATCTTAGTTTTTATGTTTTCCTTATTTAATTTGTTATTTTGAAGATATTTACGGTGGAGATTGATACGCGCAAAACATGCATTCACGTTAACTTAAAAACACAGATTACGCGCATTGCAATTTAAACCCTTCTTTTGTCATTTGTAATATTGGCGAGTAGGGATCGTTCTTTTATCCGGGGAATTAAGGGCGCATGCATGGTTTCGTTAATAAGCGGAAATGTAAATGTTTGGGGGGATTGGAAGTTGGTTGTTTAATCTACGAAATTAAAGTACATAACATGCAAACACAACTAAAACTCTTAGGCATCTAACATGTTTTACTCATAGACAAGTTTCAACAATCAAGAAACTTAAAGTCTAATTATGCTTGCTAAAAATAAGAAGTTACACTACTAATTACATGTGATCATCTCATCTTATTAACCTACCCTTTTCATGCATCAAACCTTTTTGTAAGTTACGAAATTCATAACTTCTAACTAAATACACATGCTTAATAATTGAGTAGGAATGCAACTTAGCGTATAAACATCCTAAACAACATACGATCATCGAAACATGCGAAAGAGAGGGACTTAGCGTATTTTCTAACACATGCATTCGAAGCTTTAAGATTATATCAAACATGCATAAAAGGCTAGAAATCATAAACACATGCATATTACAAATCGGTTTAAGAGCATAAAACACAAATCTAAACTTGTTCTTCATTTGATACATAAATGTATTCCAATACATCAAGAGGTTCAAATACAAAACAAAAGAAATGAAAGTGAAGATCATGGTTACACTTTTTGTCTTGAATGCTAGATGATCTACGGTGGAGATGGCTTTCCTTCACAAGGGACTTAGCGTATTGTGAAGGATGGAGGATGCTTTGCTTCGGCTTGTAAGAGAACCTTCAAGTGTTTATGGTGGAAGAGTATTTGTGTAGAGCTTTGGCTAGTAAATTGAGTGATGCTTTAAGTATGGCCAGCCTCCTCTCTTATATAGGCAAGGGATGTTGCCTTCTCTCTTCCACCTTGCCTCCCTCCATTTAATGCAAGTAATGATCAATATGGCAAGTCACTCCCTTAGTCACCTTTTGTGATCATCATTTGTGAACCCTAAGCAAGAGTCACCGTGCAAGTCACCATTTATAAACCCTAAGCAAGAGTCACCATGGCAAGTCACATGGCAAGTCATCTTTTGTGATGATCACAAAGCTTAGTCACTAAAATGAGTCACAAAGCTTGATATTGTTGACTTTTCAACTTCACCAAAAGGCTTCCATGCAAAAATGAATGGGTTTGGGCTTGATAATGGGCCGAAACAAGATTTGAGAAATCGGCCCATAATTTGCATTTTGGGCCGGCCCATTTTCGGAGGTCCAAAATCGCAAAAATCGCAAAATCGCCGAAATTCCTCCAAATTGCGCCGTTATTAATCTCCACCGTAAATATCTTCAAAATAACAAATTAAATAAGGAAAACATAAAAACTAAGATAATAACATAGCTAAACGTAAAGGGAAATGCGTTAAGAAACGAGCATAAAATGCGTATATCAAATTCCCCCACACTTAGACTTTGCTAGTCCCTTAGCAAACACTAAGTTAAACTAAGACTCCTTAAGAATTTAAAACAAAGGAAAGAACATAACTAAGCCCTTAGCTAAAATTTGTCTCAGAATTTGCATAAGTATATGGTGATGGCTCACATGAATTTCAACTTGTATGCTCAACGAATTCAAGAGATAATTGCGATATAATTATGTAATGAACAAGTAAGACATAGAAAAAAAACAATGGTTATGTTATAGCTGTGCATGCTTTGAATAAAGGTTTAATCAACTCACAAGGATGCACTCATCATATTTTTCACTCATGAAAAAGGGTTCACTTAAAGTGTATATAAATTTAAACGAAAACCTCATGAATGGAGTTAATTACTTGCACAAATGAACCAAAACCATAAGCTTACTCATGCAACTTACTCTACTAATTGAAAGCTACTCATTTTAAGGATCATAAAGGACTTTTAGTGAGGTTGTAATGGGGTTAAGGCTAAGGCATTCGAAATTTAGATATGTGGTGATAAAAACGTTCCAACGACTTAGTCTAGCACCATATTCGTCCTCCATCTCCACTCGAATGTTACCATGTATACTTCAATTTAAACTACCCTTTGAGCTTTTCGGACAGGACAAAGGCCATATTTGTTCTATTTTTGGGCCTTCAATTTGTCGTAATCTCCAAATCCGCAAATAAGGGGGACGTTAATCCAATTGGTTTCTACTTTAGAACACAACATATTGCCATGAGAGATAATAATAATATTTTTTTCTTTTCATTCTCTCAAATATAATTTTTTTTCTTTTCTTTTTGGCAATCTCATACTTTTTTAGCTATTTGGACAAGTCTTTCCCCTTACTCACATTAACTCTTTTAATCTTTCCTACCAAACCATAATCTTATGTGCTAGTTTCGAAAAATTCTCACCAAGTTTCCGGAACAAGGGTAAGGATATTCTATACTAGGGTAAGTGTTTAGGTATATATGGAGATGAAAGAAAAGCTTAACGTGGGCTCAATTGGTTTATCTAGGGGTGTCGCAACTCATGCGTACAAATGGGATACATGGATATTTGGCGAAGTGGTGGAAAATCCTAAATGCCTTTAATCATTTCCAAAATCAAAGTATGTATCAACTTAAAAGCTTTGCAAATTGACATGAGTAAGTTCTAGTATTCTCTAGTTCATTAAAATCTATGGCAAGCAATCAAATGAGGCATATATAAGCTAGTAGCTATGAAATGGATGTATATTCACTCGAATAAAGAACAGATAGCTCAAAAGCTCACATAGGGTTCATATGATTAAAAATTTATTCAAGCATGCGATTTCTGTACCATGTTTTGCAATTCATATCTACTACATGTTAAAAACATAAAGAATATCTCAATTAGCACAAGAATTCGATGCATGTGATTCATACGCCATATGTGTTCGTATCGATCAAATTTCATCATTGACTAGTTAAGGGCGTCCTAATGACTCTGAAAAACACTAATTTAGACACAATTAAATTGTAAACCCTTCCCCCACACTTAAACTCTACATTGCCCTCAATGTACTAAAGTAGAAGTATAGAATAAAAATGGAGTATAGGATCTACGAAAATTTTAATCTAATACGCAAAAAGCCATTAAATTAATTAAAAGGGGAGAAGAAAACAAATCTGTTGTCTCCCTATTGGGTTGCCTCCCAATGAGCGCTCGTTTTACGTCGTTAGCTTTGGACGTGATGCATCATTTTGTTTTTGAAATGGCCGGTTCTTGGAGTTGCATCTCCTCCACGGTGTGCTCCGCAAATGCCTCAAAATAAGGCTTCAAGCGATGGCCATTTACTTTGAACTCACTACCTTTGTCGATAGATCGAATGAGAATTGCTCCATGAGGTAGAACTTGAGAAACTACGAATGGCCCCATCCATCGAGAGCAAAGCTTTCCCGGAAAGAGCTTAAGTCTTGAATTGAAAAGTAATACTTTCTGCCCAGGTTCAAAACTCTTCCCGCGAATCATCTGATCGTGGATCTTTTTCGTCTTCTCTTTGTAAATCCACGCATTGTCGAAAGCATCATTTCTGATTTCTTCTAGTTCATTAAGTTGTAGCTTCCGATGCAAGCCTGCGGCATCTCGATCGATGTTGAATTTCTTCACGGCCCACCATGCCTTGTGCTCCAATTCAACCGGAAGATGGCACGCCTTTCCATAAATTAATCGGAAAGGTGACATACCAATGGGGGTCTTGTAGGCAGTCCTGTAAGCCCACAATGCATCGTCTAAGCATTGACTCCAATCTTTCCGGTTTGGACGGACGGTTCGCTCCAAAATCTTCTTGATCTCACGGTTGGAAACTTCAGCCATTCCATTGGTTTGAGGGTGGTATGGTGTGGAAACCTTGTGTTTTACGCCATACTTCCTCATTAGTGCTTCCACCGTGCGGTTGCAAAAGTGACTTCCTCCATCGCTGATTAGAACGCGTGGCATTCCAAATCTACTGAAAATGTTAGTTCGTAGGAAATCTGCAACAACTCGCGAATCATTAGTACGGGTGGCCTTTGCCTCCACCCATTTAGAAACATAATCTACTGCGAGTAAGATATAAGTAAAACCATTGGAGGGAGGAAATGGTCCCATAAAATCAATACCCCACACATCAAAAATTTCAACATTAAATATGTAGTGTTGTGGCATTTGATCTCTAGGGCCTAAATTACCGAATCTCTGGCACTTATCACATGCAGCACAATATGCATGAGCATCGCGAAATAAACTAGGCCAAAAGAAACCGCAATCTAAAATCTTAAGGGCTGTCCTCCTAGAACCAAAGTGTCCCCCACATGCTTCATTGTGACAAAAGTCTAGAATGGGCTTAAACTCACTATCCGGGATACATCTCCTAATTACTAAATCGGAGCATTGTTTCCACAAGTAAGGCTCATCCCAGATAAAGGTTCTAGCATTATGCTTAAGTTTGTCACGTTGAAATTTATGCATGGTAGACGGAAACTCACCGGTAACTAAGTAATTTACAATATCGGCATACCAAGGAGTTTCCGAAGTAGTTACCTCAATTCCGAAGAGTTTTTCATCCGGAAAAGTTTCTTCGATCTCGAGAGGCTCATGGTCACCTATCAAACGGGATAGGTGGTCAGCGACGACGTTTTCTACTCCCTTCTTATCCTTGATTTCTATGTTGAATTCTTGGAGTAGAAGTATCCATCTGATAAGCCGTGGTTTTGCGTCCTTTTTGAGCATTAGATACTTCAAAGCTGCATGATCGGTAAACACAGTTACTTTAGTTTGAAGTAAATAAGATCGAAATTTATCTAAAGCGAAAACCACGGCAAGAAACTCCTTCTCGGTTGTAGTATAATTTCTTTGTGCTTCATCAAGCGTCCGAGAGGCGTAATAGATTACGCAAGGCTTCTTGTCCTTCCGCTGACCCAAGACGGCTCCTACGGCATATAGTGACATTTCGTGGACCGAAACAAGTTTTTCTTGGACCGAAACAAGTTTCTCTTAGCAACGAGTTTCATCAACATGTATTTTATCCAAATAAATGTGGGAAACCATGTTGGTGCATTTAATACCCACAAATCTCAATACTCGCACGAAACACACAAAACAGTCTAAAGAGAGATATTGGGATAATATTGAGAGTTTTTGGGGATTGAAAACTATTGCTCTCACAAAAGTCAAAACATTCCAAAATGTAGATCGGGTAGATATTGTGACATTTCGTGGACCAAAACGAGATTTTTTTTATCAAAGAGTTTCATCCACATGTATTTGATCAAAATATATGTGGGGAACCATGTTGGTGCATTTAATAGCCTACAATCTCAATACTCTCACAGAAGACACAAAACAGTCCCAAAATTAGATCGGGATGATATTGTGACATTCTGTGGACCGAAACGAGTTTTGCTTAACAAATATGTTCATCAACATGTATTGAAAGTTTTCATGGACCATGATATACGCATTTTATGCTCGTTTCTTAACGCATTTCCCTTTACGTTTAGCTATGTTATTATCTTAGTTTTTATGTTTTCCTTATTTAATTTGTTATTTTGAAGATATTTACGGTGGAGATTGATACGCGCAAAACATGCATTCACGTTAACTTAAAAACACAGATTACGCGCATTGCAATTTAAACCCTTCTTTTGTCATTTGTAATATTGGCGAGTAGGGATCGTTCTTTTATCCGGGGAATTAAGGGCGCATGCATGGTTTCGTTAATAAGCGGAAATGTAAATGTTTGGGGGGATTGGAAGTTGGTTGTTTAATCTACGAAATTAAAGTACATAACATGCAAACACAACTAAAACTCTTAGGCATCTAACATGTTTTACTCATAGACAAGTTTCAACAATCAAGAAACTTAAAGTCTAATTATGCTTGCTAAAAATAAGAAGTTACACTACTAATTACATGTGATCATCTCATCTTATTAACCTACCCTTTTCATGCATCAAACCTTTTTGTAAGTTACGAAATTCATAACTTCTAACTAAATACACATGCTTAATAATTGAGTAGGAATGCAACTTAGCGTATAAACATCCTAAACAACATACGATCATCGAAACATGCGAAAGAGAGGGACTTAGCGTATTTTCTAACACATGCATTCGAAGCTTTAAGATTGTATAAAACATGCATAAAAGGCTAGAAATCATAAACACATGCATATTACAAATCGGTTTAAGAGCATAAAACACAAATCTAAACTTGTTCTTCATTTGATACATAAATGTATTCCAATACATCAAGAGGTTCAAATACAAAACAAAAGAAATGAAAGTGAAGATCATGGTTACACTTTTTGTCTTGAATGCTAGATGATCTACGGTGGAGATGGCTTTCCTTCACAAGGGACTTAGCGTATTGTGAAGGATGGAGGATGCTTTGCTTCGGCTTGTAAGAGAACCTTCAAGTGTTTATGGTGGAAGAGTATTTGTGTAGAGCTTTGGCTAGTAAATTGAGTGATGCTTTAAGTATTGCCAGCCTCCTCTCTTATATAGGCAAGGGATGTTGCCTTCTCTCTTCCACCTTGCCTCCCTCCATTTAATGCAAGTAATGATCAATATGGCAAGTCACTCCCTTAGTCACCTTTTGTGATCATCATTTGTGAACCCTAAGCAAGAGTCACCCTGCAAGTCACCATTTATAAACCCTAAGCAAGAGTCACCATGGCAAGTCACATGGCAAGTCATCTTTTGTGATGATCACAAAGCTTAGTCACTAAAATGAGTCACAAAGCTTGATATTGTTGACTTTTCAACTTCACCAAAAGGCTTCCATGCAAAAATGAATGGGTTTGGGCTTGATAATGGGCCGAAACAAGATTTGAGAAATCGGCCCATAATTTGCTTTTTGGGCCGGCCCATTTTCGGAGGTCCAAAATTGCAAAAATCGCAAAATCGCCGAAATTCCTCCAAATTGCGCCGTTATTAATCTCCACCGTAAATATCTTCAAAATAACAAATTAAATAAGGAAAACATAAAAACTAAGATAATAACATAGCTAAACGTAAAGGGAAATGCGTTAAGAAACGAGCATAAAATGCGTATATCAGAGATTAATAACGACGCAATTCGGAGGAATTTCGGCGATTTTGCGATTTTTGCGATTTCGGACCACGAAAAATGGGCCGGCCCAAAAAGGAAATTATGGGCCGATTTCTCAACTCTTGTTTCGGCCCATTATCAAGCCCAAACCCAATCAATTCGGCAAGGATGCAAGTTGGTGAAGTTGAAAAGTCCAAGTTATCAAGCTAATGATCACAAAAGATGACTAAGCATGGTGACTCTTATTTTGGGTTCACAAATGGTGACTAAGCTTGGTGACTCTTGCCTTTGATCATCACAATGGTGACTAAGGGTGTGACTAAGCATGGTGACTCTTGCTTAGGGTTCATGAATGATGATCACACTTGGTGACTAAGGGGATGACTTGCTAGGTGACTAAGGCTTGCATTAAATGGAGGGAGGCAAGGTGGAAGAGAGAAGGCAAACATTCCTTGCCTATATAAAGGAGGAGGCCGAACCATTCAAGGGCATCACTCAAATTACTAGCCAAAGCTCTACACAAATACTCCTCCACCATAAACACTTCAAGGATTCTCAAGCAAAGCCGAAGCACATCCTCCTCCATTCCAAGCCGAAGCAAGGTTCTCCATCCAAGCCGAAGCAAATCCTCCTCCATCCAACACAATACGCTAAGTCCCTTGTGAAGGAAAGCCATCTCCACCGTAGATCATCAAGCATTCAAGACAAAAAGTGTAACCATGATCTTCACTTTCATTTCTTTTGCTTTGTATTTGAACCCTTGGATGTATTGGAATACTTTTATGTATCAAATGAAGAACAAGTTTAGATTTGTGTTTTATGTTCTTAAACCGATTTATAAATTGCATGTGTTTATGATTTCTAGCCTTTTATGCATGTTTGATACAATCTTAAAGCTTCGAAAGAATGTGTTAGATAATACGCTAAGTCCCTCTATTTCGCATGTTTCGATGATCGTATGTTGTTTAGGATGTTTATACGCTAAGTTGCATTCCTACTCAATTATTAAGCATGTGTATTTAGTTAGAAGTTATGAATTTCGTAACTTACAAAAAGGTTTGATGCATGAAAAGGGTAAGGTTAATAAGATGAGATGATCCTTTGTAATTAGTAGTGTAACTTCTTATTTTTAGTAAGCATAATTAGACTATGAAGTTTCTTGATTGTTAACACTTGTCTATGAGTAAAACATGTTAGTTGCTTAAGAGTTTTAGTTGTGTTTGCATGTTTTTGCACTTTACTTTCGTAGATTAAACAACCAACTTCCAATCCCCCCGAACATTTACATTTCTGCCTATTTAAACGAAACCATGCATGCGCCCTTAATTCCCCGGATAAAGAACGATCCCTACTCGCCAATGCTATAATGATAAAAGAAGGGTTTTAAATTGCAATGCGCGTAATCTGTGTTTTTAGGGTCTACTTTGTGTTAATGTTAGAAGCATGTTTTGCGCGTATCAATTTTTGGCGCCGTTGCCGGGGAGTTATAAAGTTTTTGTATGATTTCGTTGTACATATGTGATTAAAAGCATGTCTATAATTTTCGCAACACATACTTGTTTATACTTATAGAAATTTACATACATGTTTACAATGCATACTTTTACTTATACGAATTTATTTACACTTAGTATTTACACTTGCATAATTTATTTTAACGTTAAAAGATAGTCTTAGATTTAAATTGAGTACTAGCATCTAGTTATTAAGTAAATCTCATTGGAACAGGTGGTGCCTCATTTGTTTGTCTATCTCCTTAACCCTTCGTGAAGTGTGGATTTTATCACCACACGCCATAACCTAAGTGAAGTTATGGGCACGAGGTTGTGGGCGGAGTCTACAAACATTTGAGAGTGTATACTATCTTGTGATTTCGAGTGATAGTTGGTTTTGATGTCTAGAAGGGTTATGAATGGTGACTGGTTTGGACTAAGAAAACAGAAACACCATTGGAGTATATACTCTCACGAGTAAGCCTCAGGGTGTTTCTAAGAACAACATTGGAGTATATACCGTAACTGGTTAGCCTCGGGTTGTTCCCAGAAATTAGTTCTTACCTCTTGCGTTACATCTATCCCAACTGGTCATTTCCAACAATTACGAGAAAATACGATAGTTAGTATACTCTTTTGTGCGGGCCGCAGGACGAAGAGATTTACTCGTAACTAAATCATGTATTCCCTTTAAATCATAGGCGCAATCAAAACGTAGACGTACTTAAATTGATTCACATTGATTACGAGTATTGGTTATTAAGTTTCGTTCTTTGGAATAGGTGGTGCCTCTTTTTCTGGTTTATCTCTTAACCCCCTTCGTGAAGTGTGGATTTCATCACCACACGCCATAACCTAAGTGAAGTTATGGGCATGAGGTTGTGGGCGGAGTTTACTAAGGACTTGAGATTGTATACTATCTCATAAGTTTGGCTGATTGTTGGATATGGAGAGTGGGTTTATGATTGGTGCCGGGTTTTGGATCTAAGCAATAGAACACCATTGGAGTATATACCATAACTGGTAAGCCTCGGGGTGTCTCTAGGAACAACATTGGAGTATATACTCTTACGAGTAAGCCTCGGGTTGTTCTAAATATTAGTCCTTACCTCTCGCGTTATCTCTATTCCTACTTCCCATATCTAAACGTAACTAAGCTGAAATAGCGAGAGTCGGTATACATTTTCGCGCGGGCCGCACGTCCAAGAACTTAACTTAATGATCAATTCGCGTACTCTCTGTAAATCATAAGTGCATATAAATACAGACAATACATGAACTAAATAAATACGACATAAATCCTTTAAATAGATGGTATCTCGGATTAAGCATGCTTAGACCTCCTGGAATCAGACTTCATCTTCGGATGAACGAGACCCATTGCACAGTCGAGAGCCTCTGCACCACGTACCATCGGGGCCAAAGGAAAATAAATAAAACTTAGTCAAATTTTTGTGTTTATTTGTGCATTAAAAACTGTAAAGGACTAACAAACGTTACTTAGCTTGCATAACCTCTCTAAAGCTTTATGATACTCGGATTTCACTACCGAGTACCCTAACCTAAGTGAAGTTAGGGGCATAAGACCGAAGAAGAGGTCATTCTTTGCATACATATTTTTTTAGCACGTAACTCGTGTGTTTTCTGCAGGTTCTAACGTTTTCTCTTATGCATTCACTCCATTTTTCACGTAGGATTGTTGTTTGATGCATTTTGTGTTGTGCATAAATTCAATGTGAATTATTGTTTGCTTGCATTTGAACCATGTATATATATGTCTAACTAAATTCTTAGCTTTTACATTGTATAGTGTTAATTTGCAGAAAACATGTGTTTTAGTTTATAACATTCATGTGCATAGCCCCTAAAATTGATTAAATCATTTGCAATATATATTAAATTACATTTACTGTCTTAACTATTATAAATTTTGTTTGTTTTAGTAGTTTTTAAGTATTTGTGAGTATTTATAGTTTGCTTTGATAGTTTTATTATTTTATGTGTTATCGCTTTGTTTTCTAAATATGCCTTACGATTTTGGTTAGTATTCCTATATTCATCTCATATTCTTTGTTGATACTAACACTTGGTCTTTGGTGGATGCTCAGGCTAATGAATGTCCGATCGGAATCCTGGACCATCTAGAACAAATTTTGAGGAAATCACAGAGAGAATAGCGAGACTTAAAGCTCAAACAGATATCCTGGATTATCCCAACATCGAGGAAGTTTCCGAGTCTTCACATTCATCAACCGACCATACTTCAGAACCAGAAGCACAAGAAATCAACATGGCCAATGCAGGACAGTCTCTTCGCCAGCGTACCTGCTCAACCGAATGGAGCAGCGGGCCTTCAAGCATTGCTTTTCCACCACCGGGGGAAAACATGAAAGAAGTCGAGCTGAAGAGTGGTTTCCTCCACCGACTACCCATTTTTCACGGACTTTCCAATGAAGATCCGAACAAGCATCTCAAACAATTCCAATTTGTTTGTAACAGCATGAAGCCATCCGATGCTGATACAGAGCTCTTCAAACTGAAGGCATTCCCATTCACCCTAGTCGACAGGGCCGAGTCTTGGCTTATGGAACTACCGCCGAACCATATTACCTCATGGTAGCAACTTGCGGATATGTTCCTAGCGAAGTACTTCCCGGCCTCAAAGATCACCGTCTTGAGAAAGCAAATCACTGGCATCACACAGAAACCGGATGAGACCTTCGGCCAATATTACGACCGATTCAAAGTTTTGTGTGCCACTTGCCCATCACATGGATTTTCCGAGACCAATCTCATGAATTACTTTTACGATGGTCTCAAGCCGATCGATAGGGAATTGCTAGATGCAGCAGGTACAGGTGCATTCATGGACTTAACCGAAATCGAAGCCAGAACTCTCCTTGAAAATCGGGCGAATAATGATGCACAATATGGAATGTCCAACAGACGAGCAGTCGGTGAAGCAAGTTCTAAACCCGACGCGGACGAAAAATACGACAAACTAGCTCATATGCTAGAGAAGGTTTTAGATCTCGAGACAACAAGAGCCAAGGCAACTCAACGGCCTGTTTGTGGCATATGTCAAGCACAAGGTCACCACAATGACCAATGACGATCACAGGACGCCGAGTGTGCATTGATTACCGAAAGCTCAACGCCGCAACCCGCAAGGATCATTTTCCATTACCATTCATCGACCAAATGCTGGAAAGATTAGCCGGCCATGCATTTTATTGTTTTCTCGACGGATACTCCGGCTACAACCAAATTAGCATTGCGGAGGAAGATCAAGAAAAGACAACGTTCACATGCCCTTTCGGAATGTTTGCATACCGCCGAATGCCATTTGGACTGTGTAATGCACCAGGTACATTTCAACGTTGCATGCTCTCAATTTTCTCCGAATACATTGAAAAAATTATTGAAGTATTCATGGACGACTTTAGTGTATTTGGGAGTGATTTCGATGCATGTTTAAATAATTTAGAAACTATTTTACAAAGATGCGTTGAAACAAATTTGGTGCTTAATTGGGAGAAGTGCCATTTCATGGTTACGCAAGGGATCGTGTTAGGTCATATTATTTCTGAAAAAGGGTTAGAAGTTGATAAATCTAAAGTAGATCTTGTGCGTCACTTACCCTCTCCAACTTCGGTTAGAGAGATTCGTTCTTTTCTTGGACACGCAGGATTTTATCGTAGGTTTATCAAAGACTTTTCCCACATCTCGCGCCCGTTGTGTAAATTGCTACAAAAGGAGACCCCGTTCGTATTTGACGAGGAATGCAACGCTGCCTTCAACAAGTTGAAGGAACTTCTTACGAGCGCTCCTATTTTAAGCAGCCCTGATTGGTCTCTGCCATTTGAACTCATGTGCGACGCCTCAGATTATGCCGTAGGAGCCGTCTTGGGTCAGCGGAAGGACAAGAAGCCTTGCGTAATCTATTACGCCTCTCGGACGCTTGATGAAGCGCAAAGAAATTATACTACAACCGAGAAGGAGTTTCTTGCTGTGGTTTTTGCTTTAGATAAATTTCGGTCTTATTTACTTCAAACTAAAGTAACTGTGTTTACCGATCATGCAGCTTTGAAGTACTTAATGCAAAAAAAGGACGCAAAACCACGACTTATCAGATGGATACTTCTACTCCAAGAATTCAACATCGAAATCAAGGATAAGAAGGGAGTAGAAAACGTCGTCCCTGACCACCTATCACGTTTGATAGGTGACCATGAGCCTGTCGAGATTGAGGAAACTTTTCCGGATGAAAAACTCTTCGGAATTGAGGTAACTGTTTCGGAAACTCCATGGTATGCAGATATCGTAAATTATTTAGTTACCGGTGAGTTTCCATCTACCATGCATAAATTTCAACGTGACAAACTTAAGCATAATGCTAGAAACTTTATCTGGGATGAGCCTTATTTATAGAAACAATGCTCGGATTTAGTAATTAGGAGATGCATCCCAGATAGTGAATTTAAACCTATTCTAGACTTTTGTCACAATGAAGCATGTGGGGGACATTTTGGTTCGAGGAGGACAGCCCTTAAGATTTTAGATTGCGGTTTCTTTTGGCCTAGTTTATTTCGCGATGCTCATACATATTGTGCTGCATGTGATAAGTGCCAGAGATTCGGTAATTTAGGGCCTAGAGATCAAATGCCACAACACTACATATTTAATGTCGAAATTTTTGATGTGTGGGGTATTGATTTTATGGGACCATTTCCTCCCTCCAATGGTTTTACTTATATCTTACTCGCAGTAGATTATGTTTCTAAATGGGTGGAGGTAAAGGCCACCCGTACTAATGATTCGCGAGTTGTTGCAGATTTCCTACGAACTAAAATTTTCAGTAGATTTGGAATGCCACGCGTTCTAATTAGCGATGGAGGAAGTCACTTTTGCAACCGCACGGTGGAAGCACTGATGAGGAAGTATGGCGTAAAACACAAGGTTTCCACACCATACCACCCTCAAACAAATGGAATGGCTGAAGTTTCCAACCGTGAGATCAAGAAGATTTTGGAGCGAACCGTCCGCCCAAACCGGAAAGATTGGAGTCAATGCTTAGACGATGCATTGTGGGCTTATAGGACTGCCTACAAGACCCCCATTGGTATGTCACCTTTCCGATTAATTTATGGGAAGACGTGCCATCTTCCGGTTGAATTGGAGCACAAGGCATGGTGGGCCGTGAAGAAATTCAACATCGATCGAGATGCAGCAGGTTTGCATCGGGAGCTACAACTTTGTGAACTAGAAGAAATCAGAAATGATGCTTTCGACAATGCGTGGATTTACAAAGAGAAGACGAAAAAGATCCATGATCAGATGATTCGCGGGAAGAGTTTTGAAGTTGGGCAGAAAGTATTGCTTTTCAATTCAAGACTTAAGCTCTTTCCGGGAAAGCTTCGCTCTCGATGGATGGGGCCATTCATAGTTTCTCAAGTTCTGCCTCATGGAGCAGTTCTCATTCGATCTATCGACAAAGGTAGTGAGTTCAAAGTAAATGGCCATCGCTTGAAGCCCTATTTTGAGGCTTTTGCGGAGCATACCGTGGAGGAGATGCAATTCCAAGAACCGGCCATTTCAAAAACAAAATGATGCATCACGTCCAAAGCTAACGACGTAAAACGAGCGCTCATTGGGAGGCAACCCAATAGGGAGACAACAGATTTGTTTTCTTCTCCCCTTTTAATTAATTTAATGGCTTTTGCATTTTTAAATTAGAATTTTCGTAGATCCTATACTCCATGTTTAATTCTATACTTTTACTTTAGTACATTGAGGGCAATGTAGAGTTTAAGTGTGGGGGAAGGGTTTACAATTTAATTGTGTTTAAATTAGTGTTTTTCAGAGTCTTTAGGATGCCCTTAACTAGTCGATGATGAAATTAGACCGATACGAACACATATGGCATATGAATCACATGCATCGAATTCTTGTGCTAATTGAGATATTCTATATGTTTTTAACATGTAGTAGATATGAATTGCAAAACATGGTACAGAAAATCGCATGCTTGAATAAGTTTTTAATCAAATGAACCCTATGTGAGCTTTTGAGCTATCTGTTCTTTATTCGAGTGAATATGCATCCATTTCGTAGCTACTAGCTTATATATGCCTCATTTGATTGCTTGCCATAGATTTTAATGAACTAGAGAATGCTAGAACTTACTCATGTCAATTTGCAAAGCTTTTAAGTTGATACATACTTTGATTTTGGAAATGATTAAAGGCATTTAGGATTTTCCACCACTTCGCCAAATATCCATGTATCCCATTTGTACGCATTAGTTGCGACACCCCTAGATAAACCAATTGAGCCCACGTTAAGCTTTTCTTTCATCACCATATATACCTAAACACTTACCCTAGTATAGAATATCCTTACCTTTGTTCCGGAAACTTGGTGAGAATTTTTCGAAACTAGCACATATTATGATGGTTTGGTAGGAAAGATTAAAAGAGTTAATGTGAGTAAGGGGAAAGACTTGTCCAATTAACTTAAAAAGTATGAGATTGCCAAAAAGAAAAAAAAAATTATATTTGTGAGAATGAAAAAAAAAAAAAATTATTATCTCTCATGGCAATATGTTGTGTTCTAAAGTAGAAACCAATTGGATTAACGTCCCCCTTATTTACGGATTTGGAGATTACGACAAATTGAAGGCCCAAAAATAGAATAAAACATGGCCTTTGTCCTGTCCGAAAAGCTCAAAGGGTAGCTTAGATTGAAGTATACATGGTAACATTCTAGTGGAGGTGGAGGACGAATTTGGTGCTAGACTAAGTCGTTGGAACGTTTTTATCACCACATATCTAAATATCGAATGCCTTAGCCTTAACCCCATTACAACCTCACTAAAAGTCCTTTATGATCCTTAAAATGAGTAGCTTTCAATTAGTAGAGTAAGTTGCATGAGTAAGCTTATGGTTTTGGTTCATTTGTGCAAGTAATTAACTCCATTCATGAGGTTTTCGTTTAAATTTATATACACTTTAAGTGAACCCTTATCATGAGTGAAAAATATGATGAGTGCATCTTTGTGAGTTGATTAAACCTTTATTCGAAGCATGCACAGCTATAACATAACTATTGTTTTCTCTATGTCTTACTTGTTCATTACATAATTATATCGCAATTATCTCTTGAATTCGTTGAGCATCCAAGTTGAAAATCATGTGAGACATTGCCATATACTTATGAAAATTCTGAGACAAATTTTAGCTAAGGGCTTAGTTGTTCTTTCTTTTGTTTTAAATTCTTAGAGTCTTAGTTTAACTTAGTGTTTGCTAAGGGACTAGCAAAGTCTAAGTGTGGGGGAATTTGATATACGCATTTTATGCTCGTTTCTTAACGCATTTCCCTTTACGTTTAGCTATGTTATTATCTTAGTTTCTATGTTTTCCTTATTTAATTTGTTATTTTGAAGATATTTACGGTGGAGATTAATAACGACGCAATTCGGAGGAATTTCGGCGATTTTGCGATTTTTGCGATTTCGGACCACGAAAAATGGGCCGCCCCAAAAAGTAAATTATGGGCCGATTTCTCAACTCTTGTTTCGGCCCATTATCAAGCCCAAACCCAATCAATTCGGCAAGGATGCAAGTTGGTGAAGTTGAAAAGTCCAAGTTATCAAGCTACTGATCACAAAAGATGACTAAGCATGGTGACTCTTATTTTGGGTTCACAAATGGTGACTAAGCTTGGTGACTCTTGCCTTTGATCATCACAATGGTGACTAAGGGTGTGACTAAGCATGGTGACTCTTGCTTAGGGTTCATGAATGATGATCACACTTGGTGACTAAGGGGATGACTTGCTAGGTGACTAAAGCTTGCATTAAATGGAGGGAGGCAAGGTGGAAGAGAGAAGGCAAACATTCCTTGCCTATATAAAGGAGGAGGCCGAACCATTCAAGGGCATCACTCAAATTACTACCCAAAGCTCTACACAAATACTCCTCCACCATAAACACTTCAAGGATTCTCAAGCAAAGCCGAAGCACATCCTCCTCCATTCCAAGCCGAAGCAAGGTTCTCCATCCAAGCCGAAGCAAATCCTCCTCCATCCAACACAATACGCTAAGTCCCTTGTGAAGGAAAGCCATCTCCACCGTAGATCATCAAGCATTCAAGACAAAAAGTGTAACCATGATCTTCACTTTCATTTCTTTTGCTTTGTATTTGAACCCTTGGATGCATTGGAATACTTTTATGTATCAAATGAAGAACAAGTTTAGATTTGTGTTTTATGTTCTTAAACCGATTTATAAATTGCATGTGTTTATGATTTCTAGCCTTTTATGCATGTTTGATACAATCTTAAAGCTTCGAAAGCATGTGTTAGATAATACGCTAAGTCCCTCTATTTCGCATGTTTCGATGATCGTATGTTGTTTAGGATGTTTATACGCTAAGTTGCATTCCTACTCAATTATTAAGCATGTGTATTTAGTTAGAAGTTATGAATTTCGTAACTTACAAAAAGGTTTGATGCATGAAAAGGGTAAGGTTAATAAGATGAGATGATCCTTTGTAATTAGTAGTGTAACTTCTTATTTTTAGTAAGCATAATTAGACTATGAAGTTTCTTGATTGTTGATATACGCATTTTATGCTCGTTTCTTAACGCATTTTCCTTTACGTTTAGCTATGTTATTATCTTAGTTTTTATGTTTTCCTTATTTAATTTGTTATTTTGAAGATATTTACGGTGGAGATTAATAACGACGCAATTCGGAGGAATTTCGGCGATTTTGCGATTTTTGCGATTTTGGACCTCCGAAAATGGGCCGAACCTAAAAGCAAATTATGGGCCGATTTCTCAACTCTTGTTTCGGCCCATTATCAAGCCCATGACCATTCAATTCGGCATAGAAGCCTTTTGGTGAAGTTGAAAAGTCAACAATATAAAGCTTGGTGACTTGCCATGGTGACTCTTGCTTGCATTAAATGAAAAGATGACTAAGGGAGTGACTTACCATGGTGACTCTTGCTTTGGGTTCACAAATGGTGACTTGCCATGGTGACTCTTGCTTAGGGTTTACAAATGATGATCACAAATGGTGACTTGCCATGGTGACTCTTGCTTGCATTTAATGAACAAGGCATGGTGGAAGAGAGAAGAGCAACATTCCTTGCCTATATAAGAGGGAGGCCAGCCTTGAAGAGCATCATCTCTCATTTTTACAAGCCAAAGCTCTACACAAATACTCTTCCACCATAAACATTCAAGGTTCACTTGCAAGGCCGAAGCTCTCATCCTCCATCCAAGCCAAAGCATTCAAGGTTCTCCTTCCAAGCCGAAGCTTTCATCCTCCATCCTTCACAATACGCTAAGTCCCTTGTGAAGGAAAGCCATCTCCACCGTAGATCATCTAGCATTCAAGACAAAAAGTGTAACCATGATCTTCACTTTCATTTCTTTTGTTTTGTATTTGAACCTCTTGATGTATTGGAATACATTTATGTATCAAATGAAGAACAAGTTTAGATTTGTGTTTTATGCTTTTAAACCGATTTGTAATATGCATGTGTTTATGATTTCTAGCCTTTTATGCATGTTTGATACAATCTTAAAGCTTCGAATGCATGTGTTAGAAAATACGCTAAGTCCCTCTCTTTCGCATGTTTCGATGATCGTATGTTGTTTAGGATGTTTATACGCTAAGTTGCATTCCTACTCAATTATTAAGCATGTGTATTTAGTTAGAAGTTATGAATTTCGTAACTTACAAAAAGGTTTGATGCATGAAAAGGGTAGGTTAATAAGATGAGATGATCACATGTAATTAGTAGTGTAACTTCTTATTTTTAGCAAGCATAATTAGACTTTAAGTTTCTTGATTGTTGAAACTTGTCTATGAGTAAAACATGTTAGTTGCCTAAGAGTTTTAGTTGTGTTTGCATGTTATGTACTTTAATTTCGTAGATTAAACAACCAACTTCCAATCCCCCCAAACATTTACATTTCCGCCTATTAACGAAACCATGCATGCGCCCTTAATTCCTCGGATAAAGAACGATCCCTACTCGCCAATATTACAAATGACAAAAGAAGGGTTTAAATTGCAATGCGCGTAATCTGTGTTTTTAAGTTAACGTGAATGCATGTTTTGCGCGTATCAATTTTTGGCGCCGTTGCCGGGTAGTTAGAATGTTTTTGTATGATTTCGTTGTACATTTGTAATTAAAAGCATGTCTAAATTTTCGAAGTACATACTTGTTCATTCTTGTTTATACTTAAAGAAATTTACATACATGTTTACAATGCATACTTTTACTTAGACGAATTTATTTATACTTAGTTTTTACACTTGCATAATTTATTTTCATGTTAAAGGATAGTCTTTGATTTAATTTGAGTACTAGTACTTAGTTATTAAATAAATCTCTATGGAATAGGTGGTGCCTCTTTTGTTTGTCTATCTCCTTAACCCTTCGTGATGTGTGGATTTCATCACCACACGCCATAACCTAAGTGAAGTTATGGGCACGAGGTTGTGGGCGGAGTTTACAAACACTTGAGATTGTATACTATCTTGTGAATTCGAGTAAGAGTTGGTTATGATGTCTAGAAGGGTTATGAATGGTGACGGGTTTTGAACTAAGAAAACAGAACACCATTGGAGTATAAACTCTTACGAGTAAGCCTCGGGGTGTTTCTAAGAACAACATCGGAGTATATACTCTTACGAGTTAGCCTCAGGTTGTTCCCAGAAATTAGTTCTCACCTCTCGCGTTACATCTATCCCAACTGGTCATTTCCAACATTTACGAGGATTAACGATAGTTGGTATACATTTTCGCGCGGGCCGCATGGACAAGAGATTTATTCAATAACTAAGTCGTGTATTCCTTTTAAATCATAGGCGCAATCAAAACGTAGACGTACTTAAATTGATTTACATTGTGCACGAGTATTGGTTATAAGGTTTCGTTCTTTGGAATAGGTGGTGCCTCTTTTTCTGGTTTATCTCCTTAACCCCTCGTGATGTGTGGATTTTATCACCACACGCCATAACCTAAGTGAAGTTATGGGCACGAGGTTGTGGGCGGAGTTTACTAAGAACTTGAGATTATATACTATCTCACAAATTTGGCTGATTGTTGGATATGGTGAATGGGTTTATGATTGGTGCCGGGTTTCGGATCTAAGCAATAGAACACCATTGGAGTATATACCGTAACTGGTTAGCCTCGGGGTGTCTCTAGGAACAACATTGGAGTATATACTCTTACGAGTAAGCCTCGGGTTGTTCTAAATATTAGTCCTTACCTCTCGCGTTATCTCTATTCCTACTAACCATTTCTAAACGTAACTAAGCTGAATTGTAGTCGGTATATATTTTCGCGCGGGCCGCACATCCAAGAAATTTACCGAATGATCATTTCGCGTACTCTGTAAATCATAAGTGCATACGAATACGGATAAATACGAACTTGATAAATACGACATAATCCTTTAAATAGATGGTATATCGGATTAAGCATGCTTAGACCTCCTGGAATCAGACTTCATCTTCGGATGAACGAGACCCATTGCACAGTCGAGAGCCTCTGCACCACGTACCATCGGGGCCAAAGGAAATAAATAAAACTTAGTCAAATTTTTGTGTTTATATGTGCATTAAAAACTGTAAAGGACTAACAACCATTACTTAGCTTGCATAACCTCTTTTTAGGCTTTATGATACTCGGATTTCACTACCGAGTACCCTAACCTAAGTGAAGTTAGAGACATAAGATCGAAGAAGAGGTCATTCTTTGCATTCATTTTTTTAGCACGTAACTCGTGTGTTTTCTGCAGGTTCTAACGTTTTCTCTTATGCATGCACTCCATCTTTCACGTAGGATTGTTCTTTAATGCATTTTATTGAAAAAAAAAATGTGTGTGGTGCATAAATTCGATGTGAATTATTGTTTGCTTGTATTTGAACTTTGTTTATATATGTTCTAACTAAATTCTTGGGTTTAGCATTATATAGTGTTAATTTGCAGAAAACGTATGTTTTAAGTTTATTACATTCTTTTGCATAGCCCTAAAATTGATTAATTCATTTGCATTAATTAGTAAATTACACCTAGTGTCTTAAACTATTATAAATTTTGTGTGTTTTAGTAGTTTTTAAGTGTTTGTGAGTATTTATAGTATGTTTTGATAGTTTTACTATTTAGTATTGCTTTGTTTTCTAAATACGCCTTACGATTTTGGTTAGTATTTCTATATTCATCTCAAATAATTTGTTGATACTAACACTTGGTCTTTGGTGGATGCTCAGGCTAATGAATGTCCGATCAGAATCCTGGACCATCTAGAACAAACTTTGAGGAGATCGCAGAGAGAATAGCGAGACTTAAAGCTCAAACAGACATCCTGGATTTTCCCATCATCGAAGAAGTTTCCGAGTCTTCACACTCATCAACCGACCACAATTCAGAAGTAGAAGCACAGCAAGTCAACATGGCCAATGCAGGACAATCTCTTCGCCAGCGCACCTGCTCAACCGAATGGAGCAGCGGGCCTTCGAGCATTGCTTTTCCACAACCGGAGGAAAACATGAAGGATATCGAGCTAAAGAGTGGCTTCCTCCACCGACTACCCATTTTTCACGGACTTTCCAATGAAGATCCGAACAAGCATCTCAAACAATTCCAATTTGTTTGTAACAGCATGAAGCCATCCGATGCTGATACGGAGCTCTTCAAGCTGAAGGCATTCCCATTCACCCTAGTCGACAGGGCCGAGTCTTGGCTAATGGAACTACCGCCGAACCATATTACCTCATGGAAGCAACTTGCGGATATGTTCCTAGCGAAGTACTTCCCGGCCTCAAAGATCACCGTCTTGAGAAAGCAAATCACTGGCATCACACAGAAACCGGATGAGACCTTCGGCCAATATTACGACCGATTCAAGGTTTTGTGTGCCACTTGCCCATCGCATGGATTCTCCGAGACCAATCTCATGAATTACTTTTACGATGGTCTCAAGCCGATCGATAGGGAATTGCTGGATGCAGCAGCCACCGGTGCATTCATGGACTTAACCGAAACCGAAGCTAGAGCTCTTCTAGAGAATCGGGCGAATAATGATGCACAATATGGAATGTCCAACAGACGAGCAGTCGGTGAAGCGAGTTCTACAACCGACGCGGACGAAAAGTACGACAAACTAGCTCATATGCTAGAGAAGGTTTTAGAACTCGAGACGACAAGAGCGAAGGCAACTCAACGGCCTGTTTGTGGCATATGTCAAACACAAGGTCACCACAACGACTAGTGTCCTCAAGTGCCGGAACAAGCAAGCGAGCCGGAGCACGCTAACGCCATCGGCGGATATCAGGGAGGACAACGGTATAACAATTATAACAACTATGTCAACCGTGATCATCCGGGTTTTAGATGGAGCAGCAACGAGGGAACTTTGAACCCTCCAGCACCTCAACAAAGCTACCAACGCCCTCCATTTCAACCAAGGCCACCGATGCAGCAGGGTTCGTCTTCGCAATCCTTCACCAACCCGGATTACGACAAGATGTTGTCGCAACTTTCGGCCTCAACTCAAGTTCTCCTCGAAGGACAATCGAAGACAAAGGAGACACTTGACTCACATGGCCGCGACATCACCGAAGTGAAGAAATAGCTTGGCCAACTTGTTGATTTCATGGGCCAAATCAAAGAAACCGGTCGGCTTCCACCTCAAACCACTCCTAATCAAAGAAACGTGAATGCTATAGTCACAAGGAGTGGGAAGATACTTGAGGAACCAAAGACCAAGCGATCTCATCTTGATGAAGTCACCATTGAGGACATCACCAACGAAGAAGAAGATGAGATCGATCCGGCAATTCAAGAGGCCGAGAAACAGAAGGTGACACCTATTGTCACCAAGGCACAATCACCTCCACAACCTACCCCAATCAAAGGTAAAAACCATATTCCTTCAAATACGGTTATTACTAATTCTCCGTTTGCTGTTGCACCTTTCCCTAGCAGATTGTCAAAATCAAAGAAGAAGGATGCCCAATATGAAGATATTTTGGACATCTTCCGAAAGGTGCAAGTGAATTTGCCCTTGATCGAGTGCATAAAGCAAGTGCCAATATACGCGAAGTTTCTCAAAGAATTATGCACACAGAGGAGGCAAACTCGAGAGAAGGAGGTTGTGAAGGTGAACGCAACCGTTTCGGCGGTTTTGCAGCGTCGGCTACCCCCAAAACTGAAGGACCCAGGGAGCTTTGCAGTTCCTTGCGTAATCGGTGACACCCACTTTGAAGACGTGATGCTTGATCTCGGAGCTTCCATCAATGTCATGCCTTACTATTTATTCGAATCGATGGAGCTTGGAGATCTCAAGCAAGATGGTGTTGTCATCCAATTAGCCGATCGCACACACAAGTATCCGAGGGGATACGTAGAAGACGTTCTTGTGCAGGTCAACAACCTGATTTTTCCAGCGGATTTCTATATAGTTGACATGGAAGAGAGTCCACTGAACACCACGCCGCTACTGCTTGGGCGACCTTTCATGCGGACTGCGAGAACGAAGATTGATGTGTTTCAAGGCACTTTCTCCATGGAGATTGATGGAGAAAGAATCGAGTTCAACATCCTGGACGGGATGAAGTTTCCAATGTCGAGCGTACCTGCCATTTCGAAATACGATCCCGTGGATACCTTAGCACAAGGCTACCTCGACACCATCAATGAGGATGAACTCGACATGGCCATTCAACTTGGGCATGACGGCCTTCTCGAGGCCTTACTAGAGCTTGAACCTCGTATTCAAGACATGGCCATGGCCCTAAATGCGGCACCACGAAAAGTAAGCTTTTCTCCTCCTTTACCAATTACTTTTGGTACTAATAAAATGGTTCCTTCCATCGTAGAAGATCCAGTTTTAGAACTCAAGCTACTACCGGACCATCTGAAGTATGCGTACTTGGGCGAGAATGACACTTTACCCATCATTATTTCGTCCGCGCTAGAAGAGGAGCAGGAGGAGAAGCTCGTGAGTGTGCTCAAGAGGTACAAACCCGCAATAGGCTGGACACTGGCGGACATCAAGGGAATAAATCCAGCAACATGTGTGCATAGGATTTTCCTTGAAGAAGGCACCAAGCCTACGCGGGAAGCACAGTATCGGCTCCACCCTCCGATGATGGAGGTGGTAAAAAAGGAGGTAATTAAACTCATGGACTGTGGAGTTATTTACCCTATTTCTGATAGCCGTTGGGTTTCCCCAGTGCAGGTAGTACCTAAGAAATCGGGAATTACCGTCGTCGAGAATCTGGAAAATGAACTTGTGCCACAACGGACGATCACTAGATGATACGCGCAAAACATGCATTCACGTTAACTTAAAAACACAGATTACGCGCATTGCAATTTAAACCCTTCTTTTGTCATTTGTAATATTGGCGAGTAGGGATCGTTCTTTATCCGGGGAATTAAGGGCGCATGCATGGTTTCGTTAATAAGCGGAAATGTAAATGTTTGGGGGGATTGGAAGTTGGTTGTTTAATCTACGAAATTAAAGTACAAAAACATGCAAACACAACTAAAACTCTTAGGCATCTAACATGTTTTACTCATAGACAAGTTTCAACAATCAAGAAACTTAAAGTCTAATTATGCTTGCTAAAAATAAGAAGTTACACTACTAATTACATGTGATCATCTCATCTTATTAGCCTACCCTTTTCATGCATCAAACCTTTTTGTAAGTTACGAAATTCATAACTTCTAACTAAATACACATGCTTAATAATTGAGTAGGAATGCAACTTAGCTTATAAACATCCTAAACAACATACGATCATCGAAACATGCGAAAGAGAGGGACTTAGCGTATTTTCTAACACATGCATTCGAAGCTTTAAGATTGTATCAAACATGCATAAAAGGCTAGAAATCATAAACACATGCATATTACAAATCTGTTTAAGAGCATAAAACACAAATCTAAACTTGTTCTTCATTTGATACATAAATGTATTCCAATACATCAAGAGGTTCAAATACAAAACAAAAGAAATGAAAGTGAAGATCATGGTTACACTTTTTGTCTTGAATGCTAGATGATCTACGGTGGAGATGGCTTTCCTTCACAAGGGACTTAGCGTATTGTGAAGGATGGAGGATGCTTTGCTTTGGCTTGGATGGAGGAGAACCCTAGAACCTTGCTTCGGCTTGGAATGGAGGAGATGTGCTTCGGCTTGTAAGAGAACCTTCAAGTGTTTATGGTGGAAGAGTATTTGTGTAGAGCTTTGGCTAGTAATTTGAGTGATGGTTTAATTATGTTCAGCCTCCTTGGTATTTATAGGCAAGGAATGCTTGCCTTCTCTCTTCCACCTTGCCTCCCTCCATTTAATGCAAGCAAGAGTCACCATGCAAGTCATCCCCTTAGTCACCAAGTGTGATCATCATTTGTGAACCCTAAGCAAGAGTCACCATGCAAGTCACCATTTATAAACCCTAAGCAAGAGTCACCATGGCAAGTCATCTTTTGTGATGATCACAAAGCTTAGTCACTAAAATGAGTCACAAAGCTTGATATTGTTGACTTTTCAACTTCACCAAAAGGCTTCCATGCCAAAATTAATGGGCTTGGGCTGGTTTTTGGGCCAAAACAAACTTTGAGAAATGGGCCCATAATTTGCTTTTTGGGCCGGCCCATTTTCGGAGGTCCAAAATCGCAAAAATCGCAAAATCGCCGAAATTCCTCCGAATTGCGTCGTTATTAATCTCCACCGTAAATATCTTCAAAATAACAAATTAAATAAGGAAAACATAAAAACTAAGATAATAACATAGCTAAACGTAAAGGGAAATGCGTTAAGAAACGAGCATAAAATGCGTATATCAAATTCCCCCACACTTAGACTTTGCTAGTCCCTTAGCAAACACTAAGTTAAACTAAGACTCCCTAAGAATTTAAAACAAAGGAAAGAACATAACTAAGCCCTTAGCTAAAATTTGTCTCAGAATTTGCATAAGTATATGGCGATGGCTCACATGAATTTCAACTTTGTATGCTCAACGAATTCAAGAGATAATTGCGATATAATTTATGTAATGAACAAGTAAGACATAGAGAAAACAGTGGTTATGTTTATAGCTGTGCATGCTTTGAATAAATGTTTAATCAACTCACAAGGATGCACTCATCATATTTTTCACTCATGACAAGGGTTCACTTAAAGTGTATATGAATTGAAATGAAAATCACATGAATGAAGTTTGATTGCTTGCACAAATGAACCAAAACCATAAGCTTACTCATGCAACTTACTCTACTAATTGAAAGCTACTCATTTTAAGGATCATAAAGGACTTTTAGTGAGGTTGTAATGGGGTTAAGGCTAAGGCATTCGAAATTTAGATATGTGGTGATAAAAACATTCCAACGACTTAGTCTAGCACCAAATTCGTCCTCCATCTCCACTCGAATGTTACCATGTATACTTCAATTTAAACTTTCCTTTGAGCTTTTCGGACAGGACAAAGGCCATATTTGTTCTATTTTTGGGCCTTCAATTTGTCGTAATCTCCAAATCCGCAAAATAAGGGGGACGTTAATCCAATTGGTTTCTACTTTAGAACACAACATATTGCCATGAGAGATAATAATAATTTTTTTTTTCTTTTCATTCTCTCAAATATAATTTTTTTTCTTTTCTTTTTGGCAATCTCAAACTTTTTTTAGCTATTTGGACAAGTCTTTCCCCTTACTCACATTAACTCTTTTAATCTTTCCTACCAAACCATAATCTTATGTGCTAGTTTCGAAAAATTCTCACCAAGTTTCCAGAACAAGGGTAAGGATATTCTATACTAGGGTAAGTGTTTAGGTATATATGGTGATGAAAGAAAAGCTTAACGTGGGCTCAATTGGTTTATCTAGGGGTGTCGCAACTTGTGCGTACAAATGGGATACATGGATATTTGGCAATGTGGTGGAAAAATCCTAAATGCCTTTAATCATTTCCAAAATCAAAGTATGTATCAACTTAAAAGCTTTGCAAATTGACATGAGTAAGTTCTAGTATTCTCTAGTTCATTAAAATCTATGGCAAGCAATTGAATGAGGCATATATAAGCTAGTAGCTACGAAATGGATGCATATTCACTCGGATAAAGAACAGATAGCTCAAAAGCTCACATAGGGTTCATATGATTAAAAACTTATTCAAGCATGCGATTTTCTGTACCATGTTTTGCAATTCATATCTACTACATGTTAAAAACATATAGAATATCTCAATTAGCACAAGAATTCGATGCATGTGATTCATACGCCATGTGTTCGTATCGGTCAAATTTCATCATCGACTAGCTAAGGGCATCCTAAAGACTCTGAAAAACACTAATTTAGACACAATTAAATTATAAACCCTTCCCCCACACTTAAACTCTACATTGCCCTCAATGTAGTAAAGTAACAGTATAGAATTAAACATGGAGCATAGGATCTACGAAAATTCTAGTTTAAAATACAAAAGCCATTAAATTAAGTAAAAGGGGAGAAGAAAACAAATCTGTTGTCTCCCTATTGGGTTGCCTCCCAATGAGCGCTTGTTTTACGTCGTTAGCTTTGGACGTGATGCATCATTTTGTTTTTGAAATGGCCGGTTCTTGGAGTTGCATCTCCTCCACGGTGTGTTCCGCAAATGCCTCAAAATAGGGCTTCAAGCGATGGCCATTTACTTTGAACTCACTACCTTTGTCGATAGATCGAATGAGAACTGCTCCATGAGGTAGAACTTGAGAAACTATGAATGGCCCCATCCATCGAGAGCGAAGCTTTCCCGGAAAGAGCTTAAGTCTTGAATTGAAAAGCAATACTTTCTGCCCAACTTCAAAACTCTTCCCGCGAATCATCTGATCATGGATCTTTTTGGTCTTCTCTTTGTAAATCCACGCATTGTCGAAAGCATCATTTCTGATTTCTTCAAGTTCACAAAGTTGAAGCTTCCGATGCAAGCCTGCGGCATCTCGATCGATGTTGAATTTCTTCACGGCCCACCATGCCTTGTGCTCCAATTCAACCGGAAGATGGCACGCCTTTCCATAAATTAATCGGAAAGGTGACATACCAATGGGGGTCTTGTAGGCAGTCCTGTAAGCCCATAATGCATCGTCTAAGCATTGACTCCAATCTTTCCGGTTTGGGCGGACGGTTCTCTCCAAAATCTTCTTGATCTCACGGTTGGAAACTTCAGCCATTCCATTAGTTTGAGGGTGGTATGGTGTGGAAACCTTGTGTTTTACGCCATACTTCCTCATCAGTGCTTCCACCGTGCGGTTGCAAAAGTGACTTCCTCCATCGCTGATTAGAACGCGTGGCATTCCAAATCTACTGAAAATGTTAGTTCGTAGGAAATCTGCAACAACTCGCGAATCATTAGTACGGGTGGCTTTTGCCTCCACCCATTTAGAAACATAATCTACTGCGAGTAAGATATAAGTACAACCATTGGAGGGAGGAAATGGTCCCATAAAATCAATACCCCACACATCAAAAATTTCAACATTAAATATGTAGTGTTGTGGCATTTGATCTCTAGGGCCTAAATTACCGAATCTCTGGCACTTATCACATGCAGCACAATATGCATGAGCATCGCGAAATAAACTAGGCCAAAAGAAACCGCAATCTAAAATCTTAAGGGCTGTCCTCCTAGAACCAAAGTGTCCCCCACATGCTTCATTGTGACAAAAGTCTAGAATGGGCTTAAACTCACTATCCGGGATACATCTCCTAATTACTAAATCGGAGCATTGTTTCCACAAATAAGGCTCATCCCAGATAAAGGTTCTAGCATTATGCTTAAGTTTGTCACGTTGAAATTTATGCATGGTAGACGGAAACTCACCGGTAACTAAGTAATTTACGATATCTGCATACCATGGAGTTTCCGAAATAGTTACCTCAATTCCGAAGAGTTTTTCATCCGGAAAAGTTTCTTCAATCTCGACAGGCTCATGGTCACCTATCAAACGTGATAGGTGGTCAGCGACGACGTTTTCTACTCCCTTCTTGTCCTTGATTTCGATGTTGAATTCTTGGAGTAGAAGTATCCATCTGATAAGTCGTGGTTTTGCGTCCTTCTTGAGCATTAGATACTTCAAAGCTGCATGATCGGTAAACACAGTTACTTTAGTTTGAAGTAAATAAGATCGAAATTTATCTAAAGCAAAAACCACGGCAAGAAACTCCTTCTCGGTGGTAGTATAATTTCTTTGCGCTTCATCAAGCGTCCGAGAGGCGTAATAGATTACGCAAGGCTTCTTGTCCTTCCGCTGACCCAAGACGGCTCCTACGGCATAATCCGAGGCGTCGCACATGAGTTCGAATGGCAGAGACCAATCAGGGCTGCATAAAATAGGAGCGCTCGTGAGAAGCTCCTTCAACTTGTTGAAGGCAGCGTTGCATTCCTTGTCAAATACGAACGGGGTCTCCTTTTGCAGCAGTTTACACAATGGGCGCGAGATGTGGGAAAAGTCTTTGATAAACCTACGATAAAATCCTGCGTGTCCAAGAAATGAACGAATCTCTCTAACCGAAGTTGGAGAGGGTAAGTGACGCACAAGATCTACTTTAGATTTATCAACTTCTAACCCTTTTTCCGAAATAATATGACCTAACACTATCCCTTGCGTAACCATGAAATGGCACTTCTCCCAATTAAGCACCAAGTTCGTTTCAACGCATCTTTGTAAAATTGTTTCTAAATTGTTTAAGCATGCATCAAAATCACTCCCAAATACACTAAAGTCGTCCATGAATACTTCAATAATTTTTTCAATGTACTCGGAGAAAATTGAGAGCATGCAACGTTGAAATGTACCTGGTGCGTTACACAGTCCAAATGGCATGCGGCGATAGGCAAACGTTCCGAACGGGCACGTGAACGTTGTCTTTTCTTGATCTTCCTCCGCAATGCTAATTTGGTTGTAGCCGGAATATCCGTCGAGAAAACAATAAAATGCATGGCCGGCTAATCTTTCCAGCATTTGGTCGATGAATGGTAAGGGAAAATGATCCTTGCGGGTTGCGGCGTTGAGCTTCCGGTAATCAATGCACACTCGGTGTCCAGTGATCGTTCTTTGTGGCACAAGTTCATTTTCCAGATTCTCGACGACGGTGATTCCCGATTTCTTGGGTACTACCTGCACTGGGGAAACCCAACGGCTATCAGAAATAGGGTAAATAACTCCACAGTCCATGAGTTTAATTACCTCATTTTTTACCACCTCCATCATCGGAGGGTGGAGCCGACGTTGCGCTTCTCGCGTAGGCTTGGTGCCTTCTTCAAGGAAAATCCTATGCACACATGTTGCTGGATTTATTCCCTTGATGTCCGCAAGTGTCCAGCCTATTGCAGGTTTGTATCGTTTGAGCACACTCACGAGCTTCTCCTCCTGTTCCTCTTCTAGCGCGGACGAAATAATGACCGGTAAAGTTTCATTCTCGCCCAAGTACGCATACTTCAGATGGTCCGGTAGTAGCTTGAGTTCTAAAACTGGAGCTTCTACGATGGAAGGAACCATTTTATTAGTACCAAAAGTAATTGGTAAAGGAGGAGAAAAGCTTACTTTTCGTGGTGCGGCATTTAGGGCCATGGCCATGTCTTGAATTTGAGGCGTCAGCTCTAGTAAAGCCTCGAGAAGGCCGTCATGCCCAAGTTGAATGGCCATGACGAGTTCATCCTCATTGATGGTGTCGAGGTAGCCTTGTGCTAAGGTATCCACAGGATCGTATGTCGAAATGGCAGCTACGCTCGACATTGGAAACTTCATCCCGTCCAGGATGTTGAACTCGATTCTTTCTCCATCAATCTCCATGGAGAAAGTGCCTTGAAACACATCAATCTTCGTTCTCGCAGTCCGCATGAAAGGTCGCCCAAGCAGTAGCGGCGTGGTGTTCAGTGGACTCTCTTCCATGTCAACTATATAGAAATCCGCTGGAAAAATCAGTTTGTTGACCTGCACAAGAACGTCTTCTACGTATCCCCTCGGATACTTGTGTGTGCGATCGGCTAATTGGATGACAACACCATCTTTCTTGAGATCTCCAAGCTCCATCGATTCGAATAGATAGTAAGGCATGACATTGATGGAAGCTCCGAGATCAAGCATCACGTCTTCAAAGTGGGTGTCACCGATTACGCAAGGAACTGCAAAGCTCCCTGGGTCCTTCAGTTTTGGGGGTAGCCGACGCTGCAAAACCGCCGAAACGGTTGCGTTCACCTTCACAACCTCCTTCTCTCGAGTTTGCCTCCTCTGTGTGCATAATTCTTTCAGAAACTTTGCGTATATCGGCACCTGTTTTATGCACTCGATCAAGGGCAAATTCACTTGCACCTTTCGGAAGATGTCCAAAATATCTTCATATTGGGCATCCTTCTTCTTTGATTTATTTAATCTGCTAGGGAAAGGTGCAACAGCAAACGGAGAATTAGTAATAACCGTATTTGAAGGAATATGGTTTTTACCTTTGATTGGGGTAGGATGTGGAGGTGATTGTGCCTTGGTGACATTAGGCGTCACCTTCTTTTTCTCGGCCTCTTGAATTGCCGGATCGATCTCATCTTCTTCTTCGTTGGTGATGTCCTCAATGGTGACTTCATCAAGATGAGATCGCTTGGTCTTTGGTTCCTCAAGTATCTTCCCACTCCTTGTGACTATAGCATTCACGTTTCTTTGATTAGGAGTGGTTTGAGGTGGAAGCCGACCGGTTTCCTTGATTTGGCCCATGAAATCAACAAGCTGGCCAAGCTGCTTCTTCACTTCGGTGATGTCGCGGCCATGTGAGTCAAGTGTCTCCTTTGTCTTCGATTGTCTGTCGAGGAGAACTTGTGTGGAGGCCGAAAGTTGCGACAACATCTTGTCGTAATCCGGGTTGGTGAAGGATTGCGAAGACGAACCATGCTGCATCTGTGGCCTTGGTTGAAATGGAGGGCGTTGGTAGCTTTGTTGAGGTGCTGGAGGGTTCAAAGTTCCCTCGTTGCTGCTCCATCTAAAACCCGGATGATCACGGTTGACATAGTTGTTATAATTGTTATACCGTTGTCCTCCCTGATATCCGCCGATGGCGTTAGCATGCTCCAGCTCGCTTGCTTGTTCCGGCACTTGAGGGCACTGGTCATTGTGGTGACCTTGTGTTTGACATATGCCACAAACAGGCCGTTGAGTTGCCTTTGCTCTTGTCGTCTCAAGTTCTAAAACCTTCTCTAGCATATGAGCTAGTTTGTCGTATTTTTCGTCTGCGTCGGTTGTAGAACTCGCTTCACCGACTGCTCGTCTGTTGGACATTCCGTATTGTGCATCATTATTCGCCCGATTTTCTTGAAGTCCATGAATGCACCGGTTTCGGTTAAGTCCATGAATGCACCGGTGGCTGCTGCATCCAGCAATTCCCTATCAATCGGCTTGAGACCATCGTAAAAGTAATTCATGAGATTGGTCTCGGAAAATCCATGCGATGGGCAAGTGGCACACAAAACTTTGAATCGGTCGTAGTATTGGCCGAAGGTCTCGTCCGATTTCTGTGTGATGCCAGTGATTTGCTTTCTCAAGACGGTGATCTTTGAGGCCGGGAAGTACTTTGCTAGGAACATATCCGCAAGTTGCTTCCATGAGGTAATATGGTTCGGCGGTAGTTCCATTAGCCAAGACTCGGCCCTGTCGACTAGGGTGAATGGAAATGCCTTCAGCTTGAAGAGCTCCGTATCCGCATCAGATGGCTTCATGCTGTTACAAACAAATTGGAATTGTTTGAGATGCTTGTTTGGATCTTCATTGGAAAGTCCGTGAAAAATGGGTAGTCGGTGGAGGAAGCCACTCTTTAGCTCGATATCCTTCATGTTTTCCTCCGGTTGTGGAAAAGCAATGCTCGAAGGCCCGCTGCTCCATTCTGTTGAGCAGGTGCGCTGACGAAGAGATTGTCCTGCATTGGCCATGTTGACTTGCTGTGCTTCTACTTCTGAATTGTGGTCGGTTGATGAATGTGAAGACTTGGAAACTTCCTCGATGATGGGATGATCCAGGATGTCAGTTTGAGCTCTAAGTCTCGCTATTCTCTCTGCGATCTCCTCAAACTTTGTTCTAGATGGTTCAGGATTCCGATCGGACATTCATTAGCCTGAGCATCCACCAAAGACCAAGTGTTAGTATCAACAAATAATTTGAGATGAATATAGAAATACTAACCAAAATCGTAAGGCGTATTTAGAAAACAAAGCAATAATAAATAGTAAAACTATCAAAACATACTATAAATACTCACAAATACTTAAAAACTACTAAAACACACAAAATTTATAATAGTTAAGACACTAGGTGTAATTTACTAAGTAATGCAAATGAATTAATCAATTTTAGGGCTATGCAAAAGAATGTAATAAACTAAGACACATGTTTTCTGCAAATTAACACTATATAATGCTAAACCCAAGAATTTAGTTAGAACATATATAAACAAAGTTCAAATACAAGCAAACAATAATTCACATTGAATTTATGCACCACACATTTTTTTTTCAATAAAATGCATTAAACAACAATCCTACGTGAAAGATGGAGTGCATGCATAAGAGAAAACGTTAGAACCTGCAGAAAACACACGAGTTACGTGCTAAAAAAAATGAATGCAAAGAATGACCTCTTCTTCGATCTTATGTCCCTAACTTCACTTAGGTTAGGGTACTCGGTAGTGAAATCCGAGTATCATAAAGCCTAAAAAGAGGTTATGCAAGCTAAGTAACGGTTGTTAGTCCTTTACAGTTTTTAATGCACATATAAACACAAAAATTTGACTAAGTTTTATTTATTTCCTTTGGCCCCGATGGTACGTGGTGCAGAGGCTCTCGACTGTGCAATGGGTCTCGTTCATCCGAAGATGAAGTCTGATTCCAGGAGGTCTAAGCATGCTTAATCCGATATACCATCTATTTAAAGGATTATGTCGTATTTATCAAGTTCGTATTTATCCGTATTCGTATGCACTTATGATTTACAGAGTACGCGAAATGATCATTCGGTAAATTTCTTGGATGTGCGGCCCGCGCGAAAATATATACCGACTACAATTCAGCTTAGTTACGTTTAGAAATGGTTAGTAGGAATAGAGATAACGCGAGAGGTAAGGACTAATATTTAGAACAACCCGAGGCTTACTCGTAAGAGTATATACTCCAATGTTGTTCCTAGAGACACCCCGAGGCTAACCAGTTACGGTATATACTCCAATGGTGTTCTATTGCTTAGATCCGAAACCCGGCACCAATCATAAACCCATTCACCATATCCAACAATCAGCCAAATTTGTGAGATAGTATATAATCTCAAGTTCTTAGTAAACTCCGCCCACAACCTCGTGCCCATAACTTCACTTAGGTTATGGCGTGTGGTGATAAAATCCACACATCACGAGGGGTTAAGGAGATAAACCAGAAAAAGAGGCACCACCTATTCCAAAGAACGAAATCTTATAACCAATACTCGTGCACAATGTAAATCAATTTAAGTACGTCTACGTTTTGATTGCGCCTATGATTTAAAAGGAATACACGACTTAGTTATTGAATAAATCTCTTGTCCGTGCGGCCCGCGCGAAAATGTATACCAACTATCGTTAATCCTCGTAATTGTTGGAAATGACCAGTTGGGATAGATGTAACGCGAGAGGTGAGAACTAATTTCTGGGAACAACCTGAGGCTAACTCGTGAGAGTATATACTCCAATGTTGTTCTTAGAAACACCCCGACGCTTACTCGTAAGAGTATATACTCCAATGGTGTTCTGTTTTCTTAGTTCAAAACCCGTCACCCTTCATAACCCTTCTAGACATCATAACCAAATCTTACTCGAATTCACAAGATAGTATACAATCTCAAGTGTTTGTAAACTCCGCCCACAACCTCGTGCCCATAACTTCACTTAGGTTATGGCGTGTGGTGATGAAATCCACACATCACGAAGGGTTAAGGAGATAGACAAACAAAAGAGGCACCACCTATTCCATAGAGATTTATTTAATAACTAAGTACTAGTACTCAAATTAAATCAAAGACTATCCTTTAACATGAAAATAAATTATGCAAGTGTAAAAACTAAGTATAAATAAATTCGTCTAAGTAAAAGTATGCATTGTAAACATGTATGTAAATTTCTTTAAGTATAAACAAGAATGAACAAGTATGTACTTCGAAAATTTAGACATGCTTTTAATCACAAATGTACAACGAAATCATACAAAAACATTCTAACTCCCCGGCAACGGCGCCAAAAATTGATACGCGCAAAACATGCATTCACGTTAACTTAAAAACACAGATTACGCGCATTGCAATTTAAACCCTTCTTTTGTCATTTGTAATATTGGCGAGTAGGGATCGTTCTTTATCCGGGGAATTAAGGGCGCATGCATGGTTTCGTTAATAAGCGGAAATGTAAATGTTTGGGGGGATTGGAAGTTGGTTGTTTAATCTACGAAATTAAAGTACAAAAACATGCAAACACAACTAAAACTCTTAGGCATCTAACATGTTTTACTCATAGACAAGTTTCAACAATCAAGAAACTTAAAGTCTAATTATGCTTGCTAAAAATAAGAAGTTACACTACTAATTACATGTGATCATCTCATCTTATTAGCCTACCCTTTTCATGCATCAAACCTTTTTGTAAGTTACGAAATTCATAACTTCTAACTAAATACACATGCTTAATAATTGAGTAGGAATGCAACTTAGCGTATAAACATCCTAAACAACATACGATCATCGAAACATGCGAAAGAGAGGGTCTTAGCGTATTTTCTAACACATGCATTCGAAGCTTTAAGATTGTATCAAACATGCATAAAAGGCTAGAAATCATAAACACATGCATATTACAAATCTGTTTAAGAGCATAAAACACAAATCTAAACTTGTTCTTCATTTGATACATAAATGTATTCCAATACATCAAGAGGTTCAAATACAAAACAAAAGAAATGAAAGTGAAGATCATGGTTACACTTTTTGTCTTGAATGCTAGATGATCTACGGTGGAGATGGCTTTCCTTCACAAGGGACTTAGCGTATTGTGAAGGATGGAGGATGCTTTGCTTCGGCTTGGATGGAGGAGAACCCTAGAACCTTGCTTCGGCTTGGAATGGAGGAGATGTGCTTCGGCTTGTAAGAGAACCTTCAAGTGTTTATGGTGGAAGAGTATTTGTGTAGAGCTTTGGCTAGTAATTTGAGTGATGGTTTAATTATGTTCAGCCTCCTTGGTATTTATAGGCAAGGAATGCTTGCCTTCTCTCTTCCACCTTGCCTCCCTCCATTTAATGCAAGCAAGAGTCACCATGCAAGTCATCCCCTTAGTCACCAAGTGTGATCATCATTTGTGAACCCTAAGCAAGAGTCACCATGCAAGTCACCATTTATAAACCCTAAGCAAGAGTCACCATGGCAAGTCATCTTTTGTGATGATCACAAAGCTTAGTCACTAAAATGAGTCACAAAGCTTGATATTGTTGACTTTTCAACTTCACCAAAAGGCTTCCATGCCAAAATTAATGGGCTTGGGCTGGTTTTTGGGCCAAAACAAACTTTGAGAAATGGGCCCATAATTTGCTTTTTGGGCCGGCCCATTTTCGGAGGTCCAAAATCGCAAAAATCGCAAAATCGCCGAAATTCCTCCGAATTGCGTCGTTATTAATCTCCACCGTAAATATATTCAAAATAACAAATTAAATAAGGAAAACATAAAAACTAAGATAATAACATAGCTAAACGTAAGGGGAAATGCGTTAAGAAACGAGCATAAAATGCGTATATCACTGGACACCGAGTGTGCATTGATTACCGGAAGCTCAACGCCGCAACCCGCAAGGATCATTTTCCCTTACCATTCATCGACCAAATGCTGGAAAGATTAGCCGGCCATGCATTTTATTGTTTTCTCGACGGATACTCCGGCTACAACCAAATTAGCATTGCGGAGGAAGATCAAGAAAAGACAACGTTCACATGCCCTTTCGGAACGTTTGCATACCGCCGAATGCCATTTGGACTGTGTAATGCACCAGGTACATTTCAACGTTGCATGCTCTCAATTTTCTCCGAGTACATTGAAAAAATTATTGAAGTATTCATGGACGACTTTAGTGTATTTGGGAGTGATTTCGATGCATGCTTAAACAATTTAGAAACAATTTTACAAAGATGCGTTGAAACGAACTTGGTGCTTAATTGGGAGAAGTGCCATTTCATGGTTACGCAAGGGATAGTGTTAGGTCATATTATTTCGGAAAAAGGGTTAGAAGTTGATAAATCTAAAGTAGATCTTGTGCGTCACTTACCCTCTCCAACTTCGGTTAGAGAGATTCGTTCATTTCTTGGACACGCAGGATTTTATCGTAGGTTTATCAAAGACTTTTCCCACATCTCGCGCCCGTAGTGTAAATTGCTGCAAAAGGAGACCCCGTTCGTCTTTGATGAAGAATGCAACGCTGCCTTCAACAAATTGAAGGAGCTTCTCACGAGCGCTCCTATTTTATGCAGCCCTGATTGGTCTCTGCCATTCGAACTCATGTGCGACGCCTCGGATTATGCCGTAGGAGCCGTCTTGGGTCAGCGGAAGGACAAGAAGCCTTGCGTAATCTATTACGCCTCTCGGACGCTTGATGAAGCGCAAAGAAATTATACTACCACCGAGAAGGAGTTTCTTGCCGTGGTTTTTGCTTTAGATAAATTTCGATCTTATTTACTTCAAACTAAAGTAACTGTGTTTACCGATCATGCAGCTTTGAAGTATCTAATGCTCAAGAAGGACGCAAAACCACGACTTATCAGATGGATACTTCTACTCCAAGAATTCAACATCGAAATCAAGGACAAGAAGGGAGTAGAAAACGTCGTCGCTGACCACCTATCACGTTTGATAGGTGACCATGAGCCTGTCGAGATTGAAGAAACTTTTCCGGATGAAAAACTCTTCGGAATTGAGATTTGGAATGCCACGCGTTCTAATCAGCGATGGAGGAAGTCACTTTTGCAACCGCACGGTGGAAGCACTAATGAGGAAGTATGGCGTAAAACACAAGGTTTCCACACCATACCACCCTCAAACTAATGGAATGGCTGAAGTTTCCAACCGTGAGATCAAGAAGATTTTGGAGCGAACCGTCCGCCCAAACCGGTAAGATTGGAGTCAATGCTTAGACGATGCATTATGGGCTTACAGGACTACCTACAAGACCCCCATTGGTATGTCACCTTTCCGATTAATTTATGGGAAGGCGTGCCATCTTCCGGTTGAATTGGAGCACAAGGCATGGTGTGCCGTGAAGAAATTCAACATCGATCGAGATGCCGCAGGCTTGCATCGGAAGCTACAACTATGTGAACTAGAAGAAATCAGAAATGATGCTTTCGACAATGCGTGGATTTATAAAGAGAAGACGAAAAAGATCCACGATCAGATGATTCGCGGGAAGAGTTTTGAACCTGGGCAGAAAGTATTGCTTTTCAATTCAAGACTTAAGCTCTTTACGGGAAAGCTTCGCTCTCGATGGATGGGGCCATTCATAGTTTCTCAAGTTCTACCTCATGGAGCAGTTCTCATTCGATCTATCGACAAAGGTAGTGAGTTCAAAGTAAATGGCCATCGCTTGAAGCCATATTTTGAGGCATTTGCGGAGCACACCGTGGAGGAGATGCAACTCCAAGAACCGGCCATTTCAAAAACAAAATGATGCATCACGTCCAAAGCTAACGACGTAAAACGAGCGCTCATTGGGAGGCAACCCAATAGGGAGACAACAGATTTGATTTCTTCTCCCCTTTTAATTAATTTAATGGCTTTTGCATTTTAAATTAGAATTTTCGTAGATCCTATACTCCATGTTTAATTCTATACTTTTACTTTAGTACATTGAGGGCAATGTAGAGTTTAAGTGCGGGGGAAGGGTTTACAATTTAATTGTGTCTAAATTAGTGTTTTTCAGAGTCTTTAGGATGCCCTTAACTAGTCAATGATGAAATTAGACCGATACGAACACATTTGGCGTATGAATCACATGCATCGAATTCTTGTGCTAATTGAGATATTCTATATGTTTTTAACATGTAGTAGATATGAATTGCAAAACATGGTACAGAAATCGCATGCTTGAATAAGTTTTTGATATACGCATTTTATGCTCGTTTCTTAACGCATTTCCCTTTACGTTTAGCTATGTTATTATCTTAGTTTTTATGTTTTCCTTATTTAATTTGTTATTTTGACTATGTGATTCATATAGTTTTTATGTTTTCCTTAGTTTAAATTGCGCCAAATGTGTTCGTATCGGTCTAATTTCATCATTGACTAGTTAAGGGCATCCTAAAGACTCTGAAAAACACTAATTTAGACACAATTAAATTGTAAACCCTTCCCCCACACTTAAACTCTACACAATTTGTTATACGGTGGAGATTAATAACGGCGCAATTTGGAGGAATTTCGGCGATTTTGCGATTTTTGCGATTTTGGACCTCCGAAAATGGGCCGGCCCAAAAAGCAAATTATGGGCCGATTTCTCAAATCTTGTTTCGGCCCATTATCAAGCCCAAACCCATTCATTTTGGCATGGAAGCCTTTTGGTGAAGTTGAAAAGTCAACAATATCAAGCTTTGTGACTCATTTTAGTGACTAAGCTTTGTGATCATCACAAAAGATGACTTGCCATGTGACTTGCCATGGTGACTCTTGCTTAGGGTTTATAAATGGTGACTTGCATGGTGACTCCTGCTTAGGGTTCACAAATGATGATCACAAAAGGTGACTAAGGGAGTGACTTGCCATATTGATCATTACTTGCATTAAATGGAGGGAGGCAAGGTGGAAGAGAGAAGGCAACATCCCTTGCCTATATAAGAGAGGAGGCTGGCCATATATTATGCATCTCTCATTTTACAAGCAAAAACTCTACACAAATACTCCTCCACCATAAACACTTCAAGGATTCTCAAGCAAAGCCGAAGCACATCTTCTCCATCCAAGCCGAAGCAATCCTCCTCCATCCAACACAATACGCTAAGTCCCTTGTGAAGGAAATCCATCTCCACCGTAGATCATCAAGCATTCAAGACAAAAAGTGTAACCATGATCTTCACTTTCATTTCTTTTGCTTTGTATTTGAACCTTTTGATGTATTGGAATACATTTATGTATCAAATGATGAACAAGTTTAGATTTGTGTTTTATGTGTTTAAACCGATTCATAAGTTGCATGTGTTTATGATTTCTAGCCTTTTATGCATGTTTGATACAATCTTAAAGCTTCGTAAGCATGTGTTAGAAAATACGCTAAGTCCCTCTCTTTCGCATGTTTCGATGATCGTATGTTGTTTAGGATGTTTATACGCTAAGTTGCATTCCTACTCAATTATTAAGCATGTATATTTAGTTAGAAGTTATGAATTTCGTAACTTACAAAAAGGTTTGATGCATGAAAAGGGTAGGCTAATAAGATGAGATGATCACATGTAATTAGTAGTGTAACTTCTTATTTTTAGCAAGCATAATTAAACTTTAAGTTTCTTGATTGTTGAAACTTGTCTATGAGTAAAACATGTTAGATGCCTAAGAGTTTTAGTTGTGTTTGCATGTTTTTGTACTTTAATTTCGTAGATTAAACAACCAACTTCCAATCCCCCCAAACATTTACATTTCCGCTTATTAACGAAACCATGCATGCGCCCTTAATTCCCCGGATAAAGAACGATCCCTACTCGCCAATATTACAAATGACAAAAGAAGGGTTTAAATTGCAATGCGCGTAATCTGTGTTTTTAAGTTAACGTGAATGCATGTTTTGCGCGTATCAATTTTTGGCGCCGTTGCCGGGGAGTTAGAATGTTTTTGTATGATTTCGTTGTACATTTGTGATTAAAAGCATGTCTAAATTTTCGAAGTACATACTTGTTCATTCTGGTTTATACTTAAAGAAATTTACATACATGTTTACAATGCATACTTTTACTTAGACGAATTTTTTTATACTTAGTTTTTACACTTGCATAATTTATTTTCATGTTAAAGGATAGTCTTTGATTTAATTTGAGTACTAGCACTTAGTTATTAAATAAATCTCTATGGAATAGGTGGTGCCTCTTTTGTTTGTCTATCTCCTTAACCCTTCGTGATGTGTGGATTTTATCACCACACGCCATAACCTAAGTGAAGTTATGGGCACGAGGTTGTGGGCGGAGTTTACAAACACTTGAGATTGTATACTATCTTGTGAATTCGAGTAAGAGTTGGTTATGATGTCTAGAAGGGTTATGAATGGTGACGGGTTTTGAACTAAGAAAACAGAACACCATTGGAGTATATACTCTTACGAGTAAGCCTCGGGGTGTTTCTAAGAACAACAATGGAGTATATACTCTTACGAGTTAGCCTCAGGTTGTTCCCAGAAATTAGTTCTCACCTCTCGCGTTACATCTATCCCAACTGGTCATTTCCAACAATTACGATGATTAACGATAGTTGGTATACATTTTCGCGCGGGCCGCACGGACAAGAGATTTATTCAATAACTAAGTCGTGTATTCCTTTTAAATCATAGGCGCAATCAAAACGTAGACGTACTTAAATTGATTTACATTGTGCACGAGTATTGGTTATACGGTTTCGTTCTTTGGAATAGGTGGTGCCTCTTTTTCTGGTTTATCTCCTTAACCCCTCGTGATGTGTGAATTTTATCACCACACGCCATAACCTAAGTGAAGTTATGGGCACGAGGTTGTGGGCGGAGTTTACTAAGAACTTGAGATTATATACTATCTCACAAATTTGGCTGATTGTTGGATATGGTGAATGGGTTTATGATTGGTGCCGGGTTTCGGATCTAAGCAATAGAACACCATTGGAGTATATACCGTAACTGGTTAGCCTCAGGGTGTCTCTAGGAACAACATTGGAGTATATACTCTTACGAGTAAGCCTAGGGTTGTTCTAAATATTAGTCCTTACCTCTCGCGTTATCTCTATTCCTACTAACCATTTCTAAACGTAACTAAGCTGAATTGTAGTCGGTATATATTTTCGCGCGGGCCGCACGTCCAAGAAATTTACCGAATGATCATTTCGCGTACTCTCTGTAAATCATAAGTGCATACGAATACGGATAAATACGAACTTGATAAATACGACATAATCCTTTAAATAGATGGTATATCGGATTATGCATGCTTAGACCTCCTGGAATCAGACTTCATCTTCGGATGAACGAGACCCATTGCACAGTCGAGAGCCTCTGCACCACGTACCATCGGGGCCAAAGGAAATAAATAAAACTTAGTCAAATTTTTGTGTTTGTTTGTGCATTAAAAACTGTAAAGGACTAACTAACGTTACTTAGCTTGCATAACCTCTCTTAGGCTTTATGATACTCGGATTTCACTACCGAGTACCCTAACCTAAGTGAAGTTAGGGACATAAGATCGAAGAAGAGGTCATTCTTTGCATTCATTTTTTTTTAGCACGTAACTCGTGTGTTTTCTGCAGGTTCTAACGTTTTCTCTTATGCATGCACTCCATCTTTCACGTAGGATTGTTGTTTAATGCATTTTATTGAAAAAAAATGTGTGGTGCATAAATTCGATGTGAATTATTGTTTGCTTGTATTTGAACTTTGTTTATATATGTTCTAACTAAATTCTTGGGTTTAGCATTATATAGTTTTAATTTGCAGAAAACATGTGTCTTAGTCTATTACATTCTTTTGCATAGCCCATAAAATTGATTAAATCATTTGCATTACTTAGTAAATTACATTTAGTGTCTTAAGTATTATAACTTTTGTGTGTTATTAGTAGTTTTTAAGTATTTGTGAGTATTTATAGTATGCTTTGATAGTTTTACTATTTGTTATTGCTTTGTTTTCTAAATATGTCTTACGATTTTGGTTAGTATTCCTATATTCATCTCAAATTCTTTGTTGATACTAACACTTGGTCTTTGGTGGATGCTCAGGCTAATGAATGTCCGATCGGGATCCTGGACCATCTAGAACAAAGTTTGAGGAGATCGCAGAGAGAATAGCGAGACTTAAAGCTCAAACTGACATCCTGGATCATCCCATCATCGAGGAAGTTTCCGAGTCTTCACATTCATCAACCGACCATACTTTAGCCTCATCAACCGACCACAATTCAGAAGCAGAAGCACAACAAGTCAACATGGCCAATGCAGGACAATCTCTTCGCCAGCGCACCTGCTCAACCGAATGGAGCAGTGGGCCTTCGAGCATTGCTTTTCCACAACCGGAGGAAAACATGAAGGATATCGAGCTAAAGACTGGCTTCCTCCACCGACTACCCATTTTTCATGGACTTTCTAATGAAGATCCGAACAAGCATCTCAAACAATTCCAATTTGTTTGTAACAGCATGAAGCCATCTGATGCTGATACGGAGCTCTTCAAGCTGAAGGCATTTCCATTCACCCTAGTCGACAGGGCCGAGTCTTGGCTAATGGAACTACCGCCGAACCATATTACCTCATGGAAGCAACTTGCGGATATGTTCCTAGCGAAGTACTTCCCGGCCTCAAAGATCACCGTCTTGAGAAAGCAAATCACTGGCATCACACAGAAACCGGACGAGACCTTCGGCCAATACTACGACCGATTCAAAGTTTTGTGTGCCACTTGCCCCTCGCATGGATTTTCCGAGACCAATCTCATGAATTACTTTTACGATGGTCTCAAGCCGATTGATAGGGAATTGCTGGATGCAGCAGCCACCGGTGCATTCATGGACTTAACAGAAACCGAAGCTAGAGCTCTTCTAGAGAATCGGGCGAATAATGATGCACAATATGGAATGTCCAACAGACGAGCAGTCGGTGAAGCGAGTTCTACAACCGACGCAGACGAAAAATACGACAAACTAGCTCATATGCTAGAGAAGGTTTTAGAACTTGAGACGACAAGAGCAAAGGCAACTCAACGGCCTGTTTGTGGCATATGTCAAACACAAGGTCACCACAATGACCAGTGCTCTCAAGTGCCGGAACAAGCAAGCGAGCCGGAGCACGCTAACGCCATCGGCGGATATCAGGGAGGACAACGGTATAACAATTATAACAACTATGTCAACCGTGATCATCCGGGTTTTAGATGGAGCAGCAACGAGGGAACTTTGAACCCTCCAGCACCTCAACAAAGCTACCAACGCCCTCCATTTCAACCAAGGCCACCGATGCAGCATGGTTCGTCTTCGCAATCCTTCACCAACCCGGATTACGACAAGATGTTGTCGCAACTTTCGGCCTCCACACAAGTTCTCCTCGACGGACAATCGAAGACAAAGGAGACACTTGACTCACATGGCCGCGACATCACCGAAGTGAAGAAGCAGCTTGGCCAACTTGTTGATTTCATGGGCCAAATCAAGGAAACCGGTCGGCTTCCACCTCAAACCACTCCAAATCAAAGAAACGTGAATGCTATAGTCACAAGGAGTGGGAAGATACTTGAGGAACCAAAGACCAAGCGATCTCATCTTGATGAAGTCACCATTGAGGACATCACCAACGAAGAAGAAGATGAGATCGATCCGGGTACTCAAGAGGCCGAAAAACAGAAGGTGACGCCTAATGTCACCAAGGCACAATCACCTCCACAACCTACCCCAATCAAAGGTAAGAACCATATTCCTTCAAATACGGTTATTACTAATTCTCCGTTTGCTGTTGCACCTTTCCCTAGCAGATTATCAAAACCGAAGAAGAAGGACGCCCAATATGAAGATATTTTGGACATCTTCCGAAAGGTGCAAGTGAATTTGCCCTTGATCGAGTGCATAAAACAGGTGCCGATATACGCAAAGTTTCTGAAAGAATTATGCACACAGAGGAGGCAAACTCGAGAGAAGGAGGTTGTGAAGGTGAACGCAACCGTTTCGGCGGTTTTGCAGCGTCGGCTACCCCCAAAACTGAAGGACCCAGGGAGCTTTGCAGTTCCTTGCGTAATCGGTGACAACCACTTCAAAGACGTGATGCTTGATCTCGGAGCTTCCATCAACGTCATGCCTTACTATCTTTTCGAATCGATGGAGCTTGGAGATCTCAAGCAAGATGGTGTTGTCATCCAATTAGCCGATCGCACCCACAAGTATCCGAGGGGATACGTAGAAGACGTTCTCGTGCAAGTCAACAACTTTATATTCCCAGCCGATTTCTATATAGTTGACATGGAAGAGAGTCCACTAAACACCACGCCACTACTGCTTGGGCGACCTTTCATGCGGACTGCGAGAACGAAGATTGATGTGTTTCAAGGCACTTTCTCCATGGAGATTGATGGAGAAAGAATCGAGTTCAACATCCTGGACGGGATGAAGTTTCCAATGTCGAGCGTAGCTGCCATTTCGACATATGATCCCGTGGATACCTTAGCACAAGGCTACCTCGACACCATCAATGAGGATGAACTCGACATGGCCATTCAACTTGGGCATGACGACCTTCTCGAGGCCTTACTAGAGCTTGAACCTCGTATTCAAGACATGGCCATGGCCCTAAATGCGGCACCACGAAAAGTAAGCTTTTCTCCTCCTTTACCAATTACTTCTGGTACTAATAAAATGGTTCCTTCCATCGTAGAAGCTCCAGTTTTAGAACTCAAGCTACTACCGGACCATCTGAAGTATGCGTACTTGGGCGAGAATGACACTTTACCCGTCATTATTTCGTCCGCGCTAGAAGAGGAGCAGGAGGAGAAGCTCGTGAGTGTGCTCAAGAGGTACAAACCCGCAATAGGCTGGACACTCGCGGACATCAAGGGAATAAATCCAGCAACCTGTGTGCATAGGATTTTCCTTGAAGAAGGCACCAAACCTACGCGGGAAGCGCAACGTCGGCTCCACCCTCCGATGATGGAGGTGGTAAAAAAGGAGGTAATTAAACTCATGGACTGTGGAGTTATTTACCCTATTTCTGATAGCCGTTGGGTTTCCCCAGTGCAGGTTGTACCTAAGAAATCGGGAATCACCGTCGTCGAGAATCTGGAAAATGAACTTGTGCCACAACGGACGATCACTGGACACCGAGTGTGCATTGATTACCGGAAGCTAAGCGCTGCAACCCGCAAGGATCATTTTCCCTTACCATTCATCGACCAAATGCTGGAAAGATTAGCCGGCCATGCATTTTATTGTTTTCTCGACGGATATTCCGGCTACAACCAAATTAGCATTGCGGAGGAGGATCAAGAAAAGACAACGTTCACGTGCCCTTTCGGAACGTTTGCCTATCGCCGCATGCCATTTGGACTGTGTAACGCACCAGGTACATTTCAACGTTGCATGCTCTCAATTTTCTCCGAGTACATTGAAAAAATTATTGAAGTATTCATGGACGACTTTAGTGTATTTGGGAGTGATTTTGATGCATGCTTAAACAATTTAGAAACAATTTTACAAAGATGCGTTGAAACGAACTTGGTGCTTAATTGGGAGAAGTGCCATTTTATGGTTACGCAAGGGATAGTGTTAGGTCATATTATTTCGGAAAAAGGGTTAGAAGTTGATAAATCTAAAGTAGATCTTGTGCGTCACTTACCCTCTCCAACTTCGGTTAGAGAGATTCGTTCATTTCTTGGACACGCAGGATTTTATCGCAGGTTTATCAAAGACTTTTCCCACATCTCGCGCCCTTTGTGTAAACTGCTGCAAAAGGAGACCCCGTTCGTCTTTGATGAAGAATGCAACGCTGCCTTCAACAAGTTGAAGGAGCTTCTCACGAGCGCTCCTATTTTATGCAGCCCTGATTGGTCTCTGCCATTCGAACTCATGTGCGACGCCTCGGATTATGCCGTAGGAGCCGTCTTGGGTCAGCGGAAGGACAAGAAGCCTTGCGTAATCTATTACGCCTCTCGGACGCTTGATGAAGCGCAAAGAAATTATACTACCACCGAGAAGGAGTTTCTTGCCGTGGTTTTTGCTTTAGATAAATTTCGATCTTATTTACTTCAAACTAAAGTAACTGTGTTTACCGATCATGCAGCTTTGAAGTATCTAATGCTCAAGAAGGACGCAAAACCACGACTTATCAGATGGATACTTCTACTCCAAGAATTCAACATCGAAATCAAGGACAAGAAGGGAGTAGAAAACGTCGTCGCTGACCACCTATCACGTTTGATAGGTGACCATGAGCCTGTCGAGATTGAAGAAACTTTTCCGGATGAAAAACTCTTCGGAATTGAGGTAACTACTTCGGAAACTCCTTGGTATGCAGATATCGTAAATTACTTAGTTACCGGTGAGTTTCCGTCTACCATGCATAAATTTCAACGTGACAAACTTAAGCATAATGCTAGAACCTTTATCTGGGATGAGCCTTATTTGTGGAAACAATGCTCCGATTTAGTAATTAGGAGATGTATCCCGGATAGTGAGTTTAAGCCCATTCTAGACTTTTGTCACAATGAAGCATGTGTGGGACACTTTGGTTCTAGGAGGACAGCCCTTAAGATTTTAGATTGCGGTTTCTTTTGGCCTAGTTTATTTCGCGATGCTCATGCATATTGTGCTGCATGTGATAAGTGCCAGAGATTCGGTAATTTAGGCCCTAGAGATCAAATGCCACAACACTACATATTTAATGTTGAAATTTTTGATGTGTGGGGTATTGATTTTATGGGACCATTTCCTCCCTCCAATGGTTTTACTTATATCTTACTCGCAGTAGATTATGTTTCTAAATGGGTGAAGGCAAAGGCCACCCGTACTAATGATTCGCGAGTTGTTGCAGATTTCCTACGAACTAACATTTTCAGTAGATTTGGAATGCCACGCGTTCTAATCAGCGATGGAGGAAGTCACTTTTGCAACCGCACGGTGGAAGCACTAATGAGGAAGTATGGCGTAAAACACAAGGTTTCCACACCATACCACCCTCAAACCAATGGAATGGCTGAAGTTTCCAACCGTGAGATCAAGAAGATTTTGGAGCGAACCGTCCGTCCAAACCGGAAAGATTGGAGTCAATGCTTAGACGATGCATTGTGGGCTTATAGGACTGCCTACAAGACCCCCATTGGTATGTCACCTTTCCGATTAATTTATGGAAAGGCATGCCATCTTCCGGTTGAATTGGAGCACAAGGCATGGTGGGCCGTGAAGAAATTCAACATCGATCGAGATGCCGCAGGCTTGCATCGGAAGCTACAACTTAATGAACTAGAAGAAATCAGAAATGATGCTTTCGACAATGCGTGGATTTACAAAGAGAAGACGAAAAAGATCCACGATCAGATGATTCGCGGGAAGAGTTTTGAACCTGGGCAGAAAGTATTACTTTTCAATTCAGGACTTAAGCTCTTTCCGGGAAAGCTTCGCTCTCGATGGATGGGGCCATTCGTAGTTTCTCAAGTTCTACCTCATGGAGCAATTCTCATTCGATCTATCGACAAAGGTAGTGAGTTCAAAGTAAATGGCCATCGCTTGAAGCCCTATTTTGAGGCATTTGCGGAGCACACCGTGGAGGAGATGCAACTCCAAGAACCGGCCATTTCAAAAACAAAATGATGCATCACGTCCAAAGCTAACGACGTAAAACGAGCGCTCATTGGGAGGCAACCCAATAGGGAGACAACAGATTTGTTTTCTTCTCCCCTTTTAATTAATTTAATGGTTTTTGCGTATTACATTAGAATTTTTCGTAGATCCTATACTCCATGTTTAATTCTATACTTTTACTTTAGTACATTGAGGGCAATGTAGAGTTTAAGTGTGGGGGAAAGGTTTACAATTTAATTGTGTCTAAATTAGTGTTTTTCAGAGTCTTTAGGACGCCCTTAACTAGTCGATGATGAAATTAGATCAACACGAACACATATGGCGTATGAATCACATGCATCGAATTCTTGTGCTAATTGAGATATTCTATATGTTTTTAACATGTAGTAGATATGAATTGCAAAACATGGTACAGAAATCGCATGCTTGAATAAGTTTTTAATCATATGAACCCTATGTGAGCTTTTGAGCTATCTGTTCTTTATTCGAGTGAATGTACATCCATTTCGTAGCTACTAGCTTATATATGCCTCATTTGATTGCTTGCCATAGATTTTAATGAATTAGAGAATGCTAGAACTTACTCATGTCAATTTGCAAAGCTTTTAAGTTGATACATACTTTGATTTCGGAAATGATTAAAGGCATTTAGGATTTTCCACCACATTGCCATATATCCATGTATCCCATTTGTACGCACAAGTTGCGACACCCCTAGATAAACCAATTGAGCCCACGTTAAGCTTTTCTTTCATCACCATATATACCTAAACACTTACCCTAGTATAGAATATCCTTACCCTTGTTCCGGAAACTTGGTGAGAATTTTTCGAAACTAGCACATAAGATTATGGTTTGGTAGGAAAGATTAAAAGAGTTAATGTGAGTAAGGGGAAAGACTTGTCCAAATAGCTAAAAAAGTATGAGATTGCCAAAAAGAAAAGAAAAAAAATTATATTTGAGAGAATGAAAAGAAAAAAATATTATTATTATCTCTCATGGCAATATGTTGTGTTCTAAAGTAGAAACCAATTGGATTAACGTCCCCCTTATTTGCGGATTTGGAGATTACGACAAATTGAAGGCCCAAAAATAGAACAAATATGGCCTTTGTCCTGTCCGAAAAGCTCAAAGGGTAGTTTAAATTGAAGTATACATGGTAACATTCGAGTGGAGATGGAGGACGAATATGGTGCTAGACTAAGTCGTTGGAACGTTTTTATCACCACATATCTAAATTTCGAATGCCTTAGCCTTAACCCCATTACAACCTCACTAAAAGTCCTTTATGATCCTTAAAATGAGTAGCTTTCAATTAGTAGAGTAAGTTGCATGAGTAAGCTTATGGTTTTGGTTCATTTGTGCAAGTAATTAACTTCATTCATGTGGTTTTCATTTCAATTCATATACACTTTAAGTGAACCCTTTTCATGAGTAAAAAAATATGATGAGTGCATCCTTGTGAGTTGATTAAACCTTTATTCAAAGCATGCACAGCTATAACATAACCATTGTTTTCTCTATGTCTTACTTGTTCATTACATAATTATATCGCAATTATCTCTTGAATTCGTTGAGCATACAAGTTGAAAATCATGTGAGACATCGCCATATACTTATGAAAATTCTGAGACAAATTTTAGCTAAGGGCTTAGTTGTGTTCTTTCTTTTGTTTTTCTTAGAGAGTCTTAGTTTAACTTAGTGTTTGCTAAGGGACTAGCAAAGTCTAAGTGTGGGGGAATTTGATATACGCATTTTATGCTCGTTTCTTAACGCATTTTCCTTTACGTTTAGCTATGTTATTATCTTAGTTTTTATGTTTTCCTTATTTAATTTGTTATTTTGAAGATATTTACGGTGGAGATTAATAACGACGCAATTCGGAGGAATTTCGGCGATTTTGCGATTTTTGCGATTTTGGACCTCCGAAAATGGGCCGAACCTAAAAGCAAATTATGGGCCGATTTCTCAACTCTTGTTTCGGCCCATTATCAAGCCCATGACCATTCAATTCGGCATAGAAGCCTTTTGGTGAAGTTGAAAAGTCAACAATATCAAGCTTGGTGACTTGCCATGGTGACTCTTGCTTGCATTAAATGAAAAGATGACTAAGGGAGTGACTTACCATGGTGACTCTTGCTTTGGGTTCACAAATGGTGACTTGCCATGGTGACTCTTGCTTAGGGTTTACAAATGATGATCACAAATGGTGACTTGCCATGGTGACTCTTGCTTGCATTTAATGAACAAGGCATGGTGGAAGAGAGAAGAGCAACATTCCTTGCCTATATAAGAGGGAGGCCAGCCTTGAAGAGCATCATCTCTCATTTTTACAAGCCAAAGCTCTACACAAATACTCTTCCACCATAAACATTCAAGGTTCACTTGCAAGGCCGAAGCTCTCATCCTCCATCCAAGCCGAAGCATTCAAGGTTCTCCTTCCAAGCCGAAGCTTTCATCCTCCATCCTTCACAATACGCTAAGTCCCTTGTGAAGGAAAGCCATCTCCACCGTAGATCATCTAGCATTCAAGACAAAAAGTGTAACCATGATCTTCACTTTCATTTCTTTTGTTTTGTATTTGAACCTCTTGATGTATTGGAATACATTTATGTATCAAATGAAGAACAAGTTTAGATTTGTGTTTTATGCTTTTAAACCGATTTGTAATATGCATGTGTTTATGATTTCTAGCCTTTTATGCATGTTTGATACAATCTTAAAGCTTCGAATGCATGTGTTAGAAAATACGCTAAGTCCCTCTCTTTCGCATGTTTCGATGATCGTATGTTGTTTAGGATGTTTATACGCTAAGTTGCATTCCTACTCAATTATTAAGCATGTGTATTTAGTTAGAAGTTATGAATTTCGTAACTTACAAAAAGGTTTGATGCATGAAAAGGGTAGGTTAATAAGATGAGATGATCACATGTAATTAGTAGTGTAACTTCTTATTTTTAGCAAGCATAATTAGACTTTAAGTTTCTTGATTGTTGAAACTTGTCTATGAGTAAAACATGTTAGTTGCCTAAGAGTTTTAGTTGTGTTTGCATGTTATGTACTTTAATTTCGTAGATTAAACAACCAACTTCCAATCCCCCCAAACATTTACATTTCCGCCTATTAACGAAACCATGCATGCGCCCTTAATTCCCCGGATAAAGAACGATCCCTACTCGCCAATATTACAAATGACAAAAGAAGGGTTTAAATTGCAATGCGCGTAATCTGTGTTTTTAAGTTAACGTGAATGCATGTTTTGCGCGTATCAATTGTTAACACTTGTCTATGAGTAAAACATGTTAGTTGCTTAAGAGTTTTAGTTGTGTTTGCATGTTTTTGCACTTTACTTTCGTAGATTAAACAACCAACTTCCAATCCCCCCGAACATTTACATTTCTGCCTATTTAAACGAAACCATGCATGCGCCCTTAATTCCCCGGATAAAGAACGATCCCTACTCGCCAATGCTATAATGATAAAAGAAGGGTTTTAAATTGCAATGCGCGCAATCTGTGTTTTTAGGGTCTACTTTGTGTTAATGTTAGAAGCATGTTTTGCGCGTATCAGACCAAAAGGGGTTTTTCTCTACAAATATATTCATCAACATGTATATGATTCAAATATAATTGGGGAACCATTTTGTTGCATTTAATAGCCAGCAAATCTCAATACGCTTAGAAAAGACTCAAAATAGTCCAAAAAGTAGATCGGGATCATATTGTGACGTTTCGTGTACTGAAACGAGATTTTCTTAACTAAGAGTTTCATACATATGTACTTGATCCAAATATATTTAGGGAACCATTTTGGTGCATTTATTATCCCTCAAATCTCAATACTCTCACAAAGAGTCAAATCAGCGTAAAGAGAGATATTGGGATGACATTGAGAGTTTTAGGGGATCAAAAACTATTGCTCTCACCAAAGAGTCAAAACAGTCCAAAATATAGATCGGGATGATGTTGTAACATTCCGTGGACCGAAACGAGTTTTGCTTAAAAAATATGTCCATCAACATGTATTGAAAGTTTTCGTGGACTGAAAGGAGATTTTCTCTACAAATATATTCATCGACCTGTATATGATTGAAATAATTAGGGAACAATTTTTTTGCATTTAATAGCCCGCAAATCTCAATACTCTTAGAAAAGACTCAAAACAGTCCAAAAAGTAGATCGGGATCATATTGTGACATTTCGTGGACCAAAACGAGTTTTTCTTAACAAAGAGTTTCATACATATGTACTTGATCCAAATATATTTAGGGAACCATTTTGGTGCATAACAAAGAGTTTGATCAACAAGTATTTGATCCGAATATATGTGGGGAACCATTTTGGTGCATTTAATATCCCTAAAATCTCAATAATCTCACAAAAGAGTCAAAATAGTGTAAAGAGAGATATTGGGATGATATTCAGAGTTGTCGGGGATCGAAAGGAGTTTTCCCCTACAAATATGTTCATGAATATGTATACGATCTAAATATATGTGGGGAACCATTTTTTTTGTATTTAATAGCCCACAAAACTTAATGCTCTCAGAAAAGACTCAAAACTGTCTATAGAGAGAAATCGGGATGATATAGTTAGATTTCGTGGACTGAAATGAGTTTCGCTTCACAAAGAGTTTCATCAACATGCATTTAATCCAAATATATGTAGGGAACTATTTTGGTGCATTTAATATCCCTCAAATTGATACACTCACAAAAGAGTCAAACTAGTCTAAAAAGTAGATCGGGATGATATTGTGACATTTCGTGGACCGAAACGGGTTTTTCTTAACCTTAAGTTTCATCAATAATACGCGCAAAACATGCATTTAACGTTAACACAAAGTAGACCCTAAAAACACAGTTCACACGTAAAGCAATTTAAAACCCTTATTTGTCCTTATAATATTGGCGAGTAGGGATCGTTCTATCCGGGGAATTAAAGGGCGTATGCATGGTTTCGTTAATAAGCGGAAATCTAAAGGTTTGGGGGGATTGGAAATTGGTTAATTAATCTACGAATTTAAAGTACATAACATGCAACCACAACAAGAACTCCTAGACTTCTAACATGTTTTACTCATAGACAAGTTTAACAATCAAGAACCCTTAAAGTCTAATTATGCTTACTAAAAATAAGAAGCTACACTACTAATTATAAGTGATCATCTCATCTTATTAACCTTACTCTTTTTCATGTCTCAATACTCTAAGTAAGCTACGAAATTTATAACTTCCAACTAAATATACATGCTTGATATTTGAGTAGGAATGCAACTTAGCGTCTAAACACCCTAAACAAAATACGATCATCGAAACATGCGAAAGAGAGGGACTTAGCGTATTATCTAACACATGCTTTTGAAGCTTTAAGATTGTATCAAACATGCATAAGGCTTGAAATCATAAACACATGCAATTTACGAAAAGGCTTAAGAACATATAACTCAAATTCAAACTTGTTCTTCATTAAATACATCAAAGTGATCCAATACAAAGCAAAAGACAAGAGATTGAAGATCATGGTTACACTTTTTGTCTTGAATGCTTGATGACTTCTTGAAGGTGGTTCTCATTCACAAGGGACTTAGCGTATTGTGAATGATCGATGGCTTCGGAGGATGGATTGCTTCGGCTAGTAAAGGACCCTTGAAGTGTTTATGGAGGAGAGGTATTTGTGTAGAGGTTTGGCCTGTAAAAATGGGAGATGATTTGTATTATGGCTGGCCTCCTTCTTATATATAGGCATAGGAATTGCCTACCTCTCTCTTCCACCTTGCCTTTTCATTAAATGCTAGCATTAATCACCAAGGCAAGTCACTCCCCTAGTCATCATTTGTGATAATCACAAGTAAGAGTCACCAAGCTAGTCACACCTTTAGTCACCATTGTGATGATCAAAAGCAAGAGTCACCAAGCCTTGTCACCCTTTGTGATGATCACAAAGCAAGAGTCACCAAGCCTAGTCACAAAGCATGACAACTTTGACTTTTCCTCTTGCCCAAGTGGCTTCCTTGCCAAAATTAATGGGCTTGGGCTGGTTTTTGGGCCAAAACAAACTTTGAGAAATGGGCTCACAAAATGCTTTTTGGGCCAGCCCATTCCCGGTGGTCCAAAATCACAAAAATCGCAAAATCGCCAAAATTCCTCCGAATTGTGCCGTTATCCATCTCCACCGTAAATAACCTCAAAATAACAAACTAAATAAGAAAAACATAAAAATTAAGATTATAACATAGCTAAACGTAAAGGGAAATGCGTTAAGAATCGAGCATAAAATGCGTATATCCAATTCCCCCACACTTAGATTTTGCTAGTCCCTTAGCAAACATTAAGTTAAACTAAGACTCTCTACGAATTTAAAACAAAAGAAAGAACACAACTAAGCCCTAAGCTAAAATTTGTCTCAGAATTTTAAGTGTATGGCGATGGCTCACATGATTTTCAACTTGTATGCTCAAACAATTCAAGAGATAATTGAGATATGATTATGTAATGAACAAGTAAGACATGGAGAAAACAATGGTTATGTTATAGCTGTGCATGCTTTGGATAAAGGTTTAATCAGCTCACAAGGATGCACTCAACATATTTTTCACTCATGAAAAGGGTTCACTTAAAGTGTATATGAATTTAAACGAAAACCTCATGAATGGAGTTAATTGCTTGCACAAATGAACCAAAACCATAAGCTTACTCATGCAACTTACTCTACTAATTGAAAGCTACTCATTTTAAGGATTATAAAGGACTTTTAGTGAGGTTGTAATGGGGTTAAGGCTAAGGCATTCGAAATGTAGATATGTGGTGATAAAAACGTTCCAACAACTTAGTCTAGCACCAAATTCGTCCTCCATCTCCACTCGAATGTTACCATGTATACTTCAATCTAAACTACCCTTTTGAGCTTTTCGGACAGGACAAAGGCCATATTTGTTCTATTTTTGGGCCTTCAATTTGTCGTAATCTCCAAATCCGCAAATAAGGGGGACATTAATCCAAAGGGTTTATGCTTAGAACACAACACATTGCCATGAGAGATATATATAATTTTTTTTTCTTTTCATTCTCTCAAATTGAAAAGTAATACTTTCTGCCCAACTTCAAAACTCTTCCCGCGAATCATCTTATCATGGATCTTTTTCGTCTTCTCTTTGTAAATCCACGCATTGTCGAAAGCATCATTTCTGATCTCTTCAAGTTCACAAAGTTGTAGCTTTCGATGCAAACCTGCTGCATCTCGATCGATGTTGAATTTCTTCACGGCACACCATGCCTTGTGCTCCAATTCAACCGAAAGATGGCACGATTTCCCATAAATTAATCGGAAAGGTGACATACCAATGGGGGTCTTGTAGGCAGTCCTGTAAGCCCACAATGCATCATCTAAGCACTGACTCCAATCTTTCCGGTTTGGGCGGACGGTTCGTTCCAAAATCTTCTTGATCTCACGGTTGGAAACTTCAGCCATTCCATTTGTTTGACGGTGGTATGGTGTGGAAACCTTGTGTTTTACGCCATACCTCCTCATCAATGCTTCCACCGTGCGGTTGCAAAAATGACTTCCTCCATCGCTAATTAGAACTCGTGGCATTCCAAATCTACTAAAAATGTTAGTTCGTAGGAAATTTGCAACAACTCGCGAATCATTAGTACGGGTGGCCTTTGCCTCCACCCATTTTGAAACATAATCTACTGCGAGTAAAATATACGTATAACCATTGGAGGGAGGAAATGGTCCCATGAAATCAATACCCCACACATCAAAAATTTCGACATTAAATATGTAATGTTGTGGCATCTGATCTCTAGGTCCTAAATTACCGAATCTCTGACACTTATCACATGCAGCACAAAATGCATGAGCATCGCGAAATAAACTAGGCCAAAAGAAACCGCAAACTAAAATCTTAAGGGCTGTCCTCCTTGAACCAAAATGTCCCCCGCATGCTTCATTGTGACAAAAGTCTAGAATAGGCTTAAATTCACTATTTGGGATACATCTCCTAATCACTAAATCGGAGCATTGTTTCCATAAATAAGGCTCATCCCAGATAAAAGTTCTAGCATTATGTTTAAGTTTGTCACGCTGAAATTTATGCATGGTAGATGGAAACTTACCGGTAACTAAGTAATTAACGATATCTGCATACCATGGAGTTTCCGAAACAGTTACCTCAATTCCGAAGATTTTTTCATCCTGAAAAGTTTCCTCAATATCAACAGTCGCATTCTCACCTATTAAGCGTGATAGGTGGTCAGCGACAACATTTTCTACTCCCTTCTTATCCTTGATTTCGATGTTGAATTCTTGGAGTAGAAGTATCCATCTAATAAGCCTTGGTTTTGCGTCCTTTTTTAGCATTAGGTACTTCAAAGCTGCATGATCAGTATACACAGTTACTTTAGTTTGAAGTAAATAAGACCGAAATTTATCTAAAGCAAAAACCTCTGCAAGAAACTCCTTCTCGGTGGTGGTATAATTTCTTTGAGCTTCATCAAGCGTCCGAGAGGCGTAATAAATTACAAAAGGCTTCTTGTCCTTCCACTGACCCAAAACAGCTCCTACGGCATAATCCGAGGCGTCGCACATGAGTTCAAAAGGTAGAGACCAATCAGGGCTGCTCAAAACAAGAGCGCTCGTGAGAAGTTCCTTCAACTTGTTGAAGGCAGCGTTGCATTCCTCGTCAAATACGAACGGAGTCTCCTTTTGCAGCAATTTACACAACGGGCGAGAGATGTGGGAAAAATCTATGATAAACCTTCGATAAAATCCTGCGTGTCCAAGAAAAGAACGTATCTCTCTAACCGAAGTTGGAGAGGGTAAGTGACGCACAAGATCTACTTTGGATTTATCAACTTCTAATCCTTTTTCAGAAATAATATGACCTAACACGATCCCTTGTGTAACCATGAAATGGCACTTCTCCCAATTAAGCACCAAGTTGGTTTCAACGCATCTTTGTAAAATAGTTTCTAAATTGTTTAAACATGCATCGAAATCACTCCCAAATACACTAAAATCGTCCATGAATACTTCAATAATTTTTTCAATGTAATCGGAAAAAATTGAGAGCATGCAACGTTGAAATGTACCTGGTGCATTACATAATCCAAATGGCATTCGGCGGTATGCAAACGTTCCGAAAGGGCATGTAAACGTTGTCTTTTCTTGATCTTCCTCCGCAATGCTAATTTGGTTGTAGCCGGAGTATCCGTCGAGAAAACAGTAAAATGCATGGCCGGCTAACCTTTCCAGCATTTGATCTATGAACGGTAATGGAAAATGATCCTTGCGAGTTGCGGCGTTGAGCCTCCTGTAATCAATGCACACACGATGTCCAGTGATTGTCCTTTATGGCACGAGTTCATTCTCCAAATTTTCGACGACGGTGATTCCAGATTTCTTAGGTACAACCTGCACAGGGGAAACCCAACGGCTATCAGAAATAGGGCAAATAACTCCACAGTCCATGAGTTTAATTACCTCCTTTTTTACCACCTCCATCATGGGAGGGTGGAGCCGACGTTGTGCTTCCCTTGTAGGCTTGGTGCCTTCTTCTAGGAAAATCCGATGCACACAGGTTGCTGGATTAATTCCCTTTATATCCGCAAGCGTCAAACCTATTGCGGTTTTGTACCTCTTGAGTACACTCACGAGTTTCTCCTCCTGCTCCTCCTCTAACGCAGACGAAATAATTACCGGCAAGGTTTCATGCTCGCCCAAGTGCGCATACTTTAGATGATCCAGTAATAGCTTGAGTTCTAAAACTGGAGCTTCTACGATGGAGGGAACAATTTTGTTAATACCAAAAGTAATTGGTAAAGGGGGGGAAAAACTTACTTTTCGTGGTGCGTTAGTTAGAACCATGGCCATTTCTTGAATTCGAGGCTTCAGCTCTATTAACGCCTCGAAAAGGGCGTCATCCCCGAGTTGGATGGCCATGTCGAGTTCATCATCATTGATGGTGTCAAGGTGGCCTTGTGCTAAGGTATCTACGAGATCATATGTTGAGATGGAAGCCACACTTGACATCGGAAATTTCATCCCGTCTAATATGTTGAACTCGATTCTTTCTCCATCAATCTCCATGGAGAAAGTTCCCCGATAAACATCTATCTTCGTTCTTGCAGTCCGCATAAAGGGTCGTCCAAGAAGCAATGGCGTGGTGTTCAAAGGACTCTCCTCCATGTCAACGATATAAAAATCCGCTGGAAAAATTAGGTTGTTGACTTGCACAAGAACGTCTTCTACGTATCCCCTTGGATACTTGTGTGTACGATCGGCTAGTTGGATGACAACACCGTCTTGCTTGAGATCCCCAAGCTCTATCGACTTGTAGAGGTAGTAAGGCATGACGTTGATGGAGGCTCCAAGATCAAGCATTACGTCATCGAAGTATTTGTCACCAATTACGCAGGGAACTGCAAAACTCCCTGGATCCTTGAGTTTCATCCACTTGCATCACTTGAGTTTCATCCACTTGCATTTTCGGCCAGATTTGGGCGTGTGGCAGTGCTGATGGATGAGGTGAACTCATGACTATGGCTGCACCTTTGAGTTGTTCGAGAAGGCTAGAGGTTGTACTTTGACCATCCGTTTGGGATGATGTTGTTGTTGGTGCATTCAGTCGAGAGTTAGGAGCTTCAGTATTGCATGTGTGTATGTGTGGCTCGAGTCTCCGTGTTAGCCGAGTGTGGGCTACGAGAGCTGAGTTCGAGTATGATGGTGTTGAGGCTCGTGATTTTGCGCGCGTTTGGCGCTAGCGATGCGGAGATGTATCAGATATTCCGAGTTTATTACTCGAGACGCAACATGAAGAACAATGTAGCAGCTTGTGTGTGCTGATGCCACATTCGTCGACTGGCGATGGCTAGGAGGCAGAGACTTGCCGAGATGTGTCAGCCATTTGAGATTTCCGGTTGGACGTGGCGTTTGCCGCTGTGATCTTGTGTGTGTTTGTACGCACTTCGGTTTGTGATACCAGTTGACAGGCCTTTGTGAACCGTTTGATGAATTTAGTACGTTTCCCTGTACTTTCGGAGACGATTTCAGTGGCAGGCTGTCATGGCTGTGTTTACCGGAGGTTGTCCATTTATGTGGTGTGCCTGTGTCCCAGTTCACCGATCGAGGTAATCAGCTACAACAGAGTGTTGGCGAGTGTTGCAGCGAGCATAGGGGACCAGATTACGGTTTGGTATCAGTTTATCCTCGGATTGGTGGGCGATCTTTGAGGATTATTCAGGCCTTGGAGGGCATATTGTGGACCTCGGTATTGCAGCTCCGGAGGATTCGGGACCAGCAGTTTCAGCTGTTTGAGATTGCATGCAGTACCAGTTTGTGGACCACTATGGTTTTGATGTTGCGTTACGTCGTTTTGAGGACAATGTTCTACTCCATAGTGCTGGAGTGAGTTTGGTTTGAGTTGAGTTGGTGTTTGACTCTGATTTTGTGGAATGTGTTACCACAGACTGTCAGGTTAGCGGAAATGGGTTGATTATTGCCCGAGTCCGATGGTTGAGTTATGTTGATGTGTATGAACTAAGTTGTGAATTGGCACGTTGTTTTGATTTGTATGTGGTTATAGGCGAGTTTATGTTGTACCGTATGGTTCGGCACCGCCTATAGTGTTGGTTTTTGTGTGTGTTGTGTTCCGTGTGGCGGAACCGTGTTTCAGATGTGTTACGTGTTGTGTACCCTATCTGTTCCTTATGTAGGAACATTTGGCGATTGTGTAGAGCCAGTTCAGATTTGTGATTTGTGGGTACAGGGATTTCAGTTCGGAGCTATCTCCTATTGTGGAGTTTGTTATCAGAGTTGTTCAGTCGATATTGTCGCTGGAGAGTTGAGCCGTATGCAGAGGCAGTGCTCCTATGTTAGCCGACAGACTTGGAAATTTCGAGGTCGAAATTTTTCTAAGGGGGGTGGATTTGTGACGACCCGGACCAGAATCAACAGTATGATCAGCTTGATTAATGAGTTACTGCATAGTCGCAGTTTGTCGATAGTTATTTGACTCGCCAGACTCGTTAACGACTAAATCATTGGCCGAGAATTGGAGCTGGGTCTCTTCTCGAGAGTCGTTGTACATGTGATTTCGAGTTCGTGGGCGGTTCCGGATTGTTATTTGGATGATCGAGGAATTAGTTATGAATATTTGAAGTTTCGACGGAAACGGATTTAAATGGCAGGTTTGTTCGCGACTAAATTACCGGACGAGAATTTGGTTTCGGCTTCTTCACGGAAGTTGTTCAGAATTTAATTTTGAGTTTGTGGGAACTTCCGGAGCATGATTTTGAGTTATGAAGAATTAGTTGCGAATATTTCCGTTTGTTGTTTGTTTAGTCGATTTAAATGTGTGTTTGGTTGAACAGTTGACTTTTTATCCGTTTGGCCGATGTGTTTGACTTTGGGTGATATTGGAAGTATATGTCGAGACGATTTTGTGGCCTCAAGAATTATCGGGGTCGGAATCACGACGAGAAAGTTACATAGGTTTGAAGTTCGTCGAAATGGATAATTATGGGTTTCCATTTTGGGAAAGAGTATAAATAGTAACCTGCCGTAAAAGGAAAGCTCATTTAATGAAGTTGACCGAGTTGACTGGGTCAACTCGGTGGAGGAGGAGAGGACTCGCGACGGCTCACGGTGCTTTCCGGCGTCGGATGCTTTTCCGGCCAGCCCACGGCGTGCCTCTGGTCCCATTCGAAGCGCCTTGATGTCCTTGACCCCGTGTCGGCCTCTTCTCGTGGTGGAGCTCACGGTGGAGAGAGAAATGTGGAACCAAAGTTTGGGAAATTTTGAGGTATTCGGGTTATTGGTTTCGGTCCAAATTGAGCTCAATCATGGACTGGGTTTTGTAGCCCTCCTCTCAAGGATTCTAACCATGTAAGTATGAAGTTCTAATTCGATTTGTGGATTGAGAATTTTGGGTTTGAAATTTGTGAACCAATTCGGTTTTACATGAAATTGACCTAGTTAGAGTGAGAATTGGACTTCGGTGCAGTTGACAAAGTTGCTCAGTGCATGATTTTGAGTGGAATAGGTGCAGCTCCGCCTTGAAATTCTCCGTCCGGCAGCGGCGCCGCCGTGGACGGCGATCAACGGTCAAATTTTGACTTTTTGGACTTTCGACAAGTCGCATGTCATTTGACTCGAAATCGCGCCCCGATCGCAGTGGGGAGGTTCGTTTCTTGATTTGAGCATCCGAATGTATAGCGAGGTATTGAGGTGTACACATACGGATTTTCGACGATTCGTCGACTTTGAATTTCGTGTTTCCGAGAACGGTGGTTTCTCGTGGTTTGATTTGTATTGTCGGATTATGACTTTGAATATTGGATATTGTGAATATTCAGGGGTTCGTGATCATTTGTTTAGCGAGGGACATTCCGCCGGATCACGGGTTAACACGATACGCGTTACGCCAGTCTGTGAGTGGACAATTTCTTTTCACGGAATTCTTGCGAGTCTTTTATATGATTTATGAACTTGAGCATGCGTATGAGATTTCGGATTACATGAGCATATGTTTTACGATTATACATATACGGATATACGTATACGAATATACACACACTTATATGTTGTTTCATGCATTTGCATCGAAATGTTTGTGATGTAGTTTACACAGAGTATAGTCGTGGTTACGTTGTTCTATCGATACACTTGCCTCTCGGCTGATCCCCGATGGTAGGCTTTATTCCCGGGGAGGCTGTGACTCCTGACCCGAGATCTTTACCGGGGGGAGGCAGATCTTTGACCTGAGGCCATTTCCGGCTAGAATCACGTGTGGGTCTGGGATCCCGTGATTCTGACTGTATTAGCACGGTGTGTGTCCATGAGTGACCCCGTGGGATTTTTACTTGCATGCTCAGTACACTGGAGGAGTGTGAGTTTTCCTCGTGTACTATGATGTCTTTATTTACTTAGACTCGCATATGTTATTTTAAACATATATATTAACTGGTGAAAGACATTTATTTTCGTCCACTCACTCTAACGTGGTTATTGTCTTTTCCCTGGGCTTTTCGGTTTCCGTGCCCAGTTTGCAGTTCAGGCTCTGGTGTCGCACGTCGTGGTCGGAGGCATAGTACTCGAGCTACTTTGTTTCATCCAGTAGGTTTATTGTTCTACCTACTGTGGTATGCGTATATGATTATGTATTAGAAGTCGCTCTGAGTTTCCTATTGAATATGTTATACGATTTTACCCGGATTTCAGTAAAGTATATATTTTATGTATTGTTTACTTTACTGTTGATATATTGAGAAATCCGGATGGGATTGGTGCCCACGGTTTGCTTTTTGTGGAATAGGATAAAGTGTATTTTCCGCGTGCAGGTTATGGTAATTCCACGTTAGTAACGAAACTCTGCCCAAATTTTGAAAAGTTTTTGTTGGTTCGTGTTTTCGAAGGGGTTTAACTCCGGTTTAGGGAGCTAAATCGGGGTTGGGTCCTTTCACGACCCGGACCAGAATCACCAGTATGATCAGCTATGTACGTGAGTTACTGCGTTGTCGCAGGTTTCCGACAGTCGTTTGTATTGCCGGATTTGATAACGACTTAATTATTGGTCGAGAATTGGTGTGACGACCCGGACCAGAATCAGCAGTATGATCAGCTTGATTGATGAGTTACTGCATAGTCGCAGTTTGTTGACAGTTATTGGAATCGCCAGAGTTCTTAACGACTAAATTATTGGCCGAGAATTGGAGCTAGGTCTCTTCTCGAGAGTCGTTGTACATATGATTTCGAGTTCGTGGGCGGTTCCGAATCGTTATTTGGACGACCGAGGAATTAATTATGATTATTTGAAGTTCAGATTTAAATGGTGAGCTACTTAACGACTTAATCACCGGAAGAGAATTTGGTTTCGGCTTCTTCACGGAAGTTGTTCAGAATTTAATTTCGAGATTGTGAGAACTTTCGGAGCATGATTTTGAGTTACGAAGAATTAGTTACGAATATTTCCGATTGTTGGTTATTTAGTTGATTTAATTGTGTGTTGGTTCAAAGGGTTGACTTTTTATCCATTTGGTCGATGTGTTTGACTTCGGGTGATTATGGAAGATTATGTTGAGACGAGTTCGTGGCCGCGAGAATTATCGGAATCGGAATTACGACGAGAAAGTTACGGGTATTTGAAGTTTGTCGAAAAGGATAAGTATGAGTTTCCATTTCGGGAAAGCTATAAATAGTAACTTGCCATAAAGGGAAAGTCAAAGTTGTGAATTAAATGGGTTGACTGGGTTGACCAAGGTGGGTCGACCCGTTTGGGTGCCGTTCGTTACCGAGTTTTGTTGCCGGAATTGTGGTCGATTCCGGCCATGATTGAGGATCGTCTCTTCATGAGTTTTGTTGGGTTTGAGATGCTCTTTGTCATGGTGGTTGAATCCCCTTGTATGGTGGCCGGAGGATGAGGAATTTCAGTGGTGAAATTCGTGGTTTTCCGGCGAGAACGGTGGCGGACGGTGGCGTTGATTCCGGCCGATTTGGTGGTGCTCCTTTGAGGGCTTTTGTTAGCCTCGTGCCAAGGAGTCTTTTCCAAGTGGTCTTGAAGGTCGCCGTGGCCGGAGGAGAGAGATCAAACGATTTGATTCCGGTAAGGGTTTGAACTTTGGGTTGAGTTTTGGAGGTTTTCCGGTCAAAATTGGCCTTAACCTATAACTGGAAAGTTGTTGGGCTCGTCGAGATCTTTGAAACCATGTATGCCATGTATTTTTCTGGGCAGATTGGAGTTTTCCGGCGACTGTGGCAGCGGCAACGGCGACTTTTCGCCCGGCATGGTTTTCGATGAATTGCATGTCATTTGACTCGAAATCGCGCTCCGATCGCAGTGGGGAGGTTCGTTTTTCGAGTTGAGCGTCCGAACGTAAAACGAGGTATTGAGGTGGTATATATGGATTTTCGACAATTTGTCGTATTCGAATTACGTGTTTCCGAGAACGGTGGTTTCTCGTGGTTTGATTTGTATTGTCGGATTATGATTTTGAATATTAGACATTGTGAATATTCAGGGGTTCGTGATCGTTGTTTTGGCGAGGGACTTTCCGCCGGATCACGGGTTAACGCGTTACGCGTTACGCCAGTCTGTGAGTGGACAGTTTATTTTCACGGAATTATTGCGAGTCCTTTATATACGATTTATGAACTTGAGCATGCAGTATGATTATGGTTTTACGAGCATGAGTTTTCGAACGAGATTATGTTTATGTTGAGCATGTGTTATGTGATTATATTTTTATGTTGTTATATGTCCACGAGTGGCCCCGTGTGATTTATACACATGCTCTGTATACGTGAGGAGTTAGAGTCTCCCTCGTGTACGTATACGTGAGGAGTTAGAGTCTCCCTCGTGTACTCGGACGCGTGAGGAGTTAAAGTCTCCCTCGCGTACCATTTGATTATTTATGCTTTCGACTCGCATATGTTTTTATTGTATTTATTACTTGGTGAAAGACATTTATTTTCGTCCACTCACTCTAACGTGTTTATTGTCTTTCCCCTGGGTTTTTCGGTTTCCGTGCCCAGTTTGCAGTTCGGACTCTGGAGTCGCACGTCGTGGTCGGAGGCATAGTACTCGAGCGGTCTTATTTCTTCCAGTAGGTTTATTGTTCTACCTACTGTGGTATACTTATATGGTTATGTATTAGAGGTCGCTCTGAGTTCTCTGATGAATATGTTATACGATTTTAAACCCGGATTTCAGTAAAATACTATTATATGTATTATTTACTTTACTGTTGAGATATTGAGAAATCCGGATGGGATTGGTGCCCACGGTTTGATTTTTGTGGCATAGGTTGGAGTGTATTTTATGCGTGCAGGTAATGGTAATTCCACGCTAGTAACGAAACTCTGCCCAAATTTCGAAAAGTTTTTGTTGGTTCGTGTTTTCGAAGGGTTTCGATTCCGATTTAGGGTGCTAAATCGGGGTTGGGTCCTTTCAGCTTGGTATCAGAGCATTAGGTTATAGGTTCTGTAGACTTCTGTAGTCATGTTTACTTAGGGTATTTGAGTTGATACAGCATGACTGGAGTGATGACCCGACTGGCCAGCGGAACTCATCAATACTTCGGGTGTTGTGTGTCCTCAAATATCTGCAGTTTCATGATTACGTTCCACTTGTTGTGAACGATGTTTTATTCATTAAGATGCCTCCTGACGTGCTTTCCGTGTCGTTTCGGTTGTGGATCCTATTGAGGATCAATCGACGCATGTTTTGCCAGAGAACAGTGGATTGGGATGAGTATTCTGAGTTCAGTGAAATTGTGTGGCACGGTTTGATTGGTTGGGTATATGAGCATCTACATGTTGCCTCAGAGTTGAGAATTGTGGCAGTGATGTTTGCCTGAGTCAGAGTGTTGTATTTGGTGGGCTGATATTGTGTGAGTTCCGGTTGCGACTCCACGGCCTACATTCAGGATGTGGTGTATATGGTAATGGTGTTATCAGGCTACCCAGCATTAGAATGTGGTGTGTTTACCCACCTGAGGCAGAGATGCATTGTCCACATGTTTGTTTCCGTGTGCACGAGTTATGTGGCTTTAGAGGAAGCGGTGCACGAGGTTCGAGATGAGTTGAACCTGAGCATCAGAGAGAGTTTGATTGTTTTGCCTCGAGACATCTGTGAGGAGCTTAGTGTGCTGTACTTAGTGGCGAGGCTATCGAGAAGGAAAGATGTACGCGGTTTCTGATGTGATGGTTTGAGGAAAGTGGACTTAGTCGAGATTTTGATGAGGTTGAATTCCGACACTCCGGGATCAGTGACTTCATCAGGCTGGGGTCTTTTCGATTATGTTGAGGATCCTCTGCTGATCCGTTTGACGATGGCGGAGACCACAGAGTGGCGGATTTGCTCCTGTGGCATGAGTTTGGGCGATCGTTGGAAATCCTTTCACGCAGCAGGTGTTGCGGTGATTTGTGTTCGAGGAGTATTTTCAGTTGCTGTTTCAGTGGCCAGGAGGGTCACATTGCGAGGGAGCGCCCTCAGCCAGCTGTGTTAGCAGTTTAGCAGCTCGGAGTTTACGAGGAAATCATGATGCTGTTTCTGGAGCTTGATCAACCCAGATTTCTAGACGAGCCATTCAGGAAGTCGCAATTGACGTGGGCGACTAGTTGAGCATGTTGGAGTTCGTTCCATGACCTTGTTTGAGGATAGACTTTTCTCCGAGGTTACTGTTGTTTGATATCCATGGCGATTGTACCTGCATCTCCACTTCCGAGGTTTTGGAGAGTGTTGCATCCATCCGGAGGTTACGAGATCCTTGTTGGAGGATATGGTTTAGCCGTGGATTTGTTGTAGCTGGATGTTGTGATTTTGGTGTGTTAGTGAGTACGGACTTACTGATGATGCATTTGGCTGTGTTTGAGTACCTCGAGAAGGAGGTTGTGTTTCGACGACCAGATTTCCCCGAGATGCTGTATCGCGGTGATGGTCAAGCGGATGGTGGAGACAAGTTGTGTGGTTTGTTTGGCTTATGATGCGGATACTACGGTTGCTGTGTCTGATTTTGGCGACATTGAGGTGGTTCCTGAGTTTCCTGGCGTGTTCCGGAGGAGTTATCAGATGTTCCTCCAGTTCGGGAGACTGACTACACCATTGAGCTTGTACCAGGCGCTGGACTCATTTTACCGATGTTTTGTCGTTCGGATCCAGCGGAGCTGATGGAGCTACAGTTTCGACTCCAGGAGTTGCTGGAGGAGGTTTCAGGAGATTTCATGTGACCCCGCGTATTTGCGTGGTGTACTCTTGCATTGTTTTGCCGATGTTGGATGGTTCGACGTAGTGGTGCATTGACTACCGGAAGCCTGATTCGTTTCAGAGGAGGGTGAGTATCCTTCGTTTCGGATTGACGATTGGGTTGTTCAGCTCGTGAGAGCTTCAGTCTTGTCGGAAATTGATTTCGGGACCGGATACCATCAGTTGTGGTTCGGTGAGTCAGATGTGGCTTTGTTGGCTTACGGATCTCAGTGCGGGCATCAGGAGTTTTTGGTCACGCTATTTGGTTGACCAATGCCCCGTAGATCGTGTGGACATGATGGACCAGGTGTTCAGACGGTTTCTGGACGAGTTTGTGGTCATGTTTGTTGGCAACGTCCTGATGTACTCCAGGAGTGTGAGTCAGTACCTGAAGCAAATGTGAACGATTTTGCGGACTTCGCGAGATGATCAGTTGTTTGCGAAGTTCAGCCAGGGTGAGTTTTGCCCGATTAGCGTGAAGATTTTGGGATGTGTGATGCTATCCGAGGGTGTTGGCGTGGATCTTGACCAGATTGGAGCCGTGATGATTCGGAGTTTTCCCTACCATTATACCTGAGATCGAGAGTCTCTTGAGTTTGGCAGGCTATTACCGACGGCTTGTGCAAGATTTTTCCCGGATTGCCACTTCACTTTTCCGGATTGACAAAGAAGGCGTCAAGTTCGAGTGGTTCGATGCACGCGAAGAGAGTTACTTACTCCTCCAGGATGGTTGGTCGTTGCTTCGGTTTTGACCTTATTTGATGACCGCGACGAGTTCGTGGGTTATGACGATGCATCGAGGTTTGGGTTTGGTTGTGCTTTGATGCTGTATAGCAGAGCGGCGGCTCATGGTTTCAGGCGGTGGAAACCTTATGCGGCTACGTATCCTATTTATGATGTGGGTGTAGCTGTTCTTGTGTTAGCATCAGAGAGTTCGAGACACTACAGCTATGGCATGCAGCGAGGTGTAGGATGTACACTGATTACTTGAGTTTCATCCACTTGCATTTTCGGCCAGATTTGGGCTTGAGGCAGTGTTGATGATTGAGGTTGACTCATGACTATAGCTGCACCTTTGAGTTTGTTCGGGAAACGCTAGAGATCATACTTTGACCATCCGTTTAGGATGTTGTTGCTGATGCTTTCAGTCGAGAGTCGGGACTTCAGTGTTTCATGTGTGTGAGTGTGGCTCGAGCTTCCGTGTTAGCCGAGTGTGGCTACGGGAGCTGAGTTCGAGTGTGATGATGTCGAGGCTCGTGGTTTTGCATGCGTTTGGCGCTAGCAGTACGGAGATGTGTCTAATACTCCGAGTTTACTACTCGTGACGCAACATGAAGAGCAATGTAGCAGCATGTGTGTGCGGACGCCACATTTGTCGACTGGCGATGGCTTGGAGGCAGAGACTTGCCGAGGAGTGTCAGCCATTTGAGATTTCTGGTTAGACGTGGCGATTGTTGCTGTGATTGTGTATGTATGTGTACACTTTGGTTTGTGGTACCAGTTGTCTGGCCTTTGTGGACCATTTGATGAACTCAGTACATTTCCTTGTGCATTTGGAGATGATTTCAGTGGCAGGCTGGCATGATTGTGTTTGACGGAGGTTGTTCATTCCTGCTGTGTACCTGTGTCCCAATTCGCCGATCGAGGTAATCAGCTATAACTATGTGTTGGTGAGCTTTGCAGTGAACATTGGGGACCAGATTACGAGCTAGTACCGGTCCTTATCCTCAGATTGGTGAGCGATCTTCGAGGACTATTTAGACCTTGGAGGGCATGTTGTGGACCTCGGTATTGCAGTTCCGGAGGATTTTGGACCAGCAGTTTCACTTGTTTGAGATTGCTTGCAGTACCAGTTGTGGACCACCGTGATATTGACATTGCTTGATGTCGTTTTGTGGACGTTATTGTACTCCATTGTGCTGGAGCGAGTTGGTTCGAGTTGAATTGACGTTTGAATCTGATTGTGTGGAATGTGTTACCACAGATTGTCAAATTAGCGGAAGTGGGGTTGATTGTTGCTTGAGTTCGATGCTTAAGTTATGTGGATGTGTGTGGACTGAGTTGTGTTGGCCACGTTGTTTTGATCCGTATGTGGTCATAGGCGAGTTTGTGTTCTGCCGTGTGGTTCGGCATCGCCTATAGCGTTGGCTTTTATGTGTGTTGTGTTCCGTGTGGCGGAACTACATTTCAGGTTGTTACGTGTGGTGTACCCTATCGGTTCCTTATGCAGGAACACTTGGCGTTTGTGTGAGCCAGTTCAGGTTTGTGATTTGAGGGTACAGGGATTCCAGCACGGAATTGTCTCCTATTGTGGAGTTTGTGATCAGAGTTGTTCAGCTGAGGTTGCCGTTGGAAAGTTGAGCAGTATGCAGAGGCAGTGCTCCTATGTTTAGCCGGCAGATTCGGAAATTTCGAGGTCGAAATTTTTCTAAGGGGGGTGGATTTGTGACGACCCGGACCAGAATCAGCAGTATGATCAGCTTGATTGATGAGTTACTGCATAGTCGCAGTTTGTTGACAGTTATTGGAATCGCCAGAGTTCTTAACGACTAAATTATTGGCCGAGAATTGGAGCTAGGTCTCTTCTCGAGAGTCGTTGTACATATGATTTCGAGTTCGTGGGCGGTTCCGAATCGTTATTTGGACGACCGAGGAATTAATTATGATTATTTGAAGTTCAGATTTAAATGGTGAGCTACTTAACGACTTAATCACCGGAAGAGAATTTGGTTTCGGCTTCTTCACGGAAGTTGTTCAGAATTTAATTTCGAGATTGTGAGAACTTTCGGAGCATGATTTTGAGTTACGAAGAATTAGTTACGAATATTTCCGATTGTTGGTTATTTAGTTGATTTAATTGTGTGTTGGTTCAAAGGGTTGACTTTTTATCCATTTGGTCGATGTGTTTGACTTCGGGTGATTATGGAAGATTATGTCGAGACGAGTTCGTGGCCGCGAGAATTATCGGAATCGGAATTACGACGAGAAAGTTACGGGTATTTGAAGTTTGTCGAAAAGGATAAGTATGAGTTTCCATTTCGGGAAAGCTATAAATAGTAATTTGCCATAAAGGGAAAGTCAAAGTTGTGAATTAAATGGGTTGACTGGGTTGACCAAGGTGGGTCGACCCGTTTGGGTGCCGTTCGTTACCGAGTTTTGTTGCCGGAATTGTGGTCGATTCCGGCCATGATTGAGGATCGTCTCTTCATGAGTTTTGTTGGGTTTGAGATGCTCTTTGTCATGGTGGTTGAATCCCCTTGTATGGTGGCCGGAGGATGAGGAATTTCAGTGGTGAAATTCGTGGTTTTCCGGCGAGAACGGTGGCGGACGGTGGCGTTGATTCCGGCCGAATTGGTGGTGCTCCTTTGAGGGCTTTTGTTAGCCTCGTGCCAAGGAGTCTTTTCCAAGTGGTCTTGAAGGTCGCCATGGCCGGAGGAGAGAGATCAAACGATTTGATTCCGGTAAGGGTTTGAACTTTGGGTTGAGTTTTGGAGGTTTTCCGGTCAAAATTGGCCTTAACCTATAACTGGAAAGTTGTTGGGCTCGTCGAGATCTTTGAAACCATGTATGCCATGTATTTTTCTGGGCAGATTGGAGTTTTCCGGCGACTGTGGCAGCGGCGACGGCGGTGGCGCCGCCGGCGACGGCGGTGGCGCCGCCGGCGGCGGCGGCGACTTTTCGCCCGGCATGGTTTTCGATGAATTGCATGTCATTTGACTCGAAATCGCGCTCCGATCGCAGTGGGGAGGTTCGTTTTTCGAGTTGAGCGTCCGAACGTAAAACGAGGTATTGAGGTGGTATATATGGATTTTCGACAATTTGTCGTATTCGAATTACGTGTTTCCGAGAACGGTGGTTTCTCGTGGTTTGATTTGTATTGTCGGATTATGATTTTGAATATTAGACATTGTGAATATTCAGGGGTTCGTGATCGTTGTTTTGGCGAGGGACTTTCCGCCGGATCACGGGTTAACGCGTTACGCGTTACGCCAGTCTATGAGTGGACAGTTTATTTTCACGGAATTATTGCGAGTCCTTTATATACGATTTATGAACTTGAGCATGCAGTATGATTATGGTTTTACGAGCATGAGTTTTCGAACGAGATTATGTTTATGTTGAGCATGTGTTATGTGATTATATTTTTATGTTGTTATATGTCCACGAGTGGCCCCGTGTGATTTATACACATGCTCTGTATACGTGAGGAGTTAGAGTCTCCCTCGTGTACGTATACGTGAGGAGTTAGAGTCTCCCTCGTGTACTCGGACGCGTGAGGAGTTAAAGTCTCCCTCGCGTACCATTTGATTATTTATGCTTTCGACTCGCATATGTTTTTATTGTATTTATTACTTGGTGAAAGACATTTATTTTCGTCCACTCACTCTAACGTGTTTATTGTCTTTCCCCTGGGCTTTTCGGTTTCCGTGCCCAGTTTGCAGTTCGGACTCTGGAGTCGCACGTCGTGGTCGGAGGCATAGTACTCGAGCGGTCTTATTTCTTCCAGTAGGTTTATTGTTCTACCTACTGTGGTATACTTATATGGTTATGTATTAGAGGTCGCTCTGAGTTCTCTGATGAATATGTTATACGATTTTAAACCCGGATTTCAGTAAAGTACTATTATATGTATTATTTACTTTACTGTTGAGATATTGAGAAATCCGGATGGGATTGGTGCCCACGGTTTGATTTTTGTGGCATAGGTTGGAGTGTATTTTATGCGTGCAGGTAATGGTAATTCCACGCTAGTAACGAAACTCTGCCCAAATTTCGAAAAGTTTTTGTTGGTTCGTGTTTTCGAAGGGTTTCGATTCCGATTTAGGGTGCTAAATCGGGGTTGGGTCCTTTCAATTGGAGCTGGGTCTCTTCTCGAGAGTCGTTGTACGTGTGATTTCGAGTTCGTGGACGGTTCCGGATCGTTGTTTGGACGACCGAGGAATTAATTATGAATATTTGAAGTTCAGATTTAAATGGTGGGCTACTTAACGACTAAATTACCGGACGAGAATTTGGTTTCGGCTTCTTCACGGAAGTTGTTCAGAATTTAATTTCTAGTTCGTGGGAACTTCCGGAGCATTTTTCTGAGTTACGAAGATTTAGTTGCGAATATTTCCGTTTGTTGATTAATTTAGTCGATTTAAGAATGTGTTGGTTTGAACAGTTGACTTTTTATCCGTTTGGTCGATGTGTTTGACTTCGGGTGATTATTGAAGAATACGTCGAGACGAGTTTGTTACCGCAAGAATTATCAGAATCGGATATACGACGAGAAAGTTACGGGTGTTTAAAGTTCGTCGAAATGGATAAACATGAATTTTCCTAATCGGGAAGGGCTATAAATAGAAGGTTGCCGAAAAGGGAAAGTCAAAAGCTGGTTCATTTATTGGTTTGACCGAGTTGACTCAGGAGAATTCACGACGGGGGCTTCACGGTGGCGACTGCGAGCTGCCGTCCGGCGGTTTCCGGCCACGGGGAAGGACCCAAACGGTGCGCCTCGGTCCCCTCTACACATTCCCGGCCTCCGTTCGCGGCGAGGACGCGGGAGGAGCTCGATTTTCCGGCAAGAAATAGGTGGATTTTATGTGAATTCGGGTGGCATGAAATTGGCCGATTCGAGCTACAATTTGCACTGGGTTTTATAGCCCTCTTCACCCTGATTCTAACCATATAGGTATGGTGATCTAATTTTGCTTGTGTGTGGAGAATTTTGAATGTGAAAGTTGTGTACCAATTCGGTTTTGCTTGAAATTGGATGAGTTAGAGTGAGAATTGGCCTTCGTTGTAGTTGTGAAAGTTGCTCAGTTGGTGGTTTTGCATGGAATAGGGGTTGCTCCGCTGTGAAATTTTCCTGTCAGGTGGCGGCGCCGCCGTGGGTGGTGGTCAACGGCGCGGTCAACTTTGATTTTTTTTTTTTGGATTTTCGACAAATTGCATGTCATTTGACTCAAAATCGCGCCCCGAACACAGTGGGGAGGTTCGTTTCTTGATTTGAGCGTCCGAAATTACAGTGAGGTATTGAGGTGTGATTTCCGGATTTCCGACAGTTTGTCGTAATCGGATTATGTGTTTTCGAGAACGATGGTTTCTCGTGATTTGTTTTGTATTGTCGAGTTATGACTTTGAGAAATGAATTATGTGAATATTCAGGGGTTCGTGATCGTTTGTTTGGCAAGGGACTTTCCGCCGGATCACGGGTTAACGCATATCGCGTTACGCAAGTCTGTGAGTGGACATTTCTTTTCACGGATTGATTGCCAGTCTTTTATAAATGATTTACGAACTTGAGCATGCAGATTGATTATGATTTTACGAGCATGTGTTTTACGATTATGCATATACGAATATACGTATACGAATATATACATACGTACATATTATGTTTTATGCATGTGCATGGCAAGGATTTATGATTTGGTTTACACAGAGTACAGTCTCAGTATATGTTGTGGTATCGATACACATTGGCTTCTCGGCTGATCCCTGAGTACGCTCCGGGAGGGACAGATATCCTGACCCGAGGCCTTTCTGGCTAGAATCACGTGTGGGTCTGGGATCCCGTGGTTCAGACTGTGCTATCGCGTGGAAGCCCACGAGAGTCTCCGCGATATATTTTACGTTGCATGCTCTGTACGCGTGAGGAGTTAGAGTCTCCCTCGTGTACTATTTCCTTTATTTATGCATTTGACTCGCATATGATTTTATACGTATATATTACTTGGTGAAAGACATTTATTTTCATCCACTCACTCTAACAGTTTTCATGTCTTTCTCCTGGGCTTTTCGGTTTCCGTGCCCAGTTTGTAGTTCAGGCTCTGGTGTCGCACGTCGTGGTCGGAGGCATAGTGCTCGAGCTACCTTGTTTCTTCCAGTAGGTTTATTGTTTACCATGTTTTGTCATTAAATTCATAGATTATAAATCAAACTTGCAAAACCCCCATACCTTTTATTTTATGTTTATAAGTGTTGTTATGCATTAGTACCCTCAATCCCCGGTTAAAAACGATCCCTACTTATCAATGCTACATCTACAAAGAAGGGTTTTAAATTGCATAAGTGTGAACTATATGTTGAGTGTCTACTATGTGTTAACATTTGATGCATGTTTCATATCAGTGGACCGAAATGAATTTTTCCTAACAAAGAGTTTCACCAACATGTATTTAATCCAAATATATGAAGGGAACCATTTTAGTGACTTTAATATACCTCAAATCTCAATACTCTCACGAAAGAGTCAAAACAGTCCAAAAAGTAGATCGGGATCATATTGTGACATTTATTTCCCCGAAACAAGTTTTACTTCACATAGACGTTCATCAACAAGTATTTGATCCAAATATATATGGGGAACCATGTTGGTGCATTTAATAGTCCGCAAATCTCAATACTCTCACGGAAGACACAAAACAGTCTAAAGAGAGATATTAGGATGATATTGAGAGTTTTTGTGGACCGAAAGGAGTTTTTCTCTACAAATATGTTCATTTACATGTATATGATCCAAATATATGAGGGGAACCATTTTGGTGCATTTAAAAGCCCGCAAATCTCAATACTCTTAGAAAAGATTCAAAATAGTCTTAACAGAGAAATCGGGATGATTTTGTGAGATTTCGTGGACTAAAACTAGTTTTGCTTCACAAAGAGTTTCTTCAACATGTATTGATCCAAATATATGTAGGAAACTGATTGGGTGCATTTAATATCCCTCAAATCTCAATAATCGCACTAAAGAGTCCAAACAATTGATCGGGATGATATTGTGACATTTCGTGGACCGAAACGAGTTTTCCTTAACATAGAGTTTCATCAACATGTATATGATCCGAATATATGTGCGGAATCATGTTGATGCATTTAGTCGCCAGCAAAGCTCACAACTCTCAGAAAAGACTCAAAACAATCTAAACAGAGAAATCAGGATGATATTGCGAGATTTTGCGGACCGAAACGAGTTTTGCTTCACAAAGAGTTTCATCAACATGTATTTTATCCAAATATAAGTAGGGAACCATTTTGGTGCATTTAATATCCCTCAAATCTCAATACTCTCACAAAAGAGTCAAAATAGTCCAAAACTTATATCGGGATGATATTGTGACATTTCGTGAAGAGAAACGAGTTTTCCTTAACATAGAGTTTCATCAACATGTATTTGATCCAAATATATCTGGGGAACCATGTTGGGGCATTCGATAGTCCGCAAATGTCAATACTCTCACGAAAGACTAACAAAAGTCTAAAGAGAGAAATCGGGATGATATTATTAGATTTCGTGGAATGAAACGAGTTTTGCTTCACAAAAGTTTCACCAACAAGTATTTTATCCAAATATATGTAGGGAACCATTTTGGTGCATTTATTATCCGTCAAATCTCAATACTCTCACAAAATAATCAAAATAGTCCAAAACGTATTACGGGATGATATTGTGACATTTCGTGGAGCGAAACGAGTTTTCCTTAACATTGAGTTTCATCCACACGTATTTGATCAAATATATGTGGGAACCATTTTGGTGCATTAAATATCCCTCAAATCTCAATACTCTCCCAAAGTAGAATAAAATAGTCGAAAACGTATAACGGGATGATATTGTGAGATTTCTTGGAGCGAAACGAGTTTTCCTTAACATAGAGTTTCATCCACACGTATTTGATTCAGATATATGTGGAAACCATTTTGGTGCATTTATTATCCGTCAAATCTCAATACTCTCACAAAAGAGTCAAAACAATCCAAAAAGTAGATCGGGATGAGATTGTGATATTTCCCGGAACGAAACGAGATTTGTTTAACAAAGCATTTCATCAACACGTATTTGATTCAAATACTTGTGGGAACCATTTTGGTGCGTTTCATATCCCTCAAATCTCTATACTCTCACAAAAGATTAAAAAGAGTCCAAAAAGTAGATCAAATGATATTGTGACATTTCGTGGACCGAAACGAGTTTTTCTTAACCTAAAGTTTCATCAACATGTATTTGATCCAAATATATGTGGAGAATCATGTTTTTGGACCGGAAGGATTTTTTCTCTACAAATATGTTCATCGACATGTATATAATCCAAATATATGAGTGGAACCATTTTGGTGCATTTAATAGCCCGCAAATCTCAATACTTTAATAAAATACTCAAAATAGTCTAAACAGAGAAATCAGGATGATATTGTTAGATTTTGTGGACTCAAATGAGTTTTGCTTCACAGAGAATTTCATCAACATGTATTTGATCCAATTATATGTAGGGAACTGGTTGGGAGCTTTTAATATTCCTCAAATATCAATACTCTCACAAAAAGTCAAAACAGTTCAAAAAGTAGATCGGGATGATATTTTGACATTTCGTCGAATGAAACGAGTTTCGCTTAACAAAGAGTTTCACTAATATGTATTTGATCCAAATATATGTGGGAAACCATTATGGTGCATTTAATATCTCTCAAATCTCAATACTCTCACATAAGAGTCAAAACAGTCCAAAAAGTAGATCGGGATGATATTGTTACATTTTGTGGACCGAAACGAGTTTTGCTTAACATAGAGTTTCATCAACAATTTTTTGATCCAAATATATGTGGGGAACCATGTTGGTGTATTTAATAGCCCACAAATCTCAATTTTCTCTTGAAAAACTCAAAACAATCCAAAGAGAGATATTGGGATGAGATTGAGAGTTTTCGTGGACCAAAAGGAGGTTTTCTCTACAAATATGTTCATCAAATGTATATGATCCGAATATATGTGCGGAACCATGTTGGTGCAGTTAATAACCTGCAAATCTCAATACTTTCATAAAAGACTCAAAATAGTCTAAACAGACAAATCGAGATGATATTGTTTGATTTCGTGAACTGAAACGAGTTTTGCTTCACAAAGAGTTTCATCAGCATGTATTTGATCCAAATATATGTAGGGAAGCGCTTGGGAGCATTTAATATCTCTCAAATCTTAATACTCTCACAAAAGAGTCAAAACAGTTCAAAAAGTAGATCGGGACGATAATTTGACATTTCGGGGACCGAAATGAGTTTCGCTTAACAAAGAGTTTCATTAATATGTATTTGATCAAAATATATGTGGGGATGATATTGTGATATTTCGTGGACCGAAACGAGTTTTTATTAACCTAAAGTTTCATCAACATGTATTTGATCCAAATATATGTGGAGAATCATGTTGGTGCATTTAATAGTCCGCAAATCTCAATACTCTCACGAAAGAGTCAAAACAGTCTAAAGACAGATATTTAGATGATATTGAGAGTTTTTGTGGACCGAAAGGAGTGTTCATCAACATGTATATAATCCAAATATACGAGTGGAACTATTTTGGTGCATTTAATAGCCCGCAAATTTCAATACTGTAAGAAAAGACTCAAAATAGTCTAAACAGAGAAATTGGGATGATATTGTTATATTTCATGGACCGAAACGAGTTTTGCTTCACAAAGTGTTTCATCAGCATGTATTTTATCCAAATAAATGCAGGTAACCATTTATGTGCATTTAATATCCCTCAAATCTCATTACTCTCACAAAGGAGTGAAAATAGTCCAAAAAATAGATCAGGATGATATTGTGACATTAATGGACTGAAACGAGTTTTGCTTAACATCGAGTTTCATTAACATTTATTTGATCTAAATATATGTGGGGAACCATGTTGGTGCATTTAATAGTCCGCAAATCTCAATACACTCACGAAAGACTAACAAAAGTTTAAAAAGAGATATTGGGTTGATATTGAGAGCTTTCGTGGACCCAAAAGAGTTTTTCTTTAAAAACATGTTCATCAACATGTATTTGATCCAATTATATGTGGGGAACCATTTTGGTGGATTTAATAGCCCACAAATCTCAATACTCTCTCGAAAGACTCAAAACAGTCCAAAGAGAGATATTTGGATGAGATTGAGAGTTTTCGTGGACCGAAAGGAGGTTTTCTCTACAATTATGTTCATCAAATGTATATGATCCGAATATATGTGCGGAACCATGTTGGTGCATTTAATAACCCGTAAATCTCAATACTTTCATAAAAGACGCAAAATACTCTAAACAGAGAAATCAGGATGATATTGTTAGATTTCTTGCACTGAAACGAGTTTTGTTTCACAAAGAGTTTCAACAGCATGTATTTGATCTAAATATATGTAGGGAAGCAATTGGGAGCATTTAATATCTCTCAAATTTTAATACTCTCACAAAAAAGTCAAAACAGTTCAAAAAGTAGATCGGGATGATATTTTGACATTTCGTGGACTGAAACGAGTTTCATTAATATGTATTTGATCAAAATATATGTGGGGATGATATTGTGATATTTCGTGGACCGAAACGAGTTTTTATTAACCTAAAGTTTCATCAACATGTATTTGATCCAAATATATGTGGAGAATCATGTTGGTGCATTTAATAGTCCGCAAATCTCAATACTCTCACGAAAGACTCAAAATAGTCTAAACAGAGATATTTAGATGATATTGAGAGTTTTTGTGCACCGAAAGGAGTGTTCATCAACATGTATATAATCCAAATATATGAGTGGAACTATTTTGGTGCATTTAATAGCCCACAAATCTTAATATTATAAGAAAAGACTCAAAATAGTCTAAACAGAGAAATCGGGATGATATTGTTAGATTTCATGAACCAAAACGAGTTTTGCTTCACAAAGTGTTTCATCAACATGTATTTTATCCAAATAAATGTAGGTAACCATTTATGTGCATTTGATATCCCTCAAATCTCAATACTCTCACGAAAGACGCAAAATAGTTTAAAGAGAGATATTGTGATGATATTGAGAGTTTTTGTGGACCAAAAGGAGTTTTTCTCTACAAATATGTTCATTGACCTGTATATAATCCGAATATATGAGTGGAATCATTTTGGTGCATTTAATAGCTCGCAAATCTCAATACTCTCAGAGAATACTCAAATTTGTCTAAACAGAGAAATCAGGATGATATTGTGAGATTTCTTGGACTAAAACGAGTTTAGCTTCATAGAGAATTTCATCAACATGTATTTGATCTAATTATATGTAGGGAACCGATTGGGAGCATTTAATATCCCTCAAATCTCAATACTCTCACAAAAGAGTCAGAACAGTTCAAAAGTAGATCTGGATGATATTTTGACATTTAGTGGACCGAAACGAGTTTCGCTTAAAAAAGAGTTTCATTAATATGTATTTGATCTAAATATATGTGGGGAATGAATATGGTGCATTTAATATCCCTCAAGTCTTAATACTGTCCCAAAACAGTCAAAACAGTCCAAAAAGTAGATCGGGATGATATTGTGACATTTCGTCGACCGAAACGAGTTTTGCTTAACTGATACGCGCAAAACATGCATTCACGTTAACTTAAAAACACAGATTACGCGCATTGCAATTTAAACCCTTCTTTTGTCATTTGTAATATTGGCGAGTAGGGATCGTTCTTTATCCGGGGAATTAAGGGCGCATGCATGGTTTCGTTAATAAGCGGAAATGTAAATGTTTGGGGGGATTGGAAGTTGGTTGTTTAATCTACGAAATTAAAGTACAAAAACATGCAAACACAACTAAAACTCTTAGGCATCTAACATGTTTTACTCATAGACAAGTTTCAACAATCAAGAAACTTAAAGTTTAATTATGCTTGCTAAAAATAAGAAGTTACACTACTAATTACATGTGATCATCTCATCTTATTAGCCTACCCTTTTCATGCATCAAACCTTTTTGTAAGTTACGAAATTCATAACTTCTAACTAAATATACATGCTTAATAATTGAGTAGGAATGCAACTTAGCGTATAAACATCCTAAACAACATACGATCATCGAAACATGCGAAAGAGAGGGACTTAGCGTATTTTCTAACACATGCTTACGAAGCTTTAAGATTGTATCAAACATGCATAAAAGGCTAGAAATCATAAACACATGCAACTTATGAATCGGTTTAAACACATAAAACACAAATCTAAACTTGTTCTTCATTTGATACATAAATGTATTCCAATACATCAAAAGGTTCAAATACAAAGCAAAAGAAATGAAAGTGAAGATCATGGTTACACTTTTTGTCTTGAATGCTTGATGATCTACGGTGGAGATGGATTTCCTTCACAAGGGACTTAGCGTATTGTGTTGGATGGAGGAGGATTGCTTCGGCTTGGATGGAGAAGATGTGCTTCGGCTTTGCTTGAGAATCCTTGAAGTGTTTATGGTGGAGGAGTATTTGTGTAGAGTTTTTGCTTGTAAAATGAGAGATGGTTTAATTATGTTCAGCCTCCTTGGTATTTATAGGCAAGGAATACTTGCCTTCTCTCTTCCACCTTGCCTCCCTCCATTTAATGCAAGCAAGAGTCACCATGCAAGTCATCCCCTTAGTCACCAAGTGTGATCATCATTTGTGAACCCTAAGCAAGAGTCACCATGCAAGTCACCATTTATAAACCCTAAGCAAGAGTCACCATGGCAAGTCATCTTTTGTGATGATCACAAAGCTTAGTCACTAAAATGAGTCACAAAGCTTGATATTGTTGACTTTTCAACTTCACCAAAAGGCTTCCATGCCAAAATTAATGGGCTTGGGCTGGTTTTTGGGCCAAAACAAACTTTGAGAAATGGGCCCATAATTTGCTTTTTGGGCCGGCCCATTTTCGGAGGTCCAAAATCGCAAAAATCGCAAAATCGCCGAAATTCCTCCGAATTGCGTCGTTATTAATCTCCACCGTAAATATCTTCAAAATAACAAATTAAATAAGGAAAACATAAAAACTAAGATAATAACATAGCTAAACGTAAAGGGAAATGCGTTAAGAAACGAGCATAAAATGCGTATATCAAATTCCCCCACACGTAGACTTTGCTAGTCCCTTAGCAAACACTAAGTTAAACTAAGACTCCCTAAGAATTTAAAACAAAGGAAACAACCTAACTAAGCCCTTAGCTAAAATTTGTCTCAGAATTTGCATAAGTATATGGCGATGGCTCACATGAATTTCAACTTTGTATGCTCAACGAATTCAAGAGATAATTGCGATATAATTTATGTAATGAACAAGTAAGACATAGAGAAAACAGTGGTTATGTTTATAGCTGTGCATGCTTTGAATAAATGTTTAATCAACTCACAAGGATGCACTCATCATATTTTTCACTCAGGACAAGGGTTCACTTAAAGTGTATATGAATTGAAATGAAAATCACATGAATGAAGTTTGATTGCTTGCACAAATGAACCAAAACCATAAGCTTACTCATGCAACTTACTCTACTAATTGAAAGCTACTCATTTTAAGGATCATAAAGGACTTTTAGTGAGGTTGTAATGGGGTTAAGGCTAAGGCATTCGAAATTTAGATATGTGGTGATAAAAACGTTCCAACGACTTAGTCTAGCACCAAATTCGTCCTCCATCTCCACTCGAATGTTACCATGTATACTTCAATTTAAACTACCCTTTGAGCTTTTCGGACAGGACAAAGGCCATATTTGTTCTATTTTTGGGCCTTCAATTTGTCGTAATCTCCAAATCCGCAAAATAAGGGGGACGTTAATCCAATTGGTTTCTACTTTAGAACACAACATATTGCCATGAGAGATAATAATAATTTTTTTTTTCTTTTCATTCTCTCAAATATAATTTTTTTTCTTTTCTTTTTGGCAATCTCAAACTTTTTTTAGCTATTTGGACAAGTCTTTCCCCTTACTCACATTAACTCTTTTAATCTTTCCTACCAAACCATAATCTTATGTGCTAGTTTCGAAAAATTCTCACCAAGTTTCCAGAACAAGGGTAAGGATATTCTATACTAGGGTAAGTGTTTAGGTATATATGGTGATGAAAGAAAAGATTAACGTGGGCTCAATTGGTTTATCTAGGGGTGTCGCAACTTGTGCGTACAAATGGGATACATGGATATTTGGCAATGTGGTGGAAAAATCCTAAATGCCTTTAATCATTTCCAAAATCAAAGTATGTATCAACTTAAAAGCTTTGCAAATTGACATGAGTAAGTTCTAGTATTCTCTAGTTCATTAAAATCTATGGCAAGCAATTGAATGAGGCATATATAAGCTAGTAGCTACGAAATGGATGCATATTCACTCGAATAAAGAACAGATAGCTCAAAAGCTCACATAGGGTTCATATGATTAAAAACTTATTCAAGCATGCGATTTTCTGTACCATGTTTTGCAATTCATATCTACTACATGTTAAAAACATATAGAATATCTCAATTAGCACAAGAATTCGATGCATGTGATTCATACGCCATGTGTTTGTATCGGTCAAATTTCATCATCGACTAGCTAAGGGCATCCTAAAGACTCTGAAAAACACTAATTTAGACACAATTAAATTATAAACCCTTCCCCCACACTTAAACTCTACATTGCCCTCAATGTAGTAAAGTAACAGTATAGAATTAAACATGGAGTATAGGATCTACGAAAATTCTAGTTTAAAATACAAAAGCCATTAAATTAAGTAAAAGGGGAGAAGAAAACAAATCTGTTGTCTCCCTATTGGGTTGCCTCCCAATGAGCGCTTGTTTTACGTCGTTAGCTTTGGACGTGATGCATCATTTTGTTTTTGAAATGGCCGGTTCTTGGAGTTGCATCTCCTCCACGGTGTGTTCCGCAAATGCCTCAAAATAGGGCTTCAAGCGATGGCCATTTACTTTGAACTCACTACCTTTGTCGATAGATCGAATGAGAACTGCTCCATGAGGTAGAACTTGAGAAACTATGAATGGCCCCATCCATCGAGAGCGAAGCTTTCCCGGAAAGAGCTTAAGTCTTGAATTGAAAAGCAATACTTTCTGCCCAACTTCAAAACTCTTCCCGCGAATCATTTGATCATGGATCTTTTTCGTCTTCTCTTTGTAAATCCACGCATTGTCGAAAGCATCATTTCTGATTTCTTCTAGTTCACAAAGTTGTAGCTTCCGATGCAAACCTGCTGCATCTCGATCGATGTTGAATTTCTTCACGGCCCACCATGCCTTGTGCTCCAATTCAACCGGAAGATGGCACGTCTTCCCATAAATTAATCGGAAAGGTGACATACCAATGGGGGTCTTGTAGGCAGTCCTGTAAGCCCACAATGCATCGTCTAAGCATTGACTCCAATCTTTCCGGTTTGGACGGACGGTTCGCTCCAAAATCTTCTTGATCTCACGGTTGGAAACTTCAGCCATTCCATTGGTTTGAGGGTGGTATGGTGTGGAAACCTTGTGTTTTACGCCATACTTCCTCATTAGTGCTTCCACCGTGCGGTTGCAAAAGTGACTTCCCCCATCGCTGATTAGAACGCGTGGCATTCCAAATCAACTGAAAATGTTAGTTCGTAGGAAATCTGCAACAACTCGCGAATCATTAGTACGGGTGGCCTTTGCCTCCACCCATTTAGAAACATAATCTACTGCGAGTAAGATATAAGTAAAACCATTGGAGGGAGGAAATGGTCCCATAAAATCAATACCCCACACATCAAAAATTTCAACATTAAATATGTAGTGTTGTGGCATTTGATCTCTAGGGCCTAAATTACCGAATCTCTGGCACTTATCACATGCAGCACAATATGCATGAGCATCGCAAAATAAACTAGGCCAAAAGAAACCGCAATCTAAAATCTTAAGGGCTGTCCTCCTAGAACCAAAGTGTCCCCCACATGCTTCATTGTGACAAAAGTCTAGAATGGGCTTAAACTCACTATCCGGGATACATCTCCTAATTACTAAATCGGAGCATTGTTTCCACAAATAAGGCTCATCCCAGATAAAGGTTCTAGCATTATGCTTAAGTTTGTCACGTTGAAATTTATGCATGGTAGACGGAAACTCACCGATAACTAAGTAATTTACGATATCTGCATACCAAGGAGTTTCCGAAGTAGTTACCTCAATTCCGAAGAGTTTTTCATCCGGAAAAGTTTCTTCAATCTCGACAGGCTCATGGTCACCTATCAAACGTGATAGGTGGTCAGCGATGACGTTTTCTACTCCCTTCTTGTCCTTGATTTCGATGTTGAATTCTTGGAGTAGAAGTATCCATCTGATAAGTCGTGGTTTTGCGTCCTTCTTGAGCATTAGATACTTCAAAGCTGCATGATCGGTAAACACAGTTACTTTAGTTTGAAGTAAATAAGATCGAAATTTATCTAAAGCAAAAACCACGGCAAGAAACTCCTTCTCGGTGGTAGTATAATTTCTTTGCGCTTCATCAAGCGTCCGAGAGGCGTAATAGATTACGCAAGGCTTCTTGTCCTTCCGCTGACCCAAGACGGCTCCTACGGCATAATCCGAGGCGTCGCACATGAGTTCGAATGGCAGAGACCAATCAGGGCTGCATAAAATAGGAGCGCTCGTGAGAAGCTCCTTCAACTTGTTGAAGGCAGCGTTGCATTCTTCATCAAAGACGAACGGGGTCTCCTTTTGCAGCAATTTACACAACGGGCGCGAGATGTGGGAAAAGTCTTTGATAAACCTACGATAAAATCCTGCGTGTCCAAGAAATGAACGAATCTCTCTAACCGAAGTTGGAGAGGGTAAGTGACGCACAAGATCTACTTTAGATTTATCAACTTCTAACCCTTTTTCCGAAATAATATGACCTAACACTATCCCTTGCGTAACCATGAAATGGCACTTCTCCCAATTAAGCACCAAGTTCGTTTCAACGCATCTTTGTAAAATTGTTTCTAAATTGTTTAAGCATGCATCAAAATCACTCCCAAATACACTAAAGTCGTCCATGAATACTTCAATAATTTTTTCAATGTACTCGGAGAAAATTGAGAGCATGCAACGTTGAAATGTACCTGGTGCGTTACACAGTCCAAATGGCATGCGGCGATAGGCAAACGTTCCGAACGGGCACGTGAACGTTGTCTTTTCTTGATCTTCCTCCGCAATGCTAATTTGGTTGTAGCCGGAATATCCGTCGAGAAAACAATAAAATGCATGGCCGGCTAATCTTTCCAGCATTTGGTCGATGAATGGTAAGGGAAAATGATCCTTGCGGGTTGCAGTGTTTAGCTTCCGGTAATCAATGCACACTCGGTGTCCAGTGATCGTCCGTTGTGGCACAAGTTCATTTTCCAGATTCTCGACGACGGTAATTCCCGATTTCTTTGGTACTACCTGCACTGGGGAAACCCAACGGCTATCAGAAATAGGGTAAATAACTCCACAGTCCATGAGTTTAATTACCTCCTTTTTTACCACCTCCATCATCGGAGGGTGGAGCCGACGTTGCGCTTCCCGCGTAGGCTTGGTGCCTTCTTCAAGGAAAATCCTATGCACACATGTTGCTGGATTTATTCCCTTGATGTCCGCAAGTGTCCAGCCTATTGCGGGTTTGTACCGTTTGAGCACACTCACGAGCTTCTCCTCCTGCTCCTCTTCTAGCGCGGACGAAATAATGACGGGTAAAGTGTCATTCTTGCCCAAGTACGCATACTTCAGATGGTCCGGTAGTAGCTTGAGTTCTAAAACTGGAGCTTCTACGATGGAAGGAACCATTTTATTAGTACCAAAAGTAATTGGTAAAGGAGGAGAAAAGCTTACTTTTCGTGGTGCGGCATTTAGGGCCATGGCCATGTCTTGAATTCCAGGTTCAAGCTCTAGTAAGGCCTCGAGAAGGCCGTCATGCCCAAGTTGAATGGCCATGTCGAGTTCATCCTCATTGATGGTGTCGAGGTAGCCTTGTGCTAAGTTATCCACATGATCGTATGTCGAAATGGCAGCTACGCTCGACATTGGAAACTTCATCCCGTCCAGGATGTTGAACTCGATTCTTTCTCCATCAATCTCCATGGAGAAAGTGCCTTGAAACACATCAATCTTCGTTCTCGCAGTCCGCATGAAAGGTCGCCCAAGCAGCAGTGGCGTGGTGTTCAGTGGACTGTCTTCCATGTCAACTATATAGAAATCGGCTGGGAATATCAAGTTGTTGACTTGCACGAGAACGTCTTCTACGTATCCCCTCGGATACTTGTGGGTGCGATCGGCTAACTGGATGACAACACCATCTTGCTTGAGATCTCCGAGCTCCATCGATTCGAAAAGATAGTAAGGCATGACGTTGATGGAAGCTCCTAGATCAAGCATTACGTCTTCGAAGTGGGTGTCACCGATTACGCAAGGAACTGCAAAGCTCCCTGGGTCCTTCAGTTTTGGGGGTAGCCGACGCTGCAAAACCGCCGAAACGGTTGCGTTCACCTTCACAACCTCCTTCTCTCGAGTTTGCCTCCTCTGTGTGCATAATTCTTTGAGAAATTTCGCGTATATCGGCACCTATTTTATGCACTCGATCAAGGGCAAATTCACTTGCACCTTTCGGAAGATGTCCAAAATATCTTCATATTGGGCATCCTTCTTCTTTGATTTATTTAATCTGCTAGGGAAAGGTGCAACAGCAAACGGAGAATTAGTAATAACCGTATTTGAAGGAATATGGTTTTTACCTTTGATTGGGGTAGGATGTGGAGGTGATTGTGCCTTGGTGACATTAGGCGTCACCTTCTTTTTCTCGGCCTCTTGAATTGCCGGATCGATCTCATCTTCTTCTTCGTTGGTGATGTCCTCAATGGTGACTTCATCAAGATGAGATCGCTTGGTCTTTGGTTCCTCAAGTATCTTCCCACTCCTTGTGACTATAGCATTCACGTTTCTTTGATTAGGAGTGGTTTGAGGTGGAAGCCGACCGGTTTCCTTGATTTGGCCCATGAAATCAACAAGCTGGCCAAGCTGCTTCTTCACTTCGGTGATGTCGCGGCCATGTGAGTCAAGTGTCTCCTTTGTCTTCGATTGTCCGTCGAGGAGAACTTGAGTGGAGGCCGAAAGTTGCGACAACATCTTGTCGTAATCCGGGTTGGTGAAGGATTGCGAAGACGAACCCTGCTGCATCGGTGGCCTTGGTTGAAATGGAGGGCGTTGGTAGTTTTGTTGAGGTGCTGGAGGGTTCAAAGTTCCCTCGTTGCTGCTCCATCTAAAACCTGGATGATCACGGTTGACATAATTGTTATAATTGTTATACCGTTGTCCTCCCTGATATCCGCCGATGGCGTTAGCGTGCTCCGGCTCGCTAGCTTGCTCTGGCACCTGTGGGCATTGGTCGTTGTGGTGACCTTGTGATTGACATATGCCACAAACAGGCCGTTGAGTTGCCCTGGCTCTTGTCGTCTCGAGATCTAAAACCTTCTCTAGCATATGAGCTAGTTTGTCGTATTTTTCGTCCGCGTCGGGTTTTGAACTCGCTTCACCGACTGCTCGTCTGTTGGACATTCCATATTGTGCATCATTATTCGCCCGATTTTCTAGAAGAGTTCTAGCTTCGGTTTCGGTTAAGTCCATGAATGCACCGGTAGCTGCTGCATCCAGCAATTCCCTATCAATCGGCTTGAGACCATCGTAAAAGTAATTCATGAGATTGGTCTCGGAAAATCCATGCGATGGGCAAGTGGCACACAAAACTTTGAATCGGTCGTAATATTGGCCGAAGGTCTCGTCCAATTTCTGTGTGATGCCAGTGATTTGCTTTCTCAAGATGGTGATTTTTGAGGCCGGGAAGTACTTCGCTAGGAACATATCCGCAAGTTGCTTCCATGAGGTAATATGGTTCGGCGGTAGTTCCATAAGCCAAGACTCGGCCCTGTCGACTAGGGTGAATGGGAATGCCTTCAGCTTGAAGAGCTCCGTATTAGCATCGGCTGGCTTCATGCTGTTACAAACAAATTGGAATTGTTTGAGATGCTTGTTTGGATCTTCATTGGAAAGTCCGTGAAAAATGGGTAGTCGGTGGAGGAAACCACTCTTCAGCTCGACTTCTTTCATGTTTTCCCCCGGTGGTGGAAAAGCAATGCTCGAAGGTCCGCTGCTCCATTCGGTTGAGCAGGTGCGCTGACGAAGAGACTGTCCTGCATTGGCCATGTTGATTTCTTGTGCTTCTGCTTCTGAATTGTGGTCGGTTGATGAGGCTAAAGTATGGTCGGTTGATGAATGTGAAGACTCGGAACCTTCCTCGATGATGGGATGATCCAGGATGTCTGTTTGAGCTTTAAGTCTCGCTATTCTCTCTGCGATTTCCTCAAACTTTGTTCTAGATGGTCCAGGATTCCGATCGTACATTCATTAGCCTGAGCATCCACCAAAGACCAAGTGTTAGTATCAACAAAGAATATGAGATGAATATAGGAATACTAACCAAAATTGTAAGGCATATTTAGAAAACAAAGCGATAACAAATAAAATAGTAAAACTATCAAAGCAAACATAAATACTCACAAATACTAAAAAACTACTAATAACACTCAAAATTTATAATACTTAAGACACTAAATGTAATTTACTAAGTAATGCAAATGATTTAATCAATTTAAGGGCTATGCAAAAGAATGTAATAGACTAAGACACATGTTTTCTGCAAATTGACACTATATAATGCTAAACCTAAGAATTTAGTTAGAATATATATAAACAAGGTTCCAATGCAAGCGAACAATAATTCACATTGAATTTATGCACAACACACTCTTTTTTTTCAATAAAATGCATTTAAACAACCATCCTACGTGAAAGATGGAGTGAATGCATAAGAGAAAACGTTAGAACCTGCAGAAAACACACGAGTTACGTGCTTAAATATGAATGCAAAAGAATGACCTCTTCTTCGGTCTTATGTCCCTAACTTCACTTAGGTTAGGGTACTCGGTAGTGAAATCCGAGTATCATAAAGCCTTAGAGAGGTTATGCAAGCTAAGTAACGTTTTAGTCCTTTACAGTTTTTAATGCACAAACAAACACACAAATTTGACTAAGTTTTATTTATTTCCTTTGGCCCCGATGGTACGTGGTGCAGAGGCTCTCGACTGTGCAATGGGTCTCGTTCATCCGAAGATGAAGTCTGATTCCAGGAGGTCTAAGCATGCATAATCCGATATACCATCTATTTAAAGGATTATGTCGTATTTATCAAGTTCGTATTTATCCGTATTCGTATGCACTTATGATTTACAGAGAGTACGCGAAATGATCATTCGGTAAATTTCTTGGACGTGCGGCCCGTGCGAAAATATATACCGACTACAATTCAGCTTAGTTACGTTTAGAAATGGTTAGTAGGAATAGAGATAACGCGAGAGGTAAGGACTAATATTTAGAACAACCCGAGGCTTACTCGTAAGAGTATATACTCCAATGTTGTTCCTAGAGACACCCTGAGGCTAACCAGTTACGGTATATACTCCAATGGTGTTCTATTGCTTAGATCCGAAACCCGGCACCAATCATAAACCCATTCACCATATCCAACAATCAGCCAAATTTGTGAGATAGTATATAATCTCAAGTTCTTAGTAAACACCGCCCACAACCTCGTGCCCATAACTTCACTTAGGTTATGGCGTGTGGTGATAAAATCCACACATCACGAGGGGTTAAGGAGATAAACCAGAAAAAGAGGCACCACCTATTCCAAAGAACGAAACCTTATAACCAATACTCGTGCACAATGTAAATCAATTTAAGTACGTCTACGTTTTGATTGCGCCTATGATTTAAAAGGAATACACGACTTAGTTATTGAATAAATCTCTTGTCCGTGCGGCCCGCGCGAAAATGTATATTAACTATCGTTAATCATCGTAATTGTTGGAAATGACCAGTTGGGATAGATGTAACGCGAGAGGTGAGAACTAATTTCTGGGAACAACCTGAGGCTAACTCGTAAGAGTATATACTCCATTGTTGTTCTTAGAAACACCCCGAGGCTTACTCGTAAGAGTATATACTCCAATGGTGTTCTGTTTTCTTAGTTCAAAACCCGTCACCATTCATAACCCTTCTAGACATCATAACCAACTCTTACTCGAATTCACAAGATAGTATACAATCTCAAGTGTTTGTAAACTCCGCCCACAACCACGTGCCCATAACTTCACTTAGGTTATGGCGTGTGGTGATGAAATCCACACATCACGAAGGGTTAAGGAGATAGACAAACAAAAGAGGCACCACCTATTCCATAGAGATTTATTTAATAACTAAGTGCTAGTACTCAAATTAAATCAAAGACTATCCTTTAACATGAAAATAAATTATGCAAGTGTAAAAACTAAGTATAAATAAATTCGTCTAAGTAAAAGTATGCATTGTAAACATGTATGTAAATTTCTTTAAGTATAAACAAGAATGAACAAGTATGTACTTCAAAAATTTAGACATGCTTTTAATCACAAATGTACAACGAAATCATACAAAAACATTCTAACTCCCCGGCAACGGCGCCAAAAATTGATACGCGCAAAACATGCATTCACGTTAACTTAAAAACACAGATTACGCGCATTGCAATTTAAACCCTTCTTTTGTCATTTGTAATATTGGCGAGTAGGGATCGTTCTTTATCCGGGGAATTAAGGGCGCATGCATGGTTTCGTTAATAAGCGGAAATGTAAATGTTTGGGGGGATTGGAAGTTGGTTGTTTAATCTACGAAATTAAAGTACAAAAACATGCAAACACAACTAAAACTCTTAGGCATCTAACATGTTTTACTCATAGACAAGTTTCAACAATCAAGAAACTTTAAGTTTAATTATGCTTGCTAAAAATAAGAAGTTACACTACTAATTACATGTGATCATCTCATCTTATTAGCCTACCCTTTTCATGCATCAAACCTTTTTGTAAGTTACGAAATTCATAACTTCTAACTAAATATACATGCTTAATAATTGAGTAGGAATGCAACTTAGCGTATAAACATCCTAAACAACATACGATCATCGAAACATGCGAAAGAGAGGGACTTAGCGTATTTTCTAACACATGCTTACGAAGCTTTAAGATTGTATCAAACATGCATAAAAGGCTAGAAATCATAAACACATGCAACTTATGAATCGGTTTAAACACATAAAACACAAATCTAAACTTGTTCTTCATTTGATACGTAAATGTATTCCAATACATCAAAAGGTTCAAATACAAAGCAAAAGAAATGAAAGTGAAGATCATGGTTACACTTTTTGTCTTGAATGCTTGATGATCTACGGTGGAGATGGATTTCCTTCACAAGGGACTTAGCGTATTGTGTTGGATGGAGGAGGATTGCTTCGGCTTGGATGGAGAAGATGTGCTTCGGCTTTGCTTGAGAATCCTTGAAGTGTTTATGGTAGAGGAGTATTTGTGTAGAGTTTTTGCTTGTAAAATGAGAGATGGTTTAATTATGTTCAGCCTCCTTGGTATTTATAGGCAAGGAATACTTGCCTTCTCTCTTCCACCTTGCCTCCCTCCATTTAATGCAAGCAAGAGTCACCATGCAAGTCATCCCCTTAGTCACCAAGTGTGATCATCATTTGTGAACCCTAAGCAAGAGTCACCATGCAAGTCACCATTTATAAACCCTAAGCAAGAGTCACCATGGCAAGTCATCTTTTGTGATGATCACAAAGCTTAGTCACTAAAATGAGTCACAAAGCTTGATATTGTTGACTTTTCAACTTCACCAAAAGGCTTCCATGCCAAAATTAATGGGCTTGGGCTGGTTTTTGGGCCAAAACAAACTTTGAGAAATGGGCCCATAATTTGCTTTTTGGGCCGGCCCATTTTCGGAGGTCCAAAATCGCAAAAATCTCAAAATCGCCGAAATTCCTCCGAATTGCGTCGTTATTAATCTCCACCGTAAATATCTTCAAAATAACAAATTAAATAAGGAAAACATAAAAACTAAGATAATAACATAGCTAAACGTAAAGGGAAATGCGTTAAGAAACGAGCATAAAATGCGTATATCATTAACATAGAGTTTCATCAACATGCATTTTATCCGAATAAGTAGGTAACCATTATGGTGCATTTAATAGCCCACAAATCTGAATACTCTCACGAAAAACTCAAAACAGTCTAAACAGAGATATTGGGATGATATTAAGAGTTTTGGTGGACCGAAAGGAGGTTTTCTCTACAAATATGTTCATCAACATGTATATGATCAAAATATGTGTGGGGAACCATATTGGTGCTTTTAATAGCCTGCAAATCTCAATACGCTCATAAAAGACTCAAAACAGTCTAAAGAATGAAATCGGGATGATATTGTGACATTTCATGGACCGAAATGAGTTTTTCTTCACAAAGAGTTTCATAAACATGCATTTTATCCGAATAAGTAGGTAACCATTATGGTGCCTTTAACATCCCCCAAATCTCAATACTCTCATAAAAGAGTCAAACTAGTCCAAAATGTTGATCGGGATAATATTGTGACATTTCGTGGACCGAAACGTGTTTTGCTTAACAAAGAGTTTCATCAACATATAGTTGATCCAAATATATGCGGGTAACCATTTTTGTGTATTTAATATCCCATAAATCTAAATACTCTCACTAAAGACTCAAAACAGTCTAAAGAGAGATGTTGGAATGATATTGAAAGTTTTTATGGATCAGAAAAAAAATTTCCTCTACAAATATGTTCATCAATATGTATATGATCCAATACATGTGGGGAATCATTTTGTTGCATTTAATAGCCCGCAAATCTCAATACTCTCACAAAAGAGTCAAAACAGTCCAAATAGTAGATCGGGATGATATTTTGACAATTTGTAGACCGAAACAAGTTTTGCTTAACATAGAGTTTCATCAACATGTATTTGATCCAAATATATGTGGGGAACCATGTTGGTGTATTTAATAGCCCACAAATCTCAATACTCTCTCGAAAGACTCAAAATAGTCGAAAGAGAGATAATTGGATGATATTGAGAGTTTTCGTGGACCGAAATGAGTTTTGCTTCACAAAGTGTTTCATCAACATGTATTTTATCCAAATAAGTAGGTAACCATTATGGTGTGTTTAACATCCCTCAAAACTCAATACTCTCACAAAAGAGTCAAACTAGTCCAAAATGTTGATCGGGAAATGAGTTTTTTTCATAACATAGAGTTTCATCAACATCTATTTGATCAAAATATATGTGGGGAACCATGTTGGTGCATTTAATAGTCTGCAAATCTCAATACTCTCACGAAAGACTCAAAACAGTCAAAAGAGAGATATTGGGATTATGTTGAGAGTTTTCGTGGACCGAAAAGTGTTTTTCTCTGCAAATATGTCCATCAAATGTATATGATCCGAATATATGTGCGGAACCATGTTGGTGCATGATACGCGCAAAACGCGCAAAACATGCATTTAACGTTAACACAAAGTAGACCCTAAAAACACAGTTCACACGTAAAGCAATTTAAAACCCTTCTTTTGTCATTTATAATATTGGCGAGTAGGGATCGTTCTTTATCCGGGGAATTAAGGGCGCATGCATGGTTTCGTTAATAAGCGGAAATTTAAATGTTTGGGGGGATTGGAAATTGGTTGATTAAATGTCCTACTAAATTAAAGTGCAAAAACATGCAAACACAACAAAAACTCTTAGGCATCTAACATGTTTTACTCATAGACAAGTTTTAACAATCAAGAAACTTCAAGTCTAATTATGCTTGCTAAAAATAAGAAGCTAAGCTATTAATTACAATTGATCATCTCATATTATTAACCTTACCCTATTTCATGCATCAAACCTTTTGTAAGTTACGAAATTCATAACTTCCAACTAAATATACATGCTTGATAATTGAGTAGGAATGCAACTTAGCGTATAAACATCCTAAACAACATATGATCATCGAAACATGCCAAAGAGAGTGACTTAGCGTATTATCTACCACATGCTTTCGAAGCTTTAAGATTATATCAACCATGCATAAAAGGCTAGAAATCATAAACACATGCAATTTACAAATCGGTTTAAGAATATATAACACAAATCTAAACTTGTTCTTCATTAAATACATCAAAGTATTCCAATACATCAAAAGATTCAAATACAAAGCAAAAGATATGAAAGTGATGATCATGGTTACACTTTTTGTCTTGAATGCTAGATGATCTTCGTGGAGATGACTTTCCTTCACAAGGGACTTAGCGTATTGTGAAGGATGGAGGATGGATGCTTCGGCTTTGGATGGAGGATGAATGCTTCGGCTTTGTGGAGAGAACCTTCAAGTGTTTATGGAGGAGGAGTATTTGTGTAGAGCTTTGGCTTCTAAATTGAGAGATGATCTGTTTTATGGCTGCCTCCTTGGCTTTTATAGGCAAGGGATGTTGCTCTTCTCTCTTCCACCTTGCCTCTTTCATTAAATGCAATTAATAATCACCATGGCAAGTCACTCCCTTAGTCACCAAGTGTGATCATCAAAAGCAAGAGTCACCATGGCAAGTCACCATTTGTGAACCCTAAGCAAGAGTCACCATGGCAAGTCACACACTTAGTCATCTTTTGTGATGATCACAAGCTTAGTCACTAAGCCTTGTCACCAAGCTTGATAACTTTGACTTTTCCTCTTCCCCAAGTTGCTTCCATGCCAAAATTAATGGGCTTGGGCTGGTTTTTGGGCCAAAACAAACTTTGAGAAATGGGCCCAAAAAATGCTTTTTGGGCCAGCCCATTCCCGGTTGTCCAAAATCGCAAAAATCGCAAAATCGCCGAAATTCCTCCGAATTGCGCCGTTATTCATCTCCACCGATGATATCTTCAAAATAACAAATTAAATAAGGAAAACATAAAAACTAAGATAATAACACAGCTAAACGTAAAGGGAAATGCGTTAAGAAACGAGCATAAAATGCGTATATCAGTGCATTTAATAGCCGGAAAATCTCACTACTATCATAAAAGACTCAAAACAGTCTAAAAAGAGAAATCGGGATGATATTGTGAGATTTCGTGAACCGAAACGAGTTTTGCCTCACAAAGAGTATCATCAACAATTCAAAACGTACATCAGGATAATATTTTGACATTTCGTGGACCGAAACGAGTTTCGCTTAACAAAGAGTGTCATTAAAATGTACTTGATCCAAATATATGTGGGAAACCATTATGGTGCATTTAATATCCCTCAAATCGTAATTGAAAGGACCCAACCCCGATTTAGTTGCCTAAACCGGAATCAAACCCCTTCGAAAACACGAACCAACAAAAACCGTAGAGTTCGCTACTAACGTAGAATTACCATTACCTGCACGCGGAAAATACACTTCATCCTATGCCACAAAAATCAAACCGTGGGCACCAATCCCATCCGGATTTCTCAATATATCAACAGTAATTTAAAATAATAATAATATATCTGTACTTTAATGAAATCCGGAGTAAAATCGTATAAAATATACAACAGAATACTCAGAGCGACCTCTAATGTATAATCACATAAGTAAACCACAGTAGGCAGAATAATAAACCTACAGGAAGAAACAAGGTAGCTCGAGCACTATGCCTCCGACCACGACGTGCGACACCAGAGTCCGAACTGCAAACTGGGCACGAAAATTGAAAATCCCAGGGGAAAGGCAAATAAAACGTTAGAGTGAGTGGACGAAAATAAACATATGTCTTTCACCAGTTAATATACATAATCAATGTAAAACAGTGCAAGTTCGGAAAATGTATATATATGGAGGTTGTCAGACAAATCTCTCAAGCCCGACGTCAGGTGAATCGCTCAACCCGACAGTGATAGGCCAGGGGAATCTCTCAACCCCGGCGGCATACAGGGGAATCTCTCAACCCTGCCCAGAGGAATCTCTCAACTCTGGTCCAGAGGAATCTCTCAACTCTGGTGGACTACATGTGATCAGCCGAGTAGCCGAAGCATCGATGCAGTAATGCCATCACCAATAAATATAAAACAATACCTCCGAAAATAACATATATATCAACATCGTATAAAATAAATACGGAAAATCATGAAATCCACGAACTCGCAAATCAACTGTGAAAATATAAACTTGTCTACTCACTGACTAGCATAACGCAGTTCGCGTTAACCCGTGATCCGGCGGAAAGTCTCTCGCCAAACGAACGACCACGAACCCCTGAATATTCACAAAGTCCATTACTCAAAGTCATAACTCGACAATTCAAGACAAATCATGAGAAACCACCGTTCTCGGAAATACGTAATTCAATGTCGACGAATGGTCGAAAATCTGATATTCACACCTCAATACCTCGCTATACTTTTCGGATGCTCAAATCGAGAAACGAACCTCCCCACTGCGATCGGGGCGCGATTTCGAGTGAAATGACATGCAACTTGTCGAAAACCCCAAAAAGTTAAAGTTTGACCGTTGACCGCCTTGACCGCCGCCGTCGGCGGCGCCACCACCAACCGTGAAATTTCTCGGCGGAAAAACTCCTATTCCATGCAAAATCACCCACTGAGCAACTTTCACAACTGCATCAAAGGCCAATTCTAACTCTAACCATGTCAATTTCAAGCAAAACCGAATTGTCACCAAAATTTCAAATCCAAAATTCTCCAAGCATAGGCAAAATTAAATCACCAAACTTACATGATAGCTTCATGTTGATGAGGCCTACGAAACCCAGTCCTTGTTGTATCTCGAATAGGCCAAATAAGTATAGTCCGAATTCACTCAAAATTCCTCCAATTTAGGACGGAAAATTCTCCTCCTCCGGCGTGACACGCCGTGGAGGGATACCGAAAATGGAATGGGGTGGCCGAGGGACACCGGAAGGGACCAACGCCGAGCCCAGAGGTGGCCGGACGGCGTGCCACCGCCGGTGGCCGTCGATCGCCATCGCACCTCCCTCACACCACCGAGTTGACTCGGTCAACTCCAGTCAACTCATTTAATTGCTGTTTTGACTTTCCCAATATGGCAACCCACATTTATAGCTTTCCCAAAATAGAAACTTCCGTAATTATCCTTTCGACAAACTTCAAACACACGTAACTTCCTCGTCGTAATTCCGATTCCGATAATTCCCGCGGCAACAAACTCGACTCGACATATTCTTCAATTATCACACGAAGTCAAACACTTTGAACAAATCGGATAAAAAGTCAACGGTTCACCCAAACACATACTTTAACCGACTAAATAATCAACAATCGGAAATATTCGTAACTTAATCTTCGTAACTCGGAATAATGCTCCGAAAGTTTCCACGAGCTCGAAATTAAATTATCAACAACTTCCGTGAAGAAGCCAAAATCAAATTCTCGTCCGGTAATTTAGTTGCTAAGAGCGCCACCATTTAAATCCGATTATGTCGAAACTTCAAATATTCATAATTTATTCTTTGGTCGTCCAAATAACGATCCGGAACTGCCCACGAACTCGAAATCACACGTACAACGATTCTCGAGAAGAGACTCAGCTCCAATTCTCGGCCAACGATTTAGTCGTTAACAAACCTGGCGATTCAAACAACCGTTGGAAATCTGTGATTACGCAGTAACTCATGAAGTAAGCTGATCACACTGCTGATTCTGTTCCGGGTCGTCACAAATCCACCCCCCTTAAAAAACTTTCGACCTCGAAATTTCAAATCTGCCGACTAAAAGTAGGAGCATTGCCTCTGCATACTGCTCAACTTTCCAGTGACAACGTCAGCTGAACAATTCTGACAACAGACTCCACAATAGGAGATAGCTCTGTACTGTAATCCCTGTACCCTCAAATCTCGAATCTGAACTGGCTCCACACAATAGCCAAGTGTTCCTGCATAAGGAACATATAGGGTACACAACACGTAACAAACCTGAAACATAGTTCCGCAACACGGAACACAACACACATAAAAGCCAACGATATAGGCGATGCCGAACTATACGGCACAACACAAACTCGCCTATGACCACATACGGATCAAAATAACGGATCAACACACACTCATATCAACATAGCTCAAACATCGAACTCGGGCAATAATCAACCCATTTCCGCTAATCTGACAATCTGTGGTAGCACATTCCACAAAATCAGAATCAAACGTCAACTCACATCGAACTCGCTCCAACACAATGGAGTACAACATCGTTCCTCAAAACGATATCAAGCAACATCATAATCATAGTGGTCAACAAACTGGTACTACAAGCAATCTCGAACAGCTGAAACTGCTGGTCCCAAATCCTCCGGAACTGCAATACCGAGGTCCACAATATGCCCTCCAAGGTCTGAATAGTCCTCAAAGATCGCTCGCCAATCTGAGGATAAGAACTGGTACCAAACTGTAATCTGGTCCCCCAATGCTCTCGGCAAAGCTTGCCAACACTCAGTTGTAGCTGATTATCTCGATCAGCGAACTGGGACACAGATACACCACGTGAATGGCCAACCTCCGTCAAACACAGCTATGCCAGCCTGCCACTGAATTCTGTTCCGAAAAGTACAAGTAAATGCACCAAGTTCATCAAATGGTACACAAAGGCCTAACAACTGGTACCACAAACCAAAATGCGTACTAGCACACAAAACCACAGCGACAAACTCCACGTCTATCCGGAAATCTCTAATGGCTGGTACTTCTCGGCAAGTCTCTGCCTCCTAGCCATCGTCTGCCGACAAATGTGGCATCTACACACACAAGGTGCTACATTCTTCTACGGATTGCATCACGAGTAGTAAACTCGAGGTATCAGACACATTTACGTACCACTAGCGCCAAACGCGCGCAAAACCATGAGCCTCAACATCATCACACTCGAATTCATCTTCCGTAGCGCAACTCGGCTAACACGGAAACTCAAGCCATACACACATGGAACACTGAAACTCCTGACTTTCGACTAAATGCATCAGCAACAATATCCCAGAAGGATAATCAAAGTACAACCACTAACCTTTCTCGAACAAACTCAAATGTGCAGCCATAGTCGTTAGTCGACCCCATCCATCTACACTGCCTCAAGCCCAAATCTGGCCGGAAATGCAAGTGGATGAAACTCAAGTGATCAGTGTACGTCCTACACTGCGCTGCACGCCATAGCAATAGTGTCTCCAACTCTCTGATGCTAACACAAGAACAGCTACACCCAATACCATACACAGCATACGTAGCTACATAAGGTTCCCACTGCTTGAAACCATAAGCCACCGCTCTGCTACACAACATCAAAATATAACCAAATCCAAATCTCGATGCATCGCCATAACCCACGACCACGAACTCACCACGATCGTCAGGTAAGATGACAACCGAAGAAACGGTCAACCATCCTTCAGGAGTAAATAACTCTCCTCGCGTGCATCGAACCACTCAAACTTGACACTTCTTCGTCAATCCGGAAAGTGAAGTGGTAATCCGGGAAAATCCTGCACAAAGCGCAGATAATGGTCTTCTAAACCCAAGAGACTCCTGATCTCTGGTACAATGGTAGGGCAATCCCCAAATCATCATAGCTTCAATCTGGTCAGGACCCACGCTGACTCTCTCAGCTAACATCACGTGGCCCAAAATCTTCACGCTAATCGGCCAAAACCCACACTGGCTGAACTTCGCAAATAACTGATCATCTCGCGAAGTCCGCAAAACCGCTCGCAACTACTTCAGGTGCTGGCCCACATCCTGGAGTAAATCAGGACATCGCCAACGAACATGACTGCAACTCGTCCAGAGATCGTCTGAACACCTGGTCCATCAAGTCCGTAAAAACTACGAGACATTGGTCAACCAATGGCGTGACCAAAAACTCATGATGCCCGCACCGAGATCCAAAAACTGTCCAAACCACATCTGACAAATCGATCCTCAACTGATGGTATCCGGACTCGAATTCAGTCTTCGAAAAGACTGAAACTCTCATAAACTGATCAAACCAATCGTCAATCCGAAGCGAAGGATACTTGCTCTTTTCTGAAGCGAATCAGGCTTCTGGCAGTCAACACACCACCACGTCGAATCATCCATCATCCGTATACACAATGCAAGAGCACACCACGCAAATACACGGGATCGCATGAAACCTCCTAAAACTTCCTCCAGCAACTCCTGAAGTTGAACGTGTAACTCCATCAGCTCTGCTGGCTCCGAACGACAAAATGCCGGTCAAATGAGTCCAGCGCTCAGTAAAAGCTCAATGGTGTAGTCGGTCTCCCGAACTGGAGGAACACCTGATAACTCCTCCGAAACACACCTGGAAACTCGGGAACCACCTCAATGTCACAAATGTCGGCCACAACCACCGTAGTATACTTGCAAACAACACAACTCGTCTCCACCATCCGCTCGACCATCACCGCGAAACAGTATCTCGGGGAAACCTGGTCGTCAAAACACAACCTCCTTCTCGAGGCACTCGAACACAGCCAAATGCGTCGTCAGTAAGTCCATACTCATAGTCACATCAAAACCACGGTGTCCAGCTATAACAGATCCGCAGCTAAGCCATATCCTCCAATAAGGATCTCGCAACCTCCGGATGGATGCAACACTCACCAAAACCTCGGAAGTGGAAATGCATGTACAATAGCCATGGATATCAAACAACAGTAACCTCGGAGAAAAGTCTGTCCTCAAATAAGGTCATGGCACAAACTCCAACATGCCCAACTAGCCGCCCACTTCAATCGCGACTTGTTGATTAACTCGTCCAAAATGCTGCGTTGATAACCCTCCAGAAACAGCATCATGATGACCTCCTCGTGAACTCTGAGCTGCCTGAACCGCTAAAATAGCTGGCTGAGGGCGCTCCCTCGTAACGTGACCCTCCTGGCCACCACAATAGCAACTGAGAGTACTCCACAAACACACGTCACAGCAACACTTGCTGCGTGAAAGGATCACCAACGATCACCCGAACTCATGCCACATGAGCAAGTCCGCTACTCCGTGATCTCCGCCACCACCGAACGGATCCTCTGCTTTGATCTGATGACCCTCAACAATATCGAAAAGGTCGCAGCCTGATGAAGTCACTGATCCCGAAGTGTCGGATCTCAACCTCATCAAATTCTCGACTAAGTCCTCTTCCCTCAAACCATCACATCGAAAACCGCGTACACCTTTCCTTCTCAATAGCCTCGCCACGGAGTACAACACACTAAGCTCTTCACGGTTATCTCGAGGCATATCAATCAGACTCTCTCTGATGCTAAGGTTCAAACTCATCTCGAACCTCGTGCGTTGCTTCCTCTGAAGCCACATAACACGTGCAAACAGGGACAAACATATGAATAGTGCATCACTGCCTCAGGTGGGTAAACACTCCTCATTCGAATGTTGGGTAGCCTGATAAAACCATTACGGTATAAACAACACCATGAATGTAGGCCATGGAGTCGCAACAGGAACTCACACAATACCAGCCCACCAAATGTAATGATCTGACTCAGGCAAAAACATCAACTGCCACAATTCTCTGCTCTGAGGCCACATGTAGACGAGCATACACACACAACCAGGCAAACCGTGCCACACAAATCTCTGAACTCAGAATACTCATCCAAACCCACAATTCACTGGCAAATCACGCGTCGATTGATCCTCAATAGGATCCACAACCGTACCGACACGGAAAGCACGTCAAGGAGGCATCCTAATGAATAAAACATCGTTCACAACAAGTAGAACGTAATCATGGAACTTCAAATATTTGAAAGTATACAACACCCGGAATATTGATGAGTATCCGCCGGCCGGTCGGGTCACCACTCCAGACATGCTGTACATTCTCAAATATCCTTAGTAAACACGACTACAGAAGTCTACAGAACCTATAACCTAATGCTCTGATACCAAGCTGAAAGGACCCAACCCCGATTTAGTTGCCTAAACCGGAATCAAACCCCTTCGAAAACACGAACCAACAAAAACCGTAGAAATTTTGGCAGAGTTTCGCTACTAACGTAGAATTACCATTACCTGCACGCGGAAAATACACTTCATCCTATGCCACAAAAATCAAACCGTGGGCACCAATCCCATCCGGATTTCTCAATATATCAACAGTAATGTAAAATAATAAATATAACTGTACTTTACTGAAATCCGGAGTAAAATCGTATAAAATATACAACAGAAAACTCAGAGCGACCTCTAATGTATAATCACATAAGTAAACCACAGTAGGCAGAACAATAAACCTATTGGAAGAAATAAGGTAGCTCGAGCACTATGCCTCCGACCACGACGTGCGACACCAGAGTCCGAACTGCAAACTGGGAACGGAAACCGAAAAGCCCAGGGGAAAGGCAAATAAAACGTTAGAGTGAGTGGACGAAAATAAACATATGCCTTTCACCAGTTAATATACATAATCTATGTAAAACATTTCGAGTTCAAAAAATGTATATATATGGAGGTTGTCGGACGAATCTCTCAAGCCCGACGTCAGGTGAATCGCTCAACCCGACAGTGATAGGCCAGGGGAATCTCTCAACCCCGGCGGCATACAGGGGAATCTCTCAACCCTGCCCAGAGGAATCTCTTAACTCTGGTCCAGAGGAATCTCTCAACTTTGGCAGACTACCGGTGATTAGCCGAGTAGCCGAAGCATCGATGCAGTAATGCCATCACCAATAAATATAAAACAATACCTCCGAAAATAACATATATCTCAACATCGTATAAAATAAATACGAAAAATCATGAAATCCACGAACTCGCAAATCAACTGTGAAAATATAAACTTGTCTACTCACAGACTAGCGTAACGCAGTTCGCGTTAACCCGTGATCCGGCGGAAAGTCCCTCGCCAAACGAACGACCACGAACCCTTGAATATTCACAAAGTCCATTACTCAAAGTCATAACTCGACAATTCAAGACAAATCAAGAGAAACCACCGTTCTCGGAAACACGTAATTCAATGTCGACGAATCGTCAAAAATCCGAGATTCACACCTTAATACCTCGCTATACTTTCGGATGCTCAAATTGAGAAACGAACCTCCCCACTGCGATCGGAGCGCGATTTCGAGTGAAATTACATGCAACTTGTTGAATACCCCAAAAAGTCAAAGTTTGACCATTGACCGCCGTTGACCGCTGCCGGCGGCGGTGCCACCACCAACCGTGAAATTTCTCGACGGAACAACCCCTATTCCATGCAAAATCACCCACTGAGCAACTTTCACAACTGCATCAAAGGCCAATTCTCACTCTAACCATGTCAATTTCAAGCAAAACCGAATTGTCACCAAAATTTCAAATCCAAAATTGTCCAAGCACAAGCAAAATTAAATCACCAAACTTACATGATAGCTTCATGGTGATGAGGCCTACAAAACTCAGTCCTTATTGTAGCTCGAATCGGTCGAATAAGTATAGTCCGAATTCACTCAAAATTCCTCCAATTTAGGACGGAAAATTCTCCTCCTCTGGCGTGCCACGCCGTGGAGGGATACCGGAAACGGAACGGGTGGCCAAGGCGCACCGCAAGGGACCAACGCCGAGCCCGGAGGTGGCCGGACGGCGTGCCCCCGCCGATGGCCGTCGATCGCCGTCGCACCTCCCTCACACCACCAAGTTGACTCGGTCAACTCCAGTCAACTCATTTAATTGCTGTTTTGACTTTCCCAATATGGCAACCCACATTTATAGCTTTTCCAAAATAGAAACTTCCGTAATTATCTTTTTGACAAACTTCAAACACACGTAACTTCCTCGTCGTAATTCCGATTCCGATAATTCCCACGGCAACAAACTCGACTCGACATATTCTTCAATTATCACCCGAAGTCAAACACTTCGACAAATCGGATAAAAAGTCAACGGTTCACCCAAACACATACTTTAACCGACTAAATAATCAACAATCGGAAATATTCATAACTTTATCTTCGTAGCTCGGAATAATGCTCCGGAAGTTCCCACTAGCTCGAAATTAAATTCTCAACAACTTCCGTGAAGAAGCCGAAATCAGATTTTCGTCCGGTAATTTAGTCGCTAAGAGCACCACCATTTAAATCCGATCATGTCGAAACTTCAAATATTCATAATTTATTCCTCGGTCATCCAAATAACGATCCAGAACTGCCCACGAACTCGAAATCACACGTACAACTACTCTCAAGAAGAGACTCAGCTTCAATTCTCGGCCAATGATTTAGTCGTTAACAAACCTGGCGATTCAAACAACCGTTGGAAATCTGTGATTACGCAGTAACTCATGAAGTAAGCTGATCACACTGCTGATTCTGTTCCGGGTTGTCACAGTAATACTCTCACAAAAGGGTCAAAATAGTCCAAAAAATAGATCAAGATAATATTGTGACGTTTCAAAGACCGAAACGAGTTTTGCTTAACATAGAACTTCATCAACATGTATTTGATCCAAATATATGAAGGGAATCATTTTTGTGCATTTAATAGCCCACAAATCTCAATACTCACACGAAAGATACAAAACAGTGGAAAAAGTAGATCAGGATGTTCATCAAATATGTTTATCAACATGTATATGATCCAAATATAATCGAAAAACAATTTTGGTGCATTTAATAGCCCACAAATCTCAATACTCTAGGAAAAGACTCAAAATAGTCTAAAGAGAGAAATCAGGACGATATTGTGACATTTCGTGGACCGAAAAGTGTTTTGCTTAATAAAGAGTTTCATCAACATGTATTTGGACCTCAAATCTCAATACTCTCACAGAAGAGTCAAAACAGTCCAAAATGTTGATCGGGATGATATTGTGATATTTCGTGGACCGAAACGAGTTTTGCTTAACAGAGAGTTTCATCAACATGTATTTGATCCAAATATATGTGGAGAATCATTTTGGTGTATTGAATAGCCCATAAATCTCAATACTCTCATGAAAGACTCAATACAGTCTAAAAAGAGATGTTGGGATGATATTGAGAGTTTTCGTCTACAAATATGTTCATCAATATGTATACGATCCAATACATGTGGGGAACCATTTTTTTTCATTTAATATCCCGCAAATCTTAATACTCTCACAAAGGAGTCAAAAAAGTTCAAAAATTCGATCGGGATAATATTTTGACATTTCGTGGACCGAAACGAGTTTCACTTAACAAAAAGTGTCATTAAAATGTATTTGATCCAACTATATGCGGGAAACCATTATGGTGCATTTAATATCCCTCAAATCTCATTACTCTCACAAAAGAGTCAAAACAGTCCAAAAGGTAGATCGGGCTGATATTGAGACATTTCGTCGACCGAAACGAGTTTTGCTTAACATAGAGTTTCATCAACATGTATTTATCCAAATATATGTAGGAAACTATTTTGGTGCATTTAATATCCCTCAAATATCAATACTCTCACAAAATAGTCCAAAAAGTAGATCCGGATAATATTGTGAAATTTCGTGGACAGAAAAAAGTTTTACTTAATAAAGAGTTTCATGAATATGTATTTGATCGAAAAATATGTCGGGAACCATTTTGGAGTATTTAATATCCCTCAAATCTCAATACTCTCACGAAAGAGTTAAAACAGTGCAAAAAGTTCATCGAGTGTATATTGTGACATTTTTGGACCGAAATGAGTTTTGCTTTACAAAGAGTTTTATCAACATGTATTTGATCCAAACATATGTGGGGAACCATTTTGGTGCATTTTATCTCCCTCAAATCTCAATACTCTCACTAAAGAGTCAAAATAGTCCAAAAAATAGATCGGGATGATATTGTGACATTTCGTGGACCAAAATGAGTTTTGCATCGCAAATAGTTTCATCAACATGTATTTGATCTAAATATATGTAGGCAACCATTTTGCTGCATTTAATATCCCTGAATTTTAAATACTCTCACAAAAGAGTCAAAACAATCCAAAAAGTAGATCGGGATGATATTGTGAGATTTCATGGACAGAGACAAGTTTTGCTTAACAAAGAGTTTCATCATTTAATCCTAATATATGTAGGGAACCATTTGGGTGCATTTAATATCCCTTAAATCACAATACTCTCCCAAAAGCGTGAACACAGTTAAAAAAGTAGATCGGGACGATATTGTGACATTTCGTGGACCGAAACGAGTTTTGTTTAAAAAAAAGTTTCAATAACATGGATTTGATCCAAATATATGTGGGGAGCCATGTTGGTGCATTTAATAGCCCACAGATCTCAATACTCTCATGAAAGACACAATAAAGTCTAAAGAGAGATATTGGGATGATATTAAGAGTTTTCGTGGACCGAAAGGAGTTTTTCTCTAAAAAAAATTTTATCAACATGTATATGATCCAAATACATGTGGGGAAATAGTTTGGTGTGTTCAATATCTCCCTCAAATCTAAATATTCTCACAAAAGAGTCAAAACAGTCCAAAGAGTAGATCGGGATGATATTGTGACATTTCGTAGACCAAAATGAGTTTCGTTTAACATAAAGTTTCATAAACGTGTATTTGATTCAAATTTATGCGGGGAACCATTTTTGTGCATTTATTATCCGACAAATCTCAATACTCTCACAAAAGAGTCAAAACAGTCCAAAAGTAGTAGATCGGGATGAGATTGTAACATTTCGTGGACCAAAACAAGATTTGTTTAACAAAGCGTTTCATCAACACGTATTTCATTCAAATATATGTAGGAACCATTTTGGTGCATTTAATATCCCTCAAATCTCTATACTCACACAATAGAGTTAAAAGAGTCCAAAAAGTAGATCGGGATGATATTTTGACATTTCGTGGACCGAGACGAGATTTGCTTAACATAAAATTTTATCAAAATGTATTTGATAAATAAATATAGGGATTTATTTTGGTGAATTTAATATCCCTCAAATCTCAATACTCTCACGAAAGAGTTAAAACAGTCCAAAAAGTTCATCGGGGGTATATTGTGACATTTTTGGACCGAAATGAGTTTTGCTTTACAAAGAGTTTTATCAACATGCATTTGATCCAAACATATGTGGGGAACCTTTTTGGTGCATTTTATCTCCCTCAAATCTCAATACTCTCACTAAAGAGTCAAAATAGTCCAAAAAATAGATCGGGATGATATTGTGACATTTCGTGGACCAAAATGAGTTTTGCATCGCAAATAGTTTCATCAACATGTATTTGATCTAAATATATGTAGGCAACCATTTTGCTACATTTTAATATCCCTGAATTTTCAATACTCTCACAAAAGAGTCAAAACAATTCAAAAAGTAGATCGGGATGATATTGTGAGATTTCATGGACCAAAACAAAATTTTCTTATAAAAGAGTTCCATCAAATTGTATTTGATCTAAATATATGAAGGGAACTATTTTGGTGACTTTAATATCCCTCAAATCTCAATACTCTTACAAAAGAGTCAAAACAGTCCAAAAAGTAGACTAGGATGATATTGTGACATTTCGTGGACAGAGACAAGTTTTGCTTGACAAAGAGTTTCACCAACATATGTTTAATCCTAATATATGTAGGGAACCATTTGGGTGCATTTAATATCCCTTAAATCACAGTACTCTCCCAAAAGCGTGAACACAGTTAAAAAAGTAGACCGGGACGATATTGTAACATTTCGTGGAGCGAAACAAGTTTTACTTAAAAAAGAGTTTCATTAACATGGATTTGATCTCAATATATGAGGGGAGCCATGTTGGTGCATTTAGTAGCCCACAGATCTCAATACTCTCACGAAAGACACAACAAAGTCTAAAGAGAGATATTGGGATGATATTAAGAGTTTTCGTGGACTGAAAGGAGTTTTTCTCTAAAAATTTGTTTATCAACATGTATATGATCCAAATATATGTGGAGAAACATTTTGGTGTGTTCAATATCTCCCTCAAATATAAATATTCTCACAAAAGAGTCAAAACAGTCCAAAGAGTAGATCAGGATGATACTGTGACATTTCGTAGACCAAAACGAGTTTTGCTTAACATAAAGTTTCATCAACATGTATTTGATCCAAATTTATGTGGGGAACCATTTTTGTGCATTTATTATCCGTCAAATCTCAATACTCTCACAAAAGAGTCAAAACAGTCCAAAAAGTAGATCGGGATGAGATTGTAACATTTCATGGACCGAAACGAGATTTGTTTAACAAAGCGTTTCATCAACGCGTATTTCATTCAAATATATGTAGGAACCATTTTGGTGCATTTAATATCCCTCAAATCTCTATACTCACACAATAGAGTTAAAAGAGTCCAAAAAGTAGATCGGGATGATATTTTGACATTTCGTGGACCGAAACGAGATTTGCTGAACATAAAGTTTTATCAAAATGTATTTGATAAATAAATATAGGGATTTATTTTGGTAAATTTAATATCCCTCAAATCTAAATACTCTCACAAAAGAGTCAAAATAGTCCAAAGAGTAGATCAGGATGATATTGTGACATTTCGTGGACCGAAACGAGGTTTGCATAAAAAAGAGTTTCATCAACATGTATTTGAAACAAATATATGTAGGGAAATGTTTTGGTGCATTTAATATCCCTCAAATCTCAATACTCTCACAAAAGAGTCAAAAGAGTCCAAAAAGTAGATCGGGATGATATTGTGACATGTCGTGAACCGAAACGATTTTTACTTTAAAAAGAGTTTCATCAACATGTATTTGATCCAAATATATGTAGGGAACCATTTTGATGCTTTTAATATCCCTCAAATCTCAATACTCTCACAAAAGAGTCAAAACAGTCCAAAAAGTATATCGGGATGATATTGTGACATTTCGTTGACCGAAACGAGTTTTGTTTAATAAAGAGTTTCAGCAGCATGTATTTGATCCAAATATATGTGGGGAACCATATTGGTGCATTTAATAGCCTACAAATCTCAATACTCTCACGAAAGACTTAAAACAGTCTAAAGAGAGATTTTAGGATGATAATTAGAGTTTTTGTGGACTGAAAGGAGTTTTTCTCTACAAATATGTTAATCAAGATGTATATGATCCAAATTTATGTGGGGAACCATTTTGGTGCATTTAATATCCTTTAAATCTAAATAGTCTCACAAATGAGTCAAAACAGTCCAAAGAGTAGATTGGGATGATATTGTGACATTTCGTGAACCAAAACAAGTTTTTCTTAACTTAGAGTTTCATCAACATTTATTTGATCCAAATATATGTGGGGAACCATGTTGGTGCATTTAATACCCCATAAATCTCAATACTCTCACGAAAGACTCAAAACAGTCTAAAGAGAGATATTGGGATGATATTGAGAGTTTTTATTGACCCTGATATGCCCAAAACTAACTACTAAATTAAACACTTAATAATCATAAAAGACACAACAATTAAAACTCTTTGTTGTAGATGTAGCATTTGTGGATAGGGTATCGTTCTTAACCGAGGATTGAGGGTGCATGCATGACTATGCTAAGGTTTTAGGGGTGTGCGAGTTTGATATTTTTTATCTACGAAAATTAAACAAGTAATGGCCAGCAAACAGATTAAGAACCCTAAATTCTAACATGCTTCACTCATAGACAAGTAGAAAACAATGAAGGAATATAAAATCCTAAACATGCTTACTAGACCGAATATAAAACACTAAACTAACATATTTACATGATCAACTCATTCAATTCATCTAACTCTAAATAACCTAACAGATTATATGCAACCTATTAACCTCTAAGTAATTAGCTACAGTTTAGCATGTAGGTTTCTTAAATAAGTGCTTCGGGATTGCCCTAACACATCATTGATATAATGAAAAGACCCGACCCCGATTTAGTTTCCTAAACCGGAATCAAACCCCTTCCGAAAACATGAACTTTCAAAAATCATAGAAATTTCGGCAAAGTTCCACTATATCACGAAGTTACCATTAACCTGCACTCGAAAATACACTTCATCCTATGCCACAAAAGCCAAACCGTGGACACCAATACCATCCGAATTTCTCAAAAACATATCATAATGTAAATGTGACGACCCGGAACAGAATCAGTAGAGTAATCGGCTTAATTCACGAGTTAGCGCGTAATCGCAGTTTTTCAATAATTGTGTGGTTTGCCGATTTTGATTACGACTTAATTTTCGGCCAAGAATTTGAGTTGAGTCTCTTCTCGAGAGTCGTTGTACACGTGATTTCGAGTTCGTGGGCGGTTCCGGATAATTATTTCGACGACCGAGGAATATAATATGAATATTTGAAGTTTTAGAATATCGTCGAGTTTTTCCGTTCGTATTGAGTTTATCCGAATCGTAATGGTTATCCGTTTCAGACCGTCGATCGTCCCGAGACGCGAGTATAAATATCAGAAATAGTCGAAAATCACTATTCGGGAAGTTTGACCGTCGTTTGACCTTGGGTTGACCGTTGGCTTTCGTTGATCGGAGTCCACCGCCGCTGTGCCGAACTACCACCACCGGAGCTTGTGATTCCGGCCACCTTAGACCTTGAGACCAGTATGGTTAGCTTCCTCTCTTCATTTCCTATGGATTGGAACTTGATTTCACTTGAATTGATTTTGATTTGAGGTAGAACGAACTTGGAGAAAATTGGGATTTTTGCCGGATTCGGGTTGGGTGTTCCGGTGATGGTTGAGGTCGGGTCTTTGGGGGGAAAGCTTCCCCTCAAGCTCTAGATGCTTTGGGTAGAAGGAATTGATGGATGGTTACCGATTTGAAGCTCGCCGGAAAGTCATCGGAATCTATGGATTCCGTGACTTTCGAGGCATATTTCGGCCACTGTGGTGGTTGGATGGTGGTGATCCTTTGAGAGAAGTTGTTGGGCTTGGGGAGATGAGTATTTTTGGAAAGTTTGGCCGTGTTTGGACGCCGTCGCCACCGCGCCGTCACCGCCGGCGGTGGTCTGCGGCGGTGCTCCGACGAGGTCCGGATTTTCGAGATTTTTATGTGTTTCCGACTCTTTTTTGCGCTTTGAACGCAGCCGTGAGGTTTTTGTGTTGATTTGGGTATTGGTTTTTTAGTCGAGAGTTTATACGGAAAGTTTTGGGAATTTTATCGATTATTTTGTACCGCGTAATATATTTCCGGGAACGGTTGGTTTCCGAGGTGTGGTACAGTGTTGTGAATTGTGATTTTGATTAGATATATTTTATAATTATTCAGGGGATCGAGATCGTGCTTTGGGCGAGGGATCTTCCGCCAGACCACGTGATTAGCGCGAGTGCGCGTTTTGCTCACCTGTGAGTGGACAATTGTGACGACCCGAACCAGAATCAGAGGTGTGTTTAGCACGATTCTCGAGATTTGAGATTAGTCGCAGTTTTACGATAATGTGTGATTTGCCGATTCGATTTGCGACAATATTTTCGGTCAAGAATTTGGGTTGAGTGTCTTCACGGAAATCGTAGAGTACGTGATTTCGAGTTCGTGGGTGGTTTCGGAAGATTTTTCCGATAGCCGAGGAATATTTTATGATTATTTGATGTTTCGGGTTCCGACGAGTTTATCCGATTGTTCGAGCTTATCCGAATCATTTCGTATTTTCATTTTGGACCGTCGGTTGACCCGAGGGACGAGTATAAATATCGAAAAGTCGTAAAATAGTCGCAAAATTGTCGAAAAACTTCATTTGGGCGTTGACCAGTTTTGAAATGTGTTGACTTTCCTATTTTGGAAAGTTGGAGGAGCTGCCGATTGGGAAAGTTTCCCGAACGGGAAAGAGAACTCCGGCGACCGGATTCCGGCATCGATTCACCACGGGAAAGGTAGGAAACGTATCCTTGTATGATTTCGAACTTGATGGTATGTGATTTGATGAGATTTGAGGTGGTTTGTGTGGAACCCGAATTGGGTTTGGTTCGCCGGAATCGGCTCTAATGGTGGAGGTGGTTCCGGCGACGATTGGAGGCCATGAGCTTGGGGGTTTTGCTCCCCACCTCGTGGTGGAGCTTCCTAGTTGGTTAGTTTGGAACGAGGATGAGAGATTTGGTGAACCCGAATAGGGATTTGGGTTTGGATTTCCGATTTGGTTTTGATGAGTTGGGATAGTTAGGCTTTGAATTGGGTCTTGTGGTAGAAGGATAAGTTGCTTGAAATGATGAGATGGTCCGATCTGGAAACTTTGACCGTGAAATTTTTCCGTTGACGGCGCGCCGCCGCCGGCGGCGGCGGTCAACGGCGGTCAACGGCGGAGCAAAAAGTCAACTTTCAGATTTTGACGTTTTTAGTGTCATTTTTCTCGTAATCACGCCCTGATTATCGTACGGAGGTTTTCGAGTTGATTTGGTTAGCAGATTTTCAGTCGAGATTTCGAATTGGGATTTCGGGATTTCCGTAATTCATTTTGCACTGCATTTTGTATTTCCGGGAACGGTTGGTTTCCGTGCATCCGTACAGAGTTGGGAATTACGATTTTGATCAGTTATGTGTATATGTGTTCAGGAGATCGAGATCGAGATTTGGATCGTGATCGTGCTTTGGGCGAGGGTACTTCCGCCGGACCACGTGTTTAGTGCAAGTTGCGCTAGCTGATCTGTGAGTGGACATTTCTTTTCACGGATTGTTTGCGAGTCTTTTATATGATTTTCGAACTTGAGCATGCGTATTGAGATTACGAATTGCATGAGCATGTGTTTTACGATTATACGATATACTTATACGAATATACGTATACGAGTATACATACACTTATATGCTGTTTCATGCATTTGCATCGAAATGTTTATGATTTGGTTTACACAGAGTACAGTCGTGGTTACGTTGTTGTATCGATACACTTAGCCTCTCGGCTGATCCCCGATGGTAGGCATCCCAGGCGGGGCGTTACCCCGACCTGACCGGCGAGGGGCGTATCCCCGGAACCGAGGCCTTTCTGGCTTAGAATCACGTGTGGGTCCGGGATCCCGTGATTCGGACTGTACTAGCACGGTGTGTGTCCATGAGCGACCCCGTGGGATTTTTACTTGCATGCTCTGTACACTGGAGGAGTGTGAGTTTTACCTCGTGTACTATGTTGTTTTTATTTATCTGGACTCGCATATGTTTTTATAACATATATAAACTGGTGAAAGACATTTATTTTTGTCCACTCACTCTAACGTGTTCATTGTCTTTCCCCTGGGCTTTTCGGTTTCCGTGCCCAGTGTGCAGTTCAGGTTTGGTGTTTCACGTCGCGGTTTGGAGGCTAGTGATCAGAGTCACCTGTGTTTTCCAGTAGGTTTCAGTTTCGCCTACTGATGTACATGTTGTATATATTTTACACTAGAGGTCGCTCTGATACGTTCTGATACTTGTTTATACGGATTTTCTCGGATATACATATATATATAGTACAGTATGTTACTGTTTGTTGTTTGTATTGATGTTGAGAAATCCGGATGGGATTGGTGCCCACGGTTTGCTTTTTGTGGCATAGGATGGAGTGTATTTTATGCGTGCAGGTTAAGGTAATTCCACGCTAGTAACGAAACTCTGCCCAAATTTCGGAAAATTTTTGTTGGTTCGTGTTTTCGAAGGGGTTCGATTCCGGTTTAGGGTGCTAAATCGGGGTTGAGTCTTTTCAACAATTTCTTTTCACTGATAATCGTGAGTCTTTAATACACGTTTTACAGGCATGAGTATGCATTTGAGATTATGATTTATATGAGCATGTGTTGTATGATTATGCCTATACACTTATACATTACGTATATGCATTTACATGTTGCTTTATACACTTGCATCGAACTATTTATGATTTGGTTTACACAGAGTACAGTCACAGTATATGTTGTTGTATCGATACACTTGCATCCCGGCTGATCCCCGAGGATGTTTACCGGGGGAGGCTGTGACCCCTGACCCGAGGCCTTTACCGGGGGGGGAGACCTTTGACCTGAGGCGTTTCTGGTTAGAATCACGTGTGGGTCTGGGATCCCGTGATTCGGACTGTACTAGCACGGATGTGTCCATGAGCGACCCCGTGAGAATTTTCTATGCATGCTCTGTACGCTGGAGGAGTTTGAGTTCACCTCGTGTACTTTATCATATTCATGCATTTTGACTCGCATATATTTTATTATATATATCATTCGGCGAAAGACATTTATTTTCGTCCACTCACTCTAACGGTTTTCATGTCTCTCCCCTGGGCTTTTCGGTTTCCGTGCCCAATTTGCAATTCAGATTCTAGTGTCTCACGTCGTGGTCGGAGGCTAGTCATTCGAGCTACCTTACTTTTCCAGTAGGTTTCTTGTTTTGCCTACTGTTGTATATTTTGTATATATATACACTAGAGGTCGCTCTGATACGATACTGATACCTGTTTTATATGTTTTCTCCGGATTTTCTATATTATACATTTATGTTTACTGTTTATTGTTATTGGTATGATATTGAGAAATCCGGATGGGATTGGTGCCCACGGTTTGGCTTTTGTGGCATAGGATGAAGTGTTTTTTTCCGGGTGCAGGTAAAGGCAATTCGGCGTTAGTAGCGTTATTCTGCCAAAATTTTAATGGTTTTTGTTGATTGGTGTTTTCACAAGGGGTTTGATTCCGGTTTAGGAAACTAAATCGGGGTTGGGTCCTTTCAGTAAAGCAATAAACAAAACTGTAACTTTACAGAAATCCGGGAAAATCATGTGAAAATATAAACATCAGAGTATTCAGAGCGACCTCTAGTATTTACATATATACACAACGGTAGGCCAAACTAGAAACCTACTGAGAAGGAAAAGTAGCTCAGGGAAAGACATATAAACCGTTAGAGTGAGTGGACGAAAATAAATGTCTTTCGCCGAATAATATATATGTTATAAAACATATGCGAGTCTAAATGCATGAAAATCATAGGGTACACGTGGGAGACTCTAACTCCTCAAACGTACAGAGCATGCATCGGAAATCCCGCGGGGTCACTCATGGACACATCCGCGCTAGTACAGTCTGAGTCATGGGATCCCAGGCTCTCACGTGATTCCAGCCAGAAAGGGCCTCGGGTCAGGGTGTCTACTCCCCCCCGGTAAAGACCTCGGGTCAGGATAACAGTCCACCCCGGTAAACATCCTCGGGGATCAGCCGGGATGCTAAGTGTATCGATACAACTATACATACTGAGACTGTACTCTGTGTAAACCAAATCATAAACAGTTTCTATGCAAATGTATAAAGCATAATGTAAATACATATTCGTATTGCATAATTATAAAAGCATATTCGTAAATGTATAAACGTATAACACATGCTCGTATAAATCATAATCGCATATGCATGCTCATGCTCATAAAACGTATATATAAAAGACTCGCAACCAATCAGTGAAAAGAAATGTCCACTCACAGGCAAGCACAACGCGCAAATGCTCTAACCTCGAGATCCGGTGGAGGATCCTTCGCCAAGCGTACGATTCCGATCTCCTGAATAATCACAAATACCACTGATCAAAATCACAATTCAAAACTCAGAACCACACCTCGGAAACCAACCATTTACGGAAACATATAACTCGGATATAAACAAAATCATCGAAAATATCATAAATACTCTACTTAACCATCGACACAAAATCCATCACCCAAATCAACTCAATAACCCCAACACTACGATCGGGGCGCGATTACGAGTAAAACGGTATAAAACTTCACAAAATTTCAAAAAGTCAACTCTTCGCCAGAGCTCCGCCGTTGACCGCTGCCGCCGCCGCCGCCCGGCTTTAACGATGAGATTTTTCGGGACCAAGACCCCCAAAGCTTCCTCTCCTCAAGCACAGTCCAATTCTCTTCTACATCAACAGCCAATTCAGCCGGCAACCACCTCAAAAATTCCTCGAAAGCCCACGGCCCAAAATCGCCGGAAAATATCTCCAGCCGATTCCGGCGCCGTCGTTCCACCAATGCCCCTCAAACCTCAGGGGTTCCCTTCCTTAGATCAAGCCCAGTCCATTCCTACCAAAAACTCCACTGGAAAGCTGCCGGAACACCTCCCTCCACCAATTACCCCGAATCCGTTCACCTTCTCCTCCAAATTTCTCCAACCAAATCAATACCAAAACACACAATACATACATCAATCGAAAGCCCAAAGGAAGAGCTTCAAATCCATACCTCAAACTCCGGCAACCCCGACGGCGAGTCACGGACTCACTGGGTCAACACGGGTTGACTCGGTCAACTCGGTCTAGAACTGGTCAATTCGGTCAAACAGCCCAATTTCAACTTTTGCGACAATTTTACGACTAATCCGCTATTTATACGTCGCGAACTGACTCTATCCGCGATTCGGATAACTCAAACTGAAACGGATAAGCACGACTAACACGACGATAATTTCAAATATTCATTTTATATTCCTCGATTATCCGAAAAATCCTCTGAAAGCTTCTACGAACTCGAAATCAAATTCTCTATATTTTCCGCGAATAAACCCAAACCAAATTCGTGTCCGATAATTAACTCGTGAACAAGGCCACATAACCGATTAATTACGACAAACCACAATTATACGTGAAACTCGCGAAATAAGCTGATTAACTACCATTTCCGGTTCGGATTGTCACAAATCTACCCCCCTTACAAAAATTTTGACCTCAAAATTTACATACCTGTTAACTGAAAAGATGAGGGTATTGCTCCCGCATGTGCTGCTCTGTCTCCCAAGTGGCTTCCTCTACTGAATGATTTTGCCATAAGACATTCACAAGCGGAATAACTCTGTGCCTCAACTCCTGTACAAGTCGATCGAGAATCTGCACTGGCTCCTCCACATAAGTCAAATCTTTCGGAATAGGAAGCTGATATTGTGCTAAAACATGCGATGGATCCGAAATGTACTTCCGCAACATCGATACATGGAAGACATCATGCACTCTAGCCATCTCTAAGGGTAACTGAACTTGTATGCCACAGCACCAACTCTCTATGTGATTTCATAAAGACCAATATACCGTGGCCAAAGTTTGCCACGCTTTCCGAAACAAACTACTCCTCTCCAAGGTGACAATTTCAGGAAGACCCAATCGCCAACCTTGAACTCAAGACTCAGAAACGATGGACACAGGCACACCATGCAAACGAACAATCTCAGCCAAATACAGCTTCGCTAACCTGCCCACTGAAATCTTCCCTTGAAATGCAAGAAAATGAGCTGATTTTGTCAAACAGTCCACCATGACCCAAATAACAGTGTTACCAGCAGAAGTACGTGGTAACTGATATACGAAATCCATAGTGATATGCTCCCACTTCCAAATTGGAATCTCTAAAGGTTGTAGCTTTCCAGCAGGTTTTTGTCTCTCTGCCTTCACTTGCTAACAAATGAGGCATCTGCTCACATACGCTGCAATTTCCCTCTTCATATTCTGCCACCAATAGTAGGCTCTAAGTGTGCGAAACATCTTCGTACTGCCTGGATGCATAGCGTAAGCAGAACAATGGGCTTCATATAAGATCTCCTTCTTCAAGCCTTTGTCTTTGGGTACACAAAGTCTGCCTCTGAAAAATAATGTACCATCACTACTCAACTGAAACTCTGTTGGCACACCATTCCGAATCATGGTCTTCTTGTCCAACAGATAGAATCCGCATTCTCACTTCACGGACCTGATCAACCAATACTGGTCGAACCTGGAAGCTAGCCAACAAAGCTCCATCATCATCCCACTCTAACTCAGCTCCCGTAGTCCGTAACTCTGCTAACATGGAAACTCTGGCCACACACACATGAAACAATGAAGCTCTAGATTTCCAACTGAGTGCATCAGCAACGACATTAGCCTTCCCTGGATGATACTCAAAGGTGCAATCATTGTCATTGATCAACTCCATCCATCTGCGCTATCTCATGTTCAGATCTGACTGCGTGCACAAATAAGTGAGACTCTTGTGATCTGTATATATATTGCACTGAGCTCCATACAAGTAGTGTCTCCAACTCTTCAAGGCTAATATAATGGCGGCTAACTCCAAATCATGCGTAGGATAATTGAGTTCATGTGGTTTCAACTGCCTGGAACAATAAGCCACCACTTTGCCATGCTGCATCAAAACACAACCAAGACCCAATTTTGATGCATCACTATAAACCACAAACTCTCCACTATCGTCAGGTAAAGTCAGAACCGGTGCAGTAGTCAACTTTTCCTTCAAGAGCAAGTAACTCTCCTCACAAGCATCGGACCACTCGAAATTGACGCCATTCTTCGCCAATTTTGGTAAGCGGAGTGACAATTCGTGAAAAATCCTGCACAAAGGGCCGATAGTAACCTGCCAAACCCAAGCAACTCCTGATCTTTGGTACAATGGTAGGTCTACTCCAATTCAATACGGCTTCAATCTTGTCAGGATCCACGCTGACTCCCTCAGCGGATATCACGTGACCCAAAAACTTCACGCTGCTCAACCAGAACTCACACTTGCTGAACTTTGCAAACAACTCATTATCTCGCAAAGTCCGCAAAATAGCTCACAAATGTTTCTTGTGCTGGCCCACACTCCTGGAGTAAATCAGGATGTCGTCAATGAATACGATCACTAACTTGTCTAGGAATCGCCTGAACACCCTGTTCATCAAATCCATGAAAGCTGTAGGGGCATTGGTTAACCCAAACGGCATAACCAAGAACTCATAATGAGATCAATCTGAAAGCTGTTCTAGGCACATCCAACTCTCTGATCCTCAACTGATGGTATCCAGACCTGAGATCAATCTTCGAAAAGACTGAAGCTCCCTTGAGCTGATCAAACAAATCGTCAATCCGCGGTAACGAATACTTGTTCTTCACGGTGACCTGATTCAGCTTCCAGTAGTCAATACACAACCGCATGGAACCATCATTCTTCCTCACAAACAATACAGGAGCACCCCACGGTGAAACACTAGGTCGTATAAAACCTTTCTCCAGCAACTCTTGAAGTTGAATCTGTAACTCCTTCAACTCCGCTGGTACCATACGATAAGGTGCCTGAGATATAGGTCCAGTGCCTGGTAAAAGCTCAATAGTGAAATTGATTTCTCTGATTGGTAAAAGCATATTCGTAAATGCAAAAATGTAAAACACATGCTCGTATAAATCATAATCGCATATGCATGCTCATGCTCCTAAAACGTATATATTAAAGACTCGCAACCAATCAGTGAAAGGAAATGTCCACTCACAGACAATCACAACGCGCAAACGCGCTAATCTCGAGATCTGGCAGAATATCCTTCGCCAAGCGTACGATCCCGATCTCCTGAATAATCACAAATACCACTGATAAAAATCACAATTCAAAACTCTGAACCACGCCTCGGAAACCAACCATTTCCGGAAACATACAACTCGGATATCAACAAAATCGTCGAAAATCCCATAAATACTCTACTTAACCCTCAACACAAAATCCATCACCAAATCAACTCAATAACCTCAAAACTACGATCGGGGCGCGATGACGAGTAAAACGGTATAAAACTTCACAAAATTCCAAAAAGTCAACTCTTCGCCGGAGCTCCGCTGTTGACCACCGCCGTTGATGGAGACGCGGCGTCAACGGTGATATTTTCCGGCGACCAAGACCCCCATTGCTTCCTCTCCTCAAGCCCAGTCCAATTCTCTTCTACACCAACACCCAATTCGGCTGGCAACCACCTCAAAAATGCCTCGAAAGCCCACGGCCCGAAATCGCCGGAAAACTTCTCCGGCCGATTCTGGCACCGTCATTCCACCAATGCCTCTCAAACCTTAGGGGTTCCCTTCCTTAGCTTAAGCCTAGTCCATTCCAACCCAAAACTCCACCGGAAAGCTGCCGGAACACCTCCCTCCGATTACCCCTAATCCGTTCACCCTCTCCTCCAAATTTCTCCAACCAAATCAATACCAAAACACACAATACATACATCAATCGAAAGCCCAAAGGAAGAGCTTCAAATCCATACCTCAAACTCCGGCAATCGTGCCATTTTCTAGTTGTAACCCCGACGGTGAGTCACGGACTCACTGGGTCAACACGGGTTGACTCAATCAACTCGGTCTAGAACTGGTCAATTCGGTCAAACAGCCCAATTTCAACTTTTGCGACAATTTTACGACTAATCCGCTATTTATACGTCACGAACTGACTCCATCCTCGATTCGGATAACTCAAACTGAAACGGATAAGCACGACTAACTCGACGATAATTTCAAATATTCATTTTATATTCCTCGATTATCCAAAAAATCCTCTGAAAGATTCTACAAACTCGAAATCAAATTCTCTACATTTTCCGCAAATAAACCCAAACCAAATTCGTGTCCCATAATTAAGTTGCGAACAAGGCCGCATAAGCGATTAATTATGACAAACCACAATTATACGTGAAACTCGCGAATTAAGCCGATTAACTACCATTTCCGGTTCGAGTTGTCACATATAAACCGGCATTGCCCTGCATTTAATCAAAGCATTAAGCATAAAGTCCAAAACCAACACGTTGTAACTAAAAACAAAGAAGAAAAACAGATTGTAAAAACTTGTTAAAATTATTAACCAAAAATAATCCTTAAACTGATCCAAAATACATAGAGTTTCATAAAAGAAGATGGAGAGAGAAGAGATCATGGTTACACTTTTTTAGTTCGGGATTGCCCTAATCTACTTCGTGAACTAGATTCTTCAATGGATGAAAGGAGGCACTCAGTATTGCTGGAATGCCCACGGGGAGGAACTTGTTGACGGTGGTGGAGATGGCGGCCTTGTAGAGAGCTAAAGTGTTTGGAGGGTGAGGAGAGTCTGTGGCAGAGCTTTGGCTTCTTGAATGAGTGATGCCTTGCTTCTGGTCGAGCTCCCCTTTAAATAGGATATGAAAAATCCTAGTCCATCCCTAATTAGGAATGAATTAACTCCACCCGGATAAGTTGACATTTCTTCATTAAATCAGTGATTCTTGGAGATTTACATGTATGAATTGAGTGATTCTTTTTGCGCTGGAAAGTTAACTTCTAGAGCTTTCCAAGGAGATATTAGCCATACCCTAATTCCTTCTGATCCGTTTTTGGTGGCCCATTAAATTGAGCTGATCTGCACAGGCAGATTTCCTGATTTCTAGCTTTTGATCCATCTTATTCTTTTAGATTTCTTTGTGGCCGAATTTATGCATTATCTTGGACTTTCTTGGACACAAAAACATGGTCTTGACCCATCTTAGTGATCTTTGATCCAATCTTTATAACTCGTGGCTCATTCTTCTTCATCTTTCCTCCTCATAACAAGAAATTCCTCCTTAACACGTTTTTAGTACATTTATGCCTCATTTACTCCATCTTCTTTATTTAGGACCTAAAAACAACAAAATAAGTTAGAAATAAGAACATTAAGGTCATAACTAAGCTAAATGTAGAGAGAAATACGTTAAGAATCAAGCATAAAATACATAGATCAAATTCCTCCACCCTTAGACTTTGCTAGTCCCTAGCAAAAACTAAATAAAAGAAAGACTAGAAATAAGAAAACACAAAAACCCAACGTTGGAGCGAAGCTCTATGTTGGAAAAATTCTAAGGACTCGAAATCTTTTTAAATATTACAAACACTACTAAGCTCTATGTTTTTAGAGTTTAAAGCTCAATAATTTCGAGAGATAATAGAGATATGATCATATCATGAACAAGTAAGACTTTCAAGAAAATAATGGTGGAGTTAAAGCTATGCACGTTTTGTACAAGTTTACATCAATCTCACATAGATGCACTCATCATGTTTTCACTTATGAAAAAGGTTCACTCTAAATGTATATGAATTGAAACTAAAACCTCATAAATATGATGTAATTACTTGCACAATTGAACTACGCCATATGCTTACTCATGCAACTTACTCAACCAATCAAAAGATACTCATCTTAAGGATCAGAAAGGTCTTTAGAAAGCTTGTAATGGGGCTGAGGCTAAGGCATTCGATAGATATGTGGTGGTGAAAAATGTTCAAAAGACTTAATCAACACTTCATTTATTTGAGCCCATCCTTTCGCATGCGTCAAAACTTCAAAAAACAAGGCCAAATTTCATCTTTTTGGGCCTAACTTCATTCTAAACTTTACTTGTCCAAACTTTTACACTTAGAACATTTGCCGGAGAGCATTTACACTTTTCTTTTCTTTTCTTTTGCTCTAAAATTTTTTTCTTTTGTATTTGCGGCAATCACATTTTTTTTCAAACTTTTGAACAAGTCTTCCCTTCCTTTGTATTCTTCCATCATCTTTTCGCCAGTTCTTTGTGCTAGCTTCAAAATTTCTTCACCAAGTCTTTGAACAAGGGTAGAAAACTCTACACTAGGCTAAGTGTTTAGATATGTATGTGGTAAATGAAAGAAAAGGCTTAACATAGGCACAAAGGGGTAATCTAAAGGTGTCGCAACTCGTGCGCACAAGAGGATACATGGCTTTTTGGTTAGGTGGTGGAAAACCTAAATGCCTTTAATCATGTCAAAAATCAGAGCCTATATCAACTTAAAAGCTTTGCAAATCTACATGAGTAAGTTATAGTAATCTCTAGTTCATTAAAATATATGGCAAGCAATTAGATGAGATATGTAAATGTTTTTGAGGCCATTATGCATGAAATTCACTCATAAAAGAAGTATTGTAGGCTTAAAAACTCACTTTAAGGTTTGTATGATCTAAAAAACTTATTTTAACATGCGAAATCTATACCATGTTTATGCAAACCATATCTACTACATGTTATGAAAATCAAAATATCTCAATTAGCACTAGAAATTATTTAAGTGATTATTCAACGCCATATGTATTCTTTTCGATCCATTTTCATCATAGACTAACTAAGGGCATCCTAAAGACTCTTTAAAACACTAAGTTAAACAAAAATACTTAAGACACTCCAACAACTGTAGATTTAGTCCTCATCTTCTTTGGGCAACCTTAGTAAAATGACCAGTTGGCAAGAGAGACCAAGAGAGGTAGGAGTGATTTTCGAGCTTGTCTTTTCTCACATCCAAAACCCGTCTTAGAAACCGTCCCCTTCTAGATACCAAATCACAAGGATTTCTTACTAAAAGACAAGTGTTTATCTATTACACTAATTAAAAACAAGAAAACATTAAAGATACTTCAATGCAGCGTGTTCCGTGTAGACAATCACCTTACTTTGCAAGTATGATCAAAACTTATCAAGTGCAAACACCACAGCAAGCATCTCCTTTGCCCTCAAACAGCTCCAACGGCATAGTCAGAAGCATCACACATAAGTTCAAATGGTTGAAACCAATCCGGTGCACAAAGGATAGGAGCACTCGTGAGAAGCTCCTTCAATTTTTCAAATGCAGCTCCACATTCATCATTAAACACAAAGGGAGTTTCTTTTTGTAGAAGCTTGCACAAGGGACGAGCTATGTGGGAAAAGTTCTTGATAAACCTTCGGTAAAAACCTACGTGGCCAAGAAAAGAACAAATCTCTCTAACCGAAGTTGGATAGGGTAAGTACCGCACAAGATCTACTTTAGCTTTATCAACTTCTATTCCTCTTGCTGAAACTATGTGACCTAAAACTATCCCTTGAGTAACCATAAAATGGCATTTCTCCCAATTAAGGACTAGGTTTGTTTCAACGCATCTTTGCAAAATTAACTCAAAGTTATCCAAGCATGCATCGAAATCTTTCCCAAATACACTAGTCATCCATGAAAACTTCAATGATTTTTTAAATGTAATCAGAAAATATAGATAACATGCAATGTTGAAATGTACCTGGTGCGTTGAACAAACCAAAAGGCATCAGTTGATATGCGAACATTCCAAAAGGACAAGTGAACGTTGTCTTCTCTTGATCCTCCTCTGCGATGCTGATTTGGTTGTAACCTGAATATCCATTAAGAAAGCAATAGTATGCGTGGCCAGCCAATCTCTCATGCATTTGGTCGATGAATGGCAATGAGAAATGGTCCTTGCAAGTGGGGGCGTTGAGCTTCCTATAATCGATGCAAACTCTATGGCCAATTACTGTTCTTTGTGGCACTAATTCATTTTCTGCATTCTTCACCACGGTGTTTGAGGCAGAGGTTTGGCTTCTATATTGTGTGATGCCTTGCTTCTGGTCGAGCTCCTCTTTATATAGGATATGAAAAACCCTAGTCCATCCCCAATTAGGAATGAATTAACTCCACCTGGGTAAGTTGATCTTTCTTCATTAAATCAGTGATTCCCGGAGATTTCTATGTTCGAATTGAATGATTCTTTTTGCGCTGGAAAGTTAACTTCCAAAGCTTTCCAGGGAAATATTATTCATACCATAATTCCTTCTGATCCATATTTGGTGGCCCATTGAAGTGGGTTGATCTGCACATGCAGATTTCCTGATTTCTACCTTTTGATCTATCTTCTTCTTTTGAGCTTCTTTGTGGCCGAATTTGTACATTATCTTGGACCTTCTTGGACACAAAAACATAGTCTTGACCCATCTTAGTAATCTTTGATCCAATTTTTATAACTCGTGGCCCATTCTTCTTCATCTTTCCTCCTCATAACAGGAAATTCCTCCTTAACACGTTTTTAGCACATTTATGCCTCATTTACTCCATCTTCTTTATTTAGGACCTAAAAACAACAAAATAATTTAGAAATAAGAATACTAAGGTCATAACTAAGCTAAATATAGAGAGAAATACGTTATGAATCAAGCATAAAATGCGTAGATCAACTATCCAATGTCTCCTTTGTTTTTGTTTGTCTGTCCAAGAGAACTTATGTTGAGGCAGATAGTTGGGCCAACATCTTGTCATAGTCCGTATTAGTGAATTGTTGTTGGACCGGAGGAGCTTGAAGCATTGGTTGCATCAGTTGCATAGATGTTTGAGGTAGTGGTGACCTTGCTTGAAATGGAGCATGTTGGTAGCCTTGTTGAGGTGTTGGAGGGTCTAAACATCCCTCATTGCTACTCCACTTGAAACCCGAATGATCTCGGTTGCCAAAATTATTGTTATTGTAACGTTGGTCCCCTTGATATCCGCCAATCGCATTTACTTGTTCCGCCTCATTATTTTGCGCCGTTATTGTAGGGCATTGATCATTATGGTGCTCTTGCATATGGCAAACACCACAAACAGGTCCTAGGCTTGCCTAGGCTCTCTTAGTTTCGACTTTTAGCACTTTTTTAAGCATGGAAGCTAACTTGTCATAATTCTCATTCGTCCCTTGCTTTGAACTCACTTCATCCACTGATATTCGTGGAGCCATCCCATATTGAGCATCATTATTTGCTCGGTTCTTCAAAAGTGTTCGAGCTTCTGCTTCATCTAAGTCCATGAATGCTCCAGTTGCAGCGGCATCAAGAAGCTCTCTATCAATCGGTTTGAGACCATCATAGAATTAGTGCATGAGGTTGGTCTCTGAAAAACCATGGGAAGGGCAGCTGGCATATAAAACCTCGAAACGATCATAGTATTGGCCAAAGGACTCATCGGTTGCTTATGAGATTCTCGTGATCTTCTTCCTCAAAATAGTAATCTTTGAGGCCGGAAAATACTTGCGTAAGAAAGCATCCGCTAATTGCTTCCAAGAGGTGATGTGATTTTGTGGGAGTTCCATATGAAAGTACCCGACCCCGATTTAGTTTCCTAAACCAGAATCAAACCCTTTCTGAAAACACGAACTTTGGAAAACCATAGAAATTTCGGCAGAGTTTCACTATAGCACGAAGTTACCATTAACCTGCACCCGAAAATACACTTCATCCTATGCCACAAAAGCCAAACCGTGGGCTCCACTATAGCGCGAAGTTATCATTAACCTGCAATCATATCATAATATAAAATAATAAGCAACACTGTAACTTTATAGAAATCCGGGAAAATCATACGAAAATATAAACATCAGAGTATTCAGAGCGACCTCTAGTATATATATACAAATAGTAGGCCAAACTAAGAACCTACCATATAAGAAATATATCTCGAATACTAAGCCTCCGACTGCGACGTGTGACACCAGAATTTGAACTGCAAATTGGGCACGGAAATCGAAAAGCCAATGGGAAAGGCAAATAAAATCGTTAGAGTGAGTGGACGAAAATAATCATATGCCTTTCACCATTTATATATATATATCATAAAACAAAGCGAGTTCATAAAATAAATGGAGGTGTCAGGCGAATCTCTCAAGTCCGACGGTGATAGACTAGGCGAATCTCTCAAGCCTAGTGGGCACATCAGGGGAATCTCTCAACCCTGGATCTGGACTACCGATGATCAGCCGAGTAGCCAATGCATCAATGCTAAGTAAATTCCATCACCATATAAAATATAAAACAATACCTCCAAAACCAATAAATAATTTCAACATCGTACTGGAAATAAATACAGAAATCAAGAACTCGCTACGACAGTGTAAATATAAGGTTCATTCACAGATAAGCATAACGCAAAACGCGTTAATCCTGCAATCCGGCGGAAAATCCCTCGCCAAAAAAATGATCACGATCCCCTGAATAATCATAAATTCCACTGCTCAAAATCATATTTCAAAACCTTGAACCACATCTCGAGAACCAACAATTCTCGGAAACATATAACTCAATATCGACGAAATCGTCAAAAATCCAATAAACACACCATAAAACCTCGCTATAATTTTCGATGCTCAATTCAAAATATAAACATCACCACTGCGATCGGTGCGCGATTCCGAGCAAAACGACATAAAACTTGTCGTAAAACACCTCGGCCGGAAAAACGCCACCGCTGCCGAAAAATGGCATCGGCCCAGAAAAATTTGACCTACACATGCATTTGAAGATCTCGACATTTCCAACAACTTTCTAGTTCAAATAAAGCCCAATTTTTACCGGAAAAGGTCCAAATCTCACCTTAAAGATCAAAACCCTCGTCGGAATTTCTCCATCTCCGATCTCCTCCGTCCGGCCACTGATATACGCATTTTATGCCCGTTTCTTAACGCATTTCCCTTTTCGTTTAGCTATGTTATTATCTTAGTTTTTATGCTTTGAAAGGACCCAACCCCGATTTAGCTTCCTAAATCGGAATCAAACCCCTTCGAAAACACGAACCAACAAAAACTTTTCGAAATTTGGGCAGAGTTTCGTTACTAGCGTGGAATTACCATTACCTGCACGCTGAAAATACACTTCATCCTATGCCACAAAAAGCAAACCGTGGGCACCAATCCCATCCGGATTTCTCAATATATCAACAGTAAAGTAAAGTAGTAAATATATATGCACTTTACCGAATTCCAGTGTAAAATCGTATAACGTATTCAATAGGAAGCTCAGAGCGACATCTAATACATAATCGTATACGCATACCACAGTAGGTAGAACAATCAACCTACTGGATGAAACAAAGTAGCTCGAGCACTATGCCTCCGACCATGACGTGCGACACCAGAGCCAGAACTGCAAACTGGGCACGGAAACCGAAAAGCCCAGGTGAAAGACAATAAACACGTTAGAGTGAGTGGACGAAAATAAATGTCTTTCACCAGATAATAAATATGTTATAAAAACATATGCGAGTCCAGGTAAATATAAACAACATAGTACACGAGGTAAAACTCATACTCCTCCAGTGTACAGAGCATGCAAGTAAAATCTCACGGGGTCACTCATGGACACCTCCGTGCTAGTACAGTCTGAACCACGGAGTCCCTGACTACCACGTGATTCTAAGCCAGAAATGGCCTCGGTTCCGGGGAATACGCCCCTCACCGGTCTGGTTGGGGAAACGCCCCTCCAGGCGGCCCTCCGTCGGGGATCAGCCGACGAGGCAAGGTGTATCGATACAACAACGTAACTGAGACTGTACTCTGTGAAAACCAAATCACAAGCAAATCGATGCAAATGCATGAAACAACATATAAGTGTATGCATATTCGTATACGTATATCCGTATAAACATATTCGTATAATCGTAAACACATGCTTATATAATCATAATCTCGTATGAAATCTCATGCTTGTAAAACCATAATCATGCTGCATGCTCAAGTTCATAAAACGTATATAAACGACTCGCAATCAATCCGTGAAAATAAATTGTCCACTCACAGACTGGCGTAACGCGTATCGCGTTAACCCGTGATCCGGCGGAATGTCCCTCGCCAAACAAACGATCACGAACCCCTGAATATCCACAATGTCCAATATTCAAAGTCATAATCCGACAATACAAATCAAACCACGAGAAACCACCGTTCTCGGAAATACACAATTCAAAGTCGACAAATCGTCGAAAATCCGTATATACCACCTCAATACCTCGCTTTACGTTCGGACGCTCAACTCGAAAAACGAACCTCCCCACTGCGTTCGGAGCACGATTTCGAGTCAAACGACATGCAACTTGCCGAAAGTCAAAAAGTCAACCCGTTGACCGTTGACCGCCGTTGACCGCCGTCCACGGCGGCGCCACTGTTGACCGGAAAATTTCACGGCGGAGCCACCCCTATTCCACTCAAAATCACCCACTGAGCAACTTTGTCAACTGCACCGAAGTCCAATTCTCACTCTAACACATCCAATTTCAATGAAACCCGAATTGTACACAAATTTTCCAATCCAAAATTCTCCATGTATACATCGAATTGAAACACGAAACTTACAGGGAAGCATCAAGGGGATGAGAGCTTCAAAGCCCACTCAAAGTTGTAGCTCAATTCGGCCGAAATCGGAGTTCACCATTAAACCCAAAAATTTGCAAACTTGGCCGGATTTTTCTCTCTCTCCGGCGAGCCTCGCCGCAAACGGTGGCCGGCACCACCACGAGGGAACCACGCCGAGCATAACTAGCCCTAGGCCGAAGCCTAGGGTGGCCGGAATCGATCCACCACCGTGGAGCCACCATGAAGCCAACGTGAAATCTCACTCTCCACCGAGTTGACCGAGTCAACTCGGTCAACACCCAAACTGGAAAGTCTTCCCCCTGCCCAAAATAGCAGGTTACTATATATAGCCTTTCCCAAAACGGAAACTTCATGTTTATCCATTTCGACGAACTTCAAACGCGCATAACTTCTTCGTCGTAATTCCGATTCCGATAATTCTTGCGGCCATGAATTCGACTCGACATAATCTTTCATAATCACCCAAAGTCAAACACATCAACCAAACGGACAAAAAGTCAACCCTTTGAACCAACACACAATTAAATCAACCAAACAATCAACAATCGGCAAAATTCGCAACTAATTCCTCGTAACTCCAAATCATGCTCCGGAAGTTCCCACGAACTCGAAATTAAATTCTGAACAACTTCCATGAAGAAGCCGAAACCAAATTCTCGTCCGATAATTTAGTCGCGAACAAACCCGCCATTTAAATCCGTTTCCGTCGAAACTTCAAATATTCATAACTAATTCCTCGGTCGTCCAAATAACAATCCGGAACCGCCCACGAACTTGTAATCACACGTACAACGACTCTCGAGAAGAGACCCGGCTCCAATTCTCGGCCAAGAATTTAGTCGTTAACGAGTTCGGCGCTTCAAACAGCTGTCGTAAACCTGCGACTACGCAGTAACTTACGTATACAGCTGATCATACTGCTGATTCTGGTCCGGGTCGTCACAAATCCACCCCCCTTAGAAAAATTTCGACCTCGAAATTTCCGAGTATGCCGACTACAAGGTAGGAGCACTGCCTCTGCATACTGCTCAACTCACCAACGGCAACCTCAACTGAACAACTCTGACAACCGTCTCCACAATAGGAGATAATTCCGTGTTGGAATCCCTGTACCCTCAAATCACAAATCTGAACTGCCTCACACAATCGCCAAGTGTTCCTACATAATGAACAGATAGGGTGCACAATAGATAGCAAACCCGAAACACAGTTCCGCCACACGGAACACAACACACAGAAAAGCCAACACTATAGGCGATGTCGAACCACACGGCATAACACAACCTCGCATATGGCCACACACGGATCAAAATATCAAGGCAATCACAACTCAGTTCACACATCAATATATCTCACATATTCATATCAGCATAGCTCGAACATCGAACTCGGGCAATAACCAATCCATTTCCGCTAATCTGACAGTCTGTGGTAACACACTCCACAAAATCGGAAACAAACATTAACTCAAATTCAAACCAAACTCACTCCAACACAATGAAGTACAACATCGTTCCTCAAAACGACATCAAACAATATCAAAATCACAGTGGACAACAACCTGGTACTGCAAGCAACCTCGAACAGCTGAAACTGCTGGTCCCGAATCCTCCGGAACTACAATACCAAGGTCCACAACATGCCCTCCAAGGCCTGAATAGTCCTCAAAGATCGCTCGCCAATCCGAGGATAAGAACTGGTACCAACTCGTAATCTGGTCCCCAATGCTTACTGCAAAGCTTGCCAACACTCCGTCGTAGCTGATTATCTCGATCAGCGGACTGGGACACAGATACACCACGTAAATAGCCAATCTTCGTCAAACATAGCTATGCCAGCCAACCACTGGAACCATCTCCGAAAGTACAAGGAACTGTACTGAGTACGTCAGACGACCTACAAAGGCCCAACAATTGGTATCACGAACCAAAGTGCAAACAACATACACAAACACAACAACAATCGCCACGTCTAATCGGAAATCTTCAATGGCTGACACTTCTCGGCAAGTCTCTGCCTCCTAGCCATCGCCAGTCGACGAATGTGGCATCAGCACACACAAGCTGCTACATTGCTCTTCATGTTGCGTCACGAGTAGTAAACTTGGAATATCAGGCACATCTCCGTACCACTGGTGCACATCGCACGCAAAACAATTAGCTTTAACATCTCACACTTGAACTCAGCTCCCATAGCTCGCAACTCGGCTAACACGGAAACTCGAGCCACACACACATGAAACACTGACGCTCCTGACTCTCGACTGAATGCATCAGCAACAACATCATCCCAGACGGATGATCAAAGTACAACCTCTAACCTTCCCCGAACAAACTCAAAGGTGCAGCCATAGTCGTTAATCGACTCCATCCATCGACACTGCCTCAAGCCCAAACCTGGCCGAAAATGCAAGTGGATGTAACTCAAGTGATCAGTGCACATCCTACACTGCGCTGTACGCCGTAGTAGTAGTGTCTCGAACTCTCTGATGCTAACATAAACATAGCTACTCCCAAATCATACACAGGATACGTAGCTACATAAGGTTTCTGCTGCCCGAAACCATGAGCCACCGTTCTGCTACACATCATCAAAGCACAACCAAATCCAAACCTCGATGCCTCGCCGTAACTCACGACCACGAACTCACCACGATCGTCAGGTAAGGTCAAAACCGAAACAACGGTCAATCATCTTGCAGGAGTAAGTAACTCTCCTCGCGTGCATCGAACCACTCGAACTTGACGCCTTCTTCGTCAATCCGGAAAGTGAAGTGGCAATTCAGGAAAATACTGTACAAGCCATCGGTAATAGCCTGCCAAACGCAAGAAACCCCTGATCTCTGGTACACGGGTAGGGCAACCCCAAACCAACACGGCTTCCAACTGGTCAGGAATCACGCCAACTTCCTCGGATAACGTCACATAGCCCAACATCTTCACGCTAATCGACCAAAACTCACACTGGCTAAACCTCGCAAACACTTGGTCGTCTCGCAAAGTCCGCGAAACCACTCACAATTGCTTCAGGTGCTGGCCCACACTCCTGGAGTGAATAAGGATATTGTCGACGAACATGACCGCAACTCGTCCAGAATCACCTGAACATCTGGTCCATCGAGTCCACACGATCTACGGGGCATTGGTCAACCAAACACGTGACCAATAACTCGTAATGCCCGCACCACGATCTGAAAGCTAATGCAGCCACATCTGACTCATCAAACTTCAACTGATAATATCCAGTCCCGAAATCAATCCTCGACAAGACTGAAGCTCTCACAAGCTGATCAACCAATCGTCAATCCAAAGCGGAGGATACTCACTCTCCTCTGAAGCGAATCAGGCTTCGGTAGTCAATGCACCATCTCGTCGAACCAACCAACATCCGTACACATAATGCAAAAGTACACCACGCAAATACACTAGGTCACATGAAATCTCCTGAAACCTCCTCCAGCAACTCCTGGAGTCGGAACTATAGCTCCATCAGCTCCGCTGGCTCCAAACGACAAAATGCCGGTAAAATGAGTCCAGCGCCTGGTACAAGCTCAATGGTGTAGTCAGTCTCCCGAACTGGAGGAACACCTGGTAGCTCCTCCGGAATACATCTGGAAACTCGGAAACCATCTCAATGTCACCAATGTAGGGTACAACAACCATAGTATCCACAACATGGGCTAAACAAACCACACAACTTGTCTCCACCATCCGCTCGACCATCACCACGAAACAGTATCTCGGGGAAATCTGGTCGTCGAAACACAACCTCCTCATCGAGGCACTCAAACACAACCAAATGCGTCGTCAGTAAGTCCATACTCACAAACACACCAAAATCACAACATCCAGCTACAACAAATCCACGGCTAAACCATATCCTCCAACAAGGATCTCGTAACCTCCGGATGGATGCAACACTCTCCAAAACCTCGGAAGTGGAGATACAGACACAATCACCATGGACATCAAACAACAGTAACCTCGGAGAAAAGTCTGTCCTCAAACAAGGTCATGGCACGAACTCCAACATGCCCAACTAGTCGCCCACATCAATTGCGACTTGCTGAATAACTCGTCAAAATGGTACATTGATCAGACGGTAGGAACAACATGAGAGTCTCCTCGTAACTCTAAGCCGTCGAACTACTAACACAGCTGACTGAGGGCACTCCCTCGTAACGTGACCCTTCTAGCCACCGAAACAGCAACTGAAAGTGCTCCTCGAACACAAATCACCGCAATACCTGCTGCGTGAAAGGATCGCCAATGATCACCCAAACTCATGCCACAGGAGCAAATCCGCTACTCTGTGATCTCCGCCTTCGCCAAACGGATCAGCAGAGGATCCTTAACATAATCGAAAAGGCCACAGTCTGATGACGTCACTGATCCCGAAGTGTCAGAACTCAACCTCATCAAAATCTCAACTAAGTCCACTTTCCTCAAACCATCACATCAAAAACCGTACACATCTTTCCCTCACAATAACCTCGCCACTGAGTGCAACACACTAAGCTCCTCACGGATATCTCGAGGCACATCAATCAGACTCTCTCTGATACTCAGGTTCAAACTCATCTCGAACCTCGTGCATAGCTCCCTCTGAAGACACATAACACGTGCAAACAAGAACAAACACGTGGACAATGCATCTCTGCCTCAGGTGGGTAAGCACTCCACATTCGAATGCTGGGTAGCCTGATAAACCATCACTATATACACAACACCCTGAATGTAGGCCATGGAGTCACAACCGGAACTCACATAATACCAGCCCACAAAATACAACAATCTGACTCAGGCAAACATCTCTGCCACAACTCACCGCTCTGAGGCCACATATAGATGCCCATATACACATCCCCAGGTAAACCGTGCCACATAGTTCACTGAACTCTGAATACTCATCTGAATCCACTGTTCTCTGGCAATTCACGCGTCGAATGATCCTCAACAGGATCCACAACCGAAATGACACGGAAAGCACGTCAGGAGGCATCCTAATGAATACAATATCGTTCACAACAAGTGGAACGTAATCATGGAACTTCAAATATTTGAAAGCATACAACACCCGGAATTTGATGATTATCCGCCGGCCGGTCGGGTCACCATTCCAGACATGCTGTACATTCTCAAATACCCTTAGTAAACACGACTACAGAAGTCTACAGAACCTATAACCTAATGCTCTGATACCAAGCTGAAAGGACCCAACCCCGATTTAGCTTCCTAAATCGGAATCAAACCCCTTCGAAAACACGAACCAACAAAAACTTTTCGAAATTTGGGCAGAGTTTCGTTACTAGCGTGGAATTACCATTACCTGCACGCTGAAAATACACTTCATCCTATGCCACAAAAAGCAAACCGTGGGCACCAATCCCATCCGGATTTCTCAATATATCAACAGTAAAGTAAAGTAGTAAATATATATGCACTTTACCGAATTCCAGTGTAAAATCGTATAACGTATTCAATAGGAAGCTCAGAGCGACATCTAATACATAATCGTATACGCATACCACAGTAGGTAGAACAATCAACCTACTGGATGAAACAAAGTAGCTCGAGCACTATGCCTCCGACCATGACGTGCGACACCAGAGCCAGAACTGCAAACTGGGCACGGAAACCGAAAAGCCCAGGTGAAAGACAATAAACACGTTAGAGTGAGTGGACGAAAATAAATGTCTTTCACCAGATAATAAATATGTTATAAAAACATATGCGAGTCCAGGTAAATATAAACAACATAGTACACGAGGTAAAACTCATACTCCTCCAGTGTACAGAGCATGCAAGTAAAATCTCACGGGGTCACTCATGGACACCTCCGTGCTAGTACAGTCTGAACCACGGAGTCCCTGACTACCACGTGATTCTAAGCCAGAAATGGCCTCGGTTCCGGGGAATACGCCCCTCACCGGTCTGGTTGGGGAAACGCCCCTCCAGGCGGCCCTCCGTCGGGGATCAGCCGACGAGGCAAGGTGTATCGATACAACAACGTAACTGAGACTGTACTCTGTGAAAACCAAATCACAAGCAAATCGATGCAAATGCATGAAACAACATATAAGTGTATGCATATTCGTATACGTATATCCGTATAAACATATTCGTATAATCGTAAACACATGCTTATATAATCATAATCTCGTATGAAATCTCATGCTTGTAAAACCATAATCATGCTGCATGCTCAAGTTCATAAAACGTATATAAACGACTCGCAATCAATCCGTGAAAATAAATTGTCCACTCACAGACTGGCGTAACGCGTATCGCGTTAACCCGTGATCCGGCGGAATGTCCCTCGCCAAACAAACGATCACGAACCCCTGAATATCCACAATGTCCAATATTCAAAGTCATAATCCGACAATACAAATCAAACCACGAGAAACCACCGTTCTCGGAAATACACAATTCAAAGTCGACAAATCGTCGAAAATCCGTATATACCACCTCAATACCTCGCTTTACGTTCGGACGCTCAACTCGAAAAACGAACCTCCCCACTGCGTTCGGAGCACGATTTCGAGTCAAACGACATGCAACTTGCCGAAAGTCAAAAAGTCAACCCGTTGACCGTTGACCGCCGTTGACCGCCGTCCACGGCGGCGCCACTGTTGACCGGAAAATTTCACGGCGGAGCCACCCCTATTCCACTCAAAATCACCCACTGAGCAACTTTGTCAACTGCACCGAAGTCCAATTCTCACTCTAACACATCCAATTTCAATGAAACCCGAATTGTACACAAATTTTCCAATCCAAAATTCTCCATGTATACATCGAATTGAAACACGAAACTTACAGGGAAGCATCAAGGGGATGAGAGCTTCAAAGCCCACTCAAAGTTGTAGCTCAATTCGGCCGAAATCGGAGTTCACCATTAAACCCAAAAATTTGCAAACTTGGCCGGATTTTTCTCTCTCTCCGGCGAGCCTCGCCGCAAACGGTGGCCGGCACCACCACGAGGGAACCACGCCGAGCATAACTAGCCCTAGGCCGAAGCCTAGGGTGGCCGGAATCGATCCACCACCGTGGAGCCACCATGAAGCCAACGTGAAATCTCACTCTCCACCGAGTTGACCGAGTCAACTCGGTCAACACCCAAACTGGAAAGTCTTCCCCTTGCCCAAAATAGCAGGTTACTATATATAGCCTTTCCCAAAACGGAAACTTCATGTTTATCCATTTCGACGAACTTCAAACGCGCATAACTTCTTCGTCGTAATTCCGATTCCGATAATTCTTGCGGCCATGAATTCGACTCGACATAATCTTTCATAATCACCCAAAGTCAAACACATCAACCAAACGGACAAAAAGTCAACCCTTTGAACCAACACACAATTAAATCAACCAAACAATCAACAATCGGCAAAATTCGCAACTAATTCCTCGTAACTCCAAATCATGCTCCGGAAGTTCCCACGAACTCGAAATTAAATTCTGAACAACTTCCATGAAGAAGCCGAAACCAAATTCTCGTCCGATAATTTAGTCGCGAACAAACCCGCCATTTAAATCCGTTTCCGTCGAAACTTCAAATATTCATAACTAATTCCTCGGTCGTCCAAATAACAATCCGGAACCGCCCACGAACTTGTAATCACACGTACAACGACTCTCGAGAAGAGACCCGGCTCCAATTCTCGGCCAAGAATTTAGTCGTTAACGAGTTCGGCGCTTCAAACAGCTGTCGTAAACCTGCGACTACGCAGTAACTTACGTATACAGCTGATCATACTGCTGATTCTGGTCCGGGTCGTCACATGCTTTCCTTACTTAAATTGTTATTTTGAAGATATTTACGGTGGAGATTAATAACGACGCAATTCGGAGGAATTTCGGCGATTTTGCGATTTTTGCGATTTCGGACCACGAAAAATGGGCCGGCCCAAAAGGCAAATTATGGGCCGATTTCTCAACTCTTGTTTCGGCCCATTATCAAGCCCAAACCCAATCAATTCGGCAAAGATGCAAGTTGGTGAAGTTGAAAAGTCCAAGTTATCAAGCTAATGATCACAAAAGATGACTTGCCATGGTGACTCTTATTTTGGGTTCACAAATGGTGACTAAGCTTGGTGACTCTTGACTTTGATCATCACAATGGTGACTAAGGGTGTGACTAAGCATGGTGACTCTTGCTTAGGGTTCATGAATGATGATCACACTTGGTGACTAAGGGGATGACTTGCTAGGTGACTAAGGCTTGCATTTAATGAACCAAGCAAGGTGGAAGAAAGAGGCAAGGCATATGCTTGCCTATAAATACCAAGGGAGTTCGGCCTTACTTCATCATCTCTCATTTTTACAAGCAAAAACTCTACACAAATACTCCTCCACCATAAACACTTCAAGGATTCTCAAGCAAAGCCGAAGCACATCCTCCTCCATTCCAAGCCGAAGCAAGGTTCTCCATCCAAGCCGAAGCAATCCTCCTCCATCCAACACAATACGCTAAGTCCCTTGTGAAGGAAAGCCATCTCCACCGTAGATCATCAAGCATTCAAGACAAAAAGTGTAACCATGATCTTCACTTTCATTTCTTTTGCTTTGTATTTGAACCCTTGGATGTATTGGAATACTTTTATGTATCAAATGAAGAACAAGTTTAGATTTGTGTTTTATGTTCTTAAACCGATTTATAAATTGCATGTGTTTATGATTTCTAGCCTTTTATGCATGTTTGATACAATCTTAAAGCTTCGGAAGCATGTGTTAGATAATACGCTAAGTCCCTCTCTTTCGCATGTTTCGATGATCGTATGTTGTTTAGGATGTTTATACGCTAAGTTGCATTCCTACTCAATTATTAAGCATGTGTATTTAGTTAGAAGTTATGAATTTCGTAACTTACAAAAAGGTTTGATGCATGAAAAGGGTAAGGTTAATAAGATGAGATGATCACTTGTAATTAGTAGTGTAACTTCTTATTTTTAGTAAGCATAATTAGACTTTGAAGTTTCTTGATTGTTAACACTTGTCTATGAGTGAAACATGTTAGATGCTTAAGAGTTTTAGTTGTGTTTGCATGTTTTTGCACTTTACTTTCGTAGATTAAACAACCAACTTTCAATCCCCCGAACATTTACATTTCTGCCTATTAAACGAAACCATGCATGCGCCCTTAATTCCCCGGATAAAGAACGATCCCTACTCGCCAATGCTATAATGATAAAAGAAGGGTTTTAAAATTGCTTTACGTGTGAACTGTGTTTTTAGGGTCTACTTTGTGTTAACGTTAAATGCATGTTTTGCGCGTATCAATTTTTGGCGCCGTTGCCGGGGAGTTATAAAGTTTTTGTATGATTTCGTTATACATATGTAATTAAAAGCATGTCCATAATTTTCGCAACACATACTTGTTTGTACTTATAGAAATTTACATACATGTTTAAAATGCATACTTTTACTTATACGAATTTATTTACACTTAATATTTACACTTGCATAATTTATTTTCATGTTAAAGGATAGTCTTAGATTTAAATTGAGTACTAGCATTTAGTTATTAAGTAAATCTCATTGGAACAGGTGGTGCCTCATTTGTTTGTCTATCTCTTAACCCCCTTCGTGAAGTGTGGATTTCATCACCACACGCCATAACCTAAGTGAAGTTATGGGCACGAGGTTGTGGGCGGAGTCTACAAACATTTGAGAGTGTATACTATCTGGTGATTTCAAGTAATAGTTGGTTTTGATGTCTAGAAGGGTTATGAATGGTGACTGGTTTTGGACTAAGAAAACAGAAACACCATTGGAGTATATACTCTCACGAGTAAGCCTCGGGGTGTTTCTAAGAACAACATTGGAGTATATACCGTAACTGGTTAGCCTCGGGTTGTTCCCAGAAATTAGTTCTTACCTCTTGCGTTACATCTATCCCAACTGGTCATTTCCAACATTTACGAGAAAAAACGATAGTTGGTATACTCTTTCGTGCGGGCCGCAGGACGAAGAGATTTACTCGTAACTAAATCATGTATTCCCTTTAAATCTTAGGCGCAATCAAAACGTAGACGTACTTAAATTGATTTACATTGATTACGAGTGTTGGTTATTAAGTTTCGTTCTTTGGAATAGGTGGTGCCTCTTTTTCTGGTTTATCTCTTAACCCCCCTCGTGAAGTGTGGATTTCATCACCACACGCCATAACCTAAGTGAAGTTATGGGCACGAGGTTGTGGGCGGAGTTTACTAAGGACTTGAGATTGTATACTATCTCATAAGTTTGGCTGATTGTTGGATATGGAGAGTGGGTTTATGATTGGTGCCGGGTTTCGGATCTAAGCAATAGAACACCATTGGAGTATATACCGTAACTGGTTAGCCTCGGGGTGTCTCTAGGAACAACATTGGAGTATATACTCTTACGAGTAAGCCTCGGGTTGTTCTAAATATTAGTCCTTACCTCTCGCGTTATCTCTATTCCTACTTGCCATTTCTAAACGTAACTAAGCTGAAATAGCGAGAGTCGGTATACATTTTCGCGCGGGCCGCACGTCCAAGAATTTAACTTAATGATCAATTCGCGTACTCTCTGTAAATCATAAGTACATATAAATACAGACAATACATGAACTAAATAAATACGACATAATCCTTTAAATAGATGGTATATAGGATTATGCATGCTTAGACCTCCTGGAATCAGACTTCATCTTCGGATGAACGAGACCCATTGCACAGTCGAGAGCCTCTGCACCACGTACCATCGGGGCCAAAGGAAATAAATAAAACTTGGTCAAATTTTTGTGTTTGTTTGTGCATTAAAAACTGTAAAGGACTAGCAAACGCTACATTTAGCTTGCATAACCTCTCTAAAGCTTTATGATACTCGGATTTCACTACCGAGTACCCTAACCTAAGTGAAGTTAGGGACATAAGGCCGAAGAAGAGGTCATTCTCTGCATTCATATTTTTTAGCACGTAACTCGTGTGTTTTCTGCAGGTTCTAACGTTTTCTCTTATGCATTCACTCCATTTTTCACGTAGGATTGTTGTTTGATGCATTTTGTGTTGTGCATAAATTCAATGTGAATAATTGTTTGCTTGCATTTGAACCATGTATATATATGTTCTAACTAAATTCTTAGCTTTTACATTGTATAGTGTTAATTTGCAGAAAACATGTGTTTTAGTTTATTACATTCATGTGCATAGCCCCTAAAATTGATTAAATCATTTGCAATACTTAGTAAATTACATTTAGTGTCTTAAACTTCATACATTTTATATGTTTTAGTAGTTTTTAAGTATTTGTGAGTGTTTATAGTTTGCTTTGATAGTTTTACTATTTTATGTGTTATCGCGTTGTTTTCTAAATATGCCCTACGATTTTGGTTAGTATTCCTATATTCATCTCATATTCTTTGTTGATACTAACACTTGGTCTTTGGTGGATGCTCAGACTAATGAATGTCCGATCGGAATCCTGGACCATCTAGAACAAAGTTTGAGGAAATCGCAGAGAGAATAGCGATACTTAAAGCTCAAATAGATATCCTGGATTATCCCATCATCGAGGAAGTTTCCGAGTCTTCACATTCATCAACCGACCATACTTCAGAACCAGAAGCACAAGAAATCAACATGGCCAATGCAGGACAGTCTCTTCGCCAGCGTACCTGCTCAACCGAATGGAGCAGCGGGCCTTCAAGCATTGCTTTTCCACTACCGGTGGAAAACATGAAGGACATCGAGCTGAAGAGTGGTTTCCTCCACCGACTACCCATTTTTCACGGACTTTCCAATGAAGATCCAAACAAGCATCTCAAACAATTCCAATTTGTTTGTAACAGCATGAAGCCATCCGATGCGGATACGGAGCTCTTCAAGCTAAAGGCATTTCCATTCACCCTAATCGACAGGGCCGAGTCTTGGCTAATGGAACTACCGCCGAACCATATTACCTCATGGAAGTAACTTGCGGATATGTTCCTAGCGAAGTACTTCCCGGCCTCAAAGATCACCGTCTTGAGAAAGCAAATCACTGGCATCACACAGAAACCGGACGAGACCTTCGGCCAATATTACGACCGATTCAAACTTTTGTGTGCCACTTGCCCATCGCATGGATTTTCCGAGACTAATCTCATGAATTACTTTTACGATGGTCTCAAGCCGATTGATAGGGAATTGCTAGATGCAGCAGCTACCGGTGTATTCATGGACTTAACCGAAATCGAAGCCAGAACTCTTCTTGAGAATCGGGCTAATAATGATGCACAATATGGAATGTCCAACAGACGAGCAGTCGGTGAAGCAAGTTCTAAACCCGACGCGGACGAAAAATACGACAAACTAGCTCATATGCTAGAGAAGGTTTTAGATCTGGAGACAACAAGAGCCAAGGCAACTCAACGGCCTGTTTGTGGCATATGTCAAGCACAAGGTCACCACAATGACCAATGCCCTCAAGTGCCGGAGCAAGCTAGCGAGCTAGAGCAAGCTAACGCCATCGGCGGATATCAAGGAGGCCAACGGTACAACAACTACAACAATTTTGGCAACCGAGATCATCCAGGTTTTAGATGGAGCAGCAACGAGGGAACTTTGAACCCTCCAGGACTTCAACAAAGCTATCAACGCCCTCCATTTCAACCAAGGCCACCGATGCAGCATGGTTCTTCATCTCAACCCTTCACCAACCCGGATTATGACAAGATGTTGTCGCAACTTTCGGCCTCAACTCAAGTTCTCCTCGACGGACAATCGAAGACAAAGGAGACACTCGACTCACATGGCCGAGACATCACCGAAGTGAAGAAGCAGCTTGGCCAACTTGTTGATTTCATGGGCCAAATCAAAAAAACCGGTCGGCTTCCACCTCAACCCACTCCTAATCAACGAAACGTGAATGCCATCGTCACAAGGAGTGGGAAGATACTTGAAGAACCAAAGACCAAGCGATCTCATCTCGATGAAGTCACCATCGAGGACATCACCAACGAAGACGATGATGAGATCGATCCGGCAACTCAAGAAGCCGAGAAAAAGAAGGTGACGCCTATTGTCACCAAGGCACAATCCCCTCCACAACCCACCCCAATCAAAGGTAAAAGCCCTATTCCTTCAAATACGGTTATTACTAATTCTCCGTTTGCTGTTGCACCTTTCCCTAGCAGATTGTTAAAATCGAAGAAGAAGGATGCCCAATATGAAGATATTTTGGACATCTTCCGAAAGGTGCAAGTGAATTTGCCCTTGATCGAGTGCATAAAACAAGTGCCAATATACGCAAAGTTTCTCAAAGAATTATGCACACAGAGGAGGCAAACTCGAGAGAAGGAGGTTGTGAAGGTGAACGCAACCGTTTCAGCGGTTTTGCAGCGTCGGCTACCCCCAAAACTGAAGGACCCAGGGAGTTTTGCAGTTCCCTGCGTAATCGGTGACAACCACTTCAAAGACGTGATGCTTGATCTCGGAGCTTCCATCAACGTCATGCCTTACTATCTTTTGGAATCGATGGAGCTTGGAGATCTCAAGCAAGATGGTGTTGTCATCCAATTAGCCGATCGCACACACAAGTATCCGAGGGGATACGTAGAAGACGTTCTCGTGCAAGTCAACAACTTAATATTCCCAGCCGATTTCTATATAGTTGACATGGAAGAGACTCAACTGAACACCACGCCACTGCTGCTTGGGCGACCTTTCATGCGGACTGCGAGAACGAAGATTGATGTATTTCAAGGCACTTTCTCCATGGAGATTGATGGAGAAAGAATCGAGTTCAACATCCTGGACGGGATGAAGTTTCCAATGTCAAGCGTGGCTGCCATTTCGACATACGATCCAGTGGATACCTTAGCACAAGGCTACCTCGACACCATAAATGAGGATGAACTCGACATGGCCATTCAACTCGGGCATGACGCCCTTCTCGAGGCCTTACTAGAGCTTGAACCTCGAATTCAAGATATGGCCATGGCCCTAAATGCCGCACCACGAAAAGTAAGTTTTTCTCCTCCTTTACCAATTACTTTTGGTACTAATAAAATGGTTCCTTCCATCATAGAAGCTCCAGTTTTAGAACTCAAGCTACTACCGGACCATCTGAAGTATGCGTACTTGGGCGAGAATGAAACTTTACCGGTCATTATTTCGTCCGCGCTAGAAGAGAAGCAGGAGGAGAAGCTCGTGAGTGTGCTCAAGAGGTACAAACCCGCAATAGGCTGGACACTCGCGGACATCAAGGGAATAAATCCAGCAACCTGTGTGCATAGGATTTTCCTTGAAGAAGGCACCAAACCTACGCGGGAAGCGCAACGTCGGCTCCACCCTCCGATGATGGAGGTGGTAAAAAAGGATGTAATTAAACTCATGGACTGTGGAGTTATTTACCCTATTTCTGATAGCCGTTGGGTTTCCCCTGTGCAGGTAGTACCCAAGAAATCAGGAATCACCGTCGTCGAGAATCTGGAAAATGAACTTGTGCCACAAAGGACGATCACTGGACACCGAGTGTGCATTGATTACCGGAAGCTCAACGCCGCAACCCGCAAGGATCATTTTCCATTACCATTCATCGACCAAATGCTGGAAAGATTAGCCGGCCATGCATTTTATTGTTTTCTCGACGGATACTCCGGCTACAACCAAATTAGCATTGCGGAGGAAGATCAAGAAAAGACAACGTTCACATGCCCTTTTGGAACGTTTGCATACCGCCGAATGCCATTTGGACTGTGTAATGCACCAGGTACATTTCAACGTTGCATGCTCTCAATTTTCTCCGAATACATTGAAAAAATTATTGAAGTATTCATGGACGACTTTAGTGTATTTGGGAGTGATTTCGATGCATGCTTAAACAATTTAGAAACTATTTTAAAAAGATGCGTTGAAACGAACTTGGTACTTAATTGGGAGAAGTGCCATTTCATGGTTACGCAAGGGATCGTGTTAGGTCATATTATTTCTGAAAAAGGGTTAGAAGTAGATAAATCTAAAGTAGATCCTGTGCGTCACTTACCCTCTCCAACTTCGGTTAGAGAGATTCGTTCTTTTCTTGGACACGCAGGATTTTATCGTAGGTTTATCAAAGACTTTTCCCACATCTCGCGACCATTGTGTAAATTGCTGCAAAAGGAGACCCCGTTCGTATTTGATGAAGAATGCAACGCTGCCTTCAACAAGTTGAAGGAGCTTCTCACGAGCGCTCCTATTTTAAGCAGCCCTGATTGGTCTCTGCCATTTGAACTCATGTGCGACGCCTCGGATTATGCCGTAGGAGCCGTCTTGGGTCAGCGGAAGGACAAGAAGCCTTGCGTAATCTATTACGCCTCTCGGACGCTTGATGAAGCACAAAGAAATTATACTACCACCGAGAAGGAGTTTCTTGTTGTGGTTTTTGCTTTAGATAAATTTCGATCTTATTTACTTCAAACTAAAGTAACTGTGTTTACCGATCATGCAGCTTTGAAGTACTTAATGCAAAAAAAGGACGCAAAACCACGACTTATCAGATGGATACTTCTACTCCAAGAATTCAACATCGAAATCAAGGATAAGAAGGGAGTAGAAAACGTCGTCGCTGACCACCTATCACGTTTGATAGGTGACCATGAGCCTGTCGAGATTGAGGAAACTTTTCCGGATGAAAAACTCTTCGGAATTGAGGTAACTGTTTCGGAAACTCCATGGTATGCAGATATCGTAAATTACTTAGTTACCGGTGAGTTTCCATCTACCATGCATAAATTTCAACGTGACAAACTTAAGCATAATGCTAGAACCTTTATCTGGGATGAGCCTTATTTATGGAAACAATGCTCCGATTTAGTAATTAGGAGATGTATCCCGGATAATGAGTTTAAGCCTATTCTAGACTTTTGTCACAATGAAGCATGTGGGGGACACTTTGGTTCTAGGAGGACAGCCCTTAAGATCTTAGATTGCGGTTTCTTTTGGCCTAGTTTATTTCGCGATGCTCATGCATATTGTGCTGCATGTGATAAGTGCCAGAGATTCGGTAATTTAGGGCCTAGAGATGAAATGCCACAACACTACATATTTAATGTCGAAATTTTTGATGTGTGGGGTATTGATTTCATGGGACCATTTCCTCCCTCCAATGGTTTTACTTATATCTTACTCGCAGTAGATTATGTTTCTAAATGGGTGGAGGCAAAGGCCACCCGTACTAATGATTCGCGAGTTGTTGCAGATTTCCTACGAACTAACATTTTCTGTAGATTTGGAATGCCACGCGTTCTAATTAGCGATGGAGGAAGTCACTTTTGCAACCGCACGGTGGAAGCACTGATGAGGAAGTATGGCGTAAAACACAAGGTTTCCACACCATACCACCCTCAAACAAATGGAATGGCTGAAGTTTCCAACCGTGAGATCAAGAAGATTTTGGAGCGAACCGTCCGCCCAAACCGGAAAGATTGGAGTCAATGCTTAGACGATGCATTGTGGGCTTACAGGACTGCCTACAAAACCCCCATTGGTATGTCACCTTTCCGATTAATTTATGGGAAGACGTGCCATCTTCCGGTTGAATTGGAGCACAAAGCATGGTGGGCCGTGAAGAAATTCAACATCGATCGAGATGCAGCAGGTTTGCATCGGAAGCTACAACTATGTGAACTTGAAGAAATCAGAAATGATGCTTTCGACAATGCGTGGATTTACAAAGAGAAGACGAAAAAGATCCATGATCAGATGATTCGCGGAAAGAGTTTTGAAGTTGGGCAGAAAGTATTGCTTTTCAATTCAAGACTTAAGCTCTTTCCGGGAAAGCTTCGCTCTCGATGGATGGGGCCATTCATAGTTTCTCAAGTCCTACCTCATGGAGCACTTCTCATTCGATCTATCGACAAAGGTAGTGAGTTCAAAGTAAATGGCCATCGCTTGAAGCCCTATTTTGAGGCATTTGCGGAGCACACCGTGGAGGAGATGCAACTCCAAGAACCGGCCATTTCAAAAACAAAATGATGCATCACGTCCAAAGCTAACGACGTAAAACAAGCGCTCATTGGGAGGCAACCCAATAGGGAGACAACAGATTTGTTTTTCTTCTCCCCTTTTAATTAATTTAATGGCTTTTGCATTTTTAATTAGAATTTTCATAGATCCTATACTCCATGTTTAATTCTATACATTTACTTTAAGTACATTGAGGGCAATGTAGAGTTTAAGTGTGGGGGAAGGGTTTACAATTTAATTGTGTCTAAATTAGTGTTTTTCAGAGTCTTTAGGACGCCCTTAACTAGTCGATGATGAAATTAGATCAACACAAACACATATGGCGTATGAATCACATGCATCGAATTCTTGTGCTAATTGAGATATTCTATATGTTTTTAACATGTAGTAGATATGAATTGCAAAACATGGTACAGAAATCGCATGCTTGAATAAGTTTTTAATCATATGAACCCTATGTGAGCTTTTGAGCTATCTGTTTTTATTCGAGTGAATATACATCCATTTCGTAGCTACTAGCTAATATATGCCTCATTTGATTGCTTGCCATAGATTTTAAATGAACTAGAGAATGCTAGAACTTACTCATGTCAATTTGCAAAACTTTTAAGTTGATACATACTTTGATTTTGGAAATGATTAAAGGCATTTAGGATTTTCCACCACATTGCCATATATCCATGTATCCCATTTGTACGCACAAGTTGCGACACCCCTAGATAAACCAATTGAGCCCACGTTAAGCTTTTCTTTTATCACCATATATACCTAAACACTTACCCTAGTATAGAATATCCTTACCTTTGTTCCGGAAACATGGTGAGAATTTTTCGAAACTAGCACATAAGATTATGGTTTGGTAGGAAAGATTGAAAGAATTAATGTGAGTAAGGGGAAAGACTTGTCCAAATAAACTTAAAAAGTATGAGATTGCCAAAAAGAAAAGAAAAAATTATATTTGAGAGAATGAAAAGAAAAAAAAAATTATTATCTCTCATGGCAATATGTTGTTTTCTAAAGTAGAAACCAATTGGATTAACGTCCCCCTTATTTTGCGGATTTGGAGATTACGACAAATTGAAGGCCCAAAAATAGAACAAAACATGGCCTTTGTCCTGTCCGAAAAGCTCAAAGGGTAGCTTAGATTGAAGTATACATGGTAACTTTCGAGTGGAAATGGAGGACGAATTTGGTGCTAGACTAAGTCGTTGGAACGTTTTTATCACCACATATCTAAAAATCGAATGCCTTAGCCTTAACCCCATTACAACCTCACTAAAAGTCCTTTATGATCCTTACAATGAGTAGCTTTCAATTAGTAGAGTAAGTTGCATGAGTAAGCTTATGGTTTTGGTTCATTTGTGCAAGTAATTAACTTCATTCATGTGGTTTTCGTTTAAATTCATATACACTTTAAGTGAACCCTTGTCATGAGTGAAAAATATGATGAGTGCATCCTTGTGAGTTGATTAAACCTTTATTCAAAGCATGCACAACTATAACATAACCATTGTTTTCTCTATGTCTTACTTGTTCATTACATAAATTATATCGCAATTATCTCTTGAATTCGTTGAGCATACACGTTGAAATTCATGTGAGCCATCGCCATATACTTATGCAAATTCTGAGACAAATTTTAGCTAAGGGCTTAGTTGTTCTTTCTTTTGTTTTAAACTCTTAGAGAGTCTTAACTTAGTGTTTGCTAAGGGACTAGCAAAGTCTAAGTGTGGGGGAATTTGATATACGCATTTTATGCCCGTTTCTTAACGCATTTCCCTTTTCGTTTAGCTATGTTATTATCTTAGTTTTTATGTTTTCCTTACTTAAATTGTTATTTTGAAGATATTTACGGTGGAGATTAATAACGACGCAATTCGGAGGAATTTCGGCGATTTTGCGATTTTTGCGATTTCGGACCACGAAAAATGGGCCGGCCCAAAAAGCAAATTATGGGCCGATTTCTCAACTCTTGTTTCGGCCCATTATCAAGCCCAAACCCAATCAATTCGGCAAGGATGCAAGTTGGTGAAGTTGAAAAGTCCAAGTTATCAAGCTAATGATCACAAAAGATGACTTGCCATGGTGACTCTTATTTTGGGTTCACAAATGGTGACTAAGCTTGGTGACTCTTGCCTTTGATCATCACAATGGTGACTAAGGGTGTGACTAAGCATGGTGACTCTTGCTTAGGGTTCATGAATGATGATCACACTTGGTGACTAAGGGGATGACTTGCTAGGTGACTAAGGCTTGCATTTAATGAACCAAGCAAGGTGGAAGAAAGAGGCAAGGCATATGCTTGCCTATAAATACCAAGGGAGTTCGGCCTTACTTCATCATCTCTCATTTTTACAAACAAAAACTCTACACAAATACTCCTCCACCATAAACACTTCAAGGATTCTCAAGCAAAGCCGAAGCACATCCTCCTCCATTCCAAGCCGAAGCAAGGTTCTCCATCCAAGCCGAAGCAATCCTCCTCCATCCAACACAATACGCTAAGTCCCTTGTGAAGGAAAGCCATCTCCACCGTAGATCATCAAGCATTCAAGACAAAAAGTGTAACCATGATCTTCACTTTCATTTCTTTTGCTTTGTATTTGAACCCTTGGATGTATTGGAATACTTTTATGTATCAAATGAAGAACAAGTTTAGATTTGTGTTTTATGTTCTTAAACCGATTTATAAATTGCATGTGTTTATGATTTCTAGCCTTTTATGCATGTTTGATACAATCTTAAAGCTTCGGAAGCATGTGTTAGATAATACGCTAAGTCCCTCTCTTTCGCATGTTTCGATGATCGTATGTTATTTAGGATGTTTATACGCTAAGTTGCATTCCTACTCAATTATTAAGCATGTGTATTTAGTTAGAAGTTATGAATTTCGTAACTTACAAAAAGGTTTGATGCATGAAAAGGGTAAGGTTAATAAGATGAGATGATCACTTGTAATTAGTAGTGTAACTTCTTATTTTTAGTAAGCATAATTAGACTTTGAAGTTTCTTGATTGTTAACACTTGTCTATGAGTGAAACATGTTAGATGCTTAAGAGTTTTAGTTGTGTTTGCATGTTTTTGCACTTTACTTTCGTAGATTAAACAACCAACTTTCAATCCCCCGAACATTTACATTTCTGCCTATTAAACGAAACCATGCATGCGCCCTTAATTCCCCGGATAAAGAACGATCCCTACTCGCCAATGCTATAATGATAAAAGAAGGGTTTTAAAATTGCTTTACGTGTGAACTGTGTTTTTAGGGTCTACTTTGTGTTAACGTTAAATGCATGTTTTGCGCGTATCAGCCACGGCAAGGCTTGAAACCACTTCTAAAAGCTTCCTCTCTCCAAGGCTAACAAAACCCCTCAAACCCCGAGCTCCATCGCCGCCGGAAATGCCGTCACCCAAGGCCACCGAAATCCGCCGAAAATTGCCCTCCTTTGCCGCATTGATTCTCTCACCTCCGGCCACCATACAAGGCCATCCACCTACCAAACTGAAGAGGAGCACGAGCCCAACAATTTCCGTCAAGAGACCACGGCCAACTGTGGCCGGCGTCGAGCTCCACGACGGCGCAAACCGTTCGGCCACAAACGGGTCGCTCTTAACCCGTGGTCAACGCGGGTCAACGGCCCAGTTACCCAATTTGGAAAGTTTCCAAAATCATCACGTACTCCTTCTGTATTTATTCCGTACACGTATCGAAACCAAACGGATAAATACGACAAAATTCCACGGCCGAAAATATTCATAACTTATTCCTCGTAACTCGAAATAATCCTCCGGAAGTTCCCACGAGCTCAAAATTAAATTCTCTATAACTTTCGTGAAGGATCTCAAATCAAATTCTTGCCCGATATTACGAGCAAGAATCCACTTGAGAGGCTGATCGATGTCTTGCTCCCTAGGATCCACTTGAGACCTCAACCGAGTTAGACGATGTGTAAGTGCTTGGATATCAATATTATGAGTCGAATGGGAACTGGACATTTGTAGAATCTGATCATCCACCAAAGATCAAGTGTTAGTATAAAAAAAACACACAAGGAATAGAAGATACTAACCAAAAACGTTGGAAATTACAAGAAAACAACAAAAACACACTAAAACAAGCCAAACGAATTAAAACAAGCCTAAAACACACTAAAAATACACAAAAGCACTCAAAACACTCTAAAACACTAAGTTATGATGTTTAGACACTCTAAGTAATTTAAACATGAATGCAAGGCTCTAGAGATCCTAAAATGTATGCAAAACGGTTAAAATGATCTAAAAACAAGCTAAGACACAATATAAACATTTTCTGCAAAATTAGGCATATATACAATGCAAGACTTAGAATAAACGTTAGAAACACATATATACATGTTAAAATGTAAGCACACAATAATCACATCAAATTCATGCATAACACACTTAAATTGTCACCCAAATGCATCAAACAAGAACTTAAGCAAGTATGGAGTGAATGCATAAGAGAAAACGTTAGAAACCTGCAGAAAACACACAAGTTACGTGCAAAATTATGAATACAACGTGACCTTTCTTTTGACCACATGCCCCTAACTTCAATTGGGTAAGGGTACCCGGTGATGAAATCCGAGCATCACAAAGCCAGAAGGAGGTTATGCAAGCTAAAATGCAATCTGGTTAATCCTTTACAAGTTAACTAAGTACAAGCGTACAGTTTCGACATGCATTATTTACAAGTATTGAGTGCGTCTATGATTTAAAGAGAGTACACTAGCTTGGTCTTTAGGTCGTTCAATGGACGTGTGACCCGCGCGATAAAGTATAAACTTCCAATCGAATGACCTTGGTTCAATCAAAAAACATGGCCAGTTAGGTATAGAGATAACGCGAGAGGCAAGACTAATTTCGACAAAACACCCCGAGGCTAACTAGGCTAATGGCATATACTCTATTGGTGTTAGTCTTTCTTAGATCCAAAACCTGTCACCAGTCATAACCTGTTTCTAGACACCATGTCCGACATTCAGCCAATCTTTAGAAAATTTACACTCCCTCAAGTCCTTTGTAGACTCTGCCATCAACCTCATGTCCATAACTTCACTTAGGTTATGATCTGCGGTGATGAAATCCACACATCATGAGGGGTTAAAGAGATAAACAAGGAAAAGAGGCGCCATCTATTCCAAAGAGTGCGACTTAATTAACCAAGCTTATGTACTAAATTTAAATCTAAGACTTCCTTTAACGTTTTTATCTACATGGCTGCAAAACAGATTATTAATATGAACAAGTATAAATTATAAACAAGCATGAAAATTTTCGAGAGTATTATAAACATGCTTTGTAATTTTTTTTCTGTTTATTTACACATTTTCACATATTTACAAACATAATCACACAATTCTTTGCAATACCCGGCAACGGTGTCAAAATTGATATGCCAAAACTCACTACTAAATTAAACACTTAATAATCAGAAAAGACACAACAATTAAAAACTTTTGTTGTAGATGTAGCATTGGTAAATAGGGTATCGTTCTTAACCGGGGATTGAGGGTGTATAATCTACGAAATTAAACAAATAATGGTCAGCAAACCAATTTAGAACCCTAAATTCTAACATGCTTCACTCATAGACAAGTAGAAACAATTAAAGAACATAAAATCCCAAACATGCTTACTAGACCGAAAATAAACACTAACTAATATATTTACAAGTGATCGACACATTATATCCACCTAGCGAACTCATGTTCATATTTATTTAGTGTCAACGAAATTCTTAATCTTCAACCTAAAATACATAGACATGTTTTTAAATTGTAAACGAAGAGCGCAACAACTTAATCATCTAAAGATCATACAAAACATGCAAGAGAGGAACGAAGAGCGTATCACCTAACATGTTAAGAAGCTTTAAGCACATAAGCATGCATACGAATTAAAAGTTAAAAACTAAGAACACATGGAAGACACTAAAGCAAATCTGAAACATAAAACCTTTTGTCAAACTTTATTACAATCATAATTAAACAAAATCTATTACAAGGAAGAGATGAAGTACAAGAGCTCACGGTTACACTTTTTGTTCCGTGAAGAGCACTGCAAATGCCAAGTGGTCATTCTCAAATGCAAGACGAAGAGTACTGATTATACTTGATCCGGGGAGGAGATGGATGCTCGGCCTTGGAGGAAGAATTTGCTAAGTATGAAAGGAAAGGTGTTTGAGGCAGAGGTTTAGCTTCTATAATGTGTGTCTATTGCTGCTGGTTGAGCTCCTCTTTAAATAGAATATGGTAAACCCTAGTTCATCCCCAATTAGGAATGAATTAACTCCACCCGGGTAAGTTGATATTTCTTCATTACATCAGTGATTTCCGGAGATTTATATGTCCGAATTGAGTGATTCTGTTTGCGCTGGAAAGTTGACTTCTAGAGCTTTCCAAGGACATATTATTAGTATCTTAATTGGTTCTGAATCATTTTCGGTGGCCCATTGAAGTGGGCTGATCTGCACAGGCAGATTTCCTAGTTTCTAGCTTTTAATCCATCTTCTTCTTTTGGGCTTATTTGTGGTCGAATCTTGGCATGATCTTGGACCTTCTTGGACACGTGAACATGGTCTTGACTAATCTTGGTGATCTTTGATCTATTATTTATATATGATGGCCCATTCTTCTTCATTTTTCCTCCTCATTTTAGGAACTTCCTCCTTAGCACGTTTTGAGCTCATTTCTGCCTCTTTTACTACATCTTCCTGACTTAGGACCTAAAAACAATAAAATAAGTTAGAAATAAGAATGCTAAGGTCATAACTTAGCCAAATGTAGAGAGAAATGAACTAAGAATCAAGCATAAAATACGCATATCAAATTCCCCCACACTTAGACTTTGCTAGTCCCTAGCAAAAAATATAAAAAAAATACTATAAATAAGAAAACACATAAACCCAACGTTGGAGTTAAGCTCTATGTTGGAAAAATTCTAAGGACTCAAAAACTTTAAAATATTACAAACACTACTAAGCCCTTAGCTAAAATTGTCTTAGAAATTTCTTTAAGTGTATGGCGATGGAATCACAAATTTTTAGAGTTTAAAGTTCAATAATTTCTAGAGGTAATAGAGATCTGATCATGTCATGAACAAGTAAGACTTGGAAGAAAACAATGGTGAAGTTTAGGCTGTGCACGTTTCGAACAAGTTTAAATCAATCTCACATGGATGCACTCATCATATTTTTCACTCATGAAAAGAAGGGTTCACTCAAGATATATATATGAATTCAATCGAAAACCTCATGAATACAATGAATTACTTGCACAAATGAACCTAAACCATATGCTTACTCATGCAATTTACTCAACCAATCGAAGGCTACTCATCTTAAAGATCATAAAGATCATTATAAAGATTTTAACGGGGCTGAGGCTAAGGCATTCGAAAATTGGGATATGTGGTGGTGGAAAAAAGTTCAAAAGACTTAGTCAACACTTCATCCATTTGAGATCATCCTTTCTCATGTGTCAAAACTTCAAAAAACAAGGCCAAATTTCATCTTTTTGGGCCTATCTTCACTTTAAACTTCACTTGTCCAACTTTTCATACTTAGAACTCTTTGCGGGAGAGCTTATATTTTTTTTTCTTTTTCTTGCTTTTTTATTTTCGGCAATCATACATTTTAAAAACTTTTGGACAAGTCTTCCCTTCCTTTGTATTCTTTCATCATCTTTTCGCCTCTTCTTTGTGCTAGCTTAGAAATCTCTTCACCAAGTCTTGAGAACAAGGGTTGGAAACTCTATACTAGGCTAAACGTGTAGATATATATGTGGGAAATGAAAGAAAAGGCTAAACGTAGGCATAAAGGGGTACTCTAAGGGTGTCGCAACTCGTGCGCACAAAAAGGACACTTGGCTTTTTGGTTAAATGGTGGAAAACCTAAATGCCTTTAATCATCTTCAAAATCAGAGCATATATCAACTTAAAAGCTTTGTAAATCTACATGAGTAAGTTCTAGTAATCTCTAGATCATTGAAATCTATGGCAAGCAATTAGATGAGGCATGTAAATGTTTTTGTGACATAATGCACGAAATTCCCTCACAAAGAATGTAGGCTCAAAAACTCACTTTAAGGTTCATATGATCTAAAAGCTTATTCTAACATCTGAAATTTGTACCATATTTATGCAAACCATATCTACAACATGTTATGACGATCAAAATATGTCAATTAGCATTATAAATTGTTTTAGTGATTTGCAATGCCATAAGTATTCTTTTTCGGTCCATTTTTATCATAGACTAACTAAGGGCATCCTAAAGACTCTTAAAAGACTCAAGATACTCAAACAAGCGTAGATTTAGTCCTCATCTTCTTTGGGCAACCTTAGTAAAATGACCAGTTGGCGAGAGAGACCAAGAGAGGTAGGAGTGATTTTCGAGCTTGTCTTTTCTCACATCCAAAACTCGTCCTAGCAACCGTCCCCTTCTATACACCAAATAACAAGGGTTTCTTACTAAAAGACAAGTGTTTATCTACTACACTTGTTAAAAACAAGAAAACACACAATTTTTTTTCAAGACATCATCCGCCAGAAAGTTCCATTGTCTGCCCAATTTATTTTTACAATTTAACATTCAAATAAAGTTGTAAACCCCTCCCCCACACTTAAACGTACTCTACTTTGTCCTCAATGTACAAAAGTAAAGCATAGAATTCAGCAAGAAGGCTAGGGTTTATGAAAATTTAACAAAGAAATTAAAAATGCAATGAAATAAAAAGAGTAAGGGAAGAGAATGCAAATCTGAGTTATAGACTCCTCTATTGGGTTGCCTCCCAACAAGCGCTTGTTTTTTAACGTCTTACAGCCAAGACGTGATGCTGTTTTATGTGTATGAAGTTTTGCTTAACAAAGAGTTTAATCAACATATATTTGATCCAAATATATGTGGGGAACCATGTTGGTGCATTTAATAGTCCGCAAAATCTCAATACTCTCACGGAAAACTCAAAATAGTCTAAAGAGAGATATTGGGATGATATTAAGAGTTTTCGTCGACCAAAAGATGTTTTTGTCTACAAATATGTTCATCAAATGTATATGATCCGAATATATGTGGGGAACTATGTTGGCGCATTTAATAGCCCGAAAATCTCAATACTCTCATAAAAGACTCAAAACAGTCTAAAGAGATAAATCGGGATTATATTGTGAGATTTCGTGGACCGAAATGAGTTTTGCTTAACAAAGAGTTTCATCAACATGTATTTGATCCAAATATATGTAGGCAACCATTTTGGTGCATTTAATATCCCTCAAATCTCAAGACTCTCACAAAAAAGTCAAAACAGTCCAAAGAGAGATATTGGGATGATATTGAGAGTTTTCGTGTACCGAAATTAGTTTTTCTCTACAAATATGTTCATCAAATGTATATGATCCAAATATATGTGGGGAACTAAGTTGGTGCATTTAATAGCCCACAAATCTCAATACTCTCATAAAAGACGCAAAACAGTATAAAGAGAGAAATCAGGATGATATTGTTACATTTCGTGGACTGAAACGAGTTTTGCTTAACAAATTAAGAGTTTTATCAAAATATATTTGATCCAAATATATGTGTGATACGCGCAAAACATGCGTTTAACGTTAACACAAAGTAGACCCTAAACACACAGTTCACACGTAAAGCAATTTAAAACCCTTATTTTGTCATTATAATATTGGCGAGTAGGGATCGTTCTATCCGGGGAATTAAAGGGCGCATGCATGGTTTTGTTAAAGCAGAAATCTAAAGGTTTGGGGGGGATTGGAAATTGGTTAATTAATCTACGAAATTAAAGTACAAAAACATGCAAACACAACAAGAACTCCTAGACTTGTAACATGTTTTACTCATAGACAAGTTTAACAATCAAGAACCCTTAAAGTCTAATTATGCTTACTAAAAATAAGAAGTTACACTACTAATTACAAGTAATCATCTCATCTTATCAACCTTACTCTTTTTCATGCCTAAATACTCTAAGTAAGCTGCGAAATTTATAACTTCCAACTAAATATACATGCTTGATATTTGAGTAGGAATGCAACTTAGCGTCTAAACACCCTAAACAAAGTACGATCATCGAAACATGCGAAAGAGAGGGACTTAGCGTATTATCTAACACATGCTTTCGAAGCTTTAAGATTGTATCAAACATGCATAAAAGGCTTGAAATTATAAACACATGCAATTTACGAAAAGACTTAAGAACATATAACTCAAATCCAAACTTGTTCTTCATTAAATACATCTAAGTGATCCAATACAAAGCAAAAGACAAGAGATTGAAGATCATGGTTACACTTTTTGTCTTGAATGCTTGATGACTTCTTGAAGGTGGTTCTCATTCACAAGGGACTTAGCGTATTGTGAATGTTCTGATGGCTTCGGAGGCTGGAATGCTTCGGCTTGGAGAGGATCCTTGAAGTGTTTATGGAGGAGAGGTATTTGTGTAGAGGTTTGGCTTGTAAAATGGGAGATGGTCTGTTTTATGGCTGGCCTCCCTCTTATATATAGGCAAAGGAATTGCTCACTCTCTCTTCCACCTTGCCTCTTTCATTAAATGCTAGTAATAATCACCAAGGCAGGTCACTCCCTTAGTCATCACTTGTGATCATCACAAACAAGAGTCATCAAGCCTTGTCAAACCTTTAGTCACCATTGTGATGATCAAAAGCAAGAGTCACCAAGCCTTGTCACCCTTTGTGATGATCACAAAGCAAGAGTCACCAAGCCTAGTCACAAAGCTTGACAACTTTGACTTTTCCTCTTCCCCAAGTTGCTTCCATGCCAAAATCAATGGGCTTGGGCTGGTTTTTGGGCCAAAACAAACTTTGAGAAATGGGCCCAAAAAATGCTTTTTGAGCCGGACCATTCCCAGTGGTCCAAAATCGCAAAAATCGCAAAATCGCCGAAATTCCTCCGAATTGCGCCGTTATTCATCTCCACCGTAAATAACCTCAAAATAACAAACTAAATAAGAAAAACATAAAAACTAAGATTATAACATAGCTAAACGTAAAGGGAAATGCGTTAAAAATCGAGCATAAAATGCGTATATCAAATTCCCCCACACTTAGACTTTGCTAGTCCCTTAGCAAACACTAAGTTAAACTAAGACTCTCTACGAATTTAAAACAAAAGAAAGAACACAACTAAGCCCTTAGCTAAAATTTGTCTCAGAATTTTAAATGTATGGCGATGGCTCACATGATTTTCAACTTAGTATGCTTAACGAATTCAAGAGATAATTGCGATATAATTATGTAATGAACAAGTAAGACATAGAGAAAACAATGGTTATGTTATAGCTGTGCATGCTTTGAATAAAGGTTTAATCAGCTCACAAGGATGCACTCAACATATTTTTCACTCATGAAAAGGGTTCACTTAAAGTGTATATGAATTTAAACAAAAAACCTCATGAATGGAGTTAATTACTTGCACAAATGAACCAAAACCATAAGCTTACTCATGCAACTTACTCTACTAATTGAAAGCTACTCATTTTAAGGATCATAAAGGACTTTTAGTGAGGTTGTAATGGGGTTAAGGCTAAGGCATTGGAAATTTAGATATGTGGTGATAAAAACGTTCCAACGACTTAGTCTAGCACCAAATTCGTCCTCCATCTCCACTCGAATGTTACCATGTATACTTCAATCTAAACTACCCTTTTGAGCTTTTCGGACAGGACAAAGGCCATATTTGTTCTATTTTTGGGCCTTCAATTTGTCGTAATCTCCAAATCCGCAAATAAGGGGGACATTAATCCAAAGGGTTTATATTTAGAACACAACACATTGCCATGCGATACGCGCAAAACATGCATTTAACGTTAACACACAGTAGACCTTAAAAACACAGATTATGCGCATTGCAATTTAAAACCCTTCTTGTGTCATTATAATATTGGCGAGTAGGGATCGTTCTTTATCCGGGGAATTAAGGGCGCATGCATGGTTTCGTTAATAAGCGGAAATCTAAATGTTTGGGGGAATTGGAAATTGGTTGATTAAATGTCCTACTAAATTAAAGTGCAAAAACATGCAACCACAACAAAAACTCTTAGGCATCTAACATGTTTTACTCATAGACAAGTTTTAACAATCAAGAAACTTCAAGTCTAATTATGCTTGCTAAAAATAAGAAGCTAATCTATTAATTACAAGTGATCAACATATTCACTAACCGAACCTACTCCTTTGCTTTTACCTTATTTATCATCTACGAAATCCTTAATTTTAGTCGAGATACATACACATGCTTTCGTTGAATAAGAATGTCATGACGCATAACAACTTAAAACAATAGCTTCTTTGCCGAATTAATGAGGTATAATTTAGGACAATAAGTGACGCACCCTATCCTAAATCATACTCAAAGCATTAAGAACTTTAAAGCTAGCACATGCATCCAAACTAATAAAATCAAGAACACATGGAAGAATCGAAATAAGAGAAGAACATGGAGAATTTCTTTCATTACATAACCGAAAGTATTACAAAGATGAAGATGGAGTTTAGAGTACATGGTTACACTTTTTAGAGAGGTGACGCACCAATCTACTAGCGGTGGTTCTCAAGAACACGAATGACGCACTCTACGTTCTTGATCCGGAGGTGGCGGAGGACTTCGACTTCGGGAGGACTTCAGTTGTGTATGGAAGAGTAGTAAAGTGTATAGAGTTTTGGCTTATGAATTTATGTGATGCTTTATCATGGCCGAACTCCCTTGGTATTTATAGGCAAGCATATGCCTTCATCTCTCTTCCACCTTGCCTACCTTCATTTAATGCAAGCCTTAGTCACATGGCAAGTCACTCCCTTAGTCACCAAGTGTGATCATCACAAAGCAAGAGTCACCATGGCAACTCACCATTTGTGAACCCTAAGCAAGAGTCACCATGGCAAGTCACACACTTAGTCATCTTTTGTGATGATCACAAGCTTAGTCACTAAGCCTTATCATCAAAGCTTGACAAGCTTGACTTTTCAACTTCACCAAGTGGCCTCCTTGCCGAACTAGATGGGTTTGGGCTTGATAATGGGCCGAAACAAGATTTGAGAAATGGGCCCAAAAAATGATTTTTGGGCTGGCCCATTTCCGGTGGTCCGAAATCGCAAAAATCGCAAAATCGCCGAAATTCCTCCGAATTGCGTCGTTATTAATCTCCACCGTAAATATCTTCAAAATAACAAATTAAATAAGAAAAACATAAAAACTAAGATAATAACATAGCTAAACGTAAAGGGAAATGCGTTAAGAAACGAGCATAAAATGCGTATATCACCATGAGAGATATATAATTTTTTTCTTTTCATTCTCTCAAATATATATATATTTTTTTTCTTTTCTTTTTGGCAATCTAATACTTTTTTAGTTATTTGGACAAGTCTTTCCCCTTACTCACATTAATTCTTTCAATCTTTCTTACCAAACCATCATATTATGTGCTAGTTTCGAAAAATTCTCACAAAGTTTCCGGAACAAAGGTAAGGATATTCTATACTAGGGTAAGTGTTTAGGTAAATATGGTGATGAAAGAAAAGCTTAACGTGGGCTCAATTGGTTTATCTAGGGGTGTCGCAACTTATGCGTACAAATGTGATACATGGATATTTGGCGACGTGGTGGAAAATCCTAAATGCCTTTAATCATTTCCAAAATCAAAGTATGTATCAACTTAAAAGCTTTGCAAATTGACATGAGTAAGTTCTAGCATTCTCTAGTTCATTAAAATCTATGGCAAGCAAGCAAATGAGGCATATATAAGCTAGTAGCTACGAACTGGATGAATATTCAATCAAATAAAGAACAGATAGCTCAAAATCTCACATAGGGTTCATATGATTAAAAACTTATTCAAGCATGCGATTTCTGTACCATGTTTTGCAATTCATATCTACTACATGTTAAAAACATATAGAATATCTCAATCAGCACAAGAATTCGATGCATGTGATTCATACGCCATATGTGTTCGTATTGGTCCAATTTCATCATTGACTAGTTAAGGGCATCCTAAAGACTCTGAAAAAATTTAATTTAGACATAATTAAATTGTAAACCCTTCCCCCACACTTAAACTCTACATTGCCCTCAATGTACTAAAGTAAAAGTATAGAATTAAACATGGAGTATAGGATCTACGAAAATTCTAATTTAAAATGCAAAAGCCATTAAATTAATTAAAAGGAGGAGAAGAAAACAAATCTGTTGCCGTCTTCTCCATTGGGTTGCCTCCCAATGAGCGCTCATTTTACGTCTATAGCTTAGACGTGATGCATCATTTTCCTTTCGAGATGGCCGGTTCTTGGAGTTGCATCTCCTCCACGTTATGCTCCGCAAATGCCTCAAAATAGGGCTTCAAGCGATGGCCATTTACTTTGAACTCACTGCCCTTGTCAATTGATCGAATGAGAACTGCTCCATGAGGCAAAATTTGAGCAACTATGAATGGCCCCATCCATCGAGAGCGAAGCTTTCCCGGAAAGAGCTTAAGTCTTGAATTGAAAAGCAATACTTTCTGCCCAACTTCAAAACTCTTCCCGCGAATCATCTTATCATGGATCTTTTTCGTCTTCTCTTTGTAAATCCACGCATTGTCGAAAGCATCATTTCTGATCTCTTCAAGTTCACAAAGTTGTAGCTTCCGATGCAAACCTGCTGCATCTCGATCGATGTTGAATTTCTTCACGGCCCACCATGCCTTGTGCTCCAATTCAACCGGAAGATTGCACGATTTCCCATAAATTAATCGGAAAGGTGACATACCAATGGGGGTCTTGTAGGCAGTCCTGTAAGCCCACAATGCATCATCTAAGCACTGACTCCAATCTTTCCGGTTTGGGCGGACGGTTCGTTCCAAAATCTTCTTTATCTCACGGTTGGAAACTTCAGCCATTCCATTTGTTTGAGGGTGGTATGGTGTGGAAACCTTGTGTTTTACGCCATACTTCCTCATCAATGCTTCCACTGTGCGGTTGCAAAAATGACTTCCTCCATCGCTAATTAGAACTCGTGGCATTCCAAATCTACTAAAAATGTTAGTTCGTAGGAAATCTGCAACAACTCGCGAATCATTAGTAAAGGGAAATGCGTTAAGAAATGTAAAGGGAAATGCGTTAAGAAACGAGCATAAAATGCGTATATCAAATTCCCCCACACTTAGACTTTGCTAGTCCCTTAGCAAACACTAAGTTAAACTAAGACTCTTCTACGAATTTAAAACAAAGGAAAGAACATAACTAAGCCCTTAGCTAAAATTTGTCTCAGAATTTTCATAAGTATATGGCGATGTCTCACATGATTTTCAACTTTGTATGCTCAACGAATTCAAGAGATAATTGCGATATAATTTATGTAATGAACAAGTAAGACATAGAGAAAACAGTGGTTATGTTTATAGCTGTGCATGCTTTGAATAAAGGTTTAATCAACTCACAAGGATGCACTCATCATGTTTTTCACTCATGAAAAGGGTTCACTTAAAGTGTATATGAATTGAAATGAAAACCACATGAATGAAGTTTGATTGCTTGCACAAATGAACAAAAACCATAAGCTTACTCATGCAACTTACTCTACTAATTGAAAGCTACTCATTTTAAGGATCATAAAGGACTTTTTGTGAGGTTGTAATGGGGTTAAGGCTAAGGCATTCGAAATTTAGATATGTGGTGATAAAAACGTTCCAACGACTTAGTCTAGCACCAAATTCGTCCTCCATCTCCACCGTAACTAATATCATGTAAACATCAATCTTAAACTACCCTTTGAGCTTTTCGGACAGGACAAAGACCATATTTTTTTCTATTTTTGGGCCTTCAATTTGTCGTAATCTCCAAATCCGCAAATAAGGGGGACGTTAATCCAATTGGTTTCTACTTTAGAACACAACATATTGCCATGAGAGATATATATAATTTTTTTTCTTTTCATTCTCTCAAATATAATTTTTTTCTTTTCTTTTTGGCAATCTCATACTTTTTAAGTTATTTGGACAAGTCTTTCCCCTTACTCACATTAACTCTTTTAATCTTTCCTACCAAACCATAATCTTATGTGCTAGTTTCGAAAAATTCTCACCAAGTTTCCGGAACAAAGGTAAGGATATTCTATACTAGGGTAAGTGTTTAGGTATATATGGTGATGAAAGAAAAGCTTAACGTGGGCTCAATTGGTTTATCTAGGGGTGTCGCAACTTGTGCGTACAAATGGGATACATGGATATATGGCAATGTGGTGGAAAATCCTAAATGCCTTTAATCATTTCCAAAATCAAAGTATGTATCAACATAAAAGCTTTGCAAATTGACATGAGTAAGTTCTAGCATTCTCTAGTTCATTAAAATCTATGGCAAGCAATCAAATGAGGCATATATAAGCTAGTAGCTACGAAATGGATGCATATTCAATCGAATAAAGAACAGATAGCTCAAAAGCTCACATAGGGTTCATATGATTAAAAACTTATTCAAGCATGCGATTTTCTGTACCATGTTTTACAATTTATATCTACTACATGTTAAAAACATATAGAATATCTCAATTAGCACAAGAATTCGATGCATGTGATTCATACGCCATATGTGTTCATATCGGTCTAATTTCATCATCGACTAGTGTGACGACCCGAACCAGAATCAGATGTGTGTTTGGTACGATTCTCGAGATATGGTTATAGTCGCAGTTTTACGATATTGTGTAGTTTACCGTTTCGATTCGCGACTATGTTTTTAGTCGAGAATTTGAGTTGAGTGTCTTCACGGAAGTTGTAGAGTACGTGATTTCGAGTTCGTGGGTGGTTCCGGAAGATTTTTCCGATAACCGAGGAATATTTTATGATTATTTGAAGTTTCGAGTTTCGTCGAGTTTATCCGATCGTTTCGAGTTTATCCGAATCATTTCGTATTTTCATTTTGGACCGTTGATCGACCCGAGGGACGAGTATAAATATCGAAAAGTCAAAGAATAGTCGAGAATTAGTCGGGAACTTCATACTGGGCGTTGACTATTTCCAAAACTGTTGACTTTCCTATTTTGGAAAGTGGAAGAGCTGCCGAGAAGGGAAAGTTTCCCGAACGGGAAAGTGAACTCCGGCGACCTTTTTCCGGCCACCATCCGCCACGGGACAGGTATGGTTAGAACCCCTATGTGATTTCGAGTACATTGGTGTATGGTTTGTTGGGTTTTGATGTCGTTTGGGATGGACCCGAATCGGGTCGAGTTCGTCTCCGTCGCCGGAGTCGGTGGAGATGTTTCCGGCGAGTTTCGAGGGACAAGATGTTGGGGGTTTTGCTCCCCGTGCCTTGTAGATGCTACTTAGGTGGTTAGATTTGGAAGAGGTTGAGTTTATGGTTGAACCCGATTGGGTTTTTCCGGTAAGGGATTTGGCTCGGTTTGCTTGATTTTGGAAGGGTTGCGGTTGGTTTTGGACTTCGTGGTAAAAGAGAAATATGCTCGCCTTGATGATACCTAGAGGACTGGAGAAGTTGGCCGTGAAATTCCTCCGTTGACGGCGCGCCGCCGCCGGCGGCGGCGGTCAACGGTGGTGGAAAAGTCAAATTTTCAGATTTCGATGTAATTAGTGTCATTTTTCTCGTAATCGCGCCCTGATTATCGTACGGAGGTTTTCGGGTTGATTTGGTTAGCCGATTTTCAGTCGAGATTTCGAGTGGGGGTTTCGGGATTTCCGTAATTCATTTTGCACCGCATTTTGTATTTTCGGGAACGGTTGGTTTCCGTGCATCCGTACAGTGTTGTGGATTACGATTTTGATCAGTTATGTGTGTATGTATTCAGGAGATCGAGATCGAGATTTGGATCGTGATCGTGCTTCGGGCGAGGGTACCTCCGCCGGACCACGTGTTTAGCGCGAGTTCGCGCTAGCTGATCTGTGAGTGGACATTTCTTTTCACGGAATTCTTGCGAGTCTCTTATATGATTTTCGAACTTGAGCATGCGTATTATGATTTCGAATTGCATGAGCGTGTGTTTTATGATTATACGATATACTTATACGAATATACGTATACGAGTATACATACATTGATATAATGTTTCATGCCTTTGTATCGAGTTGTTTATGATTTGGTTTTCACAGTGTACAGTCGTAGTTTGTGATGTTGTATCGATACACTGCATCCCGGCTGATCCCCGAGGATGTTACCAGCTAGGATCACGTGTGGGCTAGGGACCCCGTGGTTCTGGATCACGTGTGGGCTAGGGATCCCGTGATTCCGACTGTGCTTCTGCAGCTAGGATCACGTGTGGGCTAGGGACCCCGTGGTTCTGACTGTAAGATTTTTACTTGCATGCTCAGTACGCTGGAGGAGTGTGAGTTTACCTCGCGTACTATACTATGTTTGTTTTACCTGGACTCGCATATGTTGTTTTAAACATATATATATAAACTGGTGAAAGACATTTATTTTTGTCCACTCACTCTAACGTGTTTATTGTCTTTCCCCTGGGCTTTTCGGTTTCCGTGCCCAGTTTGCAGTTCAGGTTTGGTGTTTCACGTCGCGGTTTGGAGGCTAGTGATCAAAGTCACCTGTGTTTTCCAGTAGGTTTCAGTTTCACCTACTGATGTACATATTGTTTATACGGATTTTCAGTTTCCGATACTTGTTTATACGGATTTTCTCAGATATACATATATATAGTTCAGTATGTTACTGTTTGTTGATTATATTGATGTTGAGAAATCCGGTTGGGATTGGTGCCCACGGTTTGATTTTTGTGGCATAGGACGAAGTGTTAATTTCCGCGTGCAGGTTATGGTAATTCCACGCTAGTAACGAAACTCTGCCGAAATTTTGAAAAGTTTTTGTTGGTTCGTATTTTCGAAGGGGTTCGATTCCGGTTTAGGGAGCTAAATCGAGGTTGGGTCCTTTCAACTAGTTAAGGGCATCCTAAAGACTCTGAAAAACACTAATTTAGACACACTTAAATTGTAAACCCTTCCCTCACACTTAAACTCTACATTGCCCTCAATGTACTAAAGTAAAAGTATAGATTTTAAGCATGAAGTATAGGATCTACGAAAATTCTAATGTAATACGCAAAAAGCCATTAAATTAATTTAAATGGGGAGAAGAAAACAAATCTGTTGTCTCCCTTCACGTGTTTGAGGTGGCCGGCTCTTCCAGCGATTCTTCCTCCACGATTTGATCTGTGAGTGCTTCACGATAAGGCTTCAAACGGTGGCCATTAACGGAGATAGAGGACGAATTTGGTGCTAGACTAAGTCGTTGGAACGTTTTTATCACCACATATCTAAATTTCGAATGCCTTAGCCTTAACCCCATTACAACCTCACTAAAAGTCCTTTATGATCCTTAAAATGAGTAGCTTTCAATTAGTAGAGTAAGTTGCATGAGTAAGCTTATGGTTTTGGTTCATTTGTGCAAGTAATTAACTTCATTCATGTGGTTTTCATTTCAATTCATATACACTTTAAGTGAACCCTTTTCATGAGTGAAAAAAATATGATGAGTGCATCCTTGTGAGTTGATTAAACCTTTATTCAAAGCATGTACAGCTATAACATAACCATTGTTTTCTCTATGTCTTACTTGTTCATTACATAATTATATCGCAATTATCTCTTGAATTCATTGAGCATACAAGTTGAAATTCATGTGAGCCATCGCCATATACTTATGCAAATTCTGAGACAAATTTTAGCTAAGGGCTTAGTTGTGTTCTTTCTTTTGTTTTAAATTCTTAGAGAGTCTTAGTTTAACTTAGTGTTTGCTAAGGGACTAGCAAAGTCTAAGTGTGGGGGAATTTGATATACGCATTTTATGCTCGATTCTTAACGCATTTCCCTTTACGTTTAGCTATGTTATAATCTTAGTTTTTATGTTTTTCTTATTTAATTTGTTATTTTGAAGATATTTACGGTGGAGATTAATTACGACGCAATTCGGAGGAATTTCGGCGATTTTGTGATTTTTGCGATTTCGGACCACCGGGAATGGGCCGGCCCAAAAAGCAAATTATTGGCCCATTTCTCAAAGTTTGTTTCGGCCCAAAAACCAGCCCAAGCCCATTGAATTCGGCAAGGATGCAACTTGGGGAAGAGGAAAAGTCAAAGTTATCAAGCTTGGTGACTCTTACTTGTAATGATCACATGTGATGACTAAGTGTGTGACTTGCCATGGTGACTCTTGCTTAGGGTTCATAAATGGTGACTTGCCATGGTGACTCTTGCTTAGGGTTCATAAATGATGATCACACTTGGTGACTAAGGGAGTGACTTGCCATGGTGATTATTACTTGCATTTAATGAAAGAGGCAAGGTGGAAGAGAGAAGAGCAAACTCCCTTGCCTATAAATACCAAGGAGGCCGGCCATTACAAGATCATCTCTCAATTTTGAAGCCAAAACTCTACACAAATACTCCTCCACCATAAACACTTGAAGGTTCTCTCCACAAAGCCGAAGCATTCATCCTCCATCCAAAGCCGAAGCATCCATCCTCCATCCTTCACAATACGCTAAGTCCCTTGTGAAGGAAAGTAATCTCCACGAAGATCATCTAGCATTCAAGACAAAAAGTGTAACCATGATCTTCACTTTCATATCTTTTGCTTTGTATTTGAATCTTTTGATGTATTGGAATACTTTGATGTATTTAATGAAGAACAAGTTTAGATTTGTGTTATATGTTCTTAAACCGATTTGTAAATTGCATGTGTTTATGATTTCTAGCCTTTTATGCATGGTTGATATAATCTTAAAGCTTCGAAAGCATGTGGTAGATAATACGCTAAGTCACTCTCTTTCGCATGTTTCGATGATCGTATGTTGTTTAGGATGTTTATACGCTAAGTTGCATTCCTACTCAATTATCAAGCATGTATATTTAGTTGGAAGTTATGAATTTCGTAACTTACAAAAGGTTTGATGCATGAAATAGGGTAAGGTTAATAATATGAGATGATCAATTGTAATTAATAGCTTAGCTTCTTATTTTTAGCAAGCATAATTAGACTTGAAGTTTCTTGATTGTTAAAACTTGTCTATGAGTAAAACATGTTAGATGCCTAAGAGTTTTTGTTGTGTTTGCATGTTTTTGCACTTTAATTTAGTAGGACATTTAATCAACCAATTTCCAACCCCCCCAAACATTTAAATTTCCGCTTATTAAGGAAACCATGCATGCGCCCTTAATTCCCCGGATAAAGAACGATCCCTACTCGCCAATATTATAAATGACAAAAGAAGGGTTTTAAATTGCTTTACGTGTGAACTGTGTTTTTAGGGTCTACTTTGTGTTAACGTTAAATGCATGTTTTGCGCGTATCAATGACGAACCATGCTGCATCGGTGGCCTTGGTTGAAATGGAGGGCGTTGGTAACTTTGTTGAGGTGCTGGAGGGTTAAAAGTTCCCTCGTTGCTGCTCCATCTAAAACCTGGATGATCTCGGTTGCCAAAATTGTTGTAGTTGTTGTACCGTTGGCCTCCTTGATATCCGCCGATGGCGTTAGCTTGCTCCATTTCGCTAGCTTGCTCTGCGCTTGAGGGCATTGGTCATTATGGTGACCTTGTACTTGACATATGCCACAAACAGGCCCATGAGTTGCTTTGGCTCTTGTCGTCTCGAGCTCTAAAACCTTCTCTAGCATATGAGCTAGTTTGTCGTATTTTTCGTCCGCGTCGAGTTTAGAACTCGCTTCACCGACTGCTCGTCTGTTGGACATTCCATATTGTGCATCATTATTCGCCCGATTTTCTAGAAGAGTTCTAGCTTCGGTCTCGGTTAAGTCCATGAATGCACCGGTAGCTGCTGCATCTAGTAATTCCCTATCGATCGGCTTGAGACCATCGTAAAATTAATTCATGAGGTTGGTCTCGGAAAATCCATGCGATGGGCAAGTGGCACACAAAACCTTGAATCGGACGTAATATTGGCCGAAGGTCTCGTCCGGTTTCTGTGTAATGCCAGTGATTTGCTTCCTCAAGACGGTGATCTTTGAGGCCAGGAAGTACTTCGCTAGGAACATATCCGCAAGTTGCTTCCATGAGGTAATATGGTTCGGCGGTAGTTCCATAAACCAAGACTCGGCCCTGTCGGTTAGGGTGAATGGGAATGCCTTCAGCTTGAAGAGCTCCGTATCAGCATCGGATGGCTTCATGCTGTTACAAACAAATTGGAATTGTTTGAGATGCTTGTTCGGATCTTCATTGGAAAGTCCGTGAAAAATGGGTAGTCGGTGGAGGAAACCACTCTTCAGCTCGACTTCTTTCATGTTTTCCTCCGGTAGTGGAAAAGCAATGCTCGAAGGCCCGCTGCTCCATTCGGTTGAGCAGGTACGCTGGCGAAGAGACTGTCCTGCATTGGCCATGTTGACGTCTTGTGCTTCCTGTTCTGAAGTATGGTCGGTTGATGAGGCTAAACTATGGTCGGTTGATGAATGTGAAGACTCGAAAACTTCCTCGATGATGGGATAATCCAGGATGTCTGTTTGAGCTTTAAGTCTCGCTATTCTCTCTGCGATTTCCTCAAAATTTGTTCTAGATGGTCCAGGATTCCGATCGGACATTCATTAGCCTGAGCATCCACCAAAGACCAAGTGTTAGTATCAACAAAGAATATGAGATGAATATAGGAATACTAACCAAAATCGTAAGGCATATTTAGAAAACAAAGCGATAACACATAAAATAGTAAAACTATCAAAGCAAACTATAAACACTCACAAATACTTAAAAACTACTAAAACACACAAAATTTATAATAGTTAAGACACTAAATGTAATTTACTATGTAATGCAAATGATTTAATCAATTTTAGGGGCTATGCACATGAACGTAATAAACTTAAAACACACGTTTTCTGCAAATTAACACTATATAATGCTAAACCTAAGAATTTAGTTAGAACATATATAAACACGGTTCAAATACAAGCAAACAATAATTCACATTGAATTTATGCACCACACATTTTTTCAATAAAATGCATCAAACAACAATCCTACGTGAAAGATAGAGTGAATGTATAAGAGAAAACGTTAGAACCTGCAGAAAACACACGAGTTACGTGCTTAAAATATGAATGCAAAGAATGACCTCTTCTTCGGTCTTATGCCCCTAACTTCACTTAGGTTAGGGTACTCGGTAGTGAAATCCGAGTATCATAAAGCCTAAGAGAGGCTATGCAAGCTAAATGTAACGTTTGTTAGTCCTTTAAAAGGAATACACGATTTAGTTATTGAGTGCGCCTAAGATTTAAAAGGAATACACGATTTAGTTATTGAGTAAATCTCTTGTCCGTGCGGCCCGCGCGAAAATGTATACCAACTATCGTTAATTCTCGTAATTGTTGGAAATGACCAGTTGGGATAGATGTAACGCAAGAGGTGAGAACTAATTTCTGGGAACAACCCGAGGCTAACTCGTAAGAGTATATACTCCAATGTTGTTCTTAGAAACACCCCGAGGCTAACTCGTAAGAGTATATACTCCAATGGTGTTCTGTTTTCTTAGTTCAAAACCAGTCACCATTCATAACCCTTCTAGACATCATAACCAATTATTACTCGAATTCACAAGATAGTATACAATCTCAAGTGTTTGTAAACTCCGCCCACAACCTCATGCCCATAACTTCACTTAGGTTATGGCGTGTGGTGATGAAATCCAGACTTCACGAAGGGTTAAGGAGATAGACAAACAAAAGAGGCACCACCTATTCCATAGAGATTTATTTAATAACTAAGTGCTAGTACTCAAATTAAATCAAAGACTATCCTTTAACATGAAAATAAATTATGCAAGTGTAAAATACGAAGTGTAAATAAATTCGTATAAGTAATAAGTAAGAATTGTAAACATGTATGTAAATTTCTATAAGTATAAACAAGTATGTATTTCGAAAATTATAGACATGCATTTATTTACCTATTTTTAGATATATACAACGAAATCATACAAAAACATTTTAATTCCCCGGCAACGGCGCCAAAAATTGATACGCGCAAAACATGCATTTAACGTTAACACACAGTAGACCTTAAAAACACAGATTACGCGCATTGCAATTTAAAACCCTTCTTTTGTCATTATAATATTGGCGAGTAGGGATCGTTCTTTATCCGGGGAATTAAGGGCGCATGCATGGTTTCGTTAATAAGCAGAAATCTAAATGTTTGGGGGGGGATTGGAAATTGGTTGATTAAATGTCCTACTAAATTAAAGTGCAAAAACATGCAACCACAACAAAAACTCTTAGGCATCTAACATGTTTTACTCATAGACAAGTTTTAACAATCAAGAAACTTCAAGTCTAATTATGCTTGCTAAAAATAAGAAGCTAATCTATTAATTACAAGTGATCAACATATTCACTAACCGAACCTACTCCTTTGCTTTTACCTTATTTATCATCTACGAAATCCTTAATTTTAGTCGAGATACATACACATGCTTTCGTTGAATAAGAATGTCATGACGCATAACAACTTAAAACAATAGCTTCTTTGCCGAATCAATGAGGTATAATTTAGGACAATAAGTGACGCACCCTATCCTAAATCATACTCAAAGCATTAAGAACTTTAAAGCTAGCACATGCATCCAAACTAATAAAATCAAGAACACATGGAAGAATCGAAATAAGAGAAGAACATGGAGAATTTCTTTCATTACATAACCGAAAGTATTACAAAGATGAAGATGGAGTTTAGAGTACATGGTTACACTTTTTAGAGAGGTGACGCACCAATCTACTAGCGGTGGTTCTCAAGAACACGAATGACGCACTCTACGTTCTTGATCCGGAGGTGGCGGAGGACTTCGACTTCGGGAGGACTTCGGTTGTGTATGGAAGAGTAGTAAAGTGTATAGAGTTTTGGCTTATGAATTTATGTGATGCTTTATCATGGCCGAACTCCCTTGGTATTTATAGGCAAGCATATGCCTTCATCTCTCTTCCACCTTGCCTACCTTCATTTAATGCAAGCCTTAGTCACATGGCAAGTCACTCCCTTAGTCACCAAGTGTGATCATCACAAAGCAAGAGTCACCATGGCAACTCACCATTTGTGAACCCTAAACAAGAGTCACCATGGCAAGTCACACACTTAGTCATCTTTTGTGATGATCACAAGCTTAGTCACTAAGCCTTGTCATCAAAGCTTGACAAGCTTGACTTTTCAACTTCACCAAGTGGCCTCCTTGCCGAACTAGATGGGTTTGGGCTTGATAATGGCTTCTTGTCCGAGAGGCGTAATAAATTACATAAGGCTTCTTGTCCTTCCGCTGACCCAAAACAGCTCCTATGGCATAATCCGAGGCGTCACACATGAGTTCAAATGGTAGAGACCAATCAAGGCTGCTCAAAACAGGAGCGCTCGTGAGAAGTTCCTTCAACTTGTTGAAGGCAGCGTTGCATTCCTCGTCAAATATGAACGGAGTCTCCTTTTGCAGCAATTTACACAATGGGCGAGAGATGTGGGAAAAATCTTTGATAAACCTTCGATAAAATCCTGCGTGTCCAAGAAAAGAACGTATCTCTCTAACCGAAGTTGGAGAGGGTAAGTGACGCACAAGATCTACTTTGGATTTATCAACTTCTAATCATTTTTCAGAAATAATATGACCTAACACGATCCCTTGTGTAACACGATCCCTTGTGCTAATTGAGATATTCTATATGTTTTTAACATGTAGTAGATATGAATTGCAAAACATGGTACAGAAAATCGCATGCTTGAATAAGTTTTTAATCATATGAACCCTATGTGAGCTTTTGAGCTATTTGTTCTTTATTCCTTAAGTGATCTGATCAATCCATATCATTTCGTAGTTTATAGCTTTATATATGCCTCATTTGACTGCTTGCCATAGATTTTAATGAACTAGAGAATACTAGAACTTACTCATGTCAATTTGCAAAGCTTTTAAGTTGATACATACTTTGATTTTGGAAATGATTAAAGGCATTTAGGATTTTCCACCACTTCGCCAAATATCCATGTATCCCATTTGTACGCATGAGTTGCGACACCCCTAGATAAACCAATTGAGCCCACGTTAAGCTTTTCTTTCATCACCATATGTACCTAAACACTTATCCTAGTATAGAATATCCTTACCTTTGTTCCGGAAACTTGGTGAGAATTTTTCGAAACTAGCACATAAGATTATGGTTTGGTAGGAAAGATTGAAAGAGTTAATGTGAGTAAGGGGAAAGACTTGTCCAAATAGCTAAAAAAGTATGTGATTGCCAAAAAGAAAAGAAAAAAAATTATATTTGAGAGAATGAAAAGAAAAAAAAATTATTATCTCTCATGGCAATATGTTGTGTTCTAAGAATAACCATTTGGATTAACGTCCCCCTTATTTACGGATTTGGAGTTTACGATAAATTGAAGGCCTAAAAATAGAACAAAATATGGCCTTTGTCCTGTCCGAAAAGCTAAAAGGGTAGCTTAGATTGAAGTATACATGGTAACATACAAATGGAGATGGAGGACTAATATGGTGCTAGACTAAGTCATTGGAACGTTTTTATCACCACATATCTAAATTTCGAATGCCTTAGCCTTAACCCCATTACAACCTCACTAAAAGTCCTTTATGATCCTTAAAATGAGTAGCTTTCAATTAGTAGAGTAAGTTGCATGAGTAAGCTTATGGTTTTGGTTCATTTGTGCAAGTAATCAAACTTTATTCATGTGGTTTTCATTTCAATTCATATACACTTTAAGTGAACCATTTTCATGAGTGAAAAATATGATGAGTGCATCCTTGTGAGTTGATTAAACCTTTATTCAAAGCATGCACAGCTATAACATAACCATTGTTTTCTCTATGTCTTACTTGTTCATTACATAAATTATATCGCAATTATCTCTTGAATTCGTTGAGCATACATGTTGAAATTCATGTGAGCCATCGCCATATACTTATGCAAATTCTGAGACAAATTTTAGCTAAGGGCTTAGTTGTTCTTTCTTTTGTTTTAAACTCTTAGAGAGTCTTAGTTTAGTGTTTGCTAAGGGACTAGCAAAGTCTAAGTGTGGGGGAATTTGATATACGCATTTTATGCTCGTTTCTTAACACATTTCCCTTTACGTTTAGCTATGTTATTATCTTATTTTTTACGTTTTCCTTATTTAAATTGTTATTTTGAAGATATTTACGGTGGAGATTAATAACGGCGCAATTTGGAGGAATTTCGGCGATTTTGCGATTTTTGCGATTTTGGACCTCCGAAAATGGGCCGGCCCAAAAAGCAAATTATGGGCCGTTTTCTCAAATCTTGTTTCGGCCCATTATCAAGCCCAAACCCATTCATTTTGGCATGGAAGCCTTTTGGTGAAGTTGAAAAGTCAACAATATCAAGCTTTGTGACTCATTTTAGTGACTAAGCTTTGTGATCATCACAAAAGATGACTTGCCATGTGACTTGCCATGGTGACTCTTGCTTAGGGTTTATAAATGGTGACTTGCATGGTGACTCTTGCTTAGGGTTCACAAATGATGATCACAAAAGGTGACTAAGGGAGTGACTTGCCATATTGATCATTACTTGCATTAAATGGAGGGAGGCAAGGTGGAAGAGAGAAGGCAACATCCCTTGCCTATATAAGAGAGGAGGCTGGCCATATATTATGCATCACTCAATTTACTAGCCAAAGCTCTACACAAATACTCTTCCACCATAAACACTTGAAGGTTCTCTTACAAGCCGAAGCACATCTCCTCCATTCCAAGCCGAAGCAAGGTTCTAGGGTTCTCCTCCATCCAAGCCGAAGCAAAGCATCCTCCATCCTTCACAATACGCTAAGTCCCTTGTGAAGGAAAGCCATCTCCACCGTAGATCATCTAGCATTCAAGACAAAAAGTGTAACCATGATCTTCACTTTCATTTCTTTTGTTTTGTATTTGAACCTCTTGATGTATTGGAATACATTTATGTATCAAATGAAGAACAAGTTTAGATTTGTGTTTTATGCTCTTAAACCGATTTGTAATATGCATGTGTTTATGATTTCTAGCCTTTTATGCATGTTTGATACAATCTTAAAGCTTCGAATGCATGTGTTAGAAAATACGCTAAGTCCCTCTCTTTCGCATGTTTCGATGATCGTATGTTGTTTAGGATGTTTATACGCTAAGTTGCATTCCTACTCAATTATTAAGCATGTGTATTTAGTTAGAAGTTATGAATTTCGTAACTTACAAAAAAGTTTGATGCATGAAAAGGGTAGGTTAATAAGATGAGATGATCACATGTAATTAGTAGTGTAACTTCTTATTTTTAGCAAGCATAATTAGACTTTAAGTTTCTTGATTGTTAAAACTTGTCTATGAGTAAAACATGTTAGATGCCTAAGAGTTTTAGTTGTGTTTGCATGTTTTTGCACTTTAATTTAGTAGGACATTTAATCAACCCAATTTCCAATCCCCCCGAACATTTAAATTTCCGCTTATTAAACGAAACCATGCATGCGCCCTTAATTCCCCGGATAAAGAACGATCCCTACTCGCCAATATTACAAATGACAAAAGAAGGGTTTAAATTGCAATGCGCGTAATCTGTGTTTTTAAGTTAACGTGAATGCATGTTTTGCTCGTATCAATATACCATCTATTTAAAGGATTATGTCGTATTTATTTAGTTCGTATTTAACTGTATTCATATGCACTTATGATTTACAGAGAGTACGCGAAATGATCATTCGGTAAATTTCTTGGACGTGCGGCCCGCGCGAAAATGTATACCGACCACAATTCAGCTTAGTTACGTTTAGAAATGGCAAGTAGGAATAGAGATAACGCGAGAGGTAAGGACTAATATTTAGAACAACCCGAGGCTTACTCGTAAGAGTATATACTCCAATGTTGTTCCTAGAGACACCCCGAGGCTAACCAGTTACGGTATATACTCCAATGGTGTTCTATTGCTTAGATCCGAAACCCGGCACCAATCATAAACCCACTCACCATATCCAACAATCAGCCAAATTTGTGAGATAGTATATAATCTCAAGTCCTTAGTAAACTCCGTCCACAACCTCGTGCCCATAACTTCACTTAGGTTATGGCGTGTGGTGATGAAATCCACACTTCACGAGGGGTTAAGGAGATAAACCAGAAAAAGAGGCACCACCTATTCCAAAGAACGAAACTAAATAACCAATACTCGTAATCAATGTAAATCAATTTAAGTACGTCTACGTTTTGATTGCGCCTATGATTTAAAAGGAATACACGACTTAGTTATTGAATAAATCTCTTGTCCGTGCGGCCCGCGCGAAAATGTATACCAACTATCGTTAATTCTCGTAATTGTTGGAAATGACCAGTTGGGATAGATGTAACGCGAGAGGTGAGAACTAATTTCTGGGAACAACCTGAGGCTAACTCGTAAGAGTATATACTCCATTGTTGTTCTTAGAAACACCCCGAGGCTTACTCGTAAGAGTATATACTCCAATGGTGTTCTGTTTTCTTAGTTCAAAACCCGTCACCATTCATAACCCTTCTAGACATCATAACCAATTATTACTCGAATTCACAAGATAGTATACAATCTCAAGTGTTTGTAAACTCCGCCCACAACCTCGTGTCCATAACTTCACTTAGGTTATGGCGTGTGGTGATGAAATCCACACTTCACGAAGGGTTAAGGAGATAGACAAACAAAAGAGGCACCACCTATTCCATAGAGATTTATTTAATAACTAAGTGCTAGTACTCAAATTAAATCAAAGACTATTTTTTAACATGAAAATAAATTATGCAAGTGTAAAAACTAAGTATAAATAAATTCGTATAAGTAAAAGTATGCATTGTAAACATGTATGTAAAATTCTTTAAGTATAAACAAGTATAAACAAGTATGCATTTCGAAAATTATAGACATGCATTTAATTACATATGTACAACGAAATCATACAAAAACATTTTAATTCCCCGGCAACGGCGCCAAAAATTGATACGCGCAAAACATGCATTTAACGTTAACACAAAGTAGACCCTAAAAACACCGATTACGCGCATTGCAATTTAAAACCCTTCTTTTGTCATTATAATATTGGCGAGTAGGGATCGTTCTTTATCCGGGGAATTAAGGGCGCATGCATGGTTTCGTTAATAAGCGGAAATATAAATGTTTGGGGGGATTGGAAGTTGGTTGTTTAATCTACGAAATTAAAGTACAAAAACATGCAAACACAACTAAAACTCTTAGGCATCTAACATGTTTTACTCATAGACAAGTTTCAACAATCAAGAAACTTCAAGTCTAATTATGCTTGCTAAAAATAAGAAGTTACACTACTAATTACATGTGATCATCTCATCTTATTAACCTTACCCTTTTCATGCATCAAACCTTTTTGTAAGTTACGAAATTCATAACTTCTAACTAAATATACATGCTTAATAATTGAGTAGGAATGCAACTTAGCGTATAAACATCCTAAACAACATACGATCATCGAAACATGCGAAAGAGAGGGACTTAGCGTATTATCTAACACATGCTTTCGAAGCTTTAAGATTGTATCAAACTTGCATAAAAGGCTAGAAATCATAAACACATGCAACTTATAAATCGGTTTAAGAACATGAAACACAAATCTAAACTTGTTCTTCATTTGATACATAAAAGTATTCCAATACATCCAAAGGTTCAAATACAAAGCAAAAGAAATGAAAGTGAAGATCATGGTTACACTTTTTGTCTTGAATGCTTGATGATCTACGGTGGAGATGGCTTTCCTTCACAAGGGACTTAGCGTATTGTGTTGGATGGAGGAGGATTGCTTCGGCTTGGAATGGAGGAGATGTGCTTCGGCTTTGCTTGAGAATCCTTGAAGTGTTTATGGTGGAGGAGTATTTGTGTAGAGCTTTGGCTAGTAAATGAGAGATGGTTTAATTATGTTCAGCCTCCTTGGTATTTATAGGCAAGGAATGCTTGCCTTCTCTCTTCCACCTTGCCTCCCTCCATTTAATGCAAGCAAGAGTCACCATGCAAGTCATCCCCTTAGTCACCATTTGTGATCATCATTTGTGAACCCTAAGCAAGAGTCACCATGGCAAGTCACCATTTGTGATCATCATTTGTGAACCCTAAGCAAGAGTCACCATAATGAGTCACAAAGCTTGATATTGTTGACTTTTCTTCTTCAAAGGTTGCAAAACAAGACTTTTCCTCTTCACCAAAAGTCTTCCATGCCGAATTGATTGTGTTTGGGCTTGATAATGGGCCGAAACAAGAGTTGAGAATTCGGCCCATAATTTGCTTTTTGGGCCGGCCCATTTTCGGAGGTCCAAAATCGCAAAAATCGCAAAATCGCCGAAATTCCTCTGAATTGCGTCGTTATTAATCTCCACCGTAAATATCTTCAAAATAACAAATTAAATAAGGAAAACATAAAAACTAAGATAATAACATAGCTAAACGTAAAGGGAAATGCGTTAAGAAATGAGCATAAAATGCGTATATCAGCGACAACATTTTATACTCCCTTCTTATCCTTGATTTCGATGTTGAATTCTTGGAGTAGAAGTATCCATCTAATAAGCCTTGGTTTTGCGTCCTTTTTTAGCATTAGGTACTTCAAAGCTGCATGATCAATATACACAGTTACTTTAGTTTGAAGTAAATAAGACCGAAATTTATCTAAAGCAAAAACCACTGCAAGAAACTCCTTCTCGGTGGTGGTATAATTTCTTTGAGCTTCATCAAGCGTCCGAGAGGCGTAATAAATTACATAAGGCTTCTTGTCCTTCCGCTGACCCAAAACAGCTCCTACGGCATAATCCGAGGCGTCGCACATGAGTTCAAATGGTAGAGACCAATCAGGGCTGCTCAAAACAGGAGCGCTCGTGAGAAGTTCCTTCAACTTGTTGAAGGCAGCGTTGCATTCCTGGTCAAATACGAACGGAGTCTCCTTTTGCAGCAATTTACACAACGGGCGAGAGATGTGGGAAAAGTCTGATACACGACTTTGCAACCATTAAATTAACACTTAACACTCAACAAAAAACGCATACAATTAAAACCCTTTTGTGTAGATGTAGCATTGATAAATAGGGATCGTTCTTAACCGGGGATTGAGGGTGCATGCATATTTACGCTATGTTTTGAAAGGGGGGTTTGTAAAGGTTGTTTATTATCTACGAAAATAAAGACAAGAACATGGCATAGCAAAACACATCGTTGGCTTCTAAGTTCTAACATGCTTAAACTCATAGACAAGCAAAACAAACAAGAACATAGAATCCTAAACATGCTTACTAAACCGAAAATAAAGTTTAATTACATATATACACTTTGATCAACTCATCATACTCACCTCATTCCTTTATAACCTAATCATATTTTATGCAACCTATTAAAACTCTAAGCCTTTACTATGTTGTTCATGTATTTTTCGAATGACAATGTTTTCGAACCAAGATCGCTCGCATTCTAGACACATCATAACATAAACCAAGATCGCTCGCATTTAAGTTAAGCATTAAGCATAGAAAACACATGCATAACAAAGAGCTTAGATTCGAAATAAGTCACAAAAAAACATGCTAGAATTATATAACCACAAACTCTTATTTAAACTCTTCCTTAAAATTCAATCGTTCATACAAAAAGAGAGTAGAAGGTAACATGTTACACATTTTGGTCGTGAACGCAGTTGCAAAACATGTAGATGGCCTTCTAGTGGATGGAGAGAAACCTTCGGATTGCCTAAGTTACTCTTGTGGAGGATGGTGTTTGTTGGAGTGTGAAGAGCTTCGGCTTCTTGATGAATTTTTGGTTTTGCAGGAGACAAAGTGTTTGTGGACATGAGCTCGGCTGTATGATGAGAGATGATTGAGAATGAGACCGACCCCTCTTATTTATAGGTGAAGAAGTCCAACTTTCCTCTCCAAACTAGGGATTCCTAGTTTACCCAGGTAGAAATGCCAGCTTTTGACAGCCTGTCTTGAAACATCTTTTCTGGGAGTTCTAGAGCTCAGAAAATTATGATTTTGGACTCGTTGGAAAGCCTATTCAGAGAGCTATAAAATCCATATAAGGAACGCCATATTTGGAGTTGAATTGCGACTTCGGTGGCCTCTTGAAGTTACAGGTCTGTTCTGAAATCTTCTTTCCTTATTCCACTCTAGATATTTCTTTCTTGATCTCCAAGGAATATACTTCTTGCCGAATTTCTTTAAGATATTCAAGATATTTGGTCTTCAAATAGGGCAAGTATGATCTCAATATTTCGGCCATGACTTCTTTCCATAAATGCTTGCCGACTTGATCTTCCTGGTCCACTTAGGAGAAATGTATTCTTTCTTCATTTGGGAAACCATTTGTACGTACCATTTTAGTAACTTTTACGAATACCATTTCTCAACCATTTTGCGCATCTCGGATATTTCGCCATGTCATTACTAGTTGATTTAGGAAACTTCATTTTTCATCTCCGCGAAACTCTCCGAGTTGTCGAACCATTTGCATTCCTACCCCGAGTAGGAATCCTAGTCAAAGAAAGAAATACCACTTTTCCTAAGCGAATTAGGAAACCTCCAATTTCTGCGTTTTAAGCTTCATTTCACCTCTTTTATTGTACTCCTTTATTCAAAACCTAAAAACAACAAAGTAAGTGAGAAATGATAGTACTAAGGTCAAAACAAAGCTAAATGTAAAGAGAAAGACGTTAAGAATCAAGCATAAAATGCGTAGATCAAATTCCCCCACACTTAGACTTTGCTAGTCCCTAGCAAATACTAAATAAAAGAAAGACTAAAAATATAAACCAACGTTAGAGCTAGCCTCCACGTTGAACAAATCCCATGGACTCAAATAAATAAAAACAACTCCTATGCCCTTAGCACAATTTGTCTCAGAAATTTTCTTACGTATATGGCGATGGAGTCACAAGATTTCATAGTGAAAAGTTCAACAATTTTTGAGAGATTAGAGAAATATGATCATGTCATGAACAAGTAGGACTTGGAGTAAACAATGGTGAAGTTAAAGCTATGCATGTTTCGAAAAAGTTTAAATCAATCTCACATGGATGCTCTCAGCATATTTTCGCTCATGAAAAGAGGTTCACTCAAGATGTATATGTTTTGTATTGAAATACCTCATAATTACTTGCACAAATGAACCAAACCATATGCTTACTCATGTAACTTACTCAACCAATTGAAGGCTACTCATTTTAAGGATCATAAAGGACTTTAGAAAGGTTGTAATGAGGCTAAGGCTAAGGCATTCGAAATTTAAATAAGTGGTGGTTAAAACACGTTCCAAGACTTAGTCTAGCACTTAAAACTTCTTGAATTCGTGGCTCATCCTTTCTACACTTCTTTATGTGTCAAACTCTAGAATCGGGGGCCAATTTTCATCTTTTTGGGCCCTAACTTCATTCTAAACTTCTTTTGTCCAAACTTTTACACTTAGAACTTTTGCCGGAGAGCTTTTACACACATTTTTTTCTTTTCTTTTCTTTTGCTCTCAATTTTTTTATTTATTTTTTTATTTCGGCAATCAACTCTTTTGGACAAGTCTTCCCTTCTTTGTATTCTTTCATCACTTTTTTTGCCACTTCTTTTATGCTAGCTTCGAAACCTCTTCACCAAGTCTTTGAACAAGGTTTGGAAATTCTACACTAGGCTAAGTGTTTAGATATGTATGTGGTGAATGAAAGAAAAGGCTTAACGTAGACACAAAAGAGGTAATCTAAGGGTGTCGCAACTCGTGCGCACAATGGAACACAAGGCCATTTGGTTTAAGTGGTGGTAACCTAATTTGCCTTTAATCATATCCAAAATCAGAGCATATATCAACTTAAAAGCGTTGTAAATCTACATGACTAAGTTCTAGTAATCTCTAGTTCATTAAAATCTATGGCAAGCAATTAGATGAGGCATGTTTTGTTTTTGAAAACCATATGCACGAAATTCACTCTCAAATGAAGTAATGTAGGCTCAAAAACTCACTTTTAGGTTTGTATGATTTAAAACTTATTCTAACATGTGAATTCTATACCATGTTTAATCAAACCATATCCACTACATATTATGACAATCAAAATATCTCACTTATCACAAGAAAACAGTTTGTGTTTATTGATCGCCATATGTATTCTTTTTCCATCCATTTTCATCATTAACTAACTAAGGGCATCCTAAAAATGAAAAAGACTCTTAAAAACCCTAAGTTAAATAGAAAGATACAAAATAAAAAAATTTTATTAGGGCATCATCCGCCGGAAAGTTCTATTGTCCGCCCGGTTTTAACAATTTATGACTTCAAATAAGGTTGTAAACCCCTCCCCCACACTTAAACTCTACATTGTCCTCAATGTATTTAAGGGAATCATAGAGTTTCATATGAAGGGAGAGACCCACGAAAATTTTAGCTAAGGAAAGTAAATAAACAACAAAATTAAAAAGATAAGGGAGGAGAGAACAAATCCTTGGCGATTTCCTCCATTGGGTTGCCTCCCAACAAGCACTTATTTTTTTAATGTCTTACAGCCTAGACGTGATAGTTCTTCATGTGTGTGAAATGGCTGGATCTTCTAGCTTATCTTCTTCACAACTTCCATCATCGGTGGATGGAGTCTTCTTTGAGCTTCTCTCGAAGGTTTAGCCCCATCTTCGAGTAGAATTCGATGCACGCAAGTGGCCGGATTGATGCCTTTGATGTCGGCAAGGGTCCATCCAATTGCTGTTTTATGAAGTTTGAGCATGTTGATGAGTTTGCCCTCTTGTTCTTCCTCCAATGATGATGAAATGATAACCGGCAAAGTGTCATTCTCTCCCAAGTAAGCATACTTCAAATGAGCCGGTAACACTTTGAGTTCTAATTCCGGTGCCGTAATTACTGATGGAACAAGCTTGTTTTCTCCATAGGCCAACGGAATAGGAGGTGGCCTATTTGCAATCCGTGGAGCCTCATTGAGTGCCATAGCCATCTCGAGGATTCTAGGCTCCAATATCTCGATAAGTGCATCAAAAAGGGCTTCATCCCCAAGTCGAGTCAGCCCCGCTCCTTCTTGTATAGCAATGTCGAGCACATCATCTCCAATGGTGTCTAAGTGTTGTTGAGCTGGCTCTTCTACCATATCCATCGAAAAGATGGCATTGACACCTGCCGTGGGAACCTTCATGGCATCTAATATGTTGAATTCAATATTTTCTCCGTCAATCTCCATGGAAAACGTTCCCTCAAAAACATCAATCTTCATTCTTGCAGTCCTCATGAAAGGTCGTCTAAGAAGCAATGGCGTGGTGTTCAAAGGACTCTCTTCCATGTCAACAATGTAAAAATCAGCTGAAAAAATCAGGTTGTTGACTTGCACAAGAACATCTTCAACGTATCCCCTAGGATACTTATGCGAACGGTCGGCTAGCTGAATGATGACGTTGTCTTGTTTGAGCTCGCCTAAATCCATGGATGCAAATAAGTAATAAGGCATTACGTTAATGGATGCACCAAGGTCTAGCATAACATCTTCGAATTTATTGTCACCAATCACGCAAGGAACAGAAAAGCTCCCCGGATCCTTCAATTTGGGGGGTAACCGACGCTGTAAAACCGCTGAAACGGTTGCATTCACCTTCACAACCTCCTTCGCTCTCGTTTGCCTCCTTTGGGTGCATAACTCTTTGAGAAATTTCACATAGATAGGCACTTGCTTTATGCACTCGATCAAGGGCAGATTTACTTGCACCTTCCGAAAGATGTCCAAGATGTCTTCGTATTGATCATCTTTCTTAGATTTCGTCAACCTATGTGGGAATGGTGCACGAGCAAACGAAGCATTAGTATTATCCAAACTTGAAGGGATAGAGTTAATACCTTTGGTTGGGCAGATTGTGATGATGAAGGTTGTGCCTTAATGGCGTGAGGAGCCACATTCTTCTCGGCTTCTCGGCATCTTTAGTAGCCGGATCTTTTTCCAAGTCCTCCTCCTCAAAATAGTGTTAGTATCAAAAAAATATACAAGTAATGCAAGACACTAACCAAAAACGTTGAAAATTAAAAGAAAGCAAGAAAAACACACAAAATCACACCAAAACAAATCACACGAAGAAAAACAAACCAAAAACACACGAAAGCTGTAAAACACTAAGTTAAGACACTTCAAGAATTGTAAACGTGAATGCAAGGCTTTAGACTCCCTAAAATGAATGCAAAGTTGATAGAATAAGTTAAGACTCAATTTACACGTTTTCTGCAAAATTAGGCATATTTACAATGCAAAGATTTAGAAACATATATATACAAGTAGAGTAATGCAAGCACACCACGTTTCATTCAAATTCATGCTCAAAACAATTAAATCGTCATTCAAATGCATCAAACAAGAACCTAAGTGAAATATGAAGTGAATGCATAAGAGAAAATGTTAGAACCTGCAGAAAACACACAAAGTTACGTGCTAAATACATGATGCAAACGTGACCTTACGTTTGGCCTCATGTCCCTAACTTCACTTAGGTTAGGGTACCCGGTGATGAAATCCGAGCATCACAAAGCCGCCGACAGGTTATGCAAGCTATATGCAACGTGGTTAATTCTTTACAAGTTAGAATGCACACGAAATTTACAAGTAATATGCACAAGTATTTTGTTTATTGATTTTCGCCTTCAATTTAAAGAGAATACGTTAGTTTAGCCTTTAGGTCTTTCATTGGACGTGCGACCCGCGCGATAAAATGTACATTCTCAATCAATCGGCCTTGGTTCAATCGAAAAACATGGCCAGTTGGGGATAGAGATAATGCGAGAGGCAGGACTAATTTCGACGATGCATCCCGAGGCTTACCGATCATGGAGAGTAGATTTAGTCCTTGTCTTCTTTGGGCAACTTTAATAAGCTTGGCCAGTTGGCAAGAGAGACCACGAGAGGTAGGACCGATTTGAGATCTCGGATCCAAAACCCGTCATAGAAACCGTCACCTTCTAGACACCAAGTTACCAAAGATTTCTTACTCAAAGACAAGTATTGATCCACTTACCGGATCATTGGTATATACTCCATTGATGCAAGTCTTTCTTAGATCCAGAACCTGTCACCAGTCATAACCCGTTTCTAGACACCATGTCCGACATTCAGCCAAAATTTCGAGAAAGACATTCCCTCAAGTTCTTGTAGACTCCTCCCTCAACCTCATGTCCATAACTTCACTTAGGTTATGGTGTGCGGTGATGAAATCCACACATCATGAGGGGTTAAGGAGATAAACAAGAAAAAGAGGCGCCATCTATTCCAATGAGTGAGACTTAATCGCCCAAACTTGCGTACTAAATGCAAATCGAAGACTTCCTTTAATATGTACCTATTTACATGGCTGCAAAAACAAAAAGTTAGAATGGAACTTATTATGAACATGTATGAAAATTTCGACACTTTACATATACATATACACACTTATTTACACATATTCACATATTTACAAGCATAAACACACAATTCTTTACAATCCCCGGCAACGGCGCCATCAAATACGAATGGAGTCTCCTTTTGCAGCAATTTACACAACGGGCGAGAGATGTGGGAAAAATATTTGATAAACCTTCGATAAAATCTTGCGTGTCCAAGAAAAGAACGTATCTCTCTAACCGAAGTTGGAGAGGGTAAGTGACGCACAAGATCTACTTTGGATTTATCAACTTCTAATCCTTTTTCAGAAATAATATGACCTAACACGATCCCTTGTGTAACCATGAAATGACACTTCTCCCAATTAAGCACTGATATACGCATTTTATGCTCGTTTCTTAACGCATTTTCCTTTACGTTTAGCTATGTTATTATCTTAGTTTTTATGTTTTTCTTATTTAATTTGTTATTTTGAAGATATTTACGGTGGAGATTAATAACGACGCAATTCGGAGGAATTTCGGCGATTTTGCGATTTTTGCTATTTCGGACCACCGGAAATGGGCCGGACCAAAAAGCAAATTATGGGCCGATTTCTCAAATCTTGTTTCGGCCCATTATCAAGCCCAAACCCATCTAGTTCGGCATGGAAGCCTTTTGGTGAAGTTGAAAAGTCCAAGTTATCAAGCTTTGTGACTCATTTTAGTGACTAAGCTTTGTGATCATCACAAAAGATGACTTGCCATGTGACTTGCCATGGTGACTCTTGCTTAGGGTTTATAAATGGTGACTTGCATGGTGACTCTTGCTTAGGGTTCATAAATGATGATCACAAATGGTGACTTGCCTAGGTGACTAAGGCTTGCATTAAATGGAGGGAGGCAAGGTGGAAGAGAGAAGAGCAAGCATTCCTTGCCTATAAATACCAAGGAGGCCGGCCTCATTCAACATCATCTCTCATTTACAAGCCAAAGCTCTACACAAATACTCCTCCACCATAAACACTTCAAGGATTCTCCTCCAAGCCGAAGCTATCATCCATCCTCCATCCAAAGCCGAAGCACATCCTCCATCCTACACAATACGCTAAGTCCCTTGTGAAGGAAAGTCATCTCCACTGTAGATCATCAAGCATTCAAGACAAAAAGTGTAACCATGATCTTCACTTTCATTTCTTTTGCTTTGTATTTGAATCCTTGGATGTATTGGAATACTTTTATGTATCAAATGAAGAACAAGTTTAGATTTGTGTTATATGTTCTTAAACCGATTTGTAGATTGCATGTGTTTATGATTTCTAGCCTTTTATGCATGTTTGATACAATCTTAAAGCTTCGAAAGCATGTGGTAGATAATACGCTAAGTCACTCTCTTTCGCATGTTTCGATGATCGTATGTTGTTTAGGATGTTTATACGCTAAGTTGCATTCCTACTCAATTATCAAGCATGTATATTTAGTTGGAAGTTATGAATTTCGTAACTTACAAAAGGTTTGATGCATGAAAAAGGGTAAGGTTAATAAGATGAGATGATCACTTGTAATTAGTAGTGTAACTTCTTATTTTTAGTAAGCATAATTAGACTTTGAAGTTTCTTGATTGTTAACACTTGTCTATGAGTAAAACATGTTAGATGCTTAAGAGTTTTAGTTGTGTTTGCATGTTTTTGTACTTTAATTTCGTAGATTAAACAACCAACTTCCAATCCCCCCCAAACATTTAAATTTCCGCTTATTAACGAAACCATGCATGCGCCCTTAATTCCCCGGATAAAGAACGATCCCTACTCGCCAATATTATAATGACAAAAGAAGGGTTTTAAATTGCAATGCGCGTGATCTGTGTTTTTAGGGTCTACTTTGTGTTAACGTTAAATGCATGTTTTGCGCGTATCAATTTTTGGCGCCGTTGCCGGGGAATTATAAAGTTTTTGTATGATTTCGTTGTACATATGTAATTAAATGCATGTCTATAATTTTCGAAATACATACTTGTTTATACTTGTTTATACTTATAGAAATTTACATACATGTTTACAATTCATACATATTACTTATACGAATTTATTTTACACTTGCATAATTTATTTTCATGTTAAAGGATAGTCTTTGATTTAATTTGAGTACTAGCACTTAGTTATTAAATAAATCTCTATGGAATAGGTGGTGCCTCTTTCGTTTGTGTATCTCCTTAACCCTTCATGAAGTGTGGATTTCATCGCCACACGCCATAACCTAAGTGAAGTTATGGGCATGAGGTTGTGGGCGGAGTTTACAAACATTTGAGATTGTATACTATCTTGTGATTTCGAGTAATAATTGGTCATGATGTCTAGAAGGGTTATGAATGGTGACTGGTGTTGAACTAAGAAAACAGAACACCATTGGAGTATATACTCTTACGAGTAAGCCTCGGGGTGTTTCTAAGAACAACAATGGAGTATATACTCTTACGAGTTAGCCTCAGGTTGTTCCCAGAAATTAGTTCTCACCTCTTGCGTTACATCTATCCCAACTGGTCATTTCCAACAATTACGAGAATTAACGATAGTTGGTATACATTTTCGCGCGGGCCGCACGGACAAGAGATTTACTCAATAACTAAGTCGTGTATTCCTTTTAAATCTTAGGCGCAATCAAAACGTAGACGTACTTAAATTGATTTACATTGAGTACGAGTTTTGATTTTTAAGTTTCGTTCTTTGGAAATAGGGAGGTGCCTCTTTTTCTGGTTTATCTCCTTAACCCATCGTGAAGTGTGGATTTCATCACCACACGCCATAACCTAAGTGAAGTTATGGGCATGAGGTTGTGGGCGGAGTTTACTAAGGACTTGAGATTATATACTATCTCAAAAATTTGGCTGATTGTTGGATATGGTGAGCAGGTTTATGATTGGTGCCGGGTTTCGGATCTAAGCAATAGAACACCATTGGAGTATATACCGTAACTGGTTAGCCTCGGGGTGTCTCTAGGAACAACATTGGAGTATATACTCTTACGAGTAAGCCTCGGGTTGTTCTAAATATTAGTCCTTACCTCTCGCGTTATCTCTATTCCTACTTGCCATTTCTAAACGTAACTAAGCTAAATTAGCGAGAGTCAGTATACATTTGAGCACGAGCCGCACGTCCAAGAAATTTACCGAAAGATCATTTCGTGTACTCTCTGTAAATCATAAGTGCATATGAATACGGATAAATACAAAACTTAGTAAAAACGACATAATCCTTTAAATAGATGGTATATCGGATTATGCATGCTTAGACCTCTTGGAATCAGACTTCATCTTCGGATGAACGAGACCCATTGCACAGTCGAGAGCCTCTGCACCACGTACCATCGGGGCCAAAGGAAATAAATAAAACTTAGTCAAATTTTTGTGTTTGTTTGTGCATTAAAAACTGTAAAGGACTAACAAACATTACATTTAGCTTGCATAACCTCTCTAAGGCTTTATGATACTCGGATTTCACTACCGAATACCCTAACCTAAGTGAAGTTAGGGGCATAAGACCGAAGAAGAGGTCATTCTTTGCATTCATATTTTAAACACGTAACTCGTGTGTTTTCTGCAGGTTCTAACAATTTCTCTTATGCATTCACTCCATTTTTAACGTAGGATTGTTGTTTGATGCATTTTATTTAAATGTGTTGTGCATAAATTCAATGTGAATTATTGTTTGCTTGCATTTGAACCATGTTTATATATGTTCTAACTAAATTCTTGGCTTTTACATTGTATAGTGTTAATTTGCAGAAAACATGTCTTAGTTCATTACATTCTCGTGCATAGCCCCTAAAATTGATTAAATCATTTGCATTACATATTAAATTACATTTACTGTCTTAACTATTATAAATTTTGTGTGTTTTAGTAGTTTTTAAGTATTTGTGAGTGTTTATAGTTTGTTTTGATAGTTTTACTATTTTTATTTATTTCGCTTTGTTTTCTAAATATGTTTTACGTTTTTGATTAGTATTCCTATATTCATTTTATATCCTTTTTGATACTGACACTTGGTCTTTGGTGGATGCTCAGGCTAATGAATGTCCGATCGGAATCCTGGACCATCTAGAACAAAGTTTGAGGAAATCGCAGAGAGAATAGCGAGACTTAAAGCTCAAACAAACATCCTGGATTATCCCATCCTTGAGGAAGTTTCCGAGTCTTCACATTCATCAACCGACCACAATTCAGAAGCAGAAGCACAAGAAGTCAACATGGCCAATGCAGGACAGTCTCTTCGTCAGTGCACCTGCTCAACAGAATGGAGCAGTGGGCCTTCAAGCATTGCTTTTCCACCACCGGGGGAAAACATGAAAGAAGTCGAGCTGAAGAGTGGTTTCCTCCACCGACTGCCCATTTTTCACGGACTTTCAAATGAAGATCCGAACAAGCATCTCAAACAATTCCAATTTGTTTGTAACAGCATGAAGCCAGCCGATGCTGATACGGAGCTCTTCAAGCTGAAGGCATTCCCATTCACCCTAGTCGACAGGGCCGAGTCTTGGCTTATGGAACTACCGCCGAACCATATTACCTCATGGAAGCAACTTGCGGATATGTTCCTAGCGAAGTACTTCCCGGCCTCAAAGATCACCGTCTTGAGAAAGCAAATCACTGGCATTACACAGAAACCGGACGAGACCTTCGGCCAATATTACGACCGATTCAAGGTTTTGTGTGCCACTTGCCCATCGCATGGATTTTCCGAGACCAATCTCATGAATTACTTTTACGATGGTCTCAAGCCGATCGATAGGGAATTGCTAGATGCAGCAGCTACCGGTGCATTCATGGACTTAACCGAAATCGAAGCCAGAACTCTTCTTGAGAATCGGGCGAATAATGATGCACAATATGGAATGTCCAACAGACGAGCAGTCGGTGAAGCGAGTTCTAAACCCGACACGGACGAAAAATACGACAAACTAGCTCATATGCTAGAGAAGGTTTTAGATCTCGAGACGACAAGAGCCAAAGCAACTCGTGGGCCTGTTTGTGGCATATGTCAAGTACAAGGTCACCATAATGACCAATGCCCTCAAGCGCCAGAGCAAGCTAGCGAGCCGGAGCACGCTAACGCCATCGGCGGATATCAGGGAGGACAACGGTATAACAATTATAACAACTATGTCAACCGTGATCATCCAGGTTTTAGATGGAGCAGCAACGAGGGAACTTTGAACCCTCCAGCACCTCAACAAAGCTACCAACGCCCTCCATTTCAACCAAGGCCACCGATGCAGCATGGTTCGTCATCTCAATCCTTCACCAACCCGGATTACGACAAGATGTTGTCGCAACTTTCGGCCTCCACTCAGGTTCTCCTCGACGGACAATCGAAGACAAAGGAGACACTGGACTCACATGGCCGCGACATCACTGAAGTGAAGAAGCAACTTGGCCAACTTGTTGATTTCATGGGCCAAATCAAAGAAACCGGTCGGCTTCCACCTCAACCCACTCCTAATCAACGAAACGTGAATGCCATCGTCATAAGGAGTGGGAAGAAACTTGAAGAACCAAAGACCAAGCAATCTCATCTCGACGAAGTCACCATTGAGGACATAACCAACGAAGAGGAAGATGAGATCGATCCGGCAACTCAAGAGGCCGAGAAAAAGAAGGTGACGCCTATTGTCACCAAGGCACAATCCCCTCCACAACCCACCCCAATCAAAGGTAAAAGCCCTATTCCTTCAAATACGGTTATTACTAATTCTCCGTTTGCTGTTGCACCTTTCCCTAGCAGATTATTAAAATCAAAGAAGAAGGATGCTCAATATGAAGATATTTTGGACATCTTCCGAAAGGTGCAAGTGAATTTGCCCTTAATCGAGTGCATAAAACAAGTGCCAATATACGCGAAGTTTCTCAAAGAATTATGCACACAGAGGAGGCAAACTCGAGAGAAGGAGGTTGTGAAGGTGAACGCAACCGTTTCGGCGATTTTGCAGCGTCGGCTACCCCCAAAACTGAAGGACCCAAGGAGTTTTGCAGTTCCCTGCGTAATCGGTGACAACCACTTCGAAGACGTGATGCTTGATCTCGGAGCTTCCATCAACGTCATGCCTTACTATCTTTTCGAATCGATGGAGCTTGGAGATCTCAAGCAAGATGGTGTTGTCATCCAATTAGCCGATCGCACACACAAGTATCCGAGGGGATACGTAGAAGACGTTCTTGTGCAGGTCAACAACCTGATTTTTCCAGCGAATTTTTATATCGTTGACATGGAGGAGAGTCCTTTGAACACCACGCCACTGCTGCTTGGGCGACCTTTCATGCGGACTGCAAGAACGAAGATAGACGTTTTTCAGGGAACTTTCTCCATGGAGATTGATGGAGAAAGAATCGAGTTCAACATCCTGAACGGGATGAAATTTCCAATGTCGAGCGTAGCTGCCATTTCGACATATGATCCCGTGGATACCTTAGCACAAGGTCACCTCGACACCATCAATGAAGATGAACTCGACATGGCCATCCAACTCGGGGAAGACGCCCTTCTCGAGGCCTTAAATGCCGCACCACGAAAAGTAAGTTTTTCTCCTCCTTTACCAATTACTTTTGGTACTAATAAATTGGTTCCTTCCATCGTAGAAGCTCCAGTTTTAGAACTCAAGCTACTACCGGATCATCTAAAGTATGCGTACTTGGGCGAGAATGAAACTTTACCGGTCATTATTTCGTCCGCGCTAGAAGAGGAGCAGGAGGAGAAGCTCGTGAGTGTACTGAAGAGGTACAAAACCGCAATAGGCTGGACGCTTGCGGACATAAAGGGAATCAATCCGGCAACATGTGTGCATAGGATTTTCCTTGAAGAAGGCACCAAGGCTACGCGGGAAGCGCAACGTCGGCTCCACCCTCCGATGATGGAGGTGGTAAAAAAAGAGGTAATTAAACTCATGGACTGTGGAGTTATTTACCCTATTTCTGATAGCCGTTGGGTTTCCCCAGTGCAGGTAGTACCCAAGAAATCGGGAATCACCGTCGTCGAGAATCTGGAAAATGAACTTGTGCCACAAAGGACGATCACTGGACACCGAGTGTGCATTGATTACCGGAGGCTCAATGCTGCAACCCGCAAGGATCATTTTCCATTACCATTCATCGACCAAATGATGGAAAGATTAGCCGGCCATGCATTTTATTGTTTTCTCGACGGATACTTCGGCTACAACCAAATTAGCATTGCGGAGGAAGATCAAGAAAAGACAACGTTCACATGCCCTTTCGGAACGTTTGCATACCGCCGAATGCCATTTGGACTGTGTAATGCACCAGGTACATTTCAACGTTGCATGCTCTCAATTTTCTCCGAGTACATTGAAAAAATTATTGAAGTATTCATGGACGACTTTAGTGTATTTGGGAGTGATTTTGATGCATGCTTAAACAATTTAGAAACTATTTTACAAAGATGCGTTGAAACGAACTTGGTGCTTAATTGGGAGAAGTGCCATTTCATGGTTACGCAAGGGATCGTGTTAGGTCATATTATTTCAGAAAAAGGGTTAGAAGTTGATAAATCTAAAGTAGATCTTGTGCGTCACTTACCCTCTCCAACTTCGGTTAGAGAGATTCGTTCTTTTCTTGGACACGCAGGATTTTATCGTAGGTTTATCAAAGACTTTTCCCACATCTCGCGCCCGTTGTGTAAATTGCTGCAAAAGGAGACCCCGTTCGTATTTGATGAAGAATGCAACGCTGCCTTCAACAAGTTGAAGGAACTTCTCACGAGCGCTCCTATTTTAAGCAGCCCTGATTGGTCTCTGCCATTTGAACTCATGTGCGACGCCTCGGATTATGCCGTAGGAGCCGTCTTGGGTCAGCGGAAGGACAAGAAACCCTACGTAATTTATTACGCCTCTCGGACGCTTGATGAAGCGCAAAGAAATTATACTACCACCGAGAAGGAGTTTCTTGTAGTGGTTTTTGCTTTAGATAAATTTCGGTCTTATTTACTGCAAAATAAAGTAACTGTGTATACTGATCATGCAGCTTTGAAGTACCTAATGCTGAAAAAGGACGCAAAACCAAGGCTTATTAGATGGATACTTCTACTCCAAGAATTCAACATCGAAATCAAGGATAAGAAGGGAGTATAAAATGTTGTCGATGACCACCTATCACGCTTGATAGGTGAGAATGAGACTATTGAAATTGAGGAAACTTTTCCGGATGAAAAACTCTTCGGAATTGAGGTAACTGTTTCGGAAACTCCATGGTATGCAGATATCGTTAATTACTTAGTTACCGGTGAGTTTCCATCTACCATGCATAAATTTCAGTGTGACAAACTTAAACATAATGCTAGAACTTTTATCTGGGATGAGCCTTATTTATGGAAACAATGCTCCGATTTAGTGATTAGGAGATGTATCCCAGATAGTGAATTTGAGCCTATTCTAGACTTTTGTCACAATGAAGCATGTGGGGGACATTTTGGTTCGAGGAGGACAGCCCTTAAGATTTTAGATTGCGGTTTCTTTTGGCCTAGTTTATTTCGCGATGCTCATGCATATTGTGCTGCATGTGATAAGTGCCAGAGATTCGGTAATTTAGGGCCTAGAGATGAAATGCCACAACACTACATATTTAATGTCGATATTTTTGATGTGTGGGGTATTGATTTTATGGGACCATTTCCTCCCTTCAATGGTTTTACTTATATCTTACTCGCAGTAGATTATGTTTCTAAATGGGTGGAGGCAAAGGCCACCCGTACTAATGATTCGCGAATTGTTGCAGATTTCCTACGAACTAACATTTTCAGTAGATTTGGAATGCCACGCGTTCTAATCAGCGATGGAGGAAGTTACTTTTGTAACCGCACGGTGGAAGCACTGATGAGGAAGTATGGCGTCAAACACAAGGTTTCCACACCATACCACCCTCAAACAAATGGAATGGCTGAAGTTTCCAACCGTGAGATCAAGAAGATTTTGGAGCGAACCGTCCGCCCAAACCGGAAAGATTGGAGTCAATGCTTAGACGATGCATTGTGGGCTTACAGGACTGCCTACAAGACCCCCATTGGTATGTCACCTTTCCGATTAATTTATGGGAAGGCGTGCCATCTTCCGGTTGAATTGGAGCACAAGGCATGGTGGGCCGTGAAGAAATTCAACATCGATCGAGATGCAGCAGGTTTGCATCGGAAGCTACAACTTTGTGAACTAGAAGAAATCAGAAATGATGCTTTCGACAATGCATGGATTTACAAAGAGAAGACGAAAAAGATCCATGATCAGATGATTCGCGGGAAGAGTTTTGAAGTTGGGCAGAAAGTATTACTTTTCAATTCAAGGCTTAAGCTCTTTCCGGGAAAGCTTCGCTCTCGATGGATGGGGCCATTCATAGTTTCTCAAGTTCTACCTCATGGAGCAGTTCTCATTCGATCTATCGACAAAGGTAGTGAGTTCAAAGTAAATGGCCATCGCTTGAAGCCCTATTTTGAGGCATTTGCGGAGCATACCGTGGTGGTTATGTTTTTATCACCACATATCTAAATTTCGAATGCCTTAGCCTTAACCCCATTACAACCTCACTAAAAGTCCTTTATGATCCTTAAAATGAGTAGCTTTCAATTATTAGAGTAAGTTGCATGAGTAAGCTTATGGTTTTTGTTCATTTGTGCAAGCAATCAAACTTCATTCATGTGGTTTTTCGTTTCAATTGATATACACCTTAACTGAACCCTTTCCATGAGTAAAAAATATGATGAGTGCATCCTTGTGAGTTGATTAAACCTTTATTCAAAGCATGCACAGCTATAACATAACCATTGTTTTCTCTATGTCTTACTTGTTCATTACATAATTATATCGCAATTATCTCTTGAATTCGTTGAGCATACAAGTTGAAATTCATGTGAGCCATCGCCATATACTTATGCAAATTCTGAGACAAATTTTAGCTAAGGGCTTAGTTGTGTTCTTTCTTTTGTTTTAAATTCTTAGAGAGTCTTAGTTTAACTTAGTGTTTGCTAAGGGACTAGCAAAGTCTAAGTGTGGGGGAATTTGATATACGCATTTTATGCTCATTTCTTAACGCATTTTCCTTTACGTTTAGCTATGTTATTATCTTAGTTTTTATGTTTTTCTTATTTAATTTGTTATTTTGAAGATATTTACGGTGGAGATTAATAACGACGCAATTCGGAGGAATTTCGACGATTTTGCGATTTTTGCGATTTCGGACCACCGGAAATGGGCCGGACCAAAAAGCAAATTATGGGCCTATTTCTCAAATCTTGTTTCGGCCCATTATCAAGCCCAAACCCATCTAGTTCGGCATGGAAGCCTTTTGGTGAAGTTGAAAAGTCCAAGTTATCAAGCTTTGTGACTCATTTTAGTGACTAAGCTTTGTGATCATCACAAAAGATGACTTGCCATGTGACTTGCCATGGTGACTCTTGCTTAGGGTTTATAAATGGTGACTTGCATGGTGACTCTTGCTTAGGGTTCATAAATGATGATCACAAATGGTGACTTGCCTAGGTGACTAAGGCTTGCATTAAATGGAGGGAGGCAAGGTGGAAGAGAGAAGAGCAAGCATTCCTTGCCTATAAATACCAAGGAGGCCGGCCTCATTCAACATCATCTCTCATTTACAAGCCAAAGCTCTACACAAATACTCCTCCACCATAAACACTTCAAGGATTCTCCTCTAAGCCGAAGCTATCATCCATCCTCCATCCAAAGCCGAAGCACATCCTCCATCCTACACAATACGCTAAGTCCCTTGTGAAGGAAAGCCATCTCCACCGTAGATCATCAAGCATTCAAGACAAAAAGTGTAACCATGATCTTCACTTTCATTTCTTTTGCTTTGTATTTGAATCCTTGGATGTATTGGAATACTTTTATGTATCAAATGAAGAACAAGTTTAGATTTGTGTTATATGTTCTTAAACTGATTTGTAGATTGCATGTGTTTATGATTTCTAGCCTTTTATGCATGTTTGATACAATCTTAAAGCTTCGAAAGCATGTGGTAGATAATACGCTAAGTCACTCTCTTTCGCATGTTTCGATGATCGTATGTTGTTTAGGATGTTTATACGCTAAGTTGCATTCCTACTCAATTATCAAGCATGTATATTTAGTTGGAAGTTATGAATTTCGTAACTTACAAAAGGTTTGATGCATGAAAAAGGGTAAGGTTAATAAGATGAGATGATCACTTGTAATTAGTAGTGTAACTTCTTATTTTTAGTAAGCATAATTAGACTTTGAAGTTTCTTGATTGTTAACACTTGTCTATGAGTAAAACATGTTAGATGCTTAAGAGTTTTAGTTGTGTTTGCATGTTTTTGTACTTTAATTTCGTAGATTAAACAACCAACTTCCAATCCCCCCCAAACATTTAAATTTCCGCTTATTAACGAAACCATGCATGCGCCCTTAATTCCCCGGATAAAGAACGATCCCTACTCGCCAATATTATAATGACAAAAGAAGGGTTTTAAATTGCAATGCGCGTGATCTGTGTTTTTAGGGTCTACTTTGTGTTAACGTTAAATGCATGTTTTGCGCGTTAAACGTTAAAAGTTGGTTTCAACGCATATTTGTAAAATAGTTTCTAAATTGTTTAAACATGCATCGAAATCATTCCCAAATACACTAAAATCGTCCATGAATACTTCAATAATTTTTTCAATGTAATCGGAAAAAATTGAGAGCATGCAGCGTTGAAATGTACCTGGTGCATTACATAATCCAAATGGCATTCGGCGGTATGCAAACGTTCCAAAAGGGCATGTGAACGTTGTCTTTTCTTGATCTTCCTCCGCAATGTTAATTTGGTTGTAGCCGGAGTATCCGTAGAGAAAACAGTAAAATGCATGGCCGGCTAACCTTTCCAGCATTTGATGTATGAACGGTAATGGAAAATGATCCTTGCGAGTTGCGGCGTTGAGCCTCCAGTAATCAATGCACACACGGTGTCCAGTGATTGTCCTTTGTGGCACGAGTTCATTCTCCATATTTTTGACGACGGAATAATTACCGGCAAGGTTTCATGCTCGCCCAAGTACGCATACTTTAGATGATCCGGTAATAGCTTGAGTTCTAAAAGTAATTGGAGGGAACAATTTTGTTAATACCAAAAGTAAATTGTAAAGGGGGAGAAAAACTTACTTTTCGTGGTGCGTTAGTTAGAACCATGGCCATTTCTTGAATTCGAGGCTTAAGCTCTATTAAGGCCTCGAAAAGGGCGTCATCCCCGAGTTGGATGGCCATGTCGAGTTCAAATTCATTGATGGTGTCAAGGTGGCCTTGTGCTAAGGTATCTATGAGATCATATGTTGAGATGGAAGCCACACTTGACATCGGAAATTTCATCCCGTCTAATATGTTGAACTCGATTCTTTCTCCATCAATCTCCATGGAGAAAGTTCCCTGATAAACATCTATCTTCGTTCTTGCAGTCCTCATAAAGGGTCGTCCAAGAAGCAATGGCGTGGTGTTCAGAGGACTCTCCTCCATGTCATCGATGTAAAAATCCGCTGGAATAATCAGGTTGTTAACTTGCACAAGAACGTCTTCTACGTATCCCCTTGGATACTTATGTGTACGATCGGCTAGTTGGATGACAACACCGTCTTGCTTGAGATCCCTAAGCTCCATCGACTTGTAGAGGTAGTAAGGCATGACGTTAATGGAGGCTCCAAGATCAAGCATTACGCCTTCGAAGTGTTTGTCACCAATTACGCAGGGAACTGCAAAACTCCCTGGATCCTTCAGTTTTGGGGGTAGCCGTCGTTGCAAAACCGCCGAAATGGTTGCATTCACCTTCAAAACCTCCTTTTCTCGTGTTTGCCTCCTTTGTGTGCATAATTCCTTTAGAAACTTCGCGTATATTGGCACTTGTTTTATGCACTCGATCAAGGGCAAATTCACTTGCACCTTTCGAAAGATGTCCAAGATATCTTCATATTGATCATCTTTCTTCTTTGATTTTAATAATCTGCTTTGGAAAGGTGCAACAGCAAACGGAGAATTAGTAATAACCGTATTTGAAGGAATATGGCTTTTACCTTTGATTGGGGTGGGTTGTGGAGGGGATTGTGCCTTGGTGACAATAGGCGTCACCTTCTTCTTCTCGGCTTCTTGAGCTGCCAGATCGATCTCATCTTCCTCCTCTTGAGTGATGTCTTCGATAGTTACGTTATCGAGATGAGATCTCTTGGTCTTTGGTTCTTCTAGTATCTTCCCACTCCTTGTGACAATGGCATTCACATTTCGTTGATTAGGAGTGGTTTGAGGTGGAAGCCGACCAGTTTCTTTGATTTTTCCCATGAAATCAACAAGTTGGCCAAGTTGCTTCTTCACTTCGGTGAGGTCTCGGCCATGAGAATCCAATGTCTCCTTGGTCTTCGATTGTCCATCAAGGAGAACTTGTGTGGAGGCCGAAAGTTGTGACAACATCTTGTCATAATCCGGATTTGTGAAGGATTGAGATGACGAACCATGCTGCATCCGTGGCCTAGGCTGAAATGGAGGGCGTTGGTAGCTTTGTTGAGGTACCGGAGGGTTCAAAGTTCCCTCATTGCTGCTCCATCTAAAGCCTGGATGATCTCGGTTGCCGAAATTGTTGTAGTTGTTGTACCGTTGGCCTCCTTGTTATCCACCGATGGTGTTAGCGTGCTCCATTTCGCTAGCTTGCTCTGGCGCTTGAAGGCATTGGTCATTATGGTGTCTTTGTACTTGACATATGCCACAAACAGGCCCATGAGTTTCCTTGGCTCTTGTCGTTTCGAGTTCTAAAACCTTCTCTAGCATATGAGCTAGTTTGTCGTATTTTTCATCCGCGTCGGTCTTAAAACTCACTTGGACATTCCATACTGCGCATCGTTGTTCGCCCGATTCTCTACAAGAGTTCTAGCTTCGGTTTCGTTTAAGTCCATGAATGCACCGGTAGCTGCTGCATCGAGCAATTCCCTATCGATCACCTTGAGACCATCATAAAAGTAATTCATGAGATTAGTCTCAGAAAATCCATGAGATGGGCAGGTGGCACACAAAACCTTGAATCGATCATAATATTGGCCGAAAGTCTCGTCCGGTTTCTGTGTAATGCCAGTGATTTGCTTCCTCAAGACTGTGATCTTTGAGGCCGGGAAGTACTTCGCCAGGAACATGTCCGCAAGTTGCTTCCATGTGGTAATATGGTTCGGCGGTAGTTCCATGAGCCAAGACTCGGCCCTGTCGGTGAGGGTGAATGGGAATGCTTTAAGCTTGAAGAGCTCCGTATCAGCATCAGATGGCTTCATGCTGTTACAAACAAATTGGAATTGTTTGAGATGCTTATTCGGATCTTCATTTGAAAGTCCATGAAAAATGGGCAGTCGGTGGAGGAAACCACTCTTCAGCTCGATGTCCTTCATGTTTTCCCCCGGTGGTGGAAAAGCAATTCTTGAAGGCCCGCTGCTCCATTCGGTTGAGCAGGTGCGTTGGCGAAGGGATTGTCCTACGTTGGCCATTTTGACTGCTTGTGCTTCCGGCTCTGAATTATGATCAGTTGATGAATGTGAAGAATCGGAACCTTCCTCAATAATGGGATAATCTAACGGTTCTGATTGAATTCTAAGTCTAGCTATCCATTCTGTGATTTCCTCAAACTTTGTTTTAGATGGTCCAGGATTCTGATCAGACATTCATTAGCCTGAGCATCCACCAAAGACCAAGTGTTAGTATCAAAAAGAATATGTAATGAATATAGAGATACTAACCAAAACACGTAAAACATATAAAGAAAACAAAGCGAAACAAATAACAAATAAAATAGTAAAACTACCAAAACAAACTATAAATACTCACAAAGACTTAAAAACTACTAAAACACACAAAATTTATGAAGTTTAAGACACTAAATGTAATTTACTCAGTAATGCAAATGATCTAATCAATTTTATGGGTTATGCAAATGAATGTAATGAACTAAGACACACGTTTTCTGCAAATTAACACTATATAATGTAAAAGCTAAGAATTTAGTTAGAACATATATAAACATGGTTCAAATGCAAGCAAACAATAATTCACATTGAATTTATGCACAACACATTCTCATTAAATAAAATGCATCAAACAACAATCCTACGTGAAAAATGGAGTGAATGCATAAGAGAAATTGTTAGAACCTGCAGAAAACACACGAGTTACGTGCTTAAAATATGAATGCAAAGACTGACCTCTTCTTCGGTCTTATGCCCCTAACTTCACTTAGGTTAGGGTACTCGGTAGTGAAATCCGAGCATCATAAAGCTTTAGAGAGGTTATGCAAGCTAAATGTAACGTTTTGTTAGTCCTTTACAGATTTTAATGCAAAAAGAAAAACACACAAATTTGACTAAGTATTATTTATTTTCCTTTGGCCCCGATGGTACGTGGTGCAGAGGCTCTCCACTGTGCAATGGGTCTTGTTCATCAAAAGATGAAGTCTGATTCCAAGAGGTGTAAGCATGCATAATCCTATATACCATCCTTTAAAGGATTATGTCGTATTAATTAAGTTCATGTATTGTCCGTATTTAAATGCACTTATGATTTACAGAGAGTACTCGAAATGATCTTTAGGTAAATTTCTTGGACGTGCGGCCCGCGTGAAAATGTATAATGACACTCGCTAATTCAGCTTAGTTACGTTTAAAAATGGCAAGTAGGGATAGAGATAACGCGAGAGGTAAGGACTAATATTTAGAACAACCTGAGGCTAACTCGTAAGAGTATATACTCCATTGTTGTTCTTAGAGACACCCCGAGGCTAACCAGTTATGGTATATACTCCAATGGTGTTCTATTGCTTAGATCCGAAACCCGGCACCAATCATAAACCCGCTCACCATATCCAACAATCAGCCAAATTTTTGAGATAGTATACAATCTCAAGTCCTTAGTAAACTCCGCCCACAACCTCATGCCCATAACTTCACTTAGGTTATGGCGTGTGGTGATGAAATCCACACTTCATGAAGGGTTAAGGAGATAAACCAGAAAAAGAGGCACCTCCCTTTTCCAAAGAACGAAACTTAATAACCAATACTCGTACTCAATGTAAATCAATTTAAGTGCGTCTACGAATTGAGTGCGCATAAGATTTAAAAGGAATACACGATTTAGTTATTGAGTAAATCTCTTGTCCGTGCGGCCCGCGCGAAAATGTATACTAACTATCGTTAATTCTTGTAATTGTTGGAAATGACCAGTTGGGATAGATGTAACGCAAGAGGTGAGAACTAATTTCTGGGAACAACCTGAGGCTAACTCGTAAGAGTATATACTCCATTGTTATTCTTAGAAACATCCCGAGGCTTACTCGTAAGAGTATGTACTCCAATGGTGTTCTGTTTTCTTAGTTCAAAACCAGTCACCATTCATAACCCTTCTAGACATCATGACCAATTATTACTCGAAATCACAAGATAGTATACAATCTCAAATGTTTGTAAACTCCGCCCACAACCTCATGCCCATAACTTCACTTAGGTTATGGCGTGTGGTGATGAAATCCACACTTCATGAAGGGTTAAGGAGATAGACAAACAAAAGAGGGACCTCCCTATTCCAAAGAGATTTATTTAATAACTAAGTGCTAGTACTCAAATTAAATCAAAGACTATCCTTTAACATGAAAATAAATTATGCAAGTGTAAATACGAAGTGTAAATAAATTCGTATAAGTAATAAGTAAGAATTGTAAACATGTATGTAAATTTCTATAAGTATAAACAAGTATGTATTTCGAACATTATAGACATGCTTTTAATTACATATGTACAACGAAATCATACAAAAACTTTATAACTCCCCGGCAAAGGCGCCAAAAATTGATACGCGCAAAACATGCGTTTAACGTTAACACAAAGTAGACCCTAAAAACACAGTTCACACGTAAAGCAATTTAAAACCCTTATTTTGTCATTATAATATTGGCGAGTAGGGATCGTTCTATCCGGGGAATTAAAGGGCGTATGCATGGTTTCGTTAATAAGCGGAAATCTAAAGGTTTGGGGGGATTGGAAATTGGTTAATTAATCTACGAAATTAAAGTACAAAAACATGCAAACACAACAAGAACTCCTAGACTTCTAACATGTTTTACTCATAGACAAGTTTAACAATCAAGAAACCTTAAAGTCTAATTATGCTTACTAAAAATAAGAAGCTACACTATTAATTACAAGTGATCATCTCATCTTATTAACCTTACTCTTTTTCATGCCTCAATACTCTAAGTAAGCTACGAAATTTATAACTTCCAACTAAATATACATGCTTGATATTTGAGTAGGAATGCAACTTAGCGTCTAAACACCCTAAACAAAGTACGATCATCGAAACATGCGAAAGAGAGAGACTTAGCGTATTATCTAACACATGCTTTCGAAGCTTTAAGATTGTATCAAACATGCATAAAAGGCTTGAAATCATAAACACATGCAATTTACGAAAAGGCTTAAGAACATATAACTCAAATCCAAACTTGTTCTTCATTAAATACATCAAAGTGAACAAATACAAAGCAAAAGACATGAAGTTGAAGATCATGGTTACACTTTTTGTCTTGAATGCAAAGAATGACTTCTTGAAGGTGGTTCTCATTCACAAGGGACTTAGCGTATTGTGAATGATCGATGGCTTCGGAGGATGGATTGCTTCAGCTTTGTAAAGGACCTTTGAAGTGTTTATGGAGGAGAGGTATTTGTGTAGAGCTTTGGCTTGTAAAAATGGGAGATGATCTGTATTATGGCTGGCCTCCCTCTTATATATAGGCAAGGGAATTGCTCACTCTCTCTTCCACCTTGCCTCTCATTAAATGCTAGCATTAATCACCAAGGCAAGTCACTCCCCTAGTCATCATTTGTGATCATCACAAGCAAGAGTCACCAAGCCTTGTCACACCTTTAGTCACCATTGTGATGATCAAAAGCAAGAGTCACCAAGCCTTGTCACCCTTTGTGATGATCACAAAGCAAGAGTCACCAAGCCTAGTCACAAAGCTTGATAACCATGACTTTTCCTCTTCCCCAAGTTGCTTCCTTGCCGAAATTAATGGGCTTGGGCTGGTTTTTGGGCCGGCCCATTTCTGGTGGTCCAAAATCGCAAAATCGTCGAAATTCCTCCGAATTGCGCCGTTATTAATCTCCATCGTAAATAACCTCAAAATAACAAACTAAATAAGATAAACATAAAAACTAAGATTATAACATAGCTAAACGTAAAGGGAAATGCGTTAAGAATCGAGCATAAAATGCGTATATCACATTTCCCTTTACGTTTAGCTATGTTATAATCTTAGTTTTTATGTTTTTTTTATTTAATTTGTTATTTTTAGGTTATTTACAGTGGAGATGAATAACAGCGCGATTCGGAGGAATTTCGGCGATTTTGCGATTTTTGCGATTTCGGACCACCGGGAATGGGCCGGCCCATAAAGCATTTTGTGGGCCCATTTGTCAAAGTTTGTTTCGGCCTAAAATCAAGCCCAAGCCCATTAAATTCTGTAAGCAAGCCACTTGGTGAAGAGGAAAAGTCAAGTTTGGCAAGCTTTGTGACTAGGCTTGGTGACTAAGCTTGTGATCATCACAAAGGGTGACTAGGGTTGGTGACTAAGCTTGTGATCATCACAAAGGATGACTAAGGGTGTGACTAGCCTAGGTGACTCTTGCTTGTGATGATAAAAAATGGTGACTAAGGGTGTGACTTGCCATGGTGACTAAGGGTTCATTTAATGAAGAGGCAAGGTGGAAGAGAGAGGTAGGCAATTCCTTTGCCTATATATAAGAGGGAGGCCAGCCATAATACAGATCATCTCCCATTTTTTACAAGCCAAAGCTCTACACAAATACCTCTCCTCCATAAACACTTCAAAGGTCCTTTACAAGCCGAAGCAATCCATCCTCCGAAACCATCGATCATTCACAATACGCTAAGTCCCTTGTGAATGAGAACCACCTTCAAGAAGTCATTCTTTGCATTCAAGACAAAAAATGTAACCATGATCTTCAACTTCATGTATTTTGCTTTGTATTTGTTCACTTTGATGTATTTAATGAAGAACAAGTTTGGATTTGAGTTATATGTTCTTAAGCCTTTTCATAAATTGCATGTGTTTATGATTTCAAGCCTTTTATGCATGTTTGATACAATCTTAAAGCTTCAAAAGCATGTGTTAGATAATACGCTAAGTCCCTCTCTTTCGCATGTTTCGATGATCGTACTTTGTTTAGGGTGTTTAGACGCTAAGTTGCATTCCTACTCAAATATCAAGCATGTATATTTAGTTGGAAGTTATAAATTTCGTAGCTTACTTAGAGTATTGAGGCATGAAAAAGAGTAAGGTTAATAAGATGAGATGATCACTTGTAATTAGTAGTGTAGCTTCTTATTTTTAGTAAGCATAATTAGACTTTAAGGTTTCTTGATTGTTAAACTTGTCTATGAGTAAAACATGTTAGAAGTCTAGGAGTTCTTGTTGTGTTTGCATGTTTTTGTACTTTAATTTCGTAGATTAATTAACAAATTTCCAATCCCCCCAAACCTTTAGATTTCCCATTATTAACGAAACCATGCATACGCCCTTTAATTCCCCGGATAGAACGATCCCTACTCGCCAATATTATAATGACAAAATAAGGATTTTAAATTGCTTTACGTGTGAACTGTGTTTTTAGGGTCTACTTTCTGTTAACGTTAAATGCATGTTTTATGCGTATCAATCGGATGAGTCCTTTGGCCAGTATTATGATCGATTTAAAGTCTTATGTGCCACCTGCCCTTCCCATGGTTTTTCCGAGACAAACCTCATGAACTACTTCTATGATGGTTTGAAGCCGATTGATAGAGAGGTTCTTGATGCCGCTGCTACAGGAGCATTCATGGATCTAGATGAGACGGAAGCTCGAACTTTGTTGGAAAACCGAGCCAATAATGATGCTCAGTATGGGATGGCTCCACGAAGACAAATGAATGAAGCTAGTTCAACGCAAGTTAAGGACGAGAAGTATGACAAGCTAACTTCCATGTCAGAGCAACTGCTTGAACTCGAGACGATAAGAGCCAAGGCAAACATAGGACCTGTTTGTGGCGTTTGCAATATGCAAGGGCACTACAATGATGAATGTCCTAACATGAAGGAGCAAGGCAATGGAGATCCGGAGCAAGTTAATGCAATTGGAGGATATCAAGGAGGCCAACGTTACAATAATTACAACAACAAAAATTTTGGCAACCGAGATCATCCGGGTTTCAAGTGGAGTAGCAATGAGGGATGCACTACCGGATTAAGACCCATTGCCGGCTACTTTAAGTCGCCGGCCTTGTTTTTTTTCTCGCCGGAAATGTCATTACCGGCGACAAGTCACCGGCAATGACATCGCCGGAAATTGGCCGCCGGAGATAGCATTGCCGGTGACTCATTTTGACTTCGCCGGTAATGTCTTTCTCATCACCGACGACTTGAGTCGCCGACAATGTTTGCGCCGCCGTGGCCGGAATTTGAAGACATTGCCGGCGACTTAGGTCCATGTCGCCGGCAATGGTTGGAAAATTTTTTAAAAAAAAAGCCGGTTCTGGATTGGGCCCAATTCCAGAACCTGCATTGAAAGACATAAACCGTACAATCATACAAGTTCAATAGTACACACATAAATGTCCAACGTACAGTACAAATAGCAACGATACGAAAATAAACTACAACTACACGTCAGGGTCGAGGAACTTGCGGGTCAGGGTCGAAGAAATCCATGTACTCATTTGAACTCCGGTGGCTACCCTGGTCTTGCTGTGGCGGTGACTGGTGCGGTGGTGGTGGTGGATAACTGGGGAACACAGGGACCGTGAGAGGTGTGGGGAGCGGTTGTCCGGTAGTCTGAGCCGCGTACATCGTCTGCATCCAGGTGAACATTTGTGTCTGCTGCTGGACCATGAGTCGGTGTTGCTCGATCATCCCCCGGTACTCGGCATCTCTGACTGTCTGCTGCTCGGCCATCTGCCTCATCTCCTCCATCTGCCTCCTTTGCTCCTCCAACTCCCTCTGCGTCCTCTGAAGCTCCGCTGCAAGGTTACGACTAAAAGTTGAACTTCTTGACCCGGTAGAGTATTTTGAAGTGTTCTTCAATACTCCTTCGCCCGCCGAGCCCATTCCCCTGCAGTAGTAGGTATTCTTTCCAGTCCCTCACGCTTTTGCCATGATCTGAGCCGCTATAGGGCGATCAAGCGGATCGATCTGAGAGGCATACTGGGTGACTTCTTCCTCGGAGCAGTCAAGATGGTTATTCCGAGCTATATTCATGGTCACTTCTGTGGTCGCCTCCTCCACTCTCGCCTAATTGAAAAGCGAAAATGAATAACGTATTATTTAACAAAATAAATTAATATCGAAAAATAGTTTTATTAACACATGCATAGACGAAAGACTTACCGCTTCTTCAGGGCACTGCGGATAGAACTTCTGATGAATATACACCAACGGGTTCACTTCTTGTTGTTGCTGCGCCTTACTCGACCAACCCAAATAGTTGAGTGAACCTGCATGATGGGCCCTGGTGTTTTTCAATCTATTCGCCCGGTTTGTCTTCGAAATCGCCTTGTTTGATAAACATATGTAAAAAAATTAGTAACTAACTATTTCAATGTGATACGATACATTAGGCTTGTAAGATATATTCAGGATGCATACCTTCGCTTTGGGGTGCTCGAAGTGGGCTATCAGCCACAGCCACTCGTACTCCCTAAACCGGAATTCGCTAGGGGTAGAACCTCGGCCTAGCTCCTTGTATACAGTGTAATGGGAAGAAAGCTCGTTCTTCCACTCTTTATACCTATATTAACACAAGGAAAAAAAAGTAAGAGATATTAAAACACTTGATAAACAAAAATCTAACTCGATATATACTTAAATAACTCGAAGCACATCACCTCATATGTAGTTGACACTCTACCCAGGTGTGAATAAGGCATTCATCCACGTCAAACCACACCTGCAATATGAATATATAAACGGTAAAATTATATATTTATTCGGACTTAATTAATAAATGTAAAATTTACGTAATGAAAATACGATTTAACTCACACTCAGTGCATTATGCACTTGTATCTTCACGTAGATAGGCACAGATTCCCAATCTGGCCAAAGCATTGGGACCTTGTCCCGCACGATCGCCTCGGCCATGCTGACATATTTTCGCGTGGTGTCAAATGCCTCGATCACCTCGCCATCCTCATTGGCCCTAATGGGCGTTTTCCTTCCCCTGGTGACCTGCTCAAGTCTCTTCCCGGTGCAGGTGCCTCTAGCCCCTTTCCGTTTTCCAGTACCATTAACGAAATTGCCTAATAATACAATGTCAACAAATTGATATCATTAATTGAACCTATCGTAAGTCTTAAGTAATAATTAAGTAATCAATCTTGTTAAATAAAATTTACCTACATCGTCCGTTTGTTGGTTGGTGCACCTCACACTCCAAAGATACACGGGGTCGAACGGGATGAAGTTGTACGCTTCCTCCACACTCAGGAACTCCGGCCGTCCTTCAACATAAATAGGCATCCCCCTATCATCGAATACAGGGATCACAGGAATCTCGTCAGGCAGGAAGAGACCGGACGACGGAGATAGACGAGGCCTGGACGATGAGGCGCCAACACCATCTGCCTCAAATGATTCCCGTGAAACGGGAGTAGGCACCGGGCGAATAGGGGGCATTCGGATGGAGGGAGTTTCTGATGCCCCCGTTGATTGTCGCTCGTCTGAGGGTCTGCTGACGGAGGGACGTCTGCTGACTGAGCGTCTGCTGACTGAGGCTCGAGGCTGGACTTCCGGTTGCACGGCTCTGGATCGTGTGGCTTCCTCCTCTTCTCGCGCAGCTAGCAGGGCTTGTGTGCGAGCATTCATCATTGGCCCACTGCGCGTGTTGCTGACTGCGACTGAGGAGGAAGCGTGACTACTGTTCCCTCCACTATTTCGTGTCCCTCTCCGTTTGATGCCTCCAAGCCAATTTGCCGCAAAACCTCCTGGACACTGTAATAGTCATGGATTCGGTTCTATAACAAATCGGAACCGGAACCGTTTGAACCTGGAACCGTTTGGAACTGGAACCGTTCTGTTTCAAACGGTTCCGGTTACAAACAGTTCCGGTTCCAAACGGTTCCGGTTCCATGCGATTCCGGTTTAAAACCGTTCTGGTTCCAAACCGTTCCGATTCCGATTTTTCACCTTAATTTATACGTTAAATTAACAACTATATCACCTTAATCCAAACACGTTAAATTCCGATTCCGATTTTTCACCTATTATACGTTAAATTAACAAGTATATCACCTAAATTAACATATATACATACATCATTTCCGACTTTAAATTTTCCACATATATATATACATCACATATATATACATCATGCATCTTAATTAAATTTAATTTTCACATATATATATACATCACATATTAATCCAAATCACCCTAGCTAATTAATTTTCCACATTTTTCAAACATACGTATATATATACATTGCATATAAATTAATTAATTTTTTACATATATACATGCATCACATATATATATACATCACCTTAATTAAATTTTTCAAATATTTTCCACATGCATACATACATCACATATATATATACATCACCCCACAATTATCAAAAATTAATTAATCAAGTTAATTAATTTGCATAAAAATAAAATTAAAATTGAGAGAGAGAGAGAGAGTGAGCTTGCACCTGCCATGGTGGAGGTGGACTAGACATTCCGGCGACGGAGGTGAGGGGAGGAGGTAGAGGAGGAGGGGAGGAGGAGAGGAGGAGGGGAGATTTAGGGTTTTTGGGTGTTTGTGTGGAGAGGGGAGGGGGGGAGAGGGGAGGAGAGAGGGGAGGAGATAGAGATTTGAGGAGAGGAATAAAATGGGGGGGGGGGGGGCGAGGTGAGGAAGACAGGGGGAGATTTTGGAGAGGAAAATGTGGAGGAGGGAGAGTGAGGGGAGGAGGAGGAGCTAGCTGCCCGATCTGGAAATAATAGAGGGGGACATTACCGGCGAGTTACTTGAACTCGTGGGTAATGACATTGCCCACGAGTTGAAGCAACTCGTGGGTAATGATAATGATTCCCGGCAAAAGAAGTTCCGACTACAAAGTTGACTAGAGTTTCCGACTACAATTTCCGACAAGAATTTCCGACTACAATTTACGACTAGAATTTCTGACTTTAATTTCCGACTATAATTTCCGAGTAGATCGATCAAATTTCCGACTACAATTTCCGACTAGAATTTCCGACTAGAATTTACGACAACCATTTCCGACTATAGAATTTCCGACTAGAATTTCCGACTTTAATTTCCGACTATAATTTCCGAGTAGGTCGATCAAATTTCCGACTACAATTTCCGACTATAATTTCCGACAAGAATTTCCGACTAGAATTTCCGACAACAATTTCCGACTACAATTTACTACTAGAATTTCCGACTACAATTTCTGACTATAATTAAAATACGTACATCATTAACGTACTAAGGATGATAATCGTAATCATCTTCATCACTTGAGTCTGACTCGGTTTCATAGTTAACCTCTGGCAATATGTGCCGTTCCTCGTCATCTGAATCAGCGTCAACTTCATATGGGTTAACATCGAGAAGTTCTGCTCCAGTAATTCGAACCACACTCCCAGATCTCACATTATTAAGGCGAATCGTAGATGATTCCGGAATGTCAAAAGCGTTCGGCTCTTGGTATGCAGTAACTTCCTCATCATCTGCGGTCTCACCAAGTGTGGCAGCACTGTATATGTTTCTATGAGCAACATGGTTAACCACCTTCCACGGGACTTTGTTAAGAAGATCGTCAAGGTAAAACACTTTTTTTACTGATGAGGCAAGAACGAAAGGGTCTTCTTCATACCAGCTAGTAGCAGTATTCACCGAAAATGTTCCGTACTGATCGGTCCTTGTGTTCTCCGGGCTAGTATCAAACCATCTACACTTGAACAAGTGCACTTTCATGCGGTTCCTATAAATTAGTTCAACAACTGAATGAAGGACACCGTAATAGTCAACGCCATCCTGCCCACCATGGACCATCACCCCATAATTCTGTGTTTTCAGTCGGTCGTCTCGATTTTCACATATAAATTTCACGCCATTGACCTGACACATCGAGTAAACTTTTGAAGCTATCGGTTTCATCACCAGGACCCTCAATTCGTTTGACCACTCTGGGCAACCATCATTTGCTACATGGTTCATCTGAAAACGATAAGAAACCACACAAGAAATTATGAACATAGAAACCACAAAACCACGTACGTACACACATGTTATATAAGGATATATATAAAAAAATAGACATATACACATATACCCTTACCCATTGACCAAAGTAGTGTGACGACCTGGACCAGAATCAGCAGTGAAATCAGATTAATCTACGAGCTTGCGCGTAGTCGCAGAGTTACGACAGATGTTTTAATCGCCGAACTTGTTAACGACTTAATTATTGGCCGAGAATTGGAGCTGGGTCTCTTCTCGAGAGTCGTTGTACGTGTGATTTCGAGTTCGTGGGCTGTTCCGGATTGTTATTTGGACGACCGAGGAATTAATTATGAATATTTGAAGTTTCGACGGAATCGGATTATATTGGCGATCTTCTTAACGACTAAATTACCGGACGAGAATTTGGTTTTGGCTTCTTCACGGAAGTTGTTCAGAATTTAATTTCGAGTTTGTGGGAACTTTCGGAGTATTATTCTGAGTTACGAAGATTAAGTTGTGATTATTTCCGATTGTTGTTTATTTAGTCGATTAAAGTGTGTGTTTGGGTGAACAGTTGACTTTTTATCCGATTGGTCGATGTGTTTGACTTTGGGTGATTATTGAAGAACATGTCAAGTCGAGTGTGTTGCCGCGAGAATTATCAGAATCGGAATTACAACGAGAAAGTTACGGGTATTTGAAGTTTGCCGAAAAGTGTGTTGTTGGTTTGATATACGCATTTTATGCTCGATTCTTAACGCATTTCCCTTTACGTTTAGCTATGTTATAATCTTAGTTTTTATGTTTTTCTTATTTAGTTTGTTATTTTGAGGTTATTTACGGTGGAGATGAATAACGGCGCAATTCGGAGGAATTTTGGCGATTTTGCGGTTTTTGCGATTTTGGACCACCGGGAATGGGCCGGCCCAAAAAGCATTTTTTGGGCCCATTTCTCAAAGTTTGTTTCGGCCCAAAAACCAGCCCAAGCCCATTAATTTTGGCATGGAAGCAACTTGGGGAAGAGGAAAAGTCAAAGTTGTCAAGCTTTGTGACTAGGCTTGGTGACTCTTGCTTTGTGATCATCACAAAGGGTGACAAGGCTTGATGACTCTTGTTTGTGATGATCACAAGTGATGACTAGGGGAGTGACCTGCCTTGGTGATTATTACTAGCATTTAATGAAAGAGGCAAGGTGGAAGAGAGAGTGAGCAATTCCTTTGCCTATATATAAGAGGGAGGCCAGCCATAAAACAGATCATCTCCCATTTTACAAGCCAAACCTCTACACAAATACCTCTCCTCCATAAACACTTCATGGATCCTCTCCAAGCCGAAGCATTCCAGCCTCCGAAGCCATCGGATCATTCACAATACGCTAAGTCCCTTGTGAATGAGAACCACCTTCAAGAAGTCATCAAGCATTCAAGACAAAAAGTGTAACCATGATCTTCAATCTCTTGTCTTTTGCTTTGTATTGGATCACTTTGATGTATTTAATAAAGAACAAGTTTGGATTTGAGTTATATGTTCTTAAGCCTTTTCGTAAATTGCATGTGTTTATGATTTCAAGCCTTTTATGCATGTTTGATACAATCTTAAAGCTTCGAAAGCATGTGTTAGATAATACGCTAAGTCCCTCTCTTTCGCATGTTTCGATGATCGTACTTTGTTTAGGGTGTTTAGACGCTAAGTTGCATTCCTACTCAAATATCAAGCATGTATATTTAGTTGGAAGTTATAAATTTCGCAGCTTACTTAGAGTATTTAGGCATGAAAAAGAGTAAGGTTAATAAGATGAGATGATCACTTGTAATTAGTAGTGTAACTTCTTATTTTTAGTAAGCATAATTAGACTTTAAGGGTTCTTGATTGTTAAACTTGTCTATGAGTAAAACATGTTAGAAGTCTAGGAGTTCTTGTTGTGTTTGCATGTTTTTGTACTTTAATTTCGTAGATTAATTAACCAATTTCCAATCCCCCCCCCAAACCTTTAGATTTCTGCTTTAACGAAACCATGCATGCGCCCTTTAATTCCCCGGATAGAACGATCCCTACTCGCCAATATTATAAGGACAAAATAAGGGTTTTAAATTGCACTACGTGTGGACAATGTTTTTAGTGTCTACTTTGTGTTAACATTAAATGCATGTTTTGCGCGTATCATGGTTTCCATTTTGGGTAAGGCTATAAATAGAAAGTTACTATTTCGGGCAAGTCAACACTTGCCATTTCAGATGTTGACCGAGTTGACCGAGTCCACTCGGTGGAGGGAGGAGGGGTGCGACGGCGACGGAGGTTCCGGCCACATCCGGCCTCGGCTCTGGTCGGGTTCTCTTCATCTCGGCCACCCGAGTCCACTTCCGGCCTCCTCTCACGGCGAGGTTGCCGGAGGACGGAGGAATTCCGGCATGAAATTGGAGAAAAATGGGTGAATTCGGGTTGTTTCATTTCGGCTTTGTTGAGCTCAATTAAGTAGTGGGCTTTGAAGCTCTCCTCACCATGATTATAACCATGTAAGTATGGTGTTCTAATTCGATTTGTGGATGGAGAATTTTGGATTTGAAAATTTGGTACCAATTCGGTTTATCATGAAATTGGATGAGTTAGAGTGAGAATTGGCCTTTGTTGTAGTTGACAAAGTTGCTCAGTGGGTGATTTTGCATGGAATGAAGGTTGCTCCGCCGTGAAATCTTCCGGTCAGGTGGCGGCGCCGCCGTAGGCGGTGGTCAACGGCGGTCAACAGTTTGACATTTTGGATTTTCGACAAGTTGCATGTCATTTGACTCGAAATCGCGCCCCGATCGCAGTGGGGAGGTTTGTTTTTCGAGTTGAGCGTCCGAAATTACAGCGAGGTATTGTGGTATGATTTACGGATTTCCGACAGTTTTTCATGATCGGATTATGTGTTTCCGAGTACGGTGGTTCGTGATTTGTTTTGAATTGTCGAATTATGTTTGTGAGAATTGGACATTGTGAATGTTCAGGTGTTCGTGATCGTTCGTTGGCAAGGGACTTTCCGCCGGATCACGGGTTAACGCAAACTGCGTTACACAAGCGTGTGAGTGGACAAGTTTCTATTAATTGTCTTTTCAAGCATTTAATTAAACACTCAATTGAACACAAACACAATTAAAACCCTTTTTTGTTGATGTAGCATTGGTAAATAGGGTATTGTTCTTAACCGGGGATTGAGGGTGCATGCATGACTAGGCTATGGTTAAAGGGGGGTTTATAAGTTGGTTGTTTATAATCTACGAAAATAAAGACAGAAAATGGTTAGTAAACACATAGAGAAATCCTAGGTTCTATCATGCTTCACTCATAGACAAGTAGAAAACAAACAAGAACAAAGAACCCTAAACATGCTTACTAGGCCGAAAATAAAAGCTATCCTACATACGTACATGATCAACTCGTCATACTTACCTCATTCCTTTATAACCTAATCATATTATATGCAACCTAAGTTTTATCTAGGCCTTTACTACGTGGTTCGCATGCATCTTTCATAATTAAGTGACTAAACCAAGATTGCTCGCATTTAGACACATCATTAACCTAAACCAAGATTGCTCGCATTTAGATTAAAGCATTAAGTGAAGAAGACACATTATCTAACCTAAACCAAGATTGCTCGCATTTAGATTAGCACAAAGAAAGAACTTAGACTCGAAATAGATGACATAAAATAGAATTAGAATTATATTACAAAAACACGTCTTTATACTTTACACAAAACTGAAATTCATTACAAGGAGAAAGTAGAGGGATCGAAATACACTCTTTGTGTCGTGATTGCAGTCGCAAAGCATGTACAAGATCCTTCTATGGATGGCTAGATGAACCCTCGGATTGCCTAAGGTTGCTCTAGGTGGAGGCCGAGTGTTTATGGTGTGAAGGGTGGCGTTCCTTGAAGAAATCTCGAGTATTTGTGGAGAGGAAGTGTTTAAGGCAGAGACTTGGCTTGTATGATGAGTTCTTTTCAGAATGAGGACTAGCTCTTGTATTTATAGGTTAAGAATTCCAACTTTCCTCTCCAAACTAGGTTTTCCTAGTGTACCCGGGTAGAATTGACAGCTTGTGACAGCCTGTCTTGAAACGTCTTTTCCGGGAGTTCTAGAGCTCAGAAAATTATGATTTTGGATTCGTTGGAAAGATCAGCTCGAGAACGTGAAGAAGAAATATATGATCACTATATTTGGAGTTGAATTGCAGATTCTTTGATACGTTGAAGATTGATGAGCTGGCAGGTATATCTTCCTCTTCCTCCTAGGAGTAGGGAAATCTTGATCTTTCCATATCTTGTATTTCTTGAGCTCCAAGTCATTTTGGCCGAGACTCAGATTTTGAAAACACTTCTAAGCCCTTAGCACAATTTGTCTCAGAAATTTTCTTAAGTATATGGCAATGGAGTCACAAGATTTCATAGTGAAAAGTTCAAAAATTTTCGAGAAATAAGAGAAATATGATCATGTCATGAACATGTAGGACTTGGAGTAAACAATGGTGAAGTTAAAGCTATGCATGTTTCGAAAAAGTTTAAATCAATCTCACATGGATGCACTCATCATATTTTCACTCATGAAAAAGGGTTCACTCGAGATATATATGAATTGAAAAAAAAACTCATGAATATGATGAATTACTTGCACAAATGAACCAATCCATATGCTTATGCAATTTATTCAACCAATTGAAGGCTACTCATCTTAAGGATCATAAAGGACTTTAGAAAGGTTGTAATGGGGCTGAGGTTAAGGCATTCGAAATTTAGGTATGTGGTGGTCAAAAAAGTTCCAAAGACTTAGTCTAGCACTTAAAAATTCTCAAATTTCGTGGCCCATCCTTTCTACACTTCTTCTTGTGTCAAATTTCAGAATCCGGGCCCTAACTTCATTCTAAACTTCACTTGCCCAAACTTTTACACTTAGAACTTTTGCCGGAGAGCTTTTACACATTTTTTTTTTCTTTTGCTCTCGATTTTTTTTCTTTTGTATTTTCGGCAATCAACTTTTTTTTTAAAACTTTTGGACAAGTCTTCCCTTCTTTTGTATTCTTTCATCACTTTTTTCGCCACTTCTTTGTGCTAGCTTTGAAATCTCTTCACCAAGTCTTTGAACAAGGGTTGGAAACTCTACACTAGGCTAAGTGTTTAGATATGTATGTGGTAAATGAAAGAAAAGGCTTAACGTAGGCACAAAGGGGTAATCTAAGGGTGTCGCAACTCGTGCGCACAAAAGGACACATGGTTTTTTGGGTTAAGTGGTGGTAACCTAATTTGCCTTTAATCATACCCAAAATCAGAGCATATATCAACTTAAAAGCTTTGTAAATCTACATGAGTAAGTTCTAGTAATCTCTAGTTCATTAAAGTCTATGGCAAGCAATTAGATGAGACATGTTTTTTTTATTATTATTTTGAAAACCAAATGCACGAAATTCACTCTCAAATGAAGTAATGTAGGCTCAAAAACTCACTTTTAGGTTTGTATGATTTAAAACTTATTCTAACATGCGAAATCTATACCATGTTTAAGCATACCATATCCACTACATGTTATGACAATCAAAATATCTCACTTATCACAAGAAAACAGTTTAGTGCTTATTCAACGCCATATGTATTCTTTTTTGGTCCATTTTCATCATAGACTAACTAAGGGCATCCTAAAAATGAAAAAGACTCTTTAAAAACACTTAGTTAAACAAAAAGACACCAACTAAACTTTTTTAGGGCATCATCCGCCGGAAAGTTCCATTGTCCGCCTGGTTTTGAAATTTTGTGACTCAAATAAAGTTGTAAACCCCTCCCCCACACTTAAACTCTACATTGTCCTCAATGTATTTAAGGAAACATAGAACTAAGTATGAAGAGAAGGACCCACGAAAATTTTAGCTAAGGAAAGTAAATAAATAATGAAATTAAAAAGAGAAGGGAGAAGAGAACAAATCCTTGACGATTCCTCCATTGGGTTGCCTCCCAACACAAGCGCTTGTTTTTTAACGTCTTACAGCCTAGACTAGTTCTTCATTCATTTGATGTGGCCGGTTCAAATAGAGATTCTTCCTCCACGATTTCCTCTTTGAAGGCCGAGTGATAAGGCTTTAAACGGTGACCATTGACTTTGAATTCGTTCCCGGTTGTTGGACTCCTGATGTTTATAGCTCCATGGGGAAAAATTTCGGTGACAATGAAAGGTCCAATCCACCTAGAGCGTAGCTTTCCTGGAAAAATTCTAAGGCGAGAGTTAAAGAGCAATACTTGTTGGCCGATTAGGAATTCCTTTTTCCGGATCCTCTTGTCGTGAAACACCTTCGTTTTCTCCTTATAGATCCAAGCATTATCGAAAGCATCATTCCGTATCTCCTCAAGTTCACAAAGTTGTAGCTTTCGATGCAAACCAGCCTCGTCGCGATCTAAATTGAATTTCTTGACAGCCCACCATGCCTTATGTTCTAATTCAACCGGAAGATGACATGCCTTCCCATAAACTAATCGATAATGTGACATACCAATGGGAGTCTTGTAGGCAGTCCTATAAGCCCATAATGCATCGTCCAAACATTGGCTCCAATCTCTTCGGTTTGGTTTAACAGTTCTCTCCAAAATCTTCTTTATCTCCCTGTTGGAGATTTCAGCCATGCCGTTGGTTTGAGGATGATAAGGTGTCGAAACCTTATGTGTAACACCATACTTCTTCATCAACGCCTCCACCGTCTTGTTGCAAAAGTGACTTCCCCCATCGCTAATTAGAATGCAAGGCATTCCATGTCGTGTAAAAATTTTAGCCTTAAGGAAATCTGCAACAGCTCGCGAATCATTAGTACGGGTGGCTTTTGCTTCCACCCATTTTGACACATAATCAACAGCGAGTAAGATATAAGTATAACTGTTAGATGGAGGAAAATGCCCCATAAAATCAATGCCCCAAACATCAAAAATTTCGACATTAAGAATGTAGTTTTGCGGCATTTCATCTCGAGGACCTATATTACCGGATCTTTGGCACCTGTCACACTTGGCACAAAATTCATGAGAGTCACGAAATATATTAGGCCAAAAGAATCCACAATCTAACACTTTCAATGCCGTCTTCCTAGAACCAAAATGACCTCCACATGCATCGTTATGACAAAACTTAAGAATAGACTCAAATTCGCAATCTGGGACACACCTCCTAATTACTAAGTCAAAGCATTGTTTCCATAAGTACGGTTCATCCCAAATGAAATGTTTAGCATTTAGTCTAAGTTTATGGCGTTGGACACTATGCATGTGAGGTGGAAACTTATCGGTAACAAAATAATTTACGATATCCGCATACCACGGAGTGTCCGAAGTACTTACCTGAAGTCCGAAGAGTTGTTCATTCGGAAATGTTTCCTCTATTTCCACCTTCTCCTTGTCATGTATAATTCGAGATATGTGGTCTGCCACCACGTTTTCTACTCCCTTCTTATCTTTCACTTCTATGTCGAATTCTTGGAGTAGAAGTATCCAACGAATCAGTCGTGGCTTGGCATCCTTTTTCGCCATGAGATACTTCAATGCAGCGTGGTCCGTGTAGACAATCACCTTGCTTTGCAACAAGTATGATCGAAACTTGTCAAGTGCAAACACCACAGCGAGCATCTCCTTCTCGGTTGTTGTATAGTTGCTTTGAGCATCGTCCAATGTTCGAGAAGCATAGTAAATGGCGTAGGGCTTTTTATCCTTCCTTTGCCCTAAAACAGCTCCGACGGCGTAGTCGGAGGCATCACACATAAGTTCAAATTGTTGAGACCAATCCGGTGCACAAAGGATAGGAGCACTCGTGAGAAGCTCCTTCAACTTGTCAAATGCAGCTCGGCATTCATCATCAAACACAAAGGGAGTTTCTTTTTGTAGAAGCTTGCACAAGGGACGAGAAATTTGGGAGAAGTCCTTGATAAATCTCCTGTAAAAACCTGCATGGCCAAGAAAAGAACGTATCTTTCTAACCGAAGTCGGAGAGGGTAAGTACCGCACAAGATCTACCTTCGCTTTATCAACTTCTATTCCCCTTTTCGAAACTATGTGACCCAAAACTATCCCTTGAGTAACCATAAAATGACATTTCTCCCAATTAAGCACTAGGTTCGTTTCAACGCATCTTTGGAGAATTAGTTCTAAGTTATCTAAACATGCATCAAAAATTTTCCCAAAGACACTAAAATCATCCATGAAAACTTCTATTATCTTCTCTATGTAGTCGGAAAAAATTGAAAGCATGCAACGTTGAAAAGTACCTGGTGCATTGCAAAGTCCAAATGGCATCCGTCGATACGCAAACGTTCCAAAGGGGCAAGTGAACATTGTCGTCTCTTGATCTTCCTCGACGATGCTGATTTGGTTGTAACCAGAATATCCATCTAGGAAGCAATAATAATCATGTCCCGCCAACCTCTCAAGCATTTGATCAATGAATGGCAAGGGGAAGTGGCCCTTGCGAGTGGTGGCATTGAGCTTCCTATAGTCGATACAAACTCTATGGCCAGTTACAGTTCTTTGTGGCACCAATTCGTTTTCCGCATTCTTCACCACAGTGATTCCGGACTTCTTAGGAACAACTTGCAAGGGTGAGACCCATCGGCTGTCCGAAATCGGATATATGACGCCACAATCCAAGAGCTTGATTACTTCTGTCTTCACGACTTCCATCTTCGGTGGATGGAGTCTTCTTTGAGCTTCTCTCGAAGGTTTAGCCCCCATCTTCGAGTAGAATTCGATGCACGCAAGTGGCCGGATTGATGCCTTTGATGTCGGCAAGGGTCCATCCAATTGCTATTTAATGACGTTTAAGCATGTTGATGAGTTTGCCCTCTTGTTCTTCCTCCAATGATGAAATCATAACCGGCAAAGTGTCATTCTCTCCCAAGTAAGAATATTTCAAATGAGCCGGTAACACTTTGAGTTCTAACTCCGGTGCCTTAATCACGGATGGGACAAGCTTGTTTTCTCCATAGGCCAACGGAATAGGAGGTGGCCTATTTACAATCCGTGGAGCCTCATTGAGTGCCATAGCCATCTCAAGGATCCTAGGCTCCAAAATCTCGATAAGTGCATCAAAAAGGGCTTCATTCCTAAGTCGAGTCAGCCCCGCCCCTTCTTGTATGGCAATGTCTAGCACATCATCTCCAATGGTATCTAAGTATTGTTGAGCTGCCTCTTCCACCATATCCATCGAAAATATGGCATTTACACTTGCCGTGGGAACCTTCATGGCATCTAATATGTTGAATTCGATCTTTTCTCCATCAATCTCCATGGAAAACGTTCCCTCAAACACATCTATCTTCGTTCTTGCAGTCCTCATGAAAGGTCGTCCAAGAAGCAATGGCGTGGTGTTCAAAGGACTCTCCTCCATGTCAACAATGTAAAAATCCGTTGGGAAAATCAGGTTGTTGACTTGCACAAGAACATCTTCAACGTATCCCCTAGGATACTTATGCGAACGGTCGGCTAGTTGAATGATGACGTTGTCTTGTTTGAGCTCGCCTAAATCCATGGATGCATATAAGTAATAAGGCATTACGTTAATGGATGCACCAAGGTCTAGCATAATATCTTCGAATTTGTTGTCACCAATCACGCAAGGAACAGAAAAGCTCCCCGGATCCTTCAATTTGTGGGGTAACCGACGCTGTAAAACCGCTGAAACGGTTGCAACCTCCTTCGCTCTCGTTTGCCTCCTCTGGGTGCATAACTCTTTGAGAAATTTTGCATAGATAGGCACTTGCTTTATGCACTCGATCAAGGGCAGATTTACTTGCACCTTCCGAAAGATGTCCAAGATGTCTTCGTATTGATCATCTTTCTTAGATTTCGTCAACCTATGTGGGAATGGTGCACGAGCAAACGAAGCATTAGTATTAACCAAACTTGAAGGGATAGAGTTAATACCTTTGTTTGGGGCAGATTGTGATGATGAGGGTTGTGCCTTAGTGGCGTGAGGAGCCACATTCTTCTTCTTCTCGGCATCTGCAGTAGCCGGATCTTCTTCTAAGTCCTCCTCCTCAAAAATGGTGTGAGGAGGTGTCGTGCTTGTCTTTGGCAAAGGAGATGCCAAAGTACTTCCACTCCTAGTAACAATTGCACTCACATTCCGATTTGGCGGTTGTGATTGAGGTGGGAGGTGTCCGGAATCTCTAAATTGGCCCATGAAGTCCACGAGTTGGCCCATTTGCTTTTTGATTTCGGTGATGTCTCGGCCATGTATATCCAACGTCTCCTTTTGCTTTGCTTGTCCCTCCAAGAGAACTTGTGTTGAAGCAGCGGACAATTGAGTGAACATCTTGACATAGTCCGGATTTGTAAATTGTTGGACCGGAGGAGATTGCTGCATAGGTTGCATCGTTGGAATGGGAGCTTGATGCATTGGCTGCCTTGGTTGGAAGGGAGCACGTTGGTAGCCTTGTTGATGTGCCGGAGGGTTTAAACATCCCTCATTGCTACTCCACTTAAAACCCGGATGATCTCGGTTGCCAAAATTGTTGTTGTTATAGTTGTTGTAACGTTGGCCTCCTTGATATCCTCCAATTGCATTAACTTGCTCTGCCTCGGTGTTTTGTTCCTTTATATTTGGACATTCATCATTGTAGTGCCCTTGCATATGGCAAACGCCACAAACAGGTCCGAGGCTTGCCTTGGCTCTTTTGGTCTCTAGTTCAAGCACTTGTTCTAGCATAGATGCTAGTTTGTCAAACTTCTCGTCCTTAACTTGCATTGAGCTAGCTTCATTTATTTGTTTTCGTTGAGCCATCCCATATTGAGCATCATTATTGGCTCGGTTTTCCAACAAAGTTCGAGCTTCTATCTCATCTAAATCCATGAATGCCCCGGTTGCAGCGGCATCAAGAAGCTCTCTATCAATCGGTTTTAAACCATCATAGAAGTAGTTCATGAGGTTTGTCTCGGAAAAACCATGGGAAGGGCAGGTGGCACATAGAACTTTGAAACGGTCATAGTATTGTCCAAAGGATTCATCCGGTGTTTTGCGTTATTCCCGTGATCTTCTTCCTCAAAACAGTGTTAGTATAAAAAGAATATACAAGTAATGCAAGACACTAACCAAAAACGTTGAAAATTAAAAGAAAGCAATAAAAACACACAAAATCACACCAAAACAAATCACACGAAGAAAAACAAACCAAAAACAAACGAAAGCTGTAAAACACTAAGTTAAGACACTTCAAGAATTGTAAACGTGAATGCAAGGCTTTAGACTCCCTAAAATGAATGTAAAGTTGATAGAATAAGTTAAGACTCAATTTACACGTTTTCTCCAAAATTAAGCATATATACAATGCAAAGACTTAGAAACATATATATACAAGTAGAGTAATGCAAGCATACCACGTTTCATTCAAATTCATGCTCAAAACACTTAAATCGTCATTCAAATGCATCAAACAAGAGTCTAAGTGAAAAATGACGTGAATGCATAAGAGAAAAAAAAAACGTTAGAATCTACAGAAAACACACAAAGTTACGTGCTAAATACATGATGCAAACGTGAACTTTCTTTTGGCCTCATGCCCCTAACTTCACTTAGGTTAGGGTGTGTGGTGATGAAATCCACACATCACAAAGCCGCCAGAAGGTTAATGCAATCTACAAATGCAAGTGGTTAATCCTTTACAAGTTTATGAGTATAAAAGTATAAGTATACACAAAACACACGAAATATGTATAGTAATATGCACAAGTATTTTGTTCATTGGGTTTTTCGTCTCTCTTCAAAAGAAATGTACAGATTTGATCTTTCGGTCGTTCATTGGACATGCGACCCGCGCGATAAAGTATAAACTCTCAATTAATCGGCCTAGGTTCAATCGAAAAACATGGCCAGTTAGGGATAGAGATAACGCGAGAGGTATGACTAATTTCGACAATGCACCCCGAGGCTTACCGATCATGGAAAGTAGATTTAGTTCTTATCTTCTTTGGGCAACTTTTAATGAGCTTGGCCAGTTAGCAAGAGAGACCACGAGAGGTAGGACCGATTTGAGATCTCGGATCCAGAACCCATCATAGAAACCGTCACCTTCTAGACACCAAGTCACAAAAGATTTCTTACTCAAAGATAAGTGTTCATCCATTCACCGGATCATTGGTATATACTCCATTGATGCGAGTCTTTCTTAGATCCAAACCTGTCACCATTCATAACCCGGTTTAGACACCATGTCCGACATTCAGCCAATCTTTCGAGAATTTACATTCCCTCAAGTCCTTCGCAAACTCCGCCCTCAACCTCATGTCCATAACTTCACTTAGGTTATGGTGTGTGGTGATGAAATCCACACATCATGAGGGGTTAAGGAGATAAGCACGGAAAAGAGGCGCCATCTATTCCAATGAGTGCGACCTAATGAACCAAACCAATTCACTCTTTCAATTTGAGACACCTTTAACGTCATAATTATCTACATGGCTGCAAAAACAGATTTGTTAGTATGAACAAGTATAGGTTACGAATAGAATTATAAAATAATAAATAAAAAATTTCGAAGTTATTTACATGCTTTTGTAATATTCACACAATTTCACACATATACAAACGAAATCACACACTTACTTTACAATCCCCGGCAACGGCGCCAAAATTGACTCGCATCTTTTCAAGCATTTAATTAAACACTCAATTGAACACAAACACAATTAAAACCCTTTTTTGTTGATGTAGCATTGGTAAATAGGGTATCGTTCTTAACCGGGGATTGAGGGTGCATGCATGACTACGCTATGGTTAAAGGGGGGTTTATAAGTTGGTTGTTTATAATCTACGAAAATAAAGACAGAAAATGGTTAGTAAATACATAGAGAAATCCTAGGTTCTATCATGCTTCACTCATAGACAAGTAGAAAACAAACAAGAACAAAGAACCCTGAACGCATACTAGGCCGAAAATAAAAGCTATCCTACATATGTACATGATCAACTCGTCATACTTACCTCATTCCTTTATAACCTAATCATATTATATGCAACCTAAGTTTTATCTAGGCCTTTACTACGTGGTTCGCATGCATCTTTCATAATTAAGTGATTAAACCAAGATTGCTCGCATTTAGACACATCATTAAGCTAAACCAAGATTGCTCGCATTTAGATTAGCACAAAGAAAGAACTTAGACTCGAAATAGATGACATAAAATAGAATTAGAATTATATTACAAAACTGAAATTCATTACAAGGAGAAAGTAGAGGGATCGAAATACACTCTTTGTGTCGTGATTGCAGTCGCAAAGCATGTACAAGATCCTTCTATGGATGGCTAGATGAACCCTCGGATTGCCTAAGGTTGCTCTAGGTGGAGGCCGAGTGTTTATGGTGTGAAGGGTGGCGTTCCTTGAAGAAATCTCGAGTATTTGTGGAGAGGAAGTGTTTAAGGCAGAGACTTGGCTTGTATGATGAGTTCTTTTCAGAATGAGGACTAGCTCTTGTATTTATAGGTGAAGAATTCCAACTTTCCTCTCCAAACTAGGTTTTCCTAGTGTACCCGGGTAGAATTGACAGCTTGTGACAGCCTGTCTTGAAACGTCTTTTCCGGGAGTTCTAGAGCTTAGAAAATTATGATTTTGGATTCGTTGGAAAGATCAGCTCGAGAACTTGAAGAAGACATATATGATCACTATATTTGGAGTTGAATGCTAGATTCTGTGATACGTTGAAGATTGATGAGCTGGCAGGCATATCTTCCTCTTCCTACTAGGAGTAGGGAAATCTTGATCTTTCCATATCTTGTATTTCTTGAGCTCCAAGTCATTTTGGCCGAACCTACCATATATTGTAGGATATTTTGATCTTCAAATAAGGCACTTTTGAGATATACTTAATACTTTTGATCCTCCATCTATTTTGTAATATCTCCTTTCTTGATTTTGCCCAAAATGCTTGCTGATTTTCGATCCACCATTTGAAATGTCTTCATTTTGCCTTGCGTCTTTTTAGTAACTTGAGAAGACCATTTCGGATCCATATTTTGCTACGTCATTCCTAGTTGATTTAGGACACTTCTCCACTTAGCTCATTTTATGCTCCAAATCACCTCCTTTATTGTACTCCTTTATTCAAAACCTAAAAACAACAAAGTAAGTAAGAAATGATAGTACTAAGGTCAAAACAAAGCTAAATGTAAAGAGAAAGACATTAAGAATCAAGCATAAAATGCGTAGATCAAATTCCCCCACATATTATTCCCCACATATATTTGTATCAAATACATGTTGATGAAATTCTTCGTGCAATAAAACACATTTCCCCACATATAAAATCCCGATCTCTCCCTATAGTTTGTTTTTGAGTATTTTTTGAGAGAACTGAGATTTGAGAGATATTAAATGCACCAAAATGGTTCCCCAAATATATTTGGGTCAAATGCACATTGATGAAAATCTTCGTGAACCAAATCTCGTTTTGGTCCAAAAAATCTCTCAATATCTTATCGATCTTTCTCTTTAGACTGTGTTTACTCTTTTGTGAGAGTATTGAGATTTGAAGGATATTAAATGTACAAAATAGTTCCCCACATTTATTTGCATCAAATGCATGTTAATGAAAATCTTTGTGAAACAAATCTCCCTTCTGTCCAAGAAATCTGTTAATATCATCCTGATCTCTCTCTTTAGATGGTTTCGAGTCTTTTGCGAGCGTATTAAGACTTAAGTGCTATTGAATGCTCCAAAATAGTTCCCTACATATAGTTGGATCAAATGCATGTTGATGAAAATCTTTGTGAAGCAAATCTCGTTTTGGCCCAAGAAATTTCTCAATATCATCCCGATCTCTCTCTCTAGACTGTTTTATGTCTTTTGTGAGAGTATTGAGATTTGGGGGTTATTGAATGCTCCAAAATGATTACCCACATATATTTGTATCAAATACATGTTGATGAAACTCTTTGTGCAATAAAACACGTTTCTGTCGTAAAAATCTCACAATATCATCCCGATCTCTCCCTATAGTTTGTTTTTGAGTTTTTTTCTTAGAGAACTGAGATTTGAGGGATATTAAATGCACCAAATTGGTTCCCCAAATATATTTGGATCAAATGCACATTGATGAAAATCTTCGTGAACCAAATCTCGTTTTGGTCCAAAAAATCTCTCAATATCTTCCCGATCTCTCTCTTTAGACTGTTTTGAGTCTTGTGTGAGAGTATTGAAATTTGAGGGCTATTGAATGCTCCAAAATGATTCCCCACATATATTTATATCAAATACATGTTGATGAAACTCTTTGTGCAGCAAAACACGTTCAGGTCCAAGAAATGTCTCAATATTATCCCGATCACACCCTATAGTCTGTTTTGAGTCTATTGTGAGAGTATTTAGATTTGCGGGCAATTAAATGCACCAAAATAGTTTCCGACATATATTTGGATCAAATGCTTGTTAATGAAACTCTTTGTTAAGTAAAACTTGTTTCTGTCCACGAAATCTCACAATATCATCATGATCTACTTTTTTGACTGTTTTGACTCTTTTGTGAGAGTATATAGATTTGAGGGATAATAAATTCACCAAAATGGTTCCCTACGTATTTTTGGATCAAATACCTGTTGATGAAACTGTATGTTAAGAAAAACTCGTTTTGGTCCTGCCATGAAATGTCACAATATGATCCCGATCTATTTTTTGGACTGTTTTGTCTCTTTTGTGAAAGTATTGAGATTTGAGGGATATTAAATGCACCACAATGGTTGCCTACATATATTTCCATCAAATACATGTTTTGTCTCGTTTTGGTCCAAGAAATCGCTCAATATCATCGTGATCTCTCTCTCTTTAGACTTTTTAAAGTCTTTTATGACAATATAGAGATTTGAAGGCTATTAAATGCTCCTAAATGGTTCCCCACATTTTTTGGATCAAATACACGTTAATGAAACTCTTTGTGAAACAAAACTCATTTCGGTCCATGAAATCTCACAATATCATCCCGATCTCTCTCTTTAGATTGTTTTGAGTCTTTTGTGAGAGTATTTAGATTTACGGGCAATTAAATGCACCAAAATGGTTCCCCACTTATATTTGGATCAAATACATATTGTTGAAACTCTTTGTGAAGCAAAACTCATTTCGGTCCACGAAATCTCACAATATCATCCTGATCTCTCTCTTTAGACTGTTTTGAGTCTTTTGTGAGAGTATTGAGATTTGCGTGCTATTAAATGCTCCAAAATTATTCTCCACATATATTTGTATCAAATATATGTGGACAAAACTCTTAGTGCAGAAAAACAAGTTTTGGTCGAAGAAATCTCTCAATATCATCCCGATCTCTCCCTATAGTCTGTTTTGAGTCTTGTCTGAGAGAATTGAGATTTAATGGATATTAAATGATCTAAAATGGTTCCCCAAATATATGTGGATCAAATACACATTAATTGATGAAAATCTTTGTGAAGCAAATCTCGTTTCTGTCCACGAAATATCACAATATCATCCCGATTTAACTTTTGGATTGTTTTGACTCTTTTGTGAGAGTCTTGAGATTTGAGGGATATTAAATTCTCCAGAATGGTTCCTTACATATATTTTGATCAAATACATGTTTATGAAACTCTTTGTGCAGAAAAACTAGTTTCGGTCAAAGAAATCTCTCAATATCATCTTGATCTCTCTCTTTAGACTTTTTTTACTCTTTTGTTAGAGCATTGAGATTTGAGGGATATTAAATGCACAAAATAGTTCCCAGATTTATTTGCATCAAATGCACGTTGTTGAAATTCTTTGTGAACCAAAACTCATATCGGTCCACGAAATCTCACTATATCATCCCGATCTCTCTCTTTAGACTGTTGTGAGTCTTTTGTGAGAGTACTGAGATTTGCGCGCTATTCAATGCTCCAAAATTATTCCCCACATATATTTGTATCAAATATATGTTGACAAATATATCTTTGTGCAGCAAAACAAGTTTCGGTCAAAGAAATCTCTGAATATCATCCTGATCTCTCTCTCTATAGTCTATTTTGAGTCTTGTCTGAGAGAATTGAGATTTAATGGATATTAAATGCTCTAAAATGGTTCCCCAAATATATGTGGATCAAATACACATTGATGAAAATCTTTGTGAAGCAAATCTCGTTTCTGTCCACGAAATATCACAATATAATCCTGATTTATCTTTTGGACTGTTTTGACTCTTTTGTGAGAGTATTGAGATTTAAGGGATGTTAAATTCTCAACAATGGTTCCTTACATATATTTTGATCAAATACATGTTTATGAAACTCTTTGTGCAGAAAAACTCATTTTGGTCAAAGAAATCTCTCAATATCTAATATACGTATTTCACTAAGTACTAAATAAACACTTAACACTCAACAAAAACGCATAAGCAATTAAAACCCTTTTTTGTAGATGTAGCATTGATAAGTAGGGTATCGTTCTTAACCGGGGATTGAGGGTGCATGCATGACTACGCTATGGTTAATGGGGGGATTTTAAGAGGTTGGTATCTAATTCCGACGAAATTAAAGACAGAAAATGGTTAGTAAATGCATAGATAAATCCTAGGTTCTAACACGCTTCACACATAGATAAGTAGAAAACAAGCAAGAACAAAGAACCCTAAACATGTTTACTAGACCGAAAATAAACCTAAGTTATATATTTACAAGTGACCGTGTGACGACCCGAACCAGAATCAGATGTGTGTTTGGCACGATTCTCGAGATTTGATTATAGTCGCAGTTTTACGATATTGTGTGGTTTGTCGATTCGATTCGCGACTATGTTTTCAGTCGAGAATTTGAGTTGGATGTCTGCACGGAAATTATAGAGTACGTGATTTCGAGCTCGAGGGCGGTTCCGGAAGATTTTTCCGATAACCGAGGAATATTTTATGATTATTTGAAGTTTCGGGTTTCGACGAGTTTATCCGATTGTTTCGAGCTTATCCGAATCACTTCGTATATTCGTTTTGGACCGTTGATTGACCCGAGACACGAGTATAAATATAGAAAAGTCGAAAAATAGTCGAGAAATAGTCGAGAATTTCATTTTGGGCGTTGACCAGCTCTGACTTTCCAAAATTGGAAAGGTTGACCCGTTGACCCGATAAGGGAAGTTTCCCGTTTTGGCTTTCACTTCCGGCGACCGGATTCCGGCCACCATCGGCCACGGGACAGGTATAGATCGCTTCCCCTTGTAATTTCGAGCGTGATGGTGTTTGGTTTGGGGAGAATTGATGTCGTTTTGGGGAGGAACCATTAGAGGCCGAGTTGCTCATTTCGCCGGTGACGGGGAGCTTGGTTCCGGTGAGAATTGGTGGGGGAGATTAGGGGGATTCGGCTCCCCTCGTCTCTCTGAGTCTAGTGGTGTGATTAATTGTGGTTAGGGAGGAGTTTTTGATGCAACCCGAATAGGGTTTTGGTTTGGGATTTTCGATTGGATTTTGAGAAATTGGAGTGGTTTTCTTTGTGAATTGGGCTATGTGGTAGTTGACAAAGTGGTTCGAAATGAGGAGGGCATGAAATCTGTAATTTTTGGCCGCGAAACTCCACCGTTGACGGCGCGCCGGCGGCGGCGGCGGCGGTCAACGGCGGTCAACGGCCGGAAAGTTGACTTTTTCAGATTTCGATTATTTTAGTGTCGTTTTTCTCGTAATCGAGAATTTCATTTTGGGCGTTGACTAGCTTTGACTTTCCAAAATTGGAAAGGTTGACCCGTTGACCCGATAAGGGAAGTTTCCCGTTTTGGCTTTCACTTCCGGCGACCGGATTCCGGCCACCATCGGCCACGGGACAGGTATAGATCGCTTCCCCTTGTAATTTCGAGTGTGATGGTGTTTGGTTTGGGGAGAATTGATGTCGTTTTGGGGAGGAACCATTAGAGGCCGAGTTGCTCATTTCGCCGGTGACGGGGAGCTTGGTTCCGGTGACAATTGGTGGGGGAGATTAGGGGGATTCGACTCCCCTCGTCTCTCTGAGTCTAGTGGTGTGATTAATTGTGGTTAAGGAGGAGTTTTTGATGCAACCCGTATAGGGTTTTGGTTTGGGATTTTCGATTGGATTTTGAGAAATTGGAGTGGTTTCTTTGTGAATTGGGCTATGTGGTAGTTGACAAAGTGGTTCGAAATGAGGAGGGCATGAAATCTGGAAATTTTGGCCGCGAAACTCCAACGTTGACGGCGCGCCGCTGGCCGCGGCGGCGGTCAACGGCCAGAAAGTTGACTTTTTCAGATTTCGATTATTTTAGTGTCGTTTTTCTCGTAATCGCGCCCTGATCGTCGTCCAGAGGTTTTTGGGTCGATTTGATTAGCCGATTTTCAGTCGAGGTTTTGAGTAGGGATTTCGGGATTTCCGTAGTTCGTTTTGTACTGCATTTCACATTTCCGGGAACGGTTGGTTTCCGTGCATCAGTACAATGTTGTGGATTACGTTATTGATCAGTTGTGTTTTATGAATATATTCAGGAGATCGAGATCGAGATCGGGACCGAGATCGTGCTTCTGGCGAGGGATCTTCCGCCGGTCCTCGAGATTAGAGCGTGTGTGCTTTTTGCTCACCTGTGAGTGGACAATTTCTTTTCACGGAAATCTTGCGAGTCTTTTATTTGATTTATGAACTTGAGCATGCGTATGAGATTTCGGATTACATGAGCATGTGTTTTACGATTATACGATTATACTTATACGGATATACGTATACGAATATGCATACACTTATATATTTTTTCATGCATTTGCATCGAGATATTTGTGATTTAGTTTTCACAGAGTACAGTCTTGGTTACGTTGTTGTATCGATACACTTTGCCTCTCGGTTGATCCCCGATGGTAGGCCATCCAGGAGGGGCGTCGTTATCCCTACCTGACCGGTGAGGGGCGTTTCCCCGGAACCGAGGCCATTTCTGGCTTAGAGTCACGGGGACTAAGGACCTCGTGATTCGGACTGTACTAGCACGGTGTGTGTCCATGAGTGACCCCGTGGGATTTACTTGCATGCTCTGTACGCTGGAGGACTATGGTTTTACCTCGTGTACTTATTGTTTTTATTTACCTGGACTCGCATATGTTATTTTAAATATATATTAACTGGTGAAAGACATTTATTTTCGTCCACTCACTCTAATGTGTTTATTGTCTTTCCCCTGGGCTCTTCGGTTTCCGTGCCCAGTTGCAGTTCAGGTTTTGGTGTTTTCACGTCGCGGTTTGGAGGCTAGTGATCAGAGCTATCTGTGTTTTTCCAGTAGGTTCTTGTTTCGCCTACTGATGTATATATTGTATATGTTTTACTTTAGAGGTCGCTCTGATACATTCTGATACTTGTTTATATGGATTTTCTCGGATATACATATATACCTAGTACAGTTTGATTACTGTTGTTGATTATATTGATGTTGAGAAATCCGGATGGGATTGGTGCCCACGGTTTGGCTTTTGTGGCATAGGATGAAGTGTTATTTTCAGGGTGCAGGTTTAAGCAATTCTACGTTAGTAACGAAACTCTGCCGAAATTTTGAAAATTTTTTTTGTTGGTTCGTATTTTCGAAAGGGTTTGATTCTGGTTTAGGTAACTGAATCGGGATCGGGTCCTTTCAGACCGACCCATCTTATTCACCAACGTCTTACACTTAAGTCATATTATATGCTCCCTATTAATTATCTAAGTCTTTAGCCAATTACATGTATGATCATTTATTGTGCTTCGAGAATTTTCCCTATGACACGCCCCTATCAACTTGACAAGGAATTTGTCTTAGCCTAAATTGATGCATTAAGACTAACATGTTCGACTAAATCCTAAGACTCGAAACAAGTTACACATAATATTTCAAAACTGTAAACAAAGCACTGTTATTCAAAACCAAAATACAAACGTTTACAAGGATAAGTAGAAAGATTAGAGTTACACTTTAAGGTCGGGAATTTGCCCTACGCCTTTAATGCAGCCGTCCTTCAATGCAGATGGTGAATATCTAAGGAAATTTGCCCTATAGTCTACTCGGTGGAGGTAGGAAGCTTTTTGGTGGTGGAGTATGGTAGATCCTTGACAACCTTCGAACTTTGGGAGAGGAGAATAGTGTTTGTAGAGCTATTGGCTTTTAAGATGAGTGATGCTTGAGAATGAGGCCTAGCTCTTGTATTTATAGGTGAAGAATTCCAACTTTCCTCTCCAAACTAGTTTTTCCTAGTGTACCCGGATAGAATTGACAGCCTGTGATAGCCTGTCTTGAAACGTCTTTTTCGGGAGATTTAGAGCTCAAAAAATTGTGATTTTGGATTCGTTGGAAAGATCAGCTCGAGGGCTTGAAGAAGACATATATGATCACTATATTTGGAGTTGAATTGCCGATTCTGTGATCCGTTGAAGATTGATGATCTACGCATTTTATGCTTGATTCTTAACGTCTTTCTCTTTACATTTAGCTTTGTTTTGACCTTAGTACTATCATTTCTTACTTAATTTATGCTTTTAGGTAGAAATAAAGGAGAAAATAATAAAGGAGGCGATTTGGAGCTAAAAGCGTGCTAAGGAGGAAGTTCCTAATTTCGGAGAAGAAATGGTCCGAGGAATGGTCTTCAAATGGTTACTAAAATGCATTCCCATATGGTGTCAAGAATTGGAAACCAAATGCCAAATGAAATGGATACCAATATGGTGCACAAAAAGATGAAGACATTTCTCCAGCGCGACCCAGGAGAGAGCAAATATGGCGGAATATATGGAGCATATAATGGACGAATTTTGGGAGATATTATATGAATTTTCAGACCTGATTTGAGGGCCAAAATATGTGCAAGAATATGATAGATTCGGCCAAGAATTATTAGGGAATAAGGAAGGCAAGATTTGAAGATATGAAGATTTCCTTTTCCTTGAAGAAGAAGAAAACAGGGCAGCCAGATCACTTAACTTCTAAAATCCGTAGTAAATCCAATTCAATTCCAAATATGGCGTTCCTTATATGGATTTTATAGCCCTTTGAATAAGCTTTCTAATGAAACAAGAATCAGAATTTTCCAAGATCTGAAACTCCGGGAAAACGCGTTTGAAGACACTGTCAAATTTACCCGGGTACATAAGGAAAGTCTTATTTTGGTAGGAAAAATCCTAATCTTCTTCTATAAATTGGGGAGCTCGACTCATTCATGACCATCACTCATTCTAGACTCTCAAAGCTCTGCCTAAACACTATCTCCTCTCCACGAAGCCAAGGAATTCTCCAAGGAAGCAATCTACACCACTGTCCGCCACCACAACAACCTCCATTGACATATAGGGCGATCCCGAGTGTCTCCTCCACCAAAGAAGAGTCATTTACACCTTAGCTCCATAGGGCGATCCCGAAGACTAGAAAGTGTAACATGAATCCTCTTTACTTTGTAGCTTCTCCTTGTATGAACTATTGGTTTAGTGAAGTAGTTTATAGTATTTCGGTTTTTCTTTACTTGAAACGTTTCCCTCTATTTTTCATGTGTTCTAGTTTCTTAGTTTTTATTATACATGTTCATCTATGCTTAATGCTTTGGCTTAGATATAGGGAGATCCCGAGTCTAAATCAATGGTATGTGTATAGGGCGATCCCGAGCACGACAAAATATGAACATGTGTTTTGTAAAATTGAGAAGTTAGGATTTCAATTAACATTGTTTAATTTGCAGGTTAGGAATGAGCAAGGGTAAGCTAGATGAGTCGATCACATGTAAATAATAGGTTAGTGTTTATTTTCGGTCTAGTAAGCATGTTTAGGGTTCTTTGTTCTTGATTGTTTTCTACTTGTCTATGAGTGAAGCATGTTAGAACCTAGGATTTCTCTATGTGTTTACTAACCATTTTATATCTTTAATTTCGTAGGACTTAGAAAACACCCTTTTAAATCCCCCCTTAACCATAGCGTAAATATGCATGCACCCTCAATCCCCGGTTAAGAACGATACCCTATTTACCAATGCTACATCAACAAAGAAGGGTTTTAATTGTTTTCGTGTTTGATTGAGTGTTTAATTAAGTACTTGGAAAGATGTGAATCAATTGATGAGCTGGCAGGCATATCTTCCTCTTCCTACTAGGAGTAGGGAAATCTTGATCTTTCCATATCTTGTATTTCTTGAGCTCCAAGTCATTTTGGCCGAACCTATCATATATTGTAGGATATTTTGATCTTCAAATAAGGCACTTTTGAGATATACTTGATACCTTTGATCCTCCATCTATTCGGTAATATCTCATTGCTTGATTTTGCCCAAAATGCTTGCTGATTTTCGATCCACCATTTGAAATGTCTTCATTTTTCCTTGCGTCATTTTAGTAACTTGAGAAGACTATTTCGGATCCATATTTTGCTACGTCATTCCTAGTTGATTTAGGAAACTTCTCCACTTAGCTCATTTTATGCTCCAAATCACCTCCTTTATTGTACTCCTTTATTCAAAACCTAAAAACAACACAGTAAGTAAGAAATGATAATACTAAGGTCAAAACAAAGTAAAATGTAGAGAGAAATGCGTTAAGAATCTAGCATAAAATGCGTTGATTAAATTCCCCCACACTTGGACTTTGCTAGTCCCTAGGAAAAACTAATTAAAAGAAAGACTAGAAATAAGAAAACATACAAAACCAACGTTGGAGCTAGTCTCCATGCGTTGGAAAATTCTAAGGACTTGAAAAGTTTGAAAACTAAAAACACGACTAGGCCCTTAGCTAAATTTATCTCAGAAATTTCTTTAAGTATATGGCGATTGAGTCACAAGATTTCATAGTGAAAAGTTCAAAAATTTCGAGAGATAAGAGAAATATGATCATGTCATGAACAAGTAGGACTTGGAGAAAACAATGGTGAAGTTAAAGCTATGCATGTTTCGAATAAGGTTAAATCAAGCTCACATGGATGCACTCATCATATTTTCACTCATGAAAGGGGTTCACTCAAAATGTATAAATTGAATCGAAAACCTCATAATTACTTGCATAAATGAACCAAACCAATGCTTACTCATGTAACTTACTCAACCAATCGAAGGCTACTCATCTTAAGGATCATAAAGGTCTTTAGAAAGGTTGTAATGGGGCTAAGGCTAAGGCATTCGAAATTTAGATAAGTGGTGGTTAAAAACACGTTCCAAAAACTTAGTCTAGCACTTAAAACATTCAAATTTCGTGTCAAACTTCAAAATCGGGGGCCAAATTTCATCTTTTTGGGCCCTAACTTCATTCTAAACTTCACTTGTCCAAACTTTTACACTTAGAACATTTGCCGGAGAGCTGAACTATTTTTTTTTCTCTTTCTTTTTCTTTTCATGCTCTTGAATTTTCTTTCTTCTTTTTTTTTTCTTTTCGGCAATCACACTTTCTTTTTTCTTCAAGCTTTTGGACAAGTCTTCCCTCTTTTTGTATTCTTTCTTAACTTTTACGCCACTTCTTGTGCTAGCTTTGAAATCTCTTCACCAAGTCTTTGAACCAAGGTTGGAAACTCTACACTAGGCTAAGTGTTTAGATATGTATGTGGTAAATGAAAGAAAAGGCTAAATGTAGGCACAAAGGGGTAATCTAAGGGTGTCGCAACTCATGCGTACAAAAGGACACATGGCTATTTGGTTTAAGTGGTGGTAACCTAATTTGCCTTTAATCATATCCAAAATCAGAGCATATATCAACTTAAAAGCATTGTAAATCTTCATGAGTAAATTCTAATAATCTCTAGTTCATTAAAATTTATGGCAAGTAATTAGATGAAGCATGTTTTGTTCTTGAAAACCATATGCGCGAAATTCACTCTCAAAGGGAATAATGTAGGCTCAAAAACTCACTTTTAAGGTTTGTATGATTTAAAAATCATTCTAACATGCGAAATCTATACCATGTTTAAACATACCATATCCACTACATGTCATGACAATCAAAATATCTCACTTAGCACAAGAAATCAGTTTGGTGCTTATTCAACGCCATATGTATTCCTTTTCGGTCCATTTTCATCATAGACTAACTAAGGGCATCCTAAAAAATGTAAAATACTCTTTAAAAACCCTAAGTTAAATAGAAAGACACAAAATAATTTTTTTATTTTTTTAGGGCATCATCCACCGGAAAGTTCCATTCTCCGCACGGTTTTATGATTTTAAGACTCAAATAAAGTTGTAAACCCCTCCCCCACACTTAAACTCTACATTGTCCTCAATATATTTAAAGGAAACATAGAACTAAGTATAAAGAGAGAGACCCACGAAAATTTTAGCTAAGGAAAGTAAATAAACAATGAAATTAAAAAGATAAGGGAGGAGAGAACAAATCCTTGATGATTCCTCCATTGGGTTGCCTCCCAACGAGTGCTCGTTTTTTTAACGTCTTCCAGCCTAGACGTGATGCATCTTCGTGTTGTGTTTGACAATATTGGTTCCTCAAGCCGAGAGTCTTCAACAATTTCTTCCTTGATGATCAAATGATATGGCTTTAAACGGTGGCCATTGACCTTGAATTCATTGCCGGATATTGGGCTCTTGATAAGGACTGCTCCATGGGAAAATACTTCAACAACAGTGAATGGTCCAATCCATCTAGAGCGTAGTTTTCCCGGAAATATCTTAAGTCGAGAATTGAATAAAAGAACTTGTTGGCCAATGATGAAGTTCTTGCGTCGGATCATCTTATCATGGAATGGCTTTGTTTTCTCCTTTTAGATCCAAGCATTGTCGAAAGCATCTTTCCTTATCTCCTCAAATTCACAAAGTTGTAGCTTTCGATGCAAACTAGCCTCATCGCGATCCATATTGAATTTCTTGACAGCCCACCATGCCTTGTGTTCGAGCTCCACCGGAAGATGACATGCTTTCCCATAAACTAATCAAAAAGGTGACATTCCAATGGGAGTTTTGTAGGCAGTTCGGTAAGCCCATAATACATCATCTAGGCATTGGCTCCAATCTTTCCGGTTCGGCTTAACGGTTCTCTCCAAGATCTTCTTAATCTCACGGTTGGATACTTCAGCCATTCCATTTGTTTGAGGATGATAAGGCGTAGACACCTTGTGTGTGACACCATACTTCCTCAACAATGCTTCCACCGTCTTGTTGCAAAAACGACTCCCTCCATCGCTGATTAGAACGCGTGGCATTCCAAACCTTGTAAAAATATTAGCATTAAAGAAATCTGCAACAACTCGCGAATCATTAGTATGGGTGGCTTTTGCTTCCACCCATTTTGAAACATAATCAACGGCGAGTAAAATATAAGTATAACCGTTAGACATGGGAAATGGTCCCATAAAATCTATGCCCCAAACATCAAAAATTTCGACATTTATCACATAGTGTTGTGGCATTTGATCTCGTGGTCCAATGTTGCCGCTCCTTTGGCACCTATCACACTTAGTACAGAATTCATGAGAGTCACGAAAAATGTTAGGCCAAAAGAAACCACAATCTAAGACTTTTAAAGCTGTTTTTCTCGAACCAAAGTGACCTCCACATGCATCGTTATGACAAAACTTAAGAATGGACTCAAATTCACTATCGAGGACACACCTACGAATTACTAAGTCAGAGCATTGTTTTCATAAGTAAGGTTCATCCCAAATGAAATGTTTAGCATTTAGTGGTAAGTTTATGGCGTTGGACACTATGCATGTGAGGTGGAAACTTATCGGTGACTAAATAATTTACTATATCCGCATACCAAAGAGTTTTCGAAGCACTTACCTGAATTCCAAAGAGTTGTTCATCCGGAAATGTTTCCCTCTATTGCCACGGCCTCTTGTTCATGTACAATTCGAGACAAATGGTCAGCCACCACGTTTTCTAATCCCTTTTTGTCCTTGACTTCGATGTCGAATTCTTAGAGTAGAAGTATCCAACGAATGAGTCGTGGCTTGGCATCCTTTTTCGCCATGAGATACTTCAATGCAACGTGGTCCGTGTAGATAATCACCTTGCTTTGCAACAAGTATGATCGAAACTTGTCAAGTGCAAACACTACAGCGAGCATCTCCTTCTCGGTTGTTGTATAATTGCTTTGAGCATCATCTAATGTTCGAGAAGCATAGTAAATGGCGTAGGGCTTCTTGTCCTTCCTTTGCCCTAGAACAGCTCCAACGGCGTAGTCGGAAGCATCACACATAAGTTCAAACGGTTGAGACCAATTCGGTGCACAAAGGATAGGAGCACTCGTGAGAAGCTCCTTCAATTTGTCAAATGCAGCTCGGCATTCGTCATCAAACACAAAGGGAGTTTCTTTTTGCAGAAGCTTGCACAAGGGAAGAGATATGTGGGAAAAGTCCTTGATAAACCGCCTGTAAAAGCCTGCATGGCCAAGAAAAGAACGTATCTCTCTAACCGAAGTCGGAGAGGGTAAGTACCGCACAAGATCTACCTTAGCTTTATCAACTTCTATTCCCCTTTTCGAAACTATGTGACCTAAAACTATCCCTTGAGTAACCATGAAATGGCATTTCTCCCAATTAAGCACTACGTTTGTGACGACCCAGAACAGAATCAGAGGCGTAATCAGCTTAATTCGTGAGTTAGCGTATAATCGCAGATTTCCGATAATTGATTGAATCGCCAGCTTTGATCACGACTAAATTATTGGCTGAGAATTTGAGTTGAGTCTCTTCTCGAGAGTTGTTGTACGCATGATTTTGAGTTCGTGGGCTGTTCCGGATCATTATTTGGACGACCGAGGAATATAATACGAATATTTGAAATTTCAGTATATTGTCGAGTTCATCCGTTCATGTTCGAGTCTATCCGAATCATGATTGTGATCCGTTTTGGACCGTTGATCGACCCGAACCGTAGGTGGAATGATTATCGATTTGATTTGCGAGTTTCGCGATTTGTTGTGATTTCGGCATAATCTGCTAATATGGCGGCGTCCTTAGTGACTAAATTATCGGACGAGAATTTAATTTTGGATTCTTCATGGAAGATGTAGAGAATTCTCCGAGTTATGAGAATTATGTTGCGAATATTTTCGACCGTTGATTATTTAATCAGGTAAGCTTGTGATGGTTTGAACCGTTGACTTTTTATCGGATTTGTCGAAGTGTTTGACTTCGGGTGGAAATTGAAGAACATGTCGAGATGAGTTTGTTGCCGCGAGAATTGTTGAAAACGGATTTACGACGCGGAAGTTACGGGTATTTAAAGTTTATCGAAAAGTGTATTTTGGAAGTTTCCGAAAAGGGAATGTATTTAAGTGGGTTTCCTCTTTTGGAAAGTCAAAGCTGGGCATTTGTGGGAGTTGACTGAGTCAACTCGGTGGAGGAAGGGAGGTGCGACGAGCACCACGACTCGCCGGTGGTGGCTTGCCGTCCGGGCACCCCAAGGCACGGGGCTGGTCCCAATCTGTTCTCCTCGGCCTCCCCGTGGCGTTTCTGGCCACCACTCACGGCGTAGGAAGGAGTTTTTCCGGCCAAAGTTTGTAAAAAATTTGGGGTTTTTGCTCGATCTTTTTCCGGCCAATTTGAGTTGTTTAAAGTACTGGGCTTTGAAGCACTCATCTCCATGAATCTAACCATATAGGTATGGAGTTGCAATTTGTTTTGTACATGGAGAATTGTTGGATTGAAATTTGTGAGTGATTTCAATTTTGCATGAAATTGAGCTAGTTAGAGTTTGAATTGATCTTTGGTGTAGTTATGGAACTTGTTTGTTAGATGATTTTGAGTGGAATAGGCTTTGGTCCGCCGAGAAAATTCAAGTTTCGGCGGCGGCGGCGCTCAACGGCGGTCTCCGGTCAAAAGTTGACTTTTTGGGGTTTTTTTCGAGTTGTATGTTGTTTCGCTCGGAATCGCGCCCCGATTGCAGTGGTGAGGTTTTTTTTTCAATTTGGGCATCGGAAATTATAGCGAGGTTTTGAGGTGTGATTATTGGATTTTCGACAATTCGTCGTTATTGAATTATATGTTTCCGGGAACGGTTGTTTCTCGTGATTTGATTTGGGGATCCAAGTTATGATTTTGAGAAATGGATTTTTATGATTATTCAGGGGTTCGTGATCGTTCGTTTGGCGAGGGATTTTCCGCCAGATCACGGGATTAACGCGAACTGCATTACGCTCATCTGTGAGTGGACATTTCTTTTCACGGATTGATTGCGAGTCTTTTATATATGTTTTACGAGCATGAGCATGCATACGAGATTATGATTTATATGAGCATGTGTTAGACGATTAGGCTTATACCATTATACATTACGTATATGCATTTATATATTGATTTACGCATTTGCATCGAACTATTTATGATTTGGTTTACACAGAGTACAGTCTCAGTATATGTTGTTGTATCGATACACTTGCAACCCGGCTGATTCTCGAGAATGTTTACCGGGGGAGGCTGTGACTCCTGACCCGAGGCCTTTACCGGGGGGAGGCAGAGCTCTGACCTGAGGCCTTTCTGGCTAGAATCACGTGTGGGTCTGGGATCTCGTGATTCTGACTGTACTAGCACGGATGTGTCCATGAGCGACCCCGTGGGATTTTTACATGCATGCTCAGTACGCTGGAAGAGTATGAGTTTACCTCGTGTACTTTATTATTTTTATTTATCTGGACTCGCATATGTTATTTTAACATATATCATCTGGCGAAAGACATTTATTTTCGTCCACTCACTCTAACGGTTTTCATGTCTTTCCCCTGGGCTTTTCGGTTTCCATGCCCAGTTTGCAGTTCAGATTCTGGTGTCGCACGTCGTGGTCGAAGGCATAGTATTCGAGCAATGTTTCTTTTATGGTAGGTTCTTAGTTTGGCCTACTATTTGTATATCTATACTAGAAGTCACTCTGAGTATTCTGATGTATATTTTCATACGATTTTCCCCGGATTTCGGTAAAGTATAGTTATATTTATTACTTTACATTACTGTTGATATATTTAGAAATCAGGATGGGATTGGTGCCCACGGTTTGGCTTTTGTGGCATAGGATGAAGTGTTATTTTTCGGGTGCAAGTAATGGCAATTCCGCGTTAGTAGCGTTACTCTGCCGAAATTTTAATGGTTTTTGTTGGTTCACGTTTTCAGAAGGGGTTTGATTCAGGTTTAGGCAACAAAATCGGGGTTGGGTCCTTTCAGCTTGGAATCAGAGCATTAGGTTATAGGTTATGTACACTTTTGTAGTCATGTTTACTAAGGATATTTGAGAATGTACAAGATGTCTGGAGTGGTGACCCGACTGGCCGGCGGATACTCATCAATACTCCGGGTGTTGTATACTTTCAAATATTTAAAGTTCCATGATTACATTCTACTTGTTGCGAACGATGTTTTATTCATTAGGATGCCTCCATGACGTGCTTTCTGTGTCAGTACGGTTGTGGATCCTATTGTGGATCAATCGACGCGCGATTTGCCAGTGAATTGTGGGTTTGGATGAGCATTCTGGATTCAGAAATTATGTGTGGCATGGTTTGCCTGGTTGTGCGTATTTGAGCGTCTACATGTTGCCTCAGAGCAGAGAATCGTGGTAGTTGATGGTTGACTGAGACAGATCATTGCATTTGGTAGGCTGGTTGAAAGGACCCAACCGTGATTTAGCTTCCTAAATCGGAATCAAACCCTTCCGAAAACACGAACCAACAAAAAAATTTTGAAATTTGGGCAGAGTTTCGTTACTAGCGTGGAATTACCATTACCTGCACGCGGAAAATACACTTCATCCTATGCCACAAAAAGCAAACCGTGGGCACCAATCCCATCCGGATTTCTCAATATATCAACAATAACGTAAGGTAGTAAATATATATGTACTTTACTGAAAATCTGGAGTAAAATCGTATAACATATACAATAGGAAGCTCAGAGCGACTTCTAATACATAATCATATACGCATACCACAGTAGGTAGAACAATAAACCTACTGGATGAAACAAAGTAGCTCGAGCACTATTCCTCCGACTACGACGTGCGACACCAGAGCATGAATTGTAAACTGGGCACGGAAACCGAAAAGCCCAGGGGAAAGACATGAAATACGTTAGAGTGAGTGGACGAAAATAAATGTCTTTCACGAAGTAATATATATACATATAAAATTATATGCGAGTCAAATATATGAAAATCAAATGGTACGTGAGGAGACATCGGCTACCACTCACGTACAGAGCATGCAACGTAAATGTATCGCGGAATCTCTCATGGACTATCACGCGATAGCACAGTCTGAATCACAGGATCCCAGACCCACACGTGATTCATAGCCAGAAAGGCCTCGGGTCAGGATATCTGTCCCCCTCGGAGCGTACTCGGGGATCAGCCGAGAAGCCAATGCGTATCGATACCACAACATATACTGAGACTGTACTCTGTGTAAACCAAATCATAAATCTTTTCCATGCACATGCATAAAACATGATATGTACGTATGTATATATATTCGTATACGTATATTCGTATATGCATAATCGTAAAACACATGCTCGTAAAATCATAATCAATCTACATGCTCAAGTTCGTAAATCATTTATAAAAGACTCGCAATCAATCCGTGAAAAGAAATGTCCACTCACAAACTGGCGTAACGCGATACGTGTTAACCCGTGATCCGGCGGAAAGTCCCTCGCCAAAAGAATGATCACGAACCCCTGAATAATCACAACGTCCAATATTCAAAGTCATAACTCGACAATATAAATCAAAACACGAGAAACCACCGTTCTCGGAAACACGTAATTCGAATACGACGAATCGTCGAAAATCCATATATAACACCTCAATACCTCGCTTTACATTCGGACGCTCAACTTGAAAAATGAACCTCCCCATTGCGATCGGGGCGCGATTTCGAGTCAAATGACATGCAACTTGTCGAAAGTCCAAAAAGTCAAACCGTTGACCGTTGACCGCCGTCCACGGCGGCGGCACCGCCGACCGAAGAATTTCACGGCGGAGCAACTCCTGTTCCATTCAAAATCACCCACTGAGAAACTTTGTCAACTGCACCGAAGGCCAATTCAATCTCTAACTCATCCAATTTCAAGAAAAAGCGAATTAGAACACAAAATTCAAACCCAAAATTCTCCATCCACAAATCTAATTAGAACACCATACTTATATGGTTAGAATCACATTGAAGAGGGCTACAAAACCCAGTACATATTGAAGTTCAACTCGGTTGAAATCAATGAACCCGATTACCTTAAAAATCTCTAAACTTGTGGCCGGAATTCCTCACTCCACCGTGAGCTCCACCACGAGAGGAGGCCGGCACGGGGACGGGGGCACCGAGACGAGTCGAACGGGACCAGCCCCGCCCTCAGGGGTGGCCGGAAACGTCACACCGCCGTGAGCCACCGAGTGCACCGTCGTGAGCCTTCTTCCACCGAGTTTGACTCGGTCAAACTCGGTCAAACCCAATTAACTCCCACATTTGACTATCCCTTTTTGGCAACCTGCTATATATAGCCTTTCCCAAAGAGGAAACTCATAATTATCCATTTCGGCAAACTTTAAACACCCGTAACTTTTGCGTCGTAACTCTGATTCTGATAATTCTCGCGATCACAAACTCGTCTCGACATGTTCTTCAATAATCACCCGAAGTCAAACACATCGACCAATCGGATAAAAAGTCAACTGTTCACACCATCACACATTTAATTCGACTAAACAAACAACAAACGGGAATATTTGCAACTAATTCTTCGTAACTCAAAATCATGCTCCGGAAGTTCCCACGAACTCGAAATTAAATTCTGAACAACTTCCGTGAAGAAGTCGAAACCAAATTCTCGACCGGTAATTTAGTCGCTAACAAACCTGTCATTTAAATCCGTTTCCGTCGAAACTTCAAATATTCATAATTAATTCCTCGGTCGTCCAAATAACGATCCAGAACCGCCCACGAACTCATAATCACACGTACAACGACTCTCGAGAAGAGACCCAGCTCCAATTCTCGGTCAATAATTAAGTCGTTAAGAAACCAGGCGAGTAAATCCATTATCGGAAATCTGCTATTAACTCATAATCTGTCGGACCCAGCTGATGACACTGCTCAATCTGTTTCGGGTCGACATAATTCCACCCCCCTTAGAAAAATTTCGACCTCAAAATTTCTGAGTCTGTCAATTGAAAGTAGGACCACTGCCTCTGCGTACTGCTCAACTGCCGAGTGACAATCTCAACTGAACAACTCTGACATCTGACTCCACAATAGGAGATAGCTCCGTGCTGAAATCCCTGTACCCACAAATCTCAAATCCGAACTGGCTCACACAATCGCCAAGTGTTCCTGCATAAGGAACATATAGGGTACACAACACGTAGCAAACCTGAAACACAGTTTCACAACACGGAACACAACACAACACACATAACAGCCAACACTATAGGCGACGCCGAAGTATACGGCACAACACACACTCGCCTATGACCACATATGGATCAAAACCACGGGGCAAATCACAACTCAGTTCATACACAACAACAATATAGCTCAAACATCGAACTCAAACAATTATCAACCCATTTCCGCTAACCTGATAGTCTGTGGTAACACACTCCACAAAATCAGAATCAAACATCAACTCAATCTCAAACCAAACTCACTCCATCACAGTGGAGTACAACATCGTCCCTCAAAACGATATCACACAACATCAATATCACAGTGGTCAATAAACTGGCACTGCTAACAATCTCGAACAAGTGAAACTGCTGGTTCCAAGTCCTCCGGAACTGCAATACCGAGTCCACAATATGCCCTCCAAGGCCTGAATAGTCCTCAAAGATCGCCCGCCAATCCGAGGATAAGAACTGGTACTAACTTGTAATCTGGTCCCCAATGCTCGCTGCAACTCTCGCCAACACTCTATCGTAACTGATTGTCTCGATCAGCGAATTGGGACATAGGCACACCACGTAGATGGCTAAACCACGGGTACCACAAACCAAAATGCGTACAAACACACACAATCACAGCAGTAATCGCCACGTCTAACTAGAAATCTCAAATGGTTGCCGCTTCTCGGCAAGTCACTGCCTCCTAGCCGACGCCAGTCGACAAGTGTGGCATCTGCACACACAAACCGCAACATTGCTCTGCGGATTGCGTTACAAGTAGTAAACTCGAGGTATCTGTCACATCTCCGTACCACTAGTGCCAAACGCGCGCAAAATCACGAGCCTCAACATCATCACACTCGAATTCAGCTTCCGTAGTGCAACTCGGCTAACACGGAAACTCGAGCCACAAACACATGAAACACTGAAACTCCCGACTTTCAACTGAATGCATCAGTAACAACATCTCAGACGGATGGTCAATGCACAATCTCAAGCCTTCTCGAACAAACACAAAGGTACAACCATAGTCGTTAGTCGACCCCATCCATCTGCACTGCCACACGCCCAAATCTGGCCGAAAATGCAAGTGGATGAAACTCAAGTGATCAGTGTACGTCCTACACTGCGCTGCACACCATAGCAGTAGTATCTCCAACTCTCTGATACTAACATAAGGTCAGCTACACCCAAATCATACATAGGATATGTAGCGCCATAAAATTTCCACTGCCTGAAATCATGAGCCACCGCTCTGCTATACAGCATCAAAGCACAACCAAACTCAAACCTCGATGCATCGCCATAGCCCACGAACTCATCGCGATCGTCAGGTAAGGTCAAAACCGAAGCAACGGTCAACCACCCTGCAGGAGTCAGTAACTCTCCTCGCGTGCATCAAACCACTCGAACTTGACACCTTCTCCGTCAAGCCGGAAAGTGAAGTGGCAATCCAGGAAAATCCTGCACAAAGCCGTCGGTAATAGCCTGGCAAACCCAAGAGACTCCCAATCTCTGGTACAATGGTAGGGCAAACCCCAAATCAACACGGCTTCTAACTGGTCAGGATCCACGTAACCCACTCGGATAGCATCACACAACCTAAAATCTTCACGCTAATCGGCCCAAAACTCATACTGACTGAACTTCGCAAACAGCTGATCGTCTCGCAAAGTCCGCAAAACCACTCACAATTGCCTCAGGTGCTGGCCCACACTCTTGGAGTAAATCAGGATATTGCCAGCGAACATGACCGCAAACTCGTCCAGAAACCGTCTGAACACCTGGTCCATCAAGTCCACACGATCTACGGGGCACTGGTCAACCAAACAGCGTGACCAAAAGCTCATGATGCCACACCAAGATCAGAAAGCTGTCCAAACCACATCTGACTCATCAAACCTCAACTGATAATATCCAGTCCCGAAATCAATCCTCGACAAGATTGAAGCTCTCACAAGCTGATCAAACCAAACGTCAATCCAAAGTGGAGGATACTCACTCTCCTCTAAAGTAAATCAAGCTTCCGGTAGTCAATGCACCACCACGTCGAATCATCCAACATCCGTATAAACAATGCAAGAGCATACCACGCGGACAAACTGGGTCGCACGAAGTCTCCTGAAACCTCCTCCAGCAATTCCTGGAGTCGAAACAATAGCTCCATCAACTCCGCTGGCTCCGAACGACAAAACGTCGGTAAAATGAGTCCAGCGCCCGGTACAAGCTCAATGGTATAGTCAGTCTTTCGAACTGGAGGAACACCTGATAACTCCTCCGGAACACACCTGGAAACTCGGGAACCACCTCAATGTCACCAATGTCAGGTACAACAACCATAGTATCCACATCATAAGCTAAACAAACCACACAACTTGTCTCCACCATCCGCTCGACCATCACCATGAAACAATATCTCGGGGAAAAGTCAGGTCGTCGAAATATAACCTCTTCTCGAGGCACTCGAACACAGCCAAATGCATTGTCAGCAAGTCTATGCTCATAAACACACCAAAACCACAATGTCCAGCTATAACAGGTCCGCGGCTAACACATAACCTCCAACAAGGATCTCGCAACCTCCGGATGGATGCAACACTCTCCAAGACCTCGGAAGTGGAGATGCAGGTACAATAACCATGGATATCAAGCAACAGTAATCTCAGAGAAAAGTCTGTCCTCAAACAAGGTCATGGCACGAACTCCAACATGCCCAACTAGCCGTAAACGTCAATTGCGATTTGCTGAATAACTCATCAAAAGGGCTACATTGATCAAACTTCAGGAACAACATGAGGATCTCCTCGTGAACTCTGAGCTACCGAACCACTAACGCAACTGGCTGAGGGCGCTCCCTCGCAACGTGACCCTCCTGGCCACCACAATGGCACCTGAGAGTGCTCCACGACCACAAGTCACCGCAACACCTGCTGCGTAAAAAGATCACCAACGATCACTCAAACTCATGCCACAGGAGCAAGTCCGCTATTCTGTGATCTCCGCCATCGTCAAACGGATCCTCTACCTGATCTGATGGCCCTCAACAATATCGGAAAGATCACAGCCTAATGAAGTCACTTATCCCGAAGTGTCGGAACTCAACCTCATCAAAATCTCGACTATGTCCACTCTCCTCAAACCATCACATCGAAAACCGCGTACACCTTTTCTTCTCAATATCCTCGCCACTGAGTGCAGCACACTAAGCTCCTCACGGCTAACTCGAGGCACAACAATCAAGATCCCTCTCTGATGCTCAGGTTCAAACTCATCTCGAACCTCGTGCACAACTCCCTCTGAAACCACATAACACGTGCAAACCGAAACAACATAGGAACAATGCATCTCTGCCTCAGCTGGGTAAACACTCCACAATCGAATGCTGGGTAGCCTGATGGAACCATTACCGTATACATAACACCCTGAATGTAGGCCATGAAGTCGCAACCGAAACTCACACAGTATCAGCCCACATAATACAATGATCTGACTCAGGCAAACATCACTGCCACAATTCACAGCTCTGAGGCAACATATAGACGCTCATATACACATCCCCAGGCAAACCGTGCCACACAATTCTCTGAATTCTGAATACTTATCCAAATCCACTGTTCTCTGGCAAATCGCGCGTCGATTGATCCTCAACAGGATCCACAACCGAAACGACACGGAAAGCACGTCAGGAGGCATCCTAATGAATACAACATCGTTCACAACAAGTGGAACGTAATCATGGAAGTTCAAATATTTGAAAGTATACAACACCCGGAATATTGATGATTATCCGCCGGCCGGTCGGGTCACCATTCCAGACATGCTGTACATTCTCAAATATCCTTAGTAAACACGACTACAGAAGTCTACAGAACCTATAACCTAATGCTCTGATACCAAGCTGAAAAGACCCAACCCCGATTTAGTTACCTAAACCGAAATCGAACCCCCTCGAAAACACGAACCAACAAAAACCGCAGATATTTTGGCAGAGTTTTGTTACTAGTGTGGAATTACCATTGCCTGCACGCGGAAAATACACTTCATCCTATGCCACAAAAAGCAAACTGTGGGCACCAATCCCATCCGGATTTCTCAATATATCAACAATAACGTAAGGTAGTAAATATATATGTACTTTACTGAAAATCCGGAGTAAAATCGTATAACATATACAATAGGAAGCTCAGAGTGACTTCTAATACATAATCATATACGCATACCACAGTAGGTAGAACAATAAACCTACTGGATGAAACAAAGTAACTCGAGCACTATGCCTCCGACCACGACGTGCGATACCAGAGCCTGAACTGCAAACTGGGCACGGAAACCGAAAAGCCCAGGGGAAAGACATGAAATACGTTAGAGTGAGTGGACAAAAATAAATGTCTTTCACCAAGTAATATATATACATATAAAATCATATGCGAGTCAAATGCATGAAACTCAAATGGTACGTGAGGAGACACCGGCTACCACTCACGTACAGAGCATGCAACGTAAATGTATCGCGGAATCTCTCATGGACTACCACGCGATAGCACAGTCTGAATCACGGGATCCCAGACCCACACGTGATTCTAGCCAGAAAGGCCTCGGGTCAGGATATCTGTCCCCCCCGGAGCGTACTCGGGGATCAGCCGAGAAGCCAATGTGTATCGATACCACAACATATACTGAGACTGTACTCTGTGTAAACCAAATCATAAATCCTTTCCATGCACATGCATAAAACATGATATGTACGTATGTATATATATTCGTATACGTATATTCGTATATGCATAATCGTAAAACACATGCTCGTAAAATCATAATCAATCTGCATGCTCAAGTTCGTAAATCATTTATAAAAGACTCGAAATCAATCCGTGAAAAGAAATGTCCACTCACAAACTGGCGTAACGCGATACGCATTAAGCCGTGATCCGGCTGAAAGTCCCTCGCCAAAAGAACGATCACGAACCCCTGAATAATCACAACGTCCAATATTCAAAGTCATAACTCGACAATATAAATCAAATCACGAGAAACCACCGTTCTCGGAAACACGTAATTCGAATACGACGAATCGTCAAAAATCCATATATAACACCTCAATACCTCGCTTTACATTCGGACGCTCAACTCGAAAAACGAACCTCCCCACTGCGATCGGGGCGCGATTTCGAGTCAAATTACATGCAACTTGTCGAAAGTCCAAAAAGTCAAACCGTTGACCGTTCACCGCCGTCCACGGTGGCGCCGCCGCCGACCGAAGAATTTCACGGCGGAGTGTTATTTAAAGCTGCATGATCAGTATACACAGTTACTTTAGTTTGAAGTAAATAAGACTGAAATTTATCTAAAGCAAAAACCACTGCAATAAACTCCTTCTCGGTGGTGGTATAATTTCTTTGAGCTTCATCAAGCGTCCGAGAGGCATAATAAATTACATAAGGCTTCTTGTCCTTCCGCTGACCCAAAACAGCTCCTACGGCATAATCCGAGGCGTCGTACATGAGTTCAAATGGTAGAGACCAATCAGGGCTGCTCAAAACAGGAGCGCTCGTGAGAAGTTCCTTCAACTTTTTGAAGGCAGCGTTGCATTCCTCGTCAAATACGAACGGAGTCTCCTTTTGCAGCAATTTACACAACGGGCGTGAGATGTGGGAAAAATCTTTGATAAACCTTCGGTAAAATCCTGCGTGTCCAAGAAAAGAACGTATCTCTCTAACCGAAGTTGGAGAGGGTAAGTGACGCACAAGATCTACTTTGGATTTATCAACTTCTAATCCTTTTTCAGAAATGATATGACCTAACACGATCCCTTGTGTAACCATGAAATGGCACTTCTCCCAATTAAGCACTAAGTTGGTTTCAACGCATCTTTGTAAAATAGTTTCTAAATTGTTTAAACATGCATCGAAATCATTCCCAAATACACTAAAATCGTCCATGAATACTTTAATAATTTTTCAATGTAATCGGAAAAAATTGAGAGCATGCAGCGTTGAAATGTACCTGGTGCATTACATAATCCAAATGGCATTCGGCTGTATGCAAACGTTCTGAAAAGGTGATATACGCATTTTATGCTCGATTCTTAACGCATTTCCCTTTACGTTTAGCTATGTTATAATCTTAGTTTTTATGTTTTTTTTATTTAATTTGTTTTTTTAGGTTATTTACGGTTGAGATGAATAACGGCGCGATTCGGAGGAATTTCGGCGATTTTGCGATTTTTGCGATTTTGGACCACCGGGAATGGGCCGGCCCAAAAAGCATTTTGTGGGCCCATTTCTCAAAGTTTGTTTCGGCCCAAAAACCAGCCCAAGCCCATTAATTTCGGCAAGGAAGCCACTTGGGGAAGAGGAAAAGTCAAGGTTGTCAAGCTTTGTGACTAGGCTTGGTGACTCTTGCTTTGTGATGATCACAAAGGATGACAAGGCTTGGTGACTCTTGCTTTTGATCATCACAATGGTGACTAAAGGTGTGACTAGCTTGGTGACTCTTGCTTGTGATGATCACAAATGATGACTAGGGGAGTGACTTGCCTTGGTGATTAATGCTAGCATTTAATGAAGACGCAAGGTGGAAGAAAGAGGTAAGCATTGCCCTTGCCTATAAAAGACCAAGGAGGCCGGCCATATTGATCATCTCCCATTTTTACAAGCCAAAACTCTACACAAATACCTCTCCTCCATAAACACTTCAAGGGTCCTTTACAAGCCGAAGCAATCCATCCTCCGAAGCCATCGATCATTCACAATACGCTAAGTCCCTTGTGAATGAGAACCACCTTCAAGAAGTCATCAAGCATTCAAGACAAAAAGTGTAACCATGATCTTCAATCTCTTGTCTTTTGCTTTGTATTGGATCACTTTGATGTATTTAATGAAGAACAAGTTTGGATTTGAGTTATATGTTCTTAAGCCTTTTCGTAAATTGCATGTGTTTATGATTTCAAGCCTTTTATGCATGTTTGATACAATCTTAAAGCTTCGAAAGCATGTGTTAGATAATACACTAAGTCCCTCTCTTTCGCATGTTTCGATGATCGTACTTTGTTTAGGGTGTTTAGACGCTAAGTTGCATTCCTACTCAAATATCAAGCATGTATATTTAGTTGGAAGTTATAAATTTCGTAGCTTACTTAGAGTATTGAGGCATGAAAAAGAGTAAGGTTAATAAGATGAGATGATCATTTTTAATTAGTAGTGTAGCTTCTTATTTTTAGTAAGCATAATTAGACTTTAAGGTTTCTTGATTGTTAAACTTGTCTATGAGTAAAACATGTTAGAAGTCTAGGAGTTCTTGTTGTGTTTGCATGTTTTGTACTTTAATTTCGTAGATTAATTAACCAATTTCCAATCCCCCCAAACCTTTAGATTTCCGCTTATTAACGAAACCATGCATACGCCCTTTAATTCCCCGGATAGAACGATCCCTACTCGCCAATATTATAATGAAAAAATAAGGGTTTTAAATTGCTTTACGTGTGAACTGTGTTTTTAGTTAAACACATGTTTTCCACGTAAATACGCGGGGTCGCATGAAATCTCCTGAAACCTCCTCCAGCAATTCCTGGAGTCGAAACTGTAGCTCCATCAGCTCCGCTGGCTCCGAACGACAAGATGTCGGTAAAATAAGTCCAGCACCCGGTACAAGCTCATTGGTGTAGTCAGTCTCCCGAATTGGAGAAACACCTGGTAACTCCTCCGGAATATTCCTGGTAACTCGGGAACCACCTCAATGTCACCAATGTCAGGTACAACAACCATAGTATCCACAACATGTTGATATACGCATTTTATGCTCGATTCTTAACGCATTTCCCTTTACGTTTAGCTATGTTATAATCTTAGTTTTTATGTTTTTTTTATTTAATTTGTTATTTTTAGGTTATTTACGGTGGAGATGAATAACGGCGCGATTCGGAGGAATTTCGGCGATTTTGCAATTTTTGCGATTTCAGACCACCGGGAATGGGCCGGCCAATAAAGCAATTTGTGGGCCCATTTGTCAAAGTTTGTTTCGGCCCAAAATCAAGCCCAAGCCCATTAAATTCTGTAAGCAAGCCACTTGGTGAAGAGGAAAAGTCAAGTTTGGCATGCTTTGTGACTAGGCTTGGTGACTAAGCTTGTGATCATCACAAAGGGTGACTAGGCTTGGTGACTAAGCTTGTGATCATCACAAAGGGTGACTAAGGGTGTGACTAGCCTAGGTGACTCTTGCTTGTGATGATCACAAATGGTGACTAAGGGTGTGACTTGCCATGGTGACTAAGGGTGCATTTCATGAAGAGGCAAGGTGGAAGAGAGGGGTAGGCAATTCCTTTGCCTATATATAAGAGGGAGACAAGCCATAATACAGATCATCTCCCATTTTTACAAACCAAAGCTCTACACAAATACCTCTCCTCCATAAACACTTCAAATGTCCTTTACAAGCCGAAGCAATCCATCCTCCAAAGCCATCGATCAATCACAATACGCTAAGTCCCTTGGGAATGAGAACCACCTTCAAGAAGTCATTCTTTACATTCAAGACAAAAAGTGTAACCATGATCTTCAACTTCATGTCTTTTGCTTTGTATTTGTTCACTTTGATGTATTTAATGAAGAACAAGTTTGGATTTGAGTTATATGTTCTTAAGCCTTTTCGTAAATTGCATGTGTTTATGATTTCAAGCCTTTTATGCATGTTTGATACAATCTTAAAGCTTCGAAAGAATGTTTTAGATAATACGCTAAGTCCCTCTCTTTCGCATGTTTCGATGATCGTACTTTGTTTAGGGTGTTTAGACACTAAGTTGCATTCCTACTCAAATATCAAGCATGTATATTTAGTTGGAAGTTATAAATTTCGTAGCTTACTTAGAGTATTGAGGCATAAAAAAGAGTAAGGTTAATAAGATGAGATGATCACTTGTAATTAGTAGTGTAGCTTCTTATTTTTAGTAAGCATAATTAGACTTTAAGGTTTCTTGATTGTTAAACTTGTCTATGAGTAAAACATGTTAGAAGTCTAGGAGTTCTTGTTGTGTTTGCATGTTTTTGTACTTTAATTTCGTAGATTAATTAACCAATTTCCAATCCCCCCAAACCTTTAGATTTCCGCTTATTAACGAAACCATGCATACGCCCTTTAATTCCCCGGATAGAACGATCCCTACTCGCCAATATTATAATGACAAAATAAGGGTTTTAAATTGCTTTACGTGTGAACTGTGTTTTTAGGGTCTACTTTGTGTTAACGTTAAACGCATGTTTTCCACGTATCACATGTGCTAAGCAAACAATATAACCTGACTCCACCATCCCCTCGACCATCGCCACGAAACAGTATCTCGTGGAAACCTGGTCGTCGAAACACAATCTCCTTCTCGAGGTACTCGAACACAGCCAAATGCATCGTCAGTAAGTCCATACTCATAGTCACATCAAAACCACAATGTCCAGCTATAACAGATCCGCGGCTAACACATAACCTCCAACAAGGATCTCGTAACCTCCGGATGGATACATCACTCTCCAAAACCTCGGAAGTGGAGATACAGGTACAATTGCTATGGATATCCAACAACAGTAACCTCGGATAAGAGTCTGTCCTCAAACAAGGTCATGGCACGAACTCCAACATGCCCAAAACTAGCCGCCCACGTCAAATGCGACTTACTGAATAACTCGTCAAAAGGTGTGCGTTGGTCACACTCCAGAAACAGCATCATGACCTCCTCGTGAACTCAGAGCTGCCGAACCGCCAAAACAGTTGGCTGAGGCTACTCCCTCGTAAAGTGACCCTCCTGGCCACCACAATAGCAACCGAGAGTGCTCCACGAACACAAGTCACCGCAACACCTGCTGCGTGAAAGGATCACCAACGATCACCCAAACTCATGCCACCGGAGCAAATCCGCTACTCTGCGATCTCCGCCATTGTCAAACGGATCCTCTGCCTGATCTGATGGCCCTCAACAATATCGAAAAGACCACAGCCTGATGAAGTCACTGATCCCGAGGTGTCAGAACTCAACCTCATCAAAATCTCGACTAAGTCTACTTTCCTCAAATCATCACGTCGAAGACCGCGTACGTCTTCCCTTCTCAATAGCCTCACCACTTATTGCAACACACTATGCTCCTCACGGTTGTCTCGAGGCACATTAATCAGACTCTCTCTGATGCACAGGTTCAAACTCATCTCGAACCTCGTACACTGCTTCCTCTGAAGCCACATAACACGTACAAACGGAAACAAACATGTGAACAATGTATCTCTGCCTCAGGTGGTAAACACTTCACATTCGAATGCTGGGTAGCCTGATAAAACCATTACCGTATAAACAACACTCTGAATGTAGGCCATGGAGTCACAACCAGAACTCAAACAATAATAGCCCACCAAATACAACAATCTGACTCAGGCAAACATCAACTGCCACAATTCTCAGCTCTGAGGCAACAAGTAGATGCTCATACACACACAACCAGGCAAACCGTGCCACACAGTTCACTGAACTCTGATTACTTATCCAAACCCACAATTCAGTGGCAAATCACGCGTCGATTGATCCTCAATAGGATCCACAACCGTACCGATACGGAAAGCACGTCAGGAGGCATCCTAATGAATAAAACATCGTTCACAACAAGTGGAACGTAATCATGGAACTTCAAATATTTGAAAGTATACAACACCCGGAATTTGATAATTATCCGCCGGCCGGTCGGGTCACCATTCCAGACATGCTGTACATTCTCAAATATCCTTAGTAAACACGACTACAGAAGTCTACATAACCTATAACCTAATGCTCTGATACCAAGCTGAAGGACCCAACCCCGATTTAGTTACCTAAACCGGAATCGAACCCCCTCGAAAACACGAACCAACAAGAACCGCAGATATTTCGGCAGAGTTTCGTTACTAACGTGGAATTACCATTACCTGCACGCGGAAAATACACTTCATCCTATGCCACAAAAAGCAAACCGTGGGCACCAATCCCATCCGGATTTCTCAATATATGAACAGTAAAGTAAATCAATAAATACAATAGTACTTTACAGAAATCCGGTGTAAAATTGTACAACGTGAACAACAGATTACTCAGAGCGACCTCTAATGTATAAACATATAAGTATATCACAGTAGGTAGAACAATAAACCTACTGGAAGAAACAAGGTAGCTCGAGCACTATGCCTCCGACCACAACGTGCGACACTAGAGCCTCAACTGCAAACTGGGCACGAAAACCGAAAAGCCCAGGGGAAAGACATAAAACTCGTTAGAGTGAGTCGACGAAAATAAATATCTTTCACCAATTAATATACATATGTTTAAAATAACGTATGCGAGTCCATGTAAATAAAGATAATAAAGTACACGAGGTAAAACCATAATCCTCCAACGTACTGAGCATGCAAGTAAAAATCCCACGGGGTCACTCATGGACACATCCGTGCTAGTACAGTCAGAACCACGGAGTCCCTGACTTCCACGTGATCCTAGCCAGAAAGGCCTCAAGTCAGAGGTCTGCCTCCCCCCGGTAAAGACCTCGGGTCAGGAGTCACAGTCTCCCATGGTAAAAGCCTACCATCGGGGATCAGCCGAGAGGCAAGTGTATCGATACAACAACGTAACCAAGATTGTACTCTTTGTAAACCAAATCATAAACATTTCGATGCAAATGCAATAAACAGCACATAAGTGTATATATATTCGTATACGTATATCCGTATAAGTATAATCGTATAATCGTAAATCACATGCTCATGCAAATCTGAAATCTCATACGCATGCTCAAGTTCGAAAATCATATTAAAAGACTCGCACACAATCCGTGAAAAGAAATGTCCACTCACAGACTATCGTAACGCGATATGCGTTAACCCGTGATCCGGCGGAAAGTCCTTCGCCAAACGAACGATCACGAACACCTGAATATTCACAAAATTCCATATCTCAAAGTCATATCTCGACAATACAATACAAATCACGAGAAACCACCGTTCTCGGAAACACATAACTGAAAGTTGATATACGCATTTTATGCTCGATTCTTAACGCATTTCCCTATACGTTTAGCTATGTTATAATCTTAATTTTTATGTTTTTCTTATTTAGTTTGTTATTTTGAGGTTATTTACGGTGGAGATGAATAACGGCGCAATTCGGAGGAATTTCGACGATTTTGCAATTTTTGCGATTTTGGACCACCGGGAATGGGCCGGCCCAAATAGTATTTTGTGGGCCCATTTCTCAAAGTTTGTTTCGGCCCAAAAACCAGCCCAAGCCCATTAATTTTGGCAAGGAAGCCACTTGGGGAAGAGGAAAAGTCAAAGTTGTCAAGCTTTGTGACTAGGCTTGGTGACTCTTGCTTTGTGATCATTACAAAGGGTGACAAGGCTTGGTGACTCTTGCTTTTGATCATCACAAATGGTGACAAGCCTTGGTGACTCTTACTTGTGATGATCACAAGTGGTGACTAGGGGAGTAACTTGCCCTTGTGATTATTGCTAGCATTTAATGAAAGAGGCAAGGTGGAAGAGAGAGTGAGCATTTCCCTTGCCTATATAAGACCAAGGAGGCCAGCCATAATACAGATCTCCCATTTTACAAGCCAAACCTCTACACAAATACCTCTCCTCCATAAACACTTCATGGATCCTCTCCAAGCCGAAGCATTCCAGCCTCCGAAGCCATCGGATCATTCACAATACGCTAAGTCCCTTGTGAATGAGAACCACCTTCAAGAAGTCATCAAGCATTCAAGACAAAAAGTGTAACCATGATCTTCAATCTCTTGTCTTTTGCTTTGTATTGGATCACTTTGATGTATTTAATGAAGAACAAGTTTGGATTTGAGTTATATGTTCTTAAGTCTTTTCGTAAATTGCATGTGTTTATAATTTCAAGCCTTTTATGCATGTTTGATACAATCTTAAAGTTTCGAAAGCATGTGTTAGATAATACGCTAAGTCCCTCTCTTTCGCATGTTTCGATGATCATACTTTGTTTAGGGTGTTTAGACGCTAAGTTGCATTCCTACTCAAATATCAAGCATGTATATTTAGTTGGAAGTTATAAATTTCGCAGCTTACTTAGAGTATTTAGGCATGAAAAAGAGTAAGGTTAATAAGATGAGATGATCACTTGTAATTAGTAGTGTAACTTCTTATTTTTAGTAAGCATAATTAGACTTTAAGGGTTCTTGATTGTTAAACTGGTCTATGAGTAAAACATGTTAGAAGTCTAGGAGTTCTTGTTGTGTATGCATGTTTTTGTACTTTAAATTCGTAGATTAATTAACCAATTTCCAATCCCCCCCAAACCTTTAGATTTCTGCTTATTAACGAAACCATGCATGCGCCCTTTAATTCCCCGGATAGAACGATCCCTACTCGCCAATATTATATGGACAAAATAAGGGTTTTAAATTGCACTACGTGTGGATAATGTTTTTAGTGTCTACTTTGTGTTAACATTAAATGCATGTTTTGCGCGTATCAATTTTTGGCGCCGTTGCCGGGGAATTATAAAGTTTTTGTATGATTTCGTTGTACATATGTAATTATAAGCATGTCTATAATTTTCGAGATACATACTTGTTTATACTTATAGAAATTTACTTACATGTTTACAATTCTTACTTATTACTTATACGAATTTAATTACACTTTGTATTTACACTTGCATAATTTATTTTCATGTTAAAGGATAGTCTTTGATTTAATTTGAGTACTAGCACTTAGTTATTAAATAAATCTCTATGGAATAGGGAGGTGCCTCTTTTGTTTGTCTATCTCCTTAACCCCTCATGAAGTGTGGATTTCATCACCACACGCCATAACCTAAGTGAAGTTATGGGCATGAGGTTGTGGGCGGAGTTTACAAACATTTGAGATTGTATACTATCTTGTGATTTCGAGTAATAATTGGTCATGATGTCTAGAAGGGTTATGGATGGTGACTGGTTTTGAACTAAGAAAACAGAACACCGTTGGAGTACATACTCTTACGAGTAAGCCTCGGGGTGTTTCTAAGAACAACAATGGAGTATATACTCTTACGAGTTAGCCTCAGGTTGTTCCCAGAAATTAGTTCTCACCTCTTGCGTTACATCTATCCCAACTGGTCATTTCCAACAATTACGAGAATTAACGATAGTTGGTATACATTTTCGCGTGGGCCGCACGGACAGGAGATTTACTCAATAACTAAATCGTGTATTCCTTTTAAATCTTAGGCGCACTCAATTTGTAGACGCACTTAAATTGATTTACATTGAGTACGAGTATTGGTTATTAAGTTTCGTTCTTTGGAATAGGGAGGTGCCTCTTTTTCTGGTTTATCTCCTTAACCCCTCATGAAGTGTGGATTTCATCACCACACGCCATAACCTAAGTGAAGTTATGGGCATGAGGTTGTGGGCGGAGTTTACTAAGGACTTGAGATTATATACTATCTCAAAAATTTGGCTGATTGTTGGATATGGTGAGTGGGTTTATGATTGGTGCCGGGTTTCGGATCTAAGCAATAGAACACCATTGGAGTATATACCATAACTGGTTAGCCTCGGGGTGTCTCTAAGAACAACAATGGAGTATATACTCTTACGAGTTACCCTCAGGTTGTTCTAAATATTAGTCCTTACCTCTCGCGTTATCTCTATCCCTATCTGCCATTTCTAAACGTAACTAAGCTGAATTAGCGAGAGTCAGCATACATTTTCGCGCGGGCCGCACGTCCAAGAAATTTACCGAATGATCATTTCGAGTACTCTCTGTAAATCATAAGTGCATATAAATATAGACAATACATGAACTTAATAAATATGACATAATCCTTTAAAAGATGGTATATAGGATTATGCATGCTTACACCTCTTGGAATCATACTTCATCTTTTGATGAACGAGACCCATTGCACAGTGGAGAGCCTCTGCACCACGTACCATCGGGGCCAAAGGAAAATAAATAATACTTAGTCAATTTGTGTGTTTTTTCTTTTTGCATTAAAATCTGTAAAGGACTAACAAAACATTACATTTAGCTTGCATAACCTCTCTAAAGCTTTATGATGCTCGGATTTCACTACCGAGTACCCTAACCTAAGTGAAGTTAGGGGCATAAGACCGAACAAGAGGTCATTCTTTGCAATCATATTTTAAGCACGTAACTCGTGTGTTTTCTGCAGGTTCTAACAATTTCTCTTATGCATTCACTCCATTTTTCACATAGGATTGTTGTTTGATGCATTTTATTTAATGAGAATGTGTTGTGCATAAATTCAATGTGAATTATTGTTTGCTTGCATTTGAACCATGTTTATATATGTTCTAACTAAATTCTTAGCTTTTACATTATATAATGTTAATTTGCAGAAAACGTGTGTCTTAGTTCATTACATTCATTTGCATAACCCTTAAAATTGATTAGATCATTTGCATTTCTTAGTAAATTACATTTAGTGTCTTAAACTTCATACATTTTGTATGTTTTAATAGTTTTTAAGTCTTTGTGAGTTTTTATAGTTTGTTTTGGTAGTTTTACTATTTTATTTGTTATTTGTTTCGCTTTGTTTTCTTTATATGTTTTACGTTTTTTTTGTTAGTATCTCTATATTCATTACATATTCTTTTTTTGATACTAACACTTGGTCTTTGGTGGATGCTCAGGCTAATGAATGTCCGATCAGAATCCTGGACCATCTAAAACAAAGTTTGAGGAAATCGCAGAGAGGATAGCTAGACTTAGAGCTCAATCAGAACCGCTGGATTATCCCATTATTGAGGAAGGTTCTGATTCTTCACATTCATCAACTGATCATAATTCAGAGCCGGAAGCACAAGAAGTCAATATGGCCAATGCAGGACAATCCCTTCGTCAGCGCACCTACTCAATCGAATGGAGCAGCGGGCCTTCAAGCATTGCTTTTCTACCACCGGGGGAAAACATGAAGGACATCGAGCTGAAGAGTGGTTTCCTCCACCGACTGCCCATTTTTCACGGACTTTCAAATGAAGATCCGAATAAGCATCTCAAACAATTCCAATTTGTTTGTAACAGCATAAAGCCAGCCGATGCTGATACGGAGCTCTTTAAGCTTAAAGCATTCCCATTCACCCTAACCGACATGGCCGAGTCTTGGCTCATGGAACTACCGCCAAACCACATTACCACATGGAAGCAACTTGCGGACAAGTTCCTGGCGAAGTACTTCCCGGCCTCAAAGATCACCGTCTTAAGGAAGCAAATCACTGGCATTACACAGAAACCGGACGAGACTTTCGGCCAATATTATGACCGATTCAAAGTTTTGTGTGCCACCTGCCCATCTCATGGATTTTCTGAGACCAATCTCATGAATTACTTTTATGATGGTCTCAAGGCGATCGATAGGGAATTGCTCGATGCAGCAGCTACCGGTGCATTCATGGACTTAAACGAAACCGAAGCTAGAACTCTTCTAGAGAATCGGGCGAACAACGATGCACAGTATGGAATGTCCAACAGAAGAGCAGTTGGCGAAGTTAGTTCTAAAACCGACGCGGATAAAAAATACGACAAACTAGCTCATATGCTAGAGAAGGTTTTAGAGCTCGAAACGACAAGAGCCAAAGCAACTCATGGACCTGTTTGTGGCATATGTCAAGTACAAGGTCACCATAATGACCAATGCCCTCAAGCGCCAGAGCAAGCTAGCGAAATGGAGCACGCTAACGCCATCGGTGGATATCAAGGAGGCCAACGATACAACAACTACAACAATTTCGGCAACCGAGATCATCCAGGCTTTAGATGGAGCAGCAATGAGGGAACTTTGAACCCTCCGGTACCTCAACAAAGCTACCAACGCCCTCCATTTCAGCCTAGGCCACCGATGCAGCATGGTTCTTCATCTCAACCCTTCACAAATCCGGATTATGACAAGATGTTGTCACAACTTTCGGCCTCTACACAAGTTCTCTTTGATGGACAATCGAAGACAAAGGAGACATTGGATTCTCATGGCCGAGACATCACCGAAGTGAAGAAGCAACTTGGCCAACTTGTTGATTTCATGGGACAAATCAAAGAAACTGGTCGGCTTCCTCCTCAAACCACTCATAATCAACGAAATGTAAATGCCATTGTCACAAGGAGTGGGAAGATACTAAAAGAACCAAAGACCAAGAGATCTCATCTCGATGAAGTCACCATTGAGGACATAACCAACGAAGAAGATGATGAGATCGATCCGGCAGCTCAAGAAGCCGAGAAGAAGAAGGTGATGCCTATTGTCACCAAGGCACAATCCCGTCCACAACCCACCCCAATCAAAGGTAAAAGCCCTATTCCTTCAAATACGGTTATTACTAATTCTCCGTTTGCTGTTGCACCTTTCCCTAGCAGATTATTAAAATCAAAGAAGAAAGATGATCAATATGAAGATATCTTGGACATCTTTCAGAAGCTGCAAGTGAATTTGCCCTTGATCGAGTGCATAAAACAAGTGCCAATATACGCGAAGTTTCTAAAAGAATTATGCACACAGAGGAGGCAAACACGAGAGAAGGAGGTTGTGAAGGTGAATGCAACTGTTTCGGCGGTTTTGCAACGACGGCTACCCCCAAAACTGAAGGATCCAGGGAGTTTTGCAGTTCCCTGCGTAATTGGTGACAAACACTTCGAAGACGTAATGCTTGATCTTTGAGCCTCCATCAACGTCATGCCTTACTACCTCTACAAGTCGATGGAGCTTGGGGATCTCAAGCAAGACGGTGTTGTCATCCAACTAGCCGATCGTACACACAAGTATCCAAGGGGATACGTAGAAGACGTTCTTGTACAAGTCAACAACCTAATTTTTCCAGCGAATTTTTATATCGTTGACATGGAGGAGAGTCCTTTGAACACCACGCCATTGCTTCTTGGACGACCCTTTATGCGGACTGCAAGAACGAAGATAGATGTTTATCAGGGAACTTTCTCCATGGAGATTGATGGAGAATGAATCGAGTTCAACATATTAGACGGGATGAAATTTCCGATGTCAAGTGTGGCTTCCGTCTCAACATATGATCTCGTAGATACCTTAGCACAAGGCCACCTTGACACCATCAATGATGATGAACTCGACATGGCCATCAAACTCGGGGATTACGCCCTTTTCGAGGCCTTAATAGAGCTTAAGCCTCAAATTCAAGAAATGGCCATGGTTCTAACTAACGCACCACGAAAAGTAAGTTTTTCTCCCCCTTTACCAATTACTTTTGGTATTAATAAAATTGTTCCCTCCATCGTAGAAGCTCCAGTTTTAGAACTCAAGCTATTACCGGATCATCTAAAGTATGCGTACTTGGGCGAGCATGAAACCTTGCCGGTAATTATTTCGTCTGCGTTAGAGGAGGAGCAGGAGGAGAAACTCGTGAGTGTACTCAAGAGGTACAAAACCGCAATAGGTTGGACGCTTGCGGATATAAAGGGAATTAATCCAGCAACCTGTGTGCATCGGATTTTCCTAGAAGAAGGCACCAAGCCTACAAGGGAAGCACAACGTCGGCTCCACCCTCCCATGATGGAGGTGGTAAAAAAGGAGGTAATTAAACTCATGGACTGTGGAGTTATTTACCCTATTTCTGATAGCCGTTGGGTTTCCCCTGTGCAGGTTGTACCTAAGAAATCTAGAATCACCGTCGTCGAAAATTTGGAGAATGAACTCGTGCCACAAAGGACAATCACTGGACACCGTGTGTGCATTGATTACAGGAGGCTCAACGCCGCAACTCGCAAGGATCATTTTCCATTACCGTTCATATATCAAATGCTGGACAGGTTAGCCGGCCATGCATTTTACTGTTTTCTCGACGGATACTCCGGCTACAACCAAATTAGCATTGCGGAGGAGGATCAAGAAAAGACAACGTTCACATGCCCTTTCGGAACGTTTGCATACCGCCGAATGCCATTTGGATTATGTAATGCACCAGGTACATTTCAACGCTGCATGCTCTCAATTTTTTCCGATTACATTGAAAAAATTATTGAAGTATTCATGGACGATTTTAGTGTATTTGGGAATGATTTCGATGCATGTTTAAACAATTTAGAAACTATTTTACAAAGATGCGTTGAAACCAACTTGGTGCTTAATTGGGAGAAGTGCCATTTCATGGTTACACAAGGGATCGTGTTAGGTCATATTATTTCTGAAAAAGGATTAGAAGTTGATAAATCCAAAGTAGATCTTGTGCGTCACTTACCCTCTCCAACTTCGGTTAGAGAGATACGTTCTTTTCTTGGACACGCAGGATTTAATCGAAGGTTTATCAAAGATTTTTCCCACATCTCTCGAACGTTGTGTAAATTGCTGCAAAAGGAGACTCCGTTCGTGTTTGACGAGGAATGCAACGCTGCCTTCAACAAGTTGAAGGAACTTCTCACGAGCGCTCCTGTTTTGAGCAGCCCTGATTGGTCTCTACCATTTGAACTCATGTGCAACGCCTCGGATTATGCCGTAGGAGCTGTTTTGGGTCAGCGGAAGGACAAGAAGCCTTATGTAATTTATTATGCCTCTCGGACGCTTGATGAAGCTCAAAGAAATTATACCACCACCGAGAAGGAGTTTCTTGCAGTAGTTTTTGCTTTAGATAAATTTCGGTCTTATTTACTTCAAACTAAAGTAACTGTGTATACTGATCATGCAGCTTTGAAGTACCTAATGCTAAAAAAGGACGCAAAACCAAGGCTTATTAGATGGATACTTCTACTCCAAGAATTCAACATCGAAATCAAGGATAAGAAGGGAGTAGAAAATGTTGTCGCTGACCACCTATCACGCTTGATAGGTGAGAATGAGACTGTTGAAATTGAGGAAACTTTTCCGGATGAAAAGCTCTTCGGAATTGAGGTAACTGTTTCGGAAACTCCATGGTATGCAGATATCGTTAATTACTTAGTTACCGGTGAGTTTCCATCTACCATGCATAAATTTCAGCGTGACAAACTTAAACATAATGCTAGAACTTTTATCTGGGATGAGCCTTATTTATGGAAACAATGCTCCGATTTAGTGATTAGGAGATGTATCCCAGATAGTGAATTTAAGCCTATTCTAGACTTTTGTCACAATGAAGCATGTGGGGGACATTTTGGTTCGAGGAGGACTGCCCTTAAGATTTTAGATTGCGGTTTCTTTTGGCCTAGTTTATTTCGCGATGCTCATGCATTTTGTGCTACATGTGATAAGTGCCAGAGATTCGGTAATTTAGGACCTAGAGATCAGATGCCACAACACTACATATTTAATGTCGAGATTTTTGATGTGTGGGGTATTGATTTTATGGGACCATTTCCTCCCTCCAATGATTATACGTATATTTTACTCGCAGTAGATTATGTTTCAAAATGGGTGGAGGCAAAGGCCACCCGTACTAATGATTCGCGAGTTGTTGCAGATTTCCTACGAACTAACATTTTTAGTAGATTTGGAATGCCACGAGTTCTAATTAGCGATGGAGGAAGTCATTTTTGCAACCGCACGGTGCAAACATTGATGAGGAAGTATGGCGTAAAACACAAGGTTTCCACACCATACCACCCTCAAACAAATGGAATGGCTGAAGTTTCCAACCGTGAGATCAAGAAGATTTTGGAACGAACCGTCCGCCCAAAACGGAAAGATTTGAGTCAGTGCTTAGATGATGCATTGTGGGCTTACAGGACTGCCTACAAGACCCCCATTGGTATGTCACCTTTCCGATTAATTTATGGGAAAATGTGCCATCTTCCGGTTGAATTGGAGCACAAGGCATGGTGGGTTGTGAAGAAATTCAACATCGATCGAGATGCAGCAGGTTTGCATCGGAAGCTACAACTTTGTGAACTTGAAGAGATCAGAAATGATGCTTTCGACAATGCGTGGATTTACAAAGAGAAGACAAAAAAGATCCATGATAAGATGATTCACGAGAAGAGTTTTGAAGTTTGGCAGAAAGTATTGCTTTTCAATTCTATACTTAAGCTCTTTCCGGGAAAGCTTCGCTCTCGATGGATGGGGCCATTCATAGTTGCTCAAATTATGCCTCATGGAGCAGTTCTCATTCGATCAATAGACAAGGGCAGTGAGTTCAAAGTAAATGGCCATCGCTTGAAGCCCTATTTTGAGGCATTTGCGGAGCATAACGTGGAAGAGATGCAACTCCAAGAACCGGCCATCTCGAAAGCAAAATGATGCATCACGTCTAAGCTATAGACGTAAAATGAGCGCTCATTGGGAGGCAACCCAATGGAGAAGACGACAACAGATTTGTTTTCTTCTCCTCCTTTTAATTAATTTAATGGATTTTGCATTTTAAATCAAAATTTTCGTAGATCCTATACTCCATGTTTAAATTCTATACTTTTACTTTAGTACATTGAGGGCAATGTAGAGTTTAAGTGTGGGGGAAGGGTTTACAATTTAATTGTGTCTAAATTAGTGTTTTTCAGAGTCTTTAAGATGCCCTTAACTAGTCAATGATGAAATTGGACCAATACGAACACATATGGCGTATGAATCACATGCATCGAATTCTTGTGCTAATTGAGATATTCTATATGTTTTTAACATGTAGTAAATATGAATTGCAAAACATGGTACAGAAATTGCATGCTTGAATAAGTTTTTAATCATATGAACCCTATGTGAGCTTTTGAGCTATCTGTTCTTTATTTGATTGAATATACATCCATTTCGTAGCTACTAGCTTATATATGCCTCATTTGCTTGCTTGCCATAGATTTTAATGAACTAGAGAATGCTAGAACTTACTCATGTCAATTTGCAAAGCTTTTAAGTTGATACATACTTTGATTTTGGAAATGATTAAAGGCATTTAGGATTTTCCACCACGTCGCCAAATATCCATGTATCCCATTTGTACGCATAAGTTGCGACACCCCTAGATAAACCAATTGAGCCCACGTTAAGCTTTTCTTTCATCACCATATTTACCTAAACACTTACCCTAGTATAGAATATCCTTACCTTTGTTCCGGAAACTTGGTGAGAATTTTTCGAAACTAGCACATAATATGATGGTTTGGTAAGAAAGATTGAAAGAGTTAATGTGAGTAAGGGGAAAGACTTGTCCAAATAACTAAAAAAGTTTTAGATTGGCAAAAAGAAAAGAAAAAAATTATATATATTTGAGAGAATGAAAAGAAAAAAATTATATATCTCTCATGGCAATGTGTTGTGTTCTAAATATAAACCCTTTGGATTAATGTCCCCCTTATTTGCGGATTTGGAGATTACGACAAATTGAAGGCCCAAAAATAGAACAAATATGGCCTTTGTCCTGTCCGAAAAGCTCAAAAAGGTAGTTTAGATTGAAGTATACATGGTAACATTCGAGTGGAGATGGAGGACGAATTTGGTGCTAGACTAAGTCGTTGGAACGTTTTTATCACTACATATCTAAATTTCCAATGCCTTAGCCTTAACCTCATTACAACCTCACTAAAAGTCCTTTATGATCCTTAAAATGAGTAGCTTTCAATTAGTAGAGTAAGTTGCATGAGTAAGCTTATGGTTTTGGTTCATTTGTGCAAGTAATTAACTCCATTCATGAGGTTTTTTTGTTTAAATTTATATACACTTTAAGTGAACCCTTTTCATGAGTGAAAAATATGTTGAGTGCATCCTTGTGAGATGATTAAACCTTTATTCAAAGCATGCACAGCTATAACATAACCATTGTTTTCTCTATGTCTTACTTGTTCATTACATAATTATATCGCAATTATCTCTTGAATTCGTTAAGCATACAAAGTTGAAAATCATGTGAGCCATCGCCATACACTTAAAATTCTGAGACAAATTTTAGCTAAGGGCTTAGTTGTGTTCTTTCTTTTGTTTTAAATTCGTAGAGAGTCTTAGTTTAACTTAGTGTTTGCTAAGGGACTAGCAAAGTCTAAGTGTGGGGGAATTTGATATACGCATTTTATGCTCGATTCTTAACGCATTTCCCTTTACGTTTAGCTATGTTATAATCTTAGTTTTTATTTTTTTCTTATTTAGTTTGTTATTTTGAGGTTATTTACGGTGGAGATGAATAACGGCGCAATTCGGAGGAATTTCGGCGATTTTGCGATTTTTGCGATTTTGGACCACCGGGAATGAGCCGGCCCAAAAAGCATTTTTTGGGCCCATTTCTCAAAGTTTGTTTCGGCCCAAAAACCAGCCCAAGCCCATTAATTTTGGCATGGAAGCAACTTGGGGAAGAGGAAAAGTCAAAGTTGTCAAGCTTTGTGACTAGGCTTGGTGACTCTTGCTTTGTGATCATCACAAAGGGTGACAAGGCTTGGTGACTCTTGCGTTTGATCATCACAATGGTGACTAAAGGTGTGACAAGGCTTGATGACTCTTGTTTGTGATGATCACAAGTGATGACTAGGGGAGTGACCTGCCTTGGTGATTATTACTGGCATTTAATGAAAGAGGTAAGGTGGAAGAGAGAGTGAGCAATTCCTTTGCCTATATATAAGAGGGAGGCCAGCCATAAAACAGATCATCTCCCATTTTACAAGCCAAACCTCTACACAAATACCTCTCCTCCATAAACACTTCAAGGATCCTCTCCAAGCCGAAGCATTCCAGCCTCCGAAGCCATCGGATCATTCACAATACGCTAAGTCCCTTGTGAATGAGAACCACCTTCAAGAAGTCATCAAGCATTCAAGACAAAAAGTGTAACCATGATCTTCAATCTCTTGTCTTTTGCTTTGTATTGGATCACTTTGATGTATTTAATGAAGAACAAGTTTGGATTTGAGTTATATGTTCTTAAGCCTTTTCGTAAATTGCATGTGTTTATGATTTCAAGCCTTTTATGCATGTTTGATACAATCTTAAAGCTTCGAAAGCATGTGTTAGATAATACGCTAAGTCCCTCTCTTTTGCATGTTTCGATGATCGTACTTTGTTTAGGGTGTTTAGACGCTAAGTTGCATTCCTACTCAAATATCAAGCATGTATATTTAGTTGGAAGTTATAAATTTCGCAGCTTACTTAGAGTATTTAGGCATGAAAAAGAGTAAGGTTAATAAGATGAGATGATCACTTGTAATTAGTAGTGTAACTTCTTATTTTTAGTAAGCATAATTAGACTTTAAGGGTTCTTGATTGTTAAACTTGTCTATGAGTAAAACATGTTAGAAGTCTAGGAGTTCTTGTTGTGTTTGCATGTTTTTGTACTTTAATTTCGTAGATTAATTAACCAATTTCCAATCCCCCCCAAACCTTTAGATTTCTGCTTTAACGAAACCATGCATGCGCCCTTTAATTCCCCGGATAGAACGATCCCTACTCGCCAATATTATAAGGACAAAATAAGGGTTTTAAATTGCTTTACGTGTGAGCTATGTTTTTAGGGTCTACTTTGTGTTAACGTTAAATGCATGTTTTGCTCGTATCAGGTAAGTAACGCACAAGATCTATTTTTGATTTATCAACTTCTAAACCCTTTTCTGAAATGATATGTCCCAAAACTATCCCTTGTGTAACCATGAAATGGCATTTTTCCCAATTAAGAACCAAGTTTGTTTCAACACATCTTTTCAAAATGAGTTCTAAATTTCCTAGACATGCATCGAAATTATTTCCAAAAACGCTAAAGTCATCCATAAAGACTTCTATGATATTTTCGACGTAGTCAGAAAAAATAGATAACATGCAACGTTGAAAGGTACCTGGTGCATTGCAAAGACCAAATGGCATGCGGCGATAGGCACACGTTCCAAATGGGCAGGTGAACGTGGTTTTTTCTTGATCCTCTTCTGCGATGCTTATTTGGTTGTACCCGGAGTATCCGTCCAGGAAGCAATAGAATGCATGGCCAGCCAATCTCTCTAGCATTTGATCGATGAATGGTAGAGGAAAATGGTCCTTTCGCGTGGAGGCATTGAGCTTCCTATAGTCGATGCAAACACGATGTCCCGTGATTGTTTGTTGAGGTACGAGCTCGTTTTCTGCATTCTTCACAACGGTGATCCTGGATTTCTTAGGAACAACTTGAACGGGTGAGACCCATCGGCTGTCCGGAATCGAATAAATAACTCCACAATCAAGGAGTTTGATTACTTCCTTCTTAACGACTTCCATCATCGGAGGATGGAGTCGTCTTTGGGCTTCACAAGTAGGTTTGGCGCCATCTTCTAAAAAAATCCGATGAACACATGTTGCCGGATTGATTCCTTTAATGTCCGCTAGCGTCCAACCTATGGCAGGTTTGTATCTTTGAAGCATTTGAATAAGCTTCTCCTCTTGGTCCACTTCTAATATGGCTGAGATGATTACCGGAAGTGTCTCATTGTCTCCCAAGTAGACGTATTTCAGATGATCCGGTAGCACCTTAAGTTATAATTCGGGTGCCTTAACAATGGAAGGAACCAATTCATTAGTACCAAAAATAATTGGAATTGGAGGAGGATTACTTACATAACGTGGAGCTTTATTTAATGCCATAGCCATTTCTTGAATTCGAGGCTCCAAAAGCTCTATTAAAGCATCGAAAAGGGCTTCATCCCCAAGTTGTATGGCTATGTCAAGTTCGTCTTCTCCAATGGTGTCCAAATGCTCCTGTGAAATAGAGTCAAGAATGTCAATTGAATAACAAGCATTTAAACTTGAAGAAGGGTATTTCATAGCATCAATGATGCTGAACTCGACCAACTCTCCATCAATTTCCATTGAGATAGTTCCTTCAAAAATGTCAATTTTAGTTCTTGCGGTCCGCATGAAGGGACGCCCTAGTAACAATGGCGTGGTGTTTAGAGTGCTCTCTTCCATGTCCATGATGTAGAAATCAGCTGGAAAAATGAGTTGATTGACCTGCACAAGAACATCCTCAACGTACCCCCTACGGTACTTATTAGTGCGATCGGCTAATTGTATGATGACATTATCAGTTTTTAGTTCACCTAGATTCATAGATGCATATAAATGATACGGCATTACATTTATTGATGCACCTAGGTCTAGCATTACATCGTCGAACCTTCTGTCACCAATTACGTAGGGAACTGAAAAATTCCCTGGATCCTTCAATTTTGGGGGTAGCCGATGCTGCAAGACCGCCGAAACGGTTGCATTCAGCTTCACAACCTCCTTCTCTCGCGTTTGCCTCCTCTGGGTGCATAACTCTTTTAGAAACTTTGCATATATTGGCACTTGCTTAATGCACTCGATCAAGGGCAAGTTCACTTGCACCTTTCGAAAGATGTCCAAGATATCTTCGTATTGATCCTCTTTCTTTTTTGATTTTGATAATCTGCTTGGGAAAGGTGCAATAGCAAACGGAGAATTAGTAACAACCGTATTTGAAGGAATAGGGTTTTTACCTTTGATTGGGGTGGGTTGTGGAGGGGATTGTGCCTTGGTGATAATAGGTGTCACCTTCTTCTTCTCGGCCTTATGAGTTGCCGGATCAATCTCATCATCCTCTTCGTTGGTTATGTCCTCAATGGTGACTTCATCGAGATGAGATTTCATGGTCTTTGGTGCTTCTAGTATCTTCCCACTCCTAGTGATAATGGCATTGACATTTCGTTGATTAGGAGTGGTTTGAGGTGGTAGTTTGCCGGTTTGCCGAATTTGGCTCATGAAGTCCACCAATTGGCCCATCTGCTTCTTCATTTCACCGATATCACGGCCATGAGTATCTAATGTCTCCTTCGTCTTGGCTTGTCCATCCAGAAGAACTTGCGTTGAAGCAGACATTTGAGAAAGCATTTTGTCGTAGTCCGGATTGGTGAAATGTTGGACCGGGGGTGCTTGTTGCGTTGGGTGCATGGGAGCATGAGGCATAGGAGGCCTCGGTTGGAAGGGAGCACGTTGATACGTTTGTTGAGGTACCGGAGGGTTTAGACATCCCTCGTTGCTACTCCACTTGAAACCTGTATGATCACGGTTGACATAGTTGTTATAATTGTTATACCGTTGTCCTCCTTGATATCCACCAAGTGCATTGGCTTGCTCCAACGCCATATCTCCGGGTTGACCTCCGCTATGGTCTCCCAACTTTGGACATTGCTCAGTGTGGTGTCCCTGCACATGACAAAGTCCACAAACGAGCCCTTGAGCTTTCTTGGCTCTTGTCGTTTCGAGCTCTAAAACCTTCTCTAGCATAAGAGCTAGCTTGTCGTACTTCTCATCCGCTTCATGTTTGGAACTCACTTCGCCGACTGCTCTCCGGGTAGACATTCAGTATTGTGCATCATTGTTTGCCCGATTTTCTAGAAGAGTTCTAGTCGAGTAATTCCCTATCGATCGCCTTGAGACCATCATAAAAATAATTCATAAGATTAGTCTCGGAAAATCCATGAGATGGGCAGGTGGCACACAAAACCTTGAATCGGTCATAATATTGGCCGAAAGTCTCGTCCGGTTTCTGTGTAATGCCAGTGATTTGCTTCCTCAAGACGGTGATCTTTGAGGCCGAGAAGTACTTCGCCAGGAACATGTCCGCAAGTTGCTTCCATGTGGTAATATGGTTCGGCGGTAGTTCCATGAGCCAAGACTCGGCCCTGTCGTTTAGGGTGAATGGGAATGCTTTAAGCTTGAAGAGCTCTGTATCAGCATCGGATGGCTTCATGCTGTTACAAACAAATTGGAATTGTTTGAGATGCTTATTCGGATCTTCATTTGAAAGTCCATGAAAAATGGGCAGTCGGTGGAGGAAACCACTCTTCAGCTCGATGTCCTTCATGTTTTCCCCCGGTGGTGGAATGATATACGCATTTTATGCCCGTTTCTTAACGCATTTCCCTTTTCGTTTAGCTATGTTATTATCTTAGTTTTTATGTTTTCCTTACTTAAATTGTTATTTTGAAGATATTTACGGTGGAGATTAATAACGACGCAATTCGGAGGAATTTCGGCGATTTTGCGATTTTTACGATTTCGGACCACGAAAAATGGGCCGGCCCAAAAAGCAAATTATGGGCCGATTTCTCAACTCTTGTTTCGGCCCATTATCAAGCCCAAACCCAATTAATTCGGCAAGGATGCAAGTTGGTGAAGTTGAAAAGTCCAAGTTATCAAGCTAATGATCACAAAAGATGACTTGCCATGGTGACTCTTATTTTGGGTTCACAAATGGTGACTAAGCTTGGTGACTCTTGCCTTTGATCATCACAATGGTGACTAAGGGTGTGACTAAGCATGGTGACTCTTGCTTAGGGTTCATGAATGATGATCACACTTGGTGACTAAGGGGATGACTTGCTAGGTGACTAAGGCTTGCATTTAATGAACCAAGCAAGGTGGAAGAAAGAGGCAAGGCATATGCTTGCCTATCAATACCAAGGGAGTTCGGCCTTACTTCATCATCACTCAAATTACTAGCCAAAGCTCTACACAAATACTCCTCCACCATAAACACTTCAAGGATTCTCAAGCAAAGCCGAAGCACATCCTCCTCCATTCCAAGCCGAAGCAAGGTTCTCCATCCAAGCCGAAGCAAATCCTCCTCCATCCAACACAATACGCTAAGTCCCTTGTGAAGGAAAGCCATCTCCACCGTAGATCATCAAGCATTCAAGACAAAAAGTGTAACCATGATCTTCACTTTCATTTCTTTTGCTTTGTATTTGAACCCTTGGATGTATTGGAATACTTTTATGTATCAAATGAAGAACAAGTTTAGATTTGTGTTTTATGTTCTTAAACCGATTTATAAATTGCATGTGTTTATGATTTCTAGCCTTTTATGCATGTTTGATACAATCTTAAAGCTTCGAAAGCATGTGTTAGATAATACGCTAAGTCCCTCTCTTTCGCATGTTTCGATGATCATATGTTGTTTAGGATGTTTATACGCTAAGTTGCATTCCTACTCAATTATTAAGCATGTGTATTTAGTTAGAAGTTATGAATTTCGTAACTTACAAAAAGGTTTGATGCATGAAAAGGGTAAGGTTAATAAGATGAGATGATCCTTTGTAATTAGTAGTGTAACTTTTTATTTTTAGTAAGCATAATTAGACTTTGAAGTTTCTTGATTGTTAACACTTGTCTATGAGTAAAACATGTTAGTTGCTTAAGAGTTTTAGTTGTGTTTGCATGTTTTTGTACTTTAATTTCGTAGATTAAACAACCAACTTCCAATCCCCCCAAACATTTACATTTCCGCTTATTAACGAAACCATGCATGCGCCCTTAATTCCCCGGATAAAGAACGATCCCTACTCGCCAATGTTATAACGACAAAAGAAGGGTTTTAAATTGCAATGCGCGTAATCTGTGTTTTTAGGGTCTACTTTGTGTTAATTTTAGAAGCATGTTTTCCGCGTATCAATTTTTGGCGCCGTTGCCGGGGAGTTATAAAGTTTTTGTATGATTTCGTTATACATATGTAATTAAAAGCATGTCTATAATTTTCGCAACACATACTTGTTTGTACTTATAGAAATTTACATACATGTTTAAAATGCATACTTTTACTTATACGAATTTATTTACACTTAGTATTTACACTTGCATAATTTATTTTCATGTTAAAGGATAGTCTTAGATTTAAATTGAGTACTAGCATTTAGTTATTAAGTAAATCTCATTGGAACAGGTGGTGCCTCATTTGTTTGTCTATCTCTTAACCCCCTTCGTGAAGTGTGGATTTCATCACCACACGCCATAACCTAAGTGAAGTTATGGGCACGAGGTTGTGGGCGGAGTCTACAAACATTTGAGAGTGTATACTATCTGGTGATTTCAAGTAATTGTTGGTTTTGATGTCTAGAAGGGTTATGAATGGTGACTGGTTTTGGACTAAGAAAACAGAAACACCATTGGAGTATATACTCTCACGAGTAAGCCTCGGGGTGTTTCTAAGAACAACATTGGAGTATATACCGTAACTGGTTAGCCTCGGGTTGTTCCCAGAAATTAGTTCTTACCTCTTGCGTTACATCTATCCCAACTGGTCATTTCCAACATTTACGAGAAAAAACGATAGTTGGTATACTCTTTCGCGCGGGCCGCAGGACGAAGAGATTTACTCGTAACTAAATAATGTATTCCCTTTAAATCTTAGGCGCAATCAAAACGTAGACGTACTTAAATTGATTTACATTGATTATGAGTGTTGGTTATTAAGTTTCGTTCTTTGAAATAGGTGGTGCCTCTTTTTCTGGTTTATCTCTTAACCCCCCTCGTGAAGTGTGGATTTCATCATCACACGCCATAACCTAAGTGAAGTTATGGGCACGAGGTTGTGGGCGGAGTTTACTAAGGACTTGAGATTGTATACTATCTCATAAGTTTGGCTGATTGTTGGATATGGAGAGTGGGTTTATGATTGGTGCCGGGTTTCGGATCTAAGCAATAGAACACCATTGGAGTATATACCGTAACTGGTTAGCCTCGGGGTGTCTCTAGGAACAACATTGGAGTATATACTCTTACGAGTAAGCCTCGGGTTGTTCTAAATATTAGTCCTTACCTCTCGCGTTATCTCTATTCCTACTTGCCATTTCTAAACGTAACTAAGCTGAAATAGCGAGAGTCGGTATACATTTTCGCGCGGGCCGCACGTCCAAGAACTTAACTTAATGATCAATTCGCGTACTCTCTGTAAATCATAAGTGCATATAAATACAGACAATACATGAACTAAATAAATACGACATAATCCTTTAAATAGATGGTATATAGGATTATGCATGCTTAGAGCTCCTGGAATCAGACTTCATCTTCGGATGAACGAGACCCATTGCACAGTCGAGAGCCTCTGCACCACGTACCATCGGGGCCAAAGGAAATAAATAAAACTTGGTCAAATTTTTGTGTTTGTTTGTGCATTAAAAACTGTAAAGGACTAACAAACGCTACATTTAGCTTGCATAACCTCTCTAAAGCTTTATGATACTCGGATTTCACTACCGAGTACCCTAACCTAAGTGAAGTTAGGGACATAAGGCCGAAGAAGAGGTCATTCTCTGCATTCATATTTTTTAGCACGTAACTCGTGTGTTTTCTGCAGGTTCTAACGTTTTCTCTTATGCATTCACTCCATTTTTCACGTAGGATTGTTGTTTGATGCATTTTGTGTTGTGCATAAATTCAATGTGAATAATTGTTTGCTTGCATTTGAACCATGTATATATATGTTCTAACTAAATTCTTAGCTTTTACATTGTATAGTGTTAATTTGCAGAAAACATGTGTTTTAGTTTATTACATTCATGTGCATAGCCCCTAAAATTGATTAAATCATTTGCAATACTAAGTAAATTACATTTAGTGTCTTAAACTTCATACATTTTATATGTTTTAGTAGTTTTTAAGTATTTGTGAGTGTTTATAGTTTGCTTTGATAGTTTTACTATTTTATGTGTTATCGCGTTGTTTTCTAAATATGCCTTACGATTTTGGTTAGTATTCCTATATTCATCTCATATTCTTTGTTGATACTAACACTTGGTCTTTGGTGGATGCTCAGACTAATGAATGTCCGATCGGAATCCTGGACCATCTAGAACAAAGTTTGAGGAAATCGCAGAGAGAATAGCGAGACTTAAAGCTCAAACAGATATCCTGGATTATCCCATCATCGAGGAAGTTTCCGAGTCTTCACATTCATCAACCGACCATACTTCAGAACCAGAAGCACAAGAAATCAACATGGCCAATGCAGGACAGTCTCTTCGCCAGCGTACCTGCTCAACCGAATGGAGCAGCGGGCCTTCAAGCATTGCTTTTCCACTACCGGTGGAAAACATGAAGGACATCGAGCTGAATAGTGGTTTCCTCCACCGACTACCCATTTTTCACGGACTTTCCAATGAAGATCCAAACAACCATCTCAAACAATTCCAATTTGTTTGTAACAGCATGAAGCCATCCGATGCGGATACGGAGCTCTTCAAGCTAAAGGCATTTCCATTCACCCTAATCGACAGGGCCGAGTCTTGGCTAATGGAACTACTGCCGAACCATATTACCTCATGGAAGCAACTTGCGGATATGTTCCTAGCGAAGTACTTCCTGGCCTCAAAGATCACCGTCTTGAGAAAGCAAATCACTGGCATCACACAGAAACCGGACGAGACCTTCGGCCAATATTACGACCGATTCAAAGTTTTTTGTGCCACTTGCCCATCGCATGGATTTTCCGAGACCAATCTCATGAATTACTTTTACGATGGTCTCAAGCCGATTGATAGGGAATTGCTAGATGCAGCAGCTACCGGTGCATTCATGGACTTAACCGAAATCGAAGCCAGAACTCTTCTTGAGAATCGGGCTAATAATGATGCACAATATGGAATGTCCAACAGACGAGCAGTCGGTGAAGCAAGTTCTAAAACCGACGCGGACGAAAAATACGACAAACTAGCTCATATGCTAGAGAAGGTTTTAGATCTCGAGACAACAAGAGCCAAGGCAACTCAACGGCCTGTTTGTGGCATATGTCAAGCACAAGGTCACCACAATGACCAATGCTCTCAAGTGCCGGAGCAAGCTAGCGAGCTAGAGCAAGCTAACGCCATCGGCGGATATCAAGGAGGCCAACGGTACAACAACTACAACAATTTTGGCAACCGAGATCATCCAGGTTTTAGATGGAGCAGCAACGAGGGAACTTTGAACCCTCCAGGACTTCAACAAAGCTATCAACGCCCTCCATTTCAACCAAGGCCACCGATGCAGCATGGTTCTTCATCTCAACCCTTCACCAACCCGGATTACGACAAGATGTTGTCGCAACTTTCGGCCTCAACTCAAGTTCTCCTCGACGGACAATCGAAGACAAAGGAGACACTCGACTCACATGGCCGAGACATCACCGAAGTGAAGAAGCAGCTTGGCCAACTTGTTGATTTCATGGGCCAAATCAAAGAAACCGGTCGACTTCCACCTCAACCCACTCCTAATCAACGAAACGTGAATGCCATCGTCACAAGGAGTGGGAAGATACTTGAAGAACCAAAGACCAAGCGATCTCATCTCGATGAAGTCACCATCGAGGACATCACCAACGAAGACGATGATGAGATCGATCCGGCAACTCAAGAAGCCGAGAAAAAGAAGGTGACGCCTATTGTCACCAAGGCACAATCCCCTCCACAACCCACCCCAATCAAAGGTAAAAGCCATATTCCTTCAAATACGGTTATTACTAATTCTCCGTTTGCTGTTGCACCTTTCCCTAGCAGATTGTTAAAATCGAAGAAGAAGGATGCCCAATATGAAGATATTTTGGACATCTTCCGAAAGGTGCAAGTGAATTTGCCCTTGATCGAGTGCATAAAACAAGTGCCAATATACGCGAAGTTTCTCAAAGAATTATGCACACAGAGGAGGCAAACTCGAGAGAAGGAGGTTGTGAAGGTGAACGCAACCGTTTCGGCGGTTTTGCAGCGTCGGCTACCCCCAAAACTGAAGGACCCAGGGAGTTTTGCAGTTCCCTGCGTAATCGGTGACAACCACTTCAAAGACGTGATGCTTGATCTCGGAGCTTCCATCAACGTCATGCCTTACTATCTTTTCGAATCGATGGAGCTTGGAGATCTCAAGCAAGATGGTGTTGTCATCCAATTAGCCGATCGCACACACAAGTATCCGAGGGGATACGTAGAAGACGTTCTCGTGCAAGTCAACAACTTAATATTCCCAGCCGATTTCTATATAGTTGACATGGAAGAGACTCAACTGAACACCACGCCACTGCTGCTTGGGCGACCTTTCATGCGGACTGCGAGAACGAAGATTGATGTATTTCAAGGCACTTTCTCCATGGAGATTGATGGAGAAAGAATCGAGTTCAACATCCTGGACGGGATGAAGTTTCCAATGTCAAGCGTGGCTGCCATTTCGACATACGATCCAGTGGATACCTTAGCACAAGGCTACCTCGACACCATAAATGAGGATGAACTCGACATGGCCATCCAACTCGGGGAAGATGCCCTTCTCGAGGCCTTACTAGAGCTTGAACCTCGAATTCAAGATATGGCCATGGCCCTAAATGCCGCACCACGAAAAGTAAGTTTTTCTCCTCCTTTACCAATTACTTTTTGTACTAATAAAATGGTTCCTTCCATCATAGAAGCTCCAGTTTTAGAACTCAAGCTACTACCGGACCATCTGAAGTATGCGTACTTGGGCGAGAATGAAACTTTACCGGTCATTATTTCGTCCGCGCTAGAAGAGAAGCAGGAGGAGAAGCTCGTGAGTGTGCTCAAGAGGGTCAAACCCGTAATAGGCTGGACACTCGCGGACATCAAGGGAATAAATCCAGCAACCTGTGTGCATAGGATTTTCCTTGAAGAAGGCACCAAACCTACGCGGGAAGCGCAACGTCGGCTCCACCCTCCGATGATGGAGGTGGTAAAAAAGGAGGTAATTAAACTCATGGACTGTGGAGTTATTTACCTTATTTCTGGTAGCCGTTGGGTTTCCCCTGTGCAGGTAGTACCCAAGAAATCAGGAATCACCGTCGTCGAGAATCTGGAAAATGAACTTGTGCCACAAAGGACGATCACTGGACACCGAGTGTGCATTGATTACCGGAAGCTCAACGCCGCAACCCGCAAGGATCATTTTCCATTACCATTCATCGACCAAATGCTGGAAAGATTAGCCGGCCATGCATTTTATTGTTTTCTCGACGGATACTCCGGCTACAACCAAATTAGCATTGCGGAGGAAGATCAAGAAAAGACAACGTTCACATGCCCTTTTGGAACGTTTGCATACCGCCGAATGCCATTTGGACTGTGTAATGCACCAGGTACATTTCAACGTTGCATGCTCTCAATTTTCTCCGAATACATTGAAAAAATTATTGAAGTATTCATGGACGACTTTAGTGTATTTGGGAGTGATTTCGATGCATGCTTAAACAATTTAGAAACTATTTTAAAAAGATGCGTTGAAACGAACTTGGTACTTAATTGGGAGAAGTGCCATTTCATGGTTACGCAAGGGATCGTGTTAGGTCATATTATTTCTGAAAAAGGGTTAGAAGTAGATAAATCTAAAGTAGATCTTGTGCATCACTTACCCTCTCCAACTTCGGTTAGAGAGATTCGTTCTTTTCTTGGACACGCAGGATTTTATCGTAGGTTTATCAAAGACTTTTCCCACATCTCGCGACCATTGTGTAAATTGCTGCAAAAGGAGACCCCGTTCGTATTTGATGAAGAATGCAACGCTGCCTTCAACAAGTTGAAGGAGCTTCTCACGAGCGCTCCTATTTTAAGCAGCCCTGATTGGTCTCTGCCATTTGAACTCATGTGCGACGCCTCGGATTATGTCGTAGGAGCCGTCTTGGGTCAGCGGAAGGACAAGAAGCCTTGCTTAATCTATTACGCCTCTCGGACGCTTGATGAAGCGCAAAGAAATTATACTACCACCGAGAAGGAGTTTCTTGCTGTGGTTTTTGCTTTAGATAAATTTCGATCTTATTTACTTCAAACTAAAGTAACTGTGTTTACCGATCATGCAGCTTTGAAGTACTTAATGCAAAAAAAGGACGCAAAACCACGGCTTATAAGATGGATACTTCTACTCCAAGAATTCAACATCGAAATCAAAGACAAGAAGGGAGTAGAAAACGTCGTCGCTGACCACCTATCACGTTTGATAGGTGACCATGAGCCTGTCGAGATTGAGGAAACTTTTCCGGATGAAAAACTCTTCGGAATTGAGGTAACTGCTTCGGAAACTCCTTGGTATGCCGATATTGTTAATTACTTAGTTACCGGTGAGTTTCCATCTACCATGCATAAATTTCAACGTGACAAACTTAAGCATAATGCTAGAACCTTTATCTGGGATGAGCCTTATTTATGGAAACAATGCTCCGATTTAGTAATTAGGAGATGTATCCCGGATAATGAGTTTAAGCCTATTCTAGACTTTTGTCACAATGAAGCATGTGGGGGACACTTTGGTTCTAGGAGGACAGCCCTTAAGATCTTAGATTGCGGTTTCTTTTGGCCTAGTTTATTTCGTGATGCTCATGCATATTGTGCTGCATGTGATAAGTGCCAGAGATTCGGTAATTTAGGGCCTAGAGATGAAATGCCACAACACTACATATTTAATGTCGAAATTTTTGATGTGTGGGGTATTGATTTCATGGGACCATTTCCTCCCTCCAATGGTTTTACTTATATCTTACTCGCAGTAGATTATGTTTCTAAATGGGTGGAGGCAAAGGCCACCCGTACTAATGATTCGCGAGTTGTTGCAGATTTCCTACGAACTAACATTTTCAGTAGATTTGGAATGCCACGCGTTCTAATTAGCGATGGAGGAAGTCACTTTTGCAACCGCACGGTGGAAGCACTGATGAGGAAGTATGGCGTAAAACACAAGGTTTCCACACCATACCACCCTCAAACAAATGGAATGGCTGAAGTTTCCAACCGTGAGATCAAGAAGATTTTGGAGCGAACCGTCCGCCCAAACCGGAAAGATTGGAGTCAATGCTTAGACGATGCATTGTGGGCTTACAGGACTGCCTACAAAACCCCCATTGGTATGTCACCTTTCCGATTAATTTATGGGAAGACGTGCCATCTTCCGGTTGAATTGGAGCACAAAGCATGGTGGGCCGTGAAGAAATTCAACATCGATCGAGATGCAGCAGGTTTGCATCGGAAGCTACAACTATGTGAACTTGAAGAAATCAGAAATGATGCTTTCGACAATGCGTGGATTTACAAAGAGAAGACGAAAAAGATCCATGATCAGATGATTCGCGGGAAGAGTTTTGAAGTTGGGCAGAAAGTATTGCTTTTCAATTCAAGACTTAAGCTCTTTCCGGGAAAGCTTCGCTCTCGATGGATGGGGCCATTCATAGTTTCTCAAGTCCTACCTCATGGAGCAGTTCTCATTCGATCTATCGACAAAGGTAGTGAGTTCAAAGTAAATGGCCATCGCCTGAAGCCCTATTTTGAGGCATTTGCGGAGCACACCGTAGAGGAGATGCAACTCCAAGAACCGGCCATTTCAAAAACAAAATGATGCATCACGTCCAAAGCTAACGACGTAAAACAAGCACTCATTGGGAGGCAACCCAATAGGGAGACAACAGATTTGTTTTTCTTCTCCCCTTTTAATTAATTTAATGGCTTTTGCATTTTTAATTAGAATTTTCATAGATCCTATACTCCATGTTTAATTCTATACATTTACTTTAAGTACATTGAGGGCAATGTAGAGTTTAAGTGTGGGGGAAGGGTTTACAATTTAATTGTGTCTAAATTAGTGTTTTTCAGAGTCTTTAGGATGCCCTTAACTAGTCGATGATGAAAATTGACCGATACGAACACATATGGCATATGAATCACATGCATCGAATTCTTGTGCTAATTGAGATATTCTATATGTTTTTAACATATAGTAGATATGAATTGCAAAACATGGTACAGAAATCGCGTGCTTGAATAAGTTTTTAATCATATGAACCCTATGTGAGCTTTTGAGCTATCTGTTTTTATTCGAGTGAATATACATCCATTTCGTAGCTACTAGCTTATATATGCCTCATTTGATTGCTTGCCATAGATTTTAAATGAACTAGAGAATGCTAGAACTTACTCATGTCAATTTGCAAAGCTTTTAAGTTGATACATACTTTGATTTCGGAAATGATTAAAGGCATTTAGGATTTTCCACCACATTGCCATATATCCATGTATCCCATTTGTACGCACAAGTTGCGACACCCCTAGATAAACCAATTGAGCCCACGTTAAGCTTTTCTTTTATCACCATATATACCTAAACACTTACCCTAGTATAGAATATCCTTACCTTTGTTCCGGAAACTTGGTGAGAATTTTTCGAAACTAGCACATAAGATTATGGTTTGGTAGGAAAGATTGAAAGAATTAATGTGAGTAAGGGGAAAGACTTGTCCAAATAAACTTAAAAAGTATGAGATTGCCAAAAAGAAAAGAAAAAATTATATTTGAGAGAATGAAAAGAAAAAAAAAATTATTATCTCTCATGGCAATATGTTGTTTTCTAAAGTAGAAACCAATTGGATTAACGTCCCCCTTATTTTGCGGATTTGGAGATTACGACAAATTGAAGGCCCAAAAATAGAACAAAACATGGCCTTTGTCCTGTCCGAAAAGCTCAAAGGGTAGCTTAGATTGAAGTATACATGGTAACTTTCGAGTGGAAATGGAGGACGAATTTGGTGCTAGACTAAGTCGTTGGAACGTTTTTATCACCACATATCTAAAAATCGAATGCGTTAGCCTTAACCCCATTACAACCTCACTAAAAGTCCTTTATGATCCTTAAAATGAGTAGCTTTCAATTAGTAGAGTAAGTTGCATGAGTAAGCTTATGGTTTTGGTTCATTTGTGCAAGTAATTAACTTCATTCATGTGGTTTTCGTTTAAATTCATATACACTTTAAGTGAACCCTTGTCATGAGTGAAAAATATGATGAGTGCATCCTTGTGAGTTGATTAAACCTTTATTCAAAGCATGCACAGCTATAACATAACCATTGTTTTCTCTATGTCTTACTTGTTCATTACATAAATTATATCGCAATTATTTCTTGAATTCGTTGAGCATACACGTTGAAATTCATGTGAGCCATCGCCATATACTTATGCAAATTCAGAGACAAATTTTAGCTAAGGGCTTAGTTGTTCTTTCTTTTGTTTTAAACTCTTAGAGAGTCTTAACTTAGTGTTTGCTAAGGGACTAGCAAAGTCTAAGTGTGGGAGAATTTGATATACGCATTTTATGCCCGTTTCTTAACGCATTTCCCTTTTCGTTTAGCTATGTTATTATCTTAGTTTTTATGTTTTCCTTACTTAAATTGTTATTTTGAAGATATTTACGGTGGAGATTAATAACGACGCAATTCGGAGGAATTTCGGCGATTTTGCGATTTTTGCGATTTCGGACCACGAAAAATGGGCCGGCCCAAAAAGCAAATTATGGGCCGATTTCTCAACTCTTGTTTCGGCCCATTATCAAGCCCAAACCCAATCAATTCGGCAAGGATGCAAGTTGGTGAAGTTGAAAAGTCCAAGTTATCAAGCTAATGATCACAAAAGATGACTTGCCATGGTGACTCTTATTTTGGGTTCACAAATGGTGACTAAGCTTGGTGACTCTTGCCTTTGATCATCACAATGGTGACTAAGGGTGTGACTAAGCATGGTGACTCTTGCTTAGGCTTCATGAATGATGATCACACTTGGTGACTAAGGGGATGACTTGCTAGGTGACTAAGGCTTGCATTTAATGAACCAAGCAAGGTGGAAGAAAGAGGCAAGGCATATGCTTGCCTATAAATACCAAGGGAGTTCGGCCTTACTTCATCATCACTCAAATTACTAGCCAAAGCTCTACACAAATACTCCTCCACCATAAACACTTCAAGGATTCTCAAGCAAAGCCGAAGCACATCCTCCTTCATTCCAAGCCGAAGCAAGGTTCTCCATCCAAGCCGAAGCAAATCCTCCTCCATCCAACACAATACGCTAAGTCCCTTGTGAAGGAAAGCCATCTCCACCGTAGATCATCAAGCATTCAAGACAAAAAGTGTAACCATGATCTTCACTTTCATTTCTTTTGCTTTGTATTTGAACCCTTGGATGTATTGGAATACTTTTATGTATCAAATGAAGAACAAGTTTAGATTTGTGTTTTATGTTCTTAAACCGATTTATAAATTGCATGTGTTTATGATTTCTAGCCTTTTATGCATGTTTGATACAATCTTAAAGCTTCGAAAGCATGTGTTAGATAATACGCTAAGTCCCTCTCTTTCGCATGTTTCGATGATCATATGTTGTTTAGGATGTTTATACGCTAAGTTGCATTCCTACTCAATTATTAAGCATGTGTATTTAGTTAGAAGTTATGAATTTCGTAACTTACAAAAAGGTTTGATGCATGAAAAGGGTAAGGTTAATAAGATGAGATGATCCTTTGTAATTAGTAGTGTAACTTCTTATTTTTAGTAAGCATAATTAGACTTTGAAGTTTCTTGATTGTTAACACTTGTCTATGAGTAAAACATGTTAGTTGCTTAAGAGTTTTAGTTGTGTTTGCATGTTTTTGTACTTTAATTTCGTAGATTAAACAACCAACTTCCAATCCCCCCAAACATTTACATTTCCGCTTATTAACGAAACCATGCATGCGCCCTTAATTCCCCGGATAAAGAACGATCCCTACTCGCCAATGTTATAACGACAAAAGAAGGGTTTTAAATTGCAATGCGCGTAATCTGTGTTTTTAGGTTCTACTTTGTGTTAATGTTAGAAGCATGTTTTCCGCGTATCATGGAAAAGCAATGCTTGAAGGCCCGCTGCTCCATTCAGTTGAGCAGGTGCGTTGACCAAAGGATTGTCCTACGTTGGCCATTATGACTTCTTGTGCTTCCGGCTCTGAATTATGATCAGTTGATGAATGTGAAGAATCAGAACCTTCCTCAATAATGGGATAATCCAGCGGTTCTGATTGAGCTCTAAGTCTAGCTATCCTCTCTACGATTTCCTCAAACTTTGTTTTAGATTGTCCAGGATTCTGATCGGACATTCATTAGCCTAAGCATCCACCAAAGACCAACTTTTAGTATCAAAAAGAAATTCTGTAAGAATTGTAAATAAATTCGTATAAGTAATAAGTAAGAATTGTAAACATGTATGTAAATTTCTTTAAGTATAAACGAGTATGTATTTCGAATAAAAAGATAAGTATGAATTGTAAATATGTATGTAAATTTCTATAAGTATAAACAAGTATGTATTTCGAAAATTATAGACTTGCTTTTAATTACATATGTACAACGAAATCATACAAAAACTATATAATTCCCCGGCAACGGCGCCAAAAATTGATACACGCAAAACATGCATTTAACGTTAACACAAAGGAGACCCTAAAAACACAGTTTACACGTAAAGCAATTTAAAACCCTTATTTTGTCGATATAATATTGGCGAGTAGGGATCGTTCTATCCGGGGAATTAAAGGGCGCATGCATGGTTTCGTTTAAGCATAAATCTAAAGGTTTGGGGGGATTGGAAATTGGTTGATTAATGTCCTACGAAATTAAAGTACAATACATGCAAACATAACAAGAACTCCTAGACTTCTAACATGTTTTACTCATAGACAAGTTTAACAATCAAGAAACCCTAAATTCTAATTATGCTTACAAAAAATAAGAAGCTAGTTTACTAATTACAAGTGATCAACTTATTTCACTCACCTAGCCTACTTTTATGCTTTTACCTTATTTATCATCTACGAAATCCTTAATTTTAGTCAAGAGACATACACATGCTTTCGTTGAATAAGAATGCTATGACGCATAACATCTTAAAACAATTGCTACGTTACCGAAATCATTGAGATATCTTTTAGGAAGATTGGTGACGCACCCTATCCTAAAACATACTCAAAGTATTAAGAACTTAAAGCTAGCACATGCATCCAAACTAATAAAATTAAGAACACATGGAAGAATCGAAATAAGAGAAGAACATGGAAAAATTCTTTCATTACATAACCAAAATTATTACAAAGACAAAGATGGAGTTTAGAGTACATGGTTACACTTTTAGAGAGGTGACGCACCAACTTCAAGCAGTGATTCTCAAGAACACGAATGACGCACTCTACGTTCTTGATCCGGAGGTGGTGGAGAGCTTCGACTTTGGAAGAACCTTGGTTATGTATGGAAGAGAGGTGAATTGTATAGAGCTTTGGCTTGTGAAAATTGTGTGATCTGGTTTATGGCTGGCCTCCCTCTTATATATAGGCAAAGGAATTGCCTACTTCTCTCTTCCACCTTGCCTCTTCATTAAATGCTAGCATTAATCACCAAGGCAAGTCACTCCCCTAGTCATCAATTGTGATCATCACAAGCAAGAGACACCAAGCCTTGTCACACCTTTAGTCACCATTGTGATGATCAAAAGCAAGAGTCACCAAGCCTTGTCACCCTTTGTAAGCAAGAGACACCAAGCCTTGTCACACCTTTAGTCACCATTGTGATGATCAAAAGCAAGAGTCACCAAGCCTTGTCACCCTTTGTGATGATTACAAAGCAAGAGTCACTAAGCCTAGTCACAAAGCTTGACAACTTTGACTTTTCCTCTTCCCCAAGTGGCTTCCTTGCCGAAATTAATGGGCTTGGGCTGGTTTTTGAGCCGAAACAAACTTTGAGAAATGGGCCCACAAAATGCTTTTTGGGCCGGCCCATTTCCGGTGGTCCAAAATCGCAAAAATCGCAAAATCGCCGAAATTCCTCCGAATTGCGCCGTTATTCATCTCCACCGTAAATAACCTAAAAATAACAAGTTAAATAAAAAAAATATAAAAACTAAGATTATAACATAGCTAAACGTAAAGGGAAATGCGTTAAGAATCGAGCATAAAATGTGTATATCAGTCACCATTTGTGATGATCACAAGCTTAGTCACCAAGCCTAGTCACAAAGCTTACCAAACTTGACTTTTCCTCTTCACCAAGTGGCTTGCTTGCAGAATTTAATGGGCTTGGGCTTGATTTTGGGCCGAAACAAACTTTGACAATGAAAGGACCCAACCCCGATTTAGTTGCCTAAACTGGAATCAAACCCCTTCTGAAAACGTGAACCAACAAAAACCATCAAAATTTCCGTAGAGTTTCATTACTAACGCAGAATTACCAGTACCTGCACCCGGAAAATACACTTCATCCTATGCCACAAAAATCAAACCGTGGGCACCAATCCCATCCGGATTTCTCAATATATCAACAATAATGTAAAGTAGTAAATATAACTATATTTTACAGAAATCCGTGGAAAATCGCATAAGAATATACATCAGAATACTAAGAATGACTTCTAGTATACATATACAAATAGTAGGCCAAACCAAGAACCTACCATAAAAGAAACATCGCTCGAATACTATGCCTCCGACCACGACGTGCTACACCAGAATCTGAACTGCAAACTAGACACGGAAACCGAAAAGCCCAGGGGAAAGACATGAAAACTGTTAGAGTGAGTGGACGAAAATAAATGTCTTTCGCCAATTAATATATGTTATAAAAACATATGCGAGTCGGAATGCATAAATAATCAAATGGTACACGAGGGAGACTCTAACTCCTCACGCGTATAGAGCATGCATAAAAATCTCACGGGGTCGCTCGTAGACATATCCGTGGTAGTACAGTAATCACGGGATCCCAGACCCACACGTGATTCTAGCCAGAAAGGCCTCGGTTCCGGGGTACTGCCCCTCGCCGGTCAGGTTGGGGTACTGCCCCTCGCCGGTCAGGTTGGGGTACTGCCCCTCCTGGTAGGCCTCCATCGGGGATCAGCCGAGAGGCAAGTGTATCGATACAACAACGTAACTGAGACTGTACTCTGTGTAAATCAAATCATAAACAGTTCGATGCAAATGCATGAAACAACATATAAATGCATATACGTAATATATACTGGTATAGGCATAATCGTATAACACATGCTCATGTAAAACATAATCTCATATGCATGCTCAAGTTCGTATAACGTATATAAAAGACTCGCAATCAATCCGTGAAAAGAAATGTCCACTCACAGACTAGCGTAACGCAGTTCACGTTAACCCGTGATCCGGCGGAAAATCCCTGGTGATATACGCATTTTATGCTCGATTCTTAACGCATTTCCCTTTACGTTTAGCTATGTTATAATCTTAGTTTTTATGATTTTTTTATTTAATTTGTTATTTTTAGGTTATTTACGGTGGAGATGAATAACGGCGCAATTCGGAGGAATTTTAGCGATTTTGCTATTTTTGAGATTTTGGACCACCGGGAATGGGCCGGCCCAAAAAGAATTTTGTGGGCCCATTTCTCAAAGTTTGTTTCGGCCCAAAAACCAGCCCAAGCCCATTAATTTCGGCAAGGAAGCCACTTGGGGAAGAGGAAAAGTCAAAGTTGTCAAGCTTTGTGACTAGGCTTGGTGACTCTTGCTTTGTGATCATCACAAAGGGTGACAAGGCTTGGTGACCCTTGCTTTTGATCATCACAATGGTGACTAAAGGTGTGACAAGGTTTGGTGACTCTTGCTTGTGATGATCACAATTGATGACTAAGGGAGTGACTTGCCTTGGTGATTAATGCCAGCATTTAATGAAGAGGCAAGGTGGAAGAGAGAGTGAGCAATTCCCTTGCCTATATAAGACCAAGGAGGCCAGCCATAAACCAGATCATCACACAATTTCACAAGCCAAAGCTCTATACAATTCACCTCTCTTCCATACATAACCAAGGTTCTTCCAAAGTCGAAGCTCTCCACCACCTCCGGATCAAGAACGTAGAGTGCATCATTCGTGTTCTTGAGAATCACCGCTTGAAGTTGGTGCGTCACCTCTCTAAAAGTGTAATCATGTACTCTAAACTCCATCTTTGTCTTTGTACTAATTTTGGTTATGTAATGAAAGAATTTCTCCATATTCTTCTCTTATTTCGATTCTTCCATGTGTTCTTAATTTTATTAGTTTGGATGCATGTGCTAGCTTTAAGTTCTTAATGCTTTGAGTATGTTTTAGGATAGGGTGCGTCACCAATCTTCCTAAAAGATATCTCAATGATTTTGGCATGTTTTGTACCTTAAATTCGTAGGACATTAATCAACCAATTTCCAATCCCCCCAAACCTTTAGATTTTCGCTTATTAATGAAACCATGCATACGCCCTTTAATTCCCCGGATAGAACAATCCCTACTCGCCAATATTATAATGACAAAATAAGGGTTTTAAATTGCTTTACGTGTAAACTGTGTTTTTAGGGTCTACTTTGTGTTAACGTTAAATGCATGTTTTGCGCGTATCAATTTTTGGCGCCGTTGCCGGGGAATTATAAAGTTTTTGTATGATTTCGTTGTACATATGTAATTAAAAGCATGTCTATAATTTTCAAAATACATACTTGTTTATACTTATAGAAATTTACATACATATTTACAATTCATACTTATCTTTTTATTCGAAATACATACTTGTTTATACTTACAGAAATTTACATACATGTTTACAATTCTTACTTATTACTTATACGAATTTATTTACACTTCGTATTTACACTTACATAATTTATTTTCATGTTAAAGGATAGTCTTTGATTTAATTTGAGTACTAGCACTTAGTTATTAAATAAATATCTATGGAATAGGGAGGTACCTCTTTTGTTTGTCTATCTCCTTAACCCTTCATGAAGTGTGGATTTCATCACCACACACCATAACCTAAGTGAAGTTATGGGCATGAGGTTGTGGGCGGAGTTTACAAACATTTGAGATTGTATACTATCTTGTGATTTCGAGTAATAATTGGTCATGATGTCTAGAAGAGTTATGAATGGTGACTGGTTTTGAACTAAGAAAATAGAACACCATTGGAGTACATACTCTTACGAGTAAGCCTCGGGGTGTTTCTAAGAACAACAATGGAGTATATACTCTTACGAGTTATCCTCAGGTTGTTCCCAGAAATTAGTTCTCACCTCTTGCGTTACATCTATCCCAACTGGTCATTTCCAACAATTACGAGAATTAACGATAGTTAGTATACATTTTCGCGCGGGCCGCACGGACAAGAGATTTACTCAATAACTAAATCGTGTATTCCTTTTAAATCTTAGGCGCACTCAATTCGTAGACGCACTTAAATTGATTTACATTGAGTACGAGTATTGGTTATTAAGTTTCGTTCTTTGGAATAGGGAGGTGCCTCTTTTTCTGGTTTATCTCCTTAACCCCTCATGAAATTTTGGGTTATTGTTGGATATGGTGAGTGGGTTTATGATTGGTGCCGGGTTTCTGATCTAAGCAATAGAACACCATTGGAGTATATACCATAACTGGTTACCCTCGGGGTGTCTCTAAGAACAACAATGGAGTATATACTCTTACGTCAGGTTGTTCTAAATATTAGTCCTTACCTCTCGCGTTATCTCTATCCCTATCTGCCATTTCTAAACGTAACTAAGCTGAATTAGCGAGAGTCAGCATACAATTTCGCGCGGGCCGCACGTCCAAGAAATTTACCGAATGATCATTTCGAGTACTCTCTGTAAATCATAAGTGCATATAAATATAGACAATACATGAACTTAATAAATACGACATAATCCTTTAAAAGATGGTATATAGGATTATGCATGCTTACACCTCTTGGAATCAGACTTCATCTTTTGATGAACGAGACCCATTGCACAGTGGAGAGCTTCTGCACCACGTACCATCGGGGCCAAAGGAAAATAAATAATACTTGGTCAAATTTGTGTGTTTTTCTTTTTGCATTAAAATCTGTAAAGGACTAACAAAACGTTACTTTTAGGTTGCATAAACTTTCCTGAGGTTTTATGATGCTCGGATTTCACTACCGAGTACCCTAACCTAAGTGAAGTTAGGGGCATAATACCGAAGAAGAGGTCATTCTTTGCATTCATATTTTAAGCACGTAACTCGTGTGTTTTCTGCAGGTTCTAACAATTTCTCTTATGCATTCACTGTGACGACCCAGAACAGAATTAGCAGTAGAATCAGCTTGATCGATGAGCTTGCGCGTAGTCGCAGAGTTGCGACAGTTGTTTTAATCGCCGAAGCTTCTTAGCGACTAAATTATTGGCCGAGATTGGAGCTGGGTCTCTTCTCGAGAGTCGTTGTACGTGTGATTACGAGTTCGTGGGCAGTTCTGGATCGTTATTTGGACGACCGAGGAATTAATTATGAATATTTGAAGTTTCGACGAAAATGGATTTAAATGGCAGGTTTTTTCGCGACTAAATTATCGGACGAGAATTTGGCTTCGGATCCTTCATGGAAGTTGTTCGGAATTTAATTTGAGTTCGTGGGAACTTCCGGAGCATGATTTTGAGTTACGGAGTTTAAGTTGTGATTATTCCCGTTTGTTGATTATTTAGTCGATTTAATGTGGGTTGCTTTGAAGGGTTGACTTTTTATTCATTTGGCTGATGTGTTTGACTTCGAGTGATATTGGAAGAATATGTCGAGACAAGTTTGTGGCCGCGAGAATTATCGGAAACAGAGTTACGACGCGACAGTTACGGGTGTTCTAAGTTCGTCGAAATGGATAAACATGAAGTTTCCTTTTTGGGAAGTATAAATAGTGCACTTACCTGTTTTGGAAAGTCAACAGATGCATTTACTGAGTTGACTGGGTCAACTCAGTTTGACCGTGGAGATCACGACGGTGGAGCACGGCTCGCCGGCGGCGTTGGGATTCCGGCAACCCCACGGCTCGAAGCATAGCCCGTTCTGCTCGCCTTGGCCTCCCGAGCCTACCCCCGGCCACCACGCACGGCGTGGCTCACGGAGGAGGAAGGATTTTCCGATCAAAAATGGGGGTTTTTAGAGCATTTCGAGTTTGATGATTTTGGCCGAGTTGAACTCAATCATGGACTGGGTTTTATAGCTCTCCTCTCAAGGATTATAACCATGTAAGTATGAAGTTCTAATTCGATTTGTGGAAGGAGAATTTTGGATTTGAAATTTGTGTTTCAATTCGGGTTTTCATGAAATTGACCTAGTTAGAGTGAGAATTGGACTTCGGTGCAGTTATGGAAGTTGCTCAGTGGGTGATTTTGAGTGGAATAGGGGTTGCTCGGCCTTGAAATTCTCCGGTCGGCGGCGGCGCCGCCGTGGACGGCAGTCAACGGGTTGACTTTTTGGACTTTCGACAAGTTGCATGTCATTTCACTTGAAATCGCGCCCCGATCGCATGGGGAAGTTCGTTTTTTGAGTTGAGCGTCCGAACGTAAAGCGAGGTATTTAGGTGTTATATATGGATTTTCGACGATTCGTCGACATTGAACTTCGTGTTTCCGAGAACGGTGGTTTCTCGTGATTTGATTTGTATTGTCGGATTATGACTTTGAGTATTGAATTTTGTGAATATTCAGGGGTTCGTGATCGTTCGATTGGCGAGGGATTTTCCGCCGGATCACGGGTTAACGCGATACGCGTTACGCTAGTCTGTGAGTGGACAAGTTTCTATTTTCACTGTTGATTTGCGAGTTCGTGGATTTTATGATTTCCGTATTTATTTTATACGATGATTGTGATATATGTTATTTTCGGAGGTATGTTATTATGTGTTATTGGTGATTGGCATTTATTGCATCGATGCTACCATAGTTGAGAGATTCCTCTGGCCCAGAGTTGAGAGATTCCTCTGAAGCAGGGTTGAGAGATTCCCCTGGCCTATCACCGTCAGGTTTGATCGATTCACCCGACGTCGGGCTTGAGAGATTCGCCCGACAACCTCCATATATATATGTGTTGTGTTCCGAACTCGCATTGTTTTATATTGAGTATGTGTTTAAATTGGTGAAAGGCATATGTTATTTTCGTCCACTCGCTCTAACGTTTTTATTTGCCTTTCCCCTGGGCTTTTCGGTTTTCGTGCCCAGTTTGCAGTTCAGGCTCTGGTGTCGCACATCGTGGTCGGAGGCATAGTGCTCGAGCTACTTTGTTTCATCCAGTAGGTTATTGTTCTACCTACTGTGGTATGAGTATGTGATTGTGTATTAGAAGTCGCTCTGAGCTTCCTATTGTATATGTTATACGATTTTACACCGGATTTTCAGTAAAGTACATCTATACTTACTACTTTACGTTATTGTTGAAATATTGAGAAATCCGGATGGGATAGGTGCCCACGGTTTGCTTTTTGTGGCATAGGATGAAGTGTATTTTCCGCGTGCAGGTAATGGTAATTCCACGCTAGTAACGAAACTTTGCCGAAATTTTGAAATTTTTTTGTTGGTTCGTGTTTTCGAAGGGGTTTGATTCCGATTTAGGAAGCTAAATCGGGGTTGGGTCCTTTCAGCTTGGTATCAGAGCATTAGGTTGTCAGATTCTGTAGATTCTTGTAGTTGTGACGCTTAGGGTATTTGAGTTGATACAGCATGACTGGAGTGATGACCCGACTGGCCAGCCGTACTCATCAATACTTCGGGTGTTGTGTGTCCTCAAATATCTGCGGTTTCATGATTACGTTCCACTCATTGTGAACGATATTGTATTCATTAGGATGCCTCCTGACGTGCTTTCCGTGTCGTTTCGGTTGTATATCCTGTTGAGGATCAATCGACGCGTGATTTGCCAGTGAACTGTGGATTTGGATGAGTATTCAGAGTTCAGTGAATTGTGTAGCACGGGTTGCCTGGTTGTGTGTGTGAGAGTCTACATGTTGCCTCAGAGCTGAGATTTATGGCAGTTGATGTTTGCCTGCTTCTGATCATTGTGTTTGGTGGGCTGATATTGTGTGAGTTCCTGTTGGGTCTCCATGGCCTACATTCAGGGTGTGGTTGTGCGGTAAAGGTTTATCAGGCTACCCAGCAATCGAATGAGGAGTGTTTACCCACCTAAGGCAGAGATGCATTGTTCACATGTTTGCTTCTGTTTGCACGAGTTATGTGGCTTCAGAGGAAGCAGTGCATGAGGTTCAAGATGAGTGTTCTGAGCATCAGAGAGAGTCTGATTGATGTGCCTCGAGACATCCTTGAGAAGCTTAGTGTGCTGCACTCAGTGGTGAGCCTATTGAGAAGGAAAAGTGTACGCGGTTTCCGATGTGATGGTTTGAGGAAAGTGGACTTAGTCGAGATTTTGATGAGGTTGAGTTCCGACACTTCGGGATCAGTGGTTTCATCAGGCTGTGACCTTTTTGATTGTGTTGAGGGTCATCAGATCAAGCAGAGGATCCGTTTGACGACGGCGGAGATCACAGGGTAGCGAACTTGCTCCTGTGGCATGAGTTTGGGCGATCGTTGGTGATCCTTTCATGCAGCAGGTGTTGCGGTGACTTGTGTTCGTGGAGCACTTTCAGTTGCTGTTTCGGTGGCCAGGAGGGTCACGTTGCGAGGCAGCGCCCTCAGCCAGCTATGTTAGCGGTTCGACAGCTCAGAGTTTACGAGGAAATCATGATGCTGTTTCTGGAGCTTGATCAACCCAGATTTCTAGACGAGCCATTCAGAAAGTCGCATTTGATGTGGGCGGCTAGTTGGGCATGTTGGAGTTCGTGCCATGACCTTGTTTGAGAACAGACTTTTCTCTGAGGTTACTGTGGCTTGATATCCATGGTTATTGTACCTGCATTTCCACTTCCGAGGTTTTGGAGAGTATTGCATCCATCCGGAGGTCGCGAGATCCTTGTTGGAGGATATGGCTTAGCCGCGGATTTGTTATAGTTGACATTGGGGTTTTGGTGTGCTTGTGTGTATGGACTTACTGACGATGTGTTTGGTTGTGATCAAGTACCTGGAGAAGGAGGTTGTGTTTCGACGACCAGATTTTTCCGAGATGCTGTTTCTTGGTGATGGTCGAGCGGTTTGTGGAGACGAGTTGTGTTGTTGTTTAGTTTATGATGTGGATACTATTGTTGCTGTGCCTGACATTGGCGACATCGAGGTGGTTCCAGAGGTTCCAGGTGTGTTTCGGAAGAGTTATCAGATGTCCCTCCAGTTCGGGAGACCGACTACACCATTGAGCTTGTACCAGGCGCTGGACTCATTTTACCTACATCTTGTCGTTCGGAGCCAACGGAGCTGATGGAACTACCGTTTCGACTCCAGAAGTTGCTGGAGGAGATTTCATGCGACCTCGCGTATTTGCGTAGTGTGTTTTCGTATTGTTTGTACGGACGTTGGATGATTCGACGTGGTGGTGCATTGACTACCGGAAGCTTGATTTGCTTCAGAGGAGAGTGAGTATCCTTTGCTTCGGACTGGCGAGTGGTTTGTTCAGCTCGTGAGAGCTTCAGTCTTTCGAAGATTGATTTCGGGTCCGGATACCATCAGTTGAGGTTTGATGAGTCAGATGTGGTTTGGATATCTTTCGGATCTCGGTGCGGGCATCAGGAGTTTTGGTCACGCTGTTTGGTTGACCAATGCCCTCGTAGATCGTGTGGACTTGATGGACCAGGGGTTCAGACGATTCTGGACAAGTTGTGGTCATGTTCGTTGGCAATGTCCTGATGTACTCCAGTAATGTGGATCAGCACCTGAAGTGGTTGCGAGCGGTTTTGCGGGCTTTGTGAGATGATCAGTTGTTGGCAAAGTTCAGCCAGTGTGAGTTTTGGCCGATTAACATGAAGGTTGTGAGTTGTGTGATGTTATCCGAGGGAGTTGGCGTGGATCCTGACCAGTTAGAAGCCGTGTTGATTTGGGGTTGATCTACCATTGTACCAGAGATTGAAGGTCTCTTGAGTTTGGCAAGCTATTACCAACGGCTTGTGCAGGATTTTCCCGGATTACCACTTCACTTTCCAGATTGACGAAGAAGGCGTCGAGTTCGAGTGGTTCGATGCACGCGAGGAGAGTTACTTACTCCTGCAGGGTGGTTGACCGTTGCTTCGGTTTTGACCTTACCTGACGATCGCGTTGAGTTCGTGGATTACGGCGATGCATCGAGATTTGGATTTGGTTATGTTTTGTTGTTGTGGAGCAGAGCGGTGGCTCATGGTTTCAGGCAGTGGAACTTTGTATAGCTACGTATCCTATGTGTGGTTTGGGTGTAGATGTTTTTTATGTTAATATTAGAGAGTTGGAGATACTACTGCTATGGCGTGCAGCGCGGTGTAGGACGTACACTGATCACTTGAGTTTCATCCACTTGCATTCTCGGCCAGATTTGGGCTTGAGGCAGTGTAGATGGTAGAGGTCGACTAACAACTATGGCTGCACCTTTGAGTTTGTTCGGGAAAGGCTAGAGGTTGTATTTTGACCATCCGTCTGGGATGTTGTTGCTGATGCATTCAGTTGAGAGTCGGGATTTCAGTGTTTCATGTGTGTGTGGCTCAAGTTTTCGTGTTAGCCGAGTGTGGGCTACGAGAGCTGAGTTCGAGTATGATAGTGTTGAGGCTCGTGATTTTTGCGCGCGTTTGGCGCTAGGGATGCGGAGATGTATCAGATATTTCGAGTTTACTACTCGTGACGCTACATGAAGAGCAATATGGTAGCTAGTGTGTGCAGATGCCCATTCGTTGACTGGCGATGGCTAGGAGGCAGAGACGTGCCAAGATGTGTCAGTCATTTGAGATTTCTGGTTAGACGTGACGGTTGCTGCTGTGATTGTGTGTGTTGTACACTTTGGTTTATGATACCAGTTTTCAGGCCTTTGTGGACCGTTGGATGAATTTAGTACATTTCTTTGTACTTTCGGTGACGATTTTAGTGGCAAGCTGGTATAGCTGTGTTCGGTGGAGATTGTCCATTCCATCGTGTGTCTGTGTTCCAGTTCGCTGATCGAGACAATCAGCTACGACAAAGTGTTGACGAGCTTTGTAGCGAGCATTGGGGACCAGATCACGAGTTAGTACCGGTTCTTATCCTCAGATTGGCGAGCGATCTTCGAGGACTATTCAGGCCTTGGAGGGCATGTTGTGGACCTCGGTATTACAGTTCCGGAGGATTCGAAACCAGCAGTTTCTGTTGTTTGAGATTGCTTGCAGTACCAGTTTGTTGACTGTTATGATTTTGATATTGCATGATGTCGTTTTGAGGAATGATGTTGTACTCCATTGTGTTGGAGCGAGTTCGATGTGAGTTGACATTTGATTCGTATTTTGTGGAATGTGTTACCACAGACTGTCAGATTAGAGGAAATAGGTTGATAATTGCTTGAGATCGATGTTTGAGTTTTGTTGGTTTGAGCAGGTCGTATTGTGACTTGCCACTTTGTTTTGATCCGTATGTGGTTATAGGCGAGTTTGTGTTATGCCGTATAGTTCGGCGTCGCCTATAGTGTTCGCTTTTATGTGTGTTGTGTTCCGTATTGCGGAACTATATTTCAGGTTTATTGCGGGTTGTGTACCCTATCTGTTCCTTATGCAGGAACACTTGGGCTTGTTCAGTTGATGTGATTACTGAGCAGTTGAGCAGTATGCAGAGGCAGTGCTCCTACCTTTTAGTTGGCAGACTTAGAAATTTCGAGGTCGCAATTTTTCTAAGGGGGGGTGGATTTGTGACGACCCAGAATAGAATTAGCAGTAGAATCAGCTTGACCGATGAGCTTGCGCGTAGTCGCAGAGTTGCGACAGTTGTTTTAATCGCCGAAGCTTCTTAGTGACTAAATTATTGGCCGAGAATTGGAGCTGGGTCTCTTCTCGAGAGTCGTTGTACGTGTGATTACGAGTTCGTGGGCGGTTCCGGATCGTTATATGGACGACCGAGGAATTAATTATGAATATTTGAAGTTTCGACGGAAATGGATTTAAATGGCAGGTTTGTTCGCGACTAAATTATCGGACGAGAATTTGGCTTCGGATCCTTCATGGAAGTTGTTCGGAATTTAATTTTGAGTTCGTGGGAACTTCCGGAGCATGATTTTGACTTACGGAGTTTAAGTTGGGATTATTCCCGTTTGTTGATTATTTAGTTGATTTAATGTGTGTTGCTTTGAAGGGTTGACTTTTTATTCGTTTGGCTGATGTGTTTGACTTCGAGTGATATTGGAAGAATATGTCGAGACGAGTTTGTGGCCGCGAGAATTATCGGAAACGGAGTTACGACGCGAAAGTTACGGGTGTTCAAAGTTCGTCGAAATGGATAAACATGAAGTTTCCTTTTTGGGAAGTATAAATAGTGCACTTACCTGTTTTGGAAAGTCAACAGATGCATTTACTGAGTTGACTGGGTCAACTCAATTTGACCGTGGAGCTCACGACGGTGGAGCACGGCTCGATGGCGGCGTTGGGATTCTGGTAACCCCACGGCTCGAGGCATAGCCCGTTTTGCTCGCCTTGGCCTCCCGAGCCTACCCGCGGCCACCACGCACGGCGTGGCTCACGGAGGAGGAAGGATTTTTCGATCAAAAATGGGGGTTTTTAGAGCATTTCGGGTTTGATGATTTTGGCCGAGTTGAACTCAATCATGGACTGGGTTTTGTAGCTCTCCTCTCAAGGATTCTAACCATGTAAGTATGAAGTTCTAATTCGATTTGTGGAAGTAGAATTTTGTATTTGAAATTTGTGTTTCACTTCGGGTTTTCATGAAATTGACCTAGTTAGAGTGAGAATTGGACTTCGGTGCAGTTATGGAAGTTACTCAGTGGGTGATTTTGAGTGGAATAGGGGTTGCTCGGCCGTGAAATTCTCCAGTCGGCGGCGGCGGCGCCGTGGACGGAGGTCAACGGCGGTCAACGGGTTGACTTTTTGGACTTTCGACATGTTGCATGTCATTTGACTTGAAATCGCGCCCCGATCGTAGTGGGGAGGTTCGTTTTTCGAGTTGAGCGTCCGAACGTAAAGCGAGGTATTGAGCGTCCGAACGTAAAGCGACGATTCGTCGACATTGAACTACGTGTTTCCGAGAACAGTGGTTTCTCGTGATTTGATTTGTATTGTCGGATTATGACTTTGTGTATTGGATTTTGTGAATATTCAGGGGTTCGTGATCGTTCGATTGGCGAGAGATTTTCCGCCGGATCATGGGTTAACGCGATACGCGTTACGCTAGTCTGTGAGTGGACAAGTTTCTATTTCACTGTTGATTTGCGAGTTCGTGGATTTCATGATTTCCGTATTTATTTTATACAATGATTGTGATATATGTTATTTTCGGAGGTATGTTATTATGTGTTATTGGTGATTGGGATTTATTGCATCGATGCTACCAGAGTTGAGAGATTCCTCTGGCCCAGAGTTTAGAGATTCCTCTGAAGCAGGGTTGAGAGATTCCCCTGAGTGCCACCGGGGTTGAGAGATTCCCCTGGCCTATCACCGTCGGGTTTCAGCGATTCACCCGACGTCGGGCTTGAGAGATTCGCCCGACAACCTCCCTATATATATGTGTTGTGTTCCGAACTCGCATTGTTTTATATTGAGTATGTGTTTGAACTGGTGAAAGGCATATGTTATTTTCGTCCACTCGCTCTAACGTTTTTATTTGCCTTTCCCCTGGGCTTTTCGGTTTCTGTGCCCAGTTTGCAGTTCAGGCTCTGGTGTCGCACGTCGTGGTCGGAGGCATAGTGCTCGAGCTACTTTGTTTCATCCAGTAGGTTATTGTTCTACCTACTGTGGTATGAGTATATGATTGTGTATTAGAAGTCGCTCTGAACTTCCTATTGTATATGTTATACGATTTTACACCGGATTTTCAAAAAAGTACATCTATACTTACTACTTTACGTTATTGTTGAAATATTGAGAAATCCGGATGGGATTGGTGCCCACGGTTTGCTTTTTGTGGCATAGGATGAAGTGTATTTTCCGCGTGCAGGTAATTGTAATTCCACGCTAGTAACGAAACTTTGCCGAAATTTTGAAAATTTTTTGTTGCTTCGTGTTTTCGAAGGGGTTTGATTCCGATTTAGGAAGCTAAATCGGGGTTGGGTCCTTTCATTCACTCCATTTTTCACGTAGGATTGTTGTTTGATGCATTTTATTTAATGAGAATGTGTTGTGCATAAATTCAATGTGAATTATTGTTTGCATGCATTTGAACCATGTTTATATATGTTCTAACTAAATTCTTAGCTTTTACATCATAAAATGTTAATTTGCAGAAAACGTGTGTCTTAGTTCATTACATTCTTTTGCATAACCCTTAAAATTGATTAGATCATTTGCATTACTTAGTAAATTACATTTAGTGTCTTAAACTTCATAAATTTTGTGTGTTTTAGTAGTTTTTAAGTCTTTGTGAGTATTTATAGTTTGTTTTGGTAGTTTTACTATTTTATTTGTTATTTGTTTCGCTTTGTTTTCTTTATATGTTTTACATTTTTTGGTTAGTATCTCTATATTCATTACATATTCTTTTTGATACTAACACTTGGTCTTTGGTGGATGCTCAGGCTAATGAATGTCCGATCAGAATCCTGGACAATCTAAAACAAAGTTTGAGGAAATCGCAGAGAGGATAGCTAGACTTAGAGCTCAATCAGAACCGCTGGATTATCCCATTATTGAGGAAGGTTCCGATTCTTCACATTCATCAACTGATCATAATTCAGAGCCGGAAGCACAAGAAGTCATAATGGCCATCGTAGGACAATCCCTTCGTCAACGCACCTGCTCAACTGAATGGAGCAGCGGGCCTTCAAGCATTGCTTTTCCACCACCGGGGGAAAACATGAAGGACATCGAGCTGAAGTGTGGTTTCCTCCGCCGACTGCCCATTTTTCATGTACTTTCAAATGAAGATCCGAATAAGCATCTCAAACAATTCCAATTTGTTTGTAACAGCATGAAGCTTGGTTCTTAATTGGAAAAAATGCTATTTCATGGTTACACAAGGGAAATTTTTGGGACATATCATTTCAGAAAAGGGTTTAGAAGTTGATAAATCAAAAATAGATCTTGTGCGTTACTTACCCTCTCCAACTTCGGTTAGAGAGATTCGTTCCTTCCTTGGACACGCAGGTTTTTACCGACGATTTATCAAGGACTTTTCCCACGTCTCCCGCCCTTTGTGCAAATTACTACAAAAAGATATCCCTTTCGAGTTTGATAGTGATTGCAGAACAGCCTTCGAAAAGTTGAAGGAACTCCAGACATGTGCTCCTATCCTATGCCCTCCGGATTGGTCCTTACCGTTCGAATTAATGTGTGATGCTTCCGACTATGCGGTTGGAGCTGTTTTAGGACAACGGAAGGACAAGAAGACATATGCAATTTATTACGCCTCAAGAACTCTGGATACCGCCCAATCCAATTACACCACCACCGAAAAGGAATTTCTCGCAGTAGTTTTTGCCCTTGATAAATTCCGTTCTTATTTACTTCAAACCAAAGTTATCATTTATACTGACCATGCAGCTCTGAAGTACTTAATGACGAAGAAGGATGCAAAACCAAGGCTAATTCGTTGGATCCTCTTACTCCAAGAATTCGACATCGAAATAAAAGACAAGAAGGGAGTGGACAACGTAGTGGCTAACCACCTTTCTCGGTTGGTGAAAGAACAAGAAGCCATGGTCATCGAGGAGAATTTTCCGGATGAACAGCTCTTCGGAATTCAATCAAATACTTCTGAAACTCCATGGTATGCAGATATAGTCAATTATTTAGTAGCCGGTGAGTTTCCATCCTCTATGCATAGTGTTCAACGTGAAAAACTTAGGAAGAATGCTAGGACTTTTATTTGGGATGAACCCTACTTATGGAAACAATGTTCAAATTTAGTCATTCGTAGGTGTGTTCCGGATAGTGAATTTAATTCAATTCTTGAGTTTTGTCACAATGAAGCATGCGGGGGACATTTTGGTTCTAGGAGGACAGCCCTAAAAATTTTAGATTGCGGATTCTTTTGGCCTAGTTTATTTCGCGATGCTCATGCATTCTGTGCTGCATGTGATAGGTGCCAAAGATTCGGTAATTTAGGACCTAGAGATCAGATGCCACAAACTTATATGCTTAATGTCAAAATTTTTGATGTTTTGGGCATTGATTTTATGGGACCTTTTCCTCCATCGAACGGTTTTACTTACATTTTACTCGCAGTAGATTATGTTTCTAAATGGGTGGAAGCAAAAGCCACCCGAACTAATGATTCGCGAGTTGTTGCAGATTTTCTGAAGGCTAACATTTTTTCAAGGTTCGGAATGCCACACGTTCTAATAAGCGATGGAGGTAGCCATTTTTGCAACAGGACGGTAGAAGCTTGAATGAGGAAGTATGGAGTTACACATAAGGTTTCGACACCTTATCATCCTCAAACAACGAAATGGCTGAAGTTTCCAACTGTGAGATCAAGAAGATCTTGGAGAGAACCGTTCGTCTGAATCGAAAGGATTGGAGCCAGTGTTTAGATGATGCATTATGGGCTTACAGGACAGCCTACAAGACTCCCATCAGCATGTCACCTTTTCGATTAGTTTATGGGAAGGCATGTCATCTTCCGGTAGAACTGGAGCATAAAGCATGGTGGGCTGTTAAGAAGTTCAACATGGATCGAGATGCGGCTGGACTGCATCGAAAGCTACAACTTTCTCAACTCGAGGAGATACAAAATGATGCTTTCAACAATGCATGGATTTACAAAGAGAAAACCAAGATGATCCATGACAAGATGATTCGTGGGAAGAGTTTTGAACCAGGGCAAAAAGTTTTACTTTTCCATTCGAAGCTTAAACTCTTTCCGGGCAAATTACGATCACGATGGAATGGGCTTTACACTGTTGTTCAAGTTTTCCCTTATGGAGCCGTCACAATTCAATCTTTGGATAGCGGGAACTTGTTCAAAGTTAATGGCCACCGTTCGAAGCCTTATCATGAAGCATTCAAGGATCAAATCGTGGAGGAAGAATCTCTTGAAGAACCGGCCACTTCAAACACGTGCAGGAGGAGGCAACCCAATTGGGAGACAACAGATTTGTTTTCTTCTCCTCCTTTTAATTAATTTAATGGTTTTTGCATTTTAAATTAGAATTTTCGTAGTGTGGGGGCAATGTAGAGTTTAAGTGTGGGGGAAGAGTTTACAATTTAATTGTGTCTAAATTAATGTTTTTCAGAGTCTTTAGGATGCCCTTAACTAGTCGATGATGAAATTGGACCGATACGAACACATATGGAGTATGAATCACATGCATCGAATTCTTGTGCTAATTGAGATATTCTATATGTTTTTAACATGTAGTAGATATGAATTGCAAAACATGGTACAGAAATCGCATGCTTGAATAAGTTTTTAATCATATGAACCCTATGTGAGCTTTTGAGCTATCTGTTCTTTATTCGAGTGAATATACATCCATTTCGTAGCTACTAGCTTATATATGCCTCATTTGATTGCTTGCCATAGATTTTAATGAACTAGAGAATGCTAGAACTTACTCATGTCAATTTGCAAAGCTTTTAAGTTGATACATACTTTGATTTTGGAAATGATTAAAGGCATTTAGGATCTTCCACCACTTCGCCAAATATCCATGTATCCCATTTGTACGCATGAGTTGCGACACCCCTAGATAAACCAATTGAGCCCACGTTAATCTTTTCTTTCATCACCATATGTACCTAAACACTTACCCTAGTGTAGAATATCCTTACCTTTGTTCCAGAAACTTGGTGAGATTTTTTCGAAACTAGCACATAATATGATGGTTTTGTAAGAAAGATTGAAAGAGTTAATGTGAGTAAGGGGAAAGACTTGTGCAAATAACTTACAAAGTATGAGATTGCCAAAAAAATATATATATATATATTTGAGAGAATAAAAAGAAAAAAATTATATATCTCTCATGGCAATGTGTTGTGTTCTAAGTATAAACCCTTTGGATTAATGTCCCCCTGATTTACAGATTTGGAGATTACGACAAATCCAAGGCCCAAAAATAGAACAAATATGGCCTTTGTCCTGTCCGAAAAGCTCAAAGGATAGTTTAGATTGAAGTATACATGGTAACATTCGAGTGGAGATGGAGGACGAATTTGGTTCTAGACTAAGTCGTTGGAACGTTTTTATCACCACATATCTAAATTTCGAATGCCTTAGCCATAACCCCATTACAACCTCACTAAAAGTCCTTTATGATCCTTAAAATGAGTAGCTTTCAATTAGTAGAGTAAGTTGCATGAGTAAGCTTATGGTTTTGGTCCATTTGTGCAAATAATTAACTCCATTCATGAGGTTTTCGTCTAAATTCATATACACTTTAAGTGAACCCTTTTCATGAGTGAAAAATATGATGAGTGCATCCTTGTAAGTTGATTAAACCTTTATTCAAAACATGCACAGCTATAACATAACCATTGTTTTCTCTATGTCTTACTTGTTCATTACATAAATATATCGCAATTATCTCTGGAATTCATTGAGCATACAAAGTTGAAAATCATGTGAGCCATTGCCATATACTTATGAAAATTCTGAGACAAATTTTAGCTAAGGGCTTAGTTGTGTTCTTTCTTTTGTTTTAAATTCGTAGAGAGTCTTAGTTTAAGGTGTTTGCTAAGGGAATAGCAAAGTCTAAGTGTGGGGGAATTTGATATACGCATTTTATGCTCGATTCTTAACGCATTTCCCTTTACGTTTAGCTATGTTATAATCTTAGTTTTTATGTTTTTTTTATTTAATTTGTTATTTTTAGGTTATTTACGGTAGAGATGAATAACGGCGCAATTCGGAGGAATTTCGGCGATTTTGCGATTTTGGACCACCGGGAATGGGCCGGCCCAAAAAGCATTTTGTGGGCCCATTTCTCAAAGTTTGTTTCGGCCCAAAAACCAGCCCAAACCCATTAATTTCGGCAAGGAAGCCACTTGGGGAAGAGGAAAAGTCAAAGTTGTCAAGCTTTGTGACTAGGCTTGGTGACTCTTGCTTTGTGATCATCACAATGGTGACTAAAGGTGTGACAAGGCTTGGTGACTCTTGCTTGTGATGATCACAATTGATGACTAAGGGAGTGACTTGCCTTGGTGATTAATGCTAGCATTTAATGAAGAGGCAAGGTGGAAGAGAGAGTGAGCAATTCCCTTGCCTATATAAGACCAAGGAGGCCAGCCATAAACCAGATCATCACACAATTTCACAAGCCAAAGCTCTATACAATTCACCTCTCTTCCATACATAACCAAGGTTCTTCCAAAGTCGAAGCTCTCCACCACCTCCGGATCAAGAACGTAGAGTGCGTCATTCATGTTCTTGAGAATCACCGCTTGAAGTTGGTGCGTCACCTCTCTAAAAGTGTAACCATGTACTCTAAACTCCATCTTTGTCTTTGTACTAATTTTGGTTATGTAATGAAAGAATTTCTCCATGTTCTTCTCTTATTTCGATTCTTCCATGTGTTCTTAATTTTATTAGTTTGGATGCATGTGCTAGCTTTAAGTTCTTAATGTTTTGAGTATGTTTTAGGATAGGGTGCGTCACCAATCTTCCTAAAATATATCTGAATGATTTTGGCAAAGTAGCAATTGTTTTAAGGTGTTATGCATCATAGCATTCTTATTCAACGAAAGCATGTGTATGTATCTCGACTAAAATTAAGGATTTCGTAGATGATAAATAAGGTAAAAGCCTAAGAGTAGGCTAGGTGAGTGAAATAAGTTGATCACTTGTAATTAGTAATCTAGCTTCTTATTTTTTTGTAAGCATAATTAGAATTTAAGGTTTCTTGATTGTTAAACTTGTTGTGTTTGCATGTTTTGTACCTTAAATTCGTAGGACATTAATCAACCAATTTCCAATCCCCCCAAACCTTTAGATTTTCGCTTATTAATGAAACCATGCATACGCCCTTTAATTCCCCGGATAGAACGATCCCTACTCGCCAATATTATAATGACAAAATAAGGGTTTTAAATTGCTTTACGTGTAAACTGTGTTTTTAGGGTCAACTTTGTTTTAATGTTAAATGCATGTTTTGCGCGTATCACCTCGCCAAACGAACGATCACGAATCCCTGAATAATCACAAAATCCATTTCTCAAAATCATAACTGGATACCTCAAATCAAATCACGAGAAACAACCGTTCTCGGAAACACATAATTCAATGTCGACGAACTGTCGAAAATCCGATAATCACACCTCAATACCTCGCTACAATTTCGGACACTCAATTCGAAAAGCGAACCTCCCCACTGCGATCGGGGCGCGATTCCGAGCGAAATGACATGCAACTTGTCGAAAACCCCGAAAAGTCAAACTTTGACCGTTGACCGCCGTTGACCACCGCCGGCGGCGGCGCCGCCACCAACTGTAAAAGTCCTCGGCGGAGCAACACCTATTCCAGTCAAAATCATCCAACAAGCAACTTTCATAACTACACCGAAGTCCAATTCTCACTCTAACTAGGTCAATTTCATGAAAACCCGAAATCAAACCAAACTTTCAATTCAAGAATTCTCCAAGCACAAATCAAATTGGAACTCCATACTTACATGGTTAGATTCGTGGGGAGAAGAGCTTCAAAGTCCACTCCAATTTGTAGCTCAATTTGGCCGGAATTGTAACCACCTTAAAACCCCAAAAATCTCAAACTTTGGCCGGATTAATCTCTCTCCACCGTAAGCTTTGCCGTGAAATGAGGCCGGAAATGGGACGAGGGGACCGAGACGAATCGATGGAGACCAAGGCCGAGCCTTGGGGTGGCCGGACGGCAAGCCACCGCCGTGGGCCGTCGCGCCTCCGTCGAGCTCACTCTCTCTCCCCGCGTTGACTGGTCAATGCAATAAATGGCAAGGTTTGACTTGCCCAATATGGAAACCTACATTTATACTTTCCAAAAATAGAAACTTCCAATTTACCTTTACGACAAACTTTAAATACCCGAAACTTACGCGTCGTAAATCCGATTTCGATAATTCTCACGGCAACAAACTCATCTCGACATGTTCTTCAATTACCACCCGAAGTCAAACACTTCGACAAATCCGATAAAAAGTCAACGGTTCAACCCAACACATGCTTATCCGATTAAATAATCAACGGTCGAAATATTCATAACATAATCCTCGTAACTCGGAAAAATCATCCGGAAGTTCCCACGAGCTCGAAATTAAATTCTCCACAACTTCCTTGAAGGTTCCGAAATCAAATTCTCGTCCGGTAATTTAGTCGCTAACGAAGCTGTCATTTTAACCCGATTATGTCAAAATTTCAAATATTCATATTTTATTCCTCGGTCGTCCAAATAATGATCCGGAACCGCCCACAAACTCGAAATCACGCGTACAACAACTCTCGAGAAGAGACTTAGCTCAAATTCTCAGCCAATAATTTAGTCGTGATTAAGTCTGGCGATCAAATTATCTGTCGAAAATCTGCGATTACGCGCAAGCTCGTAGATTAAGCTAATTACTCTTACTGATTCTGTTCCGGGTCGTCACAAATCCCCCCCCCCCTTAAAAAAAATTTGACCTCGAAATTTCCATGTTTGCCGACTAAAAATAGAAACACTACCTCTCTTTACATTTAGCTTTGTTTTGACCTTAGTACTATCATTTCTTACTTACTTTGTTGTTTTTAGGTTTTGAATAAAGGAGTACAATAAAAGAGGTGAAATGAAGCTTAAAACGCAGCAATTGGAGGTTTCCTAATTCGCTTAGGAAAAGTGGTATTTACTACTTTGACTAGAATTCCTACTCGGGTTAGGAATGCGAATGGTTCGACAACTCGGAAAGTTTCGCGGAGCTGAAAAATGAAGTTTCCTAAATCAACTAGGAATGACATGGCGAAATATCCGAGACGCGCAAAATGGTTGAGAAATGGTATTCGTAAAAGTTACTAAAATGGTACGCACAAATGGTTTCCCAAATGAAGAACGAATACATTTCTCCTATGTGAACCAGGAAAGATCAAGTCGGCAAGCATTTTTGGAAAGCAGACATGGCCGAAATATTGAGATCTTACTTGCCACATTTGAAGACCAAATATCTTGAATATCTTGAAGAAATTCGGCAAGGAGTAGATTCCTTGGAGATCAAGAAAGAAATATCTAGAGTGGAATAAGGAAAGAAAATCTCAGAATAGACCTGTAACTTCAAGAGGCCACCGAATTCGCAATTCAACTCCAAATATGGCGTTCCTTATATGGATTTTATAGCTCTCTGAATAAGCTTTCCAACGAGTCCAAAATCATAATTTTCTGAGCTCTAGAACTCCCGGAAAAGACGTTTCAAGACAGGCTGTCAAAAGCTGGCATTTCTACCCGGGTAAACTAGGAATCCCTAGTTTGGAGAGGAAAGTTGGATTTCCTCACCTATAAATAAAAGGGCTCGGTTTCATTCCCATTCATCTCTCATCATACAAGCCGAGCTCTTGTCCACAACACTTTGTCTCCTCCAAAATCGAAAATTCATCAAGAAGCCGAAGCTCCCCACACTCCAACAATCGACATCCTCCAGAAGAGCAACTTAGGCAATCCGAAGGTTTCTCTCCATCCACTAGAAGGCCATCTACATGTTTTGCAACTGCGTTCACGACCAAAATGTGTAACATGTTACCTTCTACTCTCTTTTTGTATGAACGATTGATTTTTAAGGAAGAGCTTAAATAAGAGTTTGTGGTTATATAATTCTAGCATGTTTTTGTAACTTGTTTCGAATCTGAGTTCTTTGCTATGCATGTATTTTCTATGCTTAATGCTTAACTTAAATGCGAGCGATCTTGGTTTATGTTATGACGTGTCTAGAATGCGAGCGATCTTGGTTCGAAAACATTGTCATTCGAGAAATACATGAACAACATAGTAAAGGCTTAGAGTTTTAATAGGTTGCATAAAATATGATTAGGTTATAAAGGAATGAGGTGAGTATGATGAGTTGATCAACGTGTATATATGTAATTAAACTTTATTTTCGGTTTTAGTAAGCATGTTTAGGATTCTATGTTCTTGTTTGTTTTGCTTGTCTATGAGTTTAAGCATGTTAGAACTTAGAAGCAAACGATGTGTTTGCCATGCCATATTTTTGTCTTTATTTTCGTAGATAATAAACAACCTTTACAAACCCCCCTTTCAAAACATAGTGTAAATATGCATGCACCCTCAATCCCCGGTTAAGAACGATCCCTATTTATCAATGCTACATCTACACAAAAGGGTTTTAATTGTTTATGCGTTTTTGTTGATTGTTAAGTGTTAATTTAATGGTTGCAAAGTCGTGTATCACACAACATACAATAAATCTGAAATATAGTTCCACCACATGGAACACAACACACACAAGAGCCGACGCTATAGGCAATGCCGAACTATACGGCACAATGCAAACTCGCCTATGATCACATACGGATCAAAATAACATAGCAAATCACAACTCAATCTGCTCACATCAACATAACTCAAACACCGAACTCAACCTGTTTCCGCTAATCCGAAAGTCTGTGGTAGCACATTCCACAAAATCAGAATAAACGTCAACTCAAATCAAATTCGCTCCAACACAATGGAGTACAACATCGTTCCTCAAAACGACATCATGCAACGTCATATCCATAGTGGTCAACAAACTGGTACTGCAAGCAATCTCGAACAGTTGAAACTGCTGGTCCCAAATCCCTCGGAACTGGAATACAAAAGACCACAACATGCCCTCCAAGGTCAGAATAGTCCTCAAAGATCGCCCACCTATCTGAGGATGAAAATTGGCACCAACTTGTAATCTGGTCCCTAATGCTCTCTGCAACGCTTGCCAACACTCTGTTGTAACTGATTATCTCGATCAGCAGTTTGGAACAGAGGTACACCACGTAAATGGACAACCTCCGTCAAATACAGCTATGCCAGCCTGCCACCGAAATCTGTTCCAGAAAGTACAAGTAAACGTACCAAGTTCATCAAATGGTTCACAATGGCCTGACAACTGGTACCACAAACCGAAGTGCGTACTGGCACACAAAACCACAGCGACAAACTCCAACTTCTAATCAGAAATCTTCAATGGCTGTTACTTCCTGGCAAGTCTCTGCCTCGCTGCCATCGTCCACCAACAAATGTGGCATCTGCTCACACAAGCTGCTACATTCCTCTTCATGTTACGTCACGAGTAGTAAACTTGAAGTATCAGACACATCTCCGTACTGCTAGTGCATAACGCACGCAAAACAATGAGCTTCAACATCGTCTCACTCGAACTCAGCTCCCGTATCTTGCAACTCGGCTATCACGGAAACTCGAGCCACATACACATGAAACACTGAAGCTCCTGACTTCCGACTGAATACATTAGCAACAACATCCCAGAAGGATAGTCAAAGTACAACCACTAGTCTTCTCGGATAAACTCAAATGTGCAGCCATAGTCGTTAGTCGACCCCATCCATCTACACTGCCTCAAGCTCAAACCTGGCTGAAAATGCAAGTAGATGAAATTCATGTGATCAGTGTACATCCTACACTGCGCTGCACGCCATAGCTGTAGTGTCTCCAACTCTCCGATGCTAACATAAAAACAGCTACTCCTAAATCATACACAGGATATGTATCTATATAAAGTTTCCACTGCCTGTAACCATGAGCCACCGCTCTGCTACACTACATCAAAACATAACCAAATCCAAATCTCGATGCATCGCCATAACCCACGAACTCGCCACGGTTGTCAGGTAAGGTCAAAACCGAAGCAACGGTCAACCATCATTTAGGAGTAAGTAACTCTCCTTGCGTGCATCGAACCATTCGAACTTGACGCCTTTTCGTCAATCCGGAAAGTGAAGTGATAATCCGGGAAAATCCTGCACAAAGCACCAAAAGTAGCCTGCTAAACCCAAGAGACTCCCGATCTCTAGTACAATGGTAGGGCAATCCCCAAATCAACACGGCTTCTAACTGATCGGAATCCACACTGACTCCTTCAGCTAACATCACGTGACCCAAAATCTTCATGCTAATCAGCCAAAACTCACACTGACTGAACTTCACAAATAGCTGATCATCACGCGAAATCCGCAAAACCGCTCGCAATTGCTTGAGGTGCTGACCCACACTCCTGGAGTAAATCAGAATGTTGCCAACAAACATGACCGCAAACAGATCACCAAACAGATCCTCTACTTGATCTGATGACCTTCAACATAATCGAAAAGGCCACAGCCTGTTGAAGTCACTGATCCCGAGGTGTCGGAACTCAACCTCATCAAAATATCTCGACTAAGTCCACTTTATTCAAACCAACATATCGGAAACCGCGTACACCTTTCCTTCTCAATAGCCTCACCTCTGAGTGCAGTACATTAAGCTCCTCACGGTTATCTCGATGCATATCAGTCAGAATCTGTCTGATGCTCAGGTTCAAACTCATCTCGAACCTCGTGCATTGCTTCCTCTGCAGCCACATAACTCGTGCAAACAGAGACAAACATGTGAACAATACATCTCTACCTCAGGTGGGTAAACACTCCTTATTCGAATGCTGGGTAGCCTGATTAAACCATTACCATATAAACAACACTCTGAAAGTAGGCCATGGAGTCGAAACAGGAACTCACACAATACCAGCCCACCAAATGCAACGATCTGACTCAGGCAAAACATCAACTACAACAATTCACTGCTCTGAGGCAACATGTAGACGCTCATACACGCACAACCAGGCAAACCGTGCCACACAATTCTTTGAATTCAGAATGCTCATCCAAACCCACAATTCACTGGAAAATCGCGCGTCGATTGATCCTCAATAGGATCCACAACCGTACCGACACGGAAAGCACGTCAAAGAGGCATCCTAATGAATAAAACATCGTTCACAACAAGTGGAACGTAATCATGGAACTTTAAATATTTGAAAGCATACAACACCCGGAGTATGAATGAGTATCTGCCGGCCGGTCGGGTCACCATTCCAGACATGCTGTACATTCTCAAATATCCTCAGTAAACACGACTACAGAAGTCTACAGAACCTATAACCTAATGCTCTGATACCAAGCTGAAAGGACCCAACCCCGATTTAGTTGCCTAAACCGGAATCAAACCCCTTCTGAAAACGTAAACCAACAAAAACCATCAAAATTTCGACAGAGTTTCGTTACTAACACAGAATTACCATTACCTGCACCCGAAAATTACACTTCATCCTATGCCACAAAAATCAAACCGTGGGCACCAATCCCTTCCGGATTTCTCAATATATCAACAATAATGTAAAGTAGTAAATATAACTATACTTTACAGAAATCCGTGGAAAATCGTATAAGAATATACATCAGAATACTCAAAGCGACTTCTAGTATACATATACAAATACTAGGCCAAACCAAGAACCTACCATAAAAGAAACATCGCTCGAATACTATGCCTCCGACCACGACGTGCGACACCAGAATCTGAACAGCAAACTGGGCACGGAAACCGAAAACCCCAGGGGAAAGACATGAAAACTGTTAGAGTGAGTGGACGAAAATAAATGTCTTTCGCCAATTAATATATGTTATAAAAACATATGCGAGTCGGAATGCATAAATGTCTTTCGCCAATTAATAAATGTCTTTGGGGCTGAGTCTCTTCTCGAGAGTCGTTGTACGTGTGATTTGGAGTTCGTGGGCGATTCCGGATCATTATTTGGACGACCGAGGAATTAATTATGAATATTTGAAGTTTCGACGGAAACGGATTTTAATGGCAGTTTTGTTAGCGACTAAATTACCAGACGAGAATTTGGGTTCGGCTTCTTCACGGAAGTTGTTCAGAATTTAATTTCGAGTTTGTGGGAACTTCCGGAGCATGATTTTGAGTTACGAAGATTTAGTTGCGAATATTGCCGTTTGTTGATTGTTTGGTTGATTTAATTATATGTTGGTTGGAACAGTTGACTTTTTATCCGATTGGCCGATATGTTTGACTTCGGGTGATTATTAAAGAACATGTCGAGATGAGTTTGTGGCCGCGAGAATTATCGGAATCGGAATTACGACGAGAAAGTTACGGGTATTTAAGGTTCGTCGAAAGGATAAGTATGAAGTTTCCATTTTGGGTAAGGCTATAAATAGAAACCTGCTAATTTGGGCAAGTCAAAGACTTACCATTTTGAGGTTTGACCGAGTTGACTCGGTCAACTCGGTGGAGAGAGGAAGTTCTCCATGGTGCTCGACGGTGACTCCACGGCGGCGAAGGATTCTGGCCACCCTGTGGGACGGGGTTGGTCCCGTTCGAAGCGCCTCAGCCTCCTCGTCCCTTCCCCGGCCACCATTCAAGGCGAGGCTCACCGAAAATGGAAGGAAAATCCGGCCAAAATTCAAGGAAAATTTGTGAAATCGGGTTCCATTTTTTAGGCCGAATTGAGCTACAACTTTGAGTGGGCTTTGAAGCTCTCATCACTAGCAAGATACCATGTAAGTTTAGAGTTCTAATTCATCTTGTGTATGAAGAATTTTGGAATTGAAATTTTTGAACCAATTCAGTTTTACTTGAAATTGACATGGTTAGAGTGAGAATTGGCCTTTGTTGTAGTTGACAAAGTTGCTCAGTGGGTGATTTTGCATGGAATAGAGGTTGCTCCGCCGTGAAATTCTCCTGTCAGTGGCGGCGCCGCCGTGGACGGCGGTCAACGGTCAACAGTTTGACTTTTTGGATTTTCGACAAGTTGCATGTCATTTGACTCGAAATCGCGCTCCGATTGCATTGGGGAGGTTTGTTTTTCGAGTTGAGCGTCCGAAAGTATAGCGAGGTATTGAGGTGTACATATTCGGATTTTCGACGATTCGTCGACTTTGAATTACGTGTTTCTGAGAACGGTGGTTTCTCGTGATTTGATTTGTATTGTCGAGTTATGACTTTGTGAATATTCAGGGGTTCGTGATCGTTTGTGAATATTTAGGGGTTCGTGATCGTTTGTTTGGCGATGGACTTTCCGCCGGATCACGGGTTAACGCGTATCGCGTTACGCTAGTCTGTGAGTGGACAATTTATTTTCACCGATTGATTGCGAGTCTTATATATACGTTTTACGAAATTGAGCATGCAGCATGATTATGGTTTTACGAGCATGAGATTTCATACGAGATTATGTTTAATATGAACATGTGTTTTACGATTATACGGTTATACTTATACGAATATACGTATACGAGTATACATACATTTATATGCTGTTTCATGCATTTGCATCGAATTGTTTATAATTTGATTTACACAGAGTACAGTCTCAGTTACGTTGTTGTATCGATACACTTGCCTCTCGGCTGATCCCCGATGGTCGGCCACCAGGAGGGGCAGTACCCCGACCTGACCGGCGAGGGGCAGTACCCCGGAACGGAGGCCTTTCTGGCTATGAATCACGTGGAAGTCAGGGGCTCCGTGATTCTGACTGTACTAGCACGGACGTGTCCAAGAGTGACCCCGTGAGATTTTCTTTGCATGCTCTGTTTACGAGTTGGAGCCAGTGTCTATTTGATTTATTTATATTTCGACTCGCATATGTTTTTATAACATATATATTACGTGGTGAAAGACATATATTTTCGTCCACTCACTCTAATAGTTTTCATGTCTTTCCCCTAGGCTTTTCGGTTTTCGTGCCCAGTTTGCAGTTCAGGCTCTGGTGTCGCACGTCGTGGTCGGAGGCATAGTGCTCGAGCTACCTTGTTTCTTCCAGTAGGTTTATTGTTCTACCTACTGTGGTATACTTATATGTTTATACGATAGAGGTCGCTCTGAGAAATCTGTTGTTATGTTATACGATTTTTCCCGGATTTCAGTAAAGTACGTATATATTGATTGTTTTACTTTACTGTTGATATATTGAGAAATCCGGATGGGATTGGTGCCCACGGTTTGCTTTTTGTGGCATAGGATGAAGTGTATTTTCCACGTGCAGGTAATGGTAATTCTTCGTTAGTAGCGAAACTCTGCCAAAATTTCTATGGTTTTTGTTGGTTCGCGTTTTCGAAGGGGTTTGATTCCGGTTTAGGCAACTAAATCGGGGTTGGGTCCTTTCACAAATTCTCGTCCGGTAATTTAGTCGCTAATAAAGCTGTCATTTTAACCCGATTATGTCGAAATTTCAAATATTCATATTTTATTCCTCGGTCGTCCAAATAATGATCCGGAACCGCCCACAAACTCGAAATCACGCGTACAACAACTCTCGAGAAGAGACTCAGCTCAAATTCTCAGCCAATAATTTAGTCGTGATTAAGTCTGGCGATCCAATTATCTGTCGAAAATCTGCGATTACGCGCAAGCTCGTAGATTAAGTTGATTACTCTTACTGATTCTGTTCCGGGTTGTCACAGACAAATGGGCCCACAAAATGCTTTATGGGCCGGCCCATTCCCGGTGGTCCGAAATCGCAAAAATCGCAAAATCGCCGAAATTCCTCCGAATCGCGTCGTTATTCATCTCCACCGTAAATAACCTAAAAATAACAAATTAAATGAAAAAAACATAAAAACTAAGATTATAACATAGCTAAACGTAAAGGGAAATGCGTTAAGAATCGAGCATAAAATGCGTATATCAAATTCCCCTACACTTAGACTTTGCTAGTCCCTTAGCAAACACTAAGTTAAACTAAGACTTTCTAAGAATTAAAACAAAAGAAAGAACACAACTAAGCCCTTAGCTAAAATTTGTCTCAGAATTTTCATAAGTGTATGGCGATGGCTCACATGATTTTCAACTTGTATTCTCAACGAATTCAAGAGATAATTGAGATATGATTATGTAATGAACAAGACATGGAGAAAACAATGGTTATGTTATAGCTATGCATGCTTTGAATAAAGGTTTAATTAGCTCACAAGGATGCAATCAACATATTTTTCACTCATGAAAAGGGTTCACTTAAAGTGTATATGAATTTAAATGAAAACCTCATGAATGGAGTTAATTGCTTGCACAAATGAAAACCTCATGCAATCAACATATTTTTCTTGATCCTCTTCTGCGATGCTTATTTGGTTGTACCCGGAGTATCCGTCCAGGAAGCAATAGAATGCATTGCCAGCCAATCTCTCTAGCATTTGATCGATGAATGGTAGAGGAAAATGGTCCTTTCGCGTGGCGGCAATGAGCTTCCTATAGTCGATGCAAACACGATGTCCCGTGATTGTTCGTTGAGGTACGAACTCGTTTTCCGCATTCTTCACAACGGTGATCCCGGATTTCTTAGGAACAACTTTAACGGGTGAGACCCATCGGCTGTCTGGAATCGGATAGATAACTCCACAATCAAGGAGTTTGATTACTTCCTTCTTAACGACTTCCATCATCGGAGGATGGAGTCATCTTTGGGCTTCACGAGTAGGTTTGGCGCCATCTTCTAAAAAAATCCGATGAACACATGTTGCCGGATTGATTCCTTTAATGTCCGCTAACGTCCAACCTATGGCAGGTTTGTATCTTTGAAGCATTCGAATAAGCTTCTCCTCTTGGTCCACTTCTAATATGGATGAGATGATTACCGGAAGTGTCTCATTGTCTCCCAAGTAGACGTATTTCAGATGATCCGGTAGCACCTTAAGTTCTAATTCGGGTGCCTTAACAATGGAAGGAACCAATTCATTAGTATTAAAAATAATTGGAATTGGAGGAGGATTACTTACATAACGTGGAGCTTTATTTAATGCCATAGCCATTTCTTGAATTCGAGGCTCCAAAAGCTCTAGTAAAGCATCGAAAAGGGCTTCATCTCCAAGTTGTATGGCTATGTCGAGTTCGTCTTCTCCAATGGTGTCCAAATGCTCCTGTGAAATAGAGTCAAGAATGTCAATTGAATAACAAGCATTTAAACTTGAAGAAGGGTATTTCATAGCATCAATGATGCTAAACTCGAGCAACTCTCCATCAATTTCCATTGAGAGAGTTCCTTCAAAAACGTCAATTTTAGTTCTTGCGGTGCACATGAAGGGACGCCCTAGCAACAATGGCGTGGTGTTTAGAGTGCTCTCCTCCATGTCCATGATGTAGAAATCAGCTGGAAAAATGAGTTGATTGACCTGCACAAGAACATCCTCAACGTACCCCCTAGGGTACTTATTAGTGCGATCGGCTAATTGTATGATGACATTATCAGTTTTTAGTTCACCTAGATTCATAGATGCATATAAATGATACGGCATTACATTTATTGATGCACCTAGGTCTAGCATTACATCGTCGAACCTTCTGTCACCAATTACGTAGGGAACTGAAAAATTCCCTGGATCCTTCAATTTTGGGGGTAGCCGACGCTGCAAGACCGCCGAAACGGTTGCATTCACCTTCACACCCTCCTTCTCTCGCGTTTGCCTCCTCTGGGTGCATAAATCTTTTAGAAACTTTGCATATATTGGCACTTGCTTAATGCACTCGATCAAGGGCAAGTTCACTTGCACCTTTCGAAAGATGTCCAAGATATCTTCGTATTGATCCTCTTTCTTTTTTGATTTTGATAATCTGCTTGGGAAAGGTGCAATAGCAAACGGAGAATTAGTAACAACCGTATTTGAAGGAATAGGGTTTTTACCTTTGATTGGGGTGGGTTGTGGAGGGGATGGTGCCTTGGTGACAATAGGTGTCACCTTCTTCTTTTCAGCCTTATGAGTTGCCAGATTAATCTCATCATCGTCTTCGTTGGTGATGTCCCCTCAATGGTGACTTCATCGAGATGAGATTTCGTGGTCCTTGGTGCTTCCAATATCTTTCCACTCCTAGTGATAATGGCATTGACATTCCGTTGATTAGGAGTGGTTTGAGGTGGTAGTTGGCCGGTTTGCCGAATTTGGCCCATGAAGTCCACCAGTTTGCCCATCTGCTTCTTTATTTCACCGATATCACGGCCATGAGTATCCAATGTCTCCTTCGTCTTGGCTTGTCCATCCAGAAGAACTTGTGTTGAAGCAGACATTTGAGAAAGCATTTTGTCGTAGTCCGAATTGGTGAAATGTTGGACCGGGGGTGCTTGTTGCGTTGGGTGCATGGGAGCATGAGGCATAGGAGGCCTCGGTTGGAACGGAGCACGTTGATACGTTTGTTGAGGTATCGAAGGGTTTAGACATCCCTCGTTGCTACTCCACTTGAAACCTGGATGATCACGGTTGACATAGTTGTTATAATTGTTATATTGTTGTCCTCCTTGATATCCACCAAGTGCATTGGCTTGCTCCAACTCCGTATCTCCGGGTTGACCTCCGCTATGGTCTCCCAACGTTGGACATTGCTCAGTGTGGTGTCCCTGCACATGACAAAGTCCACAAACGAGCCCTTGAGCTTTCTTGGCTCTTGTCGTTTCGAGCTCTAAAACCTTCTCTAGCATAAGAGCTAGCTTGTCGTACTTCTCATCTGCTTCAGGTTTGGAACTCACTTCGCCGATTGCTCTCCGGGTAGACATTCCGTATTGTGCATCATTGTTTGCCCGATTTTCTAGAAGAGTTCTAGCTTCGGTCTCGTTCAAGTCCATGAATGCTCCGGTGGCTGCTGCGTCGAGCAATTCCCTATCGATCGCCTTGAGACGATCATAAAAATAATTCATAAGATTACTCTCAGAAAATCCATGAGATGGGCAGGTGGCACACAAAACCTTGAATCGGTCATAATATTGGCCGAAAGTCTCGTCCGGTTTCTGTGTAATGCCAGTAATTTGCTTCCTCAAGACGGTGATTTTTGAGGCCGGGAAGTACTTGATATACGCATTTTTTGCTTGATTCTTAACGCATTTCCCTTTACGTTTAGCTATGTTATAATCTTAGTTTTTATGTTTTTCTTATTTAGTTTGTTATTTTGAGGTTATATTCGGTGGAGATGAATAACGGCGCAATTCGGAGGAATTTCGGCGATTTTGCGATTTTTGCGATTTTGGACCACCGGGAATGGGCCGGCCTAAAAAGCATTTTGTGGGCCCATTTCTCAAAGTTTGTTTTGGCCCAAAAACCAGCCCAAGCCCATTGAATTCGGCAAGGAAGCCACTTGGGGAAGAGGAAAAGTCAAGGTTGTCAAGCTTTGTGACTAGGCTTGGTGACTCTTGCTTTGTGATCATTACAAAGGGTGCCAAGGCTTGGTGACTCTTGCTTTTGATCATCACAAATGGTGACAAGCCTTGGTGGCTCTTACTTGTGATGATCACAAGTGGTGACTAGGGGAGTGACTTGCCCTTGTGATTATTGCTAGCATTTAATGAAAGAGGCAAGGTGGAAGAGAGAGTGAGCATTTCCCTTGCCTATATAAGACCAAGGAGGCCAGCCATAATACAGATCTCCCATTTTACAAGCCAAACCTCTACACAAATACCTCTCCTCCATAAACACTTCAAGGATCCTTTCCAAGCCGAAGCATTCCAGCCTCCGAAGCCATCGGATCATTCACAATACGCTAAGTCCCTTGTGAATGAGAACCACCTTCAAGAAGTCATCAAGCATTCAAGACAAAAAGTGTAACCATGATCTTCAATCTCTTGTCTTTTGCTTTGTATTGGATCACTTTGATGTATTTAATGAAGAACAAGTTTGGATTTGAGTTATATGTTCTTAAGTCTTTTCATAAATTGCATGTGTTTATAATTTCAAGCCTTTTATGCATGTTTGATACAATCTTAAAGCTTCGAAAGCATGTCTTAGATAATACGCTAAGTCCCTCTCTTTCGCATGTTTCGATGATCGTACTTTGTTTCGGGTGTTTAGACGCTAAGTTGCATTCCTACTCAAATTTCAAGCATGTATATTTAGTTGGAAGTTATAAATTTCGCAGCTTACTTAGAGTATTTAGGCATGAAAAAGAGTAATTAGTAATTAGTAATTAGTAGTGTAACTTCTTATTTTTAGTAAGCATAATTAGACTTTAAGGGTTCTTGATTGTTAAACTTGTCTATGAGTAAAACATGTTAGAAGTCTAGGAGTTCTTGTTGTGTTTGCATGTTTTTGTACTTTAATTTCATAGATTAATTAACCAATTTCCAATCCCCCCCAAACCTTTAGATTTCTGCTTTAACGATACCATGCATGCGCCCTTTAATTCCCCGGATAGAACGATCCCTACTCGCCAATATTATAAGGACAAAATAAGGGTTTTAAATTGCTTTACGTGTGAGCTGTGTTTTTAGGGTCTACTTTGTGTTAACGTTAAATGCATGTTTTGCACGTATCAGTACTTCGCCAGGAACATGTCCGCGAGTTGCTTCCATGTGGTAATGTGGTTTGGCGATAGTTCCATGAGCCAAGACTTAGCCCTGTCTGTTAATGTGAACGGAAATGCCTTAAGCTTGAAAAGCTCCGTATCTGCATCAGATGGCTTCATGCTGTTTCAAACGAACTGGAATTGCTTGAGATGTTTATTCGGATCTTCATTCGAAAGTCCGTGAAAAATGGGCAGTCGGGGGAGGAAACCACTTTTTAGCTCGATGTCCTTCATGTTTTCCCCCTGTAGTGGAAAAGCAATGCTTGAAGGCCCGCTGCTCCATTCGGTTGAGCAGGTGCGCTGACGAAGGGATTGTCCTGCATTGGCCATTATGACTTCTTGTTCTTCCGGCTCAGAATTATGCTCAGTTGATGAATGTGAAGACTAGGAACCTTCCTCAATGATCGGATAATCCAGCGGTTCTAATTGAGCTTTAAGTCTTGCTATCCTCTCTACGATTTCCTCAAACTTCGTGTTAGATGGTCCAGGATTCAGATTGAACATTCATTAGCCTGAGCATGAAAGGACCCAACCCCGATTTAGTTGCCTAAACCGGAATCGAACCCCTTCGAAAACACAAACCAACAAAAACTTTTCGAAATTTCGTCTGAGTTTCACTACTAACGTGGAATTACCATTACCTGCACGCAGAAAATACACTTCATCCTATGCCACAAAAAGCAAATCGTGGGCACCAATCCCATCCGGATTTCTCAATATATCAACAATAACGTAAAGTAGTAAATATATATGTACTTTACTGAAAATCCGGAGTAAAATCGTATAACATATACAATAGGAAGCTCAGAGCGACTTCTAATACATAATCATATATGCATACCACAGTAGGTAGAACAATAAACCTACTGGATGAAACAAAGTAGCTCGAGCACTATGCCTCCGACCACGACGTGCGACACCAGAGCCTGAACTGCAAACTGGGCACGAAAACCGAAAAGCCCAGGGGAAAGACAATAAACACGTTAGAGTGAGTGGACGAAAATAAATGTCTTTCACCAGTTAATATATATGCTATAAAAACATATGCGAGTCCTGGTAAATAAAAACAACATAGTACACGAGGTAAAACTCATACTCCTCCAGTGCACTGAGCATGCAAGTAAAATCCCACGGGGTCACTCATGGACTCCTCCGTGCTAATACAGTCTGAACCACGGAGTTCCTGACTACCACGTGATTCTAAGCCAGAAATGGCCTCGGTTCCGGGGTACTGCCCCTCAACGGTCTGGTTGGGGAAACGCCCCTCCAGGCGGCCCTCCGTCGGGGATCAGCCGATTAGGCAAGGTGTATCGATACAACAACGTAACTGAGACTGTACTCTGTGTAAACCAAATCATAAACAGTTCGATGCAAATGCATGAAACAGCATATAAGTGTATGTATACTCGTATACGTATATCCGTATAAATATAACCGTATAACCGTAAAACACTTGCTCATAATAAACATAATCTCGTATGAAATCTCATGCTCGTAAAACCATAATCATGCAGCATGCTCAAGTTTATAAATCATAAATAAAAGACTCGCAATCAATCCGTGAAAATAAATTGTCCACTCACAGACTGGCGTAACGCGTATCGCGTTAACCAGTGATCCGGCGGAAATTCCCTCTCCAAAAGAACGATCATGAACCCCTGAATATTCACTAAATCCATATCTCATAATCATAACTCGACATTTCAAAACAAATCACGAGAAACCACCGTTCTCGGAAACACGTAATCCAATCACGACAAATCGTCGAAAATCCATATATAACACCTCAATACCTCGCTATACGTTCGGACGCTCAACTCGAAAAACGAACCTCCCCACTGCAATCGGGGCGCGATTTCGAGTCAAATGACATGCGACTTGTCGAAAATCCAAAAAGTCAAATCGTTGACCGTTGACCGCCGTCCACGGCGGCGCCACCGCCGACCGGACAATTTCACGGCGGAGATGCACCTATTCCACTCAAAATCATGCACTGAGCAACTTTCATAACTGCACCGAAGTCCAATTCAAACTCTAACTCATCCAATTTCAAGCAAAACCGAATTAGAACACAAAATTCAAACCCAAAATTGTCCATACACAAGATGAATTGGATCACCATACATATATGGTTAGAATCCTTGAGAGGAGGGCTACAAAACCCAGTCCAAATCGTAGCTCAATTCGGCCCGAAACCAAGAACCCGAATTCACCAAGTTTCCATCACTTTCTTGCCGAAATTTCTATTCCCTCCGGTGAGCCACGCCGAAAAACATGCACAGAACCACCACCAGAGGGCCGAGACGAGGCCAAAGAGACCTTTCCTGAGCCTTCAGGTGGCCGGATTCGGCTCCCCGCCGGCGAAGCCGTGGAGGTCACCGCCACCGTCGCACCTCCATGGTCAAACTGGGTTGACCCAGTCAACTCAGTTAATGCCACATGTTGACTTACCTAATTAGGCAACTTACTATTTATAGCTCTTCCCAAAAAGGAAACTCCCATATTTATCCATTTCGACGAACTTTAAATATCCGTAACTCTCGTGTCGTAACTCCGATTCTGATAATTCTCGCGGCCACAAACTCTTCTCGACATATTCTTCCAATATCACCCGAAGTCAAACATATCGGCCAAATGGATAAAAAGTCAACTGTTCAACCAAACACACACTTAAATCGACTAAACAATCAATAATCGGAAATATTCGCAACTAATTCTTCGTAACTCGAAATCATGCTCCGGAAGTTCCCACAAACTCGAAATTAAATTCTAAACAACTTCTATGAAGAAGCCGAAACCAAATTCTCGTCCGGTAATTTAGTCGCTAAGTAGCTCGCCATATTAATCCGTTTTCGTCGAAACTTCAAATATTCATAACTAATTCCTCGGTCGTCCAAATAACGATCCGGAACCGCCCACGAACTCATAATCACACGTACAACGACTCTCGAGAAGAGACCCAGCTCTAATTCTCAGCCAATAATTTAGTCGTTAAGAAAGCTGGCGGTTTCAACACTGTCGTAACTCTGCGACTATGCGACTTAACTGCTGGTTCTGTTTCGGGTCGTCACAGAGCATCCACCAAAGACCAAGTGAAGTTAGGGGCATGAGGCCAAAAGATAGTTCACGTTGCATTCATCATTTAGCACGTGTTTGAAGTGGCCGGTTCTTCAAGAGATTCTTCCTCCACGATTTGATCCTTGAATGCTTCTTGATAAGGCTTCAAACGGTGGCCATTAACTTTGAACAAGTTCCCGCTATCCAAAGATTGAATTGTGACGGCTCCATAAGGGAAAACTTGAACAACAGTGTAAGGCCCATTCCATCGTGATCGTAATTTACCCGGAAAGAGTTTAAGCTTTGAATGGAAAAGTAAAAATTTTTGCCCTGGTTCAAAACTCTTTCCACGAATCATCTTGTCATCGATCATCTTGATTTTCTCTTTGTAAATCCATGCGTTGTCGAAAGCATCATTTCGTATCTCCTCGAGTTCAAAAAGTTGTAGTTTTCGATACACTCCAGCCGCATCTCGATCCATGTTGAACTTTTTAATAGCCCACCATGCTTTATGCTCCAGTTCTACCGGAAGATGACATGCCTTCCCATAAACTAATCGAAAAGGTGACATGCCGATGGGTCTTGTAGGCAGTCCTGTAAGCCCATAATGCATCATCTAAACACTGGCTCCAATCGTTTCGATTCGGACGAACGGTTCTCTCCAAGATCTTCTTGATCTCACAGTTGGAAACTTCAGCCATTCCGTTTGTTTGAGGATGATAAGGTGTCGAAACCTTATGTGTAACTCCATACTTCCTCATTAAAGCTTTTACTGTCCTGTTGTAAAAATGGCTACCTCCATCGCTTATTAGAACGCATGGCATTCCGAACCTTGAAAAAATGTTAGCCTTCAGAAAATCTGCAACAACTCGCGAATCATTAGTTCGGGTGTCTTTTGCTTCCACCCATTTAGAAACATAATCTACTGCGAGTAAAATGTAAGTGAAACCGTTCGATGGAGGAAAAGGTCCCATAAAATCAATGCCCCAAACATCAAAAATTTCGACATTAAGCATATAAGTTTGTGGCATCTGATCTCTAGGTCCTAAATTACCGAATCTTTGGCACCTATAACATGCAGCACACAATGTATGAGCATCGCGAAATAAACTAGGCCAAAAGAATCCACAATCTAAAATTTTTAGGGCTGTCCTCCTAGAACCAAAATGTCCCCCGCATGCTTCATTGTGACAAAACTCAAGAATTGACTTAAATTCACTATCCGGAACACACCTACGAATGACTAAATCTAAACATTGTTTCCATAAGTAGGGTTCATCCCAAGTAAAAGTCCTAGCATTCTTCCAAAGTTTTTCACGTTGAACACTATGCATAGAGGATGGAAACTCACCGGCTACTAAATAATTGACTATATCTGCATACCATGGAGTTTCAGAAGCATTTGATTGAATTCCGAAGAGCTGTTCATCCAGAAAATTCTCCTCGATGACCATGGCTTCTTGTTCTTTCACCAACCTAGAAAGGTGGTCAGCCACTACGTTGTCCACCCCTTTCTTGTCTTTTATTTCGATGTCGAATTCTTGGAGTAAGAGGATCCAACGAATTAGCCTTGGTTTCGCATCCTTCTTCGTCATTAAGTACTTCAAAGCTGCATGGTCAGTATAAATGATAACTTTGGTTTGAATTAAATGAAAGGACCCAACCCAAATTCAGTTACCTAAACCGGAATCGAACCCCTTCTGAAAATACGAACCAACAAAAACTTTTCGAAATTTCGACAGAGTTTCGTTACTAACGTGGAATTGCATAAACCTGCACCCTGAAAAATAACACTTCATCCTATGCCACAAAAGCCAAACCGTGGGCACCAATCCCATCCGGATTTGTCAACATCATAATATAAGCAATAACAGTAAACATACTGTACTATGTATATATATATATATCCGAGAAAATCCGTATAAACATGTATCAGAATGTATCAGAGCGACCTCTAGTGTAAATATATACAATATACACATCAGTAGGCAAAACAAGAACCTACTGGAAAACGCAGGTAGCTCAGATCATTAGCCTCCAACCGCGACATGAAAACACCAAATCCTGAACTGCAACTGGGCACGGAAACCGAAAAGCCCAGGGGAAAGACATGAAAACCGTTAGAGTGAGTGGACAAAAATAAATGTCTTTCACCAGTTGATATATATGTTTAAAATAACATATGCGAGTCCAGGTAAATAATAATAACAAAGTACACGAGGTAAAATCATACTCCTCCAGCGTACTGAGCATGCAAGTAAAAATCTCACGGGGTCACTCATGGACACATCCGTGCTAGTACAGTCAGAATCACGGAGTCCCAGACTTCCACGCAATTCTAGCCAGAAAGGCCTCAGGTCAGAGGTCTGCCTCCCCCCGGTAAAGGCCTTGGGTCAGGAGTCACAGCCTCCCCCGGTACACATCCTCGGGGATCAGCCGGGATGCGAGTGTATCGATACAACAACATATAACGACTGTACTCTGTGTAAACCAAATCATAAACATTTCGATGCAAATGCAATAAACGACATATAAATGCATATACGAATTGTGTAATGATATAAGTATAATCGTCTAACACATGCTCGTATAAATCATAAACTCGTATGCATGCTCAAGTTCGAAAATCATATAAAAAGACTCGCAATCATTCCGTGAAAAGAAATTGTCCACTCACAGGTGAGCAGAACGCGCACTCGCGCTAATCTCGTGGTCCGGCGGAAGATCCCTCGCCTGAAGCACGATCACGATCTCGATCTCCTGAATATTCACAAAATATAATTGATGAAAATCATAGTCCACAACTCTGTACTGAACCAAGGAAACCAACCGTTCCCGGAAATATGCAATGCAATACAAAATGGTTAACGGAATTCCCGAAATCTCCACTCGAAACCCTCGACTGAAAATCGGCTACCCAAATCAATCTGAAAACCTCTGGACGATAATCAGGGCGCGATTAAGAGAAAAACGACATTAAAAACATTGAAATTTGAAAAAGTCAACCCTCCACCGTTGACCGTCGTTGACCGCCGCCGGCGCGCCGTCAACGGAGAGATTCACTGGCAGAGAAACTCCATATCACAAGATCTTGACCAGCCGTCAACGGAGAGATTCACCGGCGCGCCGTCAACGGAGAGATTCACCTCACCAAAACACTTCAAAACCGAACGGTAATCCAGTTTTCCGGCCACCAAATCGGGCCCAACGAAACCTCAACCAAACCCTAATAAAAACACATGGTTAGACTCCCAAGGACAAGGGGAGTCGAACCCCCTTATCCACCACCACCGTGGTTCGCCGGAGGACCTCCTCCCAACACCGGCGACATAACCAAATCGGCCTCACTTCGAAACTCAACAAACCATAACCAATTCCTATAAATTCATACATTAAATGAAAGAGGAGCTCAAGGAGAGTCGAACTGTACCCACAGCTTGGCCGGAGATGGCCGGAAAAGTTGGGTCGGCCGACGAGCCCAAACGGGTTGTTCACTTTCTTCACGGTTCAACGGGTAAGTTTCCAATTTCGGAAAGTCAACAGGTGGTCAACATCAGTCAAAGTTCAAACTGCCATTTTCGACTATTTCTCGACTATTCTCGATATTTATAGTCGCGCCTCGGGTCGATCGACGATTCGAAATGGATAACCATCACGATTCGGATAAACACGAAACAATCGGATAAACTCGTCGAAAACTGAAACTTCAAATAATCGTATTATATTCCTCGGTTATCAGAAAAATCTTCCGGAACCGCCCACGAGCTCGAAATCACGTACTCTACAACTTCCGTGAAGACACTCAACTCAAATTCTGCGCCGAAAACATAGTCGCAAATAGAGTCGACAAACCATATATATAACGTAAAACTGCGACTATGACCAATCTCGAGAATCGTGCCGAATACGTAACTGAATCTGGTTCGGGTCGTCACAGTAAATAAGAACGGAATTTATCAAGAGCAAAAACTAATGCGAGAAATTCCTTTTCGGTGGTGGTGTAATTGGATTGGGCGGTATCCAGAGTTCTTGAGGCATAATAAATTGCATATGGCTTCTTGTCCCTCCGTTGTCCTAAAATAGCTCCAACAGCATAGTCGGAAGCATCACACATTAATTCAAACGGTAAGGAAGAGAGGTGAATTGTATAGAGCTTTGGCTTGTGAAATTGTGTGATGATCTGTATTATGGCTGGCCTCCCTCTTATATATAGGCAAAGGAATTGCCTACCTCTCTCTTCCACCTTGCCTCTTCATTAAATGCACCCTTAGTCACCATGGCAAGTCACACTCTTAGTCACCATTTGTGATCATCACAAGCAAGAGTCACCTAGGCTAGTCACACCCTTAGTCACCCTTTGTGATGATCACAAGCTTAGTCACCAAGCCTAGTCACAAAGCTTGCCAAAATTGACTTTCCCTCTTCACCAAGTGGCTTGCTTGCAGAATTTAATGGGCTTGGGCTTGATTTTGGGCCGAAACGAACTTTGACAAATGGGCCCACAAAATGCTTTATGGGCCGGCCCATTCGCGGTGGTCCGAAATCGCAAAAATAGCAAAATCGCCGAAATTCCTCCGAATCGCGCCGTTATTCATCTCCACCGTAAATAACCTAAAAATAACAATTTCAATGAAAAAAACATAAAAACTAAGATTATAACATAGCTAAACGTAAAGGGAAATGCGTTAAGAATCGAGCATAAAATGCGTATATCAAAGAGCGAAGGCAATCCCTTGGCTTATATATAAGGGCTGGCCGGCCAAGAAGAAGGCTTCACTCATTTCACTTGCCAAAGCTCTACACAAATACCTGTCCTCCACAAACACATCAAGGATCCCCCCAAGCCGAAGCACTCTATCCTCCACAAGCATCAGATCATTCATAATACGCTAAGTCCCTTGTGAATGAGAAGCATCCTCCAAAGAAGTCATCAAGCACTCAAGACAAAAAGTGTAACCATGATCTTCAATTTTCATTCTTTTGCTTTGTATTGGATCATTTTGATGTATTTAATGAAGAACAAGTTTGGATTTAAGTTATATGTTTTTAAGCCTTTTCGTAGCTTGCATGTGTTTATGATTTCAAGCCTTTTATATATGTTTGATACAATCTTAAAGCTTCGAAACCATGTGTTAGATGATACGCTAAGTCCCTCTCTTTTGCATGTTTCGATGATCGTACTTTGTTTAGGGTGCTTAGACGCTAAGTTGCACTCCTACTCAATAATCGAGCATGTATATTTAGTTAGAAGTCATAAATTTTGTAGCTTACTTAGAGTTTTAAGGCATACTTAGTCAATAATATGAGATGATCACTTGTAATTAGTAATTTAGAACTTATTTTTGATGTAGAAAGCATGTTTAAGAGGTTCTTTGATTCTTGTTGGTTTGCTTGTCTATGTATTTGATCCAAATATATGTGAGAAATCATTTTGGTTTAATATCCCTCAAATCTAAATACTCTCACAAAAGACTCAGAACGGTCTAAAAAGGGAGATCAAAATGATAATGTGAGATTTCCTGGACCGAAACCAGTTTTGCTTCACAAAGACATTCATCAACATGTATTTGATCCAACTATATGTGGGGAACCAATTTTGTGCATTTAATAGCCCTCAAATCTAAATACTCTCACAAAAGACTAAGAAAAGTCTAAAGAGAGAGATTGGGATGATATTGTGAGATTTCTTGGACCGAAATGAGTTTTCCTTTACAAATAGTTTCATAAAAATGTATTTGATCCAAAATATATGTAGGTAACCAGTTTGGTTGTTTTAATATCCCTCGAATCTAAATACTCTCAAAAAAGACTCAGAACAGTCTAAAGAAAGAGACTGGGATGATATTGTGAGATTTCGGAACCGAAACGAGTTTTGCTTCCCTAAGAGTTTCATCAAATCGTATTTGATCAAAATATATGTAGGTAACCAGTTTGGTCCATTTAATATCCCTCAAATCTCAATACTCTCACAAAAGAGTCTAAACAATCCAAAAAGTAGATCGGGAGGATATTGAGAAATTTCGTGGACTGAAACTAGTTTTGTTTCACACAGAGTTTCCTCTAAATGTATTTGATCTAAATATATGTGGGGAATCCCTAAAATCTCAATTCTCTCAGAAAAGACTCAAAAAGTCTAAAGAGAGAGATCAGGATGATATTATAAAATTTCATGGACCGAAACGAGTTTTGCTCGATGATACATGACTTTGCAAGCACTAAATGAACACTTAACACTTAACAAAAACGCATAAACAATTAAAACCCTTTGGTGTAGATGTAGCATTGATAAGTAGGGATCGTTCTTAACCGGGGATTGAGGGTGCATGCATATTTACGCCATGGTTTAAAAGGGGGGTTTGAAAAGGTTGTTTATTATCTACGAAAATAAAGACAAGAGTATGGCATAGCAAACACATCGTTGGCTTCTAAGTTCTAACATGCTTAAACTCATAGACAAGCAAAACAAACAAGAACATAGAATCCTAAACATGCTTACTAAAACCAAAAATAAAGTTTAATTACATATATACACATTGATCAACTCATCATACTCACCTCATTCCTTTATAACCTAATCATGTTATATGCAGCCTATTTAAAATCTAAGCCTTTACTATGTTGTTCATGTATTTCACGAATGACAATGTTTTCGAACCAAGATTGCTCGCATTCTAGACACATCATAACATAAACCAAGATTGCTCGCATTTAAGTTAAGCATTAAGAATAGGAAACACATGCATAGCAAAGAACTCAGATTCGAAATAAGTTACAAAAACATGCTAGAATTATATAACCAAAAACTCTTATTTAAACTCTTCCTTAAAAATCAAACGTTCATACAAAAAGAGAGTAGAAGGTGACATGTTACACATTTTGGTCGTGATTGCAGTTGCAAAACATGTAGATGGCCTTCTAGTGGATGGAGAGAAACCTTCGGATTGCCTAAGTTACTCTTGTGGAGGATGGTGTTTGTTGGAGTGTGAAGAGCTTCGGCTTCTTGATGAATTTTTGGTTTTGGAGGAGACAAAGTGTTTGTGGACAGGAGCTCGGCTGTATGATGAGAGATGCCTGAGAATGAGGCCGAGCTCTTGTATTTATAGGTGAAGAATTCCAACTTTCCTCTCCAAACTAGGGATTCCTAGTTTACCCGGGTAGAACTGACAGCCTGTCTTCTTTCGAGTATTCCGGAAGTTCTAGAGCTCAGAAAATTATGATTTTGGACTCGTTGGAAAGCTTATTCAAGAGCTTTCCAAAAAGGTATATGATCGCTATATTTGGAGCTGAATTGCGACTTCGGTGGTCTCTTGAAGTTACAGGTCTGTTCTGAGATCTTCTTTCCTTATTCCATGCTAGATATTTCTTTCTTGATTTCCAAGGAAATATACTCCTTGCCGAATTTCTACAATATATTCAAGATATTTGATCTTCAAATGTGGCAAGTATGATCTCAATATTTCGGCCATGACTTCTTTCCATAAATGCTTGCCGACTTGATCTTCCTGGTCCACTTAGGAGAAATGTATTCGTTCTTCATTTGGGAAACCATTTGTGCGTACCATTTTAGTAACTTTTACGAATACCATTTCTCAACCATTTTGCGCGTCTCGGATATTTCGCCACGTCATTCCTAGTTGAATTAGGAAACTTCATTTTTCAGCTCCGCGAAACTCTCCGAGTTGTCGAACCATTTGCATTTCTACCCCGAGTAGGAATCCTAGTCAAAGTAGGAAATACCACTTTTCCTAAGCGAATTAGGAAACCTCCAATTTCTGCGTTTTAAGCTTCATTTCACCTCTTTTATTGTACTCCTTTATTCAAAACCTAAAAACAACAAAGTAAGTGAGAAATGATAGTACTAAGGTCAAAACAAAGCTAAATGTAAACAGAAAGACATTAAGAATCAAGCATAAAATGCGTTGATCACAAACGAGTAAATATATGTAGGTAACCAGTTTGGTGCTTTTACCTCAAATCTCAATACTGTCACAAAAGTGTCAAAACAGGCCAAAAACTAGATCAGGAGAATATTGAGATATTTCGTGGACCGAAACTTGTTTTGCTTCACAAAAAGAGTTTCTTCAACATGAATTTGATCTTAATATATGGGGAGAATCATTTTGGTGCATTTAATATCCCTCAAATATAAATACTCTCAGAAAAGACTCAGAACAGTCTAAAAAGGGAGATCGAGATGATAATATGATTTCCGTGACCGAACCCAGTTTTTCTTCACAAAAACATTTATCAACATGTATTTGATCCGGCTATATGTGGGGAATCATTTTGGTGCATTTCTTCACAAAAACATTTATCAACCAGTTTTTCTTCAACGAGTTTTGCTTTACAACGAGTTTCATAAAAATGTATTTGATCCAAAATATATGTAGGTAACCAGTTTGGTTGTTTTAATATCCCTCGAATCTAAATACTCTCAGAAAAGACTCAGAACAGTCTAAAGAAAGAGACTGGGATGATATTGTGAGATTTCGGTACCGAAACGAGTTTTGCTTCACAAAGAGTTTCATCAAATCGTATTTGATCGAAATATATGTAGGTAACCAGTTTGGTCCATTTAATATCCATCAAATCTCAATACTCTCACAAAAGAGTCTAAACAATCCAAAAAGTAGATCGGGAGGATATTGAGAAATTTCGTGGACCGAAACTAGTTTTGTTTCACACAGAGTTTCCTCTAAATGTATTTTATCTAAATATATGTGGGGAATCATTTTGGAGCATATAATATCCCTAAATTCTCAATTCTCGCAGAAAAGACTCAAAAAGTCTAAAGAGAGAGATCATGATGATATTATAAAATTTCATGGACCGAAACGAGTTTTGCTCGACAAATATGTTCATCAACATGTATTTGATCCAAATATATTTGGTTAACCATTTTAGTGCACTTAATAGAGTGAAAATTGCAATAATTTGAGAAATTACTCAAAACAGTCTAAAGAGAGAGATCGGGATGATATTGTGAGATTTCGTGGACCGACACGAGTTTTTCTTCACAAAAAATTTCATCAAAATGTAGTTGATCCAACTATATGTTGGAAACCATTTTAGTGCATTTAATAGCGCTCAAATATTTTTTTTCCCTTAGAAAGACTGAATGCAGTCTAAAGAAAGATATGGGGATGATATTGAGAGATTTCATGGACCAAAACGTGTTTTGTCACACAAAGAGTTTAATCAACATGTGTTTGATATAAATATTTGTGAGGAATCATTTTGGTGAATTTAATAGCCCTCAAATCTAAATACTCAAAGAAAAGACTCAAAACAGTCTAAAAAGTGAGACCGGGGTGATAATATGAGATTTCCTTGACCGATACGAGTTTTGCTTCATAAAGAGTTTCATCAACATTTATATGATCCAACTATTTGTGGGAAATCATTTTGGTGCATTTCAAAGCCCTCAAATCTAAATACTCTCAAAAAAGACTCAGAACAGTCTAAAGAGAGAGACCGGGATGATAATGTGAGATTTCCTTGACCGAAACCTGTTTTACTTCACAAAGACATTCATCAACATGTATTTGATCCAAATATATGTAGGTAACCAGTTCGGTCAATTTAATATCCCTCGTGTCTCAATATTGTCACAAAAGAGTCTAAACAGTCCAAAAGTAGTAGAGCAGGAGGATATTGATAAATTTCGTGGACCGAAACCAGTTTTGCTTCACAAAGAGTTTCCTCAACATTTATTTGATCCGAATATATGTGGGAAATCATTTTGGTGCATTTACCAGCCCTGAAATATAAATACACTCACAAAAGACTCAGAACAGCCTAAAGAGAGACATCGGGATGATAATGTGAGATTTCCTGGACCGAAACCATTTTCGCTTCACAAAGACATTCATGAACATGTATTTGATCCAACTATATGTGGTGAATTATTTTGGTGCATTTAATATCGCTCAAATCTAAATACTCTCACAAAAGACTCAGAACAGTCTAAAGAGAGAGATCATGATGATATTTTGAGATTTCGTGGACCAAAACGAGTTTTGCTTCACAAAGAGTTCTATCAAAATGTATTTGATCCAAATATATGCAGGTAACTAGTTTGGTGCTTTTAATATACCTCAAATCTCAATACTGTCAGAAAAGTGTCAAAACAGGCCAAAAACTAGATCGGGAGAATATTGAGATATTTCGTGGACCGAAACTTGTTTTGCTTCATAAAGAGTTTCTTCAACATGTATTTGATCTTAATATATGTGGAGAATTATTTTGGTGCATTTAATATCCCTCAAATATAAATACTCTCAGAAAAGACTCAGAACAGCCTAAAAAGGGAGATCGAGATGATAATGTGATTTCCGGGACCGAAACCAGTTTTGCTTCACAAAGACATTTATCAACAAGTATTTGATCCAGCTATATGTGGGGAACCAGTTCGGTCAATTTAATATCCCTCAAGTCTCAATATTGTCACAAAAGAGTCTAAACAGTCCAAAAGTAGTAGATCGGGAGGATATTGATCAATTTCGTGGAACGAAACCAGTTTTGCTTCACAAAGAGTTTCCTCAACATTATTTGATCCAAATATATGTGGGAAATCATTTTGGTGCATTTAATAGCCCTCAAATATAACTACCCTCATAAAAGACTCAGAACAGCCTAAAGAGAGAGATCGGGATGATAATGTGAGATTTCCTGGATCGAAACCTGTTTTGCTTCACAAAGACATTCATCAACATGTATTTGATCCAACTATATGTGGGGAATCATTTTGGTGCCTTCCAAAACCCTCAAATCTAAATACTCTTAGAAAAGACTCAGAACAGTCTAAAAAGGGAGATCGAGATGATAATATGATTTGTGCATGTCATGGAGGTCATTATGAAGGGCAACAATTGAGGAGCACAAATTAACGAGCACGAATTAAGGGAGAATAATTACGGAGAGAATAAAGGGAGCATTGATCTGATCTTTATTCTCAGATTTTATGATCAGTTTTTATTTCTTAGCATTATGGGCCTTAATTAGCATTTAAAGACCATAACTTCTAGTTTTTTGTTTTGATTTTGGTCTCTCCTATATTCCTATATAAGGAGAGTTTTGCTTTGTTTGTAAGGGGATGATTGATATACGCATTTTATGCTCGATTATTAACGCATTTCTCCCTTCATTTAACTATGTTATAATCTTAGTTTTTATGTTTTTTTACTTAGTTTGTTATTTTAAGGTTATTTAAGGTGGAGAAGAATAACGGCGCACTTCGGGGGAATTTTTGCGATTTTTGCGATTTCGGAGCATCGGAGATGGGCCGGCCCATTAAGCATTTTTTTAGAACCATTTTTCAAGGTCCAAGTCTGCCCATATTGAAGGCCCAAGCCCAATATTTTGGCAGCTAAAGCCTGGTTTGAAGCCGATTGATAGAGAGCTTCTTGATGCCGCTGCTACAGGAGCATTCATGGATCTAGATGAGACAGAAGCTCGAACTTTGTTGGAAAACCGAGCCAATAATGATACTCAGTATGGGATGGCTCCACGAAGACAAATAAATGAAGCTAGTTCAACACAAGTTAAGGACGAGAAGTATGACAAGCTAGCATCTATGCTAGAGCAAGTGCTTGAACTCGAGACGAAAAGAGCCAAGGCAAACTTAGGACCTGTATGTGGCGTTTGCAATATACAAGGGCACTACAATGATGAATGCCCTACGATCAAGGAGCAAGGCAATGGCAATCCGGAGCAAGTTAATGCAATTGGAGGATATCAAGGGGGGCCAATGTTACAACAACAACAATTTTGGCAACCGAGATCATCCAGGTTTCAAATGGAGTAGCAATGAGGGATGTATAAACCCTCCGGCACCTCAACCAGGCTATCAACGTGCTCCCTTTCAACCAAGGCAGCCAATGCAACAAGCTCCCATTCCAACGATGCAACCTATGCAACAATCTCCTCCAGTCCAACAACAATTTACAAATCCGGACTATGACAAGATGTTCACTCAATTGTCCGCTTCAACGCAAGTTCTTTTGGAGGGAAAAGCAAAACAAAAGGAGACGTTGGATCTACATGGCCGAGACATTATTGAAATCAAAAAGCAAATGGGCCAACTCGTGGACTTCATGGGTCAATTCCGTGAATCCGGCCATCTCCCTCCTCAATCTCAACCACCAAATCGGTAACACAACATGAAGAACTTTACGTCTAGGCTGTAAGACGTTAAAAAACAAGTGCTCGTTGGGAGGCAACCCAATGGAGGAATCGTCAAGGATTTGTTCTCTCCTCCCTTATCTTTTTAATTTCATTGCTTATTTACTTTCCTTAGCTAAAATTTTCGTGGGTCTTCTCTTCATACTTAGTTCTATGTTTCCTTTAAATACATTGACGACAATGTAGAGTTTAAGTGTGGGGGAGGGGTTTACAACTTTATTTGAGTCTTAAAATCATAAAACCGGGCGGACAATGGAACTTTCCAGCGGATGATGCCCTAAAAATTTTTTTTTTGTGTCTTTCTATTTAACTTAGGGTTTTTAAAGAGTATTTTTCATTTTTAGGATGCCCTTAACTAGTCTATGATGAAATTGGACCAAAAACGAATACATATGGCGTTGCAAATCATCTAAACTGATTTCTTGTGCTAAGTGAGATATTTTGAGTGTTATAACATGTTGTGGATATGGTATGTTTAAACATGGTATAGATTTCGCATGTTAGAATGAGTTTTAAATCATACAAACCTTAAAAGTGAGTTTTTGAGCCTACATTATTCCCTTTGAGAGTGAATTTCGTGCATATGGTATTCAAGAACAAAATATGCTTCGTCTAATTGCTTGCCATAGATTTTAATGAACTAGAGATTACTAGAACTTACTCATGTAGATTTACAAAGCTTTTAAGTTGATATATGCTCTGATTTTGTATATGATTAAAGGCAAATTAGGTTTTCCATCACTAAACCAAATAGCCATGTGTCTCATTGTGCGCACGAGTTGTGACACCCATTTGAGCCCACCACATTATGCCTTTCTTTCATTACCATACATATCTAAACACTTTAACCTAGTGTAGAATATCTGTACCCTTGTTCAAAAGACTTAGTGGGGATTTTTAAAGCTAGAATCATGGAGATGGTGTGAAGATCATGAGGAGATGTGTGTATGGGGATAGACTTGTCCAAATACCTTAAAAAAAAAGTTTGCAATTGCCGAAAATAGAAAAAAGAAAAAAGAATTGAGAGCAAGAAAAAGAAAAGAGTAAAAAGAAAAAAAAATCAAAAGCACTCTGGCAATAGGTTTTTAGTGTACATTGTTTGGATTAATCTCCCCCATACTTGTGGATTTGGAGTTTGTTGTGAATTGAAGGCCCAATAGTAAAGAGATATGGCCTTTGTCCTGTCTACAAAAGCTCAAGGGAAGTTTATAATGAAGTTAGGGTCCAAAAAGATGAAATATGGCCCGTGGTGACGGTTTGGAAAGAGGATGAACAAATTTGATGTTGCTTTGGTGCTTTAACTAAGTCTTTTGAATGTTCTTAACCACCACACATCCAAATTTTCGAATGCCTTAGCCTTAGCCCCATTACAACCTTTCTAAAGACCTTTATGATCCTTAAGATGAGTTGCCTTCGATTGGTTGAGTAAGTTACATGAGTAAGCATATGGTTTGGTTCATTTGTGCAAGTAATTATGAGGTTTTCGATTCAATTTATACATTTTGAGTCAACCCCTTTCATGAGTGAAAATATGATGAGTGCATCCATGTGAGCTTGATTTAACCTTATTCGAAACATGCATAGCTTTAAATTCACCATTGTTTTCTCCAAGTCCTACTTGTTCATAACATGATCATATTTCTCTTATCTATCGAAATTTTGAACTTTTCATTATGAAATCTTGTGACTCAATCGCCATATACTTAAAAGAAATTTCTGAGACAAATTTAGTTAAGGGGCTTAGAAGTGTTACAATTTGAGTATTTTATTAGACTTTTCCCAATGTGGAGACTAGCTCCAACGTTGGTTTTGTGTGTTTTCTTATTTCTAGTCTTTCTTTTAATTAGTTTTTGCTAGGGACTAGCAAAGTCCAAGTGTGGGGGAATTTGATCAACGCATTTTATGCTAGATTCTTAATGCATTTCTCTCTACATTTTACTTTGTTTTGACTTTAGTATTCTCAGTTCTTACTTACTTTATTGTTTTTATGTTTATAATAAATGAGATAAATAAAGGAGGTGATTTGGAGCATAAAATGAGCTAAGTGGAGAAGTTTCCTAAATCAACTAGGAATGATGTAGCAAAATATGGATCCGAAATGGTCTTCTCAAGTTACTAAAATGACGCAAGGAAAAATGAAGACATTTCAAATGGTGGATCGAAAATCAGCAAGCATTTGGGCAAAATCAAGCAAGGAGATATTACCGAATAGATGGAGGATCAAAGGTATCAAGTTATCTCAAAAGTGCCTTATTTAAAGATCAAAATATCCTACAATATATGGTAGGTTCAGCCAAAATGACTTGGAGCTCAAGAAATACAAGATATGGACAGATCAAGATTTCCCTACTCCTAGTAGGAAGAGGAAGATATGCCTGCCAGCACATCAATCTTCAACGGATCACAGAATCTGCAATCAACTCCACATATAGTGATCATATATGTCTTCTTTAAGCTCTCGAGTTGATCTTTCCAACGAATCCAAAATCATAATTTTCTAAGCTCTAGAACTCCCGAAAAAGACGTTTCAAGACAAGCTGTCAATTCTACCCGGGTACACTAGGAAAACCTAGTTTGGAGAGGAAAGTTGGAATTCTTCACCTATAAATACAAGAGCTAGGCCTCATTCTCAAGCATCACTCATTCTAGATGTCTAAGCTCAGCCTAAGCACTACTTCCTCTCCAAAAACTCAAGACGTTCTCCACGAAGAAGTTTACACCATCTTTCCGCTACCAAACTGCCTCCACGACATATAGGGCAATCCCGAGTGTCACTTCAACCAAAGAGAGCTGTGTGCACCATAATTCTATAGGGCAATCCCGAGGAACTAAAAAGTGTAACTCGACTTCTCTTTATCTTGTAACTTTTCCTTGTATGAACTATTGTTTTTAAGGATTGATTTTTAGTATTTCGGTTTTCTGCACTTGTTTTGATTTCAATTGTCTTCCATGTGTTCTAGTTTCTTAAATTTCTATGATGCATGCTTATCTAATCGTAATGTTTTGGCTTAGATATAGGGCAATCCCGAGTCTAAATCAATGGTTTGTGTATAGGGCAATCCCGAGCACTAAACTTAAGTAAAAACATGTGTTATGTGAAGTTAAGAAGTTAGGATTTTGATTGACATTGTTTAATTTGCAGGTTAGGAATGAGCAAGGGTAAGCTAGATTAGTTGATCACATGTAAATAATAGCTTAGGTTTATTTTCGGTCTAGTAAGCATGTTTAGGGTTCTTTGTTCTTGTTTGTTTTCTACTTGTCTATGAGTGAAGCATGTTAGAACTTAGGATTTCTCTATGTGTTTACTAACCATTTCTTTTGTCTTTAATTTCGTAAGAATTAGTAAAAAAACAACCTTTAAAATCCCCCCATAAACCATAGTGTAGTCACGCATACACCCTCAATCCCCGGTTAAGAACGATACCCTACTTACCAATGCTACAACTTACAAAAAAGGGTTTTAATTGCTTATGCATTTTTGTTGAGTGTTGAGTGTTTATTAGTACTTAGTAAAATAAAGAAACCAGTTTTGCTTCTCAAAGACATTTATCAACTTGTATTTGATCCAACTATATGTGGGGAATCATTTTGGTGCATTTCAAAACCCTCAAATCTAATTACTCTCAGAAAAGACCCAGAACAGTCTAAAGAAAGAGATTGGGATGATATTGTGAGATTTCCTGGACCGAAACCAGTTTTGCTTCACAAAGAAAATCATCAACATGTATTTGATCCAACAATATGTGGGGAATCATTATCGTGCATTTAATATCACTCAAATCTAAATACTCTCACAAAAGAGTCAAACAGTCCAAAAAGTAGATCGGGAGGATATTGATAAATTTCGTGGACCGAAACCAGTTTTGCTTCACAAAAGGGTTTCCACAACATTTATTTGATCCAAATATATGTGGGAGATCATTTTGGTGCATTTAATATCCCTCAAAAATAAATACTCTCATAAAGGACTCAGAACAGTCTAAAAAGGGAGATCCAGATGATAATGTGATTTCCGGGACCGAAACCAGTTTTGCTTCACAAAGACATTCATCAACATGTATTTGATCCAACTATATGTGGGGAATCATTTTGGTGCATCTAATATCCCTCAAATATAAATAGTCTCAGAAAAGACTCAGAACAGTCTAAAAAGGGAGATCGAGATGATAATGTGATTTCCGGTACCGAAACCAGTTTTGCTTCTCAAACACATTTATCAACTTGTATTTGATCCAACTATATGTGGGGAATCATTTTGGTGCATTTCAAAACCCTCTAATCTAAATACTCTCAGAAAAGACTCAGAACAGTCTAAACAAAGAGTTTGGGATGATATTGTGAGATTTCGGGACCACAACGAGTTTTGCTTCACAGAGAGTTTCATAAAAACGTATTTGATCCAAATATATGTAGGTAACCAGTTCAGTCAATTTAATATCCCTCAAGTCCCAATATTGTCACAAAAGAGTCTTAAACAGTCCAAAAAGTAGATCAGGAGGATATTGATAAATTTTGTGGACCGAAACCAGTTTTGCTTCACAAAAGAGTTTCCTCAACATTTATTTGATCAAAATATATGTTGAAAATCATTTTGGTGCATTTAATATCCCTCAAATATAAATACTCTCAGAAAAGACTTAGAACAGTCTAAAAAGGGAGATCGGGATGATAATGTGATATACGCTTTTGCAACCATTAAATTAACACTTAACAATTAACAAAAACGCATAAACAATTAAAACCCTTTTGTGTAGATGTAGCATTGATAAATAGGGTATCGTTCTTAACCGGGGATTGAGGGTGCATGCATATTTACGCTATGGTTTAAAAGGGGGGGTTTGAAAAGGTTGTTTAATATCTACGAAAATAAAGACAAGAACATGGCATAGCAAACACATCGTTGGCTTCTAAGTTCTAACATGCTTAAACTCATAGACAAGCAAAACAAACAAGAACATAGAATCCTAAACATGCTTACTAAAACCGAAAATAAAGTTTAATTACATATATACATGATCAACTCGTCACACTTACCTCATTTCTTTATAACCTAATCATATTATATGCAACCTAAGTTTTATCTAGGCCTTTACTATGTGGTTCGCATGCATCTTTCATAATTAAGTGACTAAACCAAGATTGCTCGCATTTAGACACATCATTAACCTAAACCAAGATTGCTCGCATTTAGATTAAAGCATTAAGTGAAGAAGACACATTATCTAACCTAAACCAAGATTGCTCGCATTTAGATTAGCACACAGAAAAGACTTAGACTCGAAATAGATGACATAAAATAGAATTAGAATTATATTACAAAAACATGTCTTTACACTCTACAAAACTGAAATTCATTACAAGGAGTAAGTAGAGGGATCGTAATACACCCTTTGTGTCGTGATTGCAGTCGCAAAGCTTGCACACGATCCTTCTATGGACGGCTAGATGAACCCTCGGATTGCCTAAGGTTGCTTCTAGGTGGAGGCCGAATGTATATGGTGTGGAGGATGGCGTTCCTTGAAGAGATTTCGAGTATTTGTGGAGAGGAAGTGTTTAAGGCAGAGACTTGGCTTGTATGATGAGTGATGAATGAGAATGAAGCCTAGCTCTCTTATTTATAGGTGAAAAAGTCCAACTTTCCTCTCCAAACTAGGGATTCCTAGTTTACCCGGGTAGAAATGCCAGCTGGAAACAGCCTGTCTTGAAACGTCTTTTCCGGGAGTTCTAGAGCTCAGAAAATTATGATTTTGGACTCGTTGGAAAGATCAACTCGAGAGCTTAAAGAAGACATATATGATCACTATATTTGGAGTTGATTGAAGATTCTGTGATCCGTTGAAGATTGATGAGCTGGCAGGCATATCTTCCTCTTCCTACTAGGAGTAGGGAAATCTTGATCTGTCCATATCTTGTATATCTACATGAGTAAGTTCTAGTAATCTCTAGTTCATTAATATCTATGGCAAGCAATTAGATGAAGCATGTAATTATTTTTGAGACATGATGCACGAAAATTCACTCTCAAAAGAATAATGTAGGCTCAAAAACTCACTTTAAGGTTCGTATGATCTAAACTTATTCTAACATGCGAAATCTGTACCATGTTTAATCAAACCATATCCACTACATGTTATGACAATCAAAATATCTCACTTATCACACGAAAACAGTTTGGTGCTTATTCATCGCCATATGTATTCTTTTTCCGTCCATTTTCATCATAGACTAACTAAGGGCATCCTAAAAATGAAAAAGACTCTCTTTAGAAACCCTAAGTTAAATAAAATAAAATAAAAAGTTTTTTAGGGCATCATCCGCTGGAAAGTTCCTTTGTCCGCCCGGTTTATTGATTTTAAGATTCAAATAAATGTTGTAAACTCCTCCCCCACACTTAAACTCTACATTGTCCTCAATGTATTTAAGGGAATCATAGAATTTCGTATGAAGGGAGAGACCCACGAAAATTTTTAGCTAAGGAAAGTAAATAAGCAATGAAATTAAAAAGATAAGGGAGGAGAGAACAAAGCATTGGCGATTTCCTCCATTGGGTTGCCTCCCAACAAGCGCTTGTTTTTTAACGTCTTACAGCCTAGACTTGAGAGTTCTTCATTCATTTGATGTGGCCGGTTCAAATAGAGATTCGTCCTCCACTACTCCCTCTTTTACGGCCGAATGATAAGGCTTTAAACGATGACCATTGACTTTGAATTTGTTCCCGGTTGTTGGACTCCTGATTTTTATAGCTCCATGGGGAAAAATTTCGGTGACAATGAAGGGTCCAACCCACCTCGAGTGTAGCTTTCCTGGAAAAATTCTAAGGCGAGAGTTAAAGAGTAATACCTCTTGGCCGATTAGGAACTCCTTTCTCCGGATCCTCTTGTCATGAAACACCTTCGTTTTCTCCTTATAGATCCAAGCATTGTCGAATGCATCATTCCTGATTTCCTCGAGCTCACAAAGTTGGAGTTTTCGATGCAAACCAGCCTCGTCGCGGTCCAAATTGAATTTCTTGACAGCCTACCATGCCTTATGTTCCAACTCAACCGGAAGATGACATGCCTTCCCATAAATAAGTCGATAAGGTGACATGCCTATGGGAGTCTTGTATGCCGTCCTATAGGCCCATAATGCGTCGTCAAGACATTGGCTCCAATCCTTGCGATTTGGCTTGACAGTTCTTTCCAAGATCTTCTTGATTTCGCGATTGGATACTTCCGCCAATCCGTTGGTTTGTGGATGATATGGTGTAGAGACCTTGTGGGTGATGCCGTACTTCTTCATCAATGCGTCTACTGTCTTGTTGCAAAAGTGACTTCCCCCATCACTTATTAGAATGCGAGGCATTCCATGTCGTGTGAAAATCTGGGCTTTAAGGAAATCTGCAACAACTCGCGAATCATTAGTACGGGTGGCTTTTGCTTCCACCCATTTCGACACATAATTAACAGCGAGTAAGATGTAAGTAAAACCGTTAGACATGGGAAATGGTCCCATAAAATCTATGCCCTAAACATCAAAAATTTCGACATTAAGGATGTAGTTCTGTGGCATTTCATCTCGAGGACCTATATTACCGGATCTTTGGCACCTGTCACACTTGACACAAAATTCATGAGAGTCACAAAAAATACTAGGCCAAAAGAATCCACAATCTAATACTTTCAAGGCTGTTTTCCTAGAACCAAAATGACCTCCACATGCATCGTTATGACAAAACTTAAGAATAGACTCAAATTCGCAATCGGGGACACACCTTCTAATTACTAAGTCAGAACATTGTTTCCATAAGTAAGGTTCATCCCAAATGAAATGTTTAGCATTTATTCTAAGTTTATGGCGTTGGACACTATGCATGTGAGGTGGAAACTTATTGGTAACTAAATAATTCACAATATTTGCATACCAAGGAGTTTCCGAGGTACTTACCTGGAGTCCGAAGAGTTGTTCATCCGGAAAAGTTTCCTCAATTGCCACCGTCTCCTTGTCATGTACAATTCGAGATAAGTGGTCTGCCACCACGTTTTCTACTCCCTTCTTATCCTTCACCTCTATGTCGAATTCTTGGAGTAGAAGTATCCAACGAATGAGTCGTGGTTTGGCATCCTTTTTCGCCATCAAGTACTTCAATGCAGCGTGGTCCGTATAGACAATCACCTTGCTTTGCAACAAGTATGATCGAAACTTGTCAAGTGCAAACACCACAGCGAGCATCTCCTTCTCGGTTGTTGTATAGTTGCTTTGAGCATCGTCCAATGTTCGAGAAGCATAGTAAATGGCGTAGGGCTTCTTGTCCTTCCTTTGCCCTAAAACAGCTCCGACGGCGTAGTCGGATGCGTCGCACATTAATTCAAACGGTAGGGACCAATCCGGTGCACAAAGGATAGGAGCACTTGTGAGAAGCTCCTTCAACTTGTCAAATGCAGCTCGGCATTCCTCATCAAACACAAAGGGAGTGTCCTTTTGTAAAAGCTTGCACAAGGGACGAGAAATTTGGGAAAAGTCCTTGATAAATCTCCTGTAAAAACCTGCATGGCCAAGAAAAGAACGTATCTCTCTAACCGAAGTCGGAGAGGGTAAGTACCGCACAAGATCTACTTTTGCTTTATCAACTTCTATTCCCCTTTTCGAAACTATGTGACCTAAAACTATCCCTTGAGTAACCATAAAATGGCATTTCTCCCAATTAAGCACTAGGTTCGTTTCAACGCATCTTTGTAAAATTAGTTCTAAGTTAGCTAAACATGCATCGAAATTTTTCCAAAGACACTGAAATCATCCATGAAAACTTCTATTATCTTCTCTATGTAATCGGAAAACATTGAAAGCATGCAACGTTGAAAGGTACCTGGTGCATTGCATAGTCCAAATGGCATCCGTCGGTATGCAAACGTTCCAAAGGAGCATGTGAACGTTGTCTTCTCTTGATCTTCCTCGGCGATGCTGATTTGGTTGTAACCGGAATACCCATCGAGGAAGCAATAATATTCATGTCCTGCCAACCTCTCGAGCATTTGATCAATGAATGGCAAGGGGAAGTGGTCCTTGCGAGTGGTGGCATTGAGCTTCCGATAGTCGATACAAACTCTATGGCCGGTTACGGTTCTTTGTGGCACCAATTCGTTTTCCGCATTCTTCACCACGGTGATTCCGGACTTTTTAGGAACAACTTGCACGGGTGAGACCCATCGGCTGTCCGGAATTGGATATATGACGCCACAATCCAAGAGTTTGATAACTTCCTTCTTCACAACTTCCATCATTGGTGGATGGAGTCTTCTTTGAGCTTCTCTCGAAGGTTTAGCCCCATCTTCGAGTAGATTTCGATGCGCGCAAGTGGCCGGATTGATGCCTTTGATGTCGGCAATGGTCCATCCAATTGCTGTTTTATGACGTTTGAGCACGTTGATGAGCTTGCCCTCTTGTTCTTCCTCCAATGATGATGAAATGATAACCGGCATAGTGTCATTCTCTCCCAAGTAAGCATACTTCAAATGAGCCGGTAACACTTTGAGTTCTAACTCCGGTGCCTTGATCACGGATGGAACAAGCTTGTTTTCTCCATAGGCCAACGGAATTGGAGGTGGCCTATTTGCAATCCGTGGAGCCTCATTGAGTGCCATAGCCATCTCGAGAATTCTAGGCTCCAAAATCTCGATAAGTGCATCAAAAAGGGCTTCATCCCCGAGTCGAGTCAGCCCTGCTCCTTCTTGTATGGCAATGTCGAGCACATCATCTCCAATGGTGTCTAAGTGTTGTTGAACTGCCTCTTCTACCATATCCATCGAAAATAATGCATTGACACTTGCCGTGGGAACCTTCATGGAATCTAGTATGTTGAATTCAATCTTTTCTCCGTCAATCTCCATGGAAAACGTTCCCTCAAAAACATCAATCTTCGTTCTTGCAGTCCTCATGAAAGGTCGTCCAAGAAGCAATGGCGTGGTGTTCAAAGAACTCTCTTCCATGTCAACAATGTAGAAATCAGCTGGAAAGATTAGGTTGTTGACTTGCACAAGAACATCTTCAACGTATCCCCTAGGATACTTATGTGAACGGTCGGCTAGTTGAATGATGACGTTGTCTTGTTTGAGCTCGCCTAAATCCATGGACGCATATAAGTAATAAGGCATTACGTTAATGGATGCACCAAGATCTAGCATAACATCTTCGAATTTGTTGTCACCAATCACACAAGGAACAGAAAAGCTCCCCGGATCCTTCAATTTGGGGGGTAACCGACGCTGTAAAACCGCTGAAACGGTTGCATTCACCTTCACAACCTCCTTCGCTCTCGTTTGCCTCCTCTGGGTGCATAACTCTTTGAGAAATTTCACATAGATAGGCACTTGCTTTATGCACTCGATCAAGGGCAGATTTACTTGCACCTTCCGAAAGATGTCCAAGATGTCTTCGTATTGATCATCTCTCTTAGATTTCGTCAACCTATGGGGGAATGGTGCACTAGCAAACGAAGCATTAGTATTAACCGAACTTGAAGGGATAGAGTTAATACCTTTGTTTGGGGCAGGTTGCGATGATGAGGGTTGTGCCTTAGTGGCGTGAGGAGCCACATTCTTCTCGGCTTCTCTAGTGGCCGGATCTTCTTCTAAGTCTTCTTCCTCAAAAATGGTGTGGGGAAGTGCCGAGCTTGTCTTTGGTAAAGGAGGTGCCAAAGTTCTTCCACTCCTCGTAATAATTGCACTCACATTCTGATTTGGTGGTTGTGATTGAGGTGGAAGATGGCCGGAATCTCGGAATTGGCCCATGAAGTCCACGATTTGGCCCATTTGTTTCTTCATCTCTTGTATGTCTCGGCCATGGCTATCCAAGGTCTCCTTTTGCTTTGCTTGTCCCTCCAAAAGAACTTGTGTTGAAGCGGACAATTGTGTGAACATTTTGTCATAGTCCGGATTTGTAAATTGTCGGACCGGAGGAGCTTGTTGCATGGAAGCTTGATGCATTGGCTGCCTTTGTTGGAAGGGAGCACGTTGGTAGCCTTGTTGAGGTGCCGGAGGGTTTAAACATCCCTCATTACTACTCCACTTGAAACCCGGATGATCTCGGTTGCCATAATTGTTGTTGTTATAGTTGTTGTAACGTTGGCCCCCTTGATATCCTCCAATTGCATTAACTTGCTCCGGATCTCCATTTTGTTCCACCAAATTAGGGCATTGATCATTGTAGTGCCCTTGTAGTTGACATACTCCACACGTTGGTCCTTGAGCTGCCTTGGCTCTCTTTGTCTCTAGCTCAAGCACTTGTTCTAGCATAAATGCTAGTTTATCAAACTTCTCGTCCTTCACTTGCGTTGAGCTAGCTTCATTCACTTGTTTTCGTTGAGACATCCCATATTGAGCATCATTATTGGCTCGGTTTTCCAACAAAGTTCGAGCTTCCGTCTCATCTAAATCCATGAATGCTCCGGTTGCAGCGGCATCAAGAAGCTCTCTATCAATCGGCTTTAAACCATCATAGAAGTAGTTCATGAGGTTTGTCTCGGAAAAACCATGGGAAGGGCAGGTGGCGCATAGAACCTTGAAACGATCATAATATTGGCCAAAGGACTCATTCGATGCTTGTGTAATTTCCGTGATCTTCTTCCTCAAAACAGTGATCTTTGAGGCCGGAAAGTACTTAGCCAAGAACAGGTCCGCAAGTTGCTTCCAAGTTGTGATGTGGTTGGGCGGAAGTTCCAAAAGCCAAGATTGAGCTCTATCAATCAATGTAAACGGAAATGCCTTGAGCTTGAAGAGTTCTTCATCGGCATCCGAGGGCTTCATACTCATGCAAATGAACTGAAATTGGTTGAGATGCATGTTTGGATCTTCATTTGACAGCCCATGGAAGATTGGTAAACGGTGTAGGAAGCCACTCTTCAACTCAATGTCCTTCTTGTCCTCTTGAGGATCTGGAAATCGAATGCACGAAGGACCGCTACTCCACTCGGTGGAGCAAGTACGTTGGCGAAGAGATCGCCTCTCGTTGATGGGAGGATTCGGTGGGTTGTTGTGTGCCATGTCTTGCTCTTCTTCTTGTGAGTGCTCGGTGGAGTGATGGGATGAACGTGGAGAGTCGAAACCTTCCTCAATGATAGGTTGGTCGAGAACTTGTTCACTCGGGACTACTTGAGACTTTAGATTTGCCAAACGGTTTGAGAGTGCTTGGAGATCAACTATAGGAGTCGAGTGGGAACGGGACATTCATAGGATCTGATCATCCACCAAAGATCAAGTGTTAGCATCAAAAGAATACACAAGGAACGCAAGATACTAACCAAAATTGTAACATACAAGAAAAAAAAACATGAAAAACACACGAAATCACACAAAAACACAAAAACACACGAAATCATAAAACATAAACACATAAAAACAAAGCACACGTTATATATATATGGGATATAGATTGTAGGAAATGGATGTAATGCCTAGATATATAGATATATATATATATATATATGCAATGTCTAGAATATACGAAATGCATGAAATGAACTATAAACACATGTACACACGTTTTCTGCAAAGTTAGACATATATACAATGCAAGACTTATAAACAAGTTAAGACACACACATATGCACACGGAATTCATGCAAGTATAACATTAATCACGATGGATGCACTTAGAAGGATTTTAAATGCACACATAAGGGATCCTACGTGAAAAATGGTATGAATGCATAAGAGAAAACGTTAGAAACCTGCAGAAAACACACAAAGTTACGTGCTAAATACATGATGCAACGTGACCATACGTTTGGCCTCATGTCCCTAACTTCACTTAGGTTAGGGTACCCGGTGGTGAAATCCGAGCATCACAAAGCCGCCGGCAGGTTATGCAAGCTAATGCAACGTGGTTAATTCTTTACAAGTTTTAATGCACACGAAATTTACAAGTAATATGCACAAGTAATTTGTTCATTGATTTTCGCCTCCAATTTAAAGAAAATACGTTCATTTGGCCTTTAGGTCTTTCATTGGACGTGCGACTGCTCACTCTCTCTTCCACCTTGCCTCTTTCATTAAATGCTAGTAATAATCACCAAGGCAGGTCACTCCCCTAGTCATCACTTGTGATCATCACAAACAAGAGTCATCAAGCCTTGTCACACCTTTAGTCACCATTGTGATGATCAAAAGCAAGAGTCACCAAGTCTTGTCACCCTTTGTGATGATCACAAAGCAAGAGTCACCAATCCTAGTCACAAAGCTTGACAACTTTGACTTTTCCTCTTCCCCAAGTTGCTTCCATGCCAAAACTAATGGGCTTGGGCTGGTTTTTGGGCCGAAACAAACTTTGAGAAATGGGCCCAAAAAATGTTTTTTGGGCCGGCTCATTCCCGGTGGTCCAAAATCGCAAAAATCGCAAAATCGCTGAAATTCCTCCGAATTGCGCCGTTATTCGGGAAATGCGTTAAGAATCGAGAATAAAATGCGTATATCAAATTCCCCCACACTTAGACTTTGCTAGTCCCTTAGAAAACACTAAGTTAAACTAAGACTCTCTACGAATTTAAAACAAAAGAAAGAACACAACTAAGCCCTTAGCTAAAATTTGTCTCAGAATTTTAAGTGTATGGCGATGGCTCACATGATTTTCAACTTTGTATGCTTAACGAATTCAAGAGATAATTGCGATATAATTATGTAATGAACAAGTAAGACATAGAGAAAACAATGGTTATGTTATAGCTGTGCACGCTTTGAATAAAGGTTTAATCAGCTCACAAGGATGCACTCAACATATTTTTCACTCATGAAAAGGGTTCACTTAAAGTGTATATGAATTTAAACAAAAAAAAAACCTCATGAATGGAGTTAATTACTTGCACAAATGAACCAAAACCATAAGCTTACTCATGCAACTTACTCTACTAATTGAAAGCTACTCATTTTAAGGATCATAAAGGACTTTTAGTGAGGTTGTGATGGGGTTCAGGCTAAGGCATTGGAAATTTAGATATGTGGTGATAAAAACGTTCCAACGACTTAGTCTAGCACCAAATTCGTCCTCCATCTCCACTCGAATGTTACCATGTATACTTCAATCTAAACTACCCTTTTGAGCTTTTCGGACAGGACAAAGGCCATATTTGTTCTATTTTTGGGCCTTCAATTTGTCGTAATCTCCAAATCCGCAAATAAGGGGGACATTAATCCAAAGGGTTTATATTTAGAACACAACACATTGCCATGAGAGATATATAATTTTTTTCTTTTCATTCTCTCAAATATATATATATTTTTTTTCTTTTCTTTTTGGCAATCTAATACTTTTTTAGTTATTTGGACAAGTCTTTCCCCTTACTCACATTAACTCTTTCAATCTTTCTTACCAAACCATCATATTATGTGCTAGTTTCGAAAAATTCTCACCAAGTTTCCGGAACAAAGGTAAGGATATTCTATACTAGGGTAAGTGTTTAGGTAAATATGGTGATGAAAGAAAAGCTTAACGTGGGCTCAATTGGTTTATCTAGGGGTGTCGCAACTTATGCGTACAAATGGGATACATGGATATTTGGCGACGTGGTGGAAAATCCTAAATGCCTTTAATCATTTCCAAAATCAAAGTATGTATCAACTTAAAAGCTTTGCAAATTGACATGAGTAAGTTCTAGCATTCTCTAGTTCATTAAAATCTATGGCAAGCAAGCAAATGAGGCATATATAAGCTAATAGCTACGAAATGGATGTATATTCAATCAAATAAAGAACAGATAGCTCAAAAGCTCACATAGGGTTCATATGATTAAAAACTTGTTCAAGCATGCGATTTCTGTACCATGTTTTGCAATTCATATCTACTACATGTTAAAAACACATAGAATATCTCAATTAGCACAAGAATTCGATGCATGTGATTCATACGCCATATGTGTTCGTATTGGTCCAATTTCATCATTGACTAGTTAAGGGCATCCTAAAGACTCTGAAAAACACTAATTTAGACACAATTAAATTGTAAACCCTTCCCCCACACTTAAACTCTACATTGCCCTCAATGTACTAAAGTAAAAGTATAGAATTTAAACATGGAGTATAGGATCTACGAAAATTCTGATTTAAAATGCAAAAGCCATTAAATTAATTAAAAGGAGGAGAAGAAAACAAATCTGTTGTCGTCTTCTCCATTGGGTTGCCTCCCAATGAGCGCTCATTTTACGTCTATAGCTTAGACGTGATGCATCATTTTGCTTTCGAGATGGCCGGTTCTTGGAGTTGCATCTCCTCCACGTTATGCTCCGCAAATGCCTCAAAATAGGGCTTCAAGCGATGGCCATTTACTTTGAACTCACTGCCCTTGTCTATTGATCGAATGAGAACTGCTCCATGAGGCATAATTTGAGCAACTATGAATGGCCCCATCCATCGAGAGCGAAGCTTTCCCGGAAAGAGCTTAAGTCTAGAATTGAAAAGCAATACTTTCTGCCCAACTTCAAGACTCTTCCCGCAAATCATCTTATCATGGATCTTTTTCGTCTTCTCTTTGTAAATCCACGCATTGTCGAAAGCATCATTTCTGATCTCTTCAAGTTCACAAAGTTGTAGCTTCCGATGCAAACCTGCTGCATCTCGATCGATGTTGAATTTCTTCACAGCCCACCATGCCTTGTGCTCCAATTCAACCGGAAGATGGCACATTTTCCCATAAATTAATCGGAAAGGTGACATACCAATGGGGGTCTTGTAGGCAGTCCTGTAAGCCCACAATGCATCATCTAAGCACTGACTCCAATCTTTCCGGTTTGGGCGGACGGTTCGTTCCAAAATCTTCTTGATCTCACGGTTGGAAACTTCAGCCATTCCATTTGTTTGAGGGTGGTATGGTGTGGAAACCTTGTGTTTTACGCCATACTTCCTCATCAATGCTTCCACCGTGCGGTTGCAAAAATGACTTCCTCCATCGCTAATTAGAACTCGTGGCATTCCAAATCTACTAAAAATGTTAGTTCATAGGAAATCTGCAACAACTCGCGAATCATTAGTACGGGTGGCCTTTGCCTCAACCCATTTTGAAACATAATCTATTGCGAGTAAAATATACGTATAACCATTGGAGGGAGGAAATGGTCCCATAAAATCAATACCCCACACATCAAAAATCTCGACATTAAATATGTAGTGTTGTGGCATCTGATCTCTAGGTCCTAAATTACCGAATCTCTGGCACTTATCACATGTAGCACAAAATGCATGAGCATCGCGAAATAAACTAGGCCAAAAGAAACTGCAATCTAAAATCTTAAGGGCAGTCCTCCTCGAACCAAAATGTCCCCCACATGCTTCATTGTGACAAAAGTCTAGAATAGGCTTAAATTCACTATCTGGGATACATCTCCTAATCACTAAATCGGAGCATTGTTTCCATAAATAAGGCTCATCCAAGATAAAAGTTCTAGCATTATGTTTAAGTTTGTCACGCTGAAATTTATGCATGGTAGATGGAAACTCACCGGTAACTAATCTGCATACCATGGAGTTTCCGAAACAGTTACCTCAATTCCGAAGAGCTTTTCATCCGGAAAAGTTTCCTCAATTTCAACAGTCTCATTCTCACCTATCAAGCGTGATAGGTGGTCAGCGACAACATTTTTAACTCCCTTCTTATCCTTGATTTCGATGTTGAATTCTTGGAGTAGAAGTATCCATCTAATAAGCCTTGGTTTTGCGTCCTTTTTTAGCATTAGGTACTTCAAAGCTGCATGATCAGTATACACAGTTACTTTAGTTTGAAGTAAATAAGACCGAAATTTATCTAAAGCAAAAACTACTGCAAGAAACTCCTTCTCAGTGGTGGTATAATTTCTTTGAGCTTCATCAAGCGTCCGAGAGGCGTAATAAATTACATAAGGCTTCTTGTCCTTCCGCAGTGGTGGTATAATTTGGTTGTAGCCAGAGTATCCGTCGAGAAAACAGTAAAATGCATGGCCGGCTAACCTTTCCAGCATTTGATCTATGAACGGTAATGGAAAATGATCCTTGCCAGTTGCGGCGTTGAGCCTCCTGTAATCAATGCACACACGGTGTCCAGTGATTGTCCTTTGTGGCACGAGTTCATTCTCCAAATTTTTGACGACGGTGATTCCAGATTTCTTAGGTACAACCTGCACAGGGGAAACCCAACGGCTACCAGAAATAGGGTAAATAACTCCACAGTCCATGAGTTTAATTACCTCCTTTTTTACCACCTTCATCATGGGAGGGTGGAGCCGACATTGTGCTTCCCTTGTAGGCTTGGTGCCTTCTTCTAGGAAAATCCGATACACACAGGTTGCTGGATTAATTCCCTTTATATCTGCAAGCGTCCAACTTATTGCGGTTTTGTACCTCTTGAGTACACTCACGAGTTTCTCCTCCTGCTCCTCCTCTAACGCAGAAGAAATAATTACTGGCAAGGTTTCATGCTCGCCCAAGTACGCATACTTTAGATGATCCGGTAATAGCTTGAGTTCTAAAACTGGAGCTTCTACGATGGAGGGAACAATTTTATTAATACCAAAAGTAATTGGTAAAGGGGGAGAAAAACTTACTTTTCGTGGTGCGTTAGTTAGTTACATGGCCATTTCTTGAATTCGAGGCTTAAGCTCTATTAAGGCCTCGAAAAGGGCGTCATCCCCGAGTTGGATGGCCATGTCGAGTTCATCATCATTGATGGTGTCAAGGTGGCCTTGTGCTAAGGTATCTACGAGATCATATGTTGAGATGGAAGCCACACTTGACATCGGAAATTTCATCCCATCTAAAATGTTGAACTCGATTCTTTCTCCATCAATCTCCATGGAGAAAGTTCCCTGATAAACATCTATCTTCGTTCTTGCAGTCCGCATAAAGGGTCGTCCAAGAAGCAATGGCGTGGTGTTCAAAGGACTCTCCTCCATGTCAACGATATAAAAATCCGCTGGAAAAATCAGGTTGTTGACTTGCACAAGAACGTCTTCTACGTATCCCCTTGGATACTTGTGTGTACGATCGGCTAGTTGGATGAGAACACCGTCTTGCTTGAGATCCCCAAGCTCCATTGACTTGTAGAGGTAGTAAGGCATGACGTTGATGGAGGCTCCAAGATCAAGCATTACGTCTTCGAAGTGATTGTCACCAATTACGCAGGGAACTGCAAAACTCCCTGGATCCTTCATTTTTGGAGGTAGCCGTCGTTGCAAAACCGCCGAAACGGTTGCATTCACGTTCACAACCTCCTTCTCTTGTGTTTGCCTCCTCTGTGTGCATAATTCTTTTAGAAACTTCGCGTATATTGGCACTTGTTTTATGCACTCGATCAAGGGAAAATTCACTTGCACCTTTCGAAAGATGTCCAAGATATCTTCATATTGATCATCTTTCTTCTTTGATTTTAATAATCTTCTTGGGAAAGGTGCAACAGCAAACAGAGAATTAGTAATAACCGTATTTGAAGGAATAGGGCTTTTACCTTTGATTGGGGTGGGTTGTGGAGAGGATTGTGCCTTGGTGACAATAGGCGTCACCTTCTTCTTCTCGGCTTCTTGAGCTGCCGGATCGATCTCATCTTCCTCTTCGTTGGTTATGTCCTCAATGGTGACTTCATCGAGATGAGATCTCTTGGTCTTTGGTTCTTCTAGTATCTTCCCACTCCTTGTGACAATGGCATTCACATTTCGTTGATTAGGAGTGGTTTGAGGTGGAAGCCAACCAGTTTCTTTGATTTGTCCCATGAAATCAACAAGTTGGCCAAGTTGCTTCTTCACTTCGGTGATGTCTCGGCCATGAGAATCCAATGTCTCCTTGGTCTTCGATTGTCCATCAAGGAGAACTTGTGTGGAGGCCGAAATTTGTGACAACATCTTGTCATAATCCGGATTTGTGAAGGGTTAATATGAAGAACCATGCTGCATCGGTGGCCTAGGCTGAAATGGAGGGCGTTGGTAGCTTTTTTGAGGTACCGGAGGATTCAAAGTTCCCTCATTGCTGCTCCATCGAAAGCCTGGATGATCTCGGTTGCCGAAATTGTTGTAGTTGTTGTATCGTTGGCCTCCTTGATTTCCACTGATGGCGTTAATGTGCTCTATTTCGCTAGCTTGCTCTGGCGCTTGAGGGCATTTGTCATTATGGTGACCTTGTACTTGGCATATGCCACAAACAGGCCCATGAGTTGCTTTGGCTCTTGTCGTTTCGAGCTCTAAAACCTTCTCTAGCATATGAGCTAGTTTGTCGTATTTTTCATCCGCGTCGGTTTTAGAACTCACTTCGCCGACTGCTCTTCTGTTGGACATTCCATACTGTGCATCGTTGTTCGCCCGATTCTCTAGAAGAGTTCTAGCTTCGGTTTCGTTTAAGTCCATGAATGCACCGGTAGCTGCTGCATCGAGCAATTCCCTATCGATCGCCTTGAGACCATCATAAAAGTAATTCATGAGATTGGTCTCAGAAAATCCATGAGATGGGCAGGTGGCACACAAAACTTTGAATCGGTCATAATATTGGCCGAAAGTCTCGTCCGGTTTCTGTGTAATGCCAGTGATTTGCTTCCTCAAGACGGTGATCTTTGAGGCCGGGAAGTACTTCGCCAGGAACATGTCCGTAAGTTGCTTCCATGTGGTAATGTGGTTTGGCGGTAGTTCCATGAGCCAAGACTCGGCCCTGTCGGTTAGGGTGAATGGGAATGATTTAAGCTTGAAGAGCTCCGTATCAGCATCGGCTGGCTTCATGCTGTTACAAACAAATTGGAATTGTTTGAGATGCTTATTCGGATCTTCATTTGAAAGTCCGTGAAAAATGGGCAGTCGGTGGAGGAAACCACTCTTCAGCTCGATGTCCTTCATGTTTTCCCCCGGTGGTGGAAAAGCAATGCTTGAAGGCCCGCTGCTCCATTCGGTTGAGCAGGTGCGCTGACGAAGGGATTGTCCTGCATTGGCCATATTGACTTCTTGTGCTTCCGGCTCTGAATTATGATCAGTTGATGGGATAATCCTGCGGTTCTGATTGAGCTCTAAGTCTAGCTATCCTCTCTGCGATTTCCTCAAACTTTGTTTTAGATGGTCCAAGATTTTGATCGGACATTCATTAGCCTGAGCATCCACCAAAGACCAAGTGTTAGTATCAAAAAGAATATGTAATGAATATAGAGATACTAACCAAAAAACGTAAAACATATAAAGAAAGCAAAGCGAAACAAATAACAAATAAAATAGTAAAACTACCGAAACAAACTATAAAAACTCAAAAAGACTTAAAAACTACTAAAACACACAAAATTTATGAAGTTTAAGACACTAAATGTAATTTACTAAGAACTGCAAATGATTTAATCAATTTTAAGGGTTATGCAAATGAATGTAATGAACTAAGACACACGTTTTCTGCAAATTAACACTATATAATGTAAAAGCTAAGAATTTAGTTAGAACATATATAAACATGGTTCAAATGCAAGCAAACAATAATTCACATTGAATTTATGCACAACACATTCTCATTAAATAAAATGCATCAAACAACAATCCTACGTGAAAAATGGAGTGAATGCATAAGAGAAATTGTTAGAACCTGCAAAAAAACACACGAGTTACGTGCTTAAAATATGATTGCAAAGAATGACCTCTTCTTCGGTCTTATGCCCCTAACTTCACTTAGGTTAGGGTACTCGGTAGTGAAATCCGAGCATCATAAAGCTTTAGAGAGGTTATGCAAGCTAAATGTAACGTTTTGTTAGTCCTTTACAGATTTTAATGCAAAAAGAAAAACACACAAATTTGACTAAGTATTATTTATTTTCCTTTAGCCCCGATGGTACGTGGTGCAGAGGCTCTCCTCTGTGCAATGGGTCTCGTTCATCAAAAGATGAAGTCTGATTCCAAGAGGTGTAAGCATGCATAATCCTATATACCATCTTTTAAAGGATTATGTCGTATTTATTAAGTTCATGTATTGTCCGTATTTATATGCACTTATGATTTACAGAGAGTACTCGAAATGATCATTCGGTAAATTTCTTGGACGTGCGGCCCGCGCGAAAATGTATACTGACTCTCGCTAATTCAGCTTAGTTACGTTTAGAAATGGCAAGTAGGGATAGAGATAACGCGAGAGGTAAGGACTAATATTTAGAACAACCTGAGGCTAACTCGTAAGAGTATATACTCCATTGTTGTTCTTAGAGACACCCCGAGGCTAACCAGTTATGGTATATACTCCAATGGTGTTCTATTGCTTAGATCCAAAACCCGGCACCAATCATAAACCCGCTCACCATATCCAACAATCAGCCAAATTTTTGAGATAGTATATAATCTCTAGTCCTTAGTAAACTCCGCCCACAACCTCATGCCCATAACTTCACTTAGGTTATGGCGTGTGGTGATGAAATCCACACTTCATGAGGGGTTAAGGAGATAAACCAGAAAAAGAGGCACCTCCCTATTCCAAAGAACGAAACTTAATAACCAATACTCGTACTCAATGTAAATCAATTTAAGTGCGTCTACGAATTGAGTGCGCCTAAGATTTAAAAGGAATACACGATTTAGTTATTGAGTAAATCTCTTGTCCGTGCGGCCCGCGCGAAAATGTATACTAACTATCGTTAATTCTCGTAATTGTTGGAAATGACCAGTTGGGATAGATGTAATGCAAGAGGTGAGAACTAATTTCTGGGAACAACCTGAGGCTAACTCGTAAGAGTATATACTCCATTGTTGTTCTTAGAAACACCCCGAGGCTTACTCGTAAGAGTATGTACTCCAATGGTGTTTTGTTTTCTTAGTTCAAAACCAGTCACCATTCATAACCCTTCTCATCATGACCAATTATTACTCGAAATCACAAGATAGTATACAATCTCAAATGTTTGTAAATTCCGCCCACAACCTCATGCCCATAACTTCACTTTGGTTATGGCGTGTGGTGATGAAATCCACACTTCATGAAGGGTTAAGGAGATAGACAAACAAAAGAGGCACCTCCCTATTCCATAGAGATTTATTTAATAACTAAGTGCTAGTACTCAAATTAAATCAAAGACTATCCTTTAACATGAAAATAAATTATGCAAGTGTAAATACGAAGCTTAAATAAATTTGTATAAGTAAATATGAATTGTAAACATGTATATAAATTTCTATCAGTATAAACAAGTATGTATTTCGAAAATTATAGACATGCTTCTAATTACATATGTACAACGAAATCATACAAAAACTTTATAATTCCCCGGCAACGGCGCCAAAAATTGATACGCGCAAAACATGCATTTAACGTTAACACAAAGTAGACCCTAAAAACACAGTTCACACGTAAAGCAATTTAAAACCCTTATTTTGTCCTTATAATATTGGCGAGTAGGGATCGTTCTATCCGGGGAATTAAAGGGCGTATGCATGGTTTCGTTAAAGCAGAAATCTAAAGGTTTGGGGGGGGGGATTGGAAATTGGTTAATTAATCTACGAAATTAAAGTACAAAAACATGCAAACACAACAAGAACTCCTAGACTTCTAACATGTTTTACTCATAGACAAGTTTAACAATCAAGAACCCTTAAAGTCTAATTATGCTTACTAAAAATAAGAAGTTACACTACTAATTACAAGTGATCATCTCATCTTATTAACCTTACTCTTTTTCATGCCTAAATACTCTAAGTAAGCTACGAAATTTATAACTTCCAACTAAATATACATGCTTGATATTTGAGTAGGAATGCAACTTAGCGTCTAAACACCCTAAACAAAGTACGATCATCGAAACATGCGAAAGAGAGGGACTTAGCGTATTATCTAACACATGCTTTCGAAGCTTTAAGATTGTATCAAACATGCATAAAAGGCTTGAAATCATAAACACATGCAATTTACGAAAAGGCTTAAGAACATATAACTCAAATCCAAACTTGTTCTTCATTAAATACATCAAAGTGATCCAATACAAAGCAAAAGACAAGAGATTGAAGATCATGGTTACACTTTTTGTCTTGAATGCTTGATGACTTCATGAAGGTGGTTCTCATTCACAAGGGATTTAGCGTATTGTGAATGATCTGATGGCTTCGGAGGCTGGAATGCTTCGGCTTGGAGAGGATCCTTGAAGTGTTTATGGAGGAGAGGTATTTGTGTAGAGGTTTGGCTTGTAAAAAATGGGAGATGATCTGTTTTATGGCTGGCCTCCCTCTTATATATAGGCAAAGGAATTGCTCACTCTCTCTTCCACCTTGCCTCTTTCATTAAATGCTAGTAATAATCACCAAGGCAGGTCACTCCCCTAGTCATCACTTGTGATCATCACAAACAAGAGTCATCAAGCCTTGTCACACCTTTAGTCACCATTGTGATGATCAAAAGCAAGAGTCACCAAGCCTTGTCACCCTTTGTGATGATCACAAAGCAAGAGTCACCAAGCCTAGTCACAAAGCTTGACAACTTTGACTTTTCCTCTTCCCCAAGTTGCTTCCATGCCAAAATTAATGGGCTTGGGCTGGTTTTTGGGCTGAAACAAACTTTGAGAAATGGGCCCAAAAAATGCTTTTTGGACCGGCCCATTCCCGGTGGTCCAAAATCGCAAAATCGCCGAAATTCCTCCGAATTGCGCCGTTATTCATCTCCACCATAAATAACCTCAAAGTAACAAACTAAATAAGAAAAACATAAAAACTAAGATTATAACATAGCTAAACGTAAAGGGAAATGCGTTAAGAATCGAGAATAAAATGCGTATATCAGCGACCCGCGCGATAAAATGTACATTCTCAATCAATCGGCCTTGGTTCAATCGAAAAACATGGCCAGTTGGGGATAGAGATAACGCGAGAGGCAGGACTAATTTCGACGATGCATCCCGAGGCTTACCGATCATGGAAAGTAGATTTAGTCCTTGTCTTCTTTGGGCAACTTTAATAAGCTTGGCCAATTGGCAAGAGAGACCACGAGAGGCAGGACCGATTTGAGATCTCGGATCCAAAACCCGTCATAGAAACCGTCACCTTCTAGACACCAAGTTACCAAAGATTTCTTACTAAAAGACAAGTTTTCATCCACTCACCGGATCATTGGTATATACTCCATTGATGCAAGTCTTTCTTAGATCCAGAACCTGTCACCAGTCATAACCCGTTCTAGACACCATGTCCGACATTCAGCCAAAATTTCGAGAAAGAGATTCCCTCAAGTTCTTGTAGACTCCGCCCTCAACCTCATGTCCATAACTTCACTTAGGTTATGGTGTGCGGTGATGAAATCCACAAATCACGAGGGGTTAAGGAGATAAACAAGAAAAAGAGGCGCCATCTATTCCAATGAGTGAGACTTAATCGCCCAAACTTGCGTACTCAATGTAAATCGAAGACTTCCTTTAATATGTACCTATTTACATGGCTGCAAAAACAAAACGTTAGAATGGAACGTATTATGAACATGTATAAAAATTTTCGACACTTTACATATACATATACACACTTATCTACACATATTCACATATTTACAAGCATAAACACACAATTCTTTACAATCCCCGGCAGCGGCGCCAAAATTGATACACGCTTTTGCAACCATTAAATTAACACTTAACAATTAACAAAAACGCATAAACAATTAAAACCCTTTTGTGTAGATGTAGCATTGATAAATAGGGATCGTTCTTAACCGGGGATTGAGGGTGCATGCATATTTACGCTATGGTTTAAAAGGGGGGTTTGAAAAGGTTGTTTAATATCTACGAAAATAAAGACAAGAACATGGCATAGCAAACACATCGTTGGCTTCTAAGTTCTAACATGCTTAAACTCATAGACAAGCAAAACAAACAAGAACATAGAATCCTAAACATGCTTACTAAAACCGAAAATAAAGTTTAATTACATATATGCATGATCAACTCGTCACACTTACCTCATTTCTTTATAACCTAATCATATTATATGCAACCTAAGTTTTATCTAGGTGTTTACTATGTGGTTCGCATGCATCTTTCATAATTAAGTGACTAAACCAAGATTGCTCGCATTTAGACACATCATTAACCTAAACCAAGATTGCTCGCATTTAGATTAAAGCATTAAGTGAAGAAGACACATTATCTAACCTAAACCAAGATTGCTCGCATTTAGATTAGCACACAGAAAAGACTTAGACTCGAAATAGATGACATAAAATAGAATTAGAATTATATTACAAAAACATGTCTTTACACTCTACAAAACTGAAATTCATTACAAGGAGTAAGTAGAGGGATCGAAATACACCCTTTGTGTCGTGATTGCAGTCGCAAAGCTTGCACACGATCCTTCTATGGATGGCTAGATGAACCCTCGGATTGCCTAAGGTTGCTTCTAGGTGGAGGTCGAATGTATATGGTGTGGAGGATGGCGTTCCTTGAAGAGATTTCGAGTATTTGTGGAGAGGAAGTGTTTAAGGCAGAGACTTGGCTTGTATGATGAGTGATGAATGAGAATGAAGCCTAGCTCTCTTATTTATAGGTGAAAAAGTCCAACTTTCCTCTCCAAACTAGGGATTCCTAGTTTACCCGGGTAGAAATGCCAGCTGGAAACAGCCTGTCTTGAAACGTCTTTTCCGGGAGTTCTAAAGCTCAGAAAATTATGATTTTGGACTCGTTGGAAAGCTTATTCAGAGAGCTATACAATCCATATAAGGAACACCATATTTGGAGGTGAATTGCGACTTCGGTGGTCTCTTGAAGTTACAGGTCTGTTCTGAAATCTTCTTTCCTTATTCCACTCTAGATATTCTTTCTTGATCTCCAAGGAAATATACTCCTTGCCGAATTCCTTCAATATATTCAAGATATTTGGTCTTCAAATAGGGCAAGTGGGATCTCATAAGTTCGGCCATGTCTTCTTTCCATAAATGTATGCCGACTTGATCTTTCCTGGTTCACATAGGAGAAATGCATTCGTTCTTCATTTGGGAAACCATTTGTGCGCACCATTTTAGTAACTTTTACGAATACCATTTCTCAACCATTTTGCGCGTCTCGGACATTTTGCCACGTCATTCCTAGTTGATTTAGGAAACTTCATTTTTCAGCTCCGCGAAACTTTCCGAGTTGTCGAACCATTTGCATTCCTAACCCGAGTAGGAATCTTAGAAAAAGTAGGAAACACCACTTTTCCTAAGCGAATTAGGAAACCTCCATTTGCTACGTTTTTAAGCTCCATTTCACCTCTTTTATTGTACTCCTTTATTCAAAACCTAAAAACAACAAAGTAAGTAAGAAATGATAGTACTAAGGTCAAAACAAAGCTAAATGTAAAGAGAAAGACGTTAAGAATCAAGCATAAAATGCGTAGATCATAATGTGAGATTTCCTGGACCGAAACTTGTTTTGCTTCACAATGACATTCATCAATATGTATTTGATCCAACAATATGTGGGGAATCATTTTGGTGCATTTAATATCCCTCAAATCTAAATACTCTCACAAAAGACTCAAAACAGTCTAAATAGAGAGATCATGATGATATTGTGAGATTTCATGGACCAAAATGAGTTTTGCTTCACAAAGAGTTCTATCAAAATGTATTTGATCCAAATATATGTAGGTAACCAGTTTAGTGCTTTTAATATACCTCAAATCTCAATATTGTCACAAAAGAGTCAAAACTGGCCAAATACTAGATCGGGAGAATATTGAGAAATTTCGTGGACCGAAACTTGTGTTTCTTGACAAAGAGTTTCTTTTCAACATGTATTTGATCTTAATATATGTGGGGAAACATTTTGGTGCACTTAATATCCCTCAAATATAAATAGTCTCAGAAAAGACTCAGAACAGTCTAAAAAGGGAGATCGAGATGATAATGTGATTTTCGGGGCCGAAACCAGTTTTGCTTCACAAAGACATTTATCAACATGTATTTGATCCAGCTATATGTGGGGAATCATTTTGGTGCATTTAATATCCCTCAAGTCTCAATATTGTCAGAAACGAGTCAAAACAGGCCAAAAACTAGATCGGGAGAATATTGAGATATTTCGTGGACCGAAACGAGTTTTGCTTCACAAAGAGTTTCATAAAAACGTATTTGATCCAAATATATCTAGGTAACCAGTTTGGTCAATTTAATATCCCTCAAGTCTCAATATTGTCACAAAAGTGTCTAAACAATCCAAAAAGTAGATCGGGAGGATATTGATAAATTTCGTGGACCGAAACCAGATTTGACTGCGAGAAATCTTGGTTTAGGTTATATAATGTGTCTTCTTTTCTTAATGCTTTAATCTGAATGCGAGCAATCTTGGTTTAGGTTAATGATGTGTCTAAATGCGAGCAATCTTGGTTTAGTCACTTAATTATGAAAGATGCATGGGAACCACATAGTAAAGGCTTAGATAAAACTTAGGTTGCATATAATATGATTAGGTTATAAAGGAATGAGGTAAGTATGACAAGTTGATCATGTACATATGTAGGATAGCTTTTATTTTCGGTTTAGAAAGCATGTTTAGGATTCTATGTTCTTGTTTTTGTTTTACTTGTCTATGAGTTTAAGCATGATAGAACTTAGGGTTTCTCTATGTGTTTTCTGCCTTGTTTTGCAATTTAATTTCATAGATTATAAAAACCAACTTTTAAATCCCCCCATTTCAAACCTAGCGTAGTCACGCATACACCCTCAATCCCCGGTTAAGAACGATACCCTACTTACCAATGCTCTTATGCGTTTTTTTTTAATGTTAAGTGTTTATTTAGTACTTAGTAAAATCCGTGTATCATTCACATAATTGTAACTTCCGATGCAAACCAGCCTCATCTCTATCCATATTGAATTTCTTGACAGCCCACCATGCCTTGTGTTCGAGCTCCACCGGAAGATGACATGCTTTCCCATAAACTAGGCGAAAATGTGACATTCCAATGGGGGTTTTGTAGGCAGTTTGGTATGCCCATAATGCATCATCTAAGCATTGGCTCCAATCTTTCCGATTTGGCTTAACGGTTCTTTCTAAAATCTTCTTGATCTCACGGTTTGACACTTCAGCCATTCCACTTGTTTGACCATCAAGGAAGCAATAATAACCATCGAGGAAGCAATAATAAGCATGTCCTGCCAACCTCTCAAGCATTTGATCAATAAATGGCAAGGGGAAGTGGTCCTTGCGAGTGGTGGCATTGAGCTTTCTATAGTCGATACAAACTCTATGGCCGGTTACAGTTCTTTGTGGCACTAATTCATTCTCCGCATTCTTTACCACAGTGATTCCGGACTTCTTAGGAACTACTTGTACGGGTGAGACCCATCTGTTGTCCGAAATCGGATATATGACGCCACAATCCAACAGTTTGATCACTTCCTTCTTCACGACTTCCATCATGGGCAGATGGAGTCGCCTTTGAGCTTCTCTCGAAGGCTTAGCCCCATCTTCAAGTAGAATTCGATGCACACATATTGCAGGATTGATGCCTTTGATGTCGGCAAGGGTCCATCCAATTGCTGTTTTATGACGTTTTAGCATGTTAACGAGCTTGCCTTCTTGTTCTTCCTCTAACGTTGAGGAGATGATAACCGACAATGTCTCATTGTCGCCCAAGTAAGCATACTTCAAATGAGCCGGTAAAACTTTAAGTCCAGTTCCGGTGCCTTAGTCACGGATGGAACCAGCTTGTTTTCTCCAAAAGTCAACGGAATAGGAGGTGGCCTTTTGATAATCCGTGGGGCCTCGTTGAGTGCCATAGCCACCTCAAGGATCCTTGGCTCCAAAATCTCGATAAATGCATCAAAAAGGGCTTCATCCCCGAGTCGAGTCAGCCCTGCTCCTTCTTGTATGGCAATGTCTAGCTCATCATCCCCGATGGTGTCTAAGTGTTGTTGAGCTGCTTCTTCTACCATGTCCATCGAAAATAGGGCATTGACACTTGCCGTGGGAACCTTCATGGCATCTAGGATGTTAAATTCAATCTTTTCTCCATCAATCTCCATGGAAAACGTTCCCTCAAAAACATCTATCTTCGTTCTTGCAGTCCTCATGAAAGGTCATCCAAGAAGTAGTGGTGTGGTGTTCAAAGGACTCTCTTCCATGTCAACTATGTAGAAATCTGCTGGAAAAATCAGGTTGTTGACTTGCACAAGAACATCTTCAACGTATCCCCTAGGATACTTATGTGAACAGTCGGCTAGCTGAATGATGACGTTGTCTTGCTTGAGTTTGCCTAGATCCATAAATGCATATAAGGAATAAGGCATTACGTTGATGGATGCACCAAGGTCTAGCATGACATCTTCAAATTTGTAGTCACCAATCACACAAGGAACAGAAAAGCTCCCCGGATCCTTCAATTTGGGGGGTAACCGATGCTGTAAAACCGCTGAAACGTTTGCATTCACCTTCACAACCTCCTTCGCTCTTGTTTGCCACCTTTGGGTGCATAGCTCTTTTAGAAACTTGGCATATATAGGCACTTGTTTGATGCACTCGATCAAGGGTAGATTTACTTGCACCTTCCGAAAGATGTCCAAGATGTCTTCGTATTGATCATCCTTCTTTGAGTTTTTCAACCTGTGTGGAAATGGTGCACGAGCAAACGATGCATTAGTATTAACCAAACTTGAAGGGATAGGGTTAATACCTTTGTCTGGGGCAGATTGCGTGGTGACTTGTGCCTTAGTGGCGTGAGAAGCCACATTCTTCTTCTTCTCGGCCTCCTTAGTGGCCCGATCCTCTTCTAAGTCTTCTTCTTGAGTATAGCATGAGGAGGTGTCTTGCTTGTCTTTGGCAAAGGAGATGGCAACGTTCTCCCACTCCTTGTAACCATAGCACTTACATTTCTTGGTTTGGGAAGTGTTTGACGAGGTAGTTGCTCGCTCTCCCTAATGTGACCCATGAAGTCAACTAGTTGGCCCATTTGCTTCTTCATTTCAGAAATATCTCAGCCATGTGTTTCCAACGTCTCCTTTGCTTTTGCTTGTCCCTCCAAGAGAACTTATGTTGAAGCGGACAATTGAGTGAACATCTTGTCATAGACCGGATTTGTAAATTTTTGGACCGGAGGAGATTGTTGCATCATTGGAATTGGAGCTTGAGGCATTGGCTGCCATGGTTGAAATGGAGCATGTTGGTAGCCTTGTTGAGGTGCCAGAGGGTTTAAACATCCCTCATTGCTACTCCACTTGAAACCTGGATGATCTCGATTGCCAAAATTGTTGTTGTTATAGTTATTGTAACGTTGGCCTCCTTGATATCCTACAATTGCATTAGCCTGCTCCGGATCTCCATTTTGTTCCACTATTGAAGGGCATTGGTCATTATGGTGCCCTTGCATATGGCATACTCCACACGTTGGTCCTTGAGCTGCCTTGGCTCTTTTTGTCTCCAATTCAAGCACTTGCTCTAGCTTGTCATACTTCTCGTCCTTAACTTGCTTGAACTGGCTTCATTCACTTGTCTTCGTGGAGCCATCCCATTATGAGCATCATTATTGGCTCGATTTTCCAACAAGGTACGAGCTTCTACCTCGTCTAAATCCAAGAATGCTCCGGTTGTAGCGGCATCAAGAAGCTCTCTATCAATCGGTTTCAAACCATCATAAAAGTAATTGATGAGGTTTGTCTCTGAAAAACCATGGGAAGGGCAGGTGGCACATAAGACTTTAAATCGATCATAATACTGGCCAAAGCACTCATCCGATGCTTGTGTAATTCCCGTGATCTTCTTCCTCAAAACAGTGATCTTTGAGGCCGGAAAGTACTTAGCCAAGAACAGGTCCGCAAGTTGTTTCCATGTCGTGATGTAATTAGGCGGAAGTTCCAACAACCAAGTTTGAGCTCTATCCGTCAATGTAAAGGGAAAAGCCTTGAGCTTGAAGAGTTCTTCATCGGCATCTGAAGGCTTCATACTCATGCAAATGAAATGAAATTGTTTGAGATGCATGTTTGGATCTTCATTTGACAGCCCATGAAAGATTGGTAATCGTTGTAGGAAGCCACTCTTCAACTCGATGTCCTTCTTATCCGCTTGGGGTTCTGGAAATGCAATGCAAGAGGGAGCACTACTCTATTCAGTTGAGCAGGTTCGTTGGCGAAGAGATCGCTTCTCATTGTTAGGCAGGAGGTTGTTGTAATTGGCCATTTCTTCTTGTTCTTCTTCTGAAAACTGCTTGGTGGAGGGATGAGGAGAATGTGGAGAGTCAAAGCCTTCCTCAATGTCAGGTTGGTCGAGATCTTGCTCTCTAGGATCCACTTGAGACCTCAAACAATTTAGACGATGTGTAAGTGCTTGGATATCAATATTAGGAGTCGAATGGGAGCTGGACATTCATAGAATCTGATCATCCACCAAAGATCAAGTGTTAGTATCAAAAGAATATACAAGTAATGCAAGACACTAACCAAAAACGTTGAAAATTAAAAGAAAGCAACAAAAACAAACAAAATCACACAAAAACAAATCACACGAAGAAAAACAAACCAAAAACGCACAAAAGCTGTAAAACTCTAAATTATGACGTTTTAGATACTAAAATGAATGCAAAAATGGATACAATGATCTATAGACAAACCAAGACACAATATACACGTCTTCTGCAAAATATAGATAATGTAAAACTTAGAATTAATGTTAAGGAACACATATATACATGTTAAAATGCAAGCACATAATATTCACATCGAATTTATGCATAACACACTCAAATCGTCATCCAAATGCATCAAACAAGATCCTAACTGAAGTATGAAGTGAATGCATAAGAGAAAACGTTAGAAACCTGCAGAAAACGCACAAAGTTACGTGCTAAATGATGAATGCAACGTGACCTATCTTTTGGCCTCATGTCCCTAACTTTGCTTAGGTCAGGGTACCCGGTGGTGAAATCTGAGCATCACAAAGCCGCAAGAAGGTTATATAAGCTAAAATGCAATGTGGTTAATCTTTTGCAAGTTTAATAAGTATACTAATGTCAAAACACACGAAAATTCCTAAGTATTATGCACAAGTATTTTGTTTATTGGGTTTTTCGTCTCTCTTCAAAGGAAATGAACAGATTGGATCTCTTCGTCGTTCAATGGACATGCGACCCGCGCGATAAAGTATAAATTCTTAATCGATCGGCCTTAGTTCAATTGAAAAACATGGCCAGTTAGGGATAGAGATAATGATAATGCGCAAAACATGCCTTAAATGTTAACACAAAGTAGACACTAAACACATAGTTCACACATAAGCAATTTAAAACCCTTCTTTTGTGGATGTAGTATTCGTGAGTAGGGATCGTTCTATCCGGGGAATTAGAGGGTGCATGCATGCTTTCGTTTGAACAGAAATTTAAAGGTATGGGGGGATTGGAAGTTGGGTTGATTAATCTACGAAATTAAGGTACAAAACATGCAAACACAACAAGAACTCCTAGACTTCTAACATGTAAACTCTTAGACAAGTTTAACAATCAAGAAACCTTAAATTCTAATTATGCTTACAAAAAATAAGAAGCTAAATTACTAATTACAAGTGATCAACTTATTCCATTCACCTAGCCTACTTTAATGCTTTTACCTTATTTATCATCTACGAAATCCTTAATTTTAGTCGAGACACATACACATGCTTTCCTTCAATAAGAATGCTATGACGCATAACACCTTAAAACAATTGCTACTTTGCCGAAATCATTGAGATATATTTTAGGAAGATTGGTGACGCACCCTATCCTAAAGCATACTCAAAGCATTAAGAACTTAAAGCTAGCACATGCATCCAAACTAATAAAATTAAGAACACATGGAAGAATCGAAATAAGAGAAGAACATAGAGAAATTCTTTCATTACATAACCGAAATTATTACAAAGACCGATGGAGTTTAGAGAACATGGTTACACTTTTAGAGAGGTGACACACCAAACTACGAGTGGTGATTCTCAAGAACACGAATGACGCACTCTTAGTTCTTGATCCGGAGGTGGTGGAGAGCTTCGACTTTAGAAGAACCTTAGTAAAGAATGGAAGAGAGGTGAAGTGTTTAGAGCTTTGGCAAGTGAAATGAGTGATGCTTTGTGTTATGGCTGGCCTCCTTGTATTTCTTTATAACCGAAAGACGAAGATGGAGTTTAGAGAACATGGTTACACTTTTAGAGATGTGACACACCAAACTACGAGTGGTGATTCTCAAGAACACGAATGACGCACTCTTAGTTCTTGATCCGGAGGTGGTGGAGAGCTTCGACTTTGGAAGAACCTTGGTGAAGTATGGAAGAGAGGTGAAGTGTTTAGAGCTTTGGCAAGTGAAATGAGTGATGCTTTGCGTTATGGCTGGCCTCCTTGTAATGAAAGAATTTCTCTATGTTATGGCTGGCCTCTTGCCTCTTCCTTCCAACTTGCCTAAGCATTTAATGCTCCCTTAGTCACCTACTTAGTCACACCCTTAGTCATCCCCTTTAATCATCAAAAGCTAAGAGTCACCAAGCTTAGTCACCATTTGTGAGTCACCAAGCTTAGTCACACCATTAGTCATCCCTTTTAATCATCAAAAACTAAGAGTCACCTAGCCTAGTCATAAGCTTGCCAATCTTGACTTTTCCTCTTCACCAAGTGGATTTGGCTGCCAAAATATTGGGGTTGGGACTTCAATATGGTCCTCTTAACCAAGTGGCTTTTCCTCAAAAAATGCTTAATGGGCCGGCCCATCTCCGATGCTTCGAAATCACAAAAATTCCCCCGAAGTGCGCCGTTATTCTTCTCCACCGTAAATGATCTACGCATTTTATGCTTGATTCTTAACGTCTTTCTCTTTACATTTAGCTTTGTTTTGACCTTAGTACTATCATTTCTTACTTACTTTGTTGTTTTTAGGTTTTGAATAAAGGAGTACAATAAAAGAGGTGAAATGGAGCTTAAAAACGCAGCAATTGGTGGTTTCCTAATTCGCTTAGGAAAAATGGTGTTTCCTACTTTGACTAGGATTCCTACTCGGGTTAGGAATGCAAATGGTTCGACAACTCGGAAAGTTTCGCGGAGCTGAAAAATGAAGTTTCCTAAATCAACTAGGAATGACGTGGCGAAATGTCCGAGACGCGCAATAGCACAGTCTGAACCACGGGATCCCAGACCCACACGTGATTCTAGCCAGAAAGGCCTCGGGTCAGGATATCTGTCCTTCCCGGAGCGTACTCGGGGATCAGCCGAGAAGCCAATGTGTATCGATACCACAACATATACTGAGACTGTACTCTGTGTAAACCAAATCATAAATCTTTTCTATGCACATGCTTTAAACATAATATGTACGTATGAATATATTCGTATACGTATATTCGTATATGCATAATCGTAAACACATGCTCGTAAAATCATAATCAATCCGCATGCTCAAGTTCGTAAATTATTTATAAAAGACTCGCAAACATTCCGTGAAAATAAATGTCCACTCACAGATCCGCTAGCGCGAACTCGCGCTAAACACGTGGTCCGGCGGAAGTACCCTCGCCCGAAGCACGATCACGATCCAAATCTCGATCTCGATCTCCTGAATATATATAAACATAACTGATCAAAATCGTAATCCACAACACTGAACGGATGCACGGAAACCAACCGTTCCCGAAAATACAAAATGCGGTGCAAAATGAATTACGGAAATCCCGAAATCCCCACTCGAAATCTCGACTGAAAATCGGCTAACCAAAACAACCCGAAAACCTCCGTACGATAACCAGGGCGTGATTACGAGAAAAATGACATTAATTACATCGAAATCTGAAAAGTTGACTTTTCCGGCCGTTGACCGCCGTTGACCGCCGCCGCCGGCGGCGGCGCGCCGTCAACGGTGGAATTACAAGGCCAAACTCTCCAGTTCTCAAGGTCTCGACAAGGCGAGCAAGACTCCCTTCTACCCCAAAGTCCAATTCCAAGTGCAACCTGTCCAATTAAACTAAAACAGTTCAGAATCCATACTTTCCGGTGACCCAACCGGTGACTTCCCAGGTAACTCAACCTCAAGCCATAAAAAACACATGGGGAGACACACCAAGGCAAGGGGAGTCTAACCCCCCTAACCACCGCCACCCAAACTCGCCGGAAAACGACCGACGAGCCACGACGGTTCCACGAAACCGACCCGATTCGGGTCCGGGTAAATCATGCTCATTTCCCACAAATTCACACACCATCACGCATGAAATCAAGAGAGGAAGCTCACAGTACCTTTCAATCAACCAAAGGTGGCCGGAATATGGTGATCGGACGGCAACCGAATCGGGAAACTCTCCCCCCCAGTCAACGTGGTCAAACTTTCCAAAATGGGCAAGTCAACATTTGGTCAACCGAAAACAATATTTTACGACAAATTCTCGACTATTTTTCTATTTATACTCGTCCCTCGGGTCGATCAACGGTCCGAAATGAAAATACGAAATAATTCGGATAAGCTCAAAACAATCGGATAAACTCGTCGGAACCCGAAACTTCAAATAATCATAAAATATTCCTCGGTTATCGGAAAAATCTTCCGAAACCACCCACAAACTCGAAATCACGTACTCTACCATTTCCGTGAAGACATTCATCCCAAATTCTCGACTGAAAACATAGTCGCGAAACGGATCGACAAACCACATAATATCGCAAAACTGCGACTATAACCAAATCTCGAGAATCGTGCCAAACACACAACTGATTCTGGTTCGGGTCGTCACAAATCTACCCCCCTTAAAGAAATTTCGACCTCGAAATTTACGTACCTGTCATGTGAACAGATGAGGATACTGCTCCCGCATACGCTGCTCGGTCTCTCAGGTGGCCTCCTCAACTGAGTGGTTCTGCCACAAGACCTTCACCAGCGGAATCACACGGTGCCTCAGCTCCTGCTCACGTCGATCAAGAATCTGTACTGGCTCCTCAACATACGATAAGTCCTCTCTAATCGGCAACTGCTGTGGGGCTATCACATGTGAAGGATCTGAGATGTACTTCCGCAACATCGAAACATGGAAGACATCATGCACACGAGTCATCTCAGCCGGTAACTCAAGTCTGTAAGCAACAGCTCCAACCCTCTCCGTAATCTCATACGGACCAATGTACCGCGGTCGAAGCTTGCCACGCTTCCCAAAACGCACAACTCCCCTCCACGGAGATAGTTTCAGGAAGACCCAATCACCAACCTCGAACTCTAAACTCTTCCTCCTCACATCCGCGTAACTCTTCTGCCGATCCTGGGCAATCTTCAATCGATCTCGAATAATCTGAATGTCCTCCATCGTAGTTTTCACCAAATCAGGACCAATGAGCCAACGCTCGCCCACCTCACTCCAACACAATGGAGTGCGACACTGCTTCCCGTACAGAGCCTCGTACGGTGCCATTTCAATACTGGCCTGATAGCTGTTGTTGTAGGCGAACTCAATCAAGTGTAACTGCTGATCCCAATTTCCACGAAACTGCAACACACATGATCTTAGCATATCCTCAAGAGTCTGAATGGTCCGCTCGGACTGCCCGTCAGTCTGAGGATGAAAAGCTGTACTAAATCGCAACCTTGTGCCCAACGCTCGCTGCAACGCCTGCCAAAACTCAGAAGTGAACTGACTATCACGATCAGAAACAATGGACACAGGCACTCCATGCAAGCGAACAATCTCCGACAAGTACAACTTAGCCAATCTGCCCACTGATACCTTCCCTGGAAGTGCTAGAAAGTGTGCAGATTTCGTCAATCGATCAACGATAACCCAAATACCAGTGTTGCCCGCAGAAGTACGCGGCAACTGATAGACGAAATCCATTGTGATATGCTCCCACTTCCAAACTGGAATCTCAAGTGGCTGTAGTTTCCCTGCAGGTTTCTGCCTCTCCGCCTTCACCTGCTGACAAATCAAACATCGACTCACGTACGCGGCAATCTCCCGCTTCATATTGCGCCACCAATAGTACGCTCGAAGTGTACGAAACATCTTCGTACCTCCGGGATGCATCGCATACGCTGAGCTGTGGGCCTCATCCAGAATCTCCTTCTTCAAGTCCTCGTCTCGGGGCACACATAGCCTACCTCTGAATAACAACGTACCGTTGTCGCTCAATCGGAACTCTGTAGGCACACCATTCTGAATCATGGTCTTCTTGCTCAACAAGTAAGGATCTGAATCCTGTGCCTCCCGTACCTGATCAACCAATACGGGTCGTACCTGAAAACTAGCCAACAAGGCTCCATCATCATCATAACCAAACACAGCACCCGTAACCCGTAACTCGGCTAACATCGATACTCTGGCCACACACATATGAAACAATGAGGCTCCCGATTTCCGGCTAAGTGCATCTGCCACAACATTGGCCTTCCCTGGATGGTACTCGAAAGTACACTCGTAATCGTTGATCAACTCCATCCATCGGCGCTGCCTCATGTTTAGATCCGGCTGTGTCCGCAAGTAAGTGAGACTCTTGTGGTCAGTGAAAATCTTACACTGAGCACCATACAGGTAATGTCTCCAACTCTTCAACGCTAACACAATAGCGGCTAACTCCAAATCATGCGTCGGATAGTTGACCTCGTGCGGTTTCAGCTGTCTGGAACCATATGCCACAACTCTACCATGCTGCATCAACACACAGCCAAGGCCCAACTTCGACGCGTCACTGTACACAACATACTCACCACTGTCGTCTGGTAATGTCAGAACCGGTGCGGTAGTCAATCTCTCCTTCAGGAGCAAATAACTCTCCTCGCACGCATCAGACCACTCAAACTTGACGCCCTTCTTCGTCAATCTGGTCAGTGGTGTGGCTATCCGGGAGAAATCCTGTACAAACCGTCGGTAATAGCCTGCTAACCCAAGAAACTCCGGATCTCCGGCACAGTAGTGGGTCGACTCCAATTCAGCACGGCCTCAATTTTGTCAGGATCAACACTAACTCCCTCGGCCGAAATCACGTGGCCCAGAAACTTCACACTATCCAACCAGAACTCACACTTGCTAAACTTCGCGAACAGCTGATGGTCCCGCAAAGTCCGCAACACCGCTCGCAAGTGCTTCTTGTGCTGGCCCACACTCCTCGAGTATATCAAAATATCATCAATGAATACTATCACAAACTTGTCCAGGAATCGTCGAAATACCCGATTCATCAAGTCCATGAAAGCTGCGGGGGCGTTGGTCAACCCAAATGGCATAACCAAAAACTCATAGTGCCCATACCGCGTCCTGAACGCTGTCCTGGCAACATCTGAATCCCGGATCCTCAACTGATGATATCCGGATCGAAGATCAATCTTCGAAAAGACTGCTGCTCCCTTCAGCTGATCGAACAAGTCGTCAATCCGTGGCAACGGATACTTGTTCCTCACCGTAATCTGATTCAGCTTCCGATAGTCGATGCACAAACGCATGGATCCGTCCTTCTTCCGCACAAACAACACTGGAGCACCCCACGGAGAAACACTCGGTCGAATGAATCCCTTCTCCAACAACTCCTGAAGCTGAATCTGCAACTCCCTCAACTCTGCAGGTGCCATCCGGTACGGTGTCTGGGAAATCGGTCCAGTACCCGGCAATAACTCAATGGTAAAATCAATCTCCCGCACAGGGGGTATACCAGGTAACTCCGCTGGAAACACATCCGGATACTCAGACACAACCTCAATACTACCAAGATCCGGCACTGCAGCTGTAGTGTCCACAACATGGGCTAAGTAAGCAACACAACCCTTCTTCATCATCCGATCCGCCCTCATCGCGGAAATCAAACATGGTAGGGAAGTGTTCTTCTCGCCACGAAACAGTATCTCGGGTAACCCTGGTCGTCGAAACGCGACCTCCTTCCTATGGCAGTCGATTATGGCCCAATGCGACTCAAGGAAGTCCATACCCAAGATCAGATCGAAATCCAGAATATCAAGCAGTAACAGATCTGCGGGTAAACCATGGCCATCAACAAACACCTCACAATCCCGGTAAACCCAACCGATGCTCACAACCTCACCTGACGGATACAGCACTCTCCACAACCCCGGAAGTGGAGATGCAGGAACCATAGCCAATGACGATAGTCTAAATGATATGAATGAGTGTGTGGCACCTGGATCTAGCAATGCAACTACAGGAATACCAAAAACATGTAACGTACCAATAACGACCTCCGGTGATGCTCTGCCCTCACGCATAGTCATAGCATGAACTCTCGCCTGTCCGGCTGGTCGTCCTCGCTGAGTCTGACCCTGCTGCCTACCCTGGCCTGTAAACTGTGCTGGTCGTGCTCCCGAAGTAGTACTTCGCTCTCCTCCGGAACTCTGAGCTGCCTGACCATCAGCACCATACAACTGGGGACACGCCCTCGCATAGTGACCCACCTGGCCACAATGATAACAGTTGAGGGTTCCTCGCTGACACGATCCAAAGTGGTACCTATTACACAAATTGCACAATGGGGCCTCCCTCGGTGAAGCTGGTGTGCGAAAAAGTTGTCGAGGATGACTAGAACCGCTGGTATCCCCACTAGCCTGTGGTCGTTGCGGTCGATCTCTCCTCCATCCCGACCTTCGTCTCGGTACATTAACTGGTGGTCGATATGATCCACCGCCTGAGGATGTAGCTGAACCGGAAGTGTCAGAACTCTGCCTCTTTGAAGGCCCCTGACTCGGTCCACCCTCCTCAAATCGTCTCGGCTGGTACCTCTGCTGTCTCTCCCGCTCTATATCCTCGCCTCGGAGAGCTGCACTGACAAACTCATCAAAGTTGTTCCTCGACATCGTAGTCAACGTCGCCTTGATACTCAGATTCAATCCCAGCTCAAATCTACGACACTTGGCTTCCTCAGTAGTCACCATGTCCCGCGCAAAACGAGACAAACGGGTAAACCGATCCCGATACTCAAGTACAGACAAACTGCCCTGCCTCAAGTTCGTAAATTCCTCGTACTTGCGCTGCTGGGTAGCCTGATTGAAGTACCTCCGCATAAACAAATCACGGAACACAGTCCACGGAGTATCCACAGGAACTCTGTCAGTACTGACCCACCAAAAGTATGCATCACCCTCAAGTAAACCAACTGCAGCTACTGTCATCTGCTCAGGTGTAAACTGCAGACGCTCACAAACACGCTCAATCTGAACCAACCATGCCTCGCATATCTCTGGATCAACTGAACCCAAAAACACAGTAGCACCCGCAGTACGAGCCTTGACCACAGGGTCAAAACGCTCTTCCAAACGCAGCACTCGCATCAGCAAGTCGCGCGTTCGGCGATCCTCATCAGGATCATCATCCCGATCAACACGGGGACCACGTCGAGGAGGCATCCTACTGATACAAGACAAGCATTAGGTACAAGCAGAAAGAACGTAATCATGAAACCGCAGATATTTGAGGACACACAACACCCGAAGTATTGATGAGTACCGCTGGCCAGTCGGGTCATCACTCCAGCCATGCTGTATCAACTCAAATACCCTAAGCGTCACAACTACAAGAGTCTACAGAATCTGACAACCTAATGCTCTGATACCAAGCTGAAAGGACCCAACCCCGATTTAGCTCCCTAAACCGGAATCGAACCCCTTCGAAAATACGAACCAACAAAAACTTTTTAAAAATTTCGGCAGAGTTTCGTTACTAGCGTGGAATTACCATAACCTGCACGCGGAAATTAACACTTCGTCCTATGCCACAAAAAGCAAACCGTGGGCACCAATCCCAACCGGATTTCTCAACATCAATATAATCAACAAACAGTAAACATACTGTACTATATATATGTATATCCGAGAAAATCCGTATAAACAAGTATCGGAATGTATCAGAGCGACCTCTAGTATAAAATATATACAACATGTACATCAGTAGGTGAAACTGAAACCTACTGGAAAACACAGATGACTCTGATCACTAGCCTCCAAACCACGACGTGAAAACACCAAACCTGAACTGCAAACTGGGCACGGAAACCGAAAAGCCCAGGGGAAAGACAATAAACACGTTAGAGTGAGTGGACGAAAATAAATGTCTTTCACCAGTTTATGTATATATATATACGAATAAAATCATATGCGAGTCAAATGCATGAAAATCAAATAAAACGTGAGGAGACTCAGGCTACCACTCACGTACTGAGCATGCCACGTAAAACATATCGCGGAGACTCTCGTGGGCTTCCACGCGATAGCACAGTCTGAACCACGGGATCCCAGACCCACACGTGATTCTAGCCAGAAAGGCCTCGGGTCAGGATATCTGTCCTTCCCGGAGCGTACTCGGGGATCAGCCGAGAAGCCAATGTGTATCGATACCACAACATATACTGAGACTGTACTCTGTGTAAACCAAATCATAAATCTTTTCTATGCACATGCTTTAAACATAATATGTACGTATGAATATATTCGTATACGTATATTCGTATATGCATAATCGTAAACACATGCTCGTAAAATCATAATCAATCTGCATGCTCAAGTTCGTAAATTATTTATAAAAGACTCGCAATCATTCCGTGAAAATAAATGTCCACTCACAGATCCGCTAGCGCGAACTCGCGCTAAACACGTGGTCCGGCGGAAGTACCCTCGCCCGAAGCACGATCACGATCCAAATCTCGATCTTGATCTCCTGAATATATACAAACATAACTGATCAAAATCGTAATCCACAACACTGAACGGATGCACGGAAACCAACCGTTCCCGAAAATACAAAATGCGGTGCAAAATGAATTACGGAAATCCCGAAATCCCCACTCGAAATCTCGACTGAAAATCGGCTAACCAAAACAACCCGAAAACCTCCGTACGATAACCAGGGCGTGATTACGAGAAAAATGACATTAATTACATCGAAATCTGAAAAGTTGACTTTTCCGGCCGTTGACCGCCGTTGACCGCCGCCGGCGGCGGCGGCGCGCCATCAACGGTGGAATTACAAGGCCAAACTCTCCAGTTCTCAAGGTCTCGACAAGGCGAGCAAGACTCCCTTCTACCCCAAAGTCCAATTCCAAGCGCAACCTGTCCAATTAAACTAAAACAGTTCGGAATCCATACTTTCCGGTGACCCAACCGGTGACTTCCCAAAACTCAACCTCAAGCCATAACAAACACATGGGGAGACACACCAAGGCAAGGGGAGTCTAACCCCCCTAACCACCGCCACCCAAACTCGCCGGAAAACGACCGACGAGCCACGACGGTTCCACGAAACCGACCCGATTCGGGTCCGGGTAAATCATGCTCATTTCCCACAAATTCACACACCATCACGCATGAAATCAAGAGAGGAAGCTCACAGTACCTTTCAATCAACCAAAGGTGGCCGGAATATGGTGATCGGACGGCAACCGAATCGGGAAACTCTCCCCCCCAGTCAACGTGGTCAAACTTTCCAAAATGGGCAAGTCAACATTTGGTCAACCGAAAACAATATTTTACGACTAATTCTCGACTATTTTTCTATTTATACTCGTCCCTCGGGTCGATCAACGGTCCGAAATGAAAATACGAAATAATTCGGATAAGCTCAAAACAATCGGATAAACTCGTCGGAACCTGAAACTTCAAATAATCATAAAATATTCCTCGGTTATCGGAAAAATCTTCCGAAACCACCCACAAACTCGAAATCACGTACTCTACCATTTCCGTGAAGACATTCATCCCAAATTCTCGACTGAAAACATAGTCGCGAAACGGATCGACAAACCACATAATATCGCAAAACTGCGACTATAACCAAATCTCGAGAATCGTGCCAAACACACAACTGATTCTGGTTCGGGTCGTCACACTATGTTGTTATATTTGCTTGGACTCGCATATGTTTTTATAACGTATATATATCAACTGGTGAAAGACATTTATTTTCGTCCACTCACTCTAACGTGTTTATTGTCTTTCCCCTGGGCTTTTCGGTTTCCGTGCCCAGTTTGCAGTTCAGGTTTGGTGTTTCACGTCGCGGTTTGGAGGCTAGTGATCAGAGTCACCTGTGTTTTCCAGTAGGTTCTTGTTTCGCCTACTGATGTACATATTGTATATGTTTTACTCTAGAGGTCGCTCTGATACATTCTGATACATGTTGTGCGGATTTTCACGGATATACATATATACATAGTACAGTTTATTTACTGTTGTTGATTATATTGATGTTGAGAAATCCGGATGGGATTGGTGCCCACGGTTTGATTTTTGTGGCATAGGACGAAGTGTTAATTTCCGCGTGCAGGTTATGGTAATTCCACGCTAGTAACGAAACTCTGCCGAAATTTTGAAAAGTTTTTGTTGGTTCGTATTTTCAAAGGGGTTCGATTCCGGTTTAGGGAGCTAAATCGGGGTTAGGTCCTTTCAGCTTGGTATCAGAGCATTAGGTTGTCAGATTCTGTAGACTCTTGTAGTTGTGACGCTTAGGGTATTTGAGTTGATACAGCATGACTGGAGTGATGACCCGACTGGCCAGCGGTACTCATCAATACTTCGGGTGTTGTGTGTCCTCAAATATCTGCGGTTTCATGATTACGTTCTTTCTGCTTGTGCTTAATGCTTGTCTTGTATCAGTAGGATGCCTCCTCGACGTGGTCCCCGTGTTGATCGGGATGATGATCCTGATGAGGATCGCCGAACGCGCGACTTGCTTATGCGAGTGCTGCGTTTGGAGGAGCGTTTTGACCCTGTGGTCAAGGCTCGTACTGCGGGTGCTACTGTGTTTTCGGGTTCAGTTGATCCAGAGATAGGCGAGGCATGGCTGGTTCAGATTGAGCGTGTTTGTGAGCGTCTGCAGTTTACACATGAGCAGATGACAGTAGCCGCAGTTGGTTTACTTGAGGGTGATGCATACTTTTGGTGGGTCAGCACTGACAGAGTTCCTGTGGATACTCCGTGGACATTGTTTCATGATCTGTTTATGCGGAGGTCTTTTAATCAGGCTACCCAGCAGCGCAAGTACGAGGAGTTCACGAACTTGAGGCAGGGCAGTTTGTCTGTACTTGAGTATCGGGATCGGTTTACTCGTTTGTCTCGTTTTGCGCGGGATATGGTGGCTACTGAGGAAGCCAAGTGTCGTAGATTTGAGCTGGGGTTGAATCTGAGCATCAAGGCGACGCTGACTACGATGCCTCGGAACAACTTTGATGAGTTTGTCAGTGCAGCTCTCCGAGGCGAGGATATTGAGCAGGAGAGACAGCAGAGGTATCAGCCGAGGCGATTCGAGGAAGGTGGACCGAGTCAGGGGCCTTCAAAGAGGCAGAGTTCCGATACTTCCGGTTCAGCTTCATCCTCTGGCGGTGGATCGTATCGCTCACCAGTTAGTGCACCGAGACGGAGACCATTATGGAGGAGAGATCGACCACAGCGTTCACAGGCTAGTGCAGGTTCCAGTGGTGCTAGCTATCCTCGGCGTACTGGTGGCACATTTGCTGTACCGAGGGAGTACCCGTTGTGTAGTCTCTGCAGCCGACATCATGTGGGTCCGTGTCAGCGAGGTCCTGTCACTTGTTTCCGCTGTGGCCAGGTGGGTCACTATGCGAGGGAGTGTCCCCAGTTGTATGGTGGTGATGGACAGGCGGCTCAGAGTTCCGGAGCTGAGCGAGGTGCCACTACGGGAGCTCGACCAGCACAGTTTGCAGGTCAGGGTAGGCAGCAGGGACAGCCCCAGCGAGGACGACCATCCGGACAGGCGAGAGTTCATGCTATGACTATGCGTGAGGGCAGAGCATCACCGGAGGTCGTTATTGGTACGTTACATGTTTTTGGTATTCCTATAGTTGCATTGTTAGATCCAGGTGCCACACACTCATTCATATCATTTAGACTATCATCATTGGCTACGGTTCCTGCATCTCCACTTCCGGGGTTGTGGAGAGTGTTGTATCCGTCAGGTGAGGTTGTGAGCATCGGATGGGTTTACCGAGATTGTGAGGTGTTTGTTGATGGCCATGGTTTAGCCGCTGATCTGTTGTTGCTGGATATTGTGGATTTTGATTTGATATTGGGTATGGACTTTTTGGAGTCGCATTGGGCCATGTTCGACTGCCACAGGAAGGAGGTCGCGTTTCGACGACCAGGGTTACCCGAGATACTGTTTCGCGGCGAGAAGAACACTTCCCTACCGTGTTTGATTTCCGCGATGAGGGCGGATCGGCTGATGAAGAAGGGTTGTGTTGCTTACTTAGCCCATGTTGTGGATACTACAGCTGCAGTGCCAGAGCTTGGTAGTATTGAGGTTGTGTCTGAGTTTCCGGATGTGTTTCCAGCGGAGTTACCTGGTATACCCCCTGTGCGGGAGATTGATTTTACCATTGAGTTATTGCCGGGTACTGGACCGATTTCCCAGACACCATACCGGATGGCACCTGCAGAGTTGAAGGAGTTGCAGATTCAGCTTCAGGAGTTGTTAGAGAAGGGATTCATTCGACCGAGTGTTTCTCCATGGGGTGCTCCAGTGTTGTTTGTGCGGAAGAAGGACGGGTCCATGCGTTTGTGCATCGACTACCGGAAGCTGAATCAGATTACAGTGAGGAACAAGTATCCGTTGCCACGGATTGACGACTTGTTCGATCAGCTGAAGGGAGCAGCAGTCTTTTCGAAGATTGATCTTCGATCCCGGTATCATCAGTTGAGGATCCGAGATTCAGACGTAGTCAGGACAGCTTTCAGGACGCGGTATGGGCACTATGAGTTTTTGGTTATGCCGTTTGGGTTGACCAACGCCCCCGCAGCTTTCATGGACTTGATGAATCGGGTGTTTCGACGGTTCCTGGACAAGTTCGTGATTGTATTCATTGATGATATTTTGATATACTCGAGGAGTGTGGGCCAGCACAGGAAGCACTTGCGAGTGGTGTTGCGGACTTTGCGGGACCATCAGTTGTTCGCGAAGTTTAGCAAGTGTGAGTTCTGGTTGGATAGTGTGAAGTTTTTGGGTCACGTGATTTCGGCCGAGGGAGTTAGTGTTGATCCTGACAAGATCGAGGCCGTGCTGAATTGGAGTCGACCCACTACTGTGCCAGAGATTCGGAGTTTCTTGGGGTTAGCAGGCTATTACCGACGGTTTGTACAGGATTTCTCCCGGATAGCCACACCACTGACCAGATTGACGAAGAAGGGCGTCAAGTTTGAGTGGTCTGATGCGTGCGAGGAGAGTTATTTGCTCCTGAAGGAGAGATTGACTACCGCACCGGTTCTGACATTGCCAGACGACAGTGGTGAGTATGTTGTGTACAGCGATGCGTCGAAGTTGGGCCTTGGCTGTGTGTTGATGCAGCATGGTAGAGTTGTGGCATACGGTTCTAGACAGCTGAAACCGCACGAGGTCAACTATCTGACGCATGATTTGGAGTTAGCCGCTATTGTGTTAGCGTTGAAGAGTTGGAGACATTATCTGTATGGTGCTCAGTGTAAGATTTTCACTGACCACAAGAGTCTCACTTACTTGCGGACACAGCCGGATCTAAACATGAGGCAGCGCCGATGGATGGAGTTGATCAACGATTACGAGTGCACTTTCGAGTACCATCCAGGGAAGGCCAATGTTGTGGCAGATGCACTTAGCCGGAAATCGGGAGCCTCATTGTTTTATATGTGTGTGGCCAGAGTATCGATGTTAGCCGAGCTACGGGCTACGGGTGCTGTGTTTGGTTATGATGATGATGGAGCCTTGTTGGCTAGCTTTCAGGTACGACCCGTATTGGTTGATCAAGTACGGGAGGCACAGGATTCAGATCCTTACTTGCTGGGCAAGAAGACCATGATTCAGAATGGTGTGCCTACAGAGTTTCGTTTGAGCGACGACGGTACGTTGTTGTTCTGGGGTAGATTATGTGTACCCAGGGACGAGGACTTGAAGAAGGAGATTCTAGACGAGGCTCACAGTTCAGCGTATGCGATGCATCCCGGAGGTACGAAGATGTTTCGTACACTTCGAGCGTACTATTGGTGGCGCAACATGAAGCGGGAAATTGCCACGTACGTGAGTCGGTGTTTGATTTGTCAGCAGGTGAAGGCGGAGAGGCAGAAACCTGCAGGGAAACTACAGCCACTTGAGATTCCAGTTTGGAAGTGGGAGCATATCACGATGGATTTCGTCTATCAGTTGCCACGTACTTCGGCGGGCAACACTGGCATTTGGGTTATCGTTGATCGATTGACGAAATCCGCACATTTTCTTGCACTTCCAGGGAAGGTTTCAGTGGGCAGATTAGCCAAGTTGTACTTATCAGAGATTGTTCGCTTGCACGGTGTGCCTGTATCCATTGTTTCTGACCGTGATAGTCAGTTCACTTCTGAGTTTTGGCAGGCGTTGCAGCGAGCGTTGGGCACGAGGTTGCGATTTAGTACAGCTTTTCATCCTCAGACTGACGGGCAGTCCGAGCGGACCATTCAGACTCTTGAGGATATGCTAAGATCATGTGTGTTGCAGTTTCGTGGAAACTGGGATCAGCAGTTACACTTGATTGAGTTCGCCTACAACAACAGCTATCAGGCCAGTATTGAGATGGCACCGTACGAGGCTCTGTACGGGAAGTAGTGTAGCACTCCATTGTGTTGGAGTGAGGTGGGCGAGCGTTGGCTCATTGGTCCGGATTTGGTGAAAACCACGATGGAGGACATTCAGGTTATTCGGGATCGACTGAAGATTGCCCAGGATCGGCAGAAGAGTTATGCGGATGTGAGGAGGAAGAGCTTAGAGTTCGAGGTTGGTGATTGGGTCTTCCTGAAACTGTCTCCGTGGAGGGGAGTAGTGCGTTTCGGGAAGCGTGGCAAGCTTCGACCACGGTACATTGGTCCGTATGAGATTACGGAGAGGGTTGGAGTTGTTGCTTACAGACTTGAGTTACCGGCTGAGATGGCTCGTGTGCATGATGTCTTCCATGTTTCGATGTTGCGGAAGTACATCTCAGATCCTTCACATGTGATAGCCGCACAGCAGTTGCCGATCAAAGAGGATTTATCGTATGTTGAGGAGCCAGTGCAGATTCTCGATCGTCGTGAGCAGGAGTTGAGGCACCGCGTGATTCCGCTGGTGAAGGTCTTGTGGCAGAATCACTCAGTGGAGGAGGCCACCTGGGAGACCGAGCAGCGTATGCGGGAGCAGTATCCTCATCTGTTCACATGACAGGTACGTAAATTTCGAGGTCGAAATTTCTTTAAGGGGGGTAGATTTGTGACGACCCGAACCAGAATCAGATATGTGTTTGGTACGATTCTCGAGATTTGGTTATAGTCACAGTTTTATGATATTGTGTAGTTTACCGCTTCGGTTCGCGACTATGTTTTCAGTCGAGAATTTGAGTTGAGTGTCTTCACGGAAGTTGTAGAGTACGTGATTTCGAGTTCGTGGGTGGTTCCGGAAGATTTTTCCGATAACCGAGGAATATTTTATGATTATTTGAAGTTTCGGGTTTCGTCGAGTTTATCCGATCGTTTCGAGCTTATCCGAATCATTCCGTATTTTCATTTTGGACCGTTGATTGACCCGAGGGACGTGTATAAATATCGAAAAGTCGAGAAATAGTCGCAAAAACACGAAATTGCTTTGACTTTCCCGTTTTGGAAAGTTGACCAGTTTTGACCGATTAAGGAAGTTTCCCAAACGGGAAGGTGTTTTCCGGCGACCTGATTCCGGCCACTTTGGGCTTCGAGGAAGGTATGGCTAGATTCCTTGTTCAATTTCGAGTTGTTTGGTATAGGTGTTGATGAGAATTGTTGAGTTTTTCGGGGAACCCGAATTGGTTAACCTCGCCGGAAATCGGCCTTAATGGTGGGGGACTTTCCGGTGGGAGTTGGAGGCCGAGGGGTGAGGGCTTCACCTCGCCTTGCCCCAAGGAAGCTTCCTATGTATTTGGTTTGGTGTTTGGTGGAGGTTTGCTTGAAACCCGATTGGGTTTTCCGGCAAGGATTTTTGTTCGGTTTTGCATGTTTTTGGAGAGGTTACGCTTGGAATTGGACTTTGGGGTAGAAGAGAATGTTGCTCGCCTTGTCAAGACCATGGGAACTGGAGGAGATGGCCGTGAAATTCCTCCGTTGACGGCGCGCCGCCGCCGGCGGCGGCAGTCAACGGCGGTCAACGGTGGTCAGAAAGTCAATTTTCAGATTTCGACGTTTTTAATGTCATTTTTCTCGTAATCACGCCCTGATTATCGTACGGAGGTTTTCGGGTTGATTTGGTTAGCCGATTTTCAGTCGAGATTTTGAGTGGGGATTTCGGGATTTCCGTAATTCATTTTGCACTGCATTTCGTATTTCCGGGAACAGTTGGTTTCCGTGCATCAGTACAGTGTTGTGGATTACGATATTGATCAGTTATGTGTATATGTATTCAGGAGATCGAGATCGAGATTTGGATCGTGATCGTGCTTCAGGCGAGGGATCTTCCGCCGGACCACGAGATTAGCGCGAGTGCGCATTTTGCTCACCTGTGAGTGGACAATTTCTTTTCACGGAAATCTTGCGAGTATTTTATATGATTTATGAACTCGAGCATGAGTATGAGATTTCAGATTTGTATGAGCATGTGTTTACGATTATACGATATACTTATACGTATACGAGTATAAATACACTTATATGTTGATTCATGCATTGCATAGAACTGTTTATGATTTGGTTTACACAGAGTACAGTCGTGGTTACGTTGTTGTATCGATACACCTTGCCTCGTCGGCTGATCCCCGACGGAGGGCCGCCTGGAGGGGCGTTTCCCCAACTAGACCGGTGAGGGGCGTATCCCCGGATCCGAGACCATTTCTGGCTAGAATCACGTGTGGGTCTGGGATCCCGTGATTCGGACTGTACTAGCACGGTGTGTGTCCATGAGTGACCCCGTGGGATTTTTACTTGCATACTCAGTACACTGGAGGAGTGTGAGTTTTACCTCGTGTACTATGTTGTTATATTTGCTTGGACTCGCATATGTTTTTATAACGTATATATATCAACTGGTGAAAGACATTTATTTTCGTCCACTCACTCTAACGTGTTTATTGTCTTTCCCCTGGGCTTTTCGGTTTCCGTGCCCAGTTTGCAGTTCAGGTTTGGTGTTTCACGTCGCGGTTTGGAGGCTAGTGATCAGAGTCACCTGTGTTTTCCAGTAGGTTCTTGTTTCGCCTACTGATGTACATATTGTATATGTTTTACTCTAGAGGTCGCTCTGATACATTCTGATACATGTTGTGCGGATTTTCACGGATATACATATATACATAGTACAGTTTATTTACTGTTGTTGATTATATTGATGTTGAGAAATCCGGATGGGATTGGTGCCCACGGTTTGATTTTTGTGGCATAGGACGAAGTGTTAATTTCCGCGTGCAGGTTATGGTAATTCCACGCTAGTAACGAAACTCTGCCGAAATTTTGAAAAGTTTTTGTTGGTTCGTATTTTCAAAGGGGTTCGATTCCGGTTTAGGGAGCTAAATCGGGGTTGGGTCCTTTCAAGGCTGTCAGTTCTACCCGGGTAAACTAGGAATCCCTAGTTTGGAGAGGAAAGTTGGACTTTTCACCTATAAATAAAGAGGGCTCGGTTTCATTCTGAATCATCACTCATCATACAAGCCAAGTCTCTGCCTTAAACACTTCCTCTCCACAAATACTTGAAAATCTCTTCAAGGAACGCCATCCTCCACACCATATACATTCGGCCTCCACCTAGAAGCAACCTTAGGCAATCCGAGGGTTCATCTAGCCGTCCATAGAAGGATCGTGTGCAAGCTTTGCGACTGCAATCACGACACAAAGGGTGTATTTCGATCCCTCTACTTACTCCTTGTAATGAATTTCAGTTTTGTAGAGTGTAAAGACATGTTTTTGTAATATAATTCTAATTCTATTTTATGTCATCTATTTCGAGTCTAAGTCTTTTCTGTGTGCTAATCTAAATGCGAGAAATCTTGGTTTAGGTTAGATAATGTGTCTTCTTCACTTAATGCTTTAATCTAAATGCGAGCAATCTTGGTTTAGGTTAATGATGTGTCTAAATGCGAGCACTCTTGGTTTAGTCACTTAATTATGAAAGATGCATGCGAACCACATAGTAAAGACCTAGATAAAACTTAGGTTACATATAATATGATTAGGTTATAAAGAAATGAGGTAAGTGTGACGAGTTGATCATGTATATATGTAATTAAACTTTATTTTCGGTTTTAGTAAGCATGTTTAGGATTCTATGTTCTTGTTTGTTTTGCTTGTCTATGAGTTTAAGCATGTTAGAACTTAGAAGCCAACGATGTGTTTGCTATGCCATGTTCTTGTCTTTATTTTCGTAGATATTAAACAACCTTTTCAAACCCCCCTTTCAAACCATAGCGTAAATATACATGCACCCTCAATCCCCGGTTAAGAACGATACCCTGTTTACCAATGCTACATCTACACCAAAGGGTTTTAATTGTTTATGCGTTTTTGTTGATTGTTAAGTGTTAATTTAATGGTTGTAAAGATGCGTATCAATTTTGGCGCCGTTGCCGGGGATTGTAAAGAATTGTGTGTTTATGCTTGTAAATATGTGAATCTGTGTAAATAAGTCTGTATATATATATATGTAAAGTGTCGAAATTTTCATACATGTTCATAATAAGTTGCATTCTAACCTTTTGTTTTGCAGCCATGTAAATAGGTACATATTAAAGGAAGTCTTTGATTTAAATTTAGTACATAAGTTTGGTTGATTAAGTCGCACTCTTTGGAATAGATGGCGCCTCTTTTCCTTGTTTATCTCCTTAACCCCTCATGATGTGTGGATTTCATCACCGCACACCATAACCTAAGTGAAGTTATGGACATGAGGTTGAGGGCGGAGTCTACAAAGGACTTGAGGGAGTGTGAATTTTCGAGATTTTGGCTGAATGTCAGACATGGTGTCTAGAATGGGTTATGACTGGTGACAGGTTCTGGATCTAAGAAAGACTTACACCAATAGAGTATATACCATTGGCCCGGTTAGCCTCGGGGTGTATTGTTGAAAGGACCCAACCCCGATTTAGCTTCCTAAATCGGAATCAAACCCCTTCGAAAACACGAACCAACAAAAACTTTTCGAAATTTGGGCAGAGTTTCGTTACTAACGTGGAATTACCTTAACCTGCACGCGAAAAATACACTTCATCCTATGCCACAAAAAGCAAACCGTGGGCACCAATCCCATCCGGATTTCTCAATATAACAACAGTAAAGTAAAGTAGTAAATATATATGCACTTTACTGAAATCTAGTGTAAAATCGTATAACGTATTCAACAGGAAGCTCAGAGCGACATCTAATACATAATCATATACGCATACCACAGTAGGTAGAACAATAAACGTACTGGATGAAACAAAGTAGCTCGAGCACTATGCCTCCGACCACGACGTGCGACACCAGAGCCTGAACTGCAAACTGGGCACGGAAACCGAAAAGCCCAGGTGAAAGACAATAAACACGTTAGAGTGAGTGGACAAAAATAAATGTCTTTCACCAGTTACTATGTATGATATAAAAACATATGCGAGTCCAGGTAAATAGAAATAATAAAGTACACGAGGAAAAACCATAATCCTCCAGCGTACTGAGCATGCAAATATAAATCCCACGGGGTCACTCATGGACACACACCGTGCTAGTACAGTCTGAATCACGAGGTCCTTAGTCCCCGTGACTCTAAGCCAGAAATGGCCTCGGTTCCGGGGAAACGCCCCTCACCGGTCAGGTCGGGATAACGACGTCCCTCCTGGCGGCCTACCATCGGGGATCAGCCGAGAGGCAAAGTGTATCGATACAACAACGTAACCAAGACTGTACTCTGTGAAAACCAAATCACAAACAATTCGATGCAAATGCATGAAACAATATAAAAGTGTATGCATATTCGTATACGTATATTCGTATAAACATATTCGTATAATCGTAAACACATGCTTATATAATCATAATCTCGTATGAAATCTCATGCTCGTAAAACCATAATCACGCTGCATGCTCAAGTTCATAAATCACATAAAAGACTCGCAAGATTTCCGTGAAAAGAAATTGTCCACTCACAGACTAGCGTAACGCATATCGCGTTAACCCGTGATCCGGCGGAAAGTCCCTCGCAGAATCAAGAACACCTGAATATTCACAAAATCCATATCTCAAAATCATATCTCGACAATGCAAGACAAACCACCAGAAACCACCGTTCTCGGAAACACACAATTCGAATACGACGAATCGTCGAAAATCCGTATATGTATACCACAATACCTCGCTTACGTTCGGACGCTCAACTCGAAAAACGAACCTCCCCACTGCGATCGGGGCGCGATTTCGAGTCAAATGACATGCAACTTGCCGAAAGTCAAAAAGTCAACTCTGACCGTTGACCGCCGCCGTTGACCGCCGTCCACGGCGGCGCCACTGTTGACCGGAGAATTTCACAGCGGAGCAACCCTTGTTCCACTCAAAATCACCCACTGAGCAACTTTGTCAACTGCACCGAAGTCCAATTCTCACTCTAACATGGTCAATTTCATGAAAAACCGAATGAACACACAAATTTCAAATCCAAAATTCTCCTTGTACACATCGAATTGAAACACGAAACTTACAGGGTAGCATCAAGGAAATGAGAGCTTCAAAGCCCACTAATAATTGTAGCTCGAATCGGCCAATTTCACAAACCACCATTAACCCAAAATTTTGCAAACTTTGATCGGAAATATCTTTCACCTCCGGCAACCTCGCCGTGAGAGGAGACCGGCACGGTGTCGAGGACTCCAAGGCGAGTCGGACGGGCCAAGGACCATGCCTTGGGGTGGCCGGAATCATCGCGCCACCGTGGAGCCACCATGAAGCCGACGGGAAACCTCTCTCTCCACCGAGTTGACCGAGTCAACTCGGTCAACACCCAAATAGGAAAGGTCTGACCTGCCCAAAATAGCAACTTCCATTTATAGACTTTCCATTTTTGGAAACTTCATGTTTATCCAATTCAACGAACTTCAATATTACCCGAAGTCAACCATACCGCGTAACTTTCTCGTCGTAATTCCGATTCCGATAATTCTCGCGGCCACATACTCATCTCGACATATTCTTCCAATATTACCCGAAGTCAACCATATCGGCCAACCGAATAAAAAGTCAACCCTTCAAAGCAACACACATTAAATCGACTAAATAACCAACAAACGGCAAAATTCGCAACTAATTCCTCGTAACTCCAAATCATGCTCCGGAAGTTCCCACGAACTTGAAATTAAATTCTGAACAACTTCCGTGAAGAAGCCGAAACCAAATTTTCGACCGGTAATTTAGTTGCGAACAAACCCGCCATTTAAATCTGAACTTCAAATATTCATAACTAATTCCTCGGTCGTCCAAATAATGATCCGAAACCGCCCACGAACTCGTAATCACATGTAGAACGACTCTCGAGAAGAGACCCAGCTCCAATTCTCGGCCAATAATTAAGTCGTTAACAAGCTCGGCGATTCCAAACAACCGTCCGATACCAGTGACTACGCGGTAACTCACGTACATAGCTGGTCATACTGCTGATTCTGGTTCAGGTCGTCACAATTGTCGAAATTAGTCCTGCCTCTCGCGTTATCTCTATCCCTAACTGGCCATGTTTTTCGATTGAACCAAGGCCATTTGATTGAAATTTCATACTTTATCGCGCGGGTCGCATGTCCATTGAACGACCTAAAGATTAAGCTAGTGTACTCTCTTTAAATCATTGGCGCACTCAGTTTAGACAATACTTGTGCATACATGTCTAAATTGAACTTTGTAAAGAAGACTAACCATACTCTAACCATTTCATATTTTGTATAATGTTAATTTTTATTTTTAGAGAGTCAAATCGGAGCTGGGTAATAGGCTGTTTTGTGTGATTTATCTGATATAGTTTCATGTCACGGAAAATTCTGAAACTTTTATGACATGTTTGTATATGTGTCTAGTTTACAGTCGTAAAATTTCAATTAGTTCCAACATGTAATTAATTCTAGAGAAATTATGCAAGGAGTCATGCTCAGGCTGCTCGATTTTTGTAATATTTAGGATGCATATACATCTTTGCATATCATGTCATTCATTACATAGTTGCATCATCATGCATCATCTTCATCATTACATTTCATGCATTTTTCCATTGGATTTGATGTTTGTTGAGTTTTGAAGGATACGATGGAGGAACGTGCTCCAAGTGTTTTCATAAATTCGCAGCTTCGGTCCAAAAAGAACAGTCAAATTCGAAAAGCCATAACTTTCAGCTCGGTTGGAGTTAGATGGAGTTCTTTATAGGGTTGGAAAGCTATGGACGTCTAGTTTCCATCCATATAAAGATCACAAATTTCTGATTTCGAAATTGTTGGGAATTAAAGCTTAAAGGCAAGAAGGTCAGAACATGGAAGCTGAAAAGTGGAAGGCAAAAATGAAGGAGTTGCACCTCCAAGACAGGCTGTTCATTGAGCATAAAAGAAAGCAACACGTCTAGGCTGTAAGACGTTAAACAACAAGCGCTTGTTGGGAGGCAACCCAATGGAGGAAATCGCCAAGGATTTGTTTTCTCTTCCCTTATCTTTTAAATTTTCTTACCTTTTCATTTTTTATTTTATTTTTCGTAGTCTTCCTTTCTCCCACGAAATTCTATGATTCCCTTAAATACATTGAGGACAATGTAGAGTTTAAGTGTGGGGGAGGGGTTTACAACCTTATTTGAGTCATAAATTGTTAAAACCGGGCGGACAATGGAACTTTCCGGTGGATGATGCCCTAAACAAAAAATTATTTTGTGTCTTTCTATTTAACTTGGGGTTTTTAAAGAGTCTTTTTCGTTTTTAGGATGCCCTTAGTCAGTCTATGATGAAAATGGACCGAAAAGAATACATATGGCGGTGAACAAGCACTAAACTGATTTTCTTGTGATAAGTGAGATATTTTGATTGTCATAACATGTAGTGGATATGGTTTGATTAAACATGGTATAGATTTCGCATGTTAGAAGAAGTTTTAAATCATACAAACCTAAAAGTGAGTTTTTGAGCCTACATTACTTCATTTGAGAGTGAATTTCGTGCATATGGTGTCTCAAAAACAAAACATGCTTCATCTAATTACTTGCCATAGATTTTAATGAACTAGAGATTACTAGAACTTACTCATGTAGATTTACAACGCTTTTAAGTTGATATATGCTCTAATTTTGGATATGATTAAAGGCAAATTAGGTTACCACCACTTAAACCAAATGGCCTTGTGTCCCATTGTGCGCACGAGTTGCGACACCCCTAGATTAACCCCTTTGAGCCCACGTTAAGCTTTTCTTTCATTACCACATTATATCTAAACACTTAGCCTAGTGTAGAGTTCCTACCCTCGTTCTAAGGACTTGGTGAAGAATTTCGAAGCTAGCACAATGAAAGTGGCGTGAAGATGAAGAAAAGATGTGTGTATAGGGATAGACTTGTCCAACAAATTTTGTATTTGAGTGCCAAAAAAAATTTTCAAGATAAAAAAGAAAAAGAAGAAAAATGTATAAAGATCTCGAGGCATTGTGTTTAGATTGTATAAGTTTGGATTAATGTCCCCTATACTTATGAATTTGGAGATTGCTACGAATTGAAGGCCCAAAAGTGAAGAAATATGGCCTTTGTCCTGTTCATAAAGCTCAAAGGAAGTTGAGAATGAAGTTAGGGCCCAAAAAGATGAAAATTGGCCCCCGATCTTGAAGTTTGACACAAAAAGAAGTGTAGAAAGGATGAGCCACGAATTTGAGAAGTTTTAAGTGCTAGACTAAGTCTTTGAAACGTTTTTACACCACCACTTATCTAAATTTCGAATGCCTTAGCCTTAGCCCCATTACAACCTTTCTAAAGTCCTTTATGATCCTTAAGATGAGTAGCCTTCAATTGGTTGAGTAAGTTGCATGAGTAAGCATATGGTTAGGTTCATTTGTGCAAGTAATTATGAGGTATTTCGATGCAATACATATACATTTTGAGTGAACCTCTTTTCATGAGTGAAAATATGATGAGTGCATCCTTGTGAGATTGATTTAAACTTGTTCGAAACATGCATAGCTTTAACTTCACCATTGTTTACTCCAAGTCCTACTTGTTCATGACATGATCATATTTCTCTTATCTCTCGAAAATTGTTGAACTTTTCACTATGAAATCTTGTGACTCCATCGCCATATATTTAAGAAAATTTCTGAGACAAATTGTGCTAAGGGTTTAGACGTTGCTTTTATTTATTTGAGTCCATGAAATTTGTTCGACGTGGAGGCTAGCTCTAACGTTGGTTTTATATTTTTAGTCTTTCTTTTATTTAGTATTTGCTAGGGACTAGCAAAGTCTAAGTGTGGGGGAATTTGATCTACGCATTTTATGCTTGATTCTTAACGTCTTTCTCTTTACATTTAGCTTTGGTTTGACCTTAGTACTATCATTTCTTACTTACTTTGTTGTTTTTAGGTTTTGAATAAAGGAGTACAATAAAAGAGGTGAAATTGAGCTTAAAAACGCAGCAATTGGAGGTTTCCTAATTCGCTTAGGAAAACTGGTGTTTCCTACTTTGACTAGGATTCCTACTCGGGTTAGGAATGCAAATGGTTCGACAACTCGGAAAGTTTCGCGGAGCTGAAAAATGAAGTTTCCTAAATCAACTAGGAATGACGTGGCGAAATGTCCGAGACGCGCAAAATGGTTGAGAAATGGTATTCGTAAAAGTTACTAAAATGGTACGCACAAATGGTTTCCCAAATGAAGAACGAATGCATTTCTCCTATGTGGACCAGGAAAGATCAAGTCGGCATACATTTATGGAAAGAAGACATGGCCGAACTTATGAGATCCCACTTGCCCTATTTGAAGGTCAAATATCTTGAATATATTGAAGGAATTCGGCAAGGAGGATATTTCCTTGGAAATCAAGAAAGAAATATCTAGAGTGGAATAAGGAAAGAAGATCTCAGTACAGACCTGTAACTTCAAGAGGCCACCGAAGTCGCAATTCAACTCCAAATATGGCTATCTTTATATGGATTTTATATCCCTTTGAATAAGCTTTCCAACGAGTCCAAAATCATAATTTTCTGAGCTCTAGAACTCCCGGAATACTCAAAGGAAGATAGGCTGTCAGTTCTACCCGGGTAAACTAGGAATCCCTAGTTTGGAGAGGAAAGTTGGACTTTTTCACCTATAAATAAAGAGGGCTCGGTTTCATTCTGAATCATCACTCATCATACAAGCCAAGTCTCTGCCTTAAACACTTCCTCTCCACAAATACTCGAAAATCTCTTCAAGGAACGCCATCCTCCACACCATATACATTCGGCCTCCACCTAGAAGCAACCTTAGGCAATCCGAGGGTTCATCTAGCCGTCCATAGAAGGATCGTGTGCAAGCTTTGCGACTGCAATCACGACACAAAGGGTGTATTTCGATCCCTCTACTTACTCCTTGTAATGAATTTCAGTTTTGTAGAGTGTAAAGACATGTTTTTGTAATATAATTCTAATTCTATTTTATGTCATCTATTTCGAGTCTAAGTCTTTTCTGTGTGCTAATCTAAATGCGAGCAATCTTGGTTTAGGTTAGATAATGTGTCTTCTTCACTTAATGCTTTAATCTAAATGCGAACAATCTTGGTTTAGGTTAATGATGTGTCTAAATGCGAGCAATCTTGGTTTAGTCACTTAATTATGAAAGATGCATGCGAACCACATAGTAAAGGCCTAGATAAAACTTAGGTTGCATATAATATGATTAGGTTATAAAGAAATGAGGTAAGTGTGACGAGTTGATCATGTATATATGTAATTAAACTTTATTTTCGGTTTTAGTAAGCATGTTTAGGATTCTATATTCTTGTTTGTTTTGCTTGTCTATGAGTTTAAGCATGTTAGAACTTAGAAGCCAACGATGTGTTTGCTATGCCATGTTCTTGTCTTTATTTTCGTAGATATTAAACAACCTTTTCAAACCCCCCTTTCAAACCATAGCGTAAATATACATGCACCCTCAATCCCCGGTTAAGAACGATACCCTATTTACCAATGCTACATCTACACCAAAGGGTTTTAATTGTTTACGCGTTTTTGTTGATTGTTAAGTGTTAATTTAATGGTTGCAAAGATGCGTATCAGTAAATAACCTAAAAATAACAAACTAAGTAAAAAAACATAAAAACTAAGATTATAACATAGCTAAATGAAGGGAGAAATGCGTTAATAATCGAGCATAAAATGCGCATATCAAATTCCCCCACACTTAGACTTTGCTAGTCCCTTAGCAAACACTAAGTTAAACTAAGAATCTCTAAGAATTAAAAACAAAAGAAAGAACACAACTAGGCCCTTAGCTAAGATTTGTCTCAGAATTTTCATAAGTGTATGGCGATGGCTCACATGATTTTCAACTTGTATGCTCAACGAATTCAAGAGATAATTGAGATATAATCATGTAATGAACAAGTAAGACATGGAGAAAACAATGGTTATGTTATAGCTATGCATGCTTTGAATAAAGGTTTAATCAGCTCATAAGGATGCACTCATCAAATTTTTCACTCATGAAAATGGTTCACTTAAAGTGTATATGAATTTAAACGAAAACCTCATGAATGGAGTTAATTACTTGCACAAATGAACCAAAACCATAAGCTTACTCATGCAACTTACTCTACCAATTGAAAGCTACTCATTTTAAGGATCATAAAGGACTTTTAGTGAGGTTGTAATGGGGCTAAGGCTAAGGCATTCGAAATTTAGATATGTGGTGATAAAAACGTTTCAATGACTTATTCTAGCAACAAATTCATCCTCCATCTCCACTAAAACGATACCATGCATACATCGATCTAAACTACCCTTTGAGCTTTTCGGACAGGACAAAGGCCATATTTGTTCTATTTTTGGGCCTTCAATTCGTTGTAACCTCGAAATCCGCTAATAAGGGGGACATTAATCCAAATGGTTATACTTAGAACACAACATATTTCCATGAGAGATATATATAATTTTACTTTTTTTTTTCTTTTCATTCTCTCAAATTTTTTTTTTGGCAATCTCATACTTTTTAAGCTATTTGGACAAGTCTTTCCCCATACACACATTAACTTCTTCAATCTTCTTCTCCAAAACATCATCTTTATGTGCTAGTTTCGAAATTCTCACCAAGTTTCCGGAACAAAGGTAAGGATATTCTACACTAGGGTAAGTGTTTTAGGTATATATGGTGATGAAAGAAAAGCTTAACGTGGGCTCAATTGGTTTATCTAGGGGTGTCGCAACTCATGCGTACAAATGAGATACATGGATCAACTTAAATGCCTAATCATATCCAAAATCAAAGTATGTATCAACTTAAAAGCTTTGCAAATTGACATGAGTAAGTTCTAGCATTCTCTAGTTCATTAAAATCTATGGCAAGCAATCAAATGAGGCATAAATAAGCTAGTAGCTACGAAATGGATATATATTCACTCAAGGAATAAAGAATAGATAACTCAAAAGCTCACATAGGGTTCATATGACTAAAAACTTATTCAAGCATGCAATTTCTGTACCATGTTTTGCAAATCATATCTACTACATGTTAAAAACACATAGAATATCTCAATTAGCACAAGAATTCGATGTATGTGATTCATACGCCATATGTGTTCGTATCGGTCCAATTTCATCATTGACTAGTTAAGGGCATCCTAAAGACTCTGTAAAACACTAATTTAGACACAATTAAATTGTAAACCTTCCCCCAAACTTAAACTCTACATTGCCCTCAATGTACTAAATTAAAAGTATAGAATTAAGCATGAAGCAAAGGATTTACGAAAATTCTAATTTAAATATGCAGAAGCAACTAAATTAAGGAAAAAGGGAGAAGAAAGTAAATCTGTTGTCTTCTTCTCGATTGGGTTGCCTCCCCCTTCATGTGTTTGAAGTGGCCGGCTCTTCGAGAGATTCTTCCTCCACGATTTGATCCTTGAATGCTTGATAAGGCTTCAAACGGTGGCAATTAACTTTGAACAAGTTCCCGCTATCCAAAGATTGAATTGTGACGGCTCCATAAGGGAAAACTTGAACAACAGTGTAAGGTCCATTCCACCTTGATCATAATTTGCCCGGAAAGAGTTTAAGTTTCGAATGGAAAAGTAAAACTTTTTGCCCAGGTTCAAAACTCTTTCCACGAATCATCTTGTCATGGATCATCTTGGTTTTCTCTTTGTAAATCCATGCGTTGTCGAAAGCATCATTTCGTATCTCCTCGAGTTCAGAAAGTTGTAGCTTTCGATGCAGTCCAGCCGCATCTCGATCCATGTTGAACTTCTTAACAGCCCACCATGCTTTATGCTCCAGTTCTACCGGAAGATGACATGCCTTCCCATAAACTAATCGAAAAGGTGACATGCCGATGGGAGTCTTGTAGGCAGTCCTGTAAGCCCATAATGCATCATCTAAACACTGGCTCCAATCCTTTCGATTCGGACGAACGGTTCTCTCAAAGATCTTCTTGATCTCACGGTTGGAAACTTCAGCCATTCCGTTTGTTTGAGGATGATAAGGTGTCGAAACCTTATGTGTAACTCCATACTTCCTGATTAAAGCTTTTACTGTCCTGTTGCAAAAATGGCTACCTCCATCGCTTATTAGAACGCGTGGCATTCCGAACCTTGAAAAAATGTTAGCCTTCAGAAAATCTGCAACAACTCGCGAATCATTAGTTCGGGTGGCTTTTGCTTCCACCCATTTAGAAACATAATCTACGGCGAGTAAAATGTAAGTAAAACCGTTCGATGGAGGAAAGGGTCCCATAAAATCAATACCCCAAACATCAAAAATTTCGACATTAAGCATATAAGTTTGTGGCATCTGATCTCTAGGTCCTAAATTACCGAATCTTTGGCACCTATCACATGCAGCACAGAATGCATGAGCATCGCGAAATAAACTAGGCCAAAAGAAACCGCAATCTAAAATTTTTAGGGCTGTCCTCCTAGAACCAAAATGTCCCCCGCATGCTTCATTGTGACAAAACTCAAGAATTGACTTAAATTCACTATCCGGAACACACCTACGAATGACTAAATCTGAACATTGTTTCCATAAGTAGGGTTCATCCCAAATAAAAGTCCTAGCATTCTTCCTATGTTTTTCACGTTGAACACTATGCATAGAGGATGGAAACTCACCGGTTACTAAATTATTGACTTTATCCGCATACCATGGAGTTTCAGAAGCATTTGATTGAATTCCGAAGAGCTGTTCATCCGGAAAATTCTTGTCGATGACCACGGCTTCTTGTTCTTTCACCAACCGAGAAAGATGGTTAGCCACTACGTTGTCCACTCCCTTCTTGTCTTTTATTTCGATGTCGAATTCTTGGAGTAAGAGGATCCAACAAATTAGCCTTGGTTTTGCATCCTTCTTCGTCATTAAGTACTTCACAGCTGCATGGTCAGAATAAATGATAACTTTGGTTTGAAGTAAATAAGAACGGAATTTATCAAGGGCAAAAACTACTGCGAGAAATTCCTTTTCGGTGGTGGTGTAATTAGATTGGGCGCTATCCAGAGTTCGTGAGGCGTAGTAAATTGCATATGGCTTCTTGTCCTTCCGTTGTCCTAAAACAACTCCAACCGCATAGTCGGAAGCATCACACATTAATTCGAATGGGTGAGACCCATCGGCTGTCCAAAATCAGATAGATAACTCCACAATCAAGGAGTTTGATTACTTCCTTCTTAACGACTTCCATCATCGGAGGACGGAGTCTCCTTTGGGCTTCACGAGTAGGTTTGGCGCCATCTTCTAAAAAAATCTGATGAACACATGTTGCCGGATTGATTCCTTTAATGTCCGCTAGCGTCCAACCTATGGTAGGTTTGTATCTTTGAAGCATTCGAATAAGCTTCTCCTCTTGGTCCATTTCCAATTTGGCTGAGATGATTACCGGAAGTATCACATTGTCTCCCAAGTAGACGTATTTCACATGATCCGGTAGCACCTTAAGTTCTAATTCGGGTGCCTTAACAATGGAAGGAACCAATGCATTAGTACCAAAAATAATTGGAATAGGAGGAGGATTACTTACATAATATGGAGCTTTATCTAATGCCATGGCCATTTCTTGAATTCGAGGCTCCAAAAGCTCTATTAAGGCATCAAAAAGGGCTTCTCCCCCGAGCTGTATGGCTATGTCAAGTTCATCTTCTCCAATGGTGTCCAAATACTCCTGCGCAATAGAGTCAAGAATATCAATTGATTAACAAGCATTTCAACTCAAAGAAGGGTATTTCATAGCATAAATGATGCTGAACTCGACCAACTCTCCAACAATTTCCATTGAGAGAGTTCCTTCAAAAACGTCAATTTTTGTTCTTGCGTTCTGATCTACGCATTTTATGCTTGATTCTTAACGTCTTTCTCTCTATATTTTACTTTGTTTTGACCTTAGTATTCTTAGTTCTTACTTATTTTATTGTTTTTAGGTTTTGAATAAAGGAGTTCAATAAAGGAGGTGATTTGGAGCATAAAATGAGCTAAGTGGAGAAGTTTCCTAAATCAACTAGGAATGACGTAGCAAAATATGGATCTGAAATGGTCTTCTCAAGTTACTAAAATGATGCAAGGCAAAATGAAGACATTTCAAATGGTGGATCGAAAATTGATACGCGCGAAACATGCGTTTAACGTTAACACAAAGTAGACCCTAAAAACACAGTTCACACGTAAAGCAATTTAAAACCCTTATTTTGTCATTATAATATTGGCGAGTAGGGATCGTTCTATCCGGGGAATTAAAGGGCGTATGCATGGTTTCATTAATAAGCGAAAATCTAAAGGTTTGGGGGGATTGGAAATTGGTTGATTAATGTCCTACGAATTTAAGGTACAAAACATGCAAACACAACAAGAACTCCTAGACTTCTAACATGTTTTACTCATAGACAAGTTTAACAATCAAGAAACCTTAAATTCTAATTATGCTTACAAAAAAATAAGAAGCTAGATTACTAATTACAGGTGATTAACTTATTTCACTCACCTAGCCTACTCTTAGGCTTTTACCTTATTTATCATCTACGAAATCCTTAATTTTAGTCGAGATACATACACATGCTTTCGTTGAATAAGAATGCTATGACGCATAACACCTTAAAACAATTGCTACTTTGCCGAAATCATTGAGATATATTTTAGGAAGATTGGTGACGCACCCTATCCTAAAACAACTCAAAGCATTAAGAACTTAAAGCTAGCACATGCATCCAAACTAATAAAATTAAGAACACATGGAAGAATCGAAATAAGAGAAGAACATGGAGAAATTCTTTCATTACATAACCAAAATTATTACAAAGACAAAGATGGAGTTTAGAGTACATGGTTACACTTTTAGAGAGGTGACGCACCAACTTCAAGCTGTGATTCTCAAGAACACGAATGACGCACTCTACGTTCTTGATCCGGAGGTGGTGGAGAGCTTCGACTTTGGAAGAACCTTGGTTATGTATGGAAGAGAGGTGAATTGTATAGAGCTTTGGCTTGTGAAATTGTGTGATGATCTGGTTTATGGCTGGCCTCCCTCTTATATATAGGCAAGGGAACTGCTCACTCTCTCTTCCACCTTGCCTCTTCATTAAATGCTAGCATTAATCACCAAGGCAAGTCACTCCCTTAGTCATCAATTGTGATTATCACAAGCAAGAGTCACCAAGCCTTGTCACCCTTTGTGATGATCACAAAGCAAGAGTCACCAAGCCTAGTCACAAAGCTTGACAACTTTGAGTTTTCCTCTTCCCCAAGTGGCTTCCTTGCCGAAATTAATGGGCTTGGGCTGGTTTTTGGGCCGAAACAAACTTTGAGAAATGGGCCCACAAAATGCTTTTTGGGCCGGCCCATTCCCGGTGGTCCAAAATCGCAAAAATCGCAAAATCGCCGAAATTCCTCCGAATTGCGCCGTTATTCATCTCCACCGTAAATAACCTAAAAATAACAAATTAAATAAAAAAACATAAAAACTAAGATTATAACATAGCTAAACGTAAAGGGAAATGCGTTAAGAATCGAGCATAAAATGCGTATATCAAATTCCCCCACACTTAGACTTTGCTAGTCCCTTAACAAACACCTTAAACTATGACTCTCTACGAATTTAAAACAAAAGAAAGAACACAACTAAGCCCTTAGCTAAAATTTGTCTCAGAATTTTCATAAGTATATGGCAATGGCTCACATGATTTTCAACTTTGTATGCTCAATGAATTCCAGAGATAATTGCGATATAATTATGTAATGAACAAGTAAGACATAGAGAAAACAATGGTTATGTTATAGCTGTGCATGTTTTGAATAAAGGTTTAATCAACTTACAAGGATGCACTCATCATATTTTTCACTCATGAAAAGGGTTCACTTAAAGTGTATATGAATTTAGACGAAAACCTCATGAATGGAGTTAATTGTTTGCACAAATGAACCAAAACCATAAGCTTACTCATGCAACTTACTCTACTAATTGAAAGCTACTCATTTTAAGGATCATAAAGGACTTTTAGTGAGGTTGTAATGGGGTTATGGCTAAGGCATTCGAAATTTAGATATGTGGTGATAAAAACGTTACAACGACTTAGTCTAGCACCAAATTCGTCCTCCATCTCCACTCGAATGTTACCATGTATACTTCAATCTAAACTATCCTTTGAGCTTTTCGGACAGGACAAAGGCCATATTTGTTCTATTTTTGAGCCTTCAATTTGTCGTAATCTCCAAATCCGCAAATCAGGGGGACATTAATCCAAAGGGTTTATACTTAGAACACAACACATTGCCATGAGAGATATATAAATTTTTTCTTTTTATTCTCTCAAATATATATATATATATATATTTTTGGCAATCTCATACTTTTTCAGTTATTTGGACAAGTCTTTCCCCTTACTCACATTAACTGAAAGGACCCAACCCCGATTCAGTTACCTAAATCGGAATCAAACCCTTCCGAAAATACGAACCAACAAAAACTTTTCAAAATTTCGGCAGAGTTTCGTTACTAGCGTGGAATTACCATAACCTGCACGCGGAAATTAACACTTCATCCTATGCCACAAAAAGCAAACCGTGGGCACCAATCCCATCCGGATTTCTCAACATCAATATAATCAACAAACAGTAAACATACTGTACTATATATATGTATATCCGAGAAAATCCGTATAAACAAGTATCAGAATGTATCAGAGCGACCTCTAGTATAAAATATATACAACATGTACATCAGTAGGTGAAACTGAAACCTACTGGAAAACACAGATGACTCTGATCACTAGCCTCCAAACCACGACGTGAAACACCAAACCTGAACTGCAAACTGGGCACGGAAACCGAAAAGCCCAGGGGAAAGACAATAAACACGTTAGAGTGAGTGGACGAAAATAAATGTCTTTCACCAAGTAATATATACATATAAAATCATATGCGAGTCATATGTATAAGTAAAGAAATGGTACACGAGGGAGACTCCAACTCCTCACGCGTCCGGGTACACGAGGGAGACTCCAACTCCTCACGCGTACAGAGCATGCAATATAAAATCGCGGAATCACTCATGGACTATCACGCGATAGCACAGTCTGAATCACGGGATCCCAGACCCACACGTGATTCCTAGCCAGAAAGGCCTCGGGTCAGGATGTCTGTCCTTCCCGGAGCGTACTCGGGGATCAGCCGAGAAGCCAATGTGTATCGATACCACAACATATACTGAGACTGTACTCTGTGTAAACCAAATCATAAATCTTTTCTATGCACATGCTTAAAACATAATATGTACATATATTCGTATACGTATATTCGTATAAACATAATCGTAAACACATGCTCGTAAAATCATAATCAACTCGCATGCTCAAGTTCGTAAATAATCATAAAAGACTCGCAGTCAATCTGTGAAAAGAAATGTCCACTCACAGACTCTCGAAACGCGCACACGCGCTAAACTCGTGGTCCGGCGGAAGATCCCTCGCCAGAAGCACGCTCACGATCCAGATCTCGATCTCGATCTCCTGAATACATATACACATAACTGATCAATATCGTAATCCACAACACTGTACTGAAGCACGGAAACCAACCGTTCCCGAAAATACAAAATGCGATGCAAAATGAATTACGGAAATCCCGAAATCCCAACTCGAAACCTCGACTGAAAATCGGCTACTCAAATCAACCCGAAAACCTCCGTACGATAATCAGGGCGTGATTACGAGAAAAATGACATTAAAAACGTCGAAATCTGAAAATTTGACTTTTCCTCCGCCGTTGACCGCCGTTGACCGCCGCCGGCGGCGGCGGCGCGCCGTCAACGGAGGAATTCCACGGCCAACTTCTCCAGTTCAGACCATCTCATCACCACGAATCTCTTTCCCTTCTAGCATGAAGACCAATTCAGCCCGGAACCACCTCAAATTCACGAAACCCGATCGGAAAATTCCCACCGGAAAACCCATTCGGGTTTGCCACCAAACTCAATCCCGTTCAAAACTAATCATCTAGGGAGCATCACAGAGGGATGGGGAACAAAACCCCCAACATCCCAACCCAAGAACCTCGCCGGAACTATAACTCCGATCACCACCGATTCCATCCAACTCGACCTAACTCGGGTTACCTCAAAACCAACCCATTTCAACTCAAACCAAATTCTAACATACTCGAAATCAAGAGAGGAGTCTAGCTATACCTGTCCCGTGGCCGATGGTGGCCGGAATTGGTCGCCGGAAAGTGCAAGCCGAAACGGGAAACTTCTTCCCACGGTCAACCTGGTCAACTTTCCAAAACGGGAAAGTCAAAGACTAGTCAATGCAAAACTGAATTTTTACGACTATTCTCGACTAATTTCCGACTTTTCGATATTTATACTCGTCCCTCGGGTCAATCAACGGTCCGAAATGAATATACGATGTGATTCGGATAAGCTCGAAACAATCGGATAAACTCGTCGGAACCCGAAACTTCAAATAATCATAAAATATTCCTCGGTTATCGGAAAAATCTTCCGAAACCACCCACGAACTCGAAATCACGTACTCTACATTTTCCGTGAAGACACCCAACTCAAATTCTCGACCAAAAACAAAGTCGCGAAACGAATCAGCAAACCACATAATATCGCAAAACTGCGACTAAAACCAAACCTCGAAAATCGTACCAAACACACATCTGATTCTGGTTCGGGTCGTCACAAATCTACCCCCCTTAAAGAAATTTCGACCTCGAAATTTACGTACCTGTCATGTGAACAGATGAGGATACTGCTCCCGCACACGCTGCTCGGTCTCCCAGGTGGCCTCCTCAATCGAATGGTTCTGCCACAAGACCTTCACAAGCGGAATCACACGGTGCCTCAGCTCCTGTTCACGTCGATCGAGAATCTGTACTGGCTCCTCAACATACGATAAATCCTCCCTGATCGGCAACTGCTGTGGGGCTATCACATGTGAAGGATCTGAGATGTACTTCCGCAACATCGAAACATGGAAGACATCATGTACACGAGCCATCTCAGCCGGTAACTCAAGTCTGTAAGCAACAGCTCCAACCCTCTCCGTAATCTCATACGGACCAATATACCGCGGTCGAAGCTTGCCACGCTTCCCGAAACGCACCACTCCCCTCCACGGAGACAGTTTCAGGAAGACCCAATCACCAACCTCGAACTCTAAGCTCTTCCTCCTCACATCTGCGTAACTCTTCTGCCGATCCTGGGCGATCTTCAACCGATCCCGAATCACCTGTATGTCCTCCATCGTGGTTTTCACCAAATCAGGACCAATGAGCCAACGCTCGCCCACCTCACTCCAACACAATGGAGTGCGACACTGCTTCCCGTACAGAGCCTCGTACGGTGCCATCTCAATACTGGCCTGATAGCTGTTATTGTAAGCAAACTCGATCAAGTGCAATTGCTGATCCCAGTTTCCCCGAAACTGCAATACACACGATCTCAGCATATCCTCAAGAGTCTGAATGGTCCGCTCGGACTGCCCGTCAGTCTGAGGATGAAAAGCTGTACTAAATCGCAACTTCGTGCCCAAAGCTCGCTGTAAAGCCTGCCAAAACTCGGATGTGAACTGACTATCACGGTCAGAAACAATGGACACAGGCACACCATGCAAGCGAACAATCTCTGATAAGTACAACTTAGCCAGTCTGCCCACTGAAATCTTCCCTGGAAGTGCAAGAAAATGTGCAGATTTCGTCAATCGATCAACGATAACCCAAATGCCAGTGTTGCCCGCCGAAGTACGTGGCAACTGATAGACGAAATCCATCGTGATATGCTCCCACTTCCAAACTGGAATCTCAAGTGGCTGTAGTTTCCCTGCAGGTTTCTGCCTCTCCGCCTTCACCTGCTGACAAATCAAACACCGACTCACGTACGTGGCAATCTCTCGCTTCATGTTGCGCCACCAATAGTACGCTCGAAGTGTACGAAACATCTTCGTACCTCCAGGATGCATCGCATACGCTGAACTGTGAGCCTCGTCTAGAATCTCCTTCTTCAAGTCCTCATCCCTGGGTACACATAATCTACCCCTGAACAACAACGTACCGTCGTCGCTCAATCGGAACTCTGTAGGCACACCATTCCGAATCATGGTCTTCTTGCTCAGCAAGTAAGGATCTGAATCCTGTGCCTCCCGTACCTGATCAACCAATACGGGTCGTACCTGAAAGTTAGCCAACAAGGCTCCATCATCATCATAACCAAACACAGCACCCGTAGCCCGTAGCTCGGCTAACATCGATACTCTGGCCACACACATGTGAAACAATGAGGCTCCCGATTTCCGGCTAAGTGCATCTGCCACAACATTGGCCTTCCCTGGATGGTACTCAAACGTACAATCATAATCATTGATCAACTCCATCCATCGGCGCTGCCTCATGTTCAGATCCGGCTGTGTCCGCAAGTAAGTGAGACTCTTGTGGTCAGTGAAAATCTTACACTGAGCACCGTACAAGTAATGTCTCCAACTCTTCAACGCTAACACAATAGCGGCTAACTCCAAATCATGCGTCGGATAGTTGACCTCGTGCGGTTTCAGCTGTCTGGAACCGTACGCCACAACTCTACCATGCTGCATCAACACACAGCCAAGGCCCAACTTCGACGCGTCGCTATACACAACATACTCACCACTGTCGTCTGGTAATGTCAGAACCGGTGCGGTAGTCAATCTCTCCTTCAGGAGCAAATAACTCTCCTCGCACGCATCAGACCACTCAAACTTGACGCCCTTCTTCGTTAATCTGGTCAGTGGTGTAGCTATCCGTGAAAAATCCTGTACAAACCGTCGATAATAGCCTGCTAATCCCAAGAAACTCCGGATCTCCGGTACAGTAGTGGGTCGACTCCAATTCAGCACGGCCTCAATCTTGTCAGGATCAACACTAACTCCCTCGGCCGAAATTACGTGGCCCAAAAACTTCACACTATCCAACCAGAACTCACACTTGCTAAACTTCGCGAACAGCTGATGGTCCCGCAAAGTCCGCAACACCACTCGTAAGTGCTTCCTGTGCTGGCCCACACTCCTCGAGTATATCAAAATATCATCAATGAATACAATCACGAACTTGTCCAGGAATCGTCGAAATACCCGATTCATCAAGTCCATGAAAGCTGCGGGGGCGTTGGTCAACCCAAACGGCATAACCAAAAACTCATAGTGCCCATACCGCGTCCTGAAAGCTGTCCTGGCAACATCTGAATCCCGGATCCTCAACTGGTGATATCCGGATCGAAGATCAATCTTCGAAAAGACTGCTGCTCCCTTCAGCTGATCGAACAAGTCGTCAATCCGTGGCAACGGATACTTGTTCCTCACCGTAATCTGATTCAGCTTCCGATAGTCGATGCACAAACGCATGGATCCGTCCTTCTTTCGCACAAACAACACTGGAGCACCCCACGGAGAAACACTCGGTCGAATAAATCCCTTCTCCAACAACTCCTGAAGCTGAATCTGCAACTCCCTCAACTCTGCAGGTGCCATCCGGTACGGTGTCTGGGAAATCGGTCCAGTACCCGGCAATAACTCAATGGTAAAATCAATCTCCCGCACAGGGGGTATACCAGGTAACTCCGCTGGAAACACATCCGGAAACTCAGACACAACCTCAATACTACCAAGCTCTGGCACTGCAGCTGTAGTATCCACAACATGGGCTAAATATGCAACACAACCCTTCTTCATCAATCGAACCGCTCTCAATGCGGAAATCAAACACGGTAGGGAAGTGTTCTTCTCGCCACGAAACAATATCTCAGGTAACCCTGGTCGTCGAAACGCGACCTCCTTCCTGTGGCAATCAAACATAGCCCAGTGCGACTCCAAAAAGTCCATACCCAATATCAGATCGAAATCCACAATATCAAGTAATAACAGATCAGCGGCTAAACCATGGCCATCAACAAACACCTCACAATCTCGGTAGACCCAACCGATGCTCACAACCTCACCTGACGGATACAACACTCTCCACAACCCCGGAAGTGGAGATGCAGGTACCGTAGCCAATGATGACAGTCTATATGATATGAATGAGTGTGTGGCACCTGGATCTAGCAATGCAACTACTGGAATACCAAAAACATGTAACGTACCGATAACGACCTCCGGTGATGCTCTGCCCTCACGCATAGTCATAGCATGAACTCTCGCCTGTCCGGCTGGTCGTCCTCGCTGGGGCTGTCCCTGCTGTCTACCCTGACCTGCAAACTGTGCTGGTCGAGCTCCCGTAGTGGCACCTCGCTCAACTCCGGAACCCTGGGTCGCCTGTCCACCAGTACCATACGACTGAGGACACTCCCTCGAATAGTGACCCACCTGGCCACAACTGTAACAAGTGACAGTACCCCGCTGACATGGTCCAACATGATACCTATTGCACAGGTTACACAACGGATACTCCCTCGGTGTAGCAGGTGTGCGAAAAAGTCGTCGAGGATAACTAGAACCGCTGGAATCCCCAATAGCCTGTGGTCGCTGCGGTCGATCTCTCCTCCCTCTCTGTCTCCACCTGGGTACACTAGCTGGTGGTCGATAAGATCCACCGCCTGAGGATGACGCTGAACCGGAAGTATCAGAACTCAGCCTCTTCGAAGGCCCCTGACTCGGTCCACCTTCCTCAAATCGTCTCGGCTGGTACCTCTGCTGTCTCTCCTGCTCAATGTCCTCGCCTCGGAGAGCTGCACTGACAAATTCATCAAAGTTGTTCCTCGGCATCGTAGTCAACGTCGCCTTGATGTTCAGATTCAATCCCAGCTCAAACCTGCGACACTTGGCTTCCTCTGTAGCCACCATATCCCGCGCAAAACGAGACAAACGAGTAAACCGATCCCGATACTCAAGTACAGACAAACTGCCCTGCCTCAAGTTCGTGAACTCCTCGTACTTGCGCTGCTGGGTAGCCTGATTAAAATACCTCCGCATAAACAGATCACGAAACAATGTCCACGGAGTATCCACAGGAACTCTGTCAGTACTGACCCACCAGAAGTATGCATCACCCTCAAGTAAACCAACTGCAGCTACTGTCATCTGCTCAGGTGTAAACTGCAGACGCTCACAAACACGCTCAATCTGAACCAACCATGCCTCGCATATCTCTGGATCAACTGAACCCGAAAACACAGTAGCACCCGCAGTGCGAGCCTTGACCACAGGGTCAAAACGCTCTTCCAAACGCAGCACTCGCATAAGCAAGTCGCGCGTTCGGCGATCCTCATCAGGATCATCATCCCGATCAACACGGGGACCACGTCGAGGAGGCATCCTACTGATACAAGACAAGCATTAGGCACTAGTAGAAAGAACGTAATCATGAAACCGCAGATATTTGAGGACATACAACACCCGAAGTATTGATGAGTACCGCTGGCCAGTCGGGTCATCACTCCAGCCATGCTGTATCAACTCAAATACCCTAAGCGTCACAACTACAAGAGTCTACAGAATCTGACAACCTAATGCTCTGATACCAAGCTGAAAGGACCCAACCCCGATTCAGTTACCTAAATCGGAATCAAACCCTTCCGAAAATACGAACCAACAAAAACTTTTCAAAATTTCGGCAGAGTTTCGTTACTAGCGTGGAATTACCATAACCTGCACGCGGAAATTAACACTTCATCCTATGCCACAAAAAGCAAACCGTGGGCACCAATCCCATCCGGATTTCTCAACATCAATATAATCAACAAACAGTAAACATACTGTACTATATATATGTATATCCGAGAAAATCCGTATAAACAAGTATCAGAATGTATCAGAGCGACCTCTAGTATAAAATATATACAACATGTACATCAGTAGGTGAAACTGAAACCTACTGGAAAACACAGATGACTCTGATCACTAGCCTCCAAACCACGACGTGAAACACCAAACCTGAACTGCAAACTGGGCACGGAAACCGAAAAGCCCAGGGGAAAGACAATAAACACGTTAGAGTGAGTGGACGAAAATAAATGTCTTTCACCAAGTAATATATACATATAAAATCATATGCGAGTCATATGTATAAGTAAAGAAATGGTACACGAGGGAGACTCCAACTCCTCACGCGTCCGGGTACACGAGGGAGACTCCAACTCCTCACGCGTACAGAGCATGCAATATAAAATCGCGGAATCACTCATGGACTATCACGCGATAGCACAGTCTGAATCACGGGATCCCAGACCCACACGTGATTCCTAGCCAGAAAGGCCTCGGGTCAGGATGTCTGTCCTTCCCGGAGCGTACTCGGGGATCAGCCGAGAAGCCAATGTGTATCGATACCACAACATATACTGAGACTGTACTCTGTGTAAACCAAATCATAAATCTTTTCTATGCACATGCTTAAAACATAATATGTACATATATTCGTATACGTATATTCGTATAAACATAATCGTAAACACATGCTCGTAAAATCATAATCAACTCGCATGCTCAAGTTCGTAAATAATCATAAAAGACTCGCAGTCAATCTGTGAAAAGAAATGTCCACTCACAGACTCTCGAAACGCGCACACGCGCTAAACTCGTGGTCCGGCGGAAGATCCCTCGCCAGAAGCACGCTCACGATCCAGATCTCGATCTCGATCTCCTGAATACATATACACATAACTGATCAATATCGTAATCCACAACACTGTACTGAAGCACGGAAACCAACCGTTCCCGAAAATACAAAATGCGATGCAAAATGAATTACGGAAATCCCGAAATCCCAACTCGAAACCTCGACTGAAAATCGGCTACTCAAATCAACCCGAAAACCTCCGTACGATAATCAGGGCGTGATTACGAGAAAAATGACATTAAAAACGTCGAAATCTGAAAATTTGACTTTTCCTCCGCCGTTGACCGCCGTTGACCGCCGCCGGCGGCGGCGGCGCGCCGTCAACGGAGGAATTCCACGGCCAACTTCTCCAGTTCAGACCATCTCATCACCACGAATCTCTTTCCCTTCTAGCATGAAGACCAATTCAGCCCGGAACCACCTCAAATTCACGAAACCCGATCGGAAAATTCCCACCGGAAAACCCATTCGGGTTTGCCACCAAACTCAATCCCGTTCAAAACTAATCATCTAGGGAGCATCACAGAGGGATGGGGAACAAAACCCCCAACATCCCAACCCAAGAACCTCGCCGGAACTATAACTCCGATCACCACCGATTCCATCCAACTCGACCTAACTCGGGTTACCTCAAAACCAACCCATTTCAACTCAAACCAAATTCTAACATACTCGAAATCAAGAGAGGAGTCTAGCTATACCTGTCCCGTGGCCGATGGTGGCCGGAATTGGTCGCCGGAAAGTGCAAGCCGAAACGGGAAACTTCTTCCCACGGTCAACCTGGTCAACTTTCCAAAACGGGAAAGTCAAAGACTAGTCAATGCAAAACTGAATTTTTACGACTATTCTCGACTAATTTCCGACTTTTCGATATTTATACTCGTCCCTCGGGTCAATCAACGGTCCGAAATGAATATACGATGTGATTCGGATAAGCTCGAAACAATCGGATAAACTCGTCGGAACCCGAAACTTCAAATAATCATAAAATATTCCTCGGTTATCGGAAAAATCTTCCGAAACCACCCACGAACTCGAAATCACGTACTCTACATTTTCCGTGAAGACACCCAACTCAAATTCTCGACCAAAAACAAAGTCGCGAAACGAATCAGCAAACCACATAATATCGCAAAACTGCGACTAAAACCAAACCTCGAAAATCGTACCAAACACACATCTGATTCTGGTTCGGGTCGTCACATTAACTCTTTCAATCTTTCTTACCAAACCATCATATTATGTGCTAGTTTCGAAAAAATCTCACCAAGTTTCTGGAACAAAGGTAAGGATATTCTACACTAGGGTAAGTGTTTAGGTACATATGGTGATGAAAGAAAAGCTTAACGTGGGCTCAATTGGTTTATCTAGGGGTGTCGCAACTCATGCGTACAAATGGGATACATGGATATTTGGCGAAGTGGTGGAAGATCCTAAATGCCTTTAATCATTTTCAAAATCAAAGTATGTATCAACTTAAAAGCTTTTCAAATTAACATGAGTAAGTTCTAGCATTCTCTAGTTCATTAAAATCTATGGCAAGCAATCAAATGAGACATATATAAGCTAGTAGCTACGAAATGGATGTATATTCACTCGAATATTTTTCACTCATTTTAGTAATTTTTTGCCCTGGTTCAAAACTCTTTCCACGAATCATCTTGTCATGGATCATCTTGGTTTTCTCTTTGTAAATCCATGCGTTGTCGAAAGCATCATTTCGTATCTCCTCGAGTTCAGAAAGTTGCAGCTTTCGATGCAGTCCAGCCGCATCTCGATACATGTTGAACTTCTTAACAGCCCACCATGCTTTATGCTCCAGCTCTACCGAAAGATGACATGCCTTCCCATAAACTAATTGATCTATGCATTTTATGCTTGATTCTTAACATCTTTCTCTTTACATTTAGCTTTGTTTTGACCTTAGTACTATCATTTCTCACTTACTTTGTTGTTTTTAGGTTTTGAATAAAGGAGTACAATAAAAGAGGTGAAATGAAGCTTAAAACGCAGAAATTGGAGGTTTCCTAATTCGTTTAGGAAAAGTGGTTTTCCTACCTTGACTAGGATTCCTACTCGGGTTAGGAATGCAAATGGTTCGACAACTCGGAAAGTTTCGCGGAGCTGAAAAATGAAGTTTCCTAAATCAACTAGGAATGACGTAGCGAAATGTCCGAGATGCGCAAAATGGTTGAGAAATGGTATTCGTAAAAGTTACTAAAATGGTACGCACAAATGGTTTCCCAAATGAAGAACGAATGCATTTCTCCTACGTGGACAAGGAAAGATCAAGTCGGCAAGTATTTATGGAAAGAAGTCATGGCCGAAATATTGAGATCATACTTGCCCTATTTGAAGACCAAATATCTTGAATATCTTAAAGAAATTCGGCAAGAAGTATATTCCTTGGAGATCAAGAAAGAATTATCTAGAGTGGAATAAGGAAAGAAGATTTCAGAACAGACCTGTAACTTCAAGAGGCCACCGAAGTCGCAATTCAACTCCAAATATGGCGTTCCTTATATGGATTCTATAGCTCTCTAAATAAGCTTTCCAACGAGTCCAAAATCATAATTTTCTGAGCTCTAGTACTCCCGAAAAAGACGTTTCAAGACAGGCTGTCAAAAGCTGGCATTTCTACCCGCGTAAACTAGGAATCCCTAGTTTGGAGAGGAAAGTTGGACTCCTTCACCTATAAATAAGAGGGGTCGGTCTCATTCTCATTCATCTCTCATCATACAAGCCGAGCTCTTGTCCACAACACTTTGTCTCCTCCAAAATTGAAAATTCATCAAGAAGCCGAAGCTCCCCACACTCCAACAATCGACATCCTCCATAAGAGCAAATTAGGCAATCCGAAGGTTTCTCTCCATCCACTAGAAGACCATCTACATGTTTTGCAATTGCGTTCACGACCAAAATGTGTAACATGTTACCTTCTACTCTCTTTTTGTATGAACGATTGATTTTTAAGGAAGAGTTTAAATAAGAGTTTGTGGTTATATAATTCTAGCATGTTTTTTTTGTGACTTATTTCGAATCTGTGCTCTTTGTTATGCATGTGTTTTCTATGCTTAATGCTTAACTTAAATGCGAGCGATCTTGGTTTATGTTATGATGTGTCTAGAATGCGAGCGATCTTGGTTCGAAAACATTGTCATTCGAGAAATACATGAACAACATAGTAAAGGCTTAGAGTTTTAGTAGGTTGCATAAAATATGATTAGGTTATAAAGGAATGAGGTGAGTATGATGAGTTGATCAATGTGTATATATGTAATTAAACTTTATTTTTGGTTTTAGTAAGCATGTTTAGGATTCAATGTTCTTGTTTGTTTTGCTTGTCTATGAGTTTAAGCATGTTAGAACTTAGAAGCCAACGATGTGTTTGCTATGCCATATTCTTGTCTTTATTTTCGTAGATAATAAACAACCTTTTCAAACCCCCCTTTTAAACCATAGCGTAAATATGCATGCACCCTCAATCCTCGGTTAAGAACGATCCCTACTTATCAATGCTACATCTACAACAAAGGGTTTTAATTGTTTATGCGTTGTTGTTAAGTGTTAAGTGTTCATTTAGTGCTTGCAAAGTCGCGTATCAATTTTTGGCGCCGTTGCCGGGGATTGTAAAGAATTGTGTGTTTATGCTTGTAAATATGTGAATATGTGTAAATAAGTGTGTATATGTATATGTAAAGTGTCAAAAAAATTTATACATGTTCATAATACGTTCCATTCTAAACTTTTTGTTTTTGCAGCCATGTAAATAGGTACATATTAAAGGAAGTCTTCGATTTACATTGAGTACGCAAGTTTGGGCGATTAAGTCTCACTCATTGGAATAGATGGCGTCTCTTTTTCTTGTTTATCTCCTTAACCCCTCATGATGTGTGGATTTCATCACCGCACACCATAACCTAAGTGAAGTTATGGACATGAGGTTGAGGGCGGAGTCTACTAAGGACTTGAGGGAATGTCTTTCTCGAAATTTTGGCTGAATGTCGGACATGATGTCTAGAAACGGGTTATGACTGGTGACAGGTTCTGGATCTAAGAAAGACTTGCATCAATGGAGTATATACCAATGATCCGGTAAGTGGATGAATACTTGTCTTTGAGTAAGAAATCTTTGGTAACTTGGTGTCTAGAAGGTGACGGTTTCTATGACGGGTTTTGGATCCGAGATTTCAAATCGGTCCTACCTCTCGTGGTCTCTCTTGCCAACTGGCCAAGCTTATTAAAGTTGCCCAAAGAAGACAAGGACTAATCTACTTTCCATGATCAGTAAGCCTCGGGATGCATCGTCGAAATTAGTCCTGCCTCTCGCGTTATCTCTATCCCCAACTGGCCATGTTTTTCGATTGAACCAAGGCCGATTGATTGAGAATGTACATTTTTTCGCGCGGGTCGCACGTCCAATGAAAGACCTAAAGGCTAAATGAACGTATTCTCTTTAAATTGAAGGCGGAAATCAATGAACAAAATACTTGTGCATATTACTTGTAAATTTCGTGTGCATTCTAACTTATAAAGGATTAACCACGTTGCATATAGCTTGCATAACCTGCCGGCGGCTTTGTGATGCTCGGATTTCATCACGGGTACCCTAACCTAAGTGAAGTTAGGGACATGAGGCCAAACGTATGGTCACGTTTGCATCATGTATTTAGCACGTAACTTTGTGTGTTTTCTACAGGTTCTAACGTTTTTCTCTTATGCATTCACTTCATATTTCACTTAGGTTCTTGTTTAATTGATGCATTTGAATGACGATTTAATTGTTTTGAGCATGAATTTGAATGAAACGTGGTGTGCTTGCATTACTATACTTGTATATATATATATATGTTTCTAAATCTTTGCATTGTAAATATGCCTAATTTTGCAGAAAACGTGTAAATTGAATCTTAACTTATTCTATCAACTTTGCATTCATTTTAGGGAGTCTAAAGCCTTGCATTCACATTTACAATTCTTGAAGTGTCTTAACTTAGTCACTACCAGCAGAACCACTATATCCGACGAGCTGCCGAAAAACAGACCGACGAGAAGGGATCTCGTCGGTTATAGTTAACTATAACCGACGACAGGATTATCTCGTCGGTTATAGTTTTATGACCGTCGAGATTATCATGTCGTCGGATATAATCGCCGGAATCTCGTCGGATATAGTGAACGACTATGTCCGACGAAAATTTTGGACTATAACCAACGATTTTGTGATATCGTCGGTTATAGTTTCTTATTTCAGATCTGGGCAGCAGCTCGATCTGTCATTCAAAAAACTTTCCATTTTTTCAACAAATGCTCTGAAATCGATCTTTGGGTGATGTCGAGAATGAGTTCGAATTCGTGATCGATCGAGCTGCATGCGCATTATATATAGGTACGTGCTTAATTAATATATATATGTGTTGTGCATGCATATATGTATATATTGCTTAATTTGTTGATCGAATAGATGGATCGATGGATCGAGTTAATTAATTGATTCTTGAGTTAATTTGAGTAATTGATCGATGGTTGATTTTGAGTACGTATGCGTGATTGATCGTAAATATATATTAATTATATTGTTGTTAATTTTAATTTGATTATTGTGAATATATATATATAGCAATTATATATATATATTTAGATTTTTGTGATGGATTATATATATATATAGTTAGGGTACGTGTACGTGTGTGTATATATATATATTAAAATTATGGGAATTAAAATAATAAATATTTATATGTAGCTATGAAATTTGAATTAATAAAAGGATTGGTATATATACATGCAGTTATAATTTTGAGGATGGACAAGAGTTGGATATGTCTTCCAAGATGGGATGTAAGATATCACCGTGGAATTAGAAGTTTTGTAGAATATGTGAAGGTTAATTGTGGAGGGATGACAATTCATTATTGTCCGTGTACGAAATGTCAGTGTCGCAGCGAGCAATATCGTTTTCACATCGATAAAGTATTGGAGCACTTGAAGAAAAACGGGTTTTGGGATAAGTACACATGTTGGATTTATCACGGTGATAGCTCAACAGTTGGTCAACATGATCACGGACAATTTTTTGAGAGTGGCAGTACATCCAATGATCCAACAACAAGGTTGATCAACGATATGTTTCCTCATGAGAGCGGTATATTTGCTCAAGCACCGGATATCGATATCCCTCCCGCCATTGGAGACTTCCCTCATATTGAGCCAGTCCAGCAATTACCTACAGCTGTCAACACTGTTGGAATGGACAAGTACAACAACCTCATTGCCTTCCAACAGACCCCGTTGTACAACGGGTGTAATAAGACTGTTCTGGAAAGTGTTATGGGAGTAATGAAGCTCAAAGTGGAGAACAAAATGAGTGTGAAGGCTGTTGATGATTGGCTGAAGTGATCTGGTTCGTTGTTGCCCCCCGGTCATCGTCTTCCTACCACTCATCGTAAGGTGCGACAGATCCTTAAACATCTTGGCCTTTCCTACATCAAAATCCATGCTTGTAGATATGATTGTGTTCTCTTCTGGGGTGAAGATGCTTATGGGAATGATCTTGAATCCCTTGATGAATGCCCGGTATGTGGTACAGATAGGTATAAGTTGACTTCTGCCGGAAACAAGAAAGCTGTGAAGATACTTCGGTATTTTCCCCTGATAGATAGGCTAGAACGGTTGTTCATGTCTGCACACACGGCTGAAGCTATGAGATGGTGGGCCGAGAGGAATTTGCCCGACGGTGATACGCTTATACACCCTGCTGACGGAGAGGCTTGGAAGCACATGGTGAATGAGTTTTCTTATTTTGCATCAGAGGTGAGAAATGTTTGGCTGGGGCTTTCATCTGACGGATTCAACCCTTTTGGGAACATGAGTCTTCAATACAGTATATGGCCAGTTATTTTGGTACCGTACAACCTTCCTCCATGGATGTGCATGAAGAAAGAATACAATATGCTCACTATGATCATTCCAGGGCCGGGTTATCCAGGAAAGTGTCTCGATGTGTATCTGAGACCCTTGATTGAGGAGCTTAAGTACTTGAGTGAGCATGGTCATCCCACTTATGACAAGTTCAAAAATGAGATGTTCCAGCTGCATGCCATGCTTGTTGGCACCATTAGCGATTTTCTTGCACGCGGAATGTTGTCGGGCAACGTTACCAGGGGATACAGGGCTTGTCCAGAGTGCATGACGGTTGAGTGTTGCAGACCTCATTGCAGGAAGATTGTACAGATGCGACATCGTTGCTGGCTTCCACATGATCACCCATTTCGGGAGGATATGGAGGCATTTGATGGGACTGTGGAAACAGGTGAGCAGCCGAGGAGATGGACGGGGGATGAAATCTTAGAAGTGCTAAATGAATACGATTTTGGGCAGCTAAGCAATCATCCTCAGATAGTGGCGTCAATACCTGACAAACCCGACAGGTATAAATTCTGGACACACAAAAGTATTTTTTGGGAACTTCCTTATTGGTCCAAGTTGCTGATCAGACACTACTTAGATGTCATGCACATAGAGAAAAATATGTGCGAGAGTGTGGTCGGCACAGTGTTGAATTGGGAGGGAAAAACTAAAGACGGCCCGAAGGCACGCATTGATCTTAAAATGATGGGACTGCGAAAACATTTGTGGTTGAGAGATGGGAAGAAAAAAATGCCACAAGCTCCTTATACTGTGAAGCCTGCCCAGAAGAGTGAAATCTTTGGTTGGATGGGTAATGTCAGGTATCCTTCAGGCTATGCCGGAAATATAAGTCGATGTGTTAACTTCAAAGACAACAAGATGTACGGACTAAAGAGTCATGACTGTCATATACTGCTCCAACGCCTCTTCCCTGTTTTCATTCGAGGGTACCTGCCCAAAGAGGTGGTGGAGCCGTTAGTGGCTTTGTCAAGATTCTTTCAGAAGTTATGCACGAGACAAGTGAAGAAATCGGACTTGTTAGAAATGCAACAGGACATCATTTTTATCATGTGCAAATTCGAAAGGATATTTCCTCCAAACTTTTTCGACATCATGCCTCACCTGATGCTCCATCTTCCGAAACAATTGTTGCTTACTGGTCTAGTACACTACACATGGATGTATCCTATGGAAAGGTACGTAATGCATCTCTGAATCTGGCTATATATATGTCGATCTTTAATATTATTTATTCACTTATATATTGTTGCAATAAGCATAACATGCTCGATCTGTAATTACCCATTTACAGACAATTGGGGGACTACAAAGACTGTGATGAAGAAATCTGCACCCGAAGGATGTATCGCTGAAGCATATATTGCGCATGAGTGCGTAACGTACACCAAGTTGTATTTGGGAGCGTTGGAGGACCCTCCACAACATATGCCCGTAGATGGAGGGCAGTTCAACCTTTCGATCATCTCCGATGATGTTGAAGTTTCTGGAAAGTTGCCCAACTCGTACAAGTTGGAACCTTATGAGCTCGTCATTGCCCATTGGTCGGTATTGATTAACTGTCCAGAAGTTCAATACTGGAAAAATTTGCACCTTTACTGCCCTGCTATTTCCGGTGATGTTGAGTACCACAACAAAACGTTCGCAAACTATTTTGGCAACTGGGTAAGTTGATACTTAAATTGACCTGTATATGATCGATGTTAAGTGCATGTCTCGCATCCTATTTATACGTACTTAATAAATGATTATTTTCAGATGAATCATGTACAAGATGATGGTATCCCTCAGTGGTCACACGAATTGAGGCTCTTGGCGCATAAACTGGTAACTTCCAGAGTTTATCCTATGTGTAAGGTTAATGGCGTGCTATTTATTTGTGAGCATAGAGATGTCAGACGAAAAACACAGAATTCTGGGGTAATGGTGCATGGTGGGCAAAATGGAGTTGACTATTACGGTGTTCTCCATTCAGTTGTCGAATTAATATATGGGGAATGCATGACCGTGCACTTGTTTAAGTGTAGATGGTTTGATACCGACCCTCAGAACACAAGGACCGATCAATACGGGATTTTTTCGGTGAATACTGCCACAAGCTGGTATGAAGATGATCCGTTTGTGTTGGCCACGGCGGTGAAACAATTGTTCTATCTTGATGATCTTGTGCATAAAGGCGCGTGGAAAGTGATTAACCATGTTCTTCCACGAAGCCAATACAGTGCCTCAACCCTTGGTGTGACCTCGGATAATGAAGAAGTCAGTGCATACCAAGAGCCGAACGCAACTGGTATTCCTGAAACCTCAACAATTCGCCTTAATAATGTGAGACAGGGCAGTGTCGTACGAATTCCTCAACCGAATCTTCTTGATGTTAATCAAAATGAAGACAATGAAGACTCAAGTGACGAGGACATACACATATTACCTGAAATTAACTCGGAAACAGAGTCAGACTCAAGCGATGATTCCGATTATGCACCTTAATTAATTAGTGTATAATTTATATGTATGTAGATTAGGGCTGGGATTCGGTGCGAACGGTTCGGATTTTTGTCCAAACCAAACCAAACCACAAATATTTCGGCGGTTCGGTTCGGTTCGGTTTTTGTAAATTCGAACTTTCAAACCGTAGCAATCGGTTCGGTTTGGATCGGATAAATTTTTGGATTTTTTCTGGTTTTTCGATTTTTTTTTCATAAAAAGAAATGAAACAAAAAAATCTATTCACCTGTTTACAAAATCTAAGCTCTTAAAATCAACAATACACTAATAGAGTGATACTCTAATCCAGTTATACAATCCAACATGTAACTTTAATCCAACGTGTTTTCGTAAAAAAATAAATAAAAAGGTTACGATTGACAACATGTAACGGTTACCGACATACGTTTCATAAAGACTACAAAGACTACAAACTAATGAAACTATACACGGTATACAGACCGGCTAATTAAAAACGACAACGTTTCATAAAGTTCGGTTTGAACGGATCGGTTCGGATTTCAGAAACCCTAAACCGAACCAAACCATAATTTAACAGATTTTTCGGTTTTTCGGTTCGGATTTATTCGGATTCGGTTTTTTCGGTCACGGATCGGATTCGGCTCGGATTTTTTCGGTTTTCGGTTTGAAAATCCCAGCCCTAATGTAGATGGTTTGACTTAGAACGTGCAATGTAAAATGAACTCGGAATTCGATCATATTATCGATCGACTTTAAATGGTACGTGTCGATCGATCGGGAAAAAAATACAACGGATCGATTAATAATTAATATCGATCGATCGTATTATTAAATAATTTTGCTTAATTTACTAATTTCGTATTAAATATTAATAATTTCGTATTAATTAACAATTAATAAATATATATATTAAAACACAACACATTTAATTACTTTACCGGCCGGCATAAATGAAAAATAAATAGAGGAACTATATCCGACGAGTTGCATATGATCTCTCGTCGGATATAGTTGAACCCAAACTATATCCGACGACATTCATATGAAATATCGTCGGTTATAGTTTGAGTTCAACTATATCCGACGAGATCACTTAACTCGTCGGATATAGTCTGTTTTATATCCCGATCTGGGTACGATTTGGGGCAGAAACGAAACTGCCCCAAACACTACACAGTCGCCTCCTCTCGCCTCCTCTCGATTTTCAGGCCAGTTTTAGTGTTGGAAGCAAGCAATCGAAGGTCACCAAGCTATTCCATCGATCCTCAAGCAAAATCCTCGTCGATTTGCCCCAAACAGGTTTGAAATCCCAAATTAATTTCAATTTTGCGAATTTTTTGATTTCGGTTGGATTTTACGTTGTGGAATGTGTTGATTGTCAATGTGGATGCATGTATTGATATAGTTGTGGATTTTGTGGGGATTATGCATATATTGAGTTATATAATTAGGAATTAGGAAATTTTAGGTTAAATTCAATTGGATTATATATATTTTTTATGTTAAATTAGGATTATATTTTTAGTTAAATTTGGATTATAATTTAGGTTAAATTAGGATTAAAATTTAGGTTATATTTGGGTTATATTTTAGGTTAAATTAGGTTAAATTTTAGGTTAAATTGTTAGGTTATAATGAAATTTGGATTATATCCTAATTTTTTATGTTAAATTAGGATTATAATTTATGGAATTTTAGGTTATAATTGAATTTCGATTGTTTTGAATTTTATTCATGAATTGATATATATTGGGATGTACTCGGAAATTTTAGGTTATATGTGGATTGGATTATATGTGGAAAGGATGGATATTTTGGATTATATGGATTGTTTGGATTATATGGATTATATGTGGATTATATGGAATTTTAGGTTATATTAGCATGAATTTGGATTATTGGAATTATTGATATATATATAGTTAAATTATTGAATTGGATTAATTATATATATATGTATTGGAAGTTTTATGGAATTATATATTGCTGATTTTTGTGGAATTTTTATATATTGAATATATATTGGATTATTGATTTTTAGATGAATTAGGAATTTTTTTTAATTTTAATAATTTTATAGCAACGATGAAATGGTTTAATTGCGGACCTTCCCGAGGGGCCGGGTCGAGTACTTCGCGGGGGAGGTCCAGAGGGAGAGGGAGATCGGGACGTGGGGATGAGGGCTCTGGAGCTGGGGATCCTGATGGCACCGGAAGTCGGTCCGCATCTGTGACGACCCGGACCAGAATTAGCAGTATGATCAGCTGTATATATGAGTTACTGCGTAGCCGCAGATTGACGACAAGGTTTGAACCGCCAGGGATTGTTAACGACTAAATTATTGGCCGAGAATTGGAGCTGGGACTTTTCTCGAGAGTCGTTGTACGTGTGATTACGAGTTCGTGGGCGGTTCCGGATCGTTATTTGGACGACCGAGGAATTAATTATGAATATTTGAAGTTCAGATTTAAATGGTGGGCTACTTAGCGACTTAATTACCGATCGAGAATTTGGCTTCGGATCCTTCACGGAAGTTGTCCAGAATTTAATTTCGAGTTCGTGGGAACTTCCGGAGCATGGTTTGGAGTTACGAGGAATTAGTTGCGAATATTTCCGTTTGTTGTTGGTTTAGTCGATTTATTATGTGTTTGGGCTGGACAGTTGACTTTTTATCCGATTGGCCAATGTGTTTGACTTCGGGTGATTATTGAAGAATATGTCGAGACGAGTTTGTGGCCGCGAGAATTATCGGAATCGGAATTACGACGAAAAAGTTATGCGCGTTTGAAGTTCGTCGAAATGGATATGTATGAGTTTCCTTTTCGGGAAAGTATAAATAGTAACTTACTAAAAGGGGAAAGTCAAAAGTTGCATTGATCATTGTTGACCCGGTCAACTGGGTTTGACCGAGTGGGAGGAGGAGGCCGACGGCGTGTTGGTTGCTCCACGGCGGTGATGCTGCTCCGGCCACCCCACGGCGTGGGGGTGGTCCTGTTCTCTTCGTCTCAAGGTCCCGAGTGCATCCCCAACCTCCTTTTCTGGTATGGTTCACCGTGGAGTGAGGATTTTCCGGCAAGAAATTGATGAAAACTTGGTGATTCGGGTTCCTCAAATTCGGCCGAATTGAACTTCATGAGGTACTGGGTTTTGTAGCCCTCTTCATTGTGATTCTAACCATATAAACATGGTGTTCTAATTCGATTTGTGGATTGAGAATTTTGAGATTGAAATTTGTGAACCAATTCGGTTTTACATGAAATTGACCTAGTTAGAGTGTGAATTGGACTTCGGTGCAGTTATGGAAGTTGCTCAGTGGGTGATTTGGAGTGGAATAAGGGTGTCTTCGCCGTGAAATTTCACGTCCGGCGGTGGCGCCGCCGTGGACGGCGGTCAACGGTCAACGAGTTGACTTTTTGACTTTCGACAAGTCACATGTCGTTTGACTCGAAATCGCGCCCCGATCGCAGTGGGGAGGTTCGTTTTTCGAGTTGAGCGTCCGAACGTAAAGCGAGGTATTGAGGTGGTATATATGGATTTTCGACGATTCGTCGTATTCGAATTGTGTGTTTCCGAGAACGGTGGTTTCTCGTAATTTGATTTGAGTTGTCGGATTATGACTTTGAGTATTGGACATTGTGTTTGTTCAGGTGTTTGTGATCGTTTGATTGGCGAGGGGCATTCCGCCGGATCACGGGTTAACGCGATACGCGTTACGCTAGTCTGTGAGTGGACACTTTATTTTCACGGATTGATTGCGAGTCCTTATTTATGATTTACGAACTTGAGCATGCAGATTGATTATGATTTTACGAGCATGTGTTTTACGATTATGCTTATACGAATATACGTATACGAATATATACATATACGTACATATTATGTTTTAAGCATGTGCATAGAAAAGATTTATGCTTTGGTTTACACAGAGTACAGTCTCAGTATATGTTGTGGTATCGATACACATTGGCTTCTCGGCTGATCCCCGAGTACGCTCTGGGAAGGACAGATATCCTGACCCGAGGCCTTTCTGGCTAGGAATCACGTGTGGGTCTGGGATCCCGTGATTCAGACTGTGCTATCGCGTGGTAGTCCATGAGTGATTCCGCGATTTTACATTGCATGCTCTGTACGCGTGAGGAGTTGGAGTCTCCCTCGTGTACCCGGACGCGTGAGGAGTTGGAGTCTCCCTCGTGTATCCGGACGCGTGAGGAGTTGGAGTCTCCCTCGTGTACCATTTCTTTACTTATGCATTTGACTCGCATATGATTTTATACATATATATTACTTGGTGAAAGACATTTATTTTCGTCCAATCACTCTAACGTGTTTATTGTCTTTCACCTGGGTTTTTCGGTTTCCGTGCCCAGTTTGCAGTTCAGGCTCTGGTGTCGCACGTCGTGGTCGGAGGCATAGTGCTCGAGCTACTTTGTTTCATCCAGTAGGTTTATTGTTTTACCTACTGTGGTATGCGTATACGATTATGTATTAGATGTCGCTCTAAGCTTCCTGTTGAATACGATATACGATTTTACACTGGATTTCAGTAAAGTGCATATATATTTACTACTTTACTTTACTGTTGATATATTGAGAAATCCGGATGGGATTGGTGCCCACGGTTTGCTTTTTGTGGCATAGGATGAAGTGTATTTTCCGCGTGCAGGTTAAGGTAATCCCACGCTAGTAACGAAACTCTGCCCAAATTTCGAAAAGTTTTTGTTGGTTCATGTTTTCGAAGGGGTTTGATTCCGATTTAGGAAGCTAAATCGGGGTTGGGTCCTTTCAGCATCAGGATCCACCAGTGTCCCCAACACTTACAGTGTTCTGCTGACCTCTCGACACCATCGGCTGATGGGCGAGGGACAACCTCAGCAGCAGCAGCTCGAGCCGGCTCGATCCTCAGGCGCGAGGAGGGTTCAGCAGGTCAGTCGCACGCCGAAAATGGATAGTGCGACTCAATCCTCGGTCCGAATGCCGGACATTCATCGCGAGGAGGGTTCCCCCGTCATCCACCAGACAGCTCCTCATTCTTCCGAGGAGGCTGGTGGATCTACTCAGTCCTCGGCGAGGATGGGACTGTGCCCGCCGCCTACATTATTCTTACCGTTGGAAATCCCGACGATACCTCACGTCGATTCCGACGGGATGCCTATTCCGGGACAGCTAGGGTTCATTACCCCGGAGCAGGCATATGCGTATATACCCTTCTCGGCACCTCTCTGGGGTGCAAGGATTCCGGGACAACGCACCGACGAATCAGGTAAATATTAATTAGTGATATCTTTTTACTCCCTAATATTTAAATTCAATTAGGTGTTGATGTTTACAAAATCGTCTACATATATATGTGATAGGCGAGATTGTGCCCGGTGCCAAACCGAAGAGAACCAGAGGCCCCGTCGTCGGCAAGTTACTGGACGAAGCCATTCAGGCTAGTGGTGGTGGCCAACTTATGATTCCGACCGGGGATAGAGGGCAGGTGATCGAGGGAAAGGTCACTCGAAAGTACGCGGGGATGGCAGGCAGCCTCATACGGGATAGAGTCCCAATGTTGTGGCAAGATTGGAATTCAGTGCCACAAGCCGTCAAACATCAGCTGAATAATGCGTTGTCGGTGAGTTGAATTGTATATTCATTATGAAAATTTTCAATAATAAATTTTTAATATTATTGATATATATATAAATATATGCATTGCAGAGGTGGTTCTGCGTGGATGAAGACATTAGACCCACGTGGGCGGATGAAGTGCATGGGAGCAGGTCTGCCCGACCATTTGTTTCAATTTTTTCGTTTCTTTTGATTATGTTCATACAATGTTGTTAGTTACTAACGCTTGATTTTATGGGTATATATAGGTATAAGGAGTGGAAGGCCGAGCTGAAGAAGCATTGGAAAAAGTACGGGGACGATCGTGAGGGTACCCCTAGCGAGTTTCGTTATAGGGAGTACGAGTGGCGATGGCTTGTGGTTCACTTGAACAACCCTCGATTGAAGGTACGCAACCTTCGATCGATTTAATTTTGGACTTCCCGTAAATTATTTGGCTAATGAGTGTTTTTTTATGTTGACTTAATCGCGCAGGCTCTTTCTGAAATCAACGCAAGGAACCGGGCCAAAAACACAACAAATCATCATGCCGGTACCAGATCATACTCGGGTTGGATCGAGGAGGCAGCCAACCACCCAGAAGATGATCCCCTTGTCTATACGATGCAGCACGCGTATCCGCAGAATCCCGAATATGCTGTAAGTGTACTTATAACAAAATAAACTTATTTCTTATTTATTTAGATTGTTTTTTTAATTAATATTTTATTGTTCTTTGTCAATTAGGCGAGAATTCAGGAGGCGATTCTGGAGGTGTTGACTCAAGTGGCGAGAGAGCTCTATCCCGACACCCCCGATGCGGAACTCCTGATTGATCAGATTGATCGATCTCATCCGATCGTCAGGGCCAGGATTACGTCAACTGCGATCCCTCCAGGGAAGAACACATTCTACTGCAGGGGTTCCGGAAAATGGGGTCAAGGGCTGCTGAAGCAGACCCCTGAATTCTCTCGCGGATCGGGATCATCATCATCATCTTCGAGGACTAATGAGGTAAACGACCGGCTTCATAGGCAATCAATTGAGATAGAAGCTCAACGGCGTCGGATAGAGGAGCTGGAGCAAGCGCAAGCTGCAAAGCAGAATCGGTTGGACGAACAGCAGCAGCAAATGGGGACATGGATGCAGCACTGTTATGCACAGTTGCAAGCATCTGGAATCAAGATACCTCCCCAGCCCATATTCGCTGAGCCACAGCCACAGCCTCAGCCTCAGCCTCAGCCTCACCCGCAGCCTCAGCCACAGCCAGACCAGGACCAACCTACTTATGACGACCCGTTTGACCACATAGACTTAGGACCAGGACCCCCCTACATTTGAACAATTATCGGTTTCATTTTTATTTTCATTATTTACTACGCATATGTATATAGATTTGAACTATTTCGGTTTTTTATTAATTAATTTATTTACTACGTACTCTAGTTTCAATGGTTGTTGATTTTCAATTTGAACAATATATAGATAGCGTGTGATTTTTTGTGAATGCAGGTTTTGGGATGAAACCCAAAACCTGCAAAAAAATTCTAAATTTTTCCACTATATCCGACGACATGTGTCAATATCGTCGAATATAGTTTTCTCCAGAGTCAACCATTTTGACCATGGAGAAAACTATATCCGACGATGATGTCGTCGGTTATAGTTTAAATCTATGACCGACGCAAAATAGTCGTCGGATATAGTTTATACTTTTTCCAACGGTAACCCTAACTGGTCGTCGGATATAGTATGACCGACGGTCTATTACCGACGCTACTATATCCGACGACACATCGTCGGATATTATTATGACCGACGACACATCGTCGGATATTATTATGACCGACGAGGATCCCAAACAGACCGACGACACCAAGTCGTCGGTCATAGTAATTGTTCCGGTAGTGAGTGTTTTACAGCTTTCGTGTGTTTTTGGTATGTTTTTGGTTTGTTTTTCTTCGTGTGATTTGTTTTGGTGTAATTTTGTGTGTTTTTCTTGCTTTCTTTTAATTTTCAACGTTTTTGGTTAGTGTCTTGCATTACTTGTATATTTTTTTTGATACTAACACTATTTTGAGGAGGACGACTTAGAAAAAGATCCGGCTACTAAAGAAGCCGAGAAGAATGTGGCTCCTCACGTCACTAAGGCACAACCTCCTCCGAGAAGAATGTGGCTCTTCACGCCACTAAGGCACAACCCTCATCATCACAATCTGCCACAAACAAAGGTATTAACTCTATCCCTTCAAGTTTGGTTAATACTAATGCTTCGTTTGCTCGTGCACCATTCCCACATAGGTTGACGAAATCTAAGAAAGATGATCAATACGAAGACATTTTGGACATCTTTCGGAAGGTGCAAGTAAATCTGCCCTTGATCGAGTGCATCTTTCGGAAGGTGCAACTATGTTCTTTATGTCAAAATTTTTGATGTTTGGGGCATTGATTTTATGGGACCATTTCCCATGTCTAACGGTTATACTTACATCTTACTCGCTGTTGATTATGTGTCGAAATGGGTGGAAGCAAAAGCCACCCGTACTAATGATTCACGAGTTGTTGCAGATTTCCTTAAAGCACAGATTTTCACACGACATGGAATGCCTCGCATTCTAATAAGCGATGGAGGAAGTCACTTTTGCAACAAGACCAATGGATTGGCGGAAGTAGTACGGCATCACCCACAAGGTCTCTACACCATATCATCCACCCATCTTAATTGATGAAGAAGTACGGCATCACCCACAAGGTCTCTACACCATATCATCCACAAACCAATGGATTGGCGGAAGTATCCAATCGTGAAATCAAGAAGATCTTGGAAAGAACTGTCAAGCCAAATCGCAAGGATTGGAGCCAATGTCTTGATGACGCATTATGGGCCTGTAGGACGGCATACAAGACTCCCATAGGCATGTCACCTTATCAATTAGTCTATGGGAAGGCATGTCATCTTCCGGTGGAGTTAGAACATAAGGCATGGTGGGCTGTCAAGAAATTCAATATGGATCGCGACAAGGCTGGTTTGCATCGGAAACTCCAACTTTGTGAGCTCGAAGAAATCAGGAATGATGCATTCGACAATGCTTGGATCTATAAGGAGAAAACGAAGGTGTTTCACGACAAGAGGATCCGGAGAAAGGAGTTCCTAATCGGACAAGAGGTATTGCTCTTTAACTCTCGCCTTAGAATTTTTCCAGGAAAACTACGCTTGAGGTGGGTTGGACCTTTCATTGTCACCGAATTTTTTCCCCATGGAGCTATAAACATCAAGAGTCCAACAACCGGGAACGAATTCAAAGTCAATGGTCACCGTTTGAAGCCTTATCATTCAGCCCTCAAAGAGGAAGTAGTTGAGGAAGAAGCTCTATTCGAACCGGCCACATCAAAAGAATGAAGAACCCTCAAGTCTAGGCTGTAAGACGTTAAAAAACAAGCGCTTGTTGGGAGGCAACCCAATGGAGGAAATCGCCAAGGCTTTGTTCTCTCCTCCCTTATCTTTTTAATTTCATTACTTATTTATTTTCCTTAGCTAGAATTTTCGTGGGTCTCTCCCTTCATACGAAATTCTATGATTCCCTTCAATACATTGAGGACAATGTAGAGTTTAAGTGTCGGGGAGGGGTTTACAACCTTATTTGAAGTCATAAATTGTTAAAATCGGGCGGACAATGGGACTTTCCGGCGGATGATGCCCTAAAAAAAAATTATTTTATGTCTTTCTATTTAACATAGTATTTTTAAAGAGTCTTTTTCATTTTTAGGATGCCCTTAGTTAGTCTATGATGAAAATGGACGGAAAAAGAATACATATGGCGGTGAATAAGCGCTAAACTGTTTTCTTGTGATAAGGGAGATATTTTGATTGTCATAACATGTAGTGGATATGGTTTGATTAAACATGGTATAGAATTCGCATGTTAGAATAAGTTTTAAATCATACAAACCTAAAAGTGAGTTTTTGAGCCTACATTACTTCATTTGAGAGTGAATTTCGTGCATATGGTTTTTAAAAACAAAACATGCCTCATCTAATTGCTTGCCATAGATTTTAATAAACTAGAGATTACTAGAACTTACTCATGTAGATTTACAACGCTTTTAAGTTGATATATGCTCTGATTTTGGATATGATTAAAGGCAAATTAGGTTACCACCACTTAAACCAAATGGCCTTGTATCCCATTGTGCGCACGAGTTGCGACACCCTTAGATTACCCCTTTTGTGCCTACGTTAAGCCTTTTCTTTCATTCACCACATACATATCTAAACACTTAGCCTAATGTAGAATTTCCAAACCTTGTTCAAAGACTTGGTGAAGAGGTTTCGAAGCTAGCATAAAAGAAGTGGCGAAAAAATTGATGAAAGAATACAAGGAAGGGAAGACTTGTCCAAAGAGTTGATTGCCGAAAATACAAAAGAAAAAAAAATCGAGAGCAAAAGAAAAGAAAAGAAAAAAATGTGTGTAAAAGCTCTCCGGCAAAAGTTCTAAGTGTAAAAGTTTGGACAAAAGAAGTTTAGAATGAAGTTAGGGCCCAAAAAGATGAAAATTGGCCCCCGATTCTAGAGTTTGACACATAAAGAAGTGTAGAAAGGATGAGCCACGAATTCAAGAAGTTTTAAGTGCTAGACTAAGTCTTTGGAACGTGTTTTTAGCCACCACTTATCTAAATTTCGAATGCCTTAGCCTTAGCCTCATTACAACCTTTCTAAAGTCCTTTATGATCCTTAAGATGAGTAGCCTTCAATTGGTTGAGTAAGTTACACGAGTAAGCATATGGTTTGGTTCATTTGTGCAAGTAATTATGAGGTTTTCGATGCAATACATATACATTTTGAGTGAACCTCTTTTCATAAGTGAAAATATGATGAGAGCATCCATGTAAGATTGATTTAAACTTTTTCGAAACATGCATAGCTTTAACTTCACCATTGTTTACTCCAAGTCCTACTTGTTGAACTTTTCACTATGAAATCTTGTGATTCCATCGCCATATACGTAAGAAAATTTCTGAGACAAATTGTGCTAAGGGCTTAGGAGTTGTTTTTATTTATTTGAGTCCATGGGATTTGTTCAACGTGGAGGCTAGATCTAACGTTGGTTTATATTTTTAGTCTTTCTTTTATTTAGTATTTGCTAGGGACTAGCAAAGTCTAAGTGTGGGGGAATTTTATCTACGCATTTTATGCCTGATTCTTAACGTCTTTCTCTTTACATTTAGCTTTGTTTTGACCTTAGTACTATCATTTCTCACTTACTTTGTTGTTTTTAGGTTTTGAATAAAGGAGTACAATAAAAGAGGTGAAATGAAGCTTAAAACGCAGAAATTGGAGGTTTCCTAATTCGTTTAGGAAAAGTGGTTTTCCTACCTTGACTAGGATTCCTACTCGGGTTAGGAATGCAAATGGTTCGACAACTCGGAAAGTTTCACGGAGCTGAAAAATGAAGTTTCCTAAATCAACTAGGAATGACGTGGCGAAATGTCCGAGACGCGCAAAATGGTTGAGAAATGGTATTCGTAAAAGTTACTAAAATGGTACGCACAAATGGTTTCCCAAATGAAGAACGAATGCATTTCTCCTACGTGGACCAGGAAAGATCAAGTCGGCAAGCATTTATGGAAAGAAGTCATGGCCGAAATATTGAGATCATACTTGCCCTATTTGAAGACCAAATATCTTGAATATCTTAAAGAAATTCGGCAAGAAGTATATTCCTTGGAGATCAAGAAAGAATTATCTAGAGTGGAATAAGGAAAGAAGATTTCAGAACAGACCTGTAACTTCAAGAGGCCACCGAAGTCGCAATTCCACTCCAAATATGGCGTTCCTTATATGGATTCTATAGCTCTCTGAATAAGCTTTCCAACGAGTCCAAAATCATAATTTTCTGAGCTCTAGAACTCCCGGAAAAGACGTTTCAAGATAGGCTGTCAAAAGCTGGCATTTCTACCCGGGTAAACTAGGAATCCCTAGTTTGGAGAGGAAAGTTGGACTTCTTCACCTATAAATAAGAGGGGTCGGTCTCATTCTCATTCATCTCTCATCATACAAGCCGAGCTCTTGTCCACAACACTTTGCCTCCTCCAAAATCGAAAATTCATCAAGAAGCCGAAGCTCCCCACACTCCAACAATCGACATCCTCCATAAGAGCAACTTAGGCAATCCGAAGGTTTCTCTCCATCCACTAGAAGGCCATCTACATGTTTTGCAACTGCGTTCACGACCAAAATGTGTAACATGTTACCTTCTACTCTCTTTTTGTATGAACGATTGATTTTTAAGGAAGAGTTTAAATAAGAGTTTGTGGTTATATAATTCTAGCATGTTTTTTTGTGACTTATTTCGAATCTGAGCTCTTTGTTATGCATGTTTTTTCTATGCTTAATGCTTAACTTAAATGTGAGCGATCTTGGTTTATGTTATGATGTGTCTAGAATGCGAGCGATCTTGGTTCGAAAACATTGTCATTCGAGAAATACATGAACAACATAGTAAAGGCTTAGAGTTTTAATAGGTTGCATAAAATATGATTAGGTTATAAAGGAATGAGGTGAGTATGATGAGTTGATCAATGTGTATATATGTAATTAAACTTTATTTTCGGTTTTAGTAAGCATGTTTAGGATTCTATGTTCTTGTTTGTTTTGCTTGTCTATGAGTTTAAGCATGTTAGAACTTAGAAGCCAACGATGTGTTTGCTATGCCATATTCTTGTCTTTATTTTCGTAGATAATAAACAACCTTTCAAACCCCCCTTTTAAACCATAGCGTAAATATGCATGCACCCTCAATCCCCGGTTAAGAACGATCCCTACTTATCAATGCTACATCTACACCAAAGGGTTTTAATTGTTTATGCGTTTTTGTTAAGTGTTAAGTGTTCATTTAGTGCTTGCAAAGTCGTGTATCACTAATCGAAAAGGTGACATGCCGATGGGAGTCTTGTAGGCAGTCCTGTAAGCCCATAATGCATCATCTAAACACTGACTCCAATCCTTTCGATTCGGACTAACGGTTATATCCAAGATCTTCTTGATCTCACGGTTGGAAACTTCAGCCATTCCGTTTGTTTGAGGATGATAAGCTGTCGAAACCTTATGTGTAACTCCATACTTCCTCATTAAAGCTTCTACCGTCCTGTTGCAAAAATGGCTACCTCCATCGCTTATTAGAACGCGTGGCATTCCGAACCTTGAAAAAATGTTAGCCTTCAGAAAATCTGCAACAACTCGCGAATCATTAGTTCGGGTGGCTTTTGCTTCCACCCATTTAGAAACATAATCTACTGCGAGTAAAATGTAAGTAAAACCGTTCGATGGAGGAAAAGGTCTCATAAAATCAATGCCCCAAACATCAAAAATTTCGACATTAAGCATATAAGTTTGTGGCATCTGATCTCTAGGTCCTAAATTACCGAATCTTTGGCACCTATCACATGCAGCACAAAATGCATGAGCATCGCGAAATAAACTAGGCCAAAAGAATCCGCAATCTAAAATTTTTAGGGCTGTCCTCCTAGAACCAAAATGTCCCCCGCATGCTTCATTGTGACAAAACTCAAGAATTGACTTAAATTCACTATCCGGAACACACCTACGAATGACTAAATCTGAACATTGTTTCCATAAGTAGGGTTCATCCCAAATAAAAGTCCTAGCATTCTTCCTAAGTTTTTTCACGTTGAACACTATGCATAGAGGATGGAAACTCACCGGCTACTAAATAATTGACTATATCCGCATACCAAGGAGTTTCAGAAGTATTTGATTGAATTCCGAAGAGCTGTTCATCCGGAATATTCTCGTCGATGACCACGGCTTCTTGTTCTTTCACCAACCGAGAAAGGTGGTCAGCCACTACGTTGTCCACTCCCTTCTTGTCTTTTATTTCAATGTCGAATTCTTGGAGTAAGAGGATCCAACGAATTAGCCTTGGTTTTGCATCCTTCTTCGTCATTAAGTACTTCAGAGTTGCATGGTCAGTATAAATGGTAACTTTGGTTTGAAGTAAATAAGAACGGAATTTATCAAGGGCAAAAACTACTGCGAGAAATTCCTTTTCGGTGGTGGTGTAATTGGATTGGGCGGTATCCAGAGTTCTTGAGGCGTAATAAATTGCATATGGCTTCTTGTCCTTCCGTTGTCCTAAAACAGCTCCAACCGCATAGTCGGAAGCATCACACATTAATTCGAACGGTAAGGACCAATCCGGAGGGCATAGGATATGAGCACATGTCAGGAGTTCCTTCAACTTTTCGAAGGTTGTTCTGCAATCACTATCAAACTCGAAAGGGATATCTTTTTGTAGTAATTTGCACAAAGGGCGGGAGACGTGGGAAAAGTCCTTGATAAATCGTCGATAAAAACCTGCGTGTCCAAGGAAGGAACGAATCTCTCTAACCGAAGTTGGAGAGGGTAAGTAACGCATAAGATCTATTTTTGATTTATCAACTTCTAAACCCTTTTATGAAATGATATGTCCCAAAACTATCCCTTGTGTAACCATGAAATGGCATTTTTCCCAATTAAGAACCAAGTTTGTTTCAACACATCTTTTCAAAAACAGTTCTAAATTTCCTAGACATGCATTGAAATTATTTCCAAAAACGCTAAAGTCATCCATAAAGACTTCTATGATATTTTCGACGTAGTCAGAAAAAATAGATAACATGCAACGTTGAAAGGTACCTGGTGCATTGCAAAGACCAAATGGCATGCGGCGATAGGCAAACGTTCCAAATGGGCAGGTGAACGTGGTTTTTTCTTGATCCTCTTCCGCGATGCTTATTTGGTTGTACCCGGAGTATCCGTCCAGGAAGCAATAGAATGCATGACCAGCCAATCTCTCTAGCATTTGATCGATGAATGGTAGAGGAAAATGGTCCTTTCGCGTGGCGGCATTGAGCTTCCTATAGTCGATGCAAACACGATGTCCCGTGATTGTTCGTTGAGGTACGAGCTCGTTTTCTGCATTCTTCACAACGGTGATCCCGGATTTCTTAGGAACAACTTGAACGGATGAGACCCATCGGCTGTCCGGAATCGAATAAATAACTCCACAATCAAGGAGTTTGATTACTTCCTTCTTAACGACTTCCATCATCGGAGGATGGAGTCGTCTTTGGGCTTCACAAGTAGGTTTGGCGCCATCTTCTAAAAAAATCTGATGAACACATGTTGCCGGATTGATTCCTTTAATGTCCGCTAGCGTCCAACCTATGGCAGGTTTGTATTTTGAAGCATTCGAATAAGCTTCTCCTCTTGGTCCACTTCTAATATGGCTGAGATGATTACCGGAAGTGTCTCATTATCTCCCAAGTAGACGTATTTCAGATGATCCGGTAGCACCTTAAGTTATAATTCGGGTGCCTTAACAATGGAAGGAACCAATTCATTAGTACCAAAAATAATTGGAATTGGAGGAGGATTACTTACATAACGTGGAGCTTTATTTAATGCCATAGCCATTTCTTGAATTCGAGGCTCCAAAAGCTCTATTAAAGCATCGAAAAGGGCTTCATCCCCAAGTTGTATGGCTATGTCAAGTTCGTCTTCTCCAATGGTGTCCAAATGCTCCTGTGAAATAGAGTCAAGAATGTCAATTGAATAACAAGCATTTAAACTTGAAGAAGGGTATTTCATTGCATCAATGATGCTGAACTCGACCAACTCTCCATCAATTTCCATTGAGAGAGTTCCTTCAAAAACGTCAATTTTAGTTCTTGCAGTCCGCATGAAGGGATGCCCTAGTAACAATGGCGTGGTGTTTAGAGTGCTCTCCTCCATGTCCATGATGTAGAAATCAGCTGGAAAAATGAGTTGATTGACCTGCACAAGAACATCCTCAATGTACCCCCTAGGGTACTTATTAGTGCGATCGGCTAATTGTATGATGACATTATCAGTTTTTAGTTCACCTAGACTCATAGATGCATATATATGATACGACATTACATTTATTGATGCACCCAGGTCTAGAATTACATCGTCGAACCTTCTGTCACCAATTACGCAGGGAACTGAAAAACTCCCTGGATCTTTCAATTTTGGGGGTAGCCGACGCTGCAAGACCGCCGAAACGGTTGCATTCACCTTCACAACCTCCTTCTCTCGCGTTTGCCTCCTCTGGGTGCATAACTCTTTTATATTGGCACTTGCTTAATGCACTCGATCAAGGGCAAGTTCACTTGCACCTTTCGAAAGATGTCCAAGATATCTTCGTATTGATCATCTTTCTTTTTTGATTTTGATAATCTGCTTGGGAAAGGTGCAATAGCAAACGGAGAATTAGTAACAACCGTATTTGAAGGAATAGGGTTTTTACCTTTGATTGGGGTGGGTTGTGGAGGGGATGGTGCCTTGGTGATAATAGGTGTCATGTTCTTCTTCTTGGCCTTATGAGTTGCCGGATCAATCTCATCATCCTCTTCGTTGGTTATGTCCTCAATGGTGACTTCATCGAGATGAGATTTCATGGTCTTTGGTGCTTCTAGTATCTTCCCACTCCTAGTGATAATGGCATTGACATTTCGTTGATTAGGAGTGGTTTGAGGTGGTAGTTGGCCGGTTTGCCGAATTTGGCCCATGATTTCCACCAATTGGCCCATCTGCTTCTTCATTTCACCGATATCACGGCCATGAGTATCTAATGTCTCCTTCATCTTGGCTTGTCCATCCAGAAGAACTTGCGTTGAAGCAGACATTTGAGAAAGCATTTTGTCGTAGTCCGGATTGGTGAAATGTTGGACCGGGGGTGCTTGTTGCGTTGGGTGCATGGGAGCATGAGGCATAGGAGGCCTCGGTTGGAAGGCAGCACGTTGATACGTTTGTTGAGGTACCGGAGGGTTTAGACATCCCTCGTTGCTACTCCACTTGAAACCTGGATGATCACGGTTGACATAGTTGTTATAATTGTTATACCGTTGTCCTCCTTGATATCCACCAAGTGCATTGGCTTGCTCCAACTCCATATCTCCGGGTTGACCTCCGCTATGGTCTCCCAACGTTGGACATTGCTCAGTGTGGTGTCCCTGCACATGACAAAGTCTACAAACGAGCCCTTGAGCTTTCTTGGCTCTTGTCGTTAAGAGCTCTAAAACCTTCTCTAGCATAAGAGCTAGCTTGTCGTACTTCTCATCCGCTTCAGGTTTGGAACTCTGATACGCGCAAAACATGCATTTAACGTTAACACAAAGTAGACCCTAAAAACACAGTTCACACGTAAAGCAATTTAAAACCCTTATTTTGTCCTTATAATATTGGCGAGTAGGGATCGTTCTATCCGGGGAATTAAAGGGCGCATGCATGGTTTCGTTAAAGCAGAAATCTAAAGGTTTGGGGGGGATTGGAAATTGGTTAATTAATCTACGAAATTAAAGTACAAAAACATGCAAACACAACAAGAACTCCTAGACTTCTAACATGTTTTACTCATAAACAAGTTTAACAATCAAGAACCCTTAAAGTCTAATTATGCTTACTAAAAATAAGAAGTTACACTACTAATTACAAGTGATCATCTCATCTTATCAACCTTACTCTTTTTCATGCCTAAATACTCTAAGTAAGCTGCGAAATTTATAACTTCCAACTAAATATACATGCTTGATATTTGAGTAGGAATGCAACTTAGCGTCTAAACACCCTAAACAAAGTACGATCATCGAAACATGCGAAAGAGAGGGACTTAGCGTATTATCTAACACATGCTTTCGAAGCATTAAGATTGTATCAAACATGCATAAAAGGCTTGAAATTATAAACACATGCAATTTACGAAAAGACTTAAGAACATATAACTCAAATCCAAACTTGTTCTTCATTAAATACATCAAAGTGATCCAATACAAAGCAAAAGACAAGAGATTGAAGATCATGGTTACACTTTTTGTCTTGAATGCTTGATGACTTCTTGAAGGTGGTTCTCATTCACAAGGGACTTAGCGTATTGTGAATGATCCGATGGCTTCGGAGGCTGGAATGCTTCGGCTTGGAGAGGATCCTTGAAGTGTTTATGGAGGAGAGGTATTTGTGTAAAGGTTTGGCTTGTAAAATGGGAGATGATCTGTTTTATGGTTGGCCTCCCTCTTATATATAGGCAAAGGAATTGCTCACTCTCTCTTCCACCTTGCCTCTTTCATTAAATGCTAGTAATAATCATCAAGGCATGTCACTCCCCTAGTCATCACTTGTGATCATCACAAACAAGAGTCATCAAGCCTTGTCACACCTTTAGTCACCATTGTGATGATCAAAAGCAAGAGTCACCAAGCCTTGTCACCCTTTGTGATGATCACAAAGCAAGAGTCACCAAGCCTAGTCACAAAGCTTGACAACTTTGACTTTTCCTCTTCCCCAAGTTGCTTCCATGCCAAAATTAATGGGCTTGGGCTGGTTTTTGGGCCAAAACAAACTTTGAGAAATGGGCCCAAAAAATGCTTTTTGGGCCGGTCCATTCCCGGTGGTCCAAAATCGCAAAAAAATCGCAAAATCGCCGAAATTCCTCCGAATTGCGCCGTTATTCATCTCCACCGTAAATAACCTAAAAATAAAAAATTAAATAAAAAAAACATAAAAACTAAGATTATAACATAGCTAAACGTAAAGGGAAATGCGTTAAGAATCAAGCATAAAATGCGTATATCAAATTCCCCCACACTTAGACTTTGCTAATCCCTTAGCAAACACTAAGTTAAACTAAGACTCTCTACGAATTTAAAACAAAAGAAAGAACACAACTAAGCCCTTAGCTAAAATTTGTCTCAGAATTTTAAGTGTATGGCGATGGCTCACATGATTTTCAACTTTGTATGCTTAACGAATTCAAGAGATAATTGCGATATAATTATGTAATGAACAAGTAAGACATAGAGAAAACAATGGTTATGTTATAGCTGTGCATGCTTTGAATAAAGGTTTAATCAGCTCACAAGGATGCACTCAACATATTTTTCACTCATGAAAAGGGTTCACTTAAAGTGTATATTGATATACGCATTTTATGCTCGTTTCTTAACGCATTTCCCTTTACGTTTAGCTGTGTTATTATCTTAGTTTTTATGTTTTCCTTATTTAATTTGTTATTTTGAAGATATCATCAGTGGAGATGAATAACGGCGCAATTCGGAGGAATTTCGGCGATTTTGCGATTTTTGCGATTTTGGACAACCGGGAATGGGCTGGCCCAAAAAGCATTTTTTGGGCCCATTTCTCAAAGTTTGTTTTGGCCCAAAAACCAGCCCAAGCCCATTAATTTTGGCATGGAAGCAACTTGGGGAAGAGGAAAAGTCAAAGTTATCAAGCTTGGTGACAAGGCTTAGTGACTAAGCTTGTGATCATCACAAAAGATGACTAAGTGTGTGACTTGCCATGGTGACTCTTGCTTTTTGATGATCACACTTGGTGAGTAAGGGAGTGACTTGCCATGGTGATTATTACTTGCATTTAATTTTAGAGGCAAGGTGGAAGAGAGAAGAGCAACATCCCTTGCCTATAAAAGCCAAGGAGGCAGCCATAAAACAGATCATCTCTCATTTACTAGCCAAAGCTCTACACAAATACTCCTCCACCATAAACACTTGAAGGTTCTCTCCACAAAGCCGAAGCATTCATCCTCCATCCAAAGCCGAAGCATCCATCCTCCATCCTTCACAATACGCTAAGTCCCTTGTGAAGGAAAGTCATCTCCACGAAGATCATCTAGCATTCAAGACAAAAAGTGTAACCATGATCTTCACTTTCATATCTTTTGCTTTGTATTTGAATCTTTTGATGTATTGGAATACTTTGATGTATTTAATGAAGAACAAGTTTAGATTTGTGTTATATGTTCTTAAACCGATTTGTAAATTGCATGTGTTTATGATTTCTAGCCTTTTATGCATGGTTGATATAATCTTAAAGCTTCGAAAGCATGTGGTAGATAATACGCTAAGTCACTCTCTTTCGCATGTTTCGATGATCGTATGTTGTTTAGGATGTTTATACGCTAAGTTGCATTCCTACTCAATTATCAAGCATGTATACTTAGTTGGAAGTTATGAATTTCGTAACTTACAAAAGGTTTGATGCATGAAATAGGGTAAGGTTAATAATATGAGATGATCAATTGTAATTAATAGCTTAGCTTCTTATTTTTAGCAAGCATAATTAGACTTGAAGTTTCTTGATTGTTAAAACTTGTCTATGAGTAAAACATGTTAGATGCCTAAGAGTTTTTGTTGTGTTTGCATGTTTTTGCACTTTAATTTAGTAGGACATTTAATCAACCAATTTCCAATCCCCCCAAACCTTTAAATTTCCGCTTATTAACGAAACCATGCATGCGCCCTTAATTCCCCGGATAAAGAACGATCCCTACTCGCCAATATTATAAATGACAAAAGAAGGGTTTTAAATTGCTTTACGTGTGAACTGTGTTTTTAGGGTCTACTTTGTGTTAACGTTAAATGCATGTTTTGCGCGTATCATATATGAAGTTAAACAAAAAAAACCTCATGAATGGAGTTAATTACTTGCACAAATGAACCAAAACCATAAGCTTACTCATGCAACTTACTCTACTAATTGAAATCTACTCATTTTAAGGATCATAAAGGACTTTTAGTGAGGTTGTAATGGGGTTAAGGCTAAGGCATTGGAAATTTAGATATGTGGTGATAAAAACGTTCCAACGACTTAGTCTAGCACCAAATTTGTCCTCCATCTCCACTCGAATGTTACCATGTATACTTCAATCTAAACTACCCTTTTGAGCTTTTCGGACAGGACAAAGGCCATATTTGTTCTATTTTGGGCCTTCAATTTGTCGTAATCTCCAAATCCGCAAATAAGGGGGACATTAATCCAAAGGGTTTATATTTAGAACACAACACATTGCCATGAGAGATATATAATTTTTTTCTTTTCATTCTCTCAAATATATATATATATATTTTTTCTTTTCTTTTTGACAATCTAATACTTTTTTAGTTATTTGGACAAGTCTTTCCCCTTACTCACATTAACTCTTTCAATCTTTCTTACCAAACCATCATATTATGTGCTAGTTTTGAAAAATTCTCACCAAGTTTCCGGAACAAAGGTAAGGATATTCTATACTAGGGTAAGTGTTTAGGTAAATATGGTGATGAAAGAAAATCTTAACGTGGGCTCAATTGGTTTATCTAGGGGTGTCGCAACTTATGCGTACAAATGGGATACATGGATATTTGGCGACGTGGTGGAAAATCCTAAATGCCTTTAATCATTTCCAAAATCAAAGTATGTATCAACTTAAAAGCTTTGCAAATTGACATGAGTAAGTTCTAGCATTCTCTAGTTCATAAAAATCTATGGCAAGCAAGCAAATGAGGCATATATTGAAAGGACCCAACCCCGATTTAGCTACCTAAACCGGAATCGAACCCCTTTGAAAACACGAACTAACAAAAATTTTCCGAAATTTGGGCAGAGTTTCGTTACTAGCGTGGAATTACCTTGACCTGCACGCGGAAAAATACACTTCATCCTATGCCACAAAAATCAAACCGTGGGCACCAATCCCATCCGGATTTCTCATCATCAATATAATCAACAAACAGTAAACATACTGTACTATATATATGTATATCCGAGAAAATCCGTATAAACAAGTATCAGAATGTATCAGAGCGACCTCTAGAGTAAAATATATACAACATGTACATCAGTAGGTGAAACTGAAACCTACTGGAAAACACAGGTGACTCTGATCACTAGCCTCCAACCGCGACGTGAAAACACCAAACCTGAACTGCAACTGGGCACGGAAACCGAAAAGCCCAGGAGAAAGACAATAAACACGTTAGAGTGAGTGGACGAAAATAAATGTCTTTCACCAGTTTATATATATATACGAATAAAATCGTATGCGAGTCAAATGCATGAAAATCAAATAAAACGTGAGGAGACCCAGGCTACCACTCACGTACTGAGCATGCCACATAAAACATATCGCGGAGACTCTCGTGGCCTTCCACGCGATAGCACAGTCTGAACCACGGGATCCCAGACCCACACGTGATTCTAGCCAGAAAGGCCTCGGGTCAGGATATCTGTCCTTCCCGGAGCGTACTCGGGGATCAGCCGAGAAGCCAATGTGTATCGATACCACAACATATACTGAGACTGTACTCTGTGTAAACCAAATCATAAATCTTTTCTATGCACATGCTTAAATCATAATATGTACGTATATGTATATATTCGTATACGTATATCCGTATAAGCATAATCGTAAAACACATGCTCGTAAAATCATAATCAATATGCATGCTCAAGTTCGTAAATCATTTATAAAGGACTCGCAATCAATCTGTGAAAAGAAATGTCCACTCACAAATCCGCTAGCGCGAACTCGCGCTAAACTCGTGGTCCGGCGGAAGATCCCTCGCCCGAAGCACGATCACGATCCAAATCTTGATCTCGATCTCCTGAATATATATAAACATAACTGATCAAAATCGTAATCCACAACACTGTACTGATGCACGGAAACCAACCATTCCCGGAAATACGAAATGCAGTGCAAAATGAATTACGGAAATCCCAAAACCCCCACTCGAAACCTCGACTGAAAATCGGCTAACCAAATCAACCCGAAAACCTCCGTACGATAACCAGGGCGTGATTACGAGAAAAATGACACTAATTACATCGAAATCTGAAAAGTTGACTTTTTGACCGCCGTTGACCACCGTTAACCGCCGCCGCAGCCGGCGGCACGCCGTCAACGGCGGAATCACGCGGCGAAACTTTCCAGATCAGATCATCTCGACCACACGAACAACTTTCCCTTCTAACACATTGACCAAAACAGCCCCTAACCCTTCCAAAACTCGACTTAACCGAACGAAATCTCAATTCCGGTGACTCACTCCGATGACCCCGAAACCTCCACCTCAAACCAAAGCAACTACATAGAAAGCTTCACCTAAGCTAGAGGAACCAAAACCCCAACATCTCCACCCTCGAAGCTCGCCGGAGCCATCGCCACCATCACCGTCGAACCACCTCTAATCGGCCCGATTCGAACACCATCAAAACACCATCAATTCTCACCAAATCAACTACCAACCCACTCGAAATCAGAGGAGGAAGCTAACCGTACCTTTCTTGAAGCCAACGGTGGCCGGAAACTCGATGCCGGACGGCAAGCACCGAAACGGGAAACTTTCCTCTTTTTCTTTTTTTTTGTCCAAAAAGTCAACTTGCCAAAAACGGAAAGTCAACGGTGGTCAATGCAATTTCGTGTTTTTACGACTATTTTCAGACTTTTCGATATTTATACTCGTCCCTCGGGTCGATCAACGGTCCAAAATGAAAATACGAAATGATTCGGATAAGCTCGAAACATCCGGATAAACTCGTCGGAACCCGAAACTTCAAATAATCATAAAATATTCCTCGGTTATCGGAAAACCTTCCGGAACCACCCACAAACTCGAAATCACGTACTCTACAATTTCCGTGAAGACACTCAACTCAAATTCTTGACCAGAAACAAAGTCGCGAATCGAATCGGCAAAACCACATAATATCGCAAAACTGCGACTAAAACTCAAATCTCGAGAATCGTGTCAAACGCACCTCTGATTCATGTTCGGGTCGTCACAAATCTACCCCCCTTAAAGAAATTTCGACCTCGAAATTTACATACCTGTCAGGTGAATAAATGAGGATACTGCTCCCGCATACGCTGCTCGGTCTCCCAAGTGGCCTCCTCCACTGAATGGTTCTGCCACAAGGCCTTCACCAGCGGAATCACGCGGTGCCTCAAATCTTGCTCACGACGATCGAGAATCTGCACTGGCTCCTCAACATACGATAAATCCTCTCTGATCGGTAACTGCTGTGGGGCTATCACATGTGAAGGATCTGAAATGTACTTCCGCAACATCGAAACATGGAATACATCATGTACGCGAGCCATCTCAGCCGGTAACTCGAGTCTGTAAGCAACGGCTCCAACCCTCTCCGTAATCTCATACGGACCAATATATCGCGGCCGAAGCTTGCCACGCTTCCCGAAACGCACTACTCCCCTCCACGGAGACAGTTTCAGGAAGACCCAATCACCGAGCTCGAACTCCAAGTTCTTCCTCCTCACATCCGCGTAACTCTTCTGCCGATCCTGGGCAATCTTCAACCGATCTCGGATAATCTGTATGTCCTCCATCGTGGTTTTCACCAAATCCGGACCAATAAGCCAACGCTCGCCCACCTCACTCCAACACAACGGAGTGCGACACTGCTTCCCGTACAGAGCCTCGTACGGTGCCATCTCGATACTGGCCTGATAACTGTTGTTGTAGGCGAACTCGATCAAGTGTAACTGCTGATCCCAGTTTCCACGAAACTGCAACACACACGATCTCAACATATCCTCAAGAGTCTGAATGGTCCGCTCGGACTGCCCGTCAGTCTGAGGATGAAAAGCTGTACTAAATCGCAACTTCGTGCCCAAAGCTCGCTGCAACGCCCGCCAAAACTCAGACGTAAACTGACTATCACGGTCAGAAACAATGGACACAGGCACTCCATGTAAGCGAACAATCTCTGACAAGTACAACTTGGCCAATCTGCCCACTGATACCTTCCCTGGAAGTGCTAGAAAGTGTGCGGATTTCGTCAGTCGGTCAACAATAACCCAAATACCAGTGTTGCCCGCCGAAGTACGCGGCAACTGATAGACGAAATCCATCGTAATGTGCTCCCATTTCCAAACCGGAATCTCAAGTGGCTGTAACTTCCCTGCAGGTTTCTGCCTCTCCGCCTTCACCTGCTGACAAATCAAACATCGACTCACGTATGTGGCAATCTCCCGCTTCATATTGCGCCACCAATAGTATGCTCGAAGTGTACGAAACATCTTCGTACACCCGGGATGCATCGCATACGCTGAACTGTGGGCCTCATCCAGAATCTCCTTCTTCAAGTCCTCGTCTCGGGGCACACATAGCCTGCCTCTGAACAACAATGTACCGTCGTCGCTCAAACGGAACTCTGTAGGCACACCATTCCATATCATGGTCTTCTTGCCTAACAGGTAAGGATCTGAATCCTGTGCCTCCCGCACCTGATCAACCAACACTGGTCGAACCTGGAAACTGGCTAACAAAGCTTCATCATCATCATACCCAAACACAGCACCCGTAGCTCGAAGCTCGGCTAACATCGACACTCTGGCTACACACATGTGAAACAATGAGGCTCCGGATTTCCTGCTAAGTGCATCTGCTACCACGTTGGCCTTCCCTGGATGGTACTCGAAAGTGCAATCGTAGTCGTTGATTAACTCCATCCATCGGCGCTGCCTCATGTTCAGATCCGGCTGTGTCCGCAAGTAGGTGAGACTCTTGTGGTCAGTGAAAATCTTACACTGAGCACCATACAGATAATGTCTCCAACTCTTCAACGCTAACACAATAGCGGCTAACTCCAAATCATGCGTCGGATAGTTGACCTCATGCGGTTTCAGCTGTCTGGAACCGTATGCCACAACTCTACCATGCTGCATCAACACACAGCCAAGGCCCAACTTCGACGCATCGCTGTACACAACAAACTCACCACTGTCGTCTGGCAATGTCAGAATCGGTGCGGTAGTCAATCTCTCCTTCAGGAGCAAATAACTTTCCTCGCACGCATCAGACCACTCAAACTTGACGCCCTTCTTCGTCAATCTAGTCAGTGGTGTAGCTATACGGGAGAAATCCTGTACAAACTGTTGGTAGTAGCCCGCTAAACCCAAGAAACTTCGAATCTCTGGTACCGTAGTGGGTCTACTCCAATTCAACACGGCCTCGATCTTGTCAGGATCCACACTAACTCCCTCGGCCGAAATCACGTGGCCCAGAAACTTCACACTATTCAACCAGAACTCACACTTGCTAAACTTCGCGAACAACCGATGGTCCCGCAAAGTTCGCAACACCGCTCGCAAGTGCTTCTTGTGCTGGCCCACACTCCTCGAATAGATCAAAATGTCATCAATGAATACTATCACGAACTTGTCCAAAAATCGTCTGAACACCCGATTCATCAAGTCCATGAAAGCTGCGGAGGCGTTGGTCAAACCAAACGGCATAACCAAAAACTCATAATGCCCATACCGTGTCCTGAAAGCTGTCCTGGCTACGTCTGAATCTCGGATCCTCAACTGGTGATATCCGGATCGAAGGTCAATCTTCGAAAAGACTGATGCTCCCTTGAGCTGATCAAACAAGTCATCAATCCGTGGCAACGGATACTTGTTCCTCACCGTAACCTGATTCAGCTTCCGATAGTCGATGCACAAACGCATGGACCCATCCTTCTTCCGCACGAACAACACAGGAGCACCCCACGGAGAAACACTTGGGCGAACGAATCCCTTCTCTAACAACTCCTGGAGCTGAATCTGTAACTCCTTCAACTCTGCAGGCGCCATCCGGTACGGTGTCTGGGAAATCGGTCCAGTACCCGGCAACAACTCAATAGTAAAGTCAATCTCCCGTACAGGGGGTATACCAGGTAACTCCGCTGGAAATACATCCGGAAACTCAGACACAACCTCAATACTACCAAGATCCGGCACCGCAGCTGTAGTGTCCACAACATGGGCTAAGTAAGCAACACAACCCTTCTTCATCAACCGATTCGCCCTCATCGCGGAAATCAAACATGGTAGGGAAGTATTCTTCTCGCCACGAAATAGTATCTCGGGTAACCCTGGTCGTCAAAACGCGACCTCCTTCCTGTGACAGTCGAACATGGCCCAATGCGACTCAAGGAAGTCCATACCCAAGATCAAATCAAAGTCCACAATATCAAGCAACAACAAATCTGCGGCTAAACCATGGCTATCAACAAATACCTCACAGTCTCGGTAAACCCAACCGATGCTCACAACCTCACCTGACGGATACAACACTCTCCACAACCCCGGAAGTGGAGATGCAGGTACCGTAGCTAATGATGACAGTCTATATGATATGAATGAATGTGTGGCACCTGGATCTAACAATGCAACTACAGGAATACCAAAGACATGTAACGTACCGATAACGACCTCCGGTGATGCTCTGCCCTCACGTAGAGTCATTGCATGAACCCTCGCCTGTCCGGCTGGTCGTCCTCGCTGGGCCTGACCCTGATGCCTGCCCTGGCCTGCAAACTGTGGTGGTCGAGCTCCCGAAGTGGTACCTCGCTCTCCTCTGGAACTCTGAACTGCCTGACCATCAGCACCATACAACTGAGGACACGCCCTCGCATAGTGACCCACCTGGCCACAATGATAACAGTTGAGGGTGCCTCGCTGACACGATCCAAAATGATACCTATTACACAAATTGCATAGCGGAGACTCCCTCGGTGAAGCAGGTGTGCGGAAAAGTTGTCGAGGATGACTAGAACTGCTGGTATCCCCACTAGCCTGTGGACGCTGCGGTTGATCTCTTCTCCACCTCTGCCTCTGTCTCGATGCACTAACTGGTGGTCGATATGACCCACCACCTGAGGATGAAGCTGAACCGGAAGTATCAGAACTCAGCCGCTTTGAAGGCCCCTGACTCGGTCCACCCTCCTCAAACCGTCTCGGCTGGTACTTCTGCTGTCTCTCCCGCTCAATATCCTCGCCTCGGAGTGCAGCACTAACAAACTCATCGAAGTTGTTCCGAGGCATCGTAGTCAGTGTCGCCTTGATGCTCAGATTCAAACCCAGCTCAAATCTACGACACTTGGCTTCCTCAGTAGCCACCATATCCCGCGCAAAACGAGACAACCGGGTAAATCGATCCCGATACTCAAGTACAGACAAACTGCCCTGCCTCAAGTTCGTGAACTCCTCGTACTTGCGCTGCTGGGTAGCCTGATTAAAATACCTCCTCATAAACAGATCACGGAACAACGTCCACGGTGTATCCACAGGAACTCTGTCAGTGCTGACCCACCAAAAGTATGCATCACCCTCAAGCAAACCAACTGCGGCTACTGACAACTGCGGCTCCGGAGTAAACTGCAGACGCTCACATACACGCTCAATCTGAACCAACCATGCCTCGCATATCTCTGGATCAACTGAACCCGAAAACACAGTAGCACCCGCAGTGCGAGCCTTGACCACAGGGTCAAAACGCTCTTCCAAACGCAGCACTCGCATCAGCAAGTCGCGCGTTCGGCGATCCTCATCGCGATCATCATCCCGATCAACACGGGGACCACGTCGAGGAGGCATCCTACTGATACAAGACAAGCATTAGGTACAGGCAGAAAGAACGTAATCATGAAACCGCAGATATTTGAGGACACACAACACCCGAAGTATTGATGAGTACCGCTGGCCAGTCGGGTCATCACTCCAGTCATGCTGTATCAACTCAAATACCCTAAGCGTCACAACTACAAGAGTCTACAGAATCTGACAACCTAATGCTCTGATACTAAGCTGAAAGGACCCAACCCCGATTTAGCTACCTAAACCGGAATCGAACCCCTTTGAAAACACGAACTAACAAAAATTTTCCGAAATTTGGGCAGAGTTTCGTTACTAGCGTGGAATTACCTTGACCTGCACGCGGAAAAATACACTTCATCCTATGCCACAAAAATCAAACCGTGGGCACCAATCCCATCCGGATTTCTCATCATCAATATAATCAACAAACAGTAAACATATTGTACTATATATATGTATATCCGAGAAAATCCGTATAAACAAGTATCAGAATGTATCAGAGCGACCTCTAGAGTAAAATATATACAACATGTACATCAGTAGGTGAAACTGAAACCTACTGGAAAACACAGGTGACTCTGATCACTAGCCTCCAACCGCGACGTGAAAACACCAAACCTGAACTGCAATTGGGCACGGAAACCGAAAAGCCCAGGAGAAAGACAATAAACACGTTAGAGTGAGTGGACGAAAATAAATGTCTTTCACCAGTTTATATATATATACGAATAAAATCGTATGCGAGTCAAATGCATGAAAATCAAATAAAACGTGAGGAGACCCAGGCTACCACTCACGTACTGAGCATGCCACATAAAACATATTGCGGAGACTCTCGTGGCCTTCCACGCGATAGCACAGTCTGAACCACGGGATCCCAGACCCACACGTGATTCTAGCCAGAAAGGCCTCGGGTCAGGATATCTGTCCTTCCCGGAGCGTACTCGGGGATCAGCCGAGAAGCCAATGTGTATCGATACCACAACATATACTGAGACTGTACTCTGTGTAAACCAAATCATAAATCTTTTCTATGCACATGCTTAAATCATAATATGTACGTATATGTATATATTCGTATACGTATATCCGTATAAGCATAATCGTAAAACACATGCTCGTAAAATCATAATCAATATGCATGCTCGCAATTTCGTGTTTTTACGACTATTTTACGACTTTTCGATCAACGGTCTAAAATGAAAATACGAAATGATTCGGATAAGCTCGAAACATCCGGATAAACTCGTCGGAACCCGAAACTTCAAATAATCATAAAATATTCCTCGGTTATCGGAAAAATCTTCCGAAACCACCCACAAACTCGAAATCACGTACTCTACAATTTCCGTGAAGACACTCAACTCAAATTCTCGACCAGAAACAAAGTCGCGAATCGAATCGGCAAAACCACATAATATCGCAAAACTGCGACTAAAACTCAAATCTCGAGAATCGTGCCAAACGCACCTCTGATTCTGGTTCGGGTCGTCACATATATAAGCTAGTAGCTACGAAATGGATGTATATTCAATCAAATAAAGAACAGATAGCTCAAAAGCTCACATAGGGTTCATATGATTAAAAACTTATTCAAGCATGCGATTTCTGTACCATGTTTTGCAATTCATATCTACTACATGTTAAAAACATATAGAATATCTCAATTAGCACAAGAATTCGATGCATGTGATTCATACGCCATATGTGTTCGTATTGGTCCAATTTCATCAATGACTAGTTAAGGGCATCCTAAAGACTCTGAAAAATACTAATTTAGACACAATTAAATTGTAAACCCTTCCCCCACACTTAAACTCTACATTGCCCTCAATGTACTCAAGTAAAAGTATAGAATTTAAACATGGAGTATAGGATCTACGAAAATTCTGATTTAAAATGAAAAAGTCATTAAATTAATTAAAAGGAGGAGAAGAAAACAAATCTGTTGTCGTCTTCTCTATTGGGTTGCCTCCTAATGAGCGCTCATTTTACGTCTAAAGCTTAGACGTGATGCATCATTTTGCTTTCGAGATGGCCGGTTCTTGGAGTTGCATCTCCTCCACGTTATGCTCCGCAAATGCCTCAAAATAGGGCTTCAAGCGATGGCCATTTACTTTGAACTCACTGCCCTTGTCTATTGATCGAATGAGAACTGCTCCATGAGGCATAATTTGAGCAACTATGAATGGCCCCATCCATCGAGAGCGAAGCTTTCCCGGAAAGAGCTTAAGTCTTGAATTGAAAAGCCCACAATGGGGGTCTTGTAGGCAGTCCTGTAAGCCCACAGTGCATCATCTAAGCACTGACTCCAATCTTTCCGATTTGGGCGGACGGTTCGTTCCAAAATCTTCTTGATCTCACGGTTGGAAACTTCAGCCATTCCATTTGTTTGAGGGTGGTATGGTGTGGAAACCTTGTGTTTTACGCCATACTTCCTCATCAATGCTTCCACCGTGCGGTTGCAAAAATGACTTCCTCCATCACTAATTAGGACTCGTGGCATTCCAAATCTACTAAAAATGTTAGTTCGTAGGAAATCTACAACAACTCGCGAATCATTAGTACGGGTGGCCTTTGCCTCCACCCATTTTGAAACATAATCTACTGCGAGTAAAATATACGTATAACCATTGGAGGGAGGAAATGGTCCCATAAAATCAATACCCCACACATCAAAAATCTCGACATTAAATATGTAGTGTTGTGGCATCTGATCTCTAGGTCCTAAATTACCGAATCTCTGGCACTTATCACATGTAGCACAAAATGCATGAGCATCGCGAAATAAACTAGGCCAAAAGAAACCGCAATCTAAAATCTTAAGGGCAGTCCTCCTCGAACCAAAATGTCCCCCACATGCTTCATTGTGACAAAAGTCTAGAATAGGCTTAAATTCACTATCTAGGATACATGTCCTAATCACTAAATCGAAGCATTGTTTCCACAAATAAGGCTCATCCCAGATAAAAGTTCTAGCATTATGTTTAAGTTTGTCACGCTGAAATTTATGCATGGTAGATGGAAACTCACCGGTAACTAAGTAATTAACGATATCTGCATACCATGGAGTTTCCGAAACAGTTACCTCAATTCCGAAGAGCTTTTCATCCGGAAAAGTTTCCTCAATTTCAACAGTCTCATTCTCACCTATCAAGCGTGATAGGTGGTCGGCGACAACATTTTCTACTCCCTTCTTATCCTTGATTTCGATGTTGAATTCTTGGAGTAGAAGTATCCATCTTATAAGCCTTGGTTTTGCGTCCTTTTTTAGCATTAGGTACTTCAAAGCTGCATGATCAGTATGCACAGTTACTTTAGTTTGAAGTAAATAAGACCGAAATTTATCTAAAGCAAAAACCACTGCAAGAAACTCCTTCTCGGTGGTGGTATAATTTCTTTGAGCTTCATCAAGCGTCCGAGAGGCGTAATAAATTACATAAGGCTTCTTGTCCTTCCGCTGACCCAAAACAGCTCCTACGGCATAATCCGAGGCGTCACACATGAGTTCAAATGGTAGAGACCAATCAGGGCTGCTCAAAACAGGAGCACTCGTGAGAAGTTCCTTCAACTTGTTGAAGGCAGCGTTGCATTCCTCGTCAAATACGAACGGAGTCTCCTTTTGCAGCAATTTACACAACGAGCGAGAGATGTGGGAAAAATCTTTGATAAACCTTCGATAAAATCCTGCGTGTCCAAGAAAAGAACGTATCTCTCTAACCGAAGTTGGAGAGGGTAAGTGACGCACAAGATCTACTTTGGATTTATCAACTTCTAATCCTTTTTCAGGAATAATATGACCTAACACGATCCCTTGTGTAACCATGAAATGGCACTTCTCCCAATTAAGCACCAAGTTGGTTTCAACGCATCTTTGTAAAATAGTTTCTAAATTGTTTAAACATGCATCGAAATCATTCCCAAATACACTAAAATCGTCCATGAATACTTCAATAATTTTTTCAATGTAATCGGAAAAAATTGAGAGCATGCAGCGTTGAAATGTACCTGGTGCATTACATAATCCAAATGGCAGTCGGCGGTATGCAAACGTTCCGAAAGGGCATGTGAACGTTGTCTTTTCTTGATCTTCCTCCGCAATGCTAATTTGGTTGTAGCCAGAGTATCCGTCGAGAAAACAGTAAAATGCATGGCCGGCTAACCTTTCCAGCATTTGATCTATGAACGGTAATGGAAAATGATCCTTGCGAGTTGCGGCATTGAGCCTCCTGTAATCAATGCACACACGGTGTCCAGTGATTGTCCTTTGTGGCACGAGTTCATTCTCCAAATTTTTTACGACGGTGATTCCAGATTTCTTAGGTACAACCTGCACAGGGGAAACCCAACGGCTATCAGAAATAGGGTAAATAACTCCACAGTCCATGAGTTTAATTACCTCCTTTTTTACCACCTCCATCATGGGAGGGTGAAGCCGACGTTGTGCTTCCCTTGTAGGCTTGGTGCCTTCTTCTAGGAAAATCTGATGCACACAGGTTGCTGGATTAATTCCCTTTATATCCGCAAGCGTCCAACCTATTGCGGTTTTGTACCTCTTGAGTACATTCACGAGTTTCTCCTCCTGCTCCTCCTCTAACACAGACGAAATAATTACCGGCAAGGTTTCATGCTCGCCCAAGTACGCATACTTTAGATGATTCGGTAATAGCTGGAGTTCTAAAACTAGAGCTTCTACGATGGAGGGAACAATTTTATTAATACCAAAAGTAATTGGTAAAGGGGGAGAAAAACTTACTTTTCGTGGTGCGTTAGTGAGAACCATGGCCATTTCTTGAATTCGAGGCTTAAGCTCTATTAAGGCCTCGAAAAGGGCGTCATCCCCGAGTTTGATGGCCATGTCGAGTTCATCATCATTGATGGTGTCAAGGTGGCCTTGTGCTAAGGTATCTACGAGATCATATGTTGAGACGGAAGCCACACTTGACATCGGAAATTTCATCCCGTCTAATATGTTGAACTCGATTCTTTCTCCATCAATCTCCATGGAGAAAGTTCCATGATAAACATCTATCTTCGTTCTTGCAGTCCGCATAAAGGGTCGTCCAAGAAGCAATGGCGTGGTGTTCAAAGGACTCTCCTCCATGTCAACGATATAAAAATCCGCTGGAAAAATCAGGTTGTTGGCTTGCACAAGAACGTCTTCTACGTATCCCCTTGGATACTTGTGTGTACGATCGGCTAGTTGGATGACAACACCGTCTTGCTTGAGATCCCCAAGCTCCATTGACTTGTAGAGGTAGTAAGGCATGACGTTGATGGAGGCTCCAAGATCAAGCATTACGTCTTCGAAGTGTTTGTCACCAATTACGCAGGGAACTGCAAAACTCCCTGGATCCTTCAGTTTTGGGGGTAGCCGTCGTTGCAAAACCGCCGAAACGGTTGCATTCACCTTCACAACCTCCTTCTCTCGTGTTTGCCTCCTCTGTGTGCATAATTCTTTTAGAAACTTCGCGTATATTGGCACTTGTTTTATGCACTCGATCAAGGGCAAATTCACTTGCACCTTTAGAAAGATGTCCAAGATATCTTCATATTGATCATCTTTCTTCTTTGATTTTAATAATCTGCTAGGGAAAGGTGCAACAAAAAACGGAGAATTAGTAATAACCATATTTGAAGGAATAGGGCTTTTACCTTTGATTGGGGTGGGTTGTGGAGGGGATTGTGCCTTGGTGACAATAGGCGTCACCATCTTCTTCTCGGCTTCTTGAGCTGCCGGATCGATCTCATCTTCCTCTTCGTTGGTTATGTCCTCAATGGTGACTTCATTGAGATGAGATCTCTTGGCCTTTGGTTCTTCTAGTATCTTCCCACTCCTTGTGATAATGGCATTCACATTTCGTTGATTAGGAGTGGTTTGAGGTGGAAGCGGACCAGTTTCTTTGATTTGTCCCATGAAATCAACAAGTTGGCCAAGTTGCTTCTTCACTTCGGTGATGTCTCGGCCATGAGAATCCAATGTCTCCTTGGTCTTCGATTGTCCATCAAGCAGAACTTGTGTGGAGGCCGAAATTTGTGACAACATCTTGTCATAATCCGGATTTGTGAAGGGTTGAGATGAAGAACCATGCTGCATCGGTGGCCTAGGCTGAAATGGAGGGCGTTGGTAGCTTTGTTGAGGTACCGGAGGATTCAAAGTTCCCTCATTGCTGCTCCATCGAAAGCCTGGATGATCTCGGTTGCCGAAATTGTTGTAGTTGTTGTATCGTTGGCCACCTTGATATCCACCGATGGCGTTAGCGTGCTCCATTTCGCTAGCTTGCTCTGGCGCTTGAGGGCATTGGTCATTATGGTGACCTTGTGCTTGACATATGCCACAAACAGGCCCATGAGTTGCCTTGGCTCTTGTCGTTTCGAGCTCTAAAACCTTCTCTAGCATATGAGCTAGTTTGTCGTATTTTTCATCCACGAAAATGTATACTGACTCTCGCTAATTCAGCTTAGTTACGTTTAGAAATGGCAAGTAGGGATAGAGATAACGGGAGATGTAAGGACTAATATTTAGAACAACCTGAGGCTAACTCGTAAGAGTATATACTCCATTGTTGTTCTTAGAGACACCCCGAGGCTAACCAGTTATGGTATATACTCCAATGGTGTTCTATTGCTTAATTCCGAAACCCGGCACCAATCATAAACCCACTCACCATATCCAACAATCAGCCAAATTTTTGAGATAGTATATAATCTCAAGTCCTTAGTAAACTCCGCCCACAATCTCATGCCCACAACTTCACTTAGGTTATGGCGTGTGGTGATGAAATCCACACTTCATGAGAGGTTAAGGAGATAAACCAGAAAAAGAGGCACCTCCCTATTCCAAAGAACGAAACTTAATAACCAATACTCGTACTCAATGTAAATAAATTTAACCAATACTCATACTCAATGTAAACCAATACTCGTACTCAAGTTTTAAGGCACAAGATAGTATACAATCTCAAATGTTTGTAAACTCCGCCCACAACCTCATGCCCATAACTTCACTTAGGTTATGGCGTGTGGTGATGAAATCCACACTTCATGAAGGGTTAAGGAGATAGACAAACAAAAGAGGCACCTCCCTATTCCATAGAGATTTATTTAATAACTAAGTGCGAGTACTCAAATTAAATCAAAGACTATCCTTTAACATGAAAATAAATTATGCAAGTGTAAATACGAAGTGTAAATAAATTCGTATAAGTAATAAGTAAGAATTGTAAACATGAAAGGACCCAACCCCGATTTAGCCACCTAAACCGGAATCGAACCCCTTCGAAAACACGAACCAACAAAAACTTTTCAAAATTTGGGCAGAGTTTCGTTACTAGCGTGGAATTACCTTAACCTGCACGCATAAAACACACTCCATCCTATGCCACAAAAAGCAAACCGTGGGCACCAATCCCATCCGGATTTCTCAACATCAATATAATCATCAAACAGTAAACATACTGTACTATATATATGTATATCCGAGAAAATCCGTAATAACAAGTATCAGAACGTATCAGAGCGACCTCTAATATAAAATATATACAACATGTACATCAGTAGGCGAAACAAGAACCTACTGGAGAACACAGGTGACTCTGATCACTAGCCTCCAAACCGTGACGTGAAACACCAAACCTGAACTGCAAACTGGGCACGGAAACCGAAAAGCCCAGGGGAAAGGCAAATAAAAACGTTAGAGTGAGTGGACGAAAATATACACATGCCTTTCACCAGTTATATAAATATATACAACCAATATAAACAATGCGAGTTCGGAACACAACACATTTATATAAGGAGGTAGTCGGGCAGATCTCTCAAGCCCGACGTCGGGTGAATCACTCAAACCCGACAGTGATAGGCCAGGGGAATCTCTCAACCCCGGCGGCACTCAGGGGAATCTCTCAACCCTGCTTCAGAGGAATCTCTCAACTCTGGGCCAGAGGAATCTCTCAACTCTGGTAGCATCGATGCAATAAACGCCAATCACAATAACACATAACAATACCTCCGAAAATAACATATATATCAAACATCGTATATATAATAATTACGGAAATCATAAATTCCACGAACTCGCAAAACAACAGTGAAAATAGAAACTTATCCACTCACAGATCAGCTAGCGCGAACTCGCTCTAAACTCGTGGTCCGGCGGAAGTCCCCTCGCCCGAAGCACGATCACGATCCAAATCTCGATCTCGATCTCTTGAATACATACACACATAACTGATCAAAATCGTAATCCACAACACTGTACGGATGCACGGAAACCAACCGTTCCCGAAAATACAAAATGCGGTGCAAAACGAATTACAGAAATCCCGAAATCCCCACTCGAAATCTCAACTGAAAATCGGCTAACCAAATCAACCCGAAAACCTCCGTACGATAATCAGGGCGCGATTACGAGAAAAATGACACTAATTACATCGAAATCTGAAAATTTGACTTTTTTCCGGCCGTTGACCGCCGTTGACCGCCGTTGACCGCCGTTGACCGCCGCCGCCGGCGGCGGCGCGCCGTCAACGGAGGAATTTCACGGCCATCTTCTCCAGTTCTCATGGTCTCGGCAAGGCGAGCAACTTCTTCTTCTATCCCAAGGTCCAATTCCAAACGCAACCTAACCAATTTAACCAAAACAGCTCGGACTCCATTCTTTCCGGTGACCCAAATCGGTGACCTCCAAAACTCAACCTCAAGCTATAACAAACACATGGGAAGACACACGAAGGCAAGGGGAGTCTAACCCCCCTAACCACCGCCACCCAAACTCGCCGGAGCTAAGCTCCCCGTCACCGGCAAAATCAACCCGATCGGTGCAATTCGGGTACCCCAAAAACCTTATCAATTCTCACAAATTAACATACCATCACACTTGAAATCAAGAGAGGAAGCTCATAGTACCTTTCAATCAACCAACGGTGGCCGGAGAACGGTGGTCGGACGGCAACCGAATCGGGAAACTCTCCCCCCCAAAGTCAACGTGGTCAACTTACCAAAACAGGAAAGTCCAAGGCTAGTCAACGCAAAACTAAACTTTTACGACTATTCACGACTATTTTCCGACTTTTCGATATTTATACTCGTCCCTCGGGTCCATCGACGGTCCAAAATGAAAATACGAAATGATTCGGATAAGCTCGAAACAAACGGATAAACTCGTCGAAACCCGAAACTTCAAATAATCATAAAATATTCCTCGGCTATCGGAAAAATCTTCCGAAACCACCCACGAACTCGAAATCACGTACTCTACGATTTCCGTGAAGACACTCAACCCAAATTCTCGACCGAAAATATTGTCGCAAATCGAATCGGCAAATCACACATTATCGTAAAACTGCGACTAATCTCAAATCTCGAGAATCGTGCTAAACACACCTCTGATTCTGGTTCGGGTCGTCACAAATCTACCCCCCTTAAAGAAATTTCGACCTCGAAATTTACGTACCTGTCATGTGAATAGATGAGGATACTGCTCCCGCATACGCTGCTCGGTCTCCCAGGTGGCCTCCTCAACCGAGTGGTTCTGCCACAAGACCTTCACCAGCGGAATCACGCGGTGCCTCAACTCCTGCTCACGACGATCGAGAATCTGCACTGGCTCCTCAACATACGATAAATCCTCTCTGATCGGCAACTGCTGTGGGGCTATCACATGTGAAGGGTCTGAGATGTACTTCCGCAACATCGAAACATGGAATACATCATGTACGCGAGCCATCTCAGCCGGTAGCTCAAGTCGATAAGCAACAGCTCCAACTCTCTCCGTAATCTCATACGGACCAATGTACCGTGGCCGAAGCTTGCCACGCTTCCCGAAACGCACTACTCCCCTCCACGGAGACAGTTTCAGGAAAACCCAGTCACCGACCTCGAACTCCAAGCTCTTCCTCCGCACATCCGCATAACTCTTCTGCCGATCCTGGGCGATCTTCAACCGATCCCGAATCACCTGTATGTCCTCCATCGTGGTTTTCACCAAATCCGGACCAATAAGCCAACGCTCGCCCACCTCACTCCAACACAACGGAGTGCGACACTGCTTCCCGTACAGAGCCTCGTACGGTGCCATCTCAATACTGGCCTGATAGCTGTTGTTGTATGCGAACTCGATCAAGTGCAACTGCTGATCCCAGTTTCCACTAAACTGCAATACACACGATCTCAGCATATCCTCAAGAGTCTGAATGGTCCGCTCGGACTGCCCGTCAGTCTGAGGATGAAAAGCTGTACTAAATCGCAACTTCGTACCCAAAGCTCGCTGCAACGCCCGCCAAAACTCAGATGTGAACTGACTATCACGGTCAGAAACAATGGACACAGGCACACCATGCAAGCGAACAATCTCTGATAGGTACAACTTGGCCAATCTGCCCACTGATACCTTCCCTGGAAGTGCAAGGAAGTGTGCGGATTTCGTCAGTCGGTCAACAATAACCCAAATACCAGTGTTGCCCGCCGAAGTACGCGGCAACTGATAGACGAAATCCATCGTAATGTGCTCCCACTTCCAAACCGGAATCTCGAGTGGCTGTAATTTCCCTGCAGGTTTCTGCCTCTCCGCCTTCACCTGCTGACAAATCAAACACCGACTCACGTATGCGGCAATCTCCCGCTTCATGTTGCGCCACCAATAGTAAGCTCAAAGTGTACGAAACATCTTCGTACCTCCGGGATGCATCGCATACGCTGAACTGTGGGCCTCGTCCAGAATCTCCTTCTTTAAGTCCTCGTCTCTGGGTACACATAATCTGCCTCTGAATAACAACGTACCGTTGTCGCTCAATCGGAACTCTGTAGGCACACCATTCTGAATCATGGTCTTCTTGCTCAACAAGTAAGGATCTGAATCCTGTGCCTCCCGTACCTGATCAACCAATACGGGTCGTACCTGAAAACTAGCCAACAAGGCTCCATCATCATCATAACCAAACACAACACCCGTAGCCCGTAACTCGGCTAACATCGATACTCTGGCCACACACATATGAAACAATGAGGCTCCCGATTTCCGGCTAAGTGCATCTGCCACAACATTGGCCTTCCCTGGATGGTACTCGAAAGTGCACTCGTAATCGTTGATCAACTCCATCCATCGGCGCTGCCTCATGTTTAGATCCGGCTGTGTCCGCAAGTAAGTGAGACTCTTGTGGTCAGTGAAAATCTTACACTGAGCACCATACAGATAATGTCTCCAACTCTTCAACGCTAACACGATAGCGGCTAACTCCAAATCATGCGTCGGATAGTTGACCTCGTGCGGTTTCAGCTGTCTAGAACCGTACGCCACAACTCTACCATGCTGCATCAACACACAGCCAAGGCCCAACTTCGACGCGTCACTGTACACAACATACTCACCACTGTCGTCTGGCAATGTCAAAACCGGTGCGGTAGTCAATCTCTCCTTCAGGAGCAAATAACTCTCCTCGCACGCATCAGACCACTCAAACTTGACGCCCTTCTTCGTCAATCTGGTCAGTGGTGTAGCTATCCGGGAGAAATCCTGTACAAACCGTCGGTAGTAGCCTGCTAATCCCAAGAAACTCCGAATCTCTGGCACAGTAGTGGGTCGACTCCAATTCAGCACGGCCTCGATCTTGTCAGGATCAACACTAACTCCCTCGGCCGAAATCACGTGACCCAAAAACTTCACACTATCCAACCAGAACTCACACTTACTAAACTTCGCGAACAGTTGATGGTCCCGCAAAGTCCGCAACACCGCTCGCAAGTGCTTCTTGTGCTGGCCCACACTCCTCGAGTATATCAAAATATCATCAATGAATACAATCACGAACTTGTCCAGGAATCGACGAAACACCCGATTCATCAAGTCCATGAAAGCTGCGGGGGCGTTGGTCAATCCAAATGGCATAACCAAAAACTCATAGTGCCCATACCGCGTCCTGAAAGCTGTCCTGGCAACATCTGAATCCCGGATCCTCAACTGGTGATATCCGGATCGAAGATCAATCTTCGAAAAGACTGCTGCTCCCTTCAGCTGATCGAACAAGTCGTCAATCCGAGGCAACGGATACTTGTTCCTCACTGTAATCTGATTCAGCTTCCGATAGTCGATGCACAACCGCATGGACCCATCCTTCTTCCGCACAAACAACACTGGAGCACCCCACGGAGAAACACTAGGTCGAATGAATCCCTTCTCCAGCAATTCCTGAAGCTGAATCTGCAACTCCCTCAACTCTGCAGGCGCCATCCGGTATGGTGTCTGGGAAATCGGTCCAGTACCCGGCAATAACTCAATGGTAAAATCAATCTCCCGCACAGGGGGTATACCAGGTAACTCCGCTGGAAACACATCCGAAAACTCAGACACAACCTCAATACTACCAAGCTCTGGCACTGCAGCTGTAGTGTCCACAACATGGGCTAAGTAAGCAATACAACCCTTCTTCATCAACCGATCTGCCCTCATCGCGGAAATCAAACACGGTAGGGAAGTGTTCTTCTCGCCGCGAAACAATATCTCGGGTAACCCTGGTCGTCGAAACGCGACCTCCTTCCTGTGGCAGTCGAACATGGCCCAATGCGACTCAAGGAAGTCCATACCCAAGATCAGATCGAAATCCACAATATCAAGCAGTAACAGATCTGCGGCTAAACCATGGCCATCAACAAACACCTCACTATCCCGATAAACCCAACCAATGCTCACCACCTCACCTGACGGATACAGCACTCTCCACAACCCCGGAAGTGGAGATGCAGGTACCGTAGCCAATGATGACAGTCTAAATGATATGAATGAATGGGTGGCACCTGGATCTAACAATGCCACTACTGGAATACCAAAAACATGTAACGTACCGATAACGACCTCCGGTGATGCTCTACCCTCGCGCATAGTCATAGCATGAACTCTCGCCTGTCCGGCTGGTCGTCCTCGCTGAGCCTGTCCCTGCTGTCTACCCTGACCTGCAGTCTGTGCTGGTCGAGCTTCCGAAGTGGCACCTCGCTCAGCTCCGGAACTCTGGGCCCCCTGTCCTCCGGTAACCTCATACCGATAACATTCCCTCGCATAGTGACCCACCTGGCCACAGCGGAAACATGTGACAGGATCTCTCTGACATGGACCCACATGATGTCGACTACAGAGACTACACAACGGGTACTCTCTCGGTACAGCAAAAGTGCCACTGGTACGCCGCGGAAAACTAGAACCGCTGGAACTCCCACCAGCCTGTGGTCGCTGCGGTCGATCTCTCCTCCATCCCGGTCTCCGTCTAGGTACACTAGCTGGTGGTCGATATGACCCACCACCTGAAGATGAAGCTGAACCGGAAGTATCAGAACTCTGCCTCTTTGAAGGCCCCTGACTCGGTCCACCCTCCTCAAATCGTCTCGGCTGGTACCTCTGCTGTCTCTCGCGCTCAATATCCTCGCCTCGGAGTGCAGCACTAACAAACTCATCGAAGTTGTTCCGAGGCATTGTAGTCAGCGTCGCCTTGATGCTCAGATTCAACCCCAGCTCAAATCTACGACACTTGGCTTCCTCAGTAGCCACCATATCCCGCGCAAAACGAGACAAACGGGTAAACCGATCCCGATACTCAAGTACAGACAAACTGCCCTGCCTCAAATTCGTAAACTCCTCGTACTTGCGCTGCTGGGTAGCCTGATTAAAATACCTCCGCATAAACAAATCACGAAACAATGTCCACGGAGTATCCACAGGAACTCTGTCAGTACTGACCCACCAAAAGTATGCATCACCCTCAAGTAAACCAACTGCGGCTACTGTCATCTGCTCAGGTGTAAACTGCAGACGCTCACAAACACGCTCAATCTGAACCAACCATGCCTCGCATATCTCTGGATCAACTGAACCCGAAAACACAGTAGCACCCGCAGTGCGAGCCTTGACCACAGGGTCAAAACGCTCTTCCAAACGCAGCACTCGCATAAGCAAGTCGCGCGTTCGGCGATCCTCATCAGGATCATCATCCTGATCAACACGGGGACCACGTCGAGGAGGCATCCTACTGATACAAGACAAGCATTAGGCACAAGCAGAAAGAACGTAATCATGAAACCGCAGATATTTGAGGACACACAACACCCGAAGTATTGATGAGTACCGCTGGCCAGTCGGGTCATCACTCCAGTCATGCTGTATCAACTCAAATACCCTAAGCGTCACAACTACAAGAGTCTACAGAATCTGACAACCTAATGCTCTGATACCAAGCTGAAAGGACCCAACCCCGATTTAGCCACCTAAACCGGAATCGAACCCCTTCGAAAACACGAACCAACAAAAACTTTTCAAAATTTGGGCAGAGTTTCGTTACTAGCGTGGAATTACCTTAACCTGCACGCATAAAACACACTCCATCCTATGCCACAAAAAGCAAACCGTGGGCACCAATCCCATCCGGATTTCTCAACATCAATATAATCATCAAACAGTAAACATACTGTACTATATATATGTATATCCGAGAAAATCCGTAATAACAAGTATCAGAACGTATCAGAGCGACCTCTAATATAAAATATATACAACATGTACATCAGTAGGCGAAACAAGAACCTACTGGAGAACACAGGTGACTCTGATCACTAGCCTCCAAACCGTGACGTGAAACACCAAACCTGAACTGCAAACTGGGCACGGAAACCGAAAAGCCCAGGGGAAAGGCAAATAAAAACGTTAGAGTGAGTGGACGAAAATATACACATGCCTTTCACCAGTTATATAAATATATACAACCAATATAAACAATGCGAGTTCGGAACACAACACATTTATATAAGGAGGTAGTCGGGCAGATCTCTCAAGCCCGACGTCGGGTGAATCACTCAAACCCGACAGTGATAGGCCAGGGGAATCTCTCAACCCCGGCGGCACTCAGGGGAATCTCTCAACCCTGCTTCAGAGGAATCTCTCAACTCTGGGCCAGAGGAATCTCTCAACTCTGGTAGCATCGATGCAATAAACGCCAATCACAATAACACATAACAATACCTCCGAAAATAACATATATATCAAACATCGTATATATAATAATTACGGAAATCATAAATTCCACGAACTCGCAAAACAACAGTGAAAATAGAAACTTATCCACTCACAGATCAGCTAGCGCGAACTCGCTCTAAACTCGTGGTCCGGCGGAAGTCCCCTCGCCCGAAGCACGATCACGATCCAAATCTCGATCTCGATCTCCTGAATACATACACACATAACTGATCAAAATCGTAATCCACAACACTGTACGGATGCACGGAAACCAACCGTTCCCGAAAATACAAAATGCGGTGCAAAACGAATTACAGAAATCCCGAAATCCCCACTCGAAATCTCAACTGAAAATCGGCTAACCAAATCAACCCGAAAACCTCCGTACGATAATCAGGGCGCGATTACGAGAAAAATGACACTAATTACATCGAAATCTGAAAATTTGACTTTTTTCCGGCCGTTGACCGCCGTTGACCGCCGCCGCCGGCGGCGGCGCGCCGTCAACGGAGGAATTTCACGGCCATCTTCTCCAGTTCTCATGGTCTCGGCAAGGCGAGCAACTTCTTCTTCTATCCCAAGGTCCAATTCCAAACGCAACCTAACCAATTTAACCAAAACAGCTCGGACTCCATTCTTTCCGGTGACCCAAATCGGTGACCTCCAAAACTCAACCTCAAGCTATAACAAACACATGGGAAGACACACGAAGGCAAGGGGAGTCTAACCCCCCTAACCACCGCCACCCAAACTCGCCGGAGCTAAGCTCCCCGTCACCGGCAAAATCAACCCGATCGGTGCAATTCGGGTACCCCAAAAACCTTATCAATTCTCACAAATTAACATACCATCACACTTGAAATCAAGAGAGGAATCTCATAGTACCTTTCAATCAACCAACGGTGGCCGGAGAACGGTGGTCGGACGGCAACCGAATCGGGAAACTCTCCCCCCCAAAGTCAACGTGGTCAACTTACCAAAACAGGAAAGTCCAAGGCTAGTCAACGCAAAACTAAACTTTTACGACTATTCACGACTATTTTCCGACTTTTCGATATTTATACTCGTCCCTCGGGTCCATCGACGGTCCAAAATGAAAATACGAAATGATTCGGATAAGCTCGAAACAAACGGATAAACTCGTCGAAACCCGAAACTTCAAATAATCATAAAATATTCCTCGGCTATCGGAAAAATCTTCCGAAACCACCCACGAACTCGAAATCACGTACTCTACGATTTCCGTGAAGACACTCAACCCAAATTCTCGACCGAAAATATTGTCGCAAATCGAATCGGCAAATCACACATTATCGTAAAACTGCGACTAATCTCAAATCTCGAGAATCGTGCTAAACACACCTCTGATTCTGGTTCGGGTCGTCACAAAACATGTATGTAAATTTCTACAAGTGTAAACAAGTATGTATTTCGAAAATTATAGACATGCTTTTAATTACATATGTACAACGAAATCATACAAAAACTTTATAATTCCCCGGCAACGGCGCCAAAAATTGATACGCGCAAAACATGCATTTAACGTTAACACAAAGTAGACCCTAAAAACACAGTTCACACGTAAAACAATTTAAAACCCTTATTTTGTCCTTATAATATTGGCGAGTAGGGATCGTTCTATCCGGGGAATTAAAGGGCGCATGCATGGTTTCGTTAAAGCAGAAATCTAAAGGTTTGGGGGGGGGGATTGGAAATTGGTTAATTAATCTACGAAATTAAAGTACAAAAACATGCAAACACAACAAGAACTCCTAGACTTCTAACATGTTTTACTCATAGACAAGTTTAACAATCAAGAACCCTTAAAGTCTAATTATGCTTACTAAAAATAAGAAGTTACACTACTAATTACAAGTGATCATCTCATCTTATCAACCTTACTCTTTTTCATGCCTAAATACTCTAAGTAAGCTGCGAAATTTATAACTTCCAACTAAATATACATGCTTGATATTTGAGTAGGAATGCAACTTAGCGTCTAAACACCCTAAACAAAGTACGATCATCGAAACATGCGAAAGAGAGGGACTTAGCGTATTATCTAACACATGCTTTCGAAGCTTTAAGATTGTATCAAACATGCATAAAAGGCTTGAAATTATAAACACATGCAATTTACGAAAAGACTTAAGAACATATAACTCAAATCCAAACTTGTTCTTCATTAAATACATCAAAGTGATCCAATACAAAGCAAAAGACAAGAGATTGAAGATCATGGTTACACTTTTTGTCTTGAATGCTTGATGACTTCTTGAAGGTGGTTCTCATTCACAAGGGACTTAGCGTATTGTGAATGATCCGATGGCTTCGGAGGCTGGAATGCTTCGGCTTGGAGAGGATCCTTGAAGTGTTTATGGAGGAGAGGTATTTGTGTAAAGGTTTGGCTTGTAAAATGGGAGATGATCTGTTTTATGGCTGGCCTCCCTCTTATATATAGGCAAAGGAATTGCTCACTCTCTCTTCCACCTTGCCTCTTTCATTAAATGCTAGTAATAATCACCAAGGCAGGTCACTCCCCTAGTCATCACTTGTGATCATCACAAACAAGAGTCATCAAGCCTTGTCACACCTTTAGTCACCATTGTGATGATCAAAAGCAAGAGTCACCAAGCCTTGTCACCCTTTGTGATGATCACAAAGCAAGAGTCACCAAGCCTAGTCACAAAGCTTGACAACTTTGACTTTTCCTCTTCCCCAAGTTGCTTCCATGCCAAAATTAATGGGCTTGGGCTGGTTTTTGGGCCAAAACATACTTTGAGAAATGGGCCCAAAAAATGCTTTTTGGGCCGGTCCATTCCCGGTGGTCCAAAATCGCAAAAAAATCGCAAAATCGCCGAAATTTCTCCGAATTGCGCCGTTATTCATCTCCACCGTAAATAACCTAAAAATAACAAATTAAATAAAAAAAACATAAAAACTAAGATTATAACATAGCTAAACGTAAAGGGAAATGCGTTAAGAATCAAGCATAAAATGCGTATATCAAACTCACTTCGCCGACTGCTCTCCGGGTAGACATTCCGTATTGTGCATCATTGTTTGCCCGATTTTCTAGAAGAGTTCTAGCTTCGGTCTCGTTCAAGTCCATGAATGCTCCGGTGGCTGCTGCGTCGAGTAATTCCCTATCGATCGCCTTGAGACCATCATAAAAATAATTCATAAGATTAGTCTCAGAAAATCCATGAGATGGGCAGGTGGCACACAAAACCTTGAATCGGTCATAATATTGGCCGAAAGTCTCGTCCGGTATCTGTGTAATGCCAGTGATTTGCTTCCTCAAGACGGTGATCTTTGAGGCTGGGAAGTACTTCGCCAGGAACATGTCCGCAAGTTGCTTCCATGTGGTAATATGGTTCGGCGGTAGTTCCATGAGCCAAGACTCGGCCCTGTCGGTTAGGGTGAATGAGAATGCTTTAAGCTTGATGAGCTCCTTATCAGGATCGGATGGCTTCATGCTGTTACAAACAAATTGGAATTGTTTGAGATGCTTATTCGGATCTTCATTTGAAAGTCCATGAAAAATGGGCAGTCGGTGGAGGAAACCACTCTTCAGCTCGATGTCCTTCATGTTTTCCCCCGGTGGTGGAAAAGCAATGCTTGAAGGCCCGCGACTCCATTCAGTTGAGCAGGTGCGTTGACGAAGGGATTGTCCTACGTTGGCCATTATGACTTCTTGTGCTTCCCGCTCTGAATTATGATCAGTTGATGAATGTCAAGAATCGGAACCTTCCTCAATAATGGGATAATCCAGCGGTTCTGATTGAGCTCTAAGTCTAGCTATGCTCTTTGCGATTTCCTCAAACTTTGTTTTAGATGGTCCAGGATTCTGATCGGACATTCATTAGCCTAAGCATCCACCAAAGACCAAGTGTTAGTATCAAAAAGAATATGTATGAATATAGAGATACTAACCAAAAAAACGTAAAACATATAAAGAAAACAAAGCGAAACAAATAACAAATAAAATAGTAAAACTACCAAAACAAACTATAAATACTCACAAAGACTTAAAAACTACTAAAACACACAAAATTTATGAAGTTTAAGACACTAAATGTAATTTACTAAGTAATGCAAATGATCTAATCAATTTTAAGGGTTATGCAAAAGAATGTAATGAACTAAGACACACGTTTTCTGCAAATTAACATTTTATAATGTAAAAGCTAAGAATTTAGTTAGAACATATATAAACATGGTTCAAATGCAAGCAAACAATAATTCACATTGAATTTATGTACAACACATTCTCATTAAATAAAATGCATCAAACAACAATCCTACGTGAAAAATGGAGTGAATGCATAAGAGAAATTGTTAGAACCTGCAGAAAACACACGAGTTACGTGCTTAAAATATGAATGCAAAGAATGACCTCTTCTTCGGCCTTATGCCCTAACTTCTAAGGGTAGGGTACTCGGTAGTGAAATCCGAGCATCATAAAGCTTTAGAGAGGTTATGCAAGCTGAATGTAACGTTTTGTTAGTCCTTTACAGATTTTAATGCAAAAAAAAACACATATTTGACTAAGTATTATTTATTTTCCTTTGGCCCCGATGGTACGTGGTGCAGAGGCTCTCCACTGTGCAATGGGTCTCGTTCATCAAAAGATGAAGTCTGATTCCAAGAGGTGTAAGCATGCATAATCCTATATACCATCTTTTAAAGGATTATGTCGTATTTATTAAGTTCATGTATTGTCTGTATTTATATGCACTTACGATTTACAGAGAGTACTCGAAATGATCATTCGGTAAATTTCTTGGACGTGCGGCCCGCGCGAAAATGTATACTAACTCTCGCTAATTCAGCTTAGTTACGTTTAGAAATGGCAGGTAGGGATAGAGATAACGCGAGAGGTAAGTACTAATATTTAGAACAACCTGAGGCTAACTCGTAAGAGTATATACTCCATTGTTGTTCTTAGAGACACCCCGAGGCTAACCAGTTATGGTATATACTCCAATGGCGTTCTATTGCTTAGATCCGAAACCCGGCACCAGTCATAAACCCACTCACTATATCCAACAATCAGCCAAATTTTTTTTGAGATAGTATATAATCTCAAGTCCTTAGTAAACTCTGCCCACAACCTCATGCCCATAACTTCACTTAGGTTATGGCGTGTGGTGATGAAATCCACACTTCATGAGGGGTTAAGGAGATAAACCAGAAAAAGAGGCACCTCCCTATTCCAAAGAACGAAACTTAATAACCAATACTCGTACTCAATGTAAATCAATTTAAGTGCGTCTACGAATTGAGTGCGCCTAAGATTTAAAAGGAATACACGATTTAGTTATTGAGTAAATCTCTTGTCCGTGCGGCCCGTGCGAAAATGTATACTAACTATCGTTAATTCTCGTAATTGTTGGAAATGACCAGTTGGGATAGATCTAACGCAAGAGGTGAGAACTAATTTCTGGGAACAACCTGAGGCTAACTCGTAAGAGTATATACTCCATTGTTGTTCTTAGAAAAACCCCGAGGCTTATGATACACGGTTTTGCAACCATTAAAGTAACACTTAACAATCGACAAAAACGCATAAACAATTAAAACCCTTGGTTGTAGATGTAGCATTGGTAAATAGGGTATCGTTCTTAACCGGGGATTGAGGGTGCATGCATATTTACGCTAGTTTGGGGGGAGTTTATGATTTGGTTGTTATTTAACGAAATAAAAGATAAAAAGGTGGCATAGCAAACACATCGTTGGCTTCTAAGTTCTAACATGCTTAAACTCATAGACAAGCAAAACAAACAAGAACATAGAATCCTAAAGATGCTTACTAGACCGAAAATAAAGTTTATTCACATATATACATATTGATCAACTCATCCACACACCACGTCTTACTACCTAGTCATGTTATATGCAACCTATTAATATCTAAGTCTTTAATCAAGTTAACATGTATGATCTTTATTAGTGCTCGGGAATTTGCCCTACGACACATACCAACTTGACAAGGAATTTGCCTTAGCCTAAATTGGTTCATTAAGTTTGACATGCTTGACCAAATTCTAAGATAATAATAAGTCACAAAAATAACACAAAGATGACAAGGAAGTGAACCGAAACAAACTTTATTTCAACCATAATATCAAAAGTTTACAAGAAAGAAAATAGAAGGGATCGAAATACACTTCGCTCGGGAATTTGCCCTACGTTGAGGATGTAATCCGGCCTTCTAGGAGATGGAGAGCCTCTAAAGGAATTTGCCTTATAGTCGACTCGGTGGAGGAGTTTCTTGATGGACGGAGGGGCGGCTTCTTGTAGAAATTTGGTATAGTGGTGGAGAGGAATGCTTGGCAGAGCTATTTGGTGTCTTGAATGAGTGATGCCTGAGAATGAGGCCGAGCTCTTGTATTTATAGGTGAAGAATTCCAACTTTCCTCTCCAAACTAGGGATTCCTAGTTTACCCGGGTAGAATTGACAGCCTATCTTCTTTCGAGTATTCCGGGAGTTCTAGAGCTCAGAAAATTATGATTTTGGACTCGTTGGAAAGCTTATTCAAAGAGATATAAAATCCATATAAGGAACGCCATATTTGGAGTTGAATTGCGACTTCGGTGGCCTCTTGAAGTTACAGGTCTGTTCTGAGATCTTCTTTCCTTATTCCATGCTAGATATTTCTTTCTTGATTTCCAAGGAAATATACTCCTTGCCGAAATTCTTCAATATATTCAAGATATTTGGTCTTCAAATGTGGCAAGTAAGATCTCAATATTTCGGCCATGACTTCTTTCCATAAATGCTTGCCGACTTGATCTTTCCTGGTTCACGTAGGAGAAATGCATTCGTTCTTCATTTGGGAAACCATTTGTGCGTACCATTTTAATAACTTTTACGAATACCATTTCTCAACCATTTTGCGCGTCTCGAATATTTCGCCACGTCATTCCTAGTTGATTTAGGAAACTTCATTTTTCAGCTCCGCGAAACTTTCTGAGTTGTCGAACCATTTGCATTCCTAACCCGAGTAGGAATCCTAGTCAAAGTAGGAAATACCACTTTTCCTAAGAGAATTAGGAAACCTCCAATTTCTGCGTTTTAATTTTCATTTCTCCTCTTTTATTGTACTCCTTTATTCAAAACCTAAAAACAACAAAGTAAGTAAGAAATGATAGTACTAAGGTCAAAACAAAGCTAAATGTAAAGAGAAAGACGTTAAGAATCAAGCATAAAATGCGTAGATCAGCTTACTCGTAAGAGTATGTACTCCAATGGTGTTCTGTTTTCTTAGTTCAAAACCAGTCACCATTCATAACCCTTCTAGACATCATGACCAATTATTACTCGAAATCACAAGATAGTATACAATCTCAAATGTTTGTAAACTCCGCCCACAACCTCATGCCCATAACTTCACTTAGGTTATGGCGTGTGGTGATGAAATCCACACTTCATGAAGGGTTAAGGAGATAGACAAACAAAAGAGGCACCTCCCTATTCCATAGAGATTTATTTAATAACTAAGTGCTAGTACTCAAATTAAATCAAAGACTATCCTTTAACATGAAAATAAATTATGTAAGTGTAAATACGAAGTGTAAATAAATTCGTATAAGTAATAAGTAAGAATTGTAAACATGTATGTAAATTTCTATAAGTATAAACAAGTATGTATTTCGAAAATTATAGACATGCTTTTAATTACATATGTACAACGAAATCATACAAAAACTTTATAATTCCCCGGTAACGGCGCCAAAAATTGATACGCGCGAAACATGCATTTAACGTTAACACAAAGTAGACCCTAAAAACACAGTTCACACGTAAAGCAATTTAAAACCCTTATTTTGTCATTATAATATTGGCGAGTAGGGAACATTCTATCCGGGGAATTAAAGGGCGTATGCATGGTTTCATTAATAAGCGAAAATCTAAAGGTTTGGGGGGATTGGAAATTGGTTGATTAATGTCCTACGAATTTAAGGTACAAAACATGCAAACACAACAAGAACTCCTAGACTTCTAACATGTTTTACTCATAGACAAGTTTAACAATCAAGAAACCTTAAATTCTAATTATGCTTACAAAAAAATAAGAAGCTAGATTACTAATTACAAGTGATCAACTTATTTCACTCACCTAGCCTACTCTTAGGCTTTTACCTTATTTATCATCTACGAAATCCTTAATTTTAGTCGAGATACATACACATGCTTTCGTTGAATAAGAATGCTATGACGCATAACACCTTAAAACAATTGCTACTTTGCCGAAATCATTGAGATATCTTTTAGGAAGATTGGTGACGCACCCTATCCTAAAACATACTCAAAGCATTAAGAACTTAAAGCTAGCACATGCATCCAAACTAATAAAATTAAGAACACATGGAAGAATCGAAATAAGAGAAGAACATGGAGAAATTCTTTCATTACATAACCAAAATTATTACAAAGACAAAGATGGAGTTTAGAGTACATGGTTACACTTTTAGAGAGGTGACGCACCAACTTCAAGCGGTGATTCTCAAGAACACGAATGACGCACTCTACGTTCTTGATCCGGAGGTGGTGGAGAGCTTCGACTTTGGAAGAACCTTGGTTATGTATGGAAGAGAGGTGAATTGTATAGAGCTTTGGCTTGTGAAATTGTGTGATGATCTGGTTTATGGCTGGCCTCCTTTGTCTTATATAGGCAAGGGAATTGCTCACTCTCTCTTCCACCTTGCCTCTTCATTAAATGCTAGCATTAATCACCAAGGAAAGTCACTCCCTTAGTCATCAATTGTGATCATCACAAGCAAGAGTCACCAAGCCTTGTCACCCTTTGTGATGATCACAAAGCAAGAGTCACCAAGCCTAGTCACAAAGCTTGACAACTTTGACTTTTCCTCTTCCCCAAGTGGCTTCCTTGCCGAAATTAATGGGCTTGGGCTGGTTTTTGGGCCAAAACAAACTTTGAGAAATGTGCCCACAAAATGCTTTTGGGCCGGCCCATTCCCGGTGGTCCAAAATCGCAAAAGTCGCAAAATCGCCGAAATTCCTCCGAATTGCGCCGTTATTCATCTCCACGGTAAATAACCTAAAAATAACAAATTAAATAAAAAAAACATAAAAACTAAGATTATAACATAGCTAAACATAAAGGGAAATGCGTTAAGAATCGAGCATAAAATGCGTATATCAAAAATCAGCAAGCATTTTGGGCAAAATCAAGCAAGGAGATATTACCGAATAGATGGAGGATCAAAAGTATTAAGTATATCTCAAAAGTGCCTTATTTAAAGATCAAAATATCCTACAATATATAGTAGGGTAGGCCAAAATGACTTGGAGCTCAAGAAATACAAGATATGGAAAGATTAAGATTTCCCTACTCCTAGTAGGAAGAGGAAGATATGCCTGCCAGCTCATCAATCTTCAACGGATCACATTAACCATAACGTAGTCACGCATACACCCTCAATCCCCGGTTAAGAACGATACCCTACTTACCAATGCTACAACTTACAAAAAAGGGTTTTAATTGCTTATGTGTTTTTGTTGAGTGTTAAGTGTTTATTTAGTACTTAGTAAAAGCGTGTATCACGGTTTGCATGAAGGGACGCCCTAGCAACAATGGCGTGGTGTTTAGAGTGCTCTCCTCCATGTCTATGATGTAGAAATCAGCTGGAAAAATGAGTTGATTGACCGGCACAAGAACATCCTCAACGTACCCCCTAGGGTACTTGTTAGTGCGATCGGCTAATTGTATGATGAAATTATCAGTTTTTAGCTTACCTAGATTCATAGATGCATATAAATGATACGGCATTACATTTTTTCAAGCACCTAGGTATAGCATTACATCGTCGAACCTTCTGTCACCAATTACACATGAAACTAAAAAACTCCCTGGATCCGTCAATTTTGGGGGTAGCCGAAGCTGCAAAACCGCCGAAACGGTTGCATTCACCTTCACAACCTCCTTCTCTCTCGTTTGCCTCCTTTGGGTGCATAACTCTTTTAGAAACTTTGCGTATATCGGCACTTTATTTATGCACTCGATCAAGGGCAAATTCACTTGCACCTTTCGAAAGATGTCTAAGATATCTTCGTATTGATCATCTTTCTTCTTTGATTTTGATAATCTGCTTGGGAAAGGTGCAATAGCAAACGGAGAATTAGTGATACGCGCAAAACATGCATTTAACGTTAACACAAAGTAGACCCTAAAAACACAGTTTACACGTAAAGCAATTTAAAACCCTTATTTTGTCGATATAATATTGGCGAGTAGGGATCGTTCTATCCGGGGAATTAAAGGACGCATGCATGGTTTCGTTTAAGCATAAATCTAAAGGTTTGGTGGGATTGGAAATTGGTTGATTAATGTCCTACGAAATTAAAGTACAAAACATGCAAACATAACAAGAACTCCTAGACTTCTAACATGTTTTACTCATAGACAAGTTTAACAATCAAGAAACCCTAAATCCTAATTATGCTTACAAAAAATAAGAAGCTAGTTTACTAATTACAAGTGATCAACTTATTTCACTCACCTAGCCTACTCTTAGGCTTTTACCTTATTTATCATCTACGAAATCCTTAATTTTAGTCGAGATACATACACATGATTTCGTTGAATAAGAATGCTATGACGCATAACACCTTAAAACAATTGCTACGTTACCGAAATCATTGAGATATCTTTTAGGAAGATTGGTGACGCACCCTATCCTAAAGCATACTCAAAGCATTAAGAACTTAAAGCTAGCACATGCATCCAAACTAATAAAATTAAGAACACATGGAAGAATCGAAATAAGAGAAGAACATGGAGAAATTCTTTCATTACATAACCAAAATTATTACAAAGACAAAGATGGAGTTTAGAGTACATGGTTACACTTTTAGAGAGGTGACGCACCAACTTCAAGCGGTGATTCTCAAGAACACGAATGACGCACTCTACGTTCTTGATCCGGAGGTGGTGGAGAGCTTCGACTTTGGAAGAACCTTGGTTATGTATGGAAGAGAGCTGAATTGTATAGAGCTTTGGCTTGTGAAAATTGTGTGATGCTTTACATGGCCGGCCTCCTTGGTCTTTTATAGGCAAGGGAAATGCTCACTCTCTCTTCCACTTTGCCTCTTTCATTAAATGCTAGCAATAATCACCAAGGCAAGTCACTCCCCTAGTCATCACTTATGATCATCACAAGCAAGAGTCATAAAGGCTTGTCACCATTTGTGATGATCAAAAGCAAGAGTCACCAAGCCTTGTCACCCTTTGTGATGATCACAAAGCAAGAGTCACCAAGCCTAGTCACAAAGCTTGACAACCTTGACTTTTCCTCTTCCCCAAGTGGCTTCCTTGCCGAAATTAATGGGTTTGGGCAGGTTTTTGGGCCGAAACAAACTTTGAGAAATGGGCCCACAAAATGCTTTTTGGGCCGGCCCATTCCCGGTGGTCCAAAATCGCAAAAATCGCAAAATCGCCGAAATTCCTCCGAATTGCGCCGTTATTCATCTCCACCATAAATAACCTCAAAATAACAAACTAAATAAGAAAAACATAAAAACTAAGATTATAACATAACTAAACGAAAAGGGAAATGCGTTAAGAATTAAGCATAAAATGCATATATCAAATTCCCCCACACTTAGACTTTGCTAGTCCCTTAGCAAACACTAAGTTAAACTAAGACTCTCTACGAATTTAAAATTAAAAGAAATAACACAACTAAGCCCTTAGCTAAAATTTGTCTCAGAATTTTAAGTGTATGGCAATGGCTCACATGATTTTTAACTTGTATGCTCAAAGAATTCAAGAGATAATTGAGATATGATTATGTAATGAACAAGTAAGACATGGAGAAAACAATGGTTATGTTATAGCTGTGCATGCTTTGAATAAAGGTTTAATCAGCTCACAAGGATGCACTCAACATGTTTTTCACTCATGAAAAGGGTTCACTTAAAGTGTATATGAATTTAAACGAAAACCTCATGAATGGAGTTAATTACTTGCACAAATGAACCAAAACCATAAGCTTACTCATGCAACTTACTCTACTAATTGAAAGCTACTCATTTTAAGGATCATAAAGGACTTTTAGTGAGGTTGTAATTGGGTTAAGGCTAAGGCATTCGAAATTTAGATATGTGGTGATAAAAACGTTCCAACGACTTAGTCTAGCACCAAATTCGTCATCCATCTCCACTCGAATGTTACCATGTATACTTCAATCTAAACTACACTTTGAGCTTTTTCGGACAGGACAAAGGCCATATTTGTTCTATTTTTGGGCCTTCAATTTGTCGTAATCTCCAAATCTTCAAATAAGGGGGACATTAATCCAAAGGGTTTATGCTTAGAACACAACACATTGCCATGAGAGATATATATAATTTTTTTTCTTTTCATTCTCTCAAATATAATTTTTTTTTCTTTTTGGCAATCTCATACTTTTTAATTTATTTGGACAAGTCTTTCCCCTTACTCACATTAACTCTTTCAATCTTTCTTACCAAACCATCATATTATGTGCTAGTTTCGAAAAATTCTCACCAAGTTTCCGGAACAAAGGTAAGGATATTCTACACTAGGGTAAGTGTTTAGGTAAATATGGTGATGAAAGAAAAGCTTAACGTGGGCTTAATTGGTTTATCTAGGGGTGTCGCAACTAATGCGTACAAATGGGATACATGGATATTTGGCGAAGTGGTGGAAAATCCTAAATGCCTTTAATCATTTCCAAAATCAAAGTATGTATCAACTTAAAAGCTTTTCAAATTGACATGAGTAAGTTCTAGTATTCTCTAGTTCATTAAAATCTATGGTAAGCAATCAAATGAGGCATATATAAGCTAGTAGCTACGAAATTGATGTATATTCAATCAAATAAAGAACAGATAGCTCAAAAGCTCACATAGGGTTCATATGATTAAAAACTTATTCAAGCATGCGATTTCTGTACCATGTTTTGCAATTCATATCTACTACATGTTAAAAACATATAGAATATCTCAATTAGCACAAGAATTCGATGTATGTGATTCATACGCCATATGTGTTCGTATTGGTCCGATTTCATCATTGACTAGTTAAGAGCATCCTAAAGACTCTGAAAAACACTAATTTAGACATAATTAAATTGTAAACCCTTAATTCCCCCACACTTAGACTCTACATTGCCCTCAATGTACTAAAGTAAAAGTATATAATTAAACATGGAGCAAAGGATCTACGAAAATTCCAATTTAAATATACAAAAGCAACCAAATTAAGGAAAAAGGGAGAAGAAAGCAAATCTGTTGTCTTCTTCTCGATTGGGTTGCCTCCCCCTTCACGTGTTTGAAGTGGCCGGTTCTTCAAGAGATTCTTCCTCCACGATTTGATCCTTGAATGCTTCATGATAAGGCTTCAAACGGTGGCCATTAACTTTGAACAAGTTCCCGCTATCCAAAGATTGAATTGTGACGGCTCCATAAGGGAAAACTTGAACAACAGTGTAAGGCCCATTCCATCGTGATCGTAATTTGCCCGGAAAGAGTTTAAGCTTCGAATGGAAAAGTAAAACTTTTTGCCCTGGTTCAAAACTCTTTCCACGAAACATCTTGTCATGGATCATCTTGGTTTTCTCTTTGTAAATCCATGCGTTGTCGAAAGCATCATTTTGTATCTCCTCGAGTTCAGAAAGTTGTAGCTTTCGATGCAGTCTAGCCCCATCTCGATCCATGTTGAACTTCTTAACAGCCCACCATGCTTTATGCTCCAGTTCTACCGGAAGATGACATGCCTTCCCATAAACTAATCGAAAAGGTGACATGCCGATGAGAGTCTTGTAGGCAGTCCTGTAAGCCCATAATGCATCTGATATACGCATTTTATGCTTGATTCTTAACGCATTTCCCTTTACGTTTAGCTATGTTATAATCTTAGTTTTTATGTTTTTCTTATTTAGTTTGTTATTTTGAGGTTATATTCGGTGAAGATGAATAACGGCGCAATTCAGAGGAATTTCGGCGATTTTGCGATTTTTGCGATTTTGGACCACCGGGAATGGGCTGCCTAAAAAGCATTTTGTGGGCCCATTTCACAAAGTTTGTTTCGGCCCAAAAACCAGCCCAAGCCCATTGAATTCGGCAAGGAAGCCACTTGGGGAAGAGGAAAAGTCAAGGTTGTCAAGCTTTGTGACTAGGCTTGGTGACTCTTGCTTTGTGATCATTACAAAGGGTGACTAGGCTTGGTGACTCTTGCTTTGTGATCATTACAAAGGGTGACAAGGCTTGGTGACTCTTGCTTTTGATCATCACAAATGGTGACAAGCCTTGGTGACTCTTACTTGTGATGATCACAAGTGGTGACTAGGGGAGTGACTTGCCCTTGTAATTATTGCTAGCATTTAATGAAAGAGGCAAGGTGGAAGAGAGAGTGAGCATTTCCCTTGCCTATATAAGACCAAGGAGGCCAGCCATAATACAGATCTCCCATTTTACAAGCCAAACCTCTACACAAATACCTCTCCTCCATAAACACTTCAAGGATCCTCTCCAAGCCGAAGCATTCCAGCCTCCGAAGCCATCAGATCATTCACAATACGCTAAGTCCCTTGTGAATGAGAACCACCTTCAAGAAGTCATCAAGCAATCAAGACAAAAAGTGTAACCATGATCTTCAATCTCTTGTCTTTTGCTTTGTATTGGATCACTTTGATGTATTTAATGAAGAACAAGTTTGAATTTGAGTTATATGTTCTTAAGTCTTTTCGTAAATTGCATGTATTTATAATTTCAAGCCTTTTATGCATGTTTGATACAATCTTAAAGCTTCGAAAGCATGTGTTAGATAATACGCTAAGTCCCTCTCTTTCGCATGTTTCGATGATCGTACTTTGTTTAGGGTGTTTAGACGCTAAGTTGCATTCCTACTCAAATATCAAGCATATATATTTAGTTGGAAGTTATAAATTTCGCAGCTTACTTAGAGTATTTAGGCATGAAAAAGAGTAAGGTTACTAAGATGAGATGATCACTTGTAATTAGTAGTATAACTTCTTATTTTTTGTAAGCATAATTAGACTTTAAGGGTTCTTGATTGTTAAACTTGTCTATGAATAAAACATGCTAGAAGTCTAGGAGTTCTTGTTGTGTTTGCATGTTTTTGTACTTTAATTTCGTAGATTAATTAACCAATTTCCAATCCCCCCCAAACCTTTAGATTTCTGCTTTAACGAAACCATGCATGCGCCCTTTAATTCCCCGGATAAAACGATCCCTACTCGCCAATATTATAAGGACCAAATAAGGGTTTTAAATTGCTTTACGTGTGAGCTGTGTTTTTAGGGTCTACTTTGTGTTAACGTTAAATGCATGTTTTGCGCATATCAGCATCATCTAAACACTGGCTCCAATCCTTTCGATTCGGACGAACGGTTCTCTCCAAGATCTTCTTGATCTGACGGTTGGAAACTTCAGCCATTCTGTTTGTTTGAGGATGATAAGGTGTCGAAACCTTATGTGTAACTCCATACTTCCTCATTAAAGCTTCTACCGTCCTGTTGCAAAAATGGCTACCTCCATTGCTTATTAGAACGCGTGGCATTCCGAACCTTGAAAAAATGTTAGCCTTCAGAAAATCTGCAACAACTCGCGAATCATTAGTTCGGGTGGCTTTTGCTTCCACCCATTTAGAAACATAATCTACGGCGAGTAAAATGTAAGTAAAACCGTTCGATGGTGGAAAGGGTCCCATAAAATCAATGCCCCAAACATCAAAAATTTCGACATTAAGCATAAAAGTTTGTGGCATCTGATCTCTAGGTCCTAAATTACCGAATCTTTGGCACCTATCACATGCATCACAGAATGCATGAGCATCGCAAAATAAACTAGGCCAAAAGAATCCGCAATCTAAACTTTTTAGGGCTGTCCTCCTAGAACCAAAATGTCTCCCGCATGCTTCATTGTGACAAAACTCAAGAATTGACTTAAATTCACTATCCGGAACACACATACGAATGACTAAATCTGAACATTGTTTCCATAAGTAGGGTTCATCCCAAATAAAAGTCCTAGCATTCTTCCTAAGTTTTTCACGTTGAACACTATGCATAGAGGATGGAAACTCACCGGCTACTAAATAATTGACTATATCCGCATACCATGGAGTTTCAGAAGTATTTGATTGAATTCCGAAGAGCTGTTCATCCGGAAAATTCTCGTCGATGACCACGGCTTCTTGTTCTTTCACCAACCGAGAAAGCTGGTCAGCCACTACGTTGTCCACTCCCTTCTTGTCTTTTATTTCGATGTCGAATTCTTGGAGTAAGAGGATCCAACGAATTAGCCTTGGTTTTGCATCCTTCTTCGTCATTAAGTACTTCAGAGCTGCATGGTCAGTATAAATGGTAACTTTGGTTTGAAGTAAATAAGAACGGAATTTATCAAGGGCAAAAACTACTGCGAGAAATTCCTTTTCGGTGGTGGTGTAATTGGATTGGGCGGTATCCAGAGTTCTTGAGGCGTAATAAATTGCATATGGCTTCTTGTCCTTCCGTTTTCCTAAAACAGCTCCAACCGCATAGTCGGAAGCATCACACATTAATTCGAACGGTAAGGACCAATCCGGAGGGCATAGGATAGGAGCACATGTCAGGAGTTCCTTCAACTTTTCGAAGGCTGTTCTGCAATCACTATCAAACTCGAAAGGGATATCTTTTTGTAGTAATTTGCACAAAGGGCGGGAGACGTGGGAAAAGTCCTTGATAAATCGTCGATAAAAACCTGCGTGTCCAAGGAAGGAACGAATCTCTCTAACCGAAGTTGGAGAGGGTAAGTAACGCACAAGATCTATTTTTGATTTATCAACTTCTAAACCCTTTTCAAAAATGATATGTCCCAAAACTATCCCTTGTGTAACCATGAAATGACATTTTTCCCAATTAAGAACCAAGTTTGTTTCAACACATCTTTTCAAAATGAGTTCTAAATTTCCTAGACATGCATCGAAATTATTTCCAAAAACGCTAAAGTCATCCATAAAGACTTCTATGATATTTTCGACGTAGTCAGAAAAAATAGATAACATGCAACGTTGAAAGGTACCTGGTGCATTGCAAAGACCAAATGGCATGCGGCGATAGGCAAACGTTCCAAATGGGCAGGTGAACGTGGTTTTTTCTTGATCCTCTTCCACGATGCTTATTTGGTTGTACCCGGAGTATCCGTCTAGGAAGCAATAGAATGCATGGCCAGCCAATCTCTCTAGCATTTGATCGATGAATGGTAGAGGAAAATGGTCCTTTCGCGTGGCGGCATTGAGCTTCCTATAGTCGATGCAAACATGATGTCCCGTGATTGTTCGTTGAGGTACGAGCTCGTTTACTGCATTCTTCACAACGGTGATCCCGGATTTCTTAGGAACAACTTGAACGGGTGAGACCCATCGGCTGTCCGGAATCGGATAAATAACTCCACAATCAAGGAGTTTGATTACTTCCTTCTTAACGACTTCCATCATCGGAGGATGGAGTCGTCTTTGGGCTTCACGAGTAGGTTTGGCGCCATCTTCTAAAAAAATCCGATGAACACATGTTGCCGGATTGATTCCTTTAATGTCCGCTAGCATCCAACCTATGGCAGGTTTGTATCTTTGAAGCATTCGAATAAGCTTCTCCTCTTGGTCCACTTCTAATATGGCTGAGATGATTACCGGAAGTGTCTCATTGTCTCCCAAGTAGACGTATTTCAGATGATCCGGTAGCACCTTAAGTTATAATTCGGGTGCCTTAATAATGGAAGGAACCAATTCATTAGTACCAAAAATAATTGGAATTGGAGGAGGATTACTTACATAATGTGGAGCTTTATTTAATGCCATTGCCATTTCTTGAATTCGAGGCTCCAAAAGCTCTATTAAAGCATCGAAAAGGGCTTCATCCCCAAGTTGTATGGCTATGTCAAGTTCGTCTTCTCCAATGGTGTCCAAATGCTCCTGTGAAATAGAGTCAAGAATGTCAATTGAATAACAAGCATTTAAACTTGAAGAAGGGTATTTCATAGCATCAATGATGCTGAACTCGACCAACTCTCCATCAGTTTCCATTGAGAGAGTTCCTTCAAAAACGTCAATTTTAGTTCTTCCGGTCTGCATGAAGGGACGCCCTAGTAACAATGGCGTGGTGTTTAGAGTGCTCTCCTCCATGTCCATGATTTAGAAATCAGCTGGAAAAATGAGTTGATTGACCTGCACAAGAACATCCTCAATGTACCCCCTAGGGTACTTATTAGTGCGATCGGCTAATTGTATGATGACATTATCAGTTTTTAGTTCACCTAGACTCATAGATGCATATAAATGATACGGCATTACATTTATTGATGCACCCAGGTCTAGCATTACATCGTCGAACCTTCTGTCACCAATTACGCAGGGAACTGAAAAACTCCCTGGATCCTTCAATTTTGGGGGTAGCCGACGCTGCAAGACCGCCGAAACGGTTGCATTCACCATCACAACCTCCTTCTCTCGCGTTTGCCTCCTCTGGGTGCATAACTCTTTTATATTGGCACTTGCTTAATGCACTCGATCAAGGGCAAGTTCACTTGCACCTTTTGAAAGATGTCCAAGATATCTTCGTATTGATCATCTTTCTTTTTTGATTTTGATAATCTGCTTGGGAAAGGTGCAATAGCAAACGGAGAATTAGTAACAACCGTATTTGAAGGAATAGGGTTTTTACCTTTGATTGGGGTGGGTTGTGGAGGGGATGGTGTCTTGGTGATAATAGGTGTCACCTTCTTCTTCTCGGCCTTATGAGTTGCCGGATCAATCTCATCATCCTCTTCATTGGTTATGTCCTCAATGGTGACTTCATCGAGATGAGATTTCATGGTCTTTGGTGCTTCTAGTATCTTCCCACTCCTAGTGATAATGGCATTGACAGTTCGTTGATTAGGAGTGGTTTGAGGTGGTAGTTGGCCGGTTTGCCGAATTTGGCCCATGAAGTCCACCAATTGGCCCATCTGCTTCTTCATTTCACCGATATCATGGCCATGAGTATCTAATGTCTCCTTCGTCTTGGCTTGTCCATCCAGAAGAACTTGCGTTGAAGCAGACATTTGAGAAAGCATTTTGTCGTAGTCCGGATTGGTGAAATGTTGGACCGGGGGTGCTTATTGCGTTGGGTGCATGGGAGCATGAGGCATAAGAGGCCTCGGTTGGAAGAGAGCACGTTGATACGTTTGTTGAGGTACCGGAGGGTTTAGACATCCCTCGTTGCTACTCCACTTGAAACCTGGATGATCACGGTTGACATAGTTGTTATAATTGTTATACCGTTGTCCTCCTTGATATCCACCAAGTGCATTGGCTTGCTCCAACTCCATATCTCCGGGTTGACCTCCGCTATGGTCTCCCAACGTTGGACATTGCTCAGTGTGGTGTCCCTGCACATGACAAAGTCCACAAACGAGCCCTTGAGCTTTCTTGGCTCTTGTCGTTTCGAGCTCTAAAACCTTCTCTAGCATAAGAGCTAGCTTGTCGTATTTTTCATCCGCGTCGATTTTAGAACTAACTTCGACGACTGCTCTTCTGTTGGACATTCCATACTGTGCATCGTTGTTCGCCCGATTCTCTAGAAGAGTTCTAGCTTCGGTTTTGTTTAAGTCCATGAATGCACCGGTAGCTGCTTCATCGAGCAATTCCCTATCGATCGCCTTGAGACCATCATAAAAGTAATTCATGAGATTGGTCTCAGAAAATCCATGAGATGGGCAGGTGGCACACAAAACTTTGAATCGGTCATAATATTGGCCGAAAGTCTCGTCCGGTTTCTGTGTAATGCCAGTGATTTGCTTCCTTAAGACGGTGATCTTTGAGGCCGGGAAGTACTTCGCCAGGAACATGTCCGCAAGTTGCTTCCATGTGGTAATGTGGTTTGGCGGTTGTTCCATGAGCCAAGACTCGGCCCTGTCGGTTAGGGTGAATGGGAATGCTTTAAGCTTGAAGAGCTCCGTATCAGCATCGGCTGGCTTCATGCTGTTACAAACAAATTGGAATTGTTTGAGATGCTTATTCGGATCTTCATTTGAAAGTCCGTAAAAAATGGGCAGTCGGTGGAGGAAACCACTCTTCAGCTCGATGTCCTTCATGTTTTCCCCCGGTGGTGGAAAAGCAATGCTTGAAGGCCCGCTGCTCCATTCGGTTGAGCAGGTGCGCTGACGAAGGGGTTGTCCTGCATTGCCCATATTGACTTCTTGTGCTTCCGGCTCTGAATTATGATCAGTTGATGAATGTGAAGAATCGGAACCTTCCTCAATAATGGGATAATCTAGCGGTTCTGATTGAGCTCTAAGTCTAGCTATCCTCTCTGCGATTTCCTCAAACTTTGTTTTAGATGGTCCAGGATTCTGATCGGACATTCATTAGCCTGAGCATCCACCAAAGACCAAGTGTTAGTATCAAAAAGAATATGTAATGAATATAGAGATACTAACCAAAAAACGTAAAACATATAAAGAAAGCAAAGTGAAACAAATAACAAATAAAATAGTAAAACTACCGAAACAAACTATAAAAACTCAAAAAGACTTAAAAACTACTAAAAGACACAAAATTTATGAAGTTTAAGACACTAAATGTAATTTACTAAGAAATGCAAATGATCTAATCAATTTTAAGGGTTATGCAAATGAATGTAATGAACTAAGACACGTTTTCTGCAAATTAACACTATATAATGTAAAAGCTAAGAATTTAGTTAGAACATATATAAACATGGTTCAAATGCAAGCAAACAATAATTCACATTGAATTTCTGCACAACACATTCTCATTAAATAAAATGCATCAAACAACAATCCTACGTGAAAAATGGAGTGAATGCATAAGGGAAATTGTTAGAACCTGCAAAAAACACACGAGTTACGTGCTTAAAATATGATTGCAAAGAATGACCTCTTCTTCGGTCTTATGCCCCTAACTTCACTTAGGTTAGGGTACTCGGTAGTGAAATCCGAGCATCATAAAGCTTTAGAGAGGTTATGCAAGCTAAATGTAACGTTTTGTTAGTCCTTTACAGATTTTAATGCAAAAAGAAAAACACACAAATTTGACTAAGTATTATTTATTTACCTTTGGCCCCGATGGTACGTGGTGCAAAGGCTCTCCACTGTGCAATGGGTCTCGTTCATCAAAAGATGAAGTCTGATTCCAAGAGGTGTAAGCATGCATAATCCTATATACCATCTTTTAAAGGATTATGTCGTATTTATTAAGTTCATGTATTGTCTGTATTTATATGCACTTATGATTTACAGAGAGTACTCGAAATGATCATTCGGTAAATTTCTTGGACGTGCGGCCCGCGCGAAAATGTATACTGACTCTCGCTAATTCAGCTTAGTTACGTTTAGAAATGGCAAGTAGGGATAGAGATAACGCGAGAGGTAAGGACTAATATTTAGAACAACCTGAGGCTAACTCGTAAGAGTATATACTCCATTGTTGTTCTTAGAGACACCCCGAGGCTAACCAGTTATGGTATATACTCCAATGGTGTTCTATTGCTTAGATCCGAAACCCGGCACCAATCATAAACCCACTCACCATATCCAACAATCAGCCAAATTTTTGAGATAGTATATAATCTCAAGTCCTTAGTAAACTCCGCCCACAACCTCATGCCCATAACTTCACTTAGGTTATGGCGTGTGGTGATGAAATCCACACTTCATGAGGGGTTAAGGAGATAAACCAGAAAAAGAGGCACCTCCCTATTCCAAAGAACGAAACTTAATAACCAATACTCGTACTCAATGTAAATCAATTTAAGTGCGTCTACGAATTGAGTGCGCCTAAGATTTAAAAGGAATACACGATTTAGTTATTGAGTAAATCTCTTGTCCGTGCGGCCCGCGCGAAAATGTATACTAACTATCGTTAATTCTCGTAATTGTTGGAAATGACCAGTTGGGATAGATGTAACGCAAGAGGTGAGAACTAATTTCTGGGAACAACCTGAGGCTAACTCGTAAGACTATATACTCCATTGTTGTTCTTAGAAACACCCTGAGGCTTACTCGTAAGAGTATGTACTCCAATGGTGTTCTGTTTTCTTAGTTCAAAACCAGTCACCATTCATAACCCTTCTAGACATCATGACCAATTATTACTCGAAATCACAAGATAGTATACAATCTCAAATGTTTGTAAACTCCGCCCACAACCTCATGCCCATAACTTCACTTAGGTTATGGCGTGTGGTGATAAAATCCACACTTCATGAAGGGTTAAGGAGATAGACAAACAAAAGAGGCACCTCCCTATTCCATAGAGATTTATTTAATAACTAAGTGCTAGTACTCAAATTAAATCAAAGACTATCCTTTAACATGAAAATAAATTATGCAAGTGTAAATATGAAGTGTAATTAAATTCGTATAAGTAATAAGTAAGAATTGTAAACATGTATGTAAATTTCTACAAGTGTAAACAAGTATGTATTTCGAAAATTATAGACATGCTTTTAATTACATATGTACAACAAAATCATACAAAAACTTTATAATTCCCCGGCAACGGCGCCAAAAATTGATACGCGGAAAACATGCATTTAATGTTAACACAAAGTAGACACTAAAAACATTGTCCACATGTAGTGCAATTTAAAACCCTTATTTTGTCCTTATAAAATTGGCGAGTAGGGATCGTTCTATCCGGGGAATTAAAGGGCGCATGCATGGTTTCGTTAAAGCAGAAATCTAAAGGTTTGGGGGGGGGATTGGAAATTGGTTAATTAATCTACGAAATTAAAGTACAAAAACATGCAAACACAACAAGAACTCCTAGACTTCTAACATGTTTTACTCATAGACAAGTTTAACAATCAAGAACCCTTAAAGTCTAATTATGCTTACTAAAAATAAGAAGTTACACTACTAATTACAAGTGATCATCTCATCTTATTAACCTTACTCTTTTTCATGCCTAAATACTCTAAGTAAGCTGCGAAATTTATAACTTCCAACTAAATATACATGCTTGATATTTGAGTAGGAATGCAACTTAGCGTCTAAACACCATAAACAAAGTACGATCATCGAAACATGCGAAAGAGAGGGACTTAGCGTATTATCTAACACATGTTTTCGAAGCTTTAAGATTGTATCAAACATGCATAAAAGGCTTGAAATCATAAACACATGCAATTTACGAAAAGGCTTAAGAACATATAACTCAAATCCAAACTTGTTCTTCATTAAATACATCAAAGTGATCCAATACAAAGCAAAAGACAAGACATTGAAGATCATGGTTACACTTTTTGTCTTGAATGCTTGATGACTTCTTGAAGGTGGTTCTCATTCACAAGGGACTTAGCGTATTGTGAATGATCCGATGGCTTCGGAGGCTGGAATGCTTCGGCTTGGAGAGGATCCTTGAAGTGTTTATGGAGGAGAGGTATTTGTGTAGAGGTTTGGCTTGTAAATGGGAGATGATCTGTTTTATGGCTGGCCTCCCTCTTATATATAGGCAAAGGAATTGCTCACTCTCTCTTCCACCTTGCCTCTTTCATTAAATGCTAGTAATAATCACCAAGGCAGGTCACTCCCCTAGTCATCACTTGTGATCATCACAAACAAGAGTCATCAAGCCTTGTCACACCTTTAGTCACCATTGTGATGATCAAAAGCAAGAGTCACCAAGTCTTGTCACCCTTTGTGATGATCACAAAGCAAGAGTCACCAAGCCTAGTCACAAAGCTTGACAACTTTGACTTTTCCTCTTCCCCAAGTTGCTTCCATGCCAAAATTAATGGGCTTGGGCTGGTTTTTGGGCCGAAACAAACTTTGAGAAATGGGCCCAAAAAATGCTTTTCGGGCCGGCCCATTCCCGGTGGTCCAAAATCGCAAAAATCGCAAAATCGCCGAAATTCCTCTGAATTGCGCCGTTATTCATCTCCACCGTAAATAACCTCAAAATAACAAACTAAATAAGAAAAACATAAAAACTAAGATTATAACATAGCGAAACGTAAAGGGAAATGCGTTAAGAATCGAGCATAAAATGCGTATATCAATGGGATAATCCAGCGGTTCTGATTGAGCTCTAAGTCTAGCTATCCTCTCTGCGATTTCCTCAAACTTTGTTTTAGATGGTCCAGGATTCTGATCGGACATTCATTAGCCTGAGCATCCACCAAAGACCAAGTGTTAGTATCAAAAAGAATATGTAATGAATATAGAGATACTAACCAAAAAACGTAAAACATATAAAGAAAACAAAGCGAAACAAATAACAAATAAAATAGTAAAACTTCCAAAACAAACTATAAAAACTCACAAAGACTTAAAAACTACTGAAACACACAAAATTTATGAAGTTTTAGACACTAAATGCAATTTGCTAAGTAATGCAAATGATCTAATCAATTTTAAGGGTTATGCAAATGAATGTAATGAACTAAGACACACGTTTTCTGCAAATTAACACTATATAATGTAAAAGCTACGAATTTAGTTAGAACATATATAAACATGGTTCAAATGCAAGCAAACAATAATTCACATTGAATTTATGCACAACACATTCTCATTAAATAAAATGCATCAAACAACAATCCTACGTGAAAAATGGAGTGAATGCATAAGAGAAATTGTTAGAACCTGCAGAAAACACACGAGTTACGTGCTTAAAATATGAATGCAAAGAATGACCTCTTCTTCGGCCTTATGCCTGATACGCGCACAACATGCATTTAACGTTAACACAAAGTAGACCCTAAAAACACAGATTACGCGCAATGCAATTTAAAACCCTTCTTTTGTCATTATAATATTGGCGAGTAGGGATCGTTCTTTATCCGGGGAATTAAGGGCGCATGCATGGTTTCGTTAATAAGCGGAAATCTAAAGGTTTGGGGGGAGTGGAAATTGGTTGATTAAATGTCCTACTAAATTAAAGTGCAAAAACATGCAAACACAACTAAAACTCTTAGGCATCTAACATGTTTTACTCATAGACAAGTTTTAACAATCAAGAAACTTCAAGTCTAATTATGCTTGCTAAAAATAAGAAGTTACACTACTAATTACAAGTGATCAACATATTCACTAACCGAACCTACTCCTTTGCTTTTACCTTATTTATCATCTACGAAATCCTTAATTTTAGTCGAGATACATACACATGCTTTCGTTGAATAAGAATGTCATGACGCATAACAACTTAAAACAATAGCTTCTTTGCCGAATCAATGAGGTATAATTTAGGACAATAAGTGACGCACCCTATCCTAAATCATACTCAAAGCATTAAGAACTTTAAAGCTAGCACCTGCATCCAAACTAATAAAATCAAGAACACATGGAAGAATCGAAATAAGAGAAGAACATGGAGAATTTCTTTCATTACATAACCGAAAGTATTACAAAGATGAAGATGGAGTTTAGAGTACATGGTTACACTTTTTAGAGAGGTGACGCACCAATCTACTAGCGGTGGTTCTCAAGAACACGAATGACGCACTCTACGTTCTTGATCCGGAGGTGGCGGAGGACTTCGACTTCGGGAGGACTTCGGTCATGTATGGAAGAGTAGTAAAGTGTATAGAGTTTTGGTTGTGAAATTATGTGATGCTTTATCATGGCCGAACTCCCTTGGTATTTATAGGCAAGCATATGCCTTCATCTCTCTTCCACCTTGCCTCCCTTCATTTAATGCAAGCCTTAGTCACATGGCAAGTCACTCCCTTAGTCATCAAGTGTGATCATCACAAAGCAAGAGTCACCATGGCAAGTCACCATTTAGTCATCTTTTGTGATGATCACAAGCTTAGTCACTAAGCCTTGTCACAAAGCTTGACATCTTTGACTTTTGCTCTTCCCCAAGTTGCTTCCTTGCCGAATTCAATGGGCTTGGGCTGGTTTTTGGGCCGAAACAAACTTTGAGAAATGGGCCCAAAAAATGCTTTTTGGGCCGGCCCATTTCCGGTGGTCCGAAATCGCAAAAATCGCAAAATCGCCGAAATTCCTCCGAATTGCGTCGTTATTAATCTCCACCGTAAATATCTTCAAAATAACAAATTAAATAAGAAAAACATAAAAACTAAGATAATAACATAGCTAAACGTAAAGGGAAATGCGTTAAGAAACGAGCATAAAATGCGTATATCAAATTCCCCCACACTTAGACTTTGCTAGTCCCTTAGCAAACACTAAGTTAAACTAAGACTCTTCTACAAATTTAAAACAAAGGAAAGAACATAACTAAGCCCTTAGCTAAAATTTGTCTCAGAATTTTCATAAGTATATGGCGATGGCTCACATGAATTTCAACTTGTATGCTCAACGAATTCAAGAGATAATTGCGATATAATTATGTAATGAACAAGTAAGACATAGAGAAAACAATGGTTATGTTATAGCTGTGCATGCTTTGAATAAAGGTTTAATCAACTCACAAGGATGCACTCATCATATTTTTCACTCATGAAAAGGGTTCACTTAAAGTGTATATGAATTGAAATGAAAACCACATGAATGAAGTTTGATTGCTTGCACAAATGAACAAAAACCATATGCTTACTCATGCAACTTACTCTACTAATTGAAAGCTACTCATTTTAAGGATCATAAAGGACTTTTAGTGAGGTTGTAATGGGGTTAAGGTTAAGGCATTCGAAATTTAGATATGTGGTGATAAAAACGTTCCAACGACTTAGTCTAGCACCATATTCGTCCTCCATTTCCACTCGAATGTTACCATGTAAACATCAATCTTAAACTACCCTTTGAGCTTTTCAGACAGGACAAAGACCATATTTTTTTCTATTTTTGGGCCTTCAATTTGTCGTAATCTCCAAATCCGCAAATAAGTGGGACGTTAATCCAATTGGTTTCTACTTTAGAACACAACATATTGCCATAAGAGATATATATAATTTTTTTCTTTTCATTCTCTTAAATATTATATATTTTTTTTCTTTTCTTTTTGGCAATCTCATATTTTTTTAGCTATTTGGACAAGTCTTTCCCCTTACTCACATTAACTCTTTTAATCTTTCCCTTCAAACCATAATCTTATGTGCTAGTTTCGAAAAATTCTCACCAAGTTTCCGGAACAAAGGTAAGGATATTCTATACTAGGGTAAGTGTTTAGGTATATATGGTGATGAAAGAAAAGCTTAACGTGGGCTCAATTGGTTTATCTAGGGGTGTCGCAACTTGTGCGTACAAATGGGATACATGGATATATGGCAATGTGGTGGAAAATCCTAAATGCCTTTAATCATTTCCGAAATCAAAGTATGTATCAACTTAAAAGCTTTGCAAATTGACATGAGTAAGTTCTAGCATTCTCTAGTTCATTAAAATCTATGGCAAGCAATCGAATGAGGCATATATAAGCTAGTAGCTACGAAATGGATGCATATTCACTCGAATAAAGAACAGATAGCTCAAAAGCTCACATAGGGTTCATATGATTAAAAATTTATTCAAGCATACGATTTTTGTACCATGTTTTGCAAATCATATCTACTACATGTTAAAAACACATAGAATATCTCAATTAGCACAAGAATTCGATGCATGTGATTCATACGCCATATGTGTTCATATCGGTCTAATTTCATCATCGACTAGTTAAGGGCATCCTAAAGAGTCTGAAAAACACTAATTTAGACACACTTAAATTGTAAACCCTTCCCCCACACTTAAACTCTACATTGCCCTCAATGTACTAAAGTAAAAGTATAGATTTTAAGCATGAAGTATAGGATCTACGAAAATTCTAATGTAATACGCAAAAAGCCATTAAATTAATTTAAATGGGGAGAAGAAAACAAATCTGTTGTCTCCCTTCACGTGTTTGAGGTGGCCGGCTCTTCCAGCGATTCTTCCTCCACGATTTGATCTGTGAGTGCTTCACGATGATAAAGCCTAAAGTGACTACTAAATTAACACTCAATAATCAATCTAGACGAAATGCAATTTAAAACCCTTTTGTGTAGATGTAGCATTGGTAAATAGGGTATCGTTCTTAACCGGGGATTGTAGGGTGTTCACCTGCATGAAAACGTTAGAAAGTATGGGGGGAGTTTGAATTGGTGTTCTAATGACCTACGAAATTAAAGACAAAAAAATGGCAAGTAAAACACACTTAGAAATCCTAGGACTCTATCATGCTTTATACTCATAGACAAGCAAAACAAACAAGAATCAAAGAACCTAAACATGTTTACTAAACCGAAAATAAAACCTATCTAATATATACATGTGATCATCTCATCTTTTTCTCTAACTCTTTATAACCTAACCAATTTCATGCAACCTAAAAGTGCCTACGTCCTCAACTATATAACTCATGTTAATTTCGTGATTAAGTGCTTCGGGACTCCCCTAACACATCAATAATCTAAACCGGGACTCCCCTGCATTCAGATTAAGTATTAAGCATAGAATAAACATGTATAGCAAAAACGTAAGAACTAGAAGATGGCAGAAAATTAACTAGAATTATATAACCAAAATCCTTTACAACTTCACTCCAAAGAATGCCAAAAATACAAAGAAATAAGAGAAGAGTTATGGTTACACTTTTTGTTGTCGGGACTCCCCTAGACCACTTGGTGTAAGCTGCTCTTCAATGGAGATGGCGAAATACTTCGGGACTCCCCTAATATTTCGGTGGAGGATGGTGTTTATGGCGTTGGAGGGATGACTTCTTCAGATTTGGTGCAAGGGAGGAGAGGTAGTGTTTTGGGCAGAGCTTTGAGTACTAGAATGAGAGATGGTCATGAATGAGTCGAGCTCCCCAATTTATAGAAGAAGATTAGGATTTTTCCTACCAAAATAAGACTTTTCTTATGTACCCGGGTAAATCTGATAGTCTGTCTTCAAACGCGTTTTCCCGGAGTTTCAGATCTTGGAAAATTCTGATTCTTGTTTCATTGGAAAGCTTATTCAAAGGGCTATAAAATCCATATAAGGAACGCCATATTTGGAATTGAATTGGATTTACTACGGATTTTAGAAGTCAAGTGACCTGGCTGCCCTGTTTTCTTCTTCTTCAAGGAAAAGGAAATCTTCATATCTTCAAATCTTGCATTCCTTATTCCCTAATAATTCTTGGCCGAATATACCATATTCTTGCACATATTTTGGCCCTCAAATAAGGTATTTATCTTCATGGAATATCCTCCCAAAATTCGTCCATTATATGCTCCATATATTCCACCATATTTGCTCTTTCCTGGGTCGCGCAGGAGAAATGTCTTCATCTTTTTGTCCACCATTTTGGTATCCATTTATTTTGGCATTTGGTCTTCAATTCTTGACACCATGTGGGAAAGCATTTTAGTAACCATTTGAAGACCATTCCTCGGACCATTTCTTCTCCGAAATTAGGAACTTCCTCCTTAGCACGCTTTTAGCTCCAAAACACCTCCTTTATTATTTTCCTTTTTATTTCTACCTAAAAGCATAAAGTAAGTAAGAAATGATAGTACTAAGGTCAAAACAAAGCTAAATGTAAAGAGAAAGACGTTAAGAATCAAGCATAAAATGCGTAGATCACACGATAAGGCTTCAAACGGTGGCCATTAACTTTGAACAAGTTCCCGCTATCCAAAGACTGAATTGTGACGGCTCCATAGGGGAAACTTGAACAACCGTGTAAGGCCCATTCCACCTTGATCGTAATTTGCCGGGAAAGAGTTTGAGCTTTGAATGGAAAAGTAGGACTTTTTGCCCCGGTTCAAAACTCTTGCCACGAATCATCTTGTCATGGATCATCTTGGTTTTCTCTTTGTAAATCCATGCGTTGTCGAAAGCATCATTTCGTATCTCCTCGAGCTCAGAAAGTTGTAGCTTTCGATGCAGTCCAGCCGCATCTCGATCCATGTTGAACTTCTTAACAGCCCACCATGCTTTATGCTCCAGTTCTACCGGAAGATGGCATGCCTTCCCATAAACTAGTCGAAAAGGTGACATACCGATGGGAGTCTTGTAGGCAGTCCTGTAAGCCCATAATGCGTCATCTAAGCACTGGCTCCAATCTTTCCGGTTTGGGCGGACGGTTCGCTCCAATATCTTCTTGATTTCACGGTTGGAAATTTCTGCCATTCCATTTGTTTGAGGGTGGTATGGTGTGGAAACCTTGTGTCTTACGCCATACTTCCTCATCAATGCTTCCACCGTGCGGTTGCAAAAATGACTTCCTCCATCACTAATTAGAACGCGTGGCATTCCAAATCTAGTAAAGATGTTAGTTCGTAGGAAATCTGCAACAACTCGCGAATCATTAGTACGGGTGGCCTTTGCCTCCACCCATTTAGAAACATAATCTACTGCGAGTAAAATATACGTATAACCATTGGAGGGAGGAAATGGTCCCATAAAATCAATACCCCATACGTCAAAAATTTCGACATTAAGCATATAAGTTTGTGGCATTTGATCTCTAGGTCCTAAATTACCGAATCTCTGGCACTTATCACATGCAGCACAAAATGCATGAGCATCGCGAAATAAACTAGGCCAAAAGAAACCGCAATCTAAAATCTTAAGGGCTGTCCTCCTTGAACCAAAATGTCTCCCGCATGCTTCATTGTGACAAAATTCTAGAATATGCTTAAATTCACTATCCGGGATACATCTCCTAATGACTAAGTCAGAGCATTGTTTCCATAAATAAGGCTCATCCCAGATAAAAGTTCTAGAATTATTTTTAAGTTTGTCACGTTGAAATTTATGCATGGTAGATGGAAACTCACCGGTAACTAAGTAATTAACGATATCGGCATACCAAGGAGTTTCCGAAGCACTCACCTCAATTCCGAAGAGTTTTTCATCCGGAAAAGTTTCCTCAATTTGAATAGTCTCATGGTCACCTATCAAACGTGATAGGTGGTCAGCGACGACGTTTTCCACTCCCTTCATATCCTTGATTTCGATGTTGAATTCTTGGAGTAGAAGTATCCATCTTATAAGCCGTGGTTTTGCGTCCTTTTTCAGCATTAGGTACTTCAAAGCTGCATGATCAGTATACACAGTTACTTTAGTTTGAAGTAAATAAGACCGAAATTTATCTAAAGCAAAAACCACTGCAAGAAACTCCTTCTCGGTTGTAGTATAATTTCTTTGAGCTTCATCAAGCGTCCGAGAGGCGTAATAAATTACGTAGGGTTTCTTGTCCTTCCGCTGGCCCAAAACGGCTCCTACGACATAATCTGAGGCGTCGCACATGAGTTCAAATGGCAGAGACCAATCAGGGCTGCTTAAAATAGGAGCGCTCGTGAGAAGTTCCTTCAACTTGTTGAAGGCAGCGTTGCATTCGTCGTCAAATACGAACGGGGTCTCCTTTTGCAGCAGTTTACACAACGGGCGAGAGATGTGTGAAAAGTCTTTGATAAACCTTCGATAAAATCCTGCGTGTCCAAGAAATGAACGAATCTCTCTAACCGAAGTTGGAGAGGGTAAGTGACGCACAAGATCTACTTTAGATTTATCAACTTCTAATCCTTTTTTAGAAATAATATGACCTAATACGATTCCTTGTGTAACCATGAAATGGCACTTCTCCCAATTAAGCACCAAGTTCGTTTCAACGCATCTTTGTAAAATAGTTTCTAAATTGTTTAAGCATGCATCGAAATCACTCCCAAATACACTAAAGTCGTCCATGAATACTTCAATAATTTTTTCAATGTACTCGGAGAAAATTGAGAGCATGCAACGTTGAAATGTACCTGGTGCATTACACAGTCCAAATGGCATTCGGCGGTATGCAAACGTTCTGAAAGGGCATGTGAACGTTGTCTTTTCTTGATCTTCCTCCGCAATGCTAATTTGGTTGTAGCCGGAGTATCCGTCGAGAAAACAATAAAATGCATGGCCGGCTAATCTTTCCAGCATTTGGTTGATGAATGGTAATAGAAAATGATCCTTGCGGGTTGCGGCGTTGAGCCTCCGATAATCAATGCACACCCGGTGTCCAGTGATCGTCCTTTGTGGCACAAGTTCATTCTCCATATTTTCAACGACGGTTATTCCCGACTTCTTAGGTACAAACTGCACTGGGGAAACCCAACGGCTATCAGAAATAGGGTAAATAACTCCACAGTCCATGAGTTTAATTACCTCCTTTTTTACCACCTCCATCATCGGAGGGTGGAGCCGACGTTGTGCTTCCCGCGTAGGCTTGGTGCCTTCTTCGAGGAAAATCCGATGCACACATGTTGCCGGATTGATTCCCTTTATGTCCGCAAGCATCCAGCCTATTGCGGTTTTGTACCTCTTCAGTACACTCACGAGCTTCTCCTCCTGCTCCTCTTCTAGCGCGGACGAAATAATGACCGGTAAAGTTTCATTCTCGCCCAAGTACGCATACTTCAGATGGTCCGGTAGTAGCTTGTGTTCTAAAACTAGAGCTTCTACGATAGAAGGAACAATTTTATTAGTACCAAAAGTAATTGGTAAAGGAGGAGAAAAACTTACTTTTCGTGGTGCGGCATTTAGGGCCATGGCCATATCTTGAATTCGAGGCGTCAGCTCTAGCAAGGCCTCGAGAAGGGCGTCTTCCCCGAGTTGGATGGCCATGTCGAGTTCATCTTCATTGATGGTGTCGAGGTGGCCTTGTGCTAAGGTATCCACGGGATCGTATGTCGAAATGGCAGCCACGCTTGACATTGGAAACTTCATCCCGTCCAGGATGTTGAACTCGATTCTTTCTCCATCAATCTCTATGGAGAAAGTGCCTTGAAACACATCGATCTTCGTTCTCGCAGTCCGCATGAAAGGTCGCCCTAGCAGCATCGGCGTGGTGTTCAGTGGACTCTCTTCCATGTCAACTATATAGAAATCGGCTGGGAATATTAAGTTGTTGACTTGCACGAGCACGTCTTCTACGTATCCCCTCTGATACTTGTGTGTGCGATCGGCTAATTGGATGACAAGACCATCTTGCTTGAGATCTCCAAGCTCTATCGATTCGTAAAGATAGTAAGGCATGACGTTGATGGAGGCTCCGAGATCAAGCATCACGTCTTCGAAGTGGTTGTCACCGATTACGCAGGGAACTGCAAAGCTCCCTGGGTCCTTCAGTTTTGGGGGTAGCCGACGCTGCAAAACCGCCGAAACGGTTGCGTTCACCTTCACAACCTCCTTCTCTCGAGTTTGCCTCCTCTGTGTGCATAATTCTTTCAGAAACTTCGCGTATATCGGCACCTGTTTTATGCACTCGATCAATGGCAAATTCACTTGCACCTTTCGGAAGATGTCCAAGATATCTTCATATTGGGCATCCTTCTTCTTTGATTTTAATAATCTGCTAGGGAAAGGTGCAACAGCAAACGGAGAATTAGTAATAACCGTATTTGAAGGAATAGGGCTTTTACCTTTGATTGGGGTGGGTTGTGGAGGGGATTGTGCCTTGGTGACAATAGGCGTCACCTTCTTCTTCTCGGCTTCTTGAGTTGCCGGATCGATCTCATCATTGTCTTCGTTGGTGATGTCCTCGATGGTGACTTCATCGAGATGAGATCGCTTGGTCTTTGGTTCTTCAAGTATCTTCCCACTCCTTATGACGATGGCATTCACGTTTCGTTGATTAGGAGTGGGTTGAGGTGGAAGCCGACCGGTTTCTTTGATTTGGCCCATGAAATCAACAAGTTGGCCAAGCTGCTTCTTCACTTCGGTGATGTCTCGGCCATGTGAGTCCAGTGTCTCCTTTGTCTTCGATTGTCCGTCGAGGAGAACTTGTGTGGAGGCCGAAAGTTGCGACAACATCTTGTCGTAATCCGGGTTGGTGAAGGATTGAGATGACGAACCATGCTGCATCGGTGGCCTTGGTTGAAATGGAGGGCGTTGGTAACTTTGTTGAGGTGCTGGAGGGTTCAAAGTTCCCTCATTGCTGCTCCATCTAAAACCTGGATGATCTCGGTTGCCAAAATTGTTGTAGTTGTTGTACCGTTGGCCTCCTTGATATCCGCCGATGGCATTAGCTTGCTCCATTTCGCTAGCTTGCTCTGGCGCTTGAGGGCATTGGTCATTATGGTGACCTTGTACTTGACATATGCCACAAACAGGCCCATGAGTTGCTTTGGCTCTTGTCGTCTCGAGCTCTAAAACCTTTTCTAGCATATGAGCTAGTTTGTCGTATTTTTCGTCCGCGTCGGGTTTAGAACTCGCTTCACCGACTGCTCGTCTGTTGGACATTCCATATTGTGGATCATTATTCGCCCGATTTTCTAGAAGAGTTCTAGCTTCGGTCTCGGTCTCGGTTAAGTCCATGAATGCACCGGTAGCTGCTGCATCTAGTAATTCCCTATCGATCGGCTTGAGACCATCGTAAAAGTAATTCATGAGATTGGTCTCGGAAAATCCATGCGATGGGCAAGTGGCACATAAAACCTTGAATCGGTCGTAATATTGGCCGAAGGTCTCGTCCGGTTTCTGTGTAATGCCAGTGATTTGCTTCCTCAAGACGGTGATCTTTGAGGCCGGGAAGTACTTCGCTAGGAACATATCCGCAAGTTGCTTCCATGAGGTAATATGGTTCGGCGGTAGTTCCATAAGCCAAGACTCGGCCCTGTCGGTTAGGGTGAATGGGAATGCCTTCAGCTTGAAGAGCTCCGTATCAGCATCGGATGGCTTCATGCTGTTACAAACAAATTGGAATTGTTTGAGATGCTTGTTCGGATCTTCATTGGAAAGTCCGTGAAAAATGGGTAGTCGGTGGAGGAAACCACTCTTCAGCTCGACTTCCTTCATGTTTTCCTCCGGTAGTGGAAAAGCAATGCTCGAAGGCCCGCTGCTCCATTCGGTTGAGCAGGTACGCTGGCAAAGAGACTGTCCTGCATTGGCCATGTTGACGTCTTGTGCTTCCTGTTCTGAAGTATGGTCGGTTGATGAGGCTGAACTATGGTCGGTTGATGAATGTGAAGACTCGGAAACTTCCTCGATGATGGGATAATCCAGGATGTCTGTTTGAGCTTTAAGTCTCGCTATTCTCTCTGCGATTTCCTCAAACTTTGTTTTAGATGGTCCAGGATTTTGATCGGACATTCATTAGCCTGAGCATCCACCAAAGACCAAGTGTTAGTATCAACAAAGAATATGAGATGAATATAGGAATACTAACCAAAATCGTAAGGCATATTTAGAAAACAAAGCGATAACACATAAAATAGTAAAACTATCAAAGCAAACTATAAACACTCACAAATACTTAAAAACTACTAAAACACACAAAATTTATAATAGTTAAGACACTAAATGTAATTTACTATGTAATGCAAATGATTTAATCAATTTTAGGGGCTATGCACATGAACGTAATAAACTTAAAACACACGTTTTCTGCAAATTAACACTATATAATGCTAAACCTAAGAATTTAGTTAGAACATATATAAACAAGGTTCAAATACAAGCAAACAATAATTCACATTGAATTTATGCACCATACATTTTTTCAATAAAATGCATCAAACAACAATCCTACGTGAAAGATGGAGTGAATGTATAAGAGAAAATATTAGAACCTGCAGAAAACACACGAGTTACGTGCTTAAAATATGAATGCAAAGAATGACCTCTTCTTCGGTCTTATGCCCCTAACTTCACTTAGGTTAGGGTACTCGGTAGTAAAATCCGAGTATCATAAAGCCTAAGAGAGGCTATGCAAGCTAAATGTAACGTTTGTTAGTCCTTTACAATTTTTAATGCACAAACAAACACAAAAATTTGACTAAGTTTTATTTATTTCCTTTGGCCCCGATGGTACGTGGTGCAGAGGCTCTCCACTGTGCAATGGGTCTCGTTCATCAAAAGATAAAGTCTGATTCCAAGAGGTGTAAGCATGCATAATCCTATATACCATCTTTTAAAGGATTATGTCGTATTTATTAAGTTCATGTATTGTCTGTATTTATATGCACTTATGATTTACAGAGAGTACTTGAAATGATCATTCGGTAAATTTCTTGGACGTGCGGCCCGCGCGAAAATGTATACTGACTCTCGCTAATTCAGCTTAGTTACGTTTAGAAATGGCAAGTAGGGATAGAGATAACGCGAGAGGTAAGGACTAATATTTAGAACAACCTGAGGCTAACTCGTAAGAGTATATACTCCATTGTTGTTCTTAGAGACACCCCGAGGCTAACCAGTTATGGTATATACTCCAATGGTGTTCTATTGCTTAGATCCGAAACCCGGCACCAATCATAAACCCACTCACCATATCCAACAATCAGCCAAATTTTTGAGATAGTATATAATCTCAGGTCCTTAGTAAACTCCGCCCACAACCTCATGCCCATAACTTCACTTAGGTTATGGCGTGTGGTGATGAAATCCACACTTCATGAGGGGTTAAGGAGATAAACCAGAAAAAGAGGCATCTCCCTATTCCAAAGAACGAAACTTAATAACCAATACTCGTACTCAATGTAAATCAATTTAAGTGCGTCTACGAATTGAGTGCGCCTAAGATTTAAAAGGAATACACGATTTAGTTATTGAGTAAATCTCTTGTCCGTGCGGCCCACGCGAAAATGTATACCAACTATCGTTAATTCTCATAATTGTTGGAAATGACCAGTTGGGATAGATGTAACGCAAGAGGTGAGAACTAATTTCTGGGAACAACCTGAGGCTAACTCGTAAAAGTATATACTCCATTGTTGTTCTTAAAAACACCCCGAGGCTTACTCGTAAGAGTATGTACTCCAATGATGTTCTGTTTTCTTAGTTCAAAACCAGTCACCATTCATAACCCTTCTAGACATCATGACCAATTATTACTCGAAATCACAAGATAGTATACAATCTCAAATGTTTGTAAACTCCGCCCACAACCTCATGCTCACAACTTCACTTAGGTTATGGCGTGTGGTGATGAAATCCACACTTCATGAAGTGTTAAGGAGATAGACAAACAAAAGAGGCACCTCCCTATTCCATAGAGATTTATTTAATAACAAAGTGCTAGTACTCAAATTAAATCAAAGACTATCCTTTAACATGAAAATAAATTATGTAAGTGTAAATACGAAGTGTAAATAAATTTGTATAAGTAATAAGTAAGAATTGTAAACATGTATGTAAATTTCTGTAAGTATAAACAAGTATGTATTTCGAATAAAAAGATAAGTATGAATTGTAAATATGTATGTAAATTTCTATAAGTATAAACAAGTATGTATTTCGAAAATTATAGACATTCTTTTAATTACATATGTACAACGAAATCATACAAAAACTTTATAATTCCCCGGCAACGGCGCCAAAAATTGATACGCGCAAAACATGCATTTAACGTTAACACAAAGTAGACCCTAAAAACACAGTTTACACGTAAAGCAATTTAAAACCCTTATTTTGTCGATATAATATTGGCGAGTAGGGATCGTTCTATCCGGGGAATTAAAGGGCGCATGCATGGTTTCGTTTAAGCAGAAATCTAAAGGTTTGGGGGGATTGGAAATTGGTTGATTAATGTCCTACGAAATTAAAGTACAAAACATGCAAACATAACAAGAACTCCTAGACTTCTAACATGTTTTACTCATAGACAAGTTTAACAATCAAGAAACCCTAAATTCTAATTATGCTTACAAAAAATAAGAAGCTAGTTTACTAATTACAAGTGATCAACTTATTTCACTCACCTAGCCTACTCTTATGTTTTTATCTTATTTATCATCTACGAAATCCTTAATTTTAGTCAAGATACATACACATGCTTTCGTTGAATAAGAATGCTATGACGCATAACATCTTAAAACAACTGCTACGTTACCGAAATCATTGAGATATCTTTTAGGAAGATTGGTGACGCACCCTATCCTAAAACATACTCAAAGCATTAAGAACTTAAAGCTAGCACATGCATCCAAACTAATAAAATTAAGAACACATGGAAGAATCGAAATAAGAGAAGAACATGGAGAAATTCTTTCATTACATAACCAAAATTATTACAAAGACAAAGATGGAGTTTAGAGTACATGGAGTTTGCGAGTTCGTGGATTTATGATTTCCGTATTTTAATTATACGATGTTGTGATATGTGTTATTTTCGGAGGTATTGTTATATATTTATTTGTGATGGCATTTATTACATCGATGTACCAGAGTTGAGAGATTCCTCTGGACCAGAGTTGAGAGATTCCTCTGGGCGGGGTTGAGTGGTCCCCTGCATGCCGTTAGGGTTGAGTGGTCCCCTGGCTTATCACTGTCAGGTTTGAGCGATTCACCTGACGTCGGGTTTGAGAGATCGCCCGACAACCTCCGTATATATATATGTGATGTGTTGTTTTCCGAACTCGCACTGTTTTATATTGAGTATGTATATAAACTGGTGAAAGGCATATGTTTATTTTCGTCCACTCACTCTAACGTTTTTATTTGCCTTTCCCCTGGGCTTTTCGGTTTCCGTGCCCAGTTTGCAGTTCGGACTCTGGTGTCGCACGTCGTGGTCGGAGGCATAGTGCTCGAGTTACCTTGTTTCTTCCAGTAGGTTTATTGTTCTACCTACTGTGGTATACGTATATGTTTATACATTAGAGGTCGCTCTGAGTTTTCTGTTGTATATGTTATACGATTTTACTCCGGATTTCAGTAAAGTACTATTATATTTATTGTTTTACTTTACTGTTGATATATTGAGAAATCCGGATGGGATTGGTGCCCTCGGTTTGCTTTTTGTGGCATAGGATGAAGTGTATTTTCCGCGTGCAGGTAATGGTAATTCCACGTTAGTAGCGAAACTCTGCCAAAATTTCTACGGTTTTTGTTGGTTCGTGTTTTCGAGGGGGTTCGATTTCGGTTTAGGCAACTAAATCGGGGTTGGGTCCTTTCAGCTTGGTATCAGAGCATTAGGTTGTCAGATTCTGTAGACTCTTGTAGTTGTGACGCTTAGGGTATTTGAGTTTGTACAACATGACTGGAGTGATGACCCGACTGGCCAGCGGTACTCATCAATACTTCGGGTGTTGTGTGTCCTCAAATATCTGCGGTTTCATGATTACGTTCCACTTGTTGTGAACGATGTTTTATTCATTAGGATACCTCCGGACGTGCTTTCCGTGTCGTTTCAGTTGCGGATCCTATTGAGGATCAATCGACGCGTGATTTCCCAGAGAATTGTGGATTTGGATGAGTAGTCAGAGTTTAGAGAATTGTGTGGCACGGTTTGCCTGGTTGTGTGTGTATGAGCGTTTACATGTTGCCTCAGAGCTGAGAATTGTGGCAGTTGATGTTTGCCTGAGTCAGATTGTTGTATTTGGTGGGCTGGTAATGTGTGAGTTCTGGTTGCGACTCCATGGCCTACATTCAGGGTGTTGTTCGTACGATAATGGTTTAATCAGGCTACCTAGCAGTGATATGTGGTGTGTTTATCCATCTGAGGCAGAGATGCATTGTTCACATGTTTGCTTCTGTTTGCACGAGTTATGTGGCTTCAGAGGAAGCAGTGCACGAGGTTCGAGATAAGTCTGAACCTAAGTATCAGAGAGAGTCTGATTGTTGTGCCTCGAGACATCCGTGAGGAGCTTAGTGTGCTGCACCCAGTGGCGAGGCTATTGTGAGGAAAAAATGTACGCGGTTTTCGATGTGTTGATTTGAGGAAAGTGGACTTCGTCAAGATTTTGATGAGATTGAGTTCAGGCACCTCGAGATCAGTGACTTCATCAGGCTGTGACCTTATCGATTCTTTTGTGGGCCATCAGATCAAGCAGAGAATCCGTTTGACGATGGCGGAGATCACGGAGTAGCGGATTTGCTCCTGTGGCATGAGTTTGGGCGATCGTTAGTGATCCTTTCACGCAGCAGGTGTTGCGGTGACTTGTGCTTGTGGTGCACTCTCAATGGCTATTGTAGTGGCCAGGAGGGTCACGTTACGAGGGAGCGCCCTCAGCCAGCTGTTGTAGCGGTTCGGTAGCTCAGAGTTTACGAGGAGATCCTCATGTTGTTCCTGAAGTCTGATCAATGTACCTTTTTGACGAGTTATTCAGCAAGTCGCATTTGATGTGGGCGGCTAGTTGGGCATGTTGGAGTTTGTGCCATGACCTTGTTTGAGGACAGACTTTTCTCCGAGGTTACTGTTGCTTGATATCCATGGCTATTGTACCTGCATCTCCACTTCCGAGGTTTTGGAGAGTGTTGTATCCATCCGGAGGTTGTGAGATCCTTGTTGGAGGTTATGTGTTAGCCGCGGATCTGTTATAGCTGGACATTATGGTTTTGGTGTGATTGTGAGTATGGACTTACTGACGACGCATTTGGCTGTGTTCAAGTGCCTCGAAATGGAGGTTGTGTTTCGACGACCAGATTTTCCGGAGATACTGTTTCGCGGTGATGGTCGAACGGATGGTGGAGACGAGTGTGTTATTGTTTAGCTCATGTTGTGGATACTATGGTTGCTGTACCCAACATTGTCGTCATTGAGGTGGTTTCCGAGTTCCTAGGTGTGTTTCGGAGGAGTTACCAGGTGTTCCTCCAGTTCGGGAGACTAACTACACCATTGAGCTTGTACCAGGCGCTGGACTCATTTTACCGGCATCTTGTCGTTCGGAGCCAGCGGAGCTGATGGAGCTACAGTTTCGACTCTAGGAGCTGCTGGAGGAGATTTCATGCGACCCCGCGTATTTGCGTGGTGTGCTCTTGCATTGTTTGTACGGATGTTGGATGGTTCGATCGACGAGGTGATGATATACGCATTTTATGCTCGATTCTTAACGCATTTCCTTTTACGTTTAGCTATGTTATAATCTTAGTTTTTATGTTTTTCTTATTTAGTTTGTTATTTTGAGGTTATTTACAGTGGAGATGAATAGCGGCGCAATTCGGAGGAATTTCGGCGATTTTGCGATTTTTGCGATTTTGGACCACCGGGGATGGGCCGGCCCAAAAAGCATTTTTTGGGCCCAATTCTCAAAGTTTGTTTCGGCCCAAAAACCAGCCCAAGCCCATTAAAATCTATGGCAAGCAAGCAAATGAGGCATATATAAGCTAGTAGCTACGAAATGGATGTATATTCAATCAAATAAAGAACAGATAGCTCAAAAGCTCACATAGGGTTCATATGATTAAAAACTTATTCAAGCATGCGATTTCTGTACCATGTTTTGCAATTCATATCTACTACATGTTAAAAACATATAGAAAATCTCAATTAGCACAAGAATTCGATGCATGTGATTCATACGCCATAATGAACTAAGACACACGTTTTCTGCAAATTAACACTATATAATGTAAAAGCTAAGAATTTAGTTAGAACATATATAAACATGGTTCAAATGCAAGCAAACAATAATTCACATTGAATTTATGCACAACACATTCTCATTAAATAAAATACATCAAACAACAATCCTACGTGAAAAATGGAGTGAATGCATAAGGGAAATTGTTAGAACCTGCAAAAAACACACGAGTTACGTGCTTAAAATATGATTGCAAAGAATGACCTCTTCTTCGGTCTTATGCCCCTAACTTCACTTAGGTTAGGGTACTCGGTAGTGAAATCCGAGCATCATAAAGCTTTAGAGAGGTTATGCAAGCTAAATGTAACGTTTTGTTAGTCCTTTACACATTTTAATGCAAAAAGAAAAACACACAAATTTGACTAAGTATTATTTATTTTCCTTTGGCCCCGATGGTACGTGGTGCAGAGGCTCTCCACTGTGCAATGGGTCTCGTTCATCAAAAGATGAAGTCTGATTCCAAGAGGTGTAAGCATGCATAATCCTATAAAATTGATTAGATCATTTGCATTTCTTATTAAATTACATGTAGTGTCTTAAACTTCATAAATTTTGTGTGTTTTAGTAGTTTTTAAGTCTTTTTGAGTTTTTATAGTTTGTTTCGGTAGTTTTACTATTTTATTTGTTATTTGTTTCGCTTTGCTTTCTTTATATGTTTTACATTTTTTGGTTAGTATCTCTATAGTCATTACATATTCTTTTTGATACTAACACTTGGTCTTTGGTGGATGCTCAGGCTAATGAATGTCCGATCAAAATCTTGGACCATCTAAAACAAAGTTTGAGGAAATCGCAGAGAGGATAGCTAGACTTAGAGCTCAATCAGAACCGCTGGATTATCCCATTATTGAGGAAGGTTCCGATTCTTCACATTCATCAACTGATCATAATTCAGAGCCGGAAGCACAAGAAGTCAATATGGCCAATGCAGGACAATCCCTTCGTCAGCGCACCTACTCAACCGAATGGAGCAGCGGGCCTTCAAGCATTGCTTTTCCACCACCGGGGGAAAACATGAAGGACATCGAGTTGAAGAGTGGTTTCCTCCACCGACTGCCCATTTTTCACGGACTTTCAAATGAAGATCCGAATAAGCATCTCAAACAATTCCAATTTGTTTGTAACAGCATGAAGCCAGCCGATGCTGATACGGAGCTCTTCAAGCTTAAAGCATTCCCATTCACCCTAACCGACAGAGCCGAGTCTTGGCTCATGGAATTACCACCGAACCATATTACCACATGGAAGCAACTTGCGGACATGTTCCTGGCGAAGTACTTCCCGGCCTCAAAGATCACCGTCTTGAGGAAGCAAATCACTGGCATTACACAGAAACCGGACGAGACTTTCGGCCAATATTATGACCGATTCAAAGTTTTGTGTGCCACCTGCCCATCTCATGGATTTTCTGAGACCAATCTCATGAATTACTTTTATGATGGTCTCAAGGCGATCGATAGGGAATTGCTCGATGCAGCAGCTACCGGTGCATTCATGGACTTAAACGAAACCGAAGCTAGAACTCTTCTAGAGAATCGGGCGAACAACGATGCACAGTATGGAATGTCCAACAGAAGAGCAGTCGGCGAAGTTAGTTCTAAAACCGACGCGGATGAAAAATACGACAAACTAGCTCATATGCTAGAGAAGGTTTTAGAGCTCGAAACGACAAGAGCCAAAGCAACTCATGGGCCTATTTGTGGCATATGTCAAGTACAAGGTCACCATAATGACCAATGCCCTCAAGCGCCAGAGCAAGCTAGCGAAATGGAGCACGCTAACGCCATCGGTGGATATCAAGGAGGCCAACGATACAACAACTACAACAATTTCGGCAACCGAGATCATCCAGGCTTTCGATGGAGCAGCAATGAGGGAACTTTGAATCCTCCGGTACCTCAACAAAGCTACCAACGCCCTCCATTTCAGCCTAGGCCACCGATGCAGCATGGTTCTTCATCTCAACCTTTCACAAATCCGGATTATGACAAGATGTTGTCACAACTTTCGGCCTCCACACAAGTTCTCCTTGATGGACAATCGAAGACCAAGGAGACATTGGATTCTCATGGCCGAGACATCACCGAAGTGAAGAAGCAACTTGGCCAACTTGTTGATTTCATGGGACAAATCAAAGAAACTGGTCGGCTTCCACCTCAAACCACTCCTAATCAACGAAATGTGAATGCCATTGTTACAAGGAGTGGGAAGATACTAGAAGAACCAAAGACCAAGAGATCTCATCTCGATGAAGTCACCATTGAGGACATAACCAACGAAGAGGAAGATGAGATCGATCCGGCAGCTCAAGAAGCCGAGAAGAAGTTGGTGACGCCTATTGTCACCAAGGCACAATCCCCTCCACAACACACCCCAATCAAAGGTAAAAGCCCTATTCCTTCAAATACGGTTATTACTAATTCTCCGTTTGCTGTTGCACCTTTCCCTAGCAGATTATTAAAATCAAAGAAGAAAGATGATCAATATGAAGATATCTTGGACATCTTTCGAAAGGTGCAAGTGAATTTTCCCTTGATCGAGTGCATAAAACAAGTGCCAATTGAAAGGACCCAACCCCGATTCAGTTACCTAAATCGGAATCAAACCCCTTCGAAAATGCGAACCAACAAAATTTTTCCAAAATTTCGGCAGAGTTTCGTTACTAACGTGGAATTACCATAACCTGCACGCGGAAATTAACACTTCATCCTATGCCACAAAAAGCAAACCGTGGGCACCAATCCCATCCGGATTTCTCAACATCAATATAAACAACAACAATAAATAAACTGTACTATGTATATATGTATATCCGTGAAAATCCGCATAACATGTATCAGAATGTATCAGAGCGACCTCTAGAGTAAAACATATACAATATGTACATCAGTAGGCGAAACAAGAACCTACTGGAAAACACAGGTAACTCTGACCACTAGCCTCCAAACCGCGACGTGAAAACACCAAACCTGAACTGCAAACTGGGCACGGAAACCGAAAAGCCCAGGGGAAAGACAATAAACACGTTAGAGTGAGTGGAGGAAAATAAATGTCTTTCACCAGTTTATATATGTTATAAAAACATATGCGAGTCCAGATAAATAAAAACAACATAGTACACGAGGTAAAACTCACACTCCTCCAGTGTACAGAGCATGCAAGTAAAAATCCCACGGGGTCGCTCATGGACACACACCGTGCTAGTACAGTCCGAATCACGGGATCCCGGACCCACACGTGATTCTAAGCCAGAAAGGCCTCGGTTCCGGGGATACGCCCCTCGCCGGTCAGGTCGGGGTAACGCCCCGCCTGGGATGCCTACTATCGGGGATCAGCCGAGAGGCTAAGTGTATCGATACAACAACGTAACCACGACTGTACTCTGTGTAAACCAAATCATAAACATTTCGATGCAAATGCATAAAACAGCATATAAGTATATGTATACTCGTATACGTATATCCGTATAAGTATAATCGTATAATCGTAAAACACATGCTCATGTAGTCTGAAATCTCATATGCATGCTCAAGTTCATAAAACGTATATCAAGACTCGCAAATAATCCGTGAAAAGAAATGTCCACTCACAGATCAGCTAGCGCAACTCGCGCTAAACACGTGGTCCGGCCCGAAGCACGATCACGATCCAAATCTCGATCTCGATCTCCTGAATACATATACACATAACTGATCAATATCGTAATCCACAACACTGTACTGATGCACGGAAACCAACTGTTCCCGGAAATACGAAATGCAGTGCAAAATGAATTACGGAAATCCCGAAATCCCCACTCGAAATCTCGACTGAAAATCGGCTAACCAAATCAACCCGAAAACCTCCGTACGATAATCATGGCGCGATTACGAGAAAAATGACACTAATTATATCGAAATCTGAAAATTTGACTTTTTGGCCGCCGTTGACCACCGTTGACCGCCGCCGCCGGCGGCGGCGCGCCGTCAACGGAGGAATCCCACGGCGGGAAGCTCCAGATCGGATCATCACAACCTCACGAACATCTTTTCCTTCTAACCCATAGACCAACTCAACCTCTAACCCATTCAATTTCATCGAAATCCAACCGGGAAAACCCACCGGAAAATCCATTCGGGTTTGAGCAAAAACCCAACCAATTCCAAAACTAAATACATAGGAAGCACCCCTAGACCGAGGGGAGTCGAACCCCCAACCATACCGCCGCCGAGGCTCGCCGGAACACGGCCAACCAACTCTGGCGATTCCAACCCGTTCGGCCCTAATCGGGTTTCACCAAAGCGACACCATTTCAACCCAAACCACACACCATCACACTCGAAATCAAGGTAGGAAGCGAACCGTACCTGTCCCGTGGCCGGAGGTGGCCGGAAAAAGGTCGCCGGAAGTTGAAGACCTAAAATGGAAACTTTCCCTTCTCGGCAGCAAGCCCACTTTCCAAATATGGAAAGTCAACACAATTTCAATTCGGTCAACGCCACAAAATGAAGTTTTCGACTAACTCCCGACTATATTTCGACTTTTCGATATTTATACTCGTCCCTCGGGTCGATCGACGGTCCAAAATGAAAATACGAAATGATTCGGATTAACTCGAAATAAACGGATAAACTCGTCGGAACCCGAAACTTCAAATAACCATCAAATATTCCTCGGTTATCGGAAAAATCTTCCGAAACCACCCACGAACTCGAAATCACGTACTCTACATTTTCCGTGAAGACACTCAACCCAAATTATCGACCCAAAATATCGTCGCGAATCAAATCGGCAAACCACAATATATCGCAAAACTGTAACTAGACTCAAATCTCGAGAATCGTGCCAAACACACCACTGATTCTGGTTCAGGTCGTCACACCAATATACGCGAAGTTTCTAAAAGAATTATGCACACAGAGGAGGCAAACACAAGAGAAGGAGGTTGTGAAGGTGAATGCAACCGTTTCGGCGGTTTTGCAACGACGGCTACCCCCAAAACTGAAGGATCCAGGGAGTTTTGCAGTTCCCTGCGTAATTGGTGACAAACACTTCGAAGACGTAATGCTTGATCTTGGAGCCTCCATCAACGTCATGCCTTACTACCTCTACAAGTCAATGGAGCTTGGGGATCTCAAGCAAGACGGTGTTGTCATCCAACTAGCCGATCGTACACACAAGTATCCAAGGGGATACGTAGAGGACGTTCTTGTACAAGTCAACAACCTGATTTTTCCAGCGGATTTTTATATCGTTGACATGGAGGAGAGTCCTTTGAACACCACGCCATTGCTTCTTGGACGACCCTTTATGCGGACTACAAGAACGAAGATAGATGTTTATCAGGGAACTTTCTCCATGGAGATTGATGGAGAAAGAATCGAGTTCAACATATTAGACGGGATGAAATTTCCGATGTCAAGTGTGGCTTCCATCTCAACATATGATCTCGTCGATACCTTAGCACAAGGCCACCTTGACACCATCAATGATGATGAACTCGACATGGCCATCCAACTCGGGGATGACGCCCTTTTCGAGGCCTTAATAGAGCTTAAGCCTCGAATTCAAGAAATGGCCATGGTTCTAACTAACGCACCACGAAAAGTAAGTTTTTCTCCCCCATTACCAATTACTTTTGGTATTAACAAAATTGTTCCCTCCATCGTAGAAGCTCCAGTTTTAGAACTCAAGCTATTACCGGATCATCTAAAGTATGCGTACTTGGGCGAGCATGAAACCTTGCCGGTAATTATTTCGTCTGCGTTAGAGGAGGAGCAGGAGAAGAAACTCGTGAGTGTACTTAAGAGGTACAAAACCGCAATAGGTTGGACACTTGCGGATATAAAGGGAATTAATCCAGCAACCTGTGTGCATCGGATTTTCCTAGAAGAAGGCACCAAGCCTACAAGGGAAGCACAACGTCGGCTCCACCCTCCCATGATGGAGGTGGTAAAAAAGGAGGTAATTAAACTCATGGACTGTGGAGTTATTTACCCTATTTCTGATAGCCGTTGGGTTTCCCCTGTGCAGGTTGTACCTAAGAAATCTGGAATCACCGTCGTCGAAAATATGGAGAATGAACTCGTGCCACAAAGGACAATCACTGGACACCGTGTGTGCATTGATTACAGGAGGCTCAACGCCGCAACTCGCAAGGATCATTTTCCATTACCATTCATAGATCAAATGCTGGAAAGGTTAGCCGGCCATGCATTCTACTGTTTTCTCGACGGATACTCCGGCTACAACCAAATTAGCATTGCGGAGGAGGATCAAGAAAAGACAACGTTCACATGCCCTTTCGGAACGTTTGCATACCGCCGAATGCCATTTGGATTATGTAATGCACCAGGTACATTTCAACGCTGCATGCTCTCAATTTTTTCCGATTACATTGAAAAAATTATTGAAGTATTCATGGACGATTTTAGTGTATTTGGGAGTGATTTCGATGCATGTTTAAACAATTTAGAAACTATTTTACAAAGATGCGTTGAAACCAACTTGGTGCTTAATTGGGAGAAGTGTCATTTCATGGTTACACAAGGGATCGTGTTAGGTCATATTATTTCTGAAAAAGGATTAGAAGTTGATAAATCCAAAGTAGATCTTGTGCGTCACTTACCCTCTCCAACTTCGGTTAGAGAGATACGTTCTTTTCTTGGACACGCAGGATTTTATCGAAGGTTTATCAAAGATTTTTCCCACATCTCTCGCCCGTTGTGTAAATTGCTGCAAAAGGAGACTCCGTTCGTATTTGACGAGGAATGCAACGCTGCCTTCAACAAGTTGAAGGAACTTCTCACGAGCGCTCCTGTTTTGAGCAGCCCTGATTGGTCTCTACCATTTGAACTCATGTGCGACGCCTCGGATTATGCCGTAGGAGCTGTTTTGGGTCAGCGGAAGGACAAGAAGCCTTATGTAATTTATTACGCCTCTCGGACGCTTGATGAAGCTCAAAGAAATTATACCATCACCGAGAAGGAGTTTCTTGCAGTAGTTTTTGCTTTAGATAAATTTCGGTCTTATTTACTTCAAACTAAAGTAACTGTGTATACTGATCATGCAGCTTTGAAGTACCTAATGCTAAAAAAGGACGCAAAACCAAGGCTTATTAGATGGATACTTCTACTCCAAGAATTCAACATCGAAATGAAGGATAAGAAGGGAGTAGAAAATGTTGTCGCTGACCACCTATCACGCTTGATAGGTGAGAATGAGACTGTTGAAATTGAGGAAACTTTTCCGGATGAAAAACTCTTCGGAATTGAGGTAACTGTTTCGGAAACTCCATGGTATGCAGATATCGTTAATTACTTAGTTACCGGTGAGTTTCCATCTACCATGCATAAATTTCAGCGTGACAAACTTAAACATAATGCTAGAACTTTTATCTGGGATGAGCCTTATTTATGGAAACAATGCTCCGATTTAGTGATTAGGAGATGTATCCCAGATAGTGAATTTAAGCCTATTCTAGACTTTTGTCACAATGAAGCATGTGGGGGACATTTTGGTTCGAGGAGGACAGCCCTTAAGATTTTAGATTGCGATTTCTTTTGGCCTAGTTTATTTTGCGATGCTCATGCATTTTGTGCTGCATGTGATAAGTGCCAGAGATTCGGTAATTTAGGACCTAGAGATCAGATGCCACAACACTACATATTTAATGTCGAGATTTTTGATGTGTGGGGTATTGATTTTATGGGACCATTTCCTCCCTCCAATGGTTATGCGTATATTTTACTCGCAGTAGATTATGTTTCAAAATGGGTGGCGGCAAAGGCCACCCGTACTAATGATTCGCGAGTTGTTGCAGATTTCCTACGAACTAACATTTTTAGTAGATTTGGAATGCCACGAGTTCTAATTAGCGATGGAGGAAGTCATTTTTGCAACCGCACGGTGGAAGCATTGATGAGGAAGTATGGCATAAAACACAAGGTTTCCACACCATACCACCCTCAAACAAATGGAATGGCTGAAGTTTCCAACCGTGAGATAAAGAAGATTTTGGAACGAACTGTCCGCCCAAACCGGAAAGATTGGAGTCAGTGCTTAGATGATGCATTGTGGGCTTACAGGACTGCCTACAAGACCCCCATTGGTATGTCACCTTTCCGATTAATTTATGGGAAAATGTGCCATCTTCCGGTTGAATTGGAGCACAAGGCATGGTGGGCTGTGAAGAAATTCAACATCGATCGAGATGCAGCAGGTTTGCATCGGAAGTTACAACTTTGTGAACTTGAAGAGATCAGAAATGATGCTTTCGACAATGCGTGGATTTACAAAGAGAAGACGAAAAAGATCCATGATAAGATGATTCGCGGGAAGAGTTTTGAAGTTGGGCAGAAAGTATTGCTTTTCAATTCTAGACTTAAGCTCTTTCCGGGAAAGCTTCGCTCTCGATGGATGGGGCCATTCATAATTGCTCAAATTATGCCTCATGGAGCAGTTCTCATTCGATCAATAGACAAGGGCAGTGAGTTCAAAGTAAATGGCCATCGCTTGAAGCCCTATTCTGAGGCATTTGCGGAGCATAACGTGGAGGAGATGCAACTCCAAGAACCGGCCATCTCGAAAGCAAAATGATGCATCACGTCTAAGCTATAGACGTAAAATGAGCGCTCATTGGGAGGCAACCCAATGGAGAAGACGACAACATATTTGTTGTCTTCTCCTCCTTTTAATTAATTTAATGGCTTTTGCATTTTAAATCAGAATTTTCGTAGATCCTATACTCCATGTTTAAATTCTATACTTTTACTTTAGTACATTGAGGGCAATGTAGAGTTTAAGTGTGGGGGAAGGGTTTACAATTTAATTGTGTCTAGATTAGTGTTTTTCAGAGTCTTTAGGATGCCCTTAACTAGTCAATGATGAAATTGGACCAATACGAACACATATGGCGTATGAATCACATGCATCGAATTCTTGTGCTAATTGAGATATTCTATATGTTTTTAACTTGTAGTAGATATGAATTGCAAAACATGGTACAGAAATCGCATGCTTGAATAAGCTTTTAATCATATGAACCCTATGTGAGCTTTTGAGCTATCTGTTCTTTATTTGATTGAATATACATCCATTTCGTAGCTACTAGCTTATATATGCCTCATTTGCTTGCTTGCCATAGATTTTAATGAACTAGAGAATGCTAGAACTTACTCATGTCAATTTGCAAAGCTTTTAAGTTGATACATACTTTGATTTTGGAAATGATTAAAGGCATTTAGGATTTTCCACCACGTCGCCAAATATCCATGTATCCCATTTGTACGCATAAGTTGCGACACCCCTAGATAAACCAATTGAGCCCACATTAAGCTTTTCTTTCATCACCATATTTACCTAAACACTTACCCTAGTATAGAATATCCTTACCTTTGTTCTGGAAACTTGGTGAGAATTTTTCGAAACTAGCACATAATATGATGGTTTGGTAAGAAAGATTGAAAGAGTTAATGTGAGTAAGGGGAAAGACTTGTCCAAATAACTTAAAAAGTATGAGATTGCCAAAAAGAAAAGAAAACATATATATATATATATATTTGAGAGAATGAAAAGAAAAAAATTATATATCTCTCATGGCAATGTGTTGTGATCTAAATATAAACCCTGTGGATTAATGTCCCCCTTATTTGCGGATTTGGAGATTACGACAAATTGAAGGCCCAAAAATAGAACAAATATGACCTTTGCCCTATCCGAAAAGCTCAAAAGGGTAGTTTAGATTGAAGTATACATGGTAACATTCGAGTGGAGATGGAGGACGAATTTGGTGCTAGACTAAGTCGTTGGAACGTTTTTATCACCACATATCTAAATTTCCAATGCCTTAACCTTAACCCCATTACAACCTCACTAAAAGTCCTTTATGATCCTTAAAATGAGTAGCTTTCAATTAGTAGAGTAAGTTGCATGAGTAAGCTTATGGTTTTGGTTCATTTGTGCAAGTGATTAACTCCATTCATGAGGTTTTTTGTTTAAATTCATATACACTTTAAGTGAACCCTTTTCATGAGTGAAAAATATGTTGAGTGCATCCTTGTGAGCTGATTAAACCTTTATTCAAAGCATACACAGCTATAACATAACCATTGTTTTCTCTATGTCTTACTTGTTCATTACATAATTATATCGCAATTATCTCTTGAATTCGTTAAGCATACAAAGTTGAAAATCATGTGAGCCATCGCCATACACTTAAAATTCTGAGACAAATTTTAGCTAAGGGCTTAGTTGTGTTATTTCTTTTGTTTTAAATTCGTAGAGAGTCTTAGTTTAACTTAGTGTTTGCTAAGGCACTAGCAAAGTCTAAGTGTGGGGGAATTTGATATACGCATTTTATGCTCGATTCTTAACGCATTTCCCTTTACGTTTAGCTATGTTATAATCTTAGTTTTTATGTTTTTCTTATTTAGTTTGTTATTTTGAGGTTATTTGATACGCGCAAAACATGCATTTAACGTTAACACAAAGTAGACCCTAAAAACACAGTTCACACGTAAAGCAATTTAAAACCCTTATTTTGTCATTATAATATTGGCGAGTAGGGATCGTTCTATCCGGGGAATTAAAGGGCGTATGCATGGTTTCGTTAATAAGCGGAAATCTAAAGGTTTGGGGGGATTGGAAATTGGTTAATTAATCTACGAAATTAAAGTACAAAAACATGCAAACACAACAAGAACTCCTAGACTTCTAACATGTTTTACTCATAGACAAGTTTAACAATCAAGAACCCTTAAAGTCTAATTATGCTTACTAAAAATAAGAAGTTACACTACTAATTACAAGTGATCATCTCATCTTATTAACCTTACTCTTTTTCATGCCTAAATACTCTAAGTAAGCTGCGAAATTTATAACTTCCAACTAAATATACATGCTTGAAATTTGAGTAGGAATGCAACTTAGCGTCTCAACACCCTAAACAAAGTACGATCATCGAAACATGCGAAAGAGAGGGACTTAGCGTATTATCTAACACATGCTTTCGAAGCTTTAAGATTGTATCAAACATGCATAAAAGGCTTGAAATTATAAACACATGCAATTTACGAAAAGACTTAAGAACATATAACTCAAATCCAAACTTGTTCTTCATTAAATACATCAAAGTGATCCAATAAAAAGCAAAAGACAAGAGATTGAAGATCATGGTTACACTTTTTGTCTTGAATGCTTGATGACTTCTTGAAGGTGGTTCTCATTCACAAGGGACTTAGCGTATTGTGAATGATCTGATGGCTTCGGAGGCTGGAATGCTTCAGCTTGGAGAGGATCCTTGAAGTGTTTATGGAAGAGAGGTATTTGTGTAGAGGTTTGGCTTGTAAAAATGGGAGATGATCTGTTTTATGGCTGGCCTCCCTCTTATATATAGGCAAAGGAATTGCTCACTCTCTCTTCCACCTTGCCTCTTTCATTAAATGCTAGTAATAATCACCAAGGCAGGTCACTCCCCTAGTCATCACTTGTGATCATCACAAACAAGAGTCATCAAGCCTTGTCACACCTTTAGTCACCATTGTGATGATCAAAAGCAAGAGTCACCAAGCCTTGTCACCCTTTGTGATGATCACAAAGCAAGAGTCACCAAGCCTAGTCACAAAGCTTGACAACTTTGACTTTTCCTCTTCCCCAAGTTGCTTCCATGCCAAAATTAATGGGCTTGGGCTGGTTTTTGGGCCGAAACAAACTTTGAGAAATGGGCTCATTCCCGGTGGTCCAAAATCGCAAAAATCGCAAAATCGCTGAAATTCCTCCGAATTGCGCCGTTTATTCATCTCCACCGAATATAACCTCAAAATAACAAACTAAATAAGAAAAACATAAAAACTAAGATTATAACATAGCTAAACGTATAGGGAAATGCGTTAAGAATCAAGCATAAAATGCGTATATCAAATTCCCCCACACTTAGACTTTGCTAGTCCCTTAGCAAACACTAAGTTAAACTAAGATTCTCTACGTATTTAAAACAAAAGAAAGAATACAACTAAGCCCTTAGCTAAAATTTGTCTCAGAATTTTAAGTGTATGGCGATGGCTCACATGATTTTCAACTTTGTATGCTTAACGAATTCAAGAGATAATTGCGATATAATTATGTAATGAACAAGTAAGACATAGAGAAAACAATGGTTATGTTATAACTGTGCATGCTTTGAATAAAGGTTTAATCAGCTCACAAGGATGCACTCATCATATTTTTCACTCATGAAAAGGGTTCACTTAAAGTGTATATGAATTTAAACGAAAAACCTCATGAATGGAGTTAATTACTTGCACAAATGAACCAAAACCATAAGCTTACTCATGCAACTTACTCTACTAATTGAAAGCTACTCATTTTAAGGATCATAAAGGACTTTAGTGAGGTTGTAATGGGGTTAAGGCTAAGGCATTCGAATTTTAGATATGTGGTGATAAAAACGTTCCAACGACTTAGTCTAGCACCAAATTCGTCCTCCATGTCCACTCAAATGTTACCACGTATACTTCAATCTAAACTACCCTTTGAGCTTTTCGGACAGGACAAGGGCCATATTTATTCTATTTTTGGGCCTTCAATTTGTCGTAATCTCCAAATCCGTAAATAAGGGGGACATTAATCCAAAGGGTTTATATTTAGAACACAACGCATTGCCATGAGAGATATATAATTTTTTTCTTTTCATTCTCTCAAATATATTTTTTTTTTCTTTTCTTTTTGGCAATCTAATACTTTTTTAGTTATTTGGACAAGTCTTTCCCCTTACTCACATTAACTCTTTCAATCTTTCTTACCAAACATCATATTATGTGCTAGTTTCGAAAAAAATCTCACCAAGTTTCTGGAACCAAGGTAAGGATATTCTACACTAGGGTAAGCGTTTAGGTACAAATGGCGAGTAACATCCGGAAAAGTTTCCTCAAGTTCTTAGGAACAACTTGCACTGGTGAGACCCATCGGCTGTCCGAAATCGGATATATGACGCCACAATCCAAGAGCTTGATTACTTCCTTCTTCACAACTTCCATCATCGGTGGATGGATTGTTCTTTGAGCTTCTCTCGAAGGTTTAGCCTCATCTTCGAGTAGAATTCGATGCACGCAAGTCGCCGGATTGATGCCTTTGATGTCGGCAAGGGTCCATCCAATTGCTGTTTTATGACGTTTGAGCTTGTTGATGAGTTTGCCCTCTTGTTGTTCCTCCAATGATGATGAAATGATAACCGGCAAAGTGTCATTGTCTCCCAAGTAAGCATATTTCAAATGAGCCGGTAACACTTTGAGTTCTAACTCTGGTGCCTTAATCACAGATGGGACAAGCTTGTTTTCTCCATAGGCCAACGGAATAGGAGGTGGCCTATTTACAATCCGTGGAGCCTCATTGAGTGCCATAGCCATCTCAAGGATCCTAGGCTCCAAATTCTCGATAAGTGCATCAAAAAGGGCTTCATCCCCAAGTCGAGTCAGCCCCGCCCCTTCTTGTATGGCAATGTCTAGCACATCATCTCCAATGGTATCTAAGTATTGTTGAGCTGCCTCTTCCACCATATCCATCAAAAATATGGCATTTACACTTTCCGTAGGAACCTTCATGGCATCTAATATGTTGAATTCGATCTTTTCTCCATCAATCTCCATGGAAAACGTTCCCTCAAACACATCTATCTTTGTTCTTGCAGTCCTCATGAAAGGTCGTCCAAGAAGCAATGACGTGGTGTTCAAAGGACTCTCCTCCATGTCAACAATGTAAAAATTCGCTGGGAAAATCAGGTTGTTGACTTGCACAAGAACATCTTCAACGTATCCCCTAGGATACTTATGCGAACGGTCGGCTAGTTGAATGATGACGTTGTCTTGTTTGAGCTCGCCTAAATCCATGGAAGCATATAAGTAATAAGGCATTACGTTAATGGATGCACCAAGGTCTAGCATAACATCTTCGAATTTGTTGTAACCAATCACACAAGGAACATAAAAGCTCCCCGGATCCTTCAATTTGGGGGGTAACAGACACTGTAAAACCGCTGAAACGGTTGCATTCACCTTCACAACCTCCTTCGCTCTCGTTTGCCTCCTTTGGGTGCATAACTCTTTGAGAAATTTTGCATAGATAGGCACTTGCTTTATGCACTCGATCAAGGGCAGATTTACTTGCACCTTCCGAAAGATGTCCAAGATGTCTTCGTATTGATCATCTTTCTTAGATTTCGTCAACCTATGTGGGAATGGTGCACGAGCAAACGAAGCATTAGTATTAACCAAACTTGAAGGGATAGAGTTAATACCTTTGTTTGGGGCAGATTGTGATGATGATGGTTGTGCCTTAGTGGCGTGAGGAGCCACATTCTTCTTCTTCTCGGCATCTTCAGTAGCCGGATCTTCTTCTAAGTCCTCCTCCTCAAAAATGGTGTGAGGAGGTGCCGTGCTTATCTTTGGCAAAGGAGATGCCAAAGTTCTTCCACTCCTAGTAACAATTGCACTCACATTCCGATTTGGCGGTTGTGATTGAGGTGGAAGGTGGCCGGAATCTCTAAATTGGCCCATGAAGTCCACGAGTTGGCCCATTTGCTTTTTGATTTCGGTGATGTCTCGGCCATGTATATCCAACGTCTCCTTTTGCTTTGCTTGTCCCTCCAAGAGAACTTGTGTTGAAGCGGACAATTGAGTGAACATCTTGTCATAGTCTGGATTTGTAAATTGTTGGACCGGAGGAGATTGCTGCATAGGTTGCATCGTTGGAATGGGAGCTTGATGCATTGGTTGCCTTGGTTGGAAGGGAGCACGTTGGTAGCCTTGTTGATGTGCTGGAGGGTTTAAACATCCCTCATTGCTACTCCACTTAAAACCCGGATGATCTCGGTTGCCAAAATTGTTGTTGTTATAGTTGTTGTAACGTTGGCCTCCTTGATATCCTCCAATTGCATTAACTTGCTCTGCCTTAGTGTTTTGTTCCTTTATATTTGGACATTCATCATTGTAGTGCCCTTGCATATGGCAAACGCCACAAACAGGTCCGAGGCTTGCCTTGGCTCTTTTGGTCTCTAGTTCAAGCACTTGTTCTAGCATAGATGCTAGTTTGTCAAACTTCTCGTCCTTAACTTGCATTGAGCTAGCTTCATTTTCTTGTTTTCGTTGAGCCATCCCATATTGAGCATCATTATTGGCTCGGTTTTCCAACAAAGTTCGAGCTTCTATCTCATCTAAATCAATGAATGCTCCGGTTGCAGCGGCATGAAGAAGCTCTCTATCAATCGGTTTTAAACCATCATAGAAGTAGTTCATGAGGTTTGTCTCGGAAAAACCATGGGAAGGGCAGGTGGCACATAGAACTTTGAAACGGTCATAGTATTGTCCAAAGGATTCATCTGTTGTTTGCGTTATTCCCGTGATCTTCTTCCTCAAAACAGTGTTAGTATCAAAAGAATATACAAGTAATGCAAGACACTAACCAAAAACGTTGAAAATTAAAAGAAAGCAATAAAAACACACAAAATCACACCAAAACAAATCACACGAAGAAAAACAAACCAAAAACACACCAAAAACAAACGAAAGCTGTAAAACACTAAGTTAAGACACTTCAAGAATTTTAAACGTGAATGCAAGGCTTTAGACATCTTAAAATGAATGCATAGATAAGTTAGGACTCAATTTACACGTTTTCTGCAAAATTAAGCATATATACAATGCAAAGACTTAGAAACACATATATACAAGTAAGGTAATGCAAGCATACCACTTTTCATTCAAATTCATACTCAAAACACTTAAATCGTCATTCAAATGCATCAAACAACAGTCTAAGTGAAAAATGACGTGAATGCATAAGAGAAAAACGTTAGAACCTGCAGAAAACACACAAAGTTACGTGCTAAATACATGATGCAAACATGACCTTTCTTTTGGCCTCATGCCCCTAACTTCACTTAGGTTAGGGTGTGTGGTGATGAAATCCACACATCACAAAGCCGCCAGAAGGTTAATGCAATCTACAAATGCAAGTGGTTTATCCTTTACAAGTTTATGAGTATAAAAGTATAAGTATACACAAAACACACGAAATATGTATAGTAATATGTACAAGTATTTTGTTCATTGGGTTTTTCGTCTCTCTTTAAAAGAAATGTACAGATTTGATCTTTCGGTCGTTCATTGGACGTGCGACCCGCGCGATAAAGTATAAACTCTCAATTAATCGGCCTAGGTTCAATCGAAAAACATGGCCAGTTAGGGATAGAGATAATGCGAGAGGTAGGACTAATTTCGACAATGCACCCCGAGGCTTACCGATCATGGAAAGTAGATTTAGTTCTTATCTTCTTTGGGCAACTTTTAATGAGCTTGGCCAGTTAGTAAGAGAGACCACGAGAGGTAGGACCGATTTGAGATCTCGGATCCAGAACCCGTCATAGAAACCGTCACCTTCTAGACACCAAGTCACAAAAGATTTCTTACTCAAAGATAAGTGTTCATCCATTCACCGGATCATTGGTATATACTCCATTGATGCGAGTCTTTCTCAGATCCAAACCTGTCACCAGTCATAACCCCGTCTAGACACCATGTCCGACATCCAGCCAATCTTTCGAGAATTTACACTCCCTCAAGTCCTTCGCAAACTCCGCCCTCAACCTCATGTCCATAACTTCACTTAGGTTATGGTGTGTGGTGATGAAATCCCCACATCATGAGGGGTTAAGGAGATAAGCACGGAAAAGAGGTGCCATCTATTCCAATGAGTGCGACCTAAAGAACCAAACTGATCCACTCCTTCAATTTGAGACACCTTTAACGTGGTAATTATCTACATGGCTGCAAAAACAGATTTGTTAGTATGAACAAGTATTGGTTACGTATAGAATTATAAAATAAAATAAAAATTTCGAAGTTATTTACATGCTTTTGTAATATTCACACAATTTCACACATATACAAACGAAATCACACACTTACTTTACAATCCCCGGCAACGGCGCCAAAATTGACTCGCATTTTTCAAACATTTAATTAAACACTCAATTGAACACAAACACAATTAAAACCCTTTTTTGTTGATGTAGCATTGGTAAATAGGGTATCGTTCTTAACCGGGGATTGAAGGTGCATGCATTACTACGCTATGGTTAAAGGGGGGTATATAATTTGGTTGTTTATAATCTACAAAAATAAAGACAGAAAATGGTTAGTAAACACATAGAGATATCTTAGGTTCTATCATGCTTCACTCATAGACAAGTAGAAAACAAACAAGAACAAAGAACCCTAAACATGCTTACTAGGCCGAAAAATAAAAGCTATCCTACATATGTACATGATCAACTCGTCATACTTACCTCATTCCTTTATAACCTAATCATATTATATGCAACCTAAGTTTTATCTAGGCCTTTACTACGTGGTTCGCATGCATCTTTCATAATTAAGTGACTAAACCAAGATTGCTCGCATTTAGATTAAAGCATTAAGTAAAGAAGACACATTATCTAACCTAAACCAAGATTGCTCGCATTTAGATTAGCACAAAGAAAGAACTTAGACTCGAAATAGATGACATAAAATAGAATTAGAATTATATTACAAAAACACGTCTTTACACTCTACACAAAACTGAAATTCATTACAAGGAGAAAGTAGAGGGATCGAAATACACTCTTTGTGTCGTGATTGCAGTCGCAAAGCATGTACAAGATCCTTCTATGGATGGCTAGATGAACCCTCGGATTGCCTAAGGTTGCTCTAGGTGGAGGCCGAGTGTTTATGGTGTGGAGGGTGGCGTTCCTTGAAGAAATCTCGAGTATTTGTGGAGAGGAAGTGTTTAAGGCAGAGACTTGGCTTGTATGATCAGTTCTTTTTAGAATGAGGACTAGCTCTTGTATTTATAGGTGATGAATTCCAACTTTCCTCTCCAAACTAGGTTTTCCTAGTGTACCCGGGTAGAATTGACAGCTTGTCACAGCCTGTCTTGAAACGTCTTTTCCGGGAGTTCTAGAGCTCAGAAAATTATGATTTTGGATTCGTTGGAAAGATAAGCTCGAGAACTTGAAGAAGACTTATATGATCACTATATTTGAAGTCGAATTGCTGATTCTGTGATACGTTGAAGATTGATGAGCTGGCAGGCATATCTTCCTCTTCCTACTAGGAGTAGGGAAATCTTGATCTTTCCATATCTTGTATTTCTTGAGCTCCAAGTCATTTTGGCCGAACCTACCATATATTGTAGGATATTTTGATCTTCAAATAAGGCACTTTTGAGATATACTTAATACTTTTGATCCTCCATCTATTTGGTAATATCTCCTTGCTTGATTTTGCCCAAAATGCTTGCTGATTTTCGATCCCCCATTTGAAATGTTTTCATTTTGCCTTGCGTCATTTTAGTAACTTGAGAAGACCATTTCGGATCCATATTTTGCTACGTCATTCCTCGTTGATTTAGGACACTTCTCCACTTAGCTCATTTTATGCTCCAAATCACCTCCTTTATTGTACTCCTTTATTCAAAACCTAAAAACAACAAAGTAAGTAAGAAATGATAGTACTAAGGTCAAAACAAAGCTAAATGTAAAGAGAAAGACGTTAAGAATCAAGCATAAAATGCGTAGATCAAGATGTGGGAAAAATCTTTGATAAACCTTCGATAAAATCCTGCGTGTCCAAGAAAAGAACGTATCTCTCTAACCGAAGTTGGAGAGGGTAAGTGACGCACAAGATCTACTTTGGATTTATCAAACTTCTAATCCTTTTTCAGAAATAATATGACCTAACACGATCCCTTGTGTAACCATGAAATGGCACTTCTCCCAATTAAGCACCAAGTTGGTTTCAACGCATCTTTGTAAAATAGTTTCTAAATTGTTTAAACATGCATCGAAATCATTCCCAAATACACTAAAATCGTCCATGAATACTTCAATAATTTCAGCAACCTGTGTGCATCGGATTTTCCTAGAAGAAGGCACCAAGCCTACAAGGGAAGCACAACGTCGGCTCCACCCTCCCATGATGGAGGTGGTAAAAAAGGAGGTAATTAAACTCATGGACTGTGGAGTTATTTACCCTATTTCTGATAGCCGTTGGGTTTCCCCTGTGCAGGTTGTACCTAAGATATCTGGAATCACCGTCGTCGAAAATTTGGAAAATGAATTCGTGCCACAAAGGACAATCACTGGACACCGTGTGTGCATTGATTATAGGAGGCTCAACGCCGCAACTCGCAAGGATCATTTTCCATTACCGTTCAAAGATCAAATGCTGGAAAGGTTAGCCGGCCATGCATTTTACAGTTTTCTCGACGGATACTCCGGCTACATCCAAATTAGCATTGCGGAGGAAGATCAAGAAAAGACAACGTTCACATGCCCTTTCGAAACGTTTGCATACCGCCGAATGCCATTTGGATTATGTAATGCACCAGGTACATTTCAACGCTGCATGCTCTCAATTTTTTCCGATTACATTGAAAAAATTATTGAAGTATTCATGGACGATTTTAGTGTATTTGGGAATGACTTCGATGCATGTTTAAACAATTTAGAAACTATTTTACAAAGATGCGTTGAAACCAACTTGGTGCTTAATTGGGAGAAGTGACATTTTCATGGTTACACAAGGGATCGTGTTAGGTCATATTATTTCTGAAAAAGGATTAGAAGTTGATAAATCCAAAGTAGATCTTGTGCGTCACTTACCCTCTCCAACTTCGGTTAGAGAGATACGTTCTTTTCTTGGACACGCGGGATTTTATCGAAGGTTTATCAAAGATTTTTCCCACATCTCTCGCCCGTTGTGTAAATTGCTGCAAAAGGAGACTCTGTTCGTATTTGACGAGGAATGCAACGCTGCCTTCAACAAGTTGAAGGAACTTCTCACGAGCGCTCCTGTTTTGAGCAGCCCTGATTGGTCTCTACCATTTGAACTCATGTGCGACGCCTCGGATTATGCCGTAGGAGCTGTTTTGGGTCAGCGGAAGGACAAGAAGCCTTATGTAATTTATTACGCCTCTCGGACGCTTGATGAAGCTCAAAGAAATTATACCACCACCGAGAAGGAGTTTCTTGCTGTGGTTTTTGCTTTAGATAAATTTCGGTCTTATTTACTTCAAACTAAAGTAACTGTGTATACTGATCATGCAGCTTTGAAGTACCTTATGCTAAAAAAGGACGCAAAACCAAGGCTTATTAGATGGATACTTCTACTCCAAGAATTTAACATCGAAATCAAGGATAAGAAGGGTACAAGTGATCATCTCCAAAGCCTAAACACTACTTCCTCTCCAAAGACTCAAGACGTTCTAAAAGAAGAAGGTTACACCATCATTCCGCCACCAAACTACCTCCACGACATATAGGGAAATCCCAAGTGTCTCCTCCACCAAAGAAGAGTCGTCTACACCTTAGCTCCATAGGGCAATCCCGAGGAATTAAAAAGTGTAACTCGACTTCTCTTTATCTTGTAACTTCTCCTTGTATGAACTCTTGTTTTTAAGGAATGGTTTTTAGTATTTCGGTTTTCTGCACTTTTTTTGATTTCAATTGTCTTCCATGTGTTCTAGTTTCTTAAAGTTCTATGATGCATGCTTATCTAATCGTAATGCTTTGGCTTAGATATAGGGCAATCCCGAGTCTAAATCAATAGTATGTGTATAGGGCAATCCCGAGCACTAAACTTAAGTATAAACATGTGTTATGTGAAGTTAAGAAGTTAGGATTTCGATTGACATTGTTTAATTTGCAGGTTACGAATGAGCAAGGGTAAGCTAGAAGAGTCGATCACATGTAAATAATAGTTTAGTGTTTATTTTCGGTCTAGCAAGCATGTTTAGGGTTCTTTGTTCTTGTTTGTTTTCTACTTGTCTATGAGTGAAGCATGTTAGAACTTAGAAGCCAACGATGTGTTTGCTATGCCATGTTTTTGTCTTTAATTTAGTAGACTACAAACAAACCTTTTTAAATCCCCCCTTTTTAACCATAGCGTAAATATGCATGCACCCTCAATCCCCGGTTAAGAACGATACCCTATTTGCCAATGCTACATCTACACCAAAGGGTTTTAATTGTTTATGCGTTTTTGTTAAGTGTTAAGTGTTCATTTAGTGCTTGCAAAGACGTGTATCAATTTTTGCGCCGTTGCCGGGGATTGTAAAGAATTGTGTGTTTATGCTTGTAAATATGTGAATATGTGTAAATAAGTGTGTATATGTATATGTAAAGTGTCGAAAATTTTTATACATGTTCATAATACGTTCCATTCTAACGTTTTGTTTTTGCAGCCATGTAAATAGGTACATATTAAAGGAAGCCTTCGATTTGCATTGAGTACGCAAGTTTGGGCGATTAAGTCTCACTCATTGGAATAGATGGCGCCTCTTTTTCTTGTTTATCTCCTTAACCCCTCATGATGTGTGGATTTCATCACCGCACACCATAACCTAAGTGTTCCCTCAAACACATCTATCTTCGTTCTTGCAGTCCTCATGAAAGGTCGTCCAAGAAGCAATGGCGTGGTGTTCAAAGGACTCTCCTCCATGTCAACAATGTAAAAATCCACTGGGAAAATCAGGTTGTTGACTTGCACAAGAACATCTTCAACGTATCCCCTAGGATACTTATGCGAACGGTCGGCTAGTTGAATGATGACGTTGTCTTGTTTGAGCTCGCCTAAATCCATGGATGCATATAAGTAATAAGGCATTACGTTAATGGATGCACCAAGGTCTAGCATAACATCTTCGAATTTGTTGACACCAATCACGCAAGGAACAGAAAAGCTCCCTGGATCCTTTAATTTGGGGGGTAACCGACGCTGTAAAACCGCTGAAACGGTTGCATTCACCTTCACAACCTCCTTCGCTCTCGTTTGCCTCCTTTGGGTGCATAACTCTTTGAGAAATTTTGCATAGATAGGCACTTGCTTTATGCACTCGATCAAGGGCAGATTTACTTGCACCTTCCGAAAGATGTCCAAGATGTCTTCGTATTGATCATCTTTCTTAGATTTCGTCAACCTATGTGGGAATGGTGCACGAGCAAACGAAGCATTAGTGATACGCGCAAAACATGCATTTAACGTTAACACAAAGTAGACCCTAAAAACACAGTTCACACGTAAAGCAATTTAAAACCCTTATTTTGTCCTTATAATATTGGCGAGTAGGGATCGTTCTATCCGGGGAATTAAAGGGCGCATGCGTACAAATGGGATACATGGATATTTGGCGAAGTGGTGGAAAATCCTAAATGCCTTTAATCATTTCCAAAATCAAAGTATGTATCAACTTAAAAGCTTTGCAAATTGACATGAGTAAGTTCTAGCATTCTCTAGTTCATTAAAATCTATGGCAAGCAATCAAATGAGGCATATATAAGCTAGTAGCTACGAAATGGATGTATTTTCACTCAAGGAATAAAGAACAAATAGCTCAAAATCTCACATAGGGTTCATATGATTAAAAATTTATTCAAGCATGCGATTTCTGTACTATGTTTTGCAAATCATATCTACTACATGTTAAAAACACATAGAATATCTCAATTAGCACAAGAATTCGATGCATGTGATTCATACGCCATATGTTTTCGTATCGGTCCAATTTCATCATCGACTAGTTAAGGGCATCCTAAAGACTCTGAAAAACACTAATTTAGACACAATTAAATTGTAAACCCTTCCCCCACACTTAAACTCTACATTGCCCTCAATGTACTAACGTAAAAGTATAGAATTAAACATGAAGTATAGGATCTACGAAAATTCTAATTTAAAATGCAAAAGCCATTAAATTAATTAAAAGGAGGAGAAGAAAACAAATATGTTGTCGTCTTCTCCATTGGGTTGCCTCCCAATGAGCGCTCATTTTACGTCTATAGCTTAGACGTGATGCATCATTTTGCTTTCGAGATGGCCGGTTCTTGGAGTTGCATCTCTTCCACGTTATGCTCCGCAAATGCCTCAAAATAGGGCTTCAAGCGATGGCCATTTACTTTGAACTCACTGCCCTTGTCTATTGATCGAATGAGAACTGCTCCATGAGGCATAATTTGAGCAACTATGAATGGCCCCATCCATCGAGAGAGAAGCTTTCCCGGAAAGAGCTTAAGTCTAGAATTGAAAAGCAATACTTTCTGCCCAACTTCAAAACTCTTCCCGCGAATCATCTTATCATGGATCTTTTTCGTCTTCTCTTTGTAAATCCACGCATTGTCGAAAGCATCATTTCTGATCTCTTCAAGTTCACAAAGTTGTAGCTTTCGATGCAAACCTGCTGCATCTCGATCGATGTTGAATTTCTTCACGGCCCACCATGCCTTGTGCTCCAAATCAACCGGAAGATGGCACGTTTTCCCATAAATTAATCGGAAAGGTGACATACCAATGGGGGTCTTGTAGGCAGTCCTGTAAGCCCACAATGCATCATCTAAGCACTGACTCCAATCTTTCCGGTTTGGGCGGACGGTTCATTCCAAAATCTTCTTGATCTCACGGTTGGAAACTTCAGCCATTCCATTTGTTTGAGGGTGGTATGGTGTGGAAACCTTGTGTTTTACGCCATACTTCCTCATCAATGCTTCCACCGTGCGGTTGCAAAAATGACTTCCTCCATCGCAAATTAGAACTCGTGGCATTCCAAATCTACTAAAAATGTTAGTTCGTAGGAAATCTGCAACAACTCGCGAATCATTAGTACGGGTGGCCTTTGCCTCCACCCATTTCGAAACATAATCTACTGCGAGTAAAATATACGTATAACCATTGGAGGGAGGAAATGGTCCCATAAAATCAATACCCCACACATCAAAAATTTCGACATTAAATATGTAGTGTTGTGGCATCTGATCTCTAGGTCCTAATTACCGAATCTCTGGCACTTATCACATGCAGCACAAAATGCATGAGCATCGCGAAATAAACTAGGCCAAAAGAAACCGCAATCTAAATTCTTAAGGGCTGTCCTCCTTGAACCAAAATGTCCCCCGCATGCTTCATTGTGACAAAAGTCTAAAATAGGCTTAAATTCACTATCTGGGATACATCTCCTAATCACTAAATCGGAGCATTGTTTCCATAAATAAGGCTCATCCCAGATAAAAGTTCTAGCATTTTGTTTAAGTTTCTCACGCTGAAATTTATGCATAGTAGATGGAAACTCACCGGTAACTAAGTAATTAACGATATCTGCATACCATGGAGTTTCCGAAACAGTTACCTATATTCCGAAGAGTTTTTCATCCGAAAAAGTTTCCTCAATTTCAACAGTCGCATTCTCACCAATTAAGCGTGATAGGTGGTCAGCGACAACATTTTCTACTCCCTTCTTATCCTTGATTTCGATGTTGAATTCTTGGAGTAGAAGTATCCATCTAATAAGCCTTGGTTTTGCGTCCTTTTTTAGCATTAGGTACTTCAAAGCTGCATGATCAGTATACACAGTTACTTTAGTTTGAAGTAAATAAGACCGAAATTTATCTAAAGCAAAAACCACTGCAAGAAACTCCTTCTCGGTGGTGGTATAATTTCTTTGAGCTTAATCAAGCGTCCAAGAGGCGTAATAAATTACAAAAGGCTTCTTGTCCTTCCGCTGACCCAAAACAGCTCCTACGGCATAATCCGAGGCGTCGCACATGAGTTCAAATGGTAGAGACCAATCAGGGCTGCTCAAAACAGGAGCGCTCGTGAGAAGTTCCTTCAACTTGTTGAAGGCAGCGTTGCATTCCTCGTCAAATACGAACGGAGTCTCCTTTTGTAGCAATTTACACAACGGGCGGGAGATGTGGGAAAAATCTTTTATAAACCTTCGATAAAATCCTGCGTGTCTAAGAAAAGAACGTATCTCTCTAACCGAAGTTGGAGAGGGTAAGTGACGCACAAGATCTACTTTGGATTTATCAACTTCTAATCCTTTTTCAGAAATAATATGACCTAACACGATCCCTTGTGTAACCATGAAATGACACTTCTCCCAATTAAGCACCAAGTTGGTTTCAACGCATCTTTGTAAAATAGTTTCTAAATTGTTTAAACATGCATCGTAATCACTCCCAAATACACTAAAATCGTCCATGAATACTTCAATAATTTTTTCAATGTAATCGGAAAAAATTGAGAGCATGCAGCGTTGAAATGTACCTGGTGCATTACATAATCCAAATGGCATTCGACGGTATGCAAACGTTCCGAAAGGGCATGTAAACGTTGTCTTTTCTTTATCTTCCTCCGCAATGCTAATTTGGTTGTAGCCGGAGTATCCGTCGAGAAAACAGTAAAATGCATGGCCGGCTAACCTTTCCAGCATTTGATCTATGAACGGTAATGGAAAATGATCCTTGCGAGTTGCGGCGTTGAGCCTCCTGTAATCAATGCACACACGGTGTCCAGTGATTGTCCTTTGTGGCACGAGTTCATTCTCCAAATTTTCGACGACGGTGATTCCAGATTTCTTAGGTACATGATATACGCATTTTATGCTTGATTCTTAACGCATTTCCCTTTACGTTTAGCTATGTTATAATCTTAGTTTTTATGTTTTTCTTATTTAGTTTGTTATTTTGAGGTTATATTCGGTGGAGATGAATAACGGCGCAATTCGGAGGAATTTCGGCGATTTTGCGATTTTTGCGATTGTGGACCACCGGGAATGGGCCGGCCCAAAAAGCATTTTGTGGGCCCATTTCTCAAAGTTTGTTTCGGCCCAAAAACCAGCCCAAGCCCATTGAATTCGGCAAGGAAGCCACTTGGGGAAGAGGAAAAGTCAAGGTTGTCAAGCTTTGTGACTAGGCTTGGTGACTCTTGCTTTGTGATCATTACAAAGGGTGACAAGGCTTGGTGACTCTTGCTTTTGATCATCACAAATGGTGACAAGCCTTGGTGACTCTTACTTTTGATGATCACAAGTGGTGACTAGGGGAGTGACTTGCCCTTATGATTAATGCTAGTATTTAATGAGAGGCAAGGTGGAAGAGAGAGTGAGCAATTACCTTGCCTATATATAAGAGGGAGGCCAGCCATCATACATATCATCTCCCATTTTACAAGCCAAACCTCTACACAAATACCTCTCCTCCATAAACACTTCAAGGATCCTCTCCAAGCCGAAGCATTCCAGCCTCCGAAGCCATCGAATCATTCACAATACGCTAAGTCCCTTGTGAATGAGAACCACCTTCAATAAGTCATCAAGCATTCAAGACAAAAAGTGTAACCATGATCTTCAATCTCTTGTCTTTTGCTTTGTATTGGATCACTTTGATGAATTTAATGAAGAACAAGTTTGGATTTGAGTTATATGTTCTTAAGTCTTTTGGTAAATTGCATGTGTTTATAATTTCAAGCCTTTTATGCATGTTTGATACAATCTTAAAGCTTCGAAAGCATGTTTATGGAGGAGAGGTATTTGTGTAGAGGTTTGGCTTGTAAAATGGGAGATGATCTGGTTTATGGCTGGCCGGAAAGTTCCATTGTCCGCCCGGTTTTGAAATTTTATGACTCAAATAAAGTTGTAAACCCCTCCCCCACACTTAAATTCTACATTGTCCTCAATGTATTTAAGGAAACATAGAACTAAGTATGAAGAGAAGGACCCACGAAAATTTTAGCTAAGGAAAGTAAATAAATAATGAAATTAAAAAGAGAAGGGAGAAGAGAACAAATCCTTGACGATTCCTCCATTGGGTTGCCTCCCAACAAGCGCTTGTTTTTTAACGTCTTTACAGCCTAGACGTGATAGTTCTTCATTCATTTGATGTGGCCGGTTCAAATAGAGATTCTTCCTCCACGATTTCCTCTTTGAAGGCCGAGTGATAAGGCTTTAAACGGTGACCATTGACTTTGAATTCGTTCCCGGTTGTTGGACTCCTGATGTTTATAGCTCTATGGGGAAAATTTTTGGTGACAATGAAAGGTCCAATCCACCTAGAGCGTAGCTTTCCTGGAAAACTTCTAAGGCGAGAGTTAAAGAGCAATACTTGTTGGCCGATTAGGAATTCCTTTTTCCGGATCCTCTTGTCGTGAAACACCTTCGTTTTCTCCTTATAGATCCAAGCATTATCGAAAGCATCATTCCGTATCTCCTCAAGTTCACAAAGTTGTAGCTTTCGATGCAAACCAGCCTCGTTGCGATCTAAATTGAATTTCTTGACAGCCCACCATGCCTTATGTTCTAATTCAACCGGAAGATGACATGCCTTCCCATAAACTAATCGATAAGGTGACATACCAATGAGAGTCTTGTAGGCAGTCCTATAAGCCCATAATGCATCGTCCAAACATTGGCTCCAATCTCTTCGGTTTGGTTTAACAGTTCTCTCCAAAATCATCTTTATCTCCCTGTTGGAGATTTCAGCCATGCCGTTGGTTTGAGGATGATAAGGTGTCGAAACCTTATGTGTAACACCATACTTCTTCATCAACGCCTCCACCGTCTTGTTGCAAAAGTGACTTCCCCCATCGCTAATTAGAATGCGAGGCATTCCATGTCGTGTAAAAATTTTAGCCTTAAGGAAATCTGCAACAGCTCGCGAATCATTAGTAGCTCGGGTCGTCACATTGTACTTATCAGAGATTGTTTGCTTGCACGGAGTGCCTGTGTCTATTGTTTCTGACCGAGATAGTCAGTTCACCTCTGAGTTTTGGCAGACATTACAGCGAGCCTTGGGCACGAGGTTACGATTCAGTACAGCTTTTCACCCTCAGACTGACGGGCAATTTGAGCGGACTATCCAGACACTTGAGGATATGTTGCGATCATGTGTGTTGCAGTTCTGCGGGAATTGGGATCAACAACTACATTTGATAGAGTTCGCCTACAACAACAGCCTCGAATTTGAGGTAGGCGATTGGGTTTTCCTGAAACTATCTCCATGGAGGGGAGTTGTGTGTTTCGGGAAGCGTGGCAAGCTTCGACCACGATACATTGGTCCGTACGAGATTACAGAGAGGATTGGAACTGTTGCTTACAGACTTGAGTTGCCAACTGAGATGGCTCGTGTTCATGATGTCTTCCATGTTTCGATGTTGCGGAAGTACATCTCAGATCCTTCACATGTGTTAGCCCCACAGCAGTTGTCGATCAGAGAGGATTTGACGTATGTGGAAGAGCCTGTGCAGATTCTCGATCGTCGTGAGCAGGAGTTGAGGCACCGTGTGATTCCGCTAGTGAAGGTCTTGTGGCAAAACCACTCTGTTGAGGAGGCCACCTGGGAGACTGAGCAGCGTATGCGGGAGCAGTATCCTCATCTGTTCACTTGACAGGTACGTAAATTTCGAGGTCGAAATTTTTTTAAGGGGGGTAGATTTGTGACGACCCGAACCAGAATCAGTAGTGTATTCAGTACGATTCACGTGAATGTGCGTAGTCGCGGTTTCAGGTTATATGTGTGATTTGTCGATTTCGTTCGTGACTTTATGAAAGGACCCAACCCCGATTTAGCTCCCTAAACCGGAATCAAACCCTTTCGAAAACATGAACCAACAAAAACCATAGAAATTTCGGCAGAGTTTCTGAAAGGACCCAACCCCGATTCAGTTACCTAAATCGGAATCGAACCCCTTCTGAAAATACGAACCAACAAAAAATTTTCAAAATTTCGGCAGAGTTTCGTTACTAGCGTGGAATTGCATAAACCTGCACCCTGAAAATAACACTTCGTCCTATGCCACAAAAGCCAAACCGTGGGAACCAATCCCATCCGGATTTCTCAACATCAATATATGAATCATAAACAGTAAACAGTACTGTAGTATATATATATATCTGAGAAAATCCGTATAAACAAGTATCAGAATGTATCAGAGCGACCTCTAAAGTAAAATATATACACTATACACATCAGTAGGCAAAACAAGAACCTACTGGAAAGCACAGGTAACTCTGATCACTAGCCTCCAAACCGCGACGTGAAAACACCAAAACCTGAACTGCAACTGGGCACGGAAACCGAAAAGCCGAGGATAACTAGAACCGTTGGAACCTGCACTAGCCTGTGGTCGTTGTGGTCCATCTCGGCCATCTCGGCCTCTGTCTCGGAGTGCAGCACTAACAAACTTATCAAAGTTGTTCCGAGGCATCGTAGTCAATGTCACCTTGATGTTCAGATTCAATCCCAGCTCAAACCTACGCCACTTGGCTTCCTCTGTAGCCACCATATCCCGCGCAAAATGAGACAAACGGGTAAACCGATCTCGATACTCAAGTACAGACAAACTGCCCTGCCTCAAGTTCGTAAATTCCTCGTACTTGCGCTGCTGAGTAGCCTGATTAAATTACCTCCGCATAAACAGATCACGGAACAATGTCCACGGAGTGTCAGCTGGAACTCTGTCGGTGTTAACCCACCAAACGTATGCATCACCCTCAAGTAAACCAACTGCGGCTAATGACATCTGCTCAGGAGTAAACTGCAGACGCTCACAAACACGTTCAATCTGAACCAACCATGCCTCGCATATCTCTGGATCAACTGAACCCGAAAACACAGTAGCACCAGCTGTGCGAGCCTTGACCACAGGGTCAAAACGCTCTTCCAAACGCAGCACTCGCATCAGTAAGTCGCGCGTTCGGCGATCCTCATCAGGATCCTCTTCCCGATCAACACGGGGACCACGTCGAGGATGCATCCTACTGATACAAAACAAGCATTAGGTACAAGCAGAAAGAACGTAATCATGAAACCGCAGATATTTGAGGACACACAACACCCGAAGTATTGATGTGTACCGCTGGCCAGTTGGGTCATCACTCCAGTCATGCTGTATCAACTCAAATACCCTAAGCGTCACAACTACAAGAGTCTACAGAATCTGACAACCTAATGTTCTGATATCAAGCTGAAAGGACCCAACCCCGATTCAGTTACCTAAATCGGAATCGAACCCCTTCTGAAAATACGAACCAACAAAAATTTTTCGAAATTTCGGCAGAGTTTCGTTACTAGCGTGGAATTGCATAAACCTGCACCCTGAAAATAACACTTCGTCTTATGCCACAAAAGTCAAACCGTGGGTACCAATCCCATCCGGATTTCTCAACATCAATATATGAATCATAAACAGTAAACAGTACTGTAGTATATATATATATATATCTGAGAAAATCCATATAAACAAGTATCAGAATGTATCAGGGTGACCTCTAAAGTAAAATATATACACTATACACATCAGTAGGCGAAACAAGAGCCTACTGGAAACCACAGGTAACTCTGATCACTAGCCTCCAAACCGCAACGTGAAAACACCAAAACCTGAACTGCAACTGGGCACGGAAACCGAAAAGCCCAGGGGAAAGACAATAAACACTTTAGAGTGAGTGGACGAAAATAAATGTCTTTCACCACTTGATATATATGTTTAAAATAACATATGCGAGTCCAGGTAAATAAAATATAACAAGTACACGAGGTAAAACCATAATCCTCCAGCGTACTGAGCATGCAAGTAAAAATCCCACGGGGTCACTCATGGACACACACCGTGCTAGTACAGTCAGAACCACGGAGTCCCTGACTTCCACGTGATTCTAGCCAGAAATGGCCTCGGATCCGGGGAAACGCCCCTCACCGGTCAGTCGGGGATACGCCGAGAGGCAAGTGTATCGATACAACAACGTAACCAAGACTGTACTCTGTGTAAACCAAATCATAAACATTTCGATGCAAATGCATGAAACAGCATATAAGTATATGTATACTCGTATATGTATATTCGTATAAGTATAATCGTATAATCGTAAAACACATGCTCATGTAATCCGAAATCTCATACGCATGCTCAAGTTTGTAAATCATATAAAAGACTCGCAAGAATTCCGTGAAAAGAAATTGTCCACTCACAGGTGAGCAAAACGCGCACTCGCGCTAATCTCGAGGACCGGCGGAAGATCCCTCGCCAGAAGCTCGGTCACGATCCCGATCTTGATCTCGATCTCCTGAATATTCACAAAAACATAACTGATCAAAATCATAGTTCTCAACCCTGTACTGAATCACGGAAACCAACCGTTCCCGAAAATATGCAATGCGGTAAAAAAAATGTATAACGGAAATTCCGAAATCCCCACTCGAAACCTCGACTGAAAATCGGCCAACCAAATCAACCCAAAAACCTCTGAACGATAATCAGGGCGCGATTACGAGAAAAATGACATTAAAAACGTCGAAATCCAAAAAGTCAACTTCTGGCCGGAGCTCCGCCGTTGACCGCCGCCGGCGGCATCAACGGTGAAATCTCGCGGTCTAAAACTCCAGAATTCAAGACCTCATCAAGACGAACAACTTTCATAACTGACACAAGGCTCAAAACTGACCGGAACCTCATCAATTTAACCGAAATCCAATCGGAAAACTATCTCCGGCAACCCATTCGGGTTCACCGGAAAACTCGACTAATCCCCAATCGAGTCACATAGAAAGCTTCCTTGGGGCAAGGCGAGTCAAAGCCCTCACCCCACCGCCACCAAGGCTCACCGGAAAACCTCCCCCCGTTAATGGTAATTTCCGGCGACATAACCCGATTCGGGTTCAACTAAAAACTCATCAATTCCCAACAAAACACACATCACTCAACTCGAAATCATACAAGGAAGCTAAGTATACCTGTCCCGTGGCCGGAGGTGGCCGGAAAGTAGGTCGTCAGACTGCAACTCCCAATCGGAAAACTTTCCCTTTTTCGGTCAACTGGTCAACCTTGCCAAAAACGGAAAGTCAACGGTCCGGTCAAATTTCAACAGTGTTTTACGACTAATTCTCGACTATTCCGATATATATACTTGCGCCTCGGGTCGATCGACGATTCGAAATGGATAACCATCACGATTCGGATAAACTCGAAACAATCGGATAAACTCGTCGGAAACCGAAACTTCAAATAATCATAAAATATTCCTCGGTTATCGGAAAAATCTTCTGGAACTCTACAACTCAAAATCACGTACTCTACAACTTCCGTGCAGACACTCTACCCAAATTCTCGACCGAAAATATAGTCGAGAATAGAGTCGGCAAATCACTTATACGATATAAAACTGCGACTAAACTCAATCTCGAGAATCGTGCCGAATACGCAATAGATTCTGGTTCGGGTCGTCACAGTTTCGTTACTAACGTGGAATTACCGTTACCTGCACGCGGAAAATACACTTCATCCTATGCCACAGTAATCAAACCGTGGGCACCAATCCCATCCGGATTTCTCAATATATCAACAATAATGTAAAGTAATAAATATAGTTGTACTTTACTGAAATCTGGAGTAAAATCGTATAATATATACAACAAAATACGAGCGACATCTAATGTATAATCATATAAGTATATCACAGTAGGTAGAACAATAAACCTACTGGAAGAAACAAGGTAGCTCGAGCACTATGCCTCCGACCACGACGTGCGACACAAGAATCCGAACTGCAAATTGGGCACAGAAACCGAAAAGCCCAGGGGAAAGGCAAATAAAAACATTAGAGTGAGTGGACGAAAATAAACATATGCCTTTCACCAGTTTATATACATACTCAATGTAAAACAATGCGAGTTCGGAACACATATATATATGGAGGTTGTCGGGCGAATCTCTCAAACCCAGCGTCAGGTGAATCGCTCAACCCGACGGTGAGTGGCCAGGGGAATCTCTCAACCCCGGCGGCATACAGGGGAATCTCTGAACCCTGCCCAGAGGAATCTCTCAACTCTGGTACATCGATGCAATAAATGCCATCACCAATAAACATATAATAACACCTTCGAAAATAACATATATCTCAATCATCGTATAAAGTAAACACGAAAATCATAAAATCCACGAACTCGCAAATCAACTGTGAAAATAGAAACTTGTCCACTCACAGACTAGCGTAACGCAGTTCGCGTTAACCCGAAATCCGGCGGAAAGTCCCTCGCCAAACAAACGACCACGAACCCCTGAATAATCACAATGTCCATTACTCAAAGTCATAACTCGACAATTCAAAACAAATCACGAGAAACCACCGTTCTCGGAAACACGTAATTCAATGTCGACGAATCGTCGAAAATCCGATATTTACACCTCAATACCTCGCTGTACTTTCGGATGCTCAAATCGAGAAACGAACCTCCCCACTGCGATCGGGGCGCGATTTCGAGTGAAATGACATGCAACTTGTCGAAAACTCCAAAAGTTAAAGTTTGACCGTTGACCGCCACCGTTGACCGTCGCCGGCGGCGGCGCCACCACCAACCTGAACTTTTCCTGGCAGAGCAACCCCTATTCCATGCAAAATCACCCACTGAGCAACTTTCACAACTGCAACAAAGGCCAATTCACACTCTAACTAGTCCAATTTCGTGATAAACCGAATTGTTCCCAAAATTTCAAATCCAAAATTCTCCAAGCACAAATCGAATTAGAACTCCATACTTACATGGTTAGAATCATGGTGAGGAGAGCTTCAAAGCCCACTACTTGATTAAGCTCAACATGGCCGAAATGAAACAACCCGAATTCCTCAATTTTCCTCCAATTTTGGCCGGAAAATTTTCTCTCTCCGGTGACCCACGCCGTCGACGGAGACCGGCACGAGATTGGGGACATCACGGCTAGTCGAATGGGACCGGTGCCGCACCGTGGGGTGGCCGGAAGCACCACGCCGCCGTGGAGGCTGTGGCTTCCCGTCGTGAGTTTCTCCTCCACCGAGTTGACTCGGTCAACTCGGTCAAGCATATTAATGGCAACTGTTGACTTGCCCGAAATAGCAACCTTCTATTTATAGGCCTTCCCAAAATGGAAACTTCGTAATTATCTTTTTCGACAAACTTCAAATACACGTAACTTTCGCGTCGTAATTCCGATTCCGATAATTCTCGCGGCAACAAACTCGACTCGACGTATTCTTGAATTATCACCCGAAGTCAAACACTTCGACAAATTGGATAAAAAGTCAACGGTTCAAACCATCCCATACTCATCCGGCTAAATAACCAACAATCGGAAATATTCATAACTTAATCTTCGTAACTCGGAATAATGCTCCGGAAGTTCCCACGAGCTCAAAATTAAATTCTCAACAACTTCCGTGAAGAAGCTGAAACCAAATTCTTCTTCGGAAATTAAGTCGCTAACAAATCCGACATATAAAAGTAATTATATCAAAACTTCAAATATTCATAACTTATTTCTCGGTCGTCCAAATAATGATCCGGAACCGCCCACGAACTCGAAATTACACGTACAACGACTCTCGAGAAGAGACCTAGCTCCAATTCTCGACCAATGATTTATTCGTTAACAAGTCCGGCGATTCAAACAACTGTCATAACTCTGCGACTACGCGCAAGCTCGTAGATCAAGCTGATTCCACTGCTGATTCTGTTCTGGGTCGTCACAAATCCACCCCCCTTAAAAAATTTCAACCTCGAAATTTCTGAGTCTGCCGACTAAAAGTAGGAGCACTGCCTCCGCATACTACTCAACTCTCCAGTGACAATGTCAACTGAACAACTCTGACAACTGACTCCACAATAGGAGATAGCTCCGCGCTGAAATCCCTGTACCCTCAAATCACAAATCTGAACTGGCTCTACACAAGTGCCAAGTGTTCCTGCATAAGGAACAGGTAGGGTACACAACACGTAACAAACCTGAAACGTAGTTCCACAACACGGAACACAACACACAAAAGCCAACAATATAGGCGATGCCGAACCAAACGGCATAACACAAACTCGCCTATGACCACATACTGATCAAAATAACATGGCAAATCACAATTCAACACACTCATATTAACATAGCTCAAACATCGAACTCGGGCAATAATCAACCCATTTCCGCTAATCTAACAATCTGTGGTAGCACATTCCACAAAATTAGAATCAAACGTCAACTCAAACTAATTATATCAAAACTTCAAATATTCATAACTTATTCCTCGGTCGTCCAAATAACGATCCGCAACCGCCCACGAACTCGAAATTACACGTACAACGACTCTCGAGAAGAGACCCAGCTCCAATTCTCGACCAATGATATAGTCGTTAACAAGTCCGGCGATTCAAACAACTGTCGTAACTCTGCGACTACACGCAAGCTCGTAAATCAAGCTGATTCTACTGCTGATTCTGTTTTGGGTCGTCACAAATCCACCCCCCTTAAAAAATTTCGACCTCGAAATTTCTAAGTCTGCCGACTAAAAGTAGGAGCACTGCATCCGCATACTGCTCAACTCTCCAGTGACAATATCAACTGAACAACTTTGACAACTGACTCCACAATAGGAGATAGCTCAGTGCTGAAATCCATGTACCCTCAAATCACAAATCTGAACTGGCTCTACACAAGTGCCAAGTGTTCCTGCATAAGGAATAAGTAGGGTACACAACATGTAACAAACCTGAAACGTAGTTCCACAACACGGAACAGAACTCACAAAAGCCAACAATATAGGCGATGCCGAACCATACGGCATAACACAAACTCGCCTATGACCACATACGGATCAAAACAACATGGCAAATCACAATTCAACACACTCATATTAACATAGCTCAAACTTCGAACTCGGGCAATAATCAACCCATTTCCGCTAATCTGACAATCTGTGGTAGCACATTCCACAAAATCAGAATCAAGCGTCAACTCAAACTCAAACTCAAACGTCAACTCAACTCAAACTCAACTCAAAATCAGAATCAAACGTCAACTCATTTCTGTTCTGGGTCGTCACACTTTATTATCGGTAGAGAATTTGAATTGAGTTTCTTCACGGAAGTTGTAGAGCACGTGATTTTGAGCTCGACGGCGGTTCCAGATGATTTTTCCGATAACCGAGGAATATAATATGATTATTCGAAGTTTCAGTTTTCGATGAGTTTATCCGTTTGTTTCGTGTTTATACGAATCGTTTTGATTATTCATTTTGGACCGTCGATTGACCCGAGGCGTGAGTATAAATATCGGGAATTGTCGTAAAATCGTCGAAAAACACTGTTTGACGTTGACCAGAGTTGACTTTCCAAAAATTGAAGTTGTTGACCGTTGACCGAAGAGGGAAGTTTCCCGTTTGAGCTTCGCCGTCCGACTTCCATTTTTCGGCCACCTCCGACCTCGTTGAGGGTATGAATCGCTTCCTCTCATGATTTTAAGTTGATTTGCAATTGAATTGGAGAGATTTAATGGAGATTTGGTGGAACCCGAATCGGGTTGTGATGCCGGTGTTGGCTTGAGTTGGGAGGTGGTGCTCCGGCGAGTTGTGAGGGTGGAGTTGATGGGGTTTCAGCTCCCCTAGCCTAGGTAAAGCTTCCTGGGTGGTTTAATTTAGGATTGGTGGAGGTTTTTGTTGGACCCGAAATGGGTTGCCGGAGTTGATTTACCGTTCGGATTTGAGGTGATTTGGAGATGTTCCGGTGAGATTTGGCCTAGGTGGTAGTTATCAAAGTGGTTTGGCTTGTGATGGGCTTCATTTCTGGAGTTTCCTCACCGTGGAACTCCACCGTTGACGGCACGCCGCCGCCGGTGGCGGCGGTTAACGGCGGAGCTCCGGCGAGGGGTTGACTTTTTTGTTTTCAAATTTTTTAATGTCATTTTTCTCGTAATCGCGCCCTAAGTATCGCCTTGAGGTTTTCGTAGTGATTTGGGTATCGGATTTTCAGTCGAAGGTTTCAAGTGGAGATTTCGGAAATTCAGTCGGTTAATATGTTTCCGGGAACAGTTGGTTTCCGTGGTTACGTACAGTGTTGTGGGCTATGATTTTGATCGGTTGTGTTTTATGAATATTCAGGGGATCGAGATCGAGATCGAGATCGTGCTTCAGGCGAGGGATCTTCCGCCGGACCACGAGATTAGCGCGAGTGCGCGTTTTGCTCACCTGTGAGTGGACAATTTCTTTTCACGGATTGATTGCGAGTCTTTATACACGTTTTACGAACTTGAGCATGCATACGAGATTTCGTTTTACATGAGCATGTGTTATACGATTATGCCTATACCGGTATATATTACGTATATACACTTATATATTGTTTCATGCTTTTGCATCGAACTATTTACGATTTAGTTTACACAGAGTACAGTCTTTATATATGTTGTTGTATTGATACACTCGCATCCCGGCTGATCCCCGAGGATGTTTACCGGGGCTGGCTGTGACTCCTGACCTGAGGCCTTTACCGGGGGGAGGCAGACCTCTGACCTGAGGCCTTTCTGGCTAGAATCACGTGTGGGCTAGGGATCCCGTGATTCAGACTGTACTAGCACGGATGTGTCCACGAGTGACCCCGTGAGATTTTTATGCATGCTCTGTACGCGTGAGGAGTTAGAGTCTCCCTCGTGTACTATTTGATTATTTATGCATCTGGACTCGCATATATTTTTATAACATATATATTAATCGGCGAAAGACAATTATCTTTTCGCCCACTCACTCTAACAGTTTTCGTGTCTTTCCCCTGGGCTTTTCGGTTTCCGTGCCCAGTTTGCATCTTAGGTTCTGGTGTTTCACGTCGTGGTGGGAGGCTAGTGATCCGAGCTACCTGTGTTTTCCAGTAGGTTCTTGTTTTGCCTACTGATGTATATATTGTGTATATTGTATATATTTACACTAGAGGTCGCTCTGATACATTCTGATACATGTTTTATGCGGATTTTCTCGGATATATTATATATTACATATATGTTTTCTGTTTATTGATTTCGTTATGATATTGAGAAATCCGGGTGGGATTGGTGCCCACGGTTTGGCTTTTGTGGCATAGGATGAAGTGTTATTTTTCAGGGTGCAGGTTAATGCAATTCCGCGTTAGTAATGTTACTCTGCCGAAATTTTGAATGGTTTTTGTTGGTTCTCGTTTTCAGAAGGGGTTCAATTCCGGTTTAGGCAACTGAATCGGGGTTATGTCCTTTCAACGGTGGTAGGTCTACTCCAATTCAACACGGCTTCAATCTTGTCAGGATCCACGCTGACTCCTTCAGCAGATACCACGTGACCCAGAAACTTCACGTTATTCAACCAAAACTCACAGTTGCTGAACTTCGAAAACAACTGATTATCTCTCAAAGTCTGCAAAATAGCTCGCAAATGTTTCTTGTGCTGGCCCACACCCCTAGAGTAAATTTGGATGTCATCAATAAACACGATCACAAACTTGTCCAAAAACCGCCTGAACACTCTATTCATCAAGTCCATGAAAGCTGCAGGGGCATTGGTCAACCCAAACGGCATAACCAAGAACTCATAATGTCTGTACCGTGATCTGAAAGCTGTCATGGGCACATCTGACTCTCTGATCCTCAACTGATGGTATCCAGACCTGAGATCAATCTTCGAAAAGACTGAAGCTCCCTTGAGCTGATCAAACAAATCGTCAATTCGCGGCAATGGATACTTGTTCTTCACGGTGACTTGATTCAACTTCCAGTAATCAATACATAACCGCATGGAACCATCTTTCTTCCGCACAAATAGTACAAGAGCACCCCACGGTGATACACTAGGTCGTATGAAACCTTTCTCCAGCAACTCTTGAAGTTGAATCTGTAACTCTTTCAACTCCGCTGGCGCCATATGATAAGGTGCCTGAGATATAGGTCCAGTGCCTGGTAAAAGCTCAATGGTGAAATTACACATGGCAAGGATGTATTCTTCTCACAGTATCTCTGAGAAACCTGGACGTCGAAACACCACTTCCTTCTTGTGACAATCAAACATAGCCCAATGTGTCTCCAAGAAGTCCATACCCAAAATCACATCAAAATCGACAATATCCAGCAATAACAAATCCGCGGCTAAACCGTAACCTCCCACAAAGATCTCACAATCCCTATACACCCAACCAATACTCACAACCTCACCGGATGGATACAACACTCTTCATAACCTCGGAAGTGGAGATGCAGGTATAGTAGCTAAAGATGACAATCTATATGATATGAATGAATGCGTATCACCTGGATCTAGCAAAGTAAGTACTGGATAGCCAAAAATATGCAACGTACCAATAACAACCTCCGGTGAAGCTCTGCCCTCGCGCAATAACATAGTTGAAAGGACCCAATCCCGATTTAGCTACCTAAACTGGAATCAAACCCCTTCGAAAATATGAACCAACAAAAAACCGTAGAAATTTCGGCAGAGTTTCGTTACTAACGTGGAATTACCATTACCTGCACGCGGAAAATACACTTCATCCCATGCCACAAAAATCAAACCGTGGGCACCAATCCCATCCGGATTTCTCAATATATCAACAGTAAAATAAAACAATAAATATATCTATACTTTACTGAAATCCGGAGTAAAATCGTACAACGTAAACAATAGATTTCTCAGAGCGACCTCTAATGTATAAACATATAAGTATACCACAGTAGGTAGAACAATAAACCTACTGGAAGAAACAAGGTAGCTCGAGCACTATGCCTCCGACCACGACGTGCGACACCAGAGCCTGAACAGCAAACTAGGCACGGAAACCGAAAATCCCAGGGGAAAGACATGAAAATCGTTAGAGTGAGTGGACAAAAATAAATGTCTTTCACCAGTTTATATATATGTTTAAAATAACATATTCGAGTCCAGGTAAATAAATCAACATAGTACACGAGGTAAAACTCACACTCCTCTAGTGTACTGAGCATGCAAGTATAAATACCACGGGGTCACTCATGGACACACCCGTGCTAGTACAGTCCGAATCACGAGGTCCTTGGTCCCCGTGATTCTAAGCCAGAAATGGCCTCGGTTCCGGGGAAACGCCCCTCACCGGTCAGGTCGGGGTGACGACGCCCCTCCTGGCGGCCTACCATCGGGGATCAGCCGAGAGGCAAAGTGTATCGATACAACAACGTAACTGAGACTGTACTCTGTGAAAACCAAATCATAAACAGTTCGATGCATATGCATGAAACAACATATAAGTGTATGTATATTCGTATACATATATCCGTATATGTATAATCGTAAAACACATGCTCATGTAATCCGAAATCTCATATGCATGCTCAAGTTCATAAAACGTATATCAAGACTCGCAAACAATCCGTGAAAAGAAATGTCCAGTCACAGACTAGCGTAACGCAGTTCGCGTTAACCCGGGATCCGGCGGAAAGTCCCTCGCCAACGAACGATCACGAACACCTAAATATTCACAATGTCCAATTCTCACAAACATAATTCGATAATTCAAAAAAAATCACGAGAAACCATCGTTCTCGGAAACACATAATCCGATTACGACAAACTGTCGGAAATCCGGAAATCACACCTCAATACCTCGCTGTAATTTCGGACGCTCAACTCGAGAAACGAACATCCCCACTGCGATCGGAGCGCAATTTCGAGTGAAATGACATGCAATTTGTCGAAAACCCAAAAAGTCAAACTGTTGACCGCCGTTGACCACCGCCCACGGCGGCGCCGCCACCTGACCAGAAAATTTCACGGTGGAGCAACCCCTATTCCAACTCAAAATCATCCACTGAGCAACTTTCATAACTACAACAAAGGCCAATTCAATCTCTAACTCATCCAATTTCATGAAAAACCGAATATACACACAAATTTCAAATCCAAAATTCTCCATCCACAAATCGAATTAGAACTCCATACTTACATGGTTAGAATCCTTGAGAGGAGAGCTACAAAACCCAGTCCAAATCATAGCACGAATCGGCCCGAATCTCCAAACCCGAATTCACCGAAAACCCTTGAACTTTGGCCGGAAAATTCTTCCTCACCGGTGAGCCTCGGAGTGCGTGGTGGCCGGAAACATGATGAGGGAGGTGAGGCGAAGAGATTGGGACCGGTGCGGCCCCGTGGGGTGGCCGGAAACGCCTCACCGCCGTGGAGGCCGGCCATGCCGTCGTGAACCATTCTCTCTCCACCGAGTTGACTCAGTCAACTCGGTCAAACCAATTAATGAAGCATCTTGACTTTCCCTTTTCGGCAACCTGCTATTTATAACATTTCCCAAAATGGAAACTTCATACTCACTACCGGAATAAGCAACATTACCGGCGAGATTACCGGCGACAAGGCCGACGACCGGAAAAGTCGCCGGTAATGTTCATCATTACCGGCGACTTACTCCGTCGCCGGAATTTCGCCGGTAATATTTCAAAACATTACCGGCGACCTCCTCCTTTGCCGGCAATGTCAAGCCAATCATTGCCGGCGATTTTCCGGCCGGAATTTCGCCGGCAATGTTTGGCTTGACATTGCCGGCGACGGAGGAGGTCGCCGGTAATGTCTCCATTTCTGGCGATTTAATGAATCGCCGGCAATGCCTCTTATATTAGATGTCGATCGCAGCAGGTTATTCATTTGGATAAAAAAAAATCCGGTGAAATCGAAAGAAGGAAAACGCTCTGAAATCGATCCTTCGGTATTGTCAAAATTAAGGTGCGCGTCGAAAACTCGATCACTCAGGAAGCTATATATATATAGGTACGTGTATATATACGTATATGTGTATGTATATATATATATGTGTGTGTTGATCAAATCCAATTCGTGAGATATGAAATGTTGTTGATGTCACCGAAACGAGAAAACTGCTTGTAGTTAATCTTATCTTGTGTCTGAATCAACGACTGGTATTATCGTAGTGCTATCGGAGCCAGGCTTAAGAGAGCCTCCTACCTAGTCAAATACATTTTGAACTGAAAAAAGAAGAATACCATCATCGAGTATTGAATCGAATTCAGAGATTAGATCGATATATATATATATATATGCATGCATGTGTTGATTTAATTAGAGTTGAATTGAGATATTGCGTCGATTATTAGTAGTGAATGTGTGTATATATAATACGTAAAATTGTTAGAATTTTCAGGATGGACAAGAGTTGGATGAGCCTCGAAAGATGGGATGTCAGATATCACCAGGGAATTAGGAGTTTTGTGAATTTTGTGAAGGCTAATTGTGGAGACACTACACTTCATTATTGCCCGTGTAAAGAATGTAAGTGTTTCAGCGATCGATTTTGTTTTCCATTGATAAAGTCCAGAAGCACCTGAGTAAATACGGGTTTTGGGATAAGTACACTTGTTGGATTTATCACGGTGAAACATCGTTAGCAGGTCCGCATGATCATGGAAAATTTGGTGAGAGGACCAGTCCACGCTAAGATCATGGAGATTTTGCTGAGAGGGGCAGTTCATCCTATGATCCAACATCGATGTTAATCAATGATATGTTTCCTCATGAGAGCGGTGTATTTGCTGATGAAGCACCAAATGTCCCTCCCGTCGTTGAGGGTTTCCCCTATATTGAGCCAGTCGAGCCATTACCTGGAGCTCATCTCAACACAAGCGGTATGGAAAAGTACAACAACTTGATTGCATTGCAACAAACTCCGTTGTACGATGGTTATAGTAAGACTGTTCTTGAAAGTGTGATGGGAGTGATGCAGCTTAAAATGGAGAACAAAATGTCTGTCAAAGCTGTTGATTCTTGGTTGAAGTGGATTGCTTCGCTACTGCCACCCGGTCATCGTCTTCCTACCACTCATCATAAGGTGTGACATATCCTGAAAGATCTTGGGCTTTCCTACATCAAAATCCATGCATGCAGATATGATTGTATTCTCTTCTGGGGAAAAGATCTTGAAGACCTTGAAGCCTGCCCGGTATGTTTTACAGAAAGGTATATGTTGACTCCTGCAGGCAACAAGAAAGCTGTGAAGATACTTCGATATTTCCCGCTTATGGATAGGCTGGAGCGGTTGTTCATGTGTGCTTTCACGGCCGAAGCAATGAGATGGTGGGCTGAGAGGAATTTGGCTGACGATGACACCCTTATACACCCTTCCGACGGAGAGGCTTGGAAGCACATGGTCAGGGAGTTTGATCATTTTGCAGCAGAGGTCCGAAATGTTTGGCTAGGGCTCTCATCTGACGGATTCAACCCTTTTGGCAACATGAGTCTTCAATACAGTATATGGCCAGTTATTTTGGTACCGTACAACCTTTCACCATGGATGTGCATGAAGAAGGAATACAATATGCTGACACTGTTAATTCTGGGCCCGGGTTATTCAGGAAAGTGTCTCGATGTGTATTTGAGGCCTTTGATTGAGGAGCTTAAGTACCTGAGTGAGTGTGACCACCCCACTTACGATAGGTTCAAAAATGAGATGTTCCAGATGCATGTCATGCTTGTTGGCACCATTAGTGATTTTCCTGCTCGCGGTATGTTGTCGGACAGCGTTACCAGGGGTTACAGGGCTTGTTCAGAGTGCATGACGGTTGATTGTTGCAGTCCTCATTGTAGTAAAATTGTTCAGATGCGTCATCGTTGTTGGCTTCCATATGATCACCCATTTAGGCAGGATCCAGACGCGTTTGATGGGACTGTGGAAACAGGTGTGGCACACAGGCGATGAACAGGGGAAGAAATTTTGGAAGTGTTGAATGAATATGATTTTGGCCAGCTGAGCAATCATCCTGACATAGTGGCGTCAATTCCAGACAAGCCCGAAATGTATAAGTTTTGGACACACAAGAGCATATTCTGGGAACTCCCCTACTGGCCCAGGTTGCCTATCAGACACTACCTAGATGTCATGCACATAGAGAAGAATGTGTGTGAAAGTGTGGTGGGCACAATTCTTAACTTGGAGGGGAAAACAAAAGACATCCCTAAGGCACGCATTGATCTGAAAGCTATGGGACTGCGGAAACATTTATGGTTAAGAGATGGTAAAAGAAAATTGCCGCAAGCTCCTTACACCGTCAAGCCGAAGCATAAGCATGAAATTTTCCAGTGGCTGAGTAATGTCAGGTATATATTCTTATATATGACTATGCAGGTGCGCAACATATGCTTAGAACTTCACTTGCACAAACAAGAACAAAGAACCCTAAACATGCTTACTAGGCCGAAAAATAAAAGCTATCCTACATATGTACATGATCAACTCGTCATACTTACCTCATTCCTTTATAACCTAATCATATTATATGCAACCTAAGTTTTATCTAGGCCTTTACTACGTGGTTCACATGCATCTTTCATAATTAAGTGACTAAACCAAGATTGCTCGCATTTAGACACATTATCTAACCTAAACCAAACTGAAATTCATTACAAGGAGAAAGTAGAGGGATTGAAATACACTCTTTGTGTCGTGATTGCAGTCACAAAGCATGTACAAGATCCTTCTATGGATGGCTAGATGAACCCTCGGATTGCCTAAGGTTGCTCTAGGTGGAGGCCGAGTGTTTATGGTGTGGAGGGTGGCGTTCCTTGAAGAAATCTCGAGTATTTGTGGAGAGGAAGTGTTTAAGGCAGAGACTTGGCTTGTATGATGAGTTTTTTTCAGAATGAGGACTAGCTCTTGTATTTATAGGTGAAGAATTCCAACTTTCCTCTCCAAACTAGGTTTTCCTAGTGTACCCGGGTAGAATTGACAGCTTGTGACAGCCTGTCTTGAAACGTCTTTTCCGGGAGTTCTACAGCTCAGAAAATTATGATTTTGGATTCGTTGGAAAGATCAGCTCGAGAACTTGAAGAATACATATATGATCACTATATTTGGAGTCGAATTGTAGATTCTGTGATACGTTGAAGATTGATGAGCTGGCAGGCATATCTTCCTCTTCCTACTAGGAGTAGGGAAATCTTGATCTTTCCATATCTTGTATTTCTTGAGCTCCAAGTCATTTTGGCCGAACCTACCATATATTGTAGGATATTTTGATCTTCAAATAAGGCACTTTTGAGATATACTTAATACTTTTGATCCTCCATCTATTCGGTAATATCTCATTGCTTGATTTTGCCCAAAATGCTTTCTGATTTTCGATCCACCATTTGAAATGTCTTCATTTTGCCTTGCGTCATTTTAGTAACTTGAGAAGACCATTTCAGATCCATATTTTGCTACGTCATTCCTAGTTGATTTAGGACACTTCTCCACTTAGCTCATTTTATGCTCCAAATCACCTCCTTTATTGTACTCCTTTATTCAAAACCTAAAAACAACAAAGTAAGTAAGAAATGATAGTACTAAGGTCAAAACAAAGCTAAATGTAAAGAGAAAGACGTTAAGAATCAAGCATAAAATGCGTAGATCAGTACACCAAAGTGTATTTGGGAGCGCTTGAGGACCCCCAACAACAGATGCCGATAGATGAACCCCAGTTCAACCTTTCTATCATCTCCAATGACGTGGTAGTACAGGGAAGCTTGCCAAAGTCGTAAAAGTTAGATGGAAATGAGGTAGCCATTGCCCACTGGTCGGTACTGATTAACTGTGAAGAAGTACAATATTGGAAAAACTATCATCTTCACTGCCCTGCTATTGCCGGAAATGTTGATTACCACAACAGGACGTTTGCAAACTACTTTGGTCAATGGATAAGGGTATATGTCTATTTTTTATTGCCATTTTCCTTATATAGCATGTGTGTACGTACGTGGTTTTGTGGTTTCTATGTTTATAATTTCTTGTGTGGTTTCTTATCGTTTTCAGATGAACCATGTAACAAATGATGGTTTCCCAGAGTGGTCAAACAAATTGAGGGTCCTGACGATGAAACCGATAGCTTCAAAAGTTTACTCGATGTGTCAGGTCAATGGCGTGAAATTTATATGTGAAAATCGAGACGACCGACTGAAAACACAGAATTGTGGGCAGGATGGCGTTGACTATTACGGTGTCCTTCATTCAGTAGTTGAACTAATTTATGGGAACCGCATGAAAGTGCACTTGTTCAAGTGTAGATGGTTTGATACTAGCCCGGAGAACACAAGGACCGATCAGTACGGAACATTTTCGGTGAATACTGCTACTAGCTGGTATGAAGATGACCCTTTCGTTCTTGCCTCATCAGTAAAACAAGTGTTTTACCTTGACGATCTTCTTAACAAAGTCCCGTGGAAGGTGGTTAACCATGTTGCTCATAGAAACATATACAGTGCTGCCACACTTGGTGATACCGTAGATGATGAGGAAGTTACTGCATACCAAGAGCCGAACGCTTTTGACATTCCGGAATCATCTACGATTCGCCTTAATAATGTGAGATCTGGGAGTGTGGTTCGAATTCCTGGAGCAGAACTTCTCGATGTTAATCCAAATGAAGTAGACGCTGATTCAGATGACGAGGAGCGGCACATATTGCCAGAGGTTACCTATGAAACCGAGTCAGACTCAAGTGATGAAGATGATTACGATTATCATCCTTAGTACGTTAATGATGTAGTCGGAAATTGTAGTCGGAAATTGTACGTAGTCGGAAATCGTGTTGGAAATCGTAGTCGAAAATTGTAGTAGTCGGAAATTGTTGTCGGGAATTGTAGTCGGAAATCGTAGACGGAAATTGTTGTCGGAAATTGTCGTCGGAAATCGTGTTGGAAATTGTAATCAGAAATTGTTGTCGGATATTCTTCGGGAAATGTCAACATTACCAACGAGTTAATCAACTCGTTGGTAATGTCATTACCAACGAGTTTAAGTAGTTGGTAATGACATTACCATCGAGTTAAACTAACTCGCCGATAATGTTTAATGGATATGTAAGAACCCAGCTCGAGCCCGAGCTTCATTTCTCACAATCCTCTCCTCCTCCTCTCCTCCTCTCCTCCTCCCAACTCATTCCGGCCGCCTCCCTCTCCTCAAAACTCTCTTCCTCTCCTCCCCTCTCCCCTCCCCTCATCTCCTCTCCCTTCTCCTCTCTCCTCACTAAATATCCCGATTTCAAATTGAATTTCCTCTCCTCCCCTCCTCCTCTCCTCCTCCCCTCCTCCTCTACCTCCTCCCCTCACCTCCGTCGCTGGAAAAGCAGCTTGAGCTCCACCATGGCAGGTGCTCTCTCTCTCTCTCCCTCTCTCTCTCTCTCTCAATTTTTATTTATTTTTGTGCATAAATATATATACGTATGTACGTATGTACGTATGTATGTATGTGGGAATGTATATATATATATGTATGTGGAAATTAAATTTAATTAGGGTGATAAGCATGAAATTTAGATGCAATGTATATATATACTGGTAATGTTTGAAAAATGTGGAAAATTAATTAGGGTGTGTGATTTGGATGAATATGTGATGTATATATATATATATATGAAAATTAAATTTAATTAAGATGCATGATGTATATATGTGTGAAAAATGTGGAAAATTAATTAGGGTGTGTGGTTTGGATGAATATGTGATGTATATATATATGTGAAAATTAAATTTAATTAAGATGCATGATGTATATATATACATCGAAAATGTATATATGTTAATTTAGGTGATATAGTTGTTAATTAATCATATAAATTAAGGTGGAAAATCGGAATCGGAACGGTGCAGAACCAGAACGGTTTTAAACCGGAACCGCGTGGAACCGGAACCGTTTGGAACCGGAACTGTTTGTAACCAGAACCGTTTGAAACCGAACGGTTCCAGTTCCAAACGGTTCCGGGTTCAAACGGTTCCGGTTCCGCCCGGTTCCGGTTACATTTGGTTCCGGTTCCGATTTGTTATAGAACCGAATCCATGATTATTACGGTGTCCAGGAGGTTTTGCGGAAAATTGGCTTCGGAGAGGTTCCCGAAATAGTGGAGGGAGCAGTAGTCAAGCTTCCTCCTCAGCCGCAGTTAGCAACACGCGCAGTGGGCCAATGATGAATGCTCGCACGAGAGCCTTGCTAGATGCGCGAGCTGAGGAGGAAGCTGCACGATCAAGAGCCGTGCAACCGGAAGTCGAGCCTCGAGCCTCAGTCAGCAGACGCTCAGTCAGCAGACGTCCCTCCGTCAGCAGACCCTCACACGAGCGACAGTCGACGGGGGCATCAGAAACTCCCTCAATCCGAATGCCCCCTATTCGCCGGTGCCTACTCCCGTTTCACGGGAATCATCTGAGGCAGATGGTGGTGCTGGCGCCTCATCGTCCAGGTCTCATCTATCTCTGCCGTCCAGTCTCTTCCTACCCGACGAGATTCCTGTGATCCCTGAATTCGATGATAGGGGATGCCTGTTTATGTTGAAGGACGGCCGGAGTTCCTGAGCGTGGAGGAAGCGTACAACTTCATCCCGTTCGACCCCGTGTATCTTTGGAGTGTGAGGTGCACCAACCAACAAACGGACGATGCAGGTAAATTTTATTTAACATCAGATTGATTACTTAATTATTACTAAAGACTTACGATAGGTTCAATTAATGATATCAATTTGTTGACATTGTATTATTAGGCAATTTCGTTAATGGGACTGGAAAATGGAAAGGGGCTAGAGGCACCTGCACCAGGAAGAGACTTGAGCAGGCCACCGGGGGAAGGAAAACGCCCATAAGGGCCAATGAGGATGGCGAGGTGATCGAGGCATTTGACACCACGCAAAAATATGTCAGCATGGCCGGGGCGATCGTGCGGGACAAGGTCCCAATGCTTTGGCCAGATTGGGAATCTGTGCATATCTACGTGAAGATGCAAGTGCATAATGCACTGAGTGTGAGTTAAATCGTATTTTCATTACGTAAATTTTACATTTATTAATTAAGTCCGAATAAATATATAATTTTACCTTATATATATTCATATTGCAGGTGTGGTTTGAAGTGGATGAAGTTCTTATTCACACGTGGGTAGAGCGTCAACTACATATGAGGTGATGTGCTTCGAGTTATTTAAGTATATATCGAGTTAGATTTTTGTTTATCAAGTGTTTTCATATCTCTAACTTTTTTTCCTAGTGTTAATATAGGTATAAAGAGTGGAAGAACGAGCTTTCTTCCCATTACACTGTATACAAGGAGCTAGGCCGAGGTTCTACCCCTAGCGAATTTCGGTTTAGGGAGTACGAGTGGAAGTGGCTGATAGCCCACTTCGAGCACCCCAAAGCTCAGGTATGCATCCTGAATATATCTTACAAGCCTAATGTATCGTAACACATTAAAATAGTTAGTTACTAATTTTTTTTCATATGTTTATGAAACAAGGCGATTTCGAAGACGAACCGGGCGAATAGATTGAAAAACACCAGGGCCCATCATGCAGGTCCACTCAACTATTTGGGTTGGTCGACTAAGGCCTAGCAACAACAAGAAGTGAACCCGTTGGTGTATATTCATTAGAAGTTCTATCCGCAGTGCCCTGAAGAAGCGGTAAGTCTTTCGCCTCTCCATGTGTTAATAAAACTATTTTTCGATATTAATTTATTTTGTTAGCTAATACGTTATTCAGTTTCGCTTTTCAATTAGGCGAGAGTGGAGGAGGCGACCGCAGAAGTGACCATGAATATAGCTCGGACTAACCATCCTGATTGCTCCGAGGAAGAAGTCACCCAGTATGCCTCTCAGATCGATCCGCTTGATCGCCCTATAGCGGCTCAGATCATGGCAAAAGCGTGCGGGACTGGAAATAATACCTACTACTGTAGGGGAATGGGCTCGACGGGCGAAGGAGTATTGAAGAACACTTCAGAATACTCTACGGGGTCAAGAAGTTCAGCTTCTAGTAGTAACCTCGCAGCGGAGCTTCAGAGGACGCGGAGGGAGTTGGAGGAGCAAAAGAGGCAGATAGCCAAGCAGCAGGCAATCAGAGATGCCGAGTACCAACACATGGTCCAGCAGCAGACACAGATATTCACATGGATGCAGACCATGTACGAGGCTCAGACTACCGGACGCCCGTTCCCCACACCTCCCCCGCACCCTGTGTTCCCTAGTTATCCACCACCACCACCGCACCAGTCACCGCCACAGCAAGACCAGGGTAGCCACCGGAGTTCAAATAAGTACATGGATTACTTCGACCCTGACCCGCAAGTTCCTCGACCCTGACGTGTGGTTGTAGTTAATTTTCGTATCGTCGTTGCTATTTGTACTGTACGTTGGACATTTATGTTTACTGTTGAACTCGTATGATTGTATAGTTTATGTCTTTTAATGCAGGTTCTGGAATTGGGCCCAATCCAGAACCGTGTTTTTTTTTCAAAATTTTTCCAAGCATTGCCGGCGACATGGACCTAAGTTGCCGGCAATGTCTTCAAATTCCGGCCACGGCGGCGCTGACATTGCCGGCGACTTGAGTCGCCGGTGATGTTTAGGACATTACCGGCGACGTTTCCCGTCGCCGGCAATGCTATCTCCGGCGGGCAATTTCCGGCGACGGCATTTCCGGCGACTTGTCGCCGGTAATGACAATTCCGGCGGAAAAAAAAACAAGGCCGGCGACTTTAAGTCGCCGGCAATGTCTCTTAATCCGGTAGTGACTTATCATTTTCGACGAACTTCAAATACCCGTAACTTTCTCGTCGTAATTCTGATTCCAACAATTCTCGCGGAAACAAACTCGACTCGACATGTTCTTCAATTATCACCCAAAGTCAAACACATCGGCCAATCGGATAAAAAGTCAACGGTTCACACCAACACATATTAAATCGACAAAATAAACAACAATCGGAAATAAACACAACTTAATCTTCGTAACTCAGAATAATGCTCCGGAAGTTCCCACGAGTTCGAAATTAAATTCTGAACAACTTCCGTGAAGAAGCCGAAACCAAATTCTCGATCGGTAATTTAGTCGTTAAGAGCACAACCATTTAAATCCGAACTTCAAATATTCATAATTAATTCCTCGGTAGTTCAAATAACGATCCGGAACCGCCCACGAACTTGAAATCAGATGTACTACGAATCTCGAGAAGAGACTCAGCTCTAATTCTCGGCCAATAATTAAGTCGTTAACGAGCCTGGCGATTCAATCAACTGTCGGCAATCTGCGACTATGCGATAACTCACGTATACAGCTGATCATACTGCTGATTCTGGTCCGGGTCATCACAATAGTATGAACCCTGGCCTGTCCAGCTAGTCATCCACGCTGAGGATGACTCTACTGTCCGCCCTGACCAGAAGACTGTACTGGTCGAGCTTCAGAAGTAGTACCTCGATCCCCTCCTGAACTCTGAGCTGCATATCCACCAACACCAGTAGACTGGAAACATTCCATCGCATAGTGACCCTCCTGGCCACAACGATAGCAAATGATAGGGCCTCGCTGACAAGGACCAAAGTGATGCCTATTGCAGAGATTGCACAATGGATACTCCCTCGGTACAGCAAAAGTGTCATCGGTACGTCAAGGATAGCTGGATCCGCTAGAACTCCCACTGGACTGTGGTCTCTGTGGGCGATCTCTCCTCCATCTCTGTCTCTGTCTAGCTGTACTAACTGGTGGTCTAAATGGTCCACTGCCAGAGGATGATGCCGATCCGGAAGTGCCTAAACTCAGCCTCTTGGAAGGTCCCTGACTCGGTCCACCCTCCTCAAATCGTCGAGACTGGAATCTCATCTGTCTTTCCTTCTCTATATCCTCGCCTCGAAATGCAGCACTCACAAACTCATCAAAGTTGTTCTGAGGCATCGTAGTCAATGTTCCCTTAATTTTCAGGTTCAAGTCCAACTTAAATCTTCGGCACTTGGCTTCCTGTGTAGCCACCATGTCACGAGCAAACCGAGATAAGCGAGTAAATCTGTCCCGGTACAAAAGTACTGACATACTACCCTGTCTCAAGTTGGTGAATTCCTCATACTTCTGCTGTTGTGTAGCCTGGTTGAAATATCTCCGCATAAACAAATCCATGAACAATGTCCATGGAGTATCAACCAGAACTCTATCGATGCTAACCCACCAAAAGTATGCATCAGACTCAAGTAAACCAACCATTGCCACTGTCATCTACTCAGGAGTGAAACGCAGACGCTCACAAACTCGTTCAACCTGAACTAACCAAGCCTCACATATCTCTGGATCAGCTGAACCCGAGAACACAGTCGCTCCAGCAGTTTGAGCTTTGACCACAGGGTCAAAATGCTCCTCCAAACGCAATACTCGAATAAGTAAGTCATACGTCTGGTGATCCTCATCAGGATCCACATACCTATTGACACGGGAACAACGTCTTGGAGGCATCCTAATGATAAGAGAAAAGTATTAGTCACAAGGAACAAGGAACGTAATCATGAAACCTCAGACATTTGAAAACATACAACACTTGATGCATTGATGAGTTACCACTGGCCAGTCGGGTCACCGCTCCATACATGTTGTATAATCTCAAATACCCTTAGTATCAGAACTACAGAAGTCTACAGAACCTAAAACCTAATGCTCTGATACCAAGCTGAAAGGACCTAACCCCGATTTAGTTTCCTAAACCGGAATCAAACCCTTTCTGAAAACAAAAAACTTGCAAAAACCAAAGAAATTTCAACAGAGTTTCACTATATCGTGGAATTTCCATTAACCTGCACCCAAAAACACACTTCCTCCTATGCCACAAAAGCCAAACCGTGGGCACCAATCCCATCCGGATTTCTCAAAATCATATCATAATATAAAGTAATAAGCAAAAACTGTAATCTTTACAGAAATCCTGGAAAATGATCTGAAAATATGAACATCGGAGTATTCAGAGCGACTTCTAGTATATATATATATATATATATATATATACATAAATACACAGCAGTAGGCTAAACAAGAAACCTACTGAAAAAGAAAGGTAGCTCAAACACAAAGCCTCCGACTGCGACGTGCGACACCAAAATTCGAACTGCAAACTGGGCACGGAAACCGAAAAGCCCAGGGGAAAGGTAAATAAAATCATTAGAGTGAGTGGATGAAAATAAACATATGCCTTTCACCATTTACATAATCATAAAGATAATGCAAGTTCTTAAAATAAGTGGAGGTGTCAGGCGAATCTCTCAACCTCGACGGTGATAGTCTAGGCGAATCTCTCAAGCCTAGTGGGCACATCAGGGGAATCTCTCAACCCTGGAACTGGACTACCAGTGATCAGCCGAGTAGTCAATGCATCAATGCTAAGTAAATGCCATCACCAATAAAACATAAAACAATACCTCCAAAAACAATAAATAATCTCAATACTGTAATGGAAATAAATGCTGAATCCAAGAACTCGCTACTACAGTGAAAATAAATGTGCACTCACAAATAAGTACAGCGCGCAGACGCGCTAATCTCGAGATCCGGCGGAAGATCCCTCGCCTAACGTACGATCTCGATCTCCTGAATAATCACAAAATATCACTGATCAAAATCACAACTCAATACACTGAACCACACCTCGAAAACCAACCATTTCCGGAAATATATAACTCGGATACAAAAGAATCGCCGAAAATCCCAAAATACTCCACATAAACCCTCGACTTAAAATCCACTACTCAAATCCACTCGAAATCCTCAAGGCTAAGATCAGGGCGCGATTACGAGCAAAACAACATAAAACTTGACAAAAATCCAAAAAGTCAACCCTTCGCCGGAGCGCCGCCGTTGACCGCCGCCGCCGCGTCAACAGTGACGGATTCCGGCCAAAATATCCAGAAATGATCCTCGCCTCAAGCCCAACAACTTCTCTCAAAAGACCCCTACCATCCAAGGCTCACGGTGGCCGGAATTCGCCTCGAAACCCACGGAATCCATGGATTCCGGCGAGGTTTCCGGCAAGCTCCAAACGGCGACCAATTTCAAAAACTCTTCACCCAAAAGTTTCCTTGGGTTGAGGGGAGCAAAACCCCCCAACCCCTCCGACCCTAAAAGTGGCCGGAAATGGCCACCCGATTCCGGCAAAAACCAAGAACTTCACCGACTCGTTCTCCCTTAAATCTCAACCAAATCAACTCAAAACAATTGCAAAACAATAGGAAATGATGAGAGGAAGCTAACCATACCAACGATTTGGTCTGAAGTGGCCAGAAACGAAAAGTCGATCGGTGGCACAAAATCTCTCCGACAAGTCAAAAGTCAATGCGGGTCAAACTTCCAAACCGTGATTTTTGACAATTTTACTACTATTCTGATATTTATACTCACGGCTCGATACGATCGACGTTCCAAATCGAATCACATCCACGTTTCGGATAACTCAAACTTAATCGGATAAATACGACTAAATCACGCGACTTCAAATATTCATAACATATTTCTCCGTTATCGAAACAATTATCCGAAACCGTCTACGAGCTCAAAATCACACATACTACAATTCTCGTGAAGAGACTCATCTCAAATTCTCGCCTAATAAATTAGTCGTGAATAAAGCCGCTAAAACTGCTCAATTACGACAAACAGTGATCACTCGTAAAATATGCAAACCAAGCCGATTAACATACTAATTCTGGTTCGGTCGTCACAAACTCACATACAAATGGCTATGAAGCCTATTTCAACAAGAAAATATCTAATCTTAGCATGGCTCCTTACTTGTTCCAATTAAAAGATTTGGCCGAGGCTGGAACCTCCAAACCACTTATCAATCAGAGCCTATTTCTTTGTAACATGATACCATTCAAGCTTATAATCTTTCTTTTCCTCACAAGACTCTTCCCAAACCAAGTGCTAGGGTCTAAGCTACACTTTGAGGAAAGTGATAAATGGACGAGTAGTAGATAAATAAGTATGTTGCTCAACGCTGATAAGGTTAACGTAAGTGTACACCACCAACCTTCGGACAGCACATACATTAATATTTACAATTGGTTTTCCAGGCCAAATAGCAAATTGACAGTAAAAAGGACCACTCAAAATATATCTGGACAGTAAAAGGTACCAGCAAACTGGCCAATTGAGACACTCAGTTAGCATGCACATGTTAAGGTCATTCTTGAGAAGGAATAAAAAAATTCTATGCATAACAGCATAGGAACAATGTGTTTGTGTAAAATACAATTGGTGGTCAATTGTAAGACCCGACTTAGTACTAGTCCAAAAGTGAGATTGTGAAGTTACCCATTTAATGTTGGCAAGGTAATATGAGTATCTTGCATGCAACTGCTGAGATCAATAAACTTAGAGGTGTGAGATGAGATGCATTCATTTCTCGGGATTTTGGTATCAACATTGTCTATACTATGAGATGAGGACGTGCCATCTTTCATTCCACCAACAAGGAAAAACAAAGAGAACAACTTCTGAATGGAAATAAGCTGCATCCCTAGTGTTGTGTTTTCTGCTTGTTTTATCATCAGTAACAGAAATTTACTAAGGCCAGTCGTCAAATTAGAAAGTTAAACTGATGAGCAAATTGAGGTTCAAAGGTACGTAATAAAGACAAGGGAGCACCTTTGGAGGATCATGTTCAAGGTCCACAAAGAGCAGCTGTACTTGGGAGTTCAAGCTTGACTTAACATAATCAGCAAGTGTTTGGTATCAGAGCCAACACCTAATCGCACAACACCTAAGTCACGGTGGATCCATCCCCAATTGCGCGAAGAAAGCGCCCAAGGGTAAGTAATCCGTAAGTCGTTAACAGTTGTATTAGGAATAACTCTTGGTATTTTCATTATTCATCTCTATCTTATACTTGAACTCATTTATTTATAATGTTAAATAAATTTTCAAGAACATCCTCATCCAGAGCTTCTAGCTCGAGGAATTATATTCCTCCATCTATTATCAATCATATTAAGAATGAGGAAGATATTGAATTCTCAAATATTGAGGATCAACTCCAAAACTGGAGCCTTCCGAAGGTTAAACCTTTTATGATTTATTCAATGAATATGTTCAATTTAAATATGGCTTTGACCATAAAAACAATTGAACAAACTATTCCTATTAGGAAAGAACATGAAACTATTCAACTGTTACAACCTTTAGAAATCAGGAGATACAAAGATAAATTTAAATATTTTCATCTGGGTTTAGTACAAGTGACTATTAGACCACTATCCAGAGAAGGCTTGAATGCCTCATTATTAGTTGCACTACGAGACTGTAGGCATCTCAATTTCAATGATTCTTTATTAGGGATCATTCAAACTAGTTTATGTAACGGGCCAGTTTATTTTAACTGTTTCCCTAATTTTTGTGTCTCTTTAACAGACAAAAATATTCTAGATGTTTTAACATTAAATGTTAAAACAAGTGGATTTAATTTGAAAGAGGGATCTGAACCTCTAAATATTACTTATAGAGTACATTATAAAGCTATGAATACTTTAAGCCCAAGGGCAAAAAATTATGATACTAAAGGAAAAACGGTCTTAATCGAGACCAATCTACTCAAATAAGATGTGTCTATTCCTCAGACCATCCAATGGCAAGATATTCAAACTCCAGACGAATGGATGCTTGAATCTTTTTCTCCTCACAAACCATTAGAAGAGAAAAAAGTGGAAAGAATTCTACAGTTTGATGATGGAGATGTTATTATAAAATTTGACAATAATAGAAGATCTACTAGATTATCTTTTTCTGACAAAAGTCGATCTTCTATTTCATCAAGAAAAAATGAGAATATACAGTCTCAAAAATATTATACTCCGAATCAATCCATGCAAGCTTCTTCATCAAACACCAAAATTCCAAATCTGGTATTTTATGGAACTTGTACAAATTCTCAACAGATTCCTCAAGGGATATATGATACGCGCAAAACATGCATTTAACGTTAACACAAAGTAGACTCTAAAAACACAGCTCACACGTAAAGCAATTTAAAACCCTTATTTTGTCCTTATAATATTGGCGAGTAGGGATCGTTCTATCCGGGGAATTAAAGGGCGCATGCATGGTTTTGTTAAAGCAGAAATCTAAAGGTTTGGGGGGGATTGGAAATTGGTTAATTAATCTACGAAATTAAAGTAAAAAAACATGCAAACACAACAAGAACTCCTAGACTTCTAACATGTTTTACTCATACACAAGTTTAACAATCAAGAACCCTTAAAGTCTAATTATGCTTACTAAAAATAAGAAGTTACACTACTAATTACAAGTGATCATCTCATCTTATTAACCTTACTCTTTTTCATGCCTAAATACTCTAAGTAAGTTGCGAAATTTATAACTTCCAACTAAATATACATGCTTGATATTTGAGTAGGAATGCAACTTAGCGTCTAAACACCCTAAACAAAGTGCGATCATCGAAACATGCGAAAGAGAGGGACTTAGCGTATTATCTAACACATGCTTTCGAAGCTTTAAGATTGTATCAAACATGCATAAAAGGCTTGAAATTATAAACACATGCAATTTACGAAAAGACTTAAGAACATATAACTCAAATCCAAACTTGTTCTTCATTAAATACATCAAAGTGATCCAATACAAAGCAAAAGACAAGAGATTGAAGATCATGGTTACACTTTTTGTCTTGAATGCTTGATGACTTCTTGAAGGTGGTTCTCATTCACAAGGGACTTAGCGTATTGTGAATGATCTGATGGCTTCGGAGGCTGGAATGCTTCGGCTTGGAGAGGATCCTTGAAGTGTTTATGGAGGAGAGGTATTTGTGTAGAGGTTTGGCTTGTAAAATGGGAGATCTATATTATGGCTGGCCTCCTTGGTCTTATATAGGCAAGGGAAATACTCACTCTCTCTTCCACCTCGCCTCTTTCATTAAATGCTAGCAATAATCACAAGGGCAAGTCACTCCCCTAGTCACCACTTGTGATCATCACAAGTAAGAGTCACCAAGGCTTGTCACCATTTGTGATGATCAAAATCAAGAGTCACCAAGCCTTGTCACCCTTTGTAATGATCAAAAAGCAAGAGTCACCAAGCCTAGTCACAAAGCTTGACAACCTTGACTTTTCCTCTTCCCCAAGTGGCTTCCTTGCCGAATTCAATGGGCTTGGGCTGGTTTTTGGGCCGAAACAAACTTTGAGAAATGGGCCCACAAAATGCTTTTTGGGCCGGCCCATTCCCGGTGGTCCACAATCGCAAAAATCGCAAAATCGCCGAAATTCCTCCGAATTGCGCCGTTATTCATCTCCACCGAATATAACCTCAAAATAACAAACTAAATAAGAAAAACATAAAAATTAAGATTATAACATAGCTAAACGTAAAGGGAAATGTGTGACGACCCGGACCAGAATCAGCAGTATGATCAGCTTGATTGATGAGTTTGTGTGTAGTCGCAGAGTTGTTCGACTGTTATTGAATCGCCAGGCTCGTTAACGACTAAATTATTGGCCGAGAATTGGAGCTAGGTCTCTTCTCAAGAGTCGTTGTACGTGTGATTACGAGTTTGTGGGCGGTTCCGGATTGTTATTTGGACGACCGAGGAATTAGTTATGAATATTTGAAGTTTCGACGAAAATGGATTTAAATGACGGGTTTGTTCGCGACTAAATTACCGGACGAGAATTTGGTTTCGGTTCCTTCACGGAAGTTGTTCAGAATTTAATTTCGAGTTTGTGGGAACTTCCGGAGCATAATTTTGAGTTACGAGGATTTAGTTGCGAATATTTCCGTTTGTTTTTTGTTTAGTCGATTTATTATGTGTTTGGGCTGAACAGTTGACTTTTTATCCGTTTGGCCGATGTGTTTGACTTCGAATGATTATTGAAGAATATGTCGAGACGAGTTTGTGGCCGCGAGAATTATCGGAATCGGAATTACGATGAGAAAGTTACGCGCGTTTGAAGTTCGTCGAATTAGATAAACATGAAGTTTCCGTTTTGGGAAAGGCTATATATAGTACCTGCTATTTTGGGAAAGTGGAAGTCCTGCCATTTTGGGGTTTGACCGAGTTTGACCGAGTCAAACTCGGTGGAAGAAGGTTCACGACGGCTCGCGGTGGCTCACGGCGGTGAGATCTTTTCCGGCAACCCCACGGCTCGGGGCATAGCTCGTTCAGCTCGCCTTGGCCTCCCGAGCCTAACCCCGGCCACCACGTACGGCGTGGCTCACGGAGGAGGATGAGATTCCGGCAAGAAAAATGGAAGATTTTGGTGAAATCGGGTGATGTCTTTTCGGCCAAATTGAGCTTAACCATGGACTGGGCTTTGAAGCTTTTCACTCCACGAATCTAACCACGTAGGTTTGGAGTTTCAATTCGGTTTGTGTTAGGAGAATTCTTGATTTGAATTTTGTGTTCTATTTCGGTTTATCATGAAATTGGATGTGTTAGAGTGAGAATTGGCCTTCGGTGCAGTTATGGAAGTTGCTCAGTGGGTGATTTTGAGTGGAATAGGGGTTGCTCCGCCGTGAAATTTTCCTGTCAACAGTGGCGCCGCCGTGGATGGCGGTCAACGGCGGTCAACGGTCAACGAGTTGACTTTTTGACTTTCGGCAAGTTGCATGTCATTTGACTCGAAATCGTGCTCCGATCACAGTGGGAAGGTTCGTTTTTCGAGTTGAGCGTCCGAACGTAAAACGAGGTATTGAGGTGGTATATATGGTTTTTCGACGATTCGTCGTATTCGAATTTCGTATTTCCGAGGACGGTGGTTTCTCGTGATTTGACTTGTATTGTCGAGTTATGATTTTGAGATATGGATTTTGTGAATATTCAGGTGTTCGTGATCGTTCGTTTGGCGATGGACATTCCGCCGGATCACGGGTTAACGCGATACGCGTTACGCTAGTCTGTGAGTGGACACTTTATTTTCACGGATTGATTGCGAGTCTTTATTTATGATTTACGAACTTGAGCATGCGGATTGATTATGATTTTACAAGCATGTGTTTTACGATTATGCTTATACGAATATACGTATACGAATATATACATATACGTACATATTATGTTTTAAGCATGTGCATAGAAAAGATTTATGCTTTGGTTTACACAGAGTACAGTCTCAGTATATGTTGTGGTATCGATACACATTGGCTTCTCGGCTGATCCCCGAGTACGCTCCGGGAAGGACAGATATCCTGACCCGAGGCCTTTCTGGCTAGGAATCACGTGTGTGTCTGGGATCCCGTGGTTCAGACTGTGCTATCGCGTGGTAGTCCATGAGTGATTCCGCGATATGTTTACGTTGCATGCTCTGTACGTGAGTGGTAGCTGGAGTCTCCTCACGTTTCATTTGATTTTCGTATATTTGACTCGCATATGATTTATATGTATATATATACTATCTGGTGAAAGACATTTATTTTCGTCCACTCACTCTAACGTGTTTATTGTCTTTCCCCTGGGCTTTTCGGTTTCCGTGCCCAGTTTGCAGTTCAGGCTCTGGTGTCGCACGTCGTGGTCGGAGGCATAGTGCTCGAGCAATCTTGTTTCATCTAGTAGGTTTATTGTTCTACCTACTGTGGTATACGTATATGGTTATGTATTAGATGTCGCTCTGAGCTTTCTGTGGTATATGTTATACGATTTTAAACCCGGATTTCAGTAAAGTACTATTATATGTATTGTTTACTTTACTGTTGTGTTATTGAGAAATCCGGATGGGATTGGTGCCCACGGTTTGATTTTTGTGGCATAGGATGAAGTGTATTTTCCACGTGCAGGTAATGGTAATTCCACGCTAGTAACGAAACTCTGCCCAAATTTCGAAAAGTTTTTGTTGGTTCGTGTTTTCGAAGGGGTTTGATTCTGATTTAGGAAGCTGAATCGGGGTTGGGTCCTTTCAGCTTGGTATCAGAGCATTAGGTTATAGGTTCTGTAGACTTCTGTAGTCGTGTTTACTAAGGATATTTGAGAATGTACAGCATGTCTGGAATGGTGACCCGACCGGCCGGCGGACAATCATCAAATTCCGGGTGTTGTATGCTTTCAAATATTTGAAGTTCCATGATTACGTTCCACTTGTTGTGAACGATATTATATTCATTAGGATGCCTCCAGACGTGCTTTCCGTGTCGTTCCGGTTGTGGATCCTGTTGAGGATTAATCGACGCGCGATTTGCCAGAGAACAGTGGATTGGGATGAGTATTCAGAGTCCAGTGAACTGTGTGGCACGGTTTGCCTGGGGATGTGTATATGAGCGTCTACATGTTGCCTCAGAGCTGAGATTTGTGGCAGTGATGTGTGCCTGAGTCAGTTTGTTGTGTTTGGTGGGCTGATATTGTGTGAGTTCTGGTTGCGACTCCACGGCCTACATTCAGAGTGTTGTGTATACGGTAATTTTTTAATCAGGCTATCCAGCAATTGAATGTGGAGTGTTTACCCACCTGAGGCAGAGATGCATTGTTCACATGTTGTCCCTGTTTACACGGGTATGTGGCTTCAGTGGGAGCTATACACGAGGTTCAAGATGAGTTTGAACCTGAGCATCAGAGAGAGTCTGATTGATGTGCCTCGAGACATCCGTGAGGAGCATAGTGTGCTGCACTCAGTGGTGAGACTATTGAGAAGGAAAGGTGTACACGGTTTCCGATGTGATGGTTCGAGGAAAGTGGATTTAGTCGAGATTTTGATGAGGTTGAGTTCCGATACTTCAGGATCAATGACGTCATCAGACTGTGGCCTTTTCGATTATGTTGAGGGTCATCAGATCGAGCAAAGAATTCGTTTGACGATGGCGAAGATCACAGTGTAGCGGACTTGCTCTTGTGGCATGAGTTTGGGCGATCATTGGTGATCCTTTCACGCAGCAGGTGTTGCGGTGATTTGTGTTTGTGGAGCATGTTCAGTTGCTGATTCGGTGGCCAGGAGGGTCACGTTGCGAGGGAGCGCCCTCAACCAGCTGTTGTAGCGGTTCAGTAGCTCAGAGTTTATGAGGAGATCCTCATGTTGTTCCTGCAGTCAGATCAATGTACCCTTTTGACGAGTTAATCAGCTATGTTGCCATTGACGAGGGCTGCTAGTTGAGCATGTTGGAGCTTGTGCCATGACGTTGTTTGAGAACAGACTTTTCTCCGAGGTTGCTGTTGTTTGATGTCCATGGCGATTGTACCTGCATCTCCACTTCCGAGGTCTTGGAGAGTGTTGTATCCATCCGGAGGTTGCGAGATCCTTGTTGGAGGATATGAGTTAGCCGCGGATCTGTTATAGCTGGACATTGTGGTTTTGGTGTGATTGTGAGTATGGACTTACTGACGATGCAATTGACTGTGTTCGAGTACCTCGAGAAGGAGGTTGTGTTTCGACGACCAGATTTCCCCGAGATGCTGTTTCGTGGTGATGGTCGAGCGGATGGTGGAGACGAGTTATGTTGTTTGCTTAGCACATGTTGTGGATACTATGGTTGCTGTACCTGACATTGGTGACATTGAGGTGATTCCTGAGTTTCCAGGTGTGTTTTGGAGGAGTTACCAGGTGTTCCTCTAGTTCGGGAGATCGACTACACCATTGAGCTTGTACCAGGCGCTGGACTCATTTTACCGGCATCTTGTCATTCGGAGCCAGCGGAGCTGATAGAGCTACAGTTTCGACTCCAGGAGTTGCTGGAGGAGGTTTCAGGAGATTTCATGCGACCCCGCGTATTTGCGTGGTGTGCTCTTGTATTGTTTGTACGGATGATGGATGGTTCGACGAGATGGTGCATTGAGTACCGAAGCCTGATTCGCTTCAGAGGAGAGTGAGTATCCTCCGCTTTAGATTGACGGTTGGTTTGATCAGCTGTTTGCGAGATTCAGCCAGTGTGAGTTTTGGCCGAATAGCGTGAAGATGTTGGGCTGTGTGATGCTAGCCGAGGGAGTCGGCGTGGATCCTGACCGGTTCGAAGCCGTGTGGATTTGGAGTTGCCCTACTATTGTACCAGAGATCAGGGGTCTCTTGGTTTTGGCAAGCTTTTACCGACGGCTTTGTGCAGGATTTTCCCGGATTGCTACTCTACTTTCTGGATTGACGAAGAAGGCGTCAAGTTCATGTGGTTCGATGCACGCGAGGAGAGTTGCTTACTCCTGCAGGTAGGTGACCGTTACTGTGGTTTTGACCTTACCTGACGATTGTGATGAGTTCATGGGTTATGGCGATGCATCGAGGTTTGGATTTGGTTATGCGTGATACAGCTTTGCAGAGCGGTGGCTCATGATTTCAGACAGTGGGAAACCTTATGTAGCTACGTATCCTGTGTATGATTTGGGAGTAGCTGTGTTTATGTTAGCATCAGAGAGCTCAAGACCCTACAGCTACGGTGTGCAGCGCAGTGTAGGACGTACACTGATCACTTGAGTTTCATCCACTTGCATTCTCGGCCAGATTTGGGCTTGAGGCAGTATAGATGGATGGGGTCGATTAACGACTATGGCTGCACCTTTGAGTTTGTTCGGGAAAGGCTAGAGGTTGTACTTTGACCATCCGTCTGGGATGATGTTGCTGATGCATTCAGTCGAGAGTCAGGAGTTTCAGTGTTTCATGTGTGTGTGGCTCGAGTTTCCGTGTTAGCCGAGTTGTGTGCTACGGAAGCTGAGTTAGTGTGTGATGATGCTGAGGCTCATGATTTTGCGCGTGTTTGGCGCTAGTGGTACGGAGAAGTGTCAGATACTTTGAGTTTACTACTCGTGACGTAACATAAAGAGCAATGTAGCAGCTTGTGTGTGCAGATGTCACATTTGTCGACTGGCGATGGCTAGGAGGCAGAGACTTGCTGAGAAGTGTCAGCCATTTGAGATTTCCGATTAGACGTGGCGATTGTTGCTGTGATTGTGTGTGTATGTGTACACTTTGGTTTGTGGTACCAGTTGTCAGGCCTTTGTGGACCGTTTGATGAACTTAGTACATTTCCTTGTACTCTCGGTGATGATTTCAGTGGCAGGCTGACATAGCTGTGTTGGACGGAGGTTGTCCATTTCGTGTTGTGCCTATGTCCCAGTTTGTTGGTCGAGGTTATCAGCTATGACTGAGTGTTGGCAAACTTTGCAGCGAGCATTGGGGACTAGTTTACAGTTTTGTACCTGTCCTTATCCTTAGATTGGCGAGCGATCTTCGAGGATTATCCAGGCCTTGGAGAGTATATTGTAGGCCGCGGTATTGCATTTCCGGAGGATTTGGGACCAGCAGTTTCGCTGTTCGAGATTGCATGCAGTACCGGTTAGTTGACCACTATGAATTGACGTTGCATGATGTCGTTTGAGGTACGATGTTGTACTCCATTTTGCTGGAGCGAGTTTGGTTAGGGTTTGAGTTAACGTTTGATTCGGATTTTGTGGTATGTGCTACCATAGTTTGTCAGATTAGCGGAAATGAGTTGATTATTGCCAGAGTTCGATGTTTGTGCTATGTTGATATGATGTTTGAGTTAGGTGGATGTGTGTGGACTGAGTTGTGTTGGCCACGTTATTTTGATCCATGTGTGATCATAGGCGAGTTTGTGTTATGCCGTATGGTTCGGCATCGCCTATTGTTGGCTTTGTGTGTGTTGTGTTCCGTGTGGCGGAACTGTGTTTTAAGTTTGCTATGTGTTGTGTACCCTATATGTTCCTTATGTAGGAACACTTGGCGATTTTGTGAGCCAGTTCAGATTTGTGATTTGAGGGTACAGGGACTCCAGCACGGAATTGTCTCCTATTGTGGAGTTTATGATCAGAGTTGTTCAGTTGAGATTGCAGTTGGTGAGTTGAGCAGTGTGCAGAGGCAGTGCTCCTACCTTGTACCTACCTTGTAGTCGGCAGACTCAGAAATTTCGAGGTCGAAATTTTTTTTAAGGGGGGTGGATTTGTGACGACCCGGACCAGAATCAGCAGTATGATCAGCTTGATTGATGAGTTTGTGTGTAGTCGCAGAGTTGTTCGACTGTTATTGAATCGCCAGGCTCGTTAACGACTAAATTATTGGCCGAGAATTGGAGCTGGGTCTCTTCTCAAGAGTCGTTGTACGTGTGATTACGAGTTTGTGGGCGGTTCCGGATCGTTATTTGGGCGACCGAGGAATTAGTTATGAATATTTGAAGTTTCGACGAAAATGGATTTAAATGACGGGTTTGTTCGCGACTAAATTACTGGACGAGAATTTGGTTTCGGTTCCTTCATGGAAGTTGTTCAGAATTTAATTTCGAGTTTGTGGGAACTTCCGGAGCATGATTTTGAGTTACGAGGATTTAGTTGCGAATATTTCCGTTTGTTGTTTGTTTAGTCGATTTATTATGTGTTTGGGCTGAACAGTTGACTTTTTATCCGTTTGGCCGATGTGTTTGACCTCGAATGATTATTGAAGAATATGTCGAGACGAGTTTGTGGCCACGAGAATTATCGGAATCGGAATTACGATGAGAAAGTTACGCGCGTTTGAAGTTCGTCGAATTAGATAAACATGAAGTTTCCGTTTTGGGAAAGGCTATATATAGTACCTGCTATTTTGGGAAAGTGGAAGACCTGCCATTTTGGGGTTCCACCGAGTTTGACCGAGTCAAACTCGGTGGAAGAAGGTTCACGACGGCTCGCGGTGGCTCACGGCGGTGAGATCTTTTCCGGCAACCCCACGGCTCGGGGCATAGCTCGTTCAGCTCGCCTTGGCCTCCCGAGCCTAACCCCGGCCACCACGTACGGCGTGGCTCACGGAGGAGGATGAGATTCCGGCAAGAAAAATGGAAGATTTTGGTGAAATCGGGTGATGTCGTTTCGGCCAAATTGAGCTTAACCATGGACTGGGCTTTGAAGCTTTTCACTCCACGAATCTAACCACGTAGGTTTGGAGTTTCAATTCGGTTTGTGTTAGGAGAATTCTTGATTTGAATTTTGTGTTCTATTTCGGTTTATCATGAAATTGGATGTGTTAGAGTGAGAATTGGCCTTCGGTGCAGTTATGGAAGTTGCTCAGTGGGTGATTTTGAGTGGAATAGGGGTTGCTCCGCCGTGAAATTTTCCTGTCAACAGTGGCGCCGCCGTGGATGGCGGTCAACGGCGGTCAACGGTCAACGAGTTGACTTTTTGACATTCGGCAAGTTGCATGTCATTTGACTCGAAATCGCGCTCCGATCGCAGTGGGAAGGTTCGTTTTTCGAGTTGAGCGTCCGAACGTAAAACGAGGTATTGAGGTGGTATATATGGTTTTTCGACGATTCGTCGTATTCGAATTTCGTATTTCCGAGGACGGTGGTTTCTCGTGATTTGACTTGTATTGTCGAGTTATGATTTTGAGATATGGATTTTGTGAATATTCAGGTGTTCGTGATCGTTCGTTTGGCGATGGACATTCCGTCGGATCACGGGTTAACGCGATACGCGTTACGCTAGTCTGTGAGTGGACACTTTATTTTCACGGATTGATTGCGAGTCTTTATTTATGATTTACGAACTTGAGCATGCGGATTGATTATGATTTTACGAGCATGTGTTTTACGATTATGCTTATACGAATATACGTATACGAATATATACATATACGTACATATTATGTACGTGAGTGGTTCAGACTGTGCTATCGCGTGGTAGTCCATGAGTGATTCCGCGATATGTTTACGTTGCATGCTCTGTACGTGAGTGGTAGCTGGAGTCTCCTCACGTTTCATTTGATTTTCGTATATTTGACTCGCATATGATTTATATGTATATATATACTATCTGGTGAAAGACATTTATTTTCGTCCACTCACTCTAACGTGTTTATTGTCTTTCCCCTGGGCTTTTCGGTTTCCGTGCCCAGTTTGCAGTTCAGGCTCTGGTGTCGCACGTCGTGGTCGGAGGCATAGTGCTCGAGCAATCTTGTTTCATCTAATAGGTTTATTGTTCTACCTACTGTGGTATACGTATATGGTTATGTATTAGATGTCGCTCTGAGCTTTCTGTGGTATATGTTATACGATTTTAAACCCGGATTTCAGTAAAGTACTATTATATGTATTGTTTACTTTACTGTTGTGTTATTGAGAAATCCGGATGGGATTGGTGCCCACGGTTTGATTTTTGTGGCATAGGATGAAGTGTATTTTCCACGTGCAGGTAATGGTAATTCCACGCTAGTAACGAAACTCTGCCCAAATTTTGAAAAGTTTTTGTTGGTTCGTGTTTTCGAAGGGGTTTGATTCCGATTTAGGAAGCTGAATCGGGGTTGGGTCCTTTCAAAATGCGTTAAGAATCGAGCATAAAATGCGTATATCAAATTCCCCCACACTTAGATTTTGCTAGTCCCTTAGCAAAAACTAAGTTAAACTAAGACTCTCTACGAATTTAAAACAAAAGAAAGAACACAACTAAGCCCTTAGCTAAAATTTGTCTCAGAATTTTAAGTGTATGGCGATGGCTCACATGATTTTCAACTTGTATGCTCAAAGAATTCAAGAGATAATTGAGATATGATTATGTAAGACATGGAGAAAACAATGGTTATGTTATAGCTGTGCATGCTTTGAATAAATGTTTAATCAGTTCACAAGGATGCACTCAACATATTTTTCACTCATGAAAAGGGTTCACTTAAAGTATATATGAATTTAAACAAAAACCTCATGAATGGAGTTAATTGCTTGCACAAATGAACCAAAACCATAAGTTTACTCATGCAACTTACTCTACTAATTGAAAGCTACTCATTTTAAGGATCATAAAGGACTTTAGTGAGGTTGTAATGGGGTTAAGGCTAAGGCATTCGAATTTTAGATATGTGGTGATAAAAACGTTCCAACGACTTAGTCTAGCACCAAATTCGTCCTCCATCTCCACTCGAATGTTACCACGTATACTTCAATCTAAACTACCTTTTGAGCTTTTCGGACAGGACAAAGGCCATATTTATTCTATTTTTGGGCCTTCAATTTGTCGTAATCTCCAAATCCGTAAATAAGGGGGACATTAATCCAAAGGGTTTATACTTAGAACACAACACATTGCCATGAGAGATATATAATTTTTTTTCTTTTCATTCTCTCAAATATATATATATTTTTTTTCTTTTGTTTTTGGCAATCTCATACTTTTTAAGTTGTTTGGACAAGTCTTTCCCCTTACTCACATTAACTCTTTCAATCTTTCTTAGCAAACCATCATATTATCTGCTAGTTTCGAAAAATTCTCACCAAGTTTCTGGAACCAAGGTAAGGATATTCTACACTAGGGTAAGTGTTTAGGTACATATGGTGATGAAAGAAAAGCTTAACGTGGGCTCAATTGGTTTATCTAGGGGTGTCGCAACTCATGCGTACAAATGGGATACATGGATATTTGGCGAAGTGGTGGAAAATCCTAAATGCCTTTAATCATTTCCAAAATCAAAGTATGTATCAACTTAAAAGCTTTGCAAATTGACATGAGTAAGTTCTAGCATTCTCTAGTTCATTAAAATCTATGGCAAGTAATCAAATGAGGCATATATAAGCTAGTAGCTACGAAATGGATGTATATTCACTCGAATAAAGAACAGATAGCTCAAAAGCACACATAGGGTTCATATGGTTAAAAACTTATTCAAGCATGCGATTTCTGTACCATGTTTTGCAATTCATATCTACTACATGTTAAAAACATATAGAATATCTCAATTAGCACAAGAATTCGATGCATGTGATTCATATGCCATATGTGTTCGTATTGGTCCAATTTCATCATTGACTAGTTAAGGGCATCCTAAAGACTCTGAAAAACACTAATTTAGACACAGTTAAATTGTAAACCCATCCCCCACACTTAAACTCTACATTGCCCTCAATGTACTGAAGTAAAAGTATAGAATTTAAACATGGAGTATAGGATCTACGAAAATTCTAATTTAAAATGAAAAGCCATTAAATTAATTAAAAGGAGGAGAAGAAAACAAATCTGTTGTCGTCTTCTCTATTGGGTTGCCTCCCAATGAGCGCTCATTTTACGTCTAAAGCTTAGACATGATGCATCATTTTGCTTTCGAGATGGCCGGTTCTTGGAGTTGCATCTCCTCCACGTTATGCTCCGCAAATGCCTCAAAATAGGGCTTCAAGCGATGGCCATTTACTTTGAACTCGCTGCCCTTGTCTATTGATCGAATGAGAACTGCTCCATGAGGCATAATTTGAGCAACTATGAATGGCCCCATCCATCGAGAGCGAAGCTTTCCCGGAAAGAGCTTAAGTCTTGAATTGAAAAGCAATACTTTCTGCCCAACTTCAAAACTCTTCCCGCGAATCATCTTATCATGGATCTTTTTCGTCTTCTCTTTGTAAATCCACGCATTGTCGAAAGCATCATTTCTGATCTCTTCAAGTTCACAAAGTTGTAGCTTCCGATGCAAACCTTCTGCATCTCGATCGATGTTGAATTTCTTCACGGCCCACCATGCCTTGTGCTCCAATTCAACCGGAAGATGGCACGATTTCCCATAAATTAATCGGAAAGGTGACATACCAATGGGGGTCTTGTAGGCAGTCATGTAAGCCCACAATGCATCATCTAAGCACTGACTCCAATCTTTCCGGTTTGGGCGGACGGTTCGTTCCAAAATCTTCTTGATCTCACGGTTGGAAACTTCAGCCATTCCATTTGTTTGAGGGTGGTATGGTGTGGAAACCTTGTGTTTTACGCCATACTTCCTCATCAATGCTTCCACCGTGCGGTTGCAAAAATGACTTCCTCCATCGCTAATTAGAACTCGTGGCATTCCAAATCTACTGAAAATGTTAGTTCGTAGGAAATCTGCAACAACTCGCGAATCATTAGTACGGGTGGCCTTTGCCTCCACACATTTTGAAACATAATCTACTGCGAGTAAAATATACGTATAACCATTGGAGGGAGGAAATGGTCCCATAAAATCAATACCCCACACATCAAAAATCTCGACATTAAATATGTAGTGTTGTGGCATCTGATCTATAGGTCCTAAATTACCGAATCTCTGGCACTTATCACATGTAGCACAAAATGCATGAGCATCGCGAAATAAACTAGGCCAAAAGAAACCGCAATCTAAAATCTTAAGGGCAGTCCTCCTCGAACCAAAATGTCTCCCACATGCTTCATTGTGACAAAAGTCTAGAATAGGCTTAAATTCACTATCTGGGATACATCTCCTAATCACTAAATCGGAGCATTGTTTCCATAAATAAGGCTCATCCCAGATAAAAGTTCTAGCATTATGTTTAAGTTTGTCACGCTGAAATTTATGCATGGTAGATGGAAACTCACCGGTAACTAAGTAATTAACGATATCTGCATACCATGGAGTTTCCGAAACAGTTACCTCAATTCCAAAGAGTTTTTCATCCGGAAAAGTTTCCTCAATTTCAACAGTCGCATTCTCACCTATTAAGCGTGATAGGTGGTCAGCGACAACATTTTCTACTCCCTTCTTATCCTTGATTTCGATGTTGAATTCTTGGAGTAGAAGTATCCATATAATAAGCCTTGGTTTTGCGTCCTTTTTTAGCATTAGGTACTTCAAAGCTGCATGATCAGTATACACAGTTACTTTAGTTTGAAGTAAATAAGACCGAAATTTATCTAAAGCAAAAACCACTGCAAGAAACTCCTTCTCGGTGGTGGTATAATTTCTTTGAGCTTCATCAAGCATCTGAGAGGCGTAATAAATTATATAAGGCTTCTTGTCCTTCCGCTGACCCTAAACAGCTCCTACGGCATAATCCGAGGCGTCGTACATGAGTTCAAATGGTAGAGACCAATCAGGGCTGCTCAAAACAGGAGCGCTCGGGAGAAGTTCCTTCAACTTGTTGAAGGCAGCGTTGCATTCCTCGTCAAATACGAACGGAGTCTCCTTTTGCAGCAATTTACACAACGGGCGAGAGATGTGGGAAAAATCTTTGATAAACCTTCGATAAAATCCTGCGTGTCCAAGAAAAGAACGTATCTCTCTAACCGAAGTTGGAGAGGGTAAGTGACGCACAAGATCTACTTTGGATTTATCAACTTCTAATCCTTTTTCAGAAATAATATGACCTAACACGATCCCTTGTGTAACCATGAAATGGCACTTCTCCCAATTAAGCACCAAGTTGGTTTCAACGCATCTTTGTAAAATAGTTTCTAAATTGTTTAAACATGCATCGAAATCACTCCCAAATACACTAAAATCGTCCATGAATACTTCAATAATTTTTTCAATGTAATCGGAAAAAATTGAGAGCATGCAGCGTTGAAATGTACTTGGTGCATTACATAATCCAAATGGCATTCGGCGGTATGCAAACGTTCTGAAAAGGCATGTGAACGTTGTCTTTTCTTGATCTTCCTCCGCAATGCTAATTTGGTTGTAGCCGGAGTATCCGTCGAGAAAACAGTAAAATGCATGGCCGGCTAACCTTTCCAGCATTTGATCTATGAACGGTAATGGAAAATGATCCTTGCGAGTTGCGGCGTTGAGCCTCCTGTAATCAATGCACACATGGTGTCCAGTGATTGTCCTTTGTGGCACGAGTTCATTCTCCATATTTTCGACGACGGTGATTCCAGATTTCTTAGGTACAACCTGCACAAGGGAAACCCAACGTCTATCAGAAATAGGGTAAATAACTCCACAATCCATGAGTTTAATTACCTCCTTTTTTACCACCTCCATCATGGGAGGGTGGAGCCGACGTTGTGCTTCCCTTGTAGGCTTGGTGCCTTCTTCTAGGAAAATCCGATGCACAGAGGTTGCTGGATTAATTCCCTTTATATCCGCAAGCGTCCAACCTATTGCGGTTTTGTACCTCTTGAGTACACTCACGAGTTTCTCCTCCTGCTCCTCCTCTAACACAGACGAAATAATTACCGGCAAGGTTTCATGCTCGCCCAAGTACGCATACTTTAGATGATCCGGTAATAGCTTGAGTTCTAAAATTGGAGCTTCTACGATGGAGGGAACAATTTTATTAATACCAAAAGTAATTGGTAAAGGGGGAGAAAAACTTACTTTTCGTGGTGCGTTAGTTAGAACCATGGCCATTTCTTGAATTCGAGGCTTAAGCTCTATTAAGGCCTCGAAAAGGGCGTCATCCCCGAGTTTGATGGCCATGTCGAGTTCATCATCATTGATGGTGTCAAGGTGGCCTTGTGCTAAGGTATCTACGAGATCATATGTTGAGATGGAAGCCACACTTGACATCGGAAATTTCATCCCGTCTAATATGTTGAACTCGATTCTTTCTCCATCAATCTCCATGGAGAAAGTTCTCTGATAAACATCTATCTTCGTTCTTGCAGTCCGCATAAAGGGTCGTCCAAGAAGCAATGACGTGGTGTTCAAAGGACTCTCCTCCATGTCAACGATATAAAAATCCGCTGGAAAAATCAGGTTGTTGACTTGCACAAGAACGTCTTCTACGTATCCCCTTGGATACTTGTGTGTACGATCGGCTAGTTGGATGACAACACCGTCTTGCTTGAGATCCCCAAGCTCCATTGACTTGTAGAGGTAGTAAGGTATGACGTTGATGGAGGCTCCAAGATCAAGCATTACGTCTTCGAAGTGTTTGTCACCAATTACGCAGGGAACTGCAAAACTCCCTGGATCCTTCAGTTTTGGGGGTAGCCGTCGTTGCAAAACCGCCGAAACGGTTGCATTCACCTTCACAACCTCCTTCTCTCGTGTTTGCCTCCTCTGTGTGCATAATTCTTTTAGAAACTTCGCGTATATTGGCACTTGTTTTATGCACTCGATCAAGGGAAAATTCACTTGTTTTAGGCACTTGTTTTATGCACTCGATCTTCATATTGATCATCTTTCTTCTTTGATTTTAATAATCTGCTAGGGAAAGGTGCAACAGCAAACGGAGAATTAGTAATAACCGTATTTGAAGGAATAGGTCTTTTACCTTTGATTGGGGTGGGTTGTGGAGGGGATTGTGCCTTGGTGACAATAGGTGTCACCAACTTCTTCTCGGCTTCTTGAGCTGCCGGATCGATCTCATCTTCCTCTTCGTTGGTTATGTCCTCAATGGTGACTTCATCGAGATGAGATCTCTTGGTCACCATTGAACTATTTATAAAATGCGTATACTAATACACTCGGTTTATTAGAATAGAACCATCCATTTTAAAGCAAGAATTACCATTCTGGTTTTATAATTGGTTCGACAGAATGGGACCAAATGAAGATTTCCTTCCTGAGGATCTTTTTAATGCTTATAAAAGCTATATATTATGTAACCCTAAACAGCAAGAAGTAAGGGTTATCAGTGGGAGTAATCTTCTCAGGTTTCTGGCAAGATTCAGTCTCCCTTGGATATGGCAATGGACTTTTTCTGTGAAAAGACCCAACCCCGATTTAGTTTCCTAAATCGGAATCAAACTCCTTCTGAAAACACGAACCAACAAAAACCGTAAAAATTTGGGCAGAGTAACGCTACTAACGCGGAATTGCCTTTACCTGCACCCAGAAAATAACACTTCATCATATGCCACAAAAGCCAAACCGTGGACACCAATCCCATCTGGATTTCTCAATATCATATTAATAGCAATAAACAGTAAACATAACTGTAATGTATAATATATCCGGGAAAAACCGTATAAAACATGTATCAGAACGTATCAGAGCGACCTCTAGTGTATATATATACAAAATATACAACAGTAGGCGAAACAAGAAACCTACTGGAAAACACAGGTAGCTCGAACAACTAGCCTCCAACCACGACATGAGACACCAGAATCCGAACTGCAAATTGGACACGGAAACCGAAAAGCCCAGGGGAAAGACATGAAAACCGTTAGAGTGAGTGGATGAAAATAAATGTCTTTCGCCGAATGATATATGTTATAACAACATATCCGAGTCAAGATGAATAAATACAATAAAGTACACGAGGTGAACTCAAACTCCTCAAGCGTACTGAGCATGCAAGGAAAATCTCACGGGGTCGCTCATGGACACAACCGTGCTAGTACAGTCCGAATCACGGGATCCCAGACCCACATGTGATTCTTGCTAGAAAGACCTCAGGTCAGAGGTCTCCCCTCCCCCCCCCCCTTCCCCCCGGTAAAGGCCTCGGGTCAGGGGTCACATCCTCCCTCTGTAAACATCCTCGGGGATCAGCCGGGATGCAAGTGTATCGATACAACAACATATACTGAGACTGTACTCTGTGTAAACCAAATCATAAATAGTTCGATGCAAATGTATAAAGCAATAAATAAATGTATATACGTAATATATATATTGGTATATGCACAATCGTATAACACATGCTCATATAAACCATAATCTCATATGCATGCTCATGCTCGTAAATCGTGTATAAAGACTCGCGATTGTCACTGAAAAGAAATTCTCCACTCACAGGTGAGCAAAACGCGTACTTGTGCTAATCACGTGGCTCGACGGAAGATCCCTCGCCCGAAGCACGATCTCGATCCCCTGAATAGTCATAAAATATATCTGATCAAAATCATAATCCACAACACTGTACCACACCTCGGAAACCAACCGTTCCTGGAAAAATATAACACAGTGCAAAATAATTGACGAAATTCCCGAAATCTCCACTCGAAACCCTCCACTAAAAATCTGATACCCAAATCAACTCGAAAACCTCAAGGCGATGATCGGGGCGCGAATATGAGAAAAAAGACATTAAAAACAACAAATTCCAAAATGTCAACGGGTCGCCAGAGCTCTAGCGTTGACCGCCGCCACCGCGCTGTCAACCAGAGAGTTTTCCCGGCGACCGAGCTGCCAAACTGTTCTCCTCCTCAAGCCGAGCAACTTTCCTCAAGGCATCACCACCATCCAACCATCACCGTGGCCGGAAAACTTTCTCGGCCGATTCCGGCGCCGTTGCTCCACCTCGTCCCTCCAAACCAAAGGGGAAATGATCACTGTCCAAAACCCAACAAAACCCACCAAGGATCCACCCCGGAAAGTCACCGGAGCTCCTCCCACCGTCGAGGCCGATTCCGGCCAAAAACCCCAAGATTTCAAATCAATATTTCTCCCTCAAATCAAACTCAAATTCCAAAATTCCAAGCTCTAAACTGTAGGAAATTGAAAGAGGAATCGATTCATACCAATATCTCGGCCGGAGGTGGCCAGAATCGCCAAACCCGACGGCGACAGCACGGTGGAGAACCGGTCAACGAAAAGTCAACGGTCAGCCTTGGTCAAACGACGATCAAACTTCCCAAACAGTGTTTTCGACAATTTTTCGACTACTTCCGATATTTATACTCGCGCCTCGGGACGATCGACCGACCAAGACGGATAACCATTACGATTCAGATAAACACGATACGAACGAATAAACTCGTCGATATTCCGAAACTTCAAATAATCATATTATATTCCTCGGTCATCGGAAAAATCATCCGGAACCGCCCACGTACTCGAAGTCACGTATACTACAACTCTCGAGAAGATACTCAACTCAAATTCTCGGTCAATAATTAAGTCGTAAACAAAACCGACAAACCACACAATTATCGATAAACCACGATTACGCGCTAACTCGTGAATCATGCTGATTACTCTACTGATTCTGGTTCGGGTCGTCACAAATCTACCCACCTTAAAAAAATTTCAACCTCGAAATTTACGTACCTGTCAAGTGAACAGATGAGGATACTGCTCCCGCATACGCTGCTCAGTCTCCCAGGTGGCCTCCTCAAGCGAGTGATTCTGCCACAAGACCTTCACCAGCGGTATAACACGGTGCCTTAACTCCTGCTCACGACGATCGAGAATCTGTACTGGCTCCTCCATGTACGTCAAATCCTCCCGGATCGGTAACTGCTGTGGGGCTAACACATGTGACGGATCTGAGATATATTTCCGCAACATCGAAACGTGAAAAACATCATGAACATGAGCCATCTCAGCCGGTAGCTCAAGTCTGTAAGCAACAGCTCCAACCCTCTCAGTGATCTCGTACGGACCAATGTACCGTGGTCGAAGCTTACCACGCTTCCCGAAACGCACAACACCCCTCCACGGAGATAGTTTCAGGAAGACCCAATCGCCTACTTCAAACTCGAGACTCTTCCTCCTCACGTCTGCATAACTCTTCTGACGATCCTGGGCGATCTTCAATCTGTCCCGGATAATCTGGACGTCCTCCATGGTGCTCTTCACCAGATCAGGGCCAATAAGCCATCACTCACCCACCTCACTCCAACACAACGGAGTGCGGCACTGCCTCCCATACAGGGCCTCGTACGGTGCCATCTCGATACTGGCCTGATAGCTATTGTTGTAGGCGAACTCTATCAAATGCAATTGCTGGTCCCAATTCCCGCAAAACTGCAACACACATGACCGCAACATATCCTCAATAGTTTGTATAGTCCGCTCAGACTGCCCGTCAGTCTGAGGATGAAAAGCTGTACTGAAACGCAATCTCGTGCCCAAGGCTCGCTGCAATGCCTGCTAGAAGTTAGAAGTAAACTGACTGTCTCGGTCAGAAATGATAGATATAGGCACTCCGTGCAGTCGAACAATCTCTGACATATACAACTTAGCCAATCTGCCCACTGATATCTTCCCCGGAAGTTCGAGAAAATGAACGGATTTCGTTAGTCGATCCACAATAACCCAAATACCAGTGTTGCCAGCCGAAGTACGCGGCAACTGATAAACGAAATCCATGGTAATGTGCTCCCACTTCCAAACCGAAATCTCCAGTGGCTGTAACTTCCCTGCAGGTTTCTACCTCTCCCCTTTGACCTGCTGACAGATCAGACATTGGCTCACATATGCGGCAATCTCCCGCTTCATGTTGCGCCACCAGTAATACGCTCGAAGTGTACGAAATATTTTCGTACCTCCAGGATGCATCACATACGCCGAACAATGGGCCTCATTCAGAATCTCCTTCTTTAGACTCTCGTCTCGGGGTACGCACAACCTACCTTTGAAAAGCAACGTACCGTCGTCACTCAACTAAAACTCTGTAGGCACACCATTCCGTATCATGGTCTTCTTGCCCAACAGGTAGGAATCTGAATCCTGAGCATCCCACACCTGATCAACCAACATGGGTCGAACATGGAAACTGGCTAACAAGGTTCCCTCATCATTCCACTCGAACGTAGCCTGAAGCTCGGCTAACATAGATACAATAGCCACACATACATGGAATAACGAAGCTCCGAATTTCCAGCTAAGTGCATCGGTAACAACATTGGCCTTCCCTGGGTGGTACTCGAAAGTGCAGTCGTAGTCGTTGATCAACTCCATCCACCAGTGTTGCCTCATGTTCAAATCTGGCTGCGTTCGCAAGTAGGTGAGACTCTTATAATCAGTGTAAATCTTACACTGGGCTCCGTACAAGTAATGTCTCCAACTCTTCAACGCTAGCATAATAGTGGCGAACTCCAAATCATGGGTCGGATAGTTAACTTCGTGTGGTTTCAACTGTCTGGAACCGTAGGCTACAACTCTGCCATGCTGCATCAGCACACAACTAAGTCCCAACTTCGACGCATCACTATAAACCACGAACTCACCGCTGTCGTCTGGTAATGTCAAAACCGGTGCAGTAGTCAACTTCTCCTTCAGAAGTAAGTAACTCTCTCACATGCATCTGACCACTCAAACTTGACGCCTTTCTTCGTTAACCTGGTCAGTGGGGTAGTAATCCGAGAAAAATCATGTACAAATCGCTGGTAGTAGCCTGCCAAACCCAAGAAACTCCGGATCTCCGGTACAGTGCTAGGTCTACTCCAATTCAGCACGGCCTCGATCTTGTCAGGATCAACACTGACTCCCTCAGCCGATATCACGTGGCCCAAAAACTTCACACTGTCCAGCCAAAACTCGCACTTGCTGAACTTTGCAAACAACTGATGGTCCCGCAAAGTCCGTAACACCGCTCACAAATGCTTTTTATGCTGGCCCACACTCCTGGAATAGATCAAAATATCATCAATGAACACAATCACGAACTTGTCCAGAAACCATCTGAACACTCGATTCATTAAGTCCATGAAAGCTGCGGGGGCGTTGGTCAACCCAAACGGCATAACCAAAAACTCATAGTGCCCATACCGCGACCTGAAAGCTGTCCTGGCCACATCAGACTCTCGGATCCTCAACTGGTGATATCCGGATCGAAGATCAATCTTCGAAAAGACTGAAGCTCCCTTGAGCTGATCGAACAAATCATCGATCCGCGGCAACGGATACTTGTTCTTCACTGTAACCTGATTCAGCTTCCGGTAGTCAACGCACAACCGCATGGATCCATCTTTCTTCCGCACAAACAGAACCGGGGCACCCCATGGCGAAACACTGGGTCGAATACTCCTGGAGCTGAACCTGTAACTCTTTCAACTCCGCTGGCGCCATACGATAAGGTGCCTGAGAAATGGGTCCTGTACCCGGTAACAACTAAATAGTGAAATCAATCTCCCGAACTGGAGGTATGCCCAGTAAGTCCTCCCGAAACACATCCGGAAACTCAGAAACAACCTCAATACCACCAAAGTCCGGCACAGTAACCGTAGTGTCTACCACATGAGCTAAGTAAGCAATACAGCCCTTCTTCATCAATTGATCCGCCTTCATCGCGGAAATCAAACATGGTAGTGAAGTGTTCTTCTCGCCGCAAACAATATCTCGGGAATGCCTGGTCGTCGAAACGCGACCTCCTTCTTGTGACAGTCAAACATGGCCCAATGCGTCTCCAAAAAGTCCATACCCAAGATAAAATCAAAGTCGACGATATCAAGCAACAACAAATCTGCAGCTAAGCCAGGCCCTTCAATGAAAATCTCACAGTCTCGGTACATCTAGCCAATACTCACAATCTCACCGGACGGATACAACACTCTCCACAACCCCGGAAGTAGAGACGCAGGTACCGTAGCTAAAGACAATAATCTATATGACATGAATGAATGCGTGGCACCTGGATCTAACAATGTAAGTACTGGAATACCAAATACATGCAACGTACCGATAACGACCTCTGGTGAAACTCTGCCCTCTCGCAAAGTCATGGCATGAACCCTGGCCTTCCCGGCTGGTCGTCCACTTTAAGGTTGTCCCTGCTGTCTACCCTGGCCCGCAAACTGTACTGGTCGAGCTCCCGAAGTGGCACCTCGCTCAGCTCCGGAACTCTGGGCCGTCTGTCCATCAGCACCATCAAGTTGGAAACACTCTCTCGCATAGTGACCCACCTGGCCACAACGAAAACAAGTGACAAGGCCTCGCTGACATGGATCATAGTGATGCCTATTACAGAAACTGCATAATGGATACTCTCTCGGTACAGCAAACGTGCCACCGGTTCGCCGAGGATAGCTGGAACCGCTAGAACCCCCACTAGCATGTGGTCGCTGCAGTCGATCTCTCCTCCATCTCGGTCTCTGTCTCGGTGCACTAACTGGTGGTCGATAAGATCCACTGCCCGAGGATGAAGCCGAACCGAAAGTATCACAACTCTGCCTCTTAGAAGGCCCCTGACTCGGTCCACCCTTCTCAAACCCTCTAGGCTGGTATCTCATCTGCCTATCCTTCTCGATATCCTCACCTCGGAGTGCTGCACTAACAAACTCATCAAAGTTATTCCGAGGCATCGTAGTCAGAGTCCCCTTGATGTTCAAGTTCAAACCCAGCTCAAATCTGCGGCACTTGGCTTCCTCAGTAGCCACCATGTCACACGTAAATCGAGATAAGCGGGTAAACCTGTCCCGATACTCCAGCACATACATACTGCCCTACCTCAAGTTCATGAACTCCTCATACTTACGCTGCTGGGTAGCCTGGTTGAAGTATCTCCGCATAAATAAATCTCGGAACAAAGTCCACGGAGTATCAACTGGAACTCTATCGGTACTAACCCACCAGAAGTATGCATCTGACTCAAGTAATCCAACTACTGCCACTGTCATCTACTCAAGGGTAAAACGCAGACGCTCACATACACGTTCAACCTGAACCAACCATGCCTCACACATCTCTGGATCAGCTGAACCCGAAAAGACAGTCGTACCAGCAGTACGAGCTTTGACCACAGGGTCAAAACTCTATTCCAAACGCAACACTCGCATCAGCGATCCTCATCAGGATCCGCTTCCCGATCAACACGTCGAGGAGGCATCCTACTGATACAAGATAAGCATTAGGTACAAGCAGAAAGAACGTAATCATGAGACCTCAGATATTTGAGAACACACAACGCCTGAAGCATTGATGAGTACCGCTGGCCAGTCGGGTCATCGCTCCAGTCATGCTGTACAAACTCAAATACCCTAAGTGTCACAACTACAAGAGTTTACAGAATCTGACAACCTAATGCTCTAATACCAAGCTGAAAGGACCCAACCCCGATTTAGTTTCCTAAACCGGAATCAAACCTCTTCTGAAAACACGAACCAACAAAAACCGTAAAAATTTGGGCAGAGTAACGCTACTAACGCGGAATAGCCTTTATCTGCACCCCAAAAATAACATTTCATCCTATGCCACAAAAGCCAAACCGTGGGTACCAATCCCATCCGGATTTCTCAATATCATATTAATAGCAATAAACAGTAAACATAACTGTAATGTATAATATATCCGGGAAAAATCATATAAAACATGTATCATAACGTATCAGAGTGACCTCTAGTGTATATATATACAAAATATACAACAGTAGGCAAAACAAGGAACCTACTGGAAAACACAGGTAGCTCGAACAACTAGCCTCCGACCACGACGTGAGACACCAGAATCCGAACTGCAAACTGGGCACGGAAACTGAAAACCCCAGGGGAAAGACATGAAAACCGTTAGAGTGAGTGGACGAAAATAAATGTCTTTCACCGAATGATATATGTTATAATAACATATGCGAGTCAAGATGAATAAATACAATAAAGTACACGAGGTGAACTCAAACTCCTCCAGCGTACTGAGCATGCAAGGAAAATCCCACGGGGTCGCTCATGTACAAAACCGTGCTAGTACAGTCCGAATCACGGGATCCCAGACCCACACGTGATTCTAGCATGTCTGCCCCCCTTCCCCGGTAAAGGCCTCGGGTCAGGGGTCACAGCCTTCCCTAGTAAACATCCTCGGGGATCAGCTGGGATGCAAGTGTATCGATACAACAACATATACTGAGACTGTACTCTGTGTAAACCAAATCATAAATAGTTCGATGCAAATGTATAATGCAATAAATAAATGTATATACGTAGTATATATACTGGTATAGGCATAATCGTATAACACATGTTCATATAAACCATAATCTTATATGCATGCTCATGCTCGTAAATCGTGTATAAAGACTCGCGATTATCAGTGAAAAAAAATTGTCCACTCACAGGTGAGTAAAACGCGTACTTGCGCTAATCACGTGGCCCGGCGGAAGATCCCTCACCCGAAGCACGATCTCGATCCCCTGAATAGTCATAAAAAATATTTGATCAAAATCATAATCCACAACACTGTACCACACCTCGGAAACAAACCGTTCCCGGAAAAATATAACACATTGCAAAATAATCGACGAAATTCCCGAAATCTCCACTCGAAACCCTCGACTGAAAATTCGATACCCAAATCAACTTGAAAACCTCAAAGCGACGATCGGGGCACGAATACGGGAAAAACAACATTAAAAACATCGAATTCCAAAAAGTCAACGGGTCGCCGGAGTTCTGGCGTTGACCGCAGCCGCCGCCGCGCCATCAACCGGAGAGTCTTCCAGGCGACGGAGCTGCCAAATTGTTCTCCTCCTCAAGCCGAGCAACTTTCCTCAAGGCATCACCACCATCCAACCACCACCGTGGCCGGAAAACAGCTCGATAGAGCCACGGCCAAGAATCGCCGGAAACTTTCCCGGCCGATTCCGGCGCCGTTGCTCCACCTCGTCCCTCCAAACTAAAGGGGAAATGATCACTGTCCAAAACCCAACAAAACCCACCAAGGATCCACCCCGGAAAGTCACCGGAGCTCCTCCCACCGTCGAGGCCGATTCCGGCCAAAAACCCCAAGATTTCAAATCAACATTTCTCCCTCAAATCAAATTCAAATTCCAAAATTCCAAATTCTAAACTGTAGGAAATTGAAAGAGGAATCGATTCATACCAATATCTCGGCTGGAGGTGGCCGGAATCACCAAACTTGACGGTGGTAGCACGGTGGAGAACCGGTCAACAAAAAGTCAACGGTCAGCCTTGGTCAAACGACGGTCAAACTTCCCAAACAGTGTTTTCGACAATTTTTTGACTACTTCCGATATTTATACTCGCGCATCGGGACGATTGACGGACCAAAATGGATAACCATTACGATTCGGATAAACACGATACGAACGGATAAACTCATCGATATTCCGAAACTTCAAATAATCATATTATATTCCTTGGTCATCGGAAAAATCATCCGGAACTGCCCACGTACTTGAAATCACGTATACTACAACTCTCGAGAAGAGACTCTACTGATTCTGGTTCGGGTCGTCACATTCTGTTAGCCAGATGGATATTGGGGTCTTATCCCTTAACCGCCAATTCTTTTACAAATGGTGGTCTAAATTTGATTTCAATCCTCATTTAATGAAAATCAACGACTGCATTGAGGAATTCAAAAAGATGAAACAGGAATATACTCCTCAGGATAATTCCAAGAAGGATTTTGTCATCCCTTCTAAAAGCTGCTTTTCCTACAGCTTCTCCCAAAGAGCTTAAGGAAATGTTATTACAACAGCTTTCGTCTCAAATAGACGATAATGTAGTAGTCCTTTTCAAAAGCTCTTCATCCAAGACTTCCTCGAATTCAGCCTCCATGGAGGAAGAAGAAAAAGCTAAAGATAAAGATGTAGATGAAAATGATGTTGACCAACCTAATGAAGACATGGAAGATTATTTGGGAGCTGTTCCATTCCCAAATCCTTCCAAAGAATTTTTGAGCTCACTAAATGATAGCTTACCTGAGAGCTCCCAGAAGAAAAAGGCTAAAGCAAAGATGGAAACAAATTAGTTATTGTTTCTTAGGGAAATTTTCCCTTATTGTAATTTTTCTGAAGGATCCCTTTTGGTGTTTCCATGTAATCGATGGGGCCCAATGAGCACCTGGCATAGCACTAAATTTTGGAATCTTTCTTTTGGCCATATTGTTTTTGTTTGCTTTTCTTTTGTCCTTGTCGGCCATTGTTTAGGCCTTTTGTTTGTTTGTGGTAAGTAGTAGCCTCCGGTAGCAGGTGGCAAACCTTTTTGAGTCTTTATAAGGAAGCATCTCTTCCTCTGAAGCCTCAAGTTTTTCATTTTCCTAAGTTTAACTCCGTCTTCTCTCTACTCTCTCTCTATATTTGTAAACAGTATATTTTGTAAAACAGTTTCATTATTATCAATAAAGAAGTTCAAGTTATTTGTATAGTCCTAGACAGTGTTTGATAACTGGCCAATTGAGACACTCAGTTAGCATGCACATGTTAAGGTCATTCTTGAGAAGCAATAAAAAAATTCTATGCATAACAGCATAGGAACAATATGTTTGTGTAAAATACAATTGGTGGTCAATTGTAATACCCGACTTAGTACTAGTCCAAAAGTGAGATTGTGAAGTTACCCATTTAATGTTGGCAAGGTAATATGAGTATCTTGCATGCAGCTGCTGAGATCAATAAACTTAGAGGTGTGAGATGAGATGCATTCATTTCTCGGAATTTTGGTATCAACATTTTCTATACTATAAGATGAGGACGTGCCATCTTTCATTCCACCGACAAGGAAAAACAAATAGAACAACTTCTGAATGGAAATAAACTGCATCCCTAGTGTTGTGTTTTCTGCTTGTTTTATCATCAGTAACAGAAATTTACTAAGGTCAGTCGTCAAATGAGAAAGTTAAACTGATGAGCAAATTGAGGTTCAAAGGTACGTAATCAAGACAAGGGAGCACCTCTGGAGGATCATATTCAAGGTCCACAAAGAGCAGCTGTACTTGGGAGTTCAAGATTGACTTAACATAATCAGCAAGTGCACTGATGTGTAACAAAATATATCATTTCTTCTATAACCATCACTCTCAAGTGCTCAAAAATACGTTAGTCCTGCAAAAAATAAGTTTTTCTAAAGTAGATTGATGTCAAACAAAGAAAGAAAAAACGACAAGAATAACAAGGCATGAGAAGAAACACAATCTGACTAACTATATATAAGAAAACACAAACTGGCACGAAAAAGCGAAAGCTTATTAATACTACATAACGCATGGGAAAGTAGTTTAACATCTAGCCTACGCTACTGGCCAAAATTCAACTCAGCCCAACAAACCCAATTTCAAGTCAAAGGTTGGGGTCTCAACAACGACACTATCTGCAGAGGAGCAGAGAGGGACAAAATGATAAATGGACTGTGTTATTCTTGCTCTGAACGTTGGTCACCTACTCCATGTTTGTGCTCAACCAATACTTTGATATTGGATTGTCTCACAGTCGATCCCGAGGAGAAAGCAACAAAGACATAAAGACTACGACTGCGCTAAGGAGGAGCCACAAGAGAATTATCCATTGAATGCCATTACGCATACTCACTGGGTCAAATGATGAAGTTTACATGTGCAATCAATTCTCGGCCCATTAAATTTTTTGTGGATTATGGCAACGCTACCAGCTTTCTCAACCCAAATCATTGCCCAGGAGTTGGCCCTAAAAGTACTGGCCGACCAATCATTCATCTTCGAGGATGCGTTGGGCCACATAATTCCCTACCTGGATTGGAAGAGCTTTAAATGTGTTTGTCACCATTCAAGACTACATTTACAGATTCTATTTTACTATTTGTTGTAGATGATCATGACCTGCTCCTAGGAGCGGATTGGTTGGATACATTACGGTTCATTGGATGACATTTCTTGGAGAAGACTATGAGCTTCCGTGTCGAAGCAAAAATGTCACATATTACAAGGCCTCACAAAAAAAATACCCAAACAAATCATACCTCACTCTTAACCATACTTGCCCAATCCTAACCTCATCTTTCCAAAATAGAGAACCCAACCAACCTACAAACATAGTGCGTCATCCAAACATTGATTACCATCTATCATGAGTTGTTTAAAGAACCCACTAAGTTGCCTCTACAATGAGCAATTGATCACCATATTGCTTTACTTCCCAACTACGAGCCGGTCAATGTGCGCTCATATCGATACGTCATGTCCCAAAAGGCCGAGCTTGAAAAACAAGTCATGAGATGCTTAAATCAGAAAAGATCTATGTGAGCACAAGCGAATTCGCTTCCCTGGTTTCACTGGTAAAAAAGAAGGAGCACACTTGGCGATTTTGCGTTTATTACTTGAAACTCAAGAAAATAACCGTGAAAGACCTGTTTCTAATACCGGTAGATGATGAGCTTCTAGATGAACTCGATGTAGCCAAAGACTTCAAAAAGTTGGACCTTCGTTCCGGGTATCATCAAATCCGAATGCAAGAGGAAGATATTCACAAGACCGCCATTCGCACACACGAAGGTCCTTTTGTGAAGTCTTATGAACAATCTCTTCAAGCACCATCTTTATAAGTTTGTTCTTGTATTTTTCGATGATATTTTAATTTATAGCCGTGATTTATCATCTCACTTGCAATATTTAGCTTCAGTTTTTACAATACTACATGAGAACCAGCTAAGATTGAAACTATCTAAGCGTTAGTTTGGTAAGGCCAAAGTCCAGTACCTCGAACATGTAACTTCATAGCATGGTGTGATTGTGGATCAAGAGAAAGTTAATTGCATTAAAGCCTAGCCCAAGCCCAAAACAATTAAAGGCATGCAAGGGTTTTTGGGTCTTTATGGATATTACTGACGTTTTGTGTGCAACTTCAGGTTAATTGCACAAGTCTTGACTGCGATGTTGGGTGAAGGTCAGTTTCATTGGATGGTGGTCATTCACTCGACGTTTGAGTCGTTGAAAACGGCAGAGACTAGCACCCTTGTCTTGGCATTATCGTATTTCTCTTAACCATTTATGATCAAGACGGATCCTAGCGGCTGCGGGATCGGCGTTGTGTTGACCTAGCAGAAACATCCAATCGCCTTTCTCTCTTAAGCTTTGTTGTCCAAGAATCAAGCACTTTCTGCCTATGATAATGAAATGCTTACAATCCTTCATGTCGTCAAGAAGTGGTGCCTATACTTGTTGGGTCATCAATTTACCATACTCATCGATCACCAACCTTTACGTCATCTCATGGATAAAAGAATCTCAACTCCAGTACAACACAAATGGTTGAGCAAGTTGTTGGGGTATGATTTTTGAGTGGACTACAAGCCTGGGGGCACTAACATGATGCCAAATATTATTTCTGGATAACCAAACTGTGTGTCATTCAAGCCTTGTCTAAACCATTATTCGAAGGGGTCCAACAGATCTCAAATGCTAGTGCTCATGACACACAGCTTCTGCGATCATTCAGAGTCTCAAAATGGGTCAGGAAGCAAGGAAGGGTTTTTCATTTACAATAATTGGCTCTTTATCCCCAAGTCTTTTAATTGTGAAGGAAACTCTGACATGACTTCCACTCTTCTAAATTAGCTGACCATTCCAGCTATTTATGGACCGTAGTTCACCTCAAACACAATTTTGGGTGGCCGGGGATGCGCATTGATGTCAGGAACTTCATTAAGGCATGTAACACTTGCCAAAAGAATTCTTCTAAAGCTACACATCCCCCTGCACTACTTCAACCCTAGCCAATCTCCTCCAAGTTATGGTTCGATATCTCTATGGACTTTATAGATAGCTTACCTATGTGTAATGGGTGTAATGCAATTTTTGTAGTCTTGGATCGATTGTTTAAGTACTCCCATTTTATTGTCATCTCTCATCCTTATACTTCCACCCAATGTGCTGAAGTTTTTAAGAAAGAAATCTACAAATTACATGGCCTATCGCGCTCTATTGTGTCTAATCGCTACACGGTCTTTCTCAACAACTTATGGACTGCTTTTCATAAGATGCAAGGCACCACATTATGTCTTAGCTCCGTGTATCACCCACAATCTAGTAGGCAAACCGAAATCGTTAATTGATCGCTTGAGCATTATTATCTAAGGTATTTTGCCTAAGACGAGCCACAATCTTGGAATGAGTTGCTACATTAGGTGTAGTGGTGGTACAACATCACTCACCACTCATCCATCAACATGGTACCTTTTGAGGCATTGTACGATACGGAACCTCCCTGGTACAACTCCAGTATATGTTGTTGACACAACCTTAAAGACGCGTGATGACGTTTTGGCCACTCTCAAGCGTCATATGACCACAACACCGCATGAAGCAGAATGCAGAAAAACAGAGAACTCAATGACTATTTCATATTAGAGATTAGGTCTTCCTACGTCTGCAACCATATAGGTAGAAATCTTTGCTCAAAAGGGACAACAACAAATTGTCTCCATGGTTCTATGGACCCTTCTGATACACGCTAAAACTAACTCCTAAATAAACACTTAGAAATCACTCAAAACGTGCATGCAATTAAAACCCTTTGTTGTAGATGTAGCATTGATAAATAGGGTATCCTTCTTAACCCGGGATTGAGGGTGCATGCATGATTACGCTATGGTTTAGGGGGGTTTTATAAGTTGGTTTTTACTAATTTTCCTACAAAGTTGAAACATTGGCAATAACACATATCGAGGAATCCTAGAATTCTAACATGCTTCACTCATAGACAAGCAAACAATCAAGAACCCTAAAATTACTAAACATACATCATTGTCGAAAATTCTAAGCTAATATTTACATGTGATCATCTCAATTTTTCACTCAACTCTTTACACTAAGTCATATTATATGCAACATAAAAGTATCTAAGTCTTTAGCTCACATGTGATTCGTTTTCATGCTTCGGGAATTTGCCCTATGACATATCTATCAACTTGACAGGAATTTGCCTTAACCTCAATTGACGCATTAAGTACACATGCTTTGCTAAAAGAAATAAACACAAGCTTAGATTACATAAAATATTTGAAGAGTGTTTAACCAAAATACATAACACTTTTTGTAAGGGAATTTGCCCTATACAAGAGTTATGCGACGACCCTTCAATGGAGATGGATGCACAAAGCCCTCAAGGAATTTGCCTTAGAGTTGCGTCGGTGATGGAGACGATTTGTGATGATGGAGGAGGCGACTTCTTGTAGATCTTCGACTTTGGGAGGAGAGGGTAGGTGTTTTGGCAGAGCTCTTGCTAGTAAATTGAGATATGATCATGAATGATTCGATCTCCCCAATTTATAGAAGAAGATTAGGTCTTTTCCTACCAAAACAAGATTTTCCTTATGTACCCGGGTAAATCTGAAAGTCTGTCTTCAAACACGTTTTTCCGGAGTTGTAGAGATTAGAAAATTCTGATTCTTATTGCGTTGGAAAGCTTATTCAAAGGGCTATAAAATCCATATAAGGAACACCATATTTGGAATTGAATTGAATTTCCTACGGATTTTAGAAGTTTTATGACCTGGCTGCCCTGTTTTCTTCTTCTTCAAGGAAAAGGAAATCTTCATATCTTGCATTCCTTATTCCTTGATAATTCTTGGACGAATTTTCCATATACTTGCACATATTTTGTCCCTAAAATAAGGTATTTATCTTCATGGAATATCCTCCCAAAATTCGTCCATTATTTGCTCCATATATTCCGCCATAATCGCTCTTTCCTGGATCGTGCAGGAGAAATGTCTTCATCTTCTTGTCCACCATTTTGGTATCCATTTGCATTTGGAATTTGGTTTCCAATTCTTGACACCATGTGGGAATGCATTTTAGTAACTATTTTGAAGACCATTTCTTCTCCGAAATTAGGAACTTCCTCCTTAGCATGTTTTTAGCTCCAAATCGCCTCCTTTATTATTTCCTCCTTTATTTCTACCTAAAAACATAAAGTAAGTTAGAATCATATTTACTAAGCATAAAAAAAAGTTAAATGTAGAGAGAAAAATATTAATAATCAAGCATAAAATGCGTAGATCACATTCCAAGTCATTCAACGGATTAGGGCGGTGAGGCACTTCCAACGCACTCAAAGTTTCACCCAATCTTTCATGTCTTTATACTCTAACTCTAATTTTTCTCAAACACTCCTCTTTCTCTCAAAACACTTCTTGAATTTACAATGGCATGTGAATTTGTATGGAAAGCCAAACAAGTCTTGGACATGGCATTACATTGTTCCAAGAACCGTTTTGTTACTAAGTGCACTACTACACTAAATGCCTCACACAATGGTGATTAACCGTTGTCTGACAGCCAACCAACCGTTTAATAGTGACCGTTGTCTCTTGAAAATATCACACAACGGTCATTTTAGCCGTTATCTGTTACTAAAGGGCACAACGGCTTTTGTGTAGCAACCGTTGTATGATTGCAGATGCCATGTCGTGCAGATGCCATGCCATGCCATATTGTTTTGGCTTAAAATGGCATGGAAAATATCACGCAACGGTACTAAACTCTTGTGTAATGCATTGCTCATACAACAGATTGGAGTCATTTTTAGCCATTGTGTGATTACTTGTGTAATGCCTTACTCACGCAATAGATTGGAGTCATGTTATAATCATTGTGTGAGTTGTTTTTATATGTTGTATGATGATTGTTAATATGGTTTGTATGCAATCTTACAACTCTTCAAAATGTAGAACTATTGTATGATAAAAGAGCAAACTAAATAAACAAAAAATTACCAAATGGACACTATTGTGCTGAAATTGAAATCGCTTATTTGAAACAACAATTGTATGCCATTACAATCCAAGAAGTACTAAAGTGTCCCACATATCCATAGTATGCTCAATTTGTTACACGATTAGGTATAAAGCATCCATTTATTTTATAAAATAATCTAATCTATCAAGCCCTCCACACTATGATGACGTTGTTCAATCTTAAGCAAACATTTCCTGCCTTGAGAGTTGGTCTCTGAAGGCAGCGATAATCAACTCCACCAACTCCACCACATTATCCAGCCTCCCATCTGCATTCACCACCATATAATCGAAGCTCCTCACATTCTTACCTCCAACATCTTACTAAAATGAAGCAATCAATCAATTAACAGATCCAAAGCACAACTCAGATCAATTCAAGTATATAACCAATGTCATCCTTGGGATACAAACAAAACAATATCAGAGCACAAATAAATTCAAGTACACAAACAATGTCATACATCTGTAACGAAAACTACACAATGTAGAAAACAATTTTATCTTAACTCAAAACCCTAACTTACTGCAACTATAATAAAACTACCTACTTCCAATAAATCAATAATTAGCACTTTAACCCATTAACAACACACTTATAGTTTAACACTTTAACCCACTTTAATCAACAACTTTAACTGGCAATCTTAAATATACATTCCCCGCACAACAGAATAAGAAGCTACCTAGAATATCATATACGCGTACAATAACTTCAGTCAAGTTTGAACTAATGTAGTATAGTAACACATACACATAGGCAAAACTGTTAGCACAGTCTCAAACAAAAAACTAGACAACTACAAACTACAACCCTCACACAAGGTACCTAATTATGAAAAGTACAAAGTAAACAATTTTGAGGATGATGTTGTAGTTCCCATCAAAGAAGGTATCTAATTATGAAAAATACCAGAAAGTTCCAATATACATAGCAAATATAAGTCATATATGTTTAGTATTCATGAACCAAAATTCAACTTTGCTAGCTTTAGAACAATAGTAATTTCAGTTGCAAAACTGATCAATTCACAATAAATATAACAAAGGCAATAAGGCACAATGAATGAGGAAGTTAGATTAAAACTTAGCTTACTCATGACTATGGAAAAGATGCTTTGAAACTCAAGTGTACTTGCAGTACCCATGAGTGCCTCCCTCGCAACTTTCTCTTCACATGAAAGGACCCAATCCCGATTCAATTACCTAAACCGGAATCAAACCCTTTCGAAAATACGAACCAACAAAAAATTTTCAAAATTTCGGCAGAGTTTCGTTACTAACGGTGAATTGCCTTAACCTGCACCCAGAAATTAACACTTCATCATATGCCACAAAAAGCAAACCGTGGGCACCAATCCCATCCGGATTTCTCAACATCAATATAATCAACAACAGTAAATAAACTGTACTATGTATATATGTATAACCGTGAAAATCCGCACAACATGTATCAGAATGTATCAGAGCGACCTCTAGAGTAAAATATATACAACATGTACATCAGTAGGCGAAACAAGAACCTACTGGAAAACACAGGTGACTCTGATCACTAGCCTCCAAACCGCGACGTGAAAACACCAAACCTGAACTGCAACTGGGCACGGAAACCGAAAAGCCCAGGGGAAAGACAATAAACACGTTAGAGTGAGTGGACGAAAATAAATGTCTTTCACCAGTTAATATATATGTTTAAAATACATATGCGAGTCCAGGAATATAAAATAATAAGTACACGAGGTAAAACTCATACTCCTCTAATGTACTGAGCATGCAAGTAAAATCCCACGGGGTCACTCATGGACTCCTCTGTGCTAGTACAGTCTGAATCACGGAGTCCTTGACTACCACGTGATTCTAAGCCAGAAATGGCCTCGGTTCCGGGGAATACGCCCCTCACCGGTCTGGTTGGGGAAACGCCCCTCCAGGCGGCCCTCCGTCGGGGATCAGCCGACGAGGCAAGGTGTATCGATACAACAACGTAACTGAGACTGTACTCTATGTAAACCAAATCATAAACAGTTCGATGCAAATGCATGAAACAGCATATAAGTATATGTATACTCGTATACGTATATTCGTATAAGTGTAATCGTATAACACATGCTCGTAATAAATATAATCTCGTATGAAATCTCATGCTCGTAAAACCATAATCATGCTGCATGCTCAAGTTCGTAAAACGTATATAAAAGACTCGCAATAATTCCGTGAAAATAAACTGTCCACTCACAGATGAGCAAAACGCGCACTCGCGCTAATCTCGAGGACCGGCGGAAGATCCCTCGCCAGAAACACGATCACGATCCCGATCTCCTGAATATCCACAAAAACGTAACTGATCAATAACGTAATCCACAACACTGTACTGATGCACGGAAACCAACCGTTCTTGGAAATATGCAATGCGGTACAAAATGTATAACAGAAATCCCGAAATCCCCACTCGAAATCTCGACTGACAAACGGCTAATCAAATCAACCCGAAAACCTCTGGACGACGATCAGGGCGCGATTACGAGAAAAATATCATTAAAATTGTCGAAATCTGAAAAGTTGACTTTTTCTCCGCCGTTGACCGCCGCCGCCGCCGCCGCGCTGTCAACAGTGAAATCACACGGCGGGAAGCTCCAGATCACACCATCTCAACCATGCGAACCTCTTTTCCTTCTATCACTAAGCCCAATTCCAACTCTATCCCTTCCAAAACCAAGCAAAACCGAGCACAATTTCTTACCGGAAAACCCAATCGGGTTCGGTCCCAAACTCAATCTCGTTCAAAACTAACAACCTAGGGAGCATCACTGAGGGATGGGGAACGAAACCCCCAACAACCCAACCCCAGAAACTCGCCGGAAACCTTCCTCCCATCACCGGCGACCAACACCGATTCGACCCTAATCGGGTTCCAACAAAACGGAACCAATTCAACCCAAACCACACACCATCACACTCAAAATTCCAAGGGAAAGCGATTTGTACCTGTCCCGTGGCCGATGGTGGCCGGAATCCGGTCGCCGGATGGTGAAGACCCAAAATGGCAACTTTCCTTTTCGGTCTGTTGGTTCACTTTCCAAATATAGAAAGTCAACGAAATTCAATGTCGGTCAACGCCCAAAGTGAAGTATTTCGACTAATTCTCGACTAATTTGCTATTTATACTCGAGCCTCGGGTCGATCAACGGTCCGAAATGAAAATACGAAATGATTCGGATAAGCTCGAAACAAATGGATAAACTCGTCGAAACTCGAAACTTCAAATAACCATAAAATATTCCTTGGTTATCGGAAAAATCTTCCGAAACCACCCACGAACTCGAAATCACGTACTCTACACTTCTCGTGAAGACACCCAACTCAAATTCTCGACTGAAAACATAGTCACGAATCGAATCGACAAACCACACAATATCGTAAAACTGCGACTATAACCAAATCTCGAGAATCGTGCCAAACACACATCTGATTCTGGTTCGGGTCGTCACATCACACCCCTACAAGCTCTTTGCTAAAGCTAATCTCCTTCCCTCCTCCACATTTTCCTACTTCACAAATGCGCCACACACAATGTCCAAAACCTATACAAAACAAATATAAATGAATAGACAATGTCATCGAGTTTACTTCACCATATGAGAAAATAGTTTCATTTTCTACAATTATGATACTAAGGCACTGATTAGAACTTAAAAGCTCAAACTTGAGAACGCAGAAATTTTCTTTTGGATTTCAATTACTTGTAGGAACTGTTCCATTAATAAAACCGGCAAGCCCAACTAGTGCACAATATTTATTCCTCTAGATCTCATGAATTTATTGAAACCTTAATACCTAAAGGGACCAAAGCATCACTATCTTTTTAATACTCAAAAATGAAAAATTCAACTACAACGAGATTTCCCATCACCAAGAATATCAAATAAAAGTATTAGAAGTATATATATGGTCAAAATAACGATAGAATCAACAAGAGACAACTAGTTTTTAGACCCCAGAACTATAGATTCAGGCTTGCAAGCAAAACAAGCATTAGATTACTAGCGTAATTGAAGTACTATTAAAACACTACTTCAAAATAGATATTGATTCTAAACGGATACAATAACAAATATCAAGGAAACAACAATCAAGCACGGATCTTTTATGACTCACCCGCAAATGAAATGATGTCCCCATTTGTGATCCTTCAATTTTCTAAGACCAACAAAATACACAATTGAGCAGTCCATGTCTTGACAGTCTAACTATGAACTAAAAGATTTTAAGTATCTACAAACCTGAGAGGGGTCAGCCAAATAAGTACACATTTTATACTTATCATTGACATTAGTGATTCTCGGAACCTTTTCATCTGTATTCCTCCAAATTGGCATAATGGTGTCTTGCTGTATCGCCATTGGAAACACCAAGTATCCCTCCTTGTCTATATGCTCTTCGATGAAGTTCACTGCCCCTTCATCACCACACAATTCAATTCAAAATTCAATAACATCCACCATTGCAGAAATGTAACAACCCGAACCGAAATTAGGTTATTAATCATCATTGTCGTGCTAAATAATGAGCTAGGCATCATGTGACACGTTTATCGAGATTAATCGCGACTTAAATATCGATTTTTTATAAGTTGTAGTTTTGGACTCATTTTCTTCATGAAAGTTGTAAAGGATTTTATTATGAGTTTGTGGCCCGGGTAGGATCCGACACATGACTTGGATCCGAACCGACCTGAATTGGCAACCCGATCAGATTTTTCTTTTCCGGCCACAGTGGAGCGCCGCTCAGGTTAGAAATTGACGGTCTCACGGTCCTCTCCCTCCCTCTGGCCTTAGAACCGCCATAAAACACTATGGATGAGAGATTCGAAGCCATGAAGTACAGACGAAACTCATGGCTTCAGTCTCCGACAATGCCGACGTCTCAGCCAGCGATGGGCTGCCAAAACTTGGGGTTTTTGAAGCACATCATCCCAAGAGTCGTTTGGGTCTAGCCTCACGCCACGATTTGGCCGGAGGACGTCAGATGCTCGACGTCAAATTTCGGCAAGATTTCGGGAATTCAAAGGTAAATTCTGGCTTATTGTGACTGAATTCGACTATGATGCTTTGATGAATATTGTAGGGCTTGATTTCAACTTTCTCATGGTGTATCATTTTCAGGCAATGGAGCAGGTTGATTTCTAGCCGCCGCCATGTGCGGCGGAGCTCTAGCGACCTGAACCCTATTTTCTTCACGGGAAGGTTCCTAAGCCCATTTTGATCGTATTTTGCGTGATTTTGTGCGATTCGATAAATTTAGTGATGTTTCGGCTATTTTCAGGATTCGGACCGACTCGACACTTCCACGCTTTCGTGTGACGTGTGTCGAGTTGAGACTCATCTTTGGACGAGCACTGTTTTCAAGACATGATGATTTGGATCAAGCTCGGGGTTATTGTCACGAGGAGTTAGGGTATGTCAACTAAGATTTTTAAGCTTGGTAACCGACTAACTACGTGTCAGCTAGCCAGGTGAGTGAACTTTGTTTTTCTTGTTGTGTAGCGAGTCTATTTTATGCATGTGATTGATTCTACGAAATTAACTAAATATGATTTGTTACGAGTATTCTTATGCATCGAAGGCCATATGCTAAGTTTTATGATTATGCTTCTACGATATGACATGTGTATGTTTTACAAGTATGCATGGAAGCACTGCATTATGTTTTACGATTTTTATGCACAACACGTACAATATAATGCATCGATGCATTGGCTACTTGGCTGATCACCGAGTATGCCCTGGGGAGACTAGGAATGCCTAACCCGATGACTCGTTTGGGAGGACCAGGAATGCCTACCAGTTGACTTTTTACGTTTTGCCTGCACACGCTTGCATTTTTTTTATTTTACATTTTTGGTGAAAAGCGTAAATTTATGTTTTTTGGATTTCTTCAAACTATTTATTTTTTGTCCACTCACTGTGATATTTTCATATTTTATATCCCTTTCCTCTGGGTCCTTCGGTTTTAAACGCACAAGTTGCAGAGTATCCTTGGACGTCGAGCGCACACACAGATTGAGGTATAGCGATATCCACCGTAGGAGCAAGATGATCCTATGGTTTAGTAATCAAGATAGCATAGTTAGTTTAGGGAGTCTAGCAGCACTGATGTCTTGAATAGTTTTATGTTTTAGTATTGGCAGTTGTCTCAAAAAGTAGTTTACTTAATTTATGGTTCTGGATTTATGATTTTCTTTTCAAATGTCTTTTGAATTAGAATGTTTAGGATTTAATGGTCATTAGGGCCTATTCCCGGTTTAGAAAACTAAATCGAGGTCGGGTTCTCACAAGAAACCTGACAAAAAAAACATATTAATAAATAGAAATAATTGAGGACTTAGAGAGAGAGCGCAGAATTGAGGAGGCCGTCGAAGACTTGGTCAAACGCGATGTGCGTTGTCGCCTAATGAAGGTTGCTGTGGGAGGCGAAAGTGGACCTTGGACCTCGTGTTTCTACTAAATGTCGAGAGAGTGAGACAGAGGTCAGCTTGGTGCTAGAGATTAGAGTGAGCCAACTGCCTTCCCTGGCGACGCCATCTCGGTACCGCATGACAAAAATGAAGCACATCGAGGAGCTGGGCCTAACATGCGAGGTGTGCAAGGTTGAGCAACAAGAGGCCGAAGTGCGAGGCTCTTAATGACGAGATCTATGGTTTGAGACGGAGGAAGAGCTCGAGTGAGACTGCGCTGAAGCGAAGCTGCTGTCGTGGACACTGGCGGAGGCGATTCATTAGCTAGGCTGTCTTTTATGGCAACGGGGCTGCAGTCGATGAGCTCATGGTTGTGGTGGATGGCGATGGAGGAAAAAGGCGTGGAGAAGCTAGAACTTTGCTACTCATGCCCAAATCGAGCGGTCGCAGACAAAAAGATTAAGAGTGAATGAAGATAATGTTTTTGGTTTTTCTTCCGAGAAACTGAGGATCCCAGTTTAGGGTTTTTGTTTTGAAAAAGCTGTGGATTTTTTTTTTTGTTCAAGAGAAAGCTCGATGTCATTAAGTGAGAGTGGGTAAGTAACATAAGTGCTATCAAATTTTCTTTTTGTTGACCTTCATGAAATTAGATAACGGTAACTTACATTGATTGTCGTCTATTGTTTACAAAAAGGGACAAATTTGGGGACGGGAGGGAAATATATATAGATTGAGTGCCAGATTAGATTTGGCATCTCATACAAGCAATCAGACAAGGGTAAATTACATGTATTCTTGTCTAGCTCTTCAAAAAGATGACAAAGTTTGGCAAGCCTATGCTAGAGTTTTTGATTCATAACACTCACACAATGAATTAAACAAAAACCGTTGTGTAAAGTGCTCAAATTTTAGAGTTTTGCAGCTCAGGGTTGTCAAATGGAGGGAAATATCCCTCCGATATTTTTCATCTCACACAACAGATTATAGCTATTTCGATGTGTAATAGTAAAATAGATTGAGATTTCAGTCACCCACACAACGGTTAGGCATTCCAATCGTTGTATGATCAAGATTCTAGAAACAAACAATAGGCGATTGCTTAAGTATTAACTAAGAAGTGTTGTGTGGTGTAGTTTTTGTTGTAGTGGTGGTTGATGGAATGGACTAATTTACCTCAGGAAGATGCTACATGGGATGAAGCTCAACATATAAAGACTTGTTTTCTAAATGTCGGAGCCCGCGGACGGGTCTCCTCTTAAGGGGGAAGGACTTGTTACGACTATTTTGTAGGTTGTCCTAATCTTAAATGTAAGTTGAATAATTGTCCTAGATACTTTTGGTATTGAAGCTTTCATGAGATCTGTAATTGGCAAGTATGATCAATGAAGCCATTTTAATCTTTTCATTTGTATTATTTTCTGCATAGGAGTAGTTCAGCACCTAACAACTTATGACCAATTTAAGATTGCATCTTAGGTTCATGTAGAATGTTTTTTTATGCTCATATGAGGTTTCTCCCATTACAATGAATTGCTCGTTGAATGCATCACAGAAAGCCTGCTACTGTGGGTAGTATATTGACAAGACCCACCTCAGATTATCGCAGTAATCAAGGATAAGTCTTGCGCGACCCATATTAGAGTATCTAGCACCGACTAATTGGTACCAACTTTGTGACGACCCGGAACAGAATCAGAAGTGTAATCAGCTTAATCCGTGAGTTAGCATGTAATCGCAGTTCTCCGATAATTGATTGAATTGTCGGCTTTGATTACGACATAATTATCGGCTGAGAATTTGAGTTGAGTCTCTTCTCGAGAGTTGTTGTACGCGCGATTTTCAGTTCATGGGCGGTTCCGGATTATTATTTCGACGACTGAGGAATATAATATGAATATTTGAAATTTCATAATATTGTCGAGGTTATCCGTTCGTATTCGAGTCTATCCGAATTGTGATTGTGATCCGTTTTGGACCGTTGATTGACCCGAACCATAGATGGAATGATTATCGACTTGATTTGCGAGTTTCGCAATTTGTCGTGATTTCGACATAATCTGTTAATATGGCGGCTTCCTTAGCGACTAAATTATCGGGCGAGAATTTGATTTGGGATCCTTCGCGGAAGTTGTAGAGAATTTAATTTCGAGATTGTGGGAACTTCCGGAGAATTTTTCCGAGTTACGAGGAATAAGTTGTGAATATTTTCGTCCGTCGAATATTGTCGTATTTATCTGTTTGGGGTTCGATACGCGTACGGTATAAATATGGAATCGATACATGCCGATTTGGGAAAGTTTCCAGAAATGGAAAGGCTGAGTTGACTGGGTTGACCGGGTGGGTTGACCCGTTTTGGGCGATTGGAGCACCGTGGCTTTGCCTCGCTGTGGAGGCCGGGGTCCCTTCACGGAATTTGATGGGCTTGGGCTGCTCTTCGTTTTGGTGGTTGGTTCCCCTCCTATGGTGGCCGGAGGAGGAAGAATTACGGCGGTGAAAAACGGTTTTTTCCGGCGAAACTTTGAGGTAATCGGAGGTGGCTTTTCCGGCCAAGTTGATGGTGGAGCTTTGAGGGCTTTTGTTAGCCTCGAGCTAAGAAAGCTATTTCAAGTGGTCTTGAGGGTTGCCGTGGCCGGAGGAAGGAGGAAGGAGATCCGTCGATTTGAAATTCTGGTAAGGGTTTGGAACTTTGAGTTGATTTTTGGAGGTTTTCCGATCAAAATTGGCGTTAACTTATAACTGGAAAGTTGTTGGAATTGTCGAGATCTTCAAAACCATGTGTAGCATGAAATTTTCTGGGTAGGTTGGATTTTCCGGCGGCCGGCGGCGACTTTTCGCCTGACGTGTTTTTCGACGAGTTATATGTCGTTTCACTCGGAATCGCACCCCGATCGTAGTGGTGAGGTTTGTTTTTCGAATTGAGCATCGGAAATTATAGCGAGGTTTTGTGGTGTGATTATCGGATTTTCACGATTTCGTTGTTATTGGATTATATGTTTCTGGGAACGGTTGTTTCTCATGATATGATTTGAGGATACGAATTATGATTTTGAGCGGTGGATTTTATGATTATCCAGGGGTTCGTGATCATTCGTTTGGTGAGGGATTTTTCGCCGGATCACTAGATTAACGAGAATTGCGTTACGCTCACCTGTGAGTGGACAATTTCTTTTCACTGATAATCGCGAGTCTTTATACACGTTTTATGAGCATGGGCATGCATACGAGATTATGTTTTATATGAGCATGTGTTATACGATTATGCCTATACCATTATACATTATGTATAAGCATTTACTTATTGCATTATACATTTGCATCGAACTATTTGTGATTTGGTTTACACAGAGTACAGTCTCAGTATAGGTTGTTGTATCGATACACTTGCATCCCGGCTGATCCCCGAGGATGTTTATCGGGGGAGGCTGTGACCCCTGACCTAAGGCTTTTACCGGGGGGTGGCAGACCTCTGACCTGAGGCCTTTCTGGCTAAAATCACGTGTGGGTCTGGGATCCTGTGATTCGGACTGTACTAGCACGGATGTGTCCATAAGCGACCCCGTGGGATTTTTACATGCATGCTCTGTACGCTGGAGGGGTTTGTGTTCACCTCGTGTACTATATCATATTCTTTCAATTTGACTCGCATATGTTTTTATAGCATATATTATTCGGCGAAAGACATTTATTTTCGTCCACTCACTCTAACGGTTTATATGTCTTTCCCCTGGGCTTTTCGGTTTCCGTGCCCAGTTTGCAGTTCGGACTCTGGTGTCGCACGTCATGGTCGGAGGCATAGTTTTCGAGCTACCTTATTTCTTCCAGTAGGTTTCTTGTTCTGCCTTCTGTGGTATATTTATATAATTATATACTAGAGGTCCATCTGAGCATTCTGATGTATACTTTTATACATTTTTCTCCGGATTTCTGTAAAGTATAGTTTTATTGATTACTTTACATTACTGTTATGATATAGAGAAATGAGAAATCTGGATAGGTTTGGTGCCTACGGTTTGATTTTTGTGGCATATGATGAAGTGTTATTTTCCGGGTGCAGGTAAAGGCAATTCCACGTTAGTAGCGTTACTCTGCCAAAATTTTTATGGTTTTTGTTGGTTTGTGTTTTCAGAAGGCGTTTGATTCCGGGTTAGGAAACTAAATCGGAGTTGGGCCCTTTCACAACTACCCTAGCACGAGCAACCTAGAACTTCAACTAAGAATCTACGTTGAGAAAAATAGAAGATGTGGACTATCATGCCTCACACTCTGGACGGTCACGACTTCAGCCGGCTAACTTGCAATCTGGGCAATTTAAAACAAATGGCCCAGGGAAAGGCATAAAAATAGAAAACGTTAGTGTGAGTTGAAAAAAATCTGATAATCTTGGTAAATCAATAAAATATTGATATATCAAGCATTTTCTATAATTTTTGTGAAATAATGTGACTTCAAATATCATAAACTGAACTACAATTGAAGGTGGTCATTCAGGATGTTTGTCCTAACCCGGAACGACTGCATGTATGAAAAATACAGGTGATGGGAGCGTCTAGGGTGTTTGTCCTAACCCGAGATGATCTGGGTCGAGTTGGGTGTTTGTCTTAACCCGGTCTGACTGCCTATCCGGTGATGAGCCAAATAGCTAGAGCATCGATGCAACTAATCAAACCATCCCAAATAACCTCCAAAATTAAAAGCTCTTAAATAAGCTGTAAAACATACTGAATAAAAATATGAACTCGCTACGACTCTGAAAATAAAAGGTCCACTCATAGTACTATGCCGTGATTTTCATCAAGCCAAAGCACGTCTTCTGGCGCTACTATACATCAGTCACTGACTGCTAATACTTTATCCTGAAAAAATGATTATTACTTAATAACAAATCGCAAAAATTCATAATGAATAGGTATGCTCATTAAAGCAACATTGTCAAGAATCTCGCATTCTCAAATAACGTGCTTCCCGAATTAATTGACAAACTTAAAATCTAATTCCCAATTCTAATTCTTGAATCCTTTTCAAAGTCGCATGCATTCCTCAAATGTTACGTGACTCGAGGTCGAATCGATACAATCATAAAAGCGTTTAATTAATAACCGATTAACAACACGTCTTAATCATTAATGTCCAAATCAATTTAATATCTTTTTCATTACAATCGGTACGTGATTACGTGCAAAACGACATAAATTTACATCGAAATACACTTCTTCAGAGTGCCTCCGTGGATCACAGCCAGGGGCAGTGGCGTGGTGGCGACGGTGGAATTTCTTGATGACCCGAAGCATAAATGAAAGCTCTCGATGAACCCAGCACACTGTCCAACTACACCTATGGCCAATTCGGTCGGCAACCCGTCCAAAACTGGCCCCAAAACAAACTCACCGAAAAAAATTTAAATCTTAATTCGAGCCCCGTTGAGCCACGTCGTGGATTGAGGCTGGTCGGGTTTGACTCCCACGAGGGTGGGATACAAAACCCATAACCCCTCGTCGGCCAAAATCACCGGCTACGCCGACCACGGTGGCGGCCGATTCGAAACCGATCGGGGATCGATTTCTATACCCCTCGGTTAAACCTGCACCCAAAATCATATCACAATACAAACACCACACAAAACCCAGACATTTCTTACCCAAAACGTCACCAGAGACCTCGTTATCAATGACGTCGAATCCCCCTGAATACCAAAAACTTCTCACCATCGATTCTCCCAATTCCTGCTTCGATTCCTCAAAATGAAGGCATGGAAAGGATCCAGAGAATGAGTGCTCGCTATTTGGACCAGAAATCAGCCCAAAACGGTAGCCCACGCCGTTGCATCGTCGACCGACGATTTCGGGTCAGCAAGCTCGGTCCACGCGGGTTAACACTAGTTGACCCGAAATGGAAACTATGACTTTCCATTTTCGGAAAGTGTAACAACCCAAACTGGAAATTGTATATTAATTGGCTTAATTTGCGAGTTTCACGATTAGTCGCGGTTTTGTCATAATTGGCCGATATGGCAGGTTTGTTCACGATGAGATTTTTGGTTTGGAATTCGATATGAGTTTCTTCACGAGAGTTGAAGTGTACGTGATTTCGAGCTCGTGGGAGTTTCCGAAGGATTATTTCGAGTTACATGGAATAAGCTATGAATATTTTTGGCCGTTAGATTTAGTTGTGTCTATCCGATTGGTTTCGATTTGTTTTGGATTGTTGATCGTTTTGGTCATGAATATAAACATAAAAATAGTCGTTGAATCGTCGAAAAGTCACATTTGGGCCGAGTTGATCAGTTTTCACCCGTTGACTTTGGGTTGACCTGCGTTGACAGTGGCTTACCGGAAGGGTTTCTGACCACCGGCTGACTTCTCGATTCCGGCCACCTCAGTCCAAAAGCTTGGTATTGTTAGCTTCCTCTTGTGATTTCCTATTGATTTTAACTTGGTTTGAGTATATTTGGTGGAGATTTGAGGGAGTTTGAACTCGGTGAAGGTCTTGGAACTTACCAGATTCGGGTGGCAGTTTTCGGCCAGTTTTGAGGTCGTTGGGGTTTAGGATTTAGCTCCCCTCAACTCATACTTGCTTTTGGGTGAAGAGATTTTAGGATTGGGTGACGTATAGAGCCCACCGGAATCAATGGAGGCCGTGGCTTTCGAGCTTGATTCCGGCCACAGTGGTGGTTGGATGATGTTGTGACTTTGAAGAAAAGTGTTGGCCTTGAGGAGCGGAAGATTCTGAGGTATGGGTCGTCGGAGTTGGCGCCATGCCGCCGCCGCCGGTAGCGGTCAAGGCGGAGCTCTGGCGGACCTTTTCCGGTCATAATCGCGTCCCGATCGTAGTCGTGAGGTTTTTTTATTGTATTTGACTATTCTATTTTGGGTCGAGGGTAGTTTGGGTGTATTTTGGGAATTTTGCTATCCTTGTTGATATTTCGAGCGATACGTCTTTGGCGAACGCGGGGTTCTTGACGTATTAGCTCCGTATGTTGTGATTCTATATGTATTAATCGTATCCCTATTATTCAGGTGATCGTGATCGAGTGTTTGGCAATGGATCTTCCGCCGGACTTCAGAGTTAGCCTCGTACTATGAGTGGACACTTTGATTTTCACTATGACAACCCGAACCGAAAATGGAATGTTTATTGACTTGATTTGCGAATTTCGCGATTAGTCACAATTTTGTCGTAATTGGTTAATATGGCGGCCTCGTTAACGACTAAATTATCGGACAAGAATTTGATTTGAGATCCTTCACGAAAGTTGTAGAGAATTTAATTTTGAGCTCGTGGGAACGTCCAGAAGATTATTTCGAGTTACGAGGAATAAATTATGAAGACAACCCGAACCAAAAATGGAATGTTTATTGACTTGATTTGCGAATTTCGCGATTAGTCACAATTTTGTCGTAATTGGTTAATATGGCGGCCTCGTTAACGACTAAATTATTGGGCAAGAATTTGATTTGAGATCCTTCACGAAAGTTGTAGAGAATTTAATTTTGAGCTCGTGGGAACGTCCAGAAGATTATTTCGAGTTACGAGGAATAAATTATGAATATTTTTGGACGTTGGATTTTGTCGTATTTATCCGTTTGGGTTTCGAATCGTGTACGGTATAAATATGGGTGAATACGTGACGATTTTGGAAACTTTCTGAAAGAACCCAATCCCGATTCAGTTACCTAAACCGGAATCAAACCCTTTCGAAAATACGAACCAACAAAAATTTTTCAAAATTTCGGCAGAGTTTCGTTACTAACGTGGAATTACCATAACCTGCACGCGGAAATTAACACTTCGTCCTATGCCACAAAAAGCAAACCGTGGGCACCAATCCCAACCGGATTTCTCAACATCAATATAATCAACAACAGTAAATAAATTGTACTATGTATATATGTATATTCGTGAAAATCCGCACAACATGTATCAGAATGTATCAGAGCGACCTCTAGAGTAAAATATATACAATATGTACATCAGTAGGCGAAACAAAAACCTACTGAAAAACACAGGTGACTCTGATCACTAGCCTCCAAACCGCGACGTGAAACACCAAACCTGAACTGCAAACTGGGCACGAAAACCGAAAAGCCCAGGGGAAAGACAATAAACACGTTAGAGTGAGTGGACGAAAATAAATGTCTTTCACCAAATATATATGTTATAAAAACATATGCAAGTCCAGGTAACTAAAACAATAAGTACACGAGGTAAAACCATATCCTCCAGCGTACTGAGCATGCAAATAAAATCCCACGGGGTCACTCATGGACTCCTCCGTGCTAGTACAGTCTGAACCACGGAGTCCTTGACTACCACGTGATTCTAAGCCAGAAATGGCCTCGGTTCCGGGGAATACGCCCCTCACCGGTCTGGTTGGGGAAACGCCCCTCCAGGCGGCCCTCCGTCGGGGAACAGCCGACGAGGCAAGGTGTATCGATACAACAACGTAACTGAGACTGTACTCTGTGTAAACCAAATCATAAACAGTTCGATGCAAATGCATGAAACAGCATAAAAGTGTATGCATATTCGTATACGTATATCCGTATAAACATATTCGTATAATCGTAAACACATGCTGATATAATCATAATCTCGTATGAAATCTCATGCTCGTAAAACCATAATCATGTTGCATGCTCAAGTTCATAAATCATTTATAAAAGACTCGCAATCAATCCGTGAAAATAAATGTCCACTCACAGATGAGCAAAATGCGCACACGCGCTAATCTCGAGGACCGGCAGAAGATCCCTCGCCAGATGCTCGATCACGGTCCCGATCTCGCTCTCGATCACGATCCCGATCTCGCTCTCGATCCCCTGAATATATTCATCAAACACAACTGATCAAAATCATAGTTCTCAACACTGTACTGATGCACGGAAACCAACCGTTCCCGGAAATACGAAATGCAGTGCAAAATGAATTACGGAAATCCCGAAATCCTCACTCGAAATCTTGACTGAAAATCGGCTAATCAAATCAACCCGAAAACCTCCGTACGATAACCAGGGCGTGATTACGAGAAAAATGACACTAATTACATCGAAATCTGAAAAGTTGACTTTTTCTCGCCGTTGACCGCCTCCGCCGCCGGTGGCGCGCCGTCAACGGTGAAGTTTCACGGCCAAATGTTCCAGTTCAAACCATCTCATCAATGCGAATCTCTTTCCCTTCTACCACTAAGCTCAATTCACAAAGGAACCAACTCAATTTCACAAAACCCGATCGAAATCCCAAACCGAAATCCCTATTCGGGTTCACCCAAAAACTTCATCTCGTTCAAAACCAATTAACTAGGAAGCATCAATGAGGGGTGGGGAGCAAAACCCCCAACAACTCGACCCTCAAAACTCGCCGGAACCACCGTCACCAACACCGGCGATTCCAACCCGTTCGGCCTAGCTCGGGTTACCTCAAAACCATATCATTTCAACCCAAACCAAGTTCTATCACACTCGAAATCAAAAGAGGAGTCTAGCTATACCTGTCCCGTGGCCTGAGGTCGCCGGAATTAGGTCGCCGGAAATATGAGGCCGAAAACGGAAACTTCCCCTTTCGGGCAGCAAGTCAACTTTCCAATTTTGGAAAGTCAAAGTTCAGTCAATGCAAATCTGTGTTTTTACGACTATTTACGACTATTTCGATATTTATACTCGTCCCTCGGGTCGATCGACGGTCCAAAACGAACATACGAAATGATTCGGATAAACACGAAACAATCGGATAAACTCGTTGAAACCCGAAACTTCAAATAATCATAAAATATTCCTCAGTTATTGGAAAAATCTTCCGAAACCACCCACAAGCTCGAAATCACGTACTCTACCATTTCCGTGAAGACACTCAACCCAAATTCTCGACCGAAAATATAGTCGCGAATCGAATCGGCAAACGACACAATATCGCAAAACTGCGACTAAACTCAAATCTCGAGAATCGTGCCAAACACACATCTGATTCTGGTTCGGGTCGTCACACTTTCCATTTTGGGAAATCTGGCCCGTTGACCAGTTTGACTTGTGGGTCGAAATGACCCATTTCGGGCCGAGATTTCATCGCCGTTGTTGGGCCTTTTTACGGTGTCTTTTGGCCGTAGTGTCTTCATAAAAGTTGTTGGGGTTGATGTCCTCTTTCTTTTGATAGGTTATTCGTTTAATTTGGTTGCCGGACGAAGAACTTATGGCTTCTCAAAGTTTGGGAATTTTGGTGGTATTCCTGCGAGTTTTGGCGACGTTAGTGGCGGCGGAGGCGGCCGAGTTGGAGGTCGACTTGTTAGGTGTTTTGTTAGCTTTGGAGAGAGGAAGCTTTTAGAAGTGGTTTCAAGCCTTGCCGTGGCCGGAGGAGGGAGATCGGAGGTGATGAAATTCCGGCAAGGGTTTGTGTCTTTGAGGTGAGTTTTGGACCTTTTTCGGTCAAAATTGGCCTTAACTTTGAACTAGAAAGTTGTTGAAAATGTCGAGATCTTAAACTTCATGTATAGGTCAAAATTTTCTGGGCCAATTACATTTTCCGGCAGCGGCCGGCGCGGCGGCAATTTTCCGGCCGAGGTGTTTTTCAACAAATTTTATGTCGTTTTGCTCGGAATCGCGCACCGATCGCAGTGGTGAGGTTTATATTTTGAATTGAGCATCGAAAATTAAAGCGAGGTTTTATGGTGTGTTTATTGGATTTTTGACGATTTCGTCGATATTGAGTTATATGTTTCCGGGAACGGTTGTTTCTCGAGATGTGGTTTAAGGTTTTGAGTTATGATTTTGAGCAGTGGAATTTATGATTATTCAGGGGATCATGATCGTTTGTTTGGTGAGGGATTTTCCGCCGGATCACTGGATTAACGCGTATTGCGTTATGCTTATCTGTGAGTGGACCTTTTTATTTCACTGTCGTAGCGAGTTCTTGATTTCTGTATTTATTTAAGATATGATGTTGAGATTATTTATTATTTTTGGAGGTATTGTTTTATATTTTATATGGTGATGGCAGTTACTTAGCATCGATGCATTGGCTACTCGGCAGATCACCGGTAGTCAGATCCAGGGTTGAGAGATTCCCCTGATGAGTCCACTAGGCTTGAGAGATTCGCTAAGTCTATCACCGTCAGGCTTGAGAGATTCGCCTGACCGTCAGGCTTGAGAGAGTCGCCTAACACCTCCATTCATTATCTGAACTCGCTTTGCTTTGTTTTATGATATATATATAAATGGTGAAAGGCATATGATTATTTTCGTCCACTCACTCTAACGATTTTATTTGCCTTTCCCCTGAGATTTTCGGTTTCCGCGCCCAGTTTGCAGTTCGGATTCTGGTGTCGCACGTCGCAGTCGAAGGCTTAGTGTTCGAGCTACCTTGCTTTTCCAGTAGATTTCTTGTTTTGCCTAATGTGGTATATTTATGTATTTATACACTAGAGGTCGCTTTGATAATTCTACGGTTATACTTTCATATGATTTTTCCCCGGATTTCTGTAAAGTATAGTTTTACTTATTACTTTACATTATTGTTATGATATTGAGAAATCCGAATGGGATTGGTGCCCACGGTTTGGCTTTTGTGGCATAGGATGAAGTGTGTTTTCGGGTGCAGGTTAATGGAAATTCCACGTTATAGAGAAACTCTGCCAAAATTTTCATAGTTTTCGAAAGTTCATGTTTTCAGAAGGGGTTTGATTCCAAGTTAGGAAACTAAATCGGGGTTGGGTCCTTTCAGCTTGGTATCAGAGCATTAGGTTTCAGGTTCTGTAGACTCTTGTAGTTGTGACACTAAGGGTATTTGAGTATGTACAGCATGTCAGGAGCGATGACCCGACTGGCCAACGATTACTCATCAATGCTTCGGGTGTTGTATATGTTCAAATGTCTGAAGTCTCATGATTACGTTCCTAGTGCTTGTGACTAATGCTTGTCTTGAATCAGTAGGATACCTCCTCGACGTGGTCCTCATGTTGATCGGGATGTGGATCTTGATGAGGATCGCCAGACGCACGACTTGCTGATGCGAGTGTTGCGTTTGGAGGAGCGTTTTGACCCTGTGGTCAAAGCTCATACTGTTGGTGCGACTGTCTTTTCGGGTTCCACTGATCCAGAGATTTGTGAAGCATGGTTGGTTCAGGTTGAACGCATTTGTGAACGTCTGCGTTTTACCCCTGAGCAGATGACAGTGGCAGCAGTTGGATTACTTGAGTCAGATGCATACTTCTGGTGGGTTAGCACCGATAGAGTTCCGATTGATACTCCGTGGACTTTGTATCGAGATTTGTTTATGCGGAGATACTTCAACCAGGCTACACAGCAGCTGAAGTATGAGGAGTTCACTAATTTGAGACAGGGTAGTATGTCTGTGCTTGAGTAACGGGACAGATTTACCCGCTTATCTCAGTTTGCTCGTGACATGGTGGCTACAGAGGAAGCCAAGTGCCGTAGATTTGAGCTGGGCTTGAACCTGAACATCAAAGGGACATTGACTACGATGCCTCGAAACAACTTTGATGAGTTTGTGAGTGCAGCACTTCGAGGCGAGGATATCGAGAAGGAAAGGCAGATGAGATTCCAATCTCGACGGTTTGAGGAGGGTGGACCGAGTCAGTGACCTTCCAAGAGGCTGAGTTCTGACACTTCCGGATCGGCATCATCCTCGGGTAGTGGACCATATAGACCACCAGGTGGTGCACCTAGACAGAGGCATAGATAGAGGAGGGATCGACCGCAGCGACCACAGTCTAGTGGGGGTTCTAGCGGTTCCAGTTATCCTCAGTGTACCGATGGCACTTTTACCATACCGAGGGAGTACCCATTGTGTAGTCTCTGCAGCAGGCATCATGTTGGTCCATGTCAGCGAGGCCCTGTCGTTTGTTATCGTTGTGGCTAGGAGGGTCACTATGCGAGGGAATGTTTCTAGCTTGCTGGTGCCGGTGGAGAGTCGGCCCAGAGTTCTGGAAGAGAGCGAGGTACCACTTCTGGGGCTCGACCAGTACAGTCTTCTGGCCAGGGCGGACAGCAGGGTTACCCTCAGCGTGGACGACCAGCCGGACAGGCCAAGTTTCATGCCATGACATTGCGCGAGGGTAGAGCTTCACCGGAGGTTGTTATCGGTACGTTGCATGTCTTTGGTTATCCAGTACTTACTTTGCTAGATCCAGATACTACGCATTCATTCTTGTCTTATAGACTATCATCTTTAGCTACTGTACCTACATCTCCACTTCTGGGGTTGTGGAGAGTGTTGTATCCGTCCGGTGAGTTTGTGAGTATTGGTTGGGTGTATATGGATTGTGAGATTTTTATTGGAGGTCATGGTTTAGCCACGGATTTGTTATTGCTGGATATCGTCGATTTTGATGTGATTTTGGGTATGGATTTCTTGGAGACACATTGGGCTATGTTCAATTGTCACAAGAAGGAGGTTATGTTTCGACGACCAGGCTTTCCAAAAATACTATTTCGCGGTGAGAAGAATACTTCATTGCCGGATTATGGCTGATCGGTAATGAAGGCTGATCGGATGATGAAGAAGGGTTGCGTTGCATACTTAGCTCATGTTGTGGATACTACGGCTGCTGTACCAGACATTGGTGATATTGAGGTGGTTTCCAAGTTTCCAGATGTGTTTCCGGAGGAGTTACCAGGTATTCCTCCAGTTCGGCAGATCGATTTCACCATTGAGCTATTACCGGGCACAGGACCCATATCACAGGCACCTTATCGTATGGCGCCAGCGGAGTGGAAGGAGCTACAGATTCAACTTCAAGAGTTGCTGGAGAAGGGTTTCATTTGACCCAATGTATCACCGTGGGGTGCTCCGGTATTGTTTGTGCGGAAGAAGGATGGTTCCATGCAGTTGTGTATTGATTACCGTAAGCTGAATCAGGTCACTGTGAAGAACAAGTATCCGTTACCGCGGATTGACGACTTGTTTGATCAGCTCAAGGGAGCTTTAGTCTTTTCGAAGATTGATCTCAGGTCCGAATATCATCAGTTGAGGATCCGAGAGTCAGACGTGGCCAGGATAGCTTTCAGATCACGGTACGGACATTATGAGTTCTTGGTTATGCTGTTTGGGATGACCAATGCCCTCGTAGCTTTCATGGACTTGATGAACCGAGTGTTCAGACGGTTTCTAGACAAGTTTGTTATCATGTTCATCGACCACATCCTAATTTATTCCAGGAGTGTGGGCCAGCACAAGAAGCATTTACGAGCTGTTTTGCGGACTTTGCGGGACAATATGTTGTTTGCGAAGTTCAGCAAGTGTGAGTTTTGGTTGGATAGCGTGAAGTTTTTGGGTCACGTGATATCAGCTGAGGGAGTCAGCGTGGATCCTGACAAGATCGAAGCCGTGTTGAATTGGAGTAGACCTACCACCGTACCAGAGATCAGAAGTTTCTTGGGTTTGGCAGGTTACTATCGGCGTTTTGTGCAGGACTTTTCACGGATTACCACTCCACTTAGTAGATTGACGAAGAAAGGTGTCAAGTTCGAGTGGTCCGATGCATGTGAGGAGAGTTACTTGCTCTTGAAGGAAAAGTTTACTACTGCACCAGTTCTGACTTTACCTGACGACAGTGGTGAGTTCGTGGTTTACAGCGATGCATCGAAGTTGGGACTTGGTTGTGTTTTGATGCAGCATGGCAGGGTTGTGGCCTACGGTTCCAAGCAGCTGAAACCACATGAAATCAACTATCCTACCCACGATTTGGAGTTGGCTGTTATTGTACTAGCGTTGAAGAGTTGGAGGCATTACCTGTACAGAGCTCAGTGTAAGATATACACCGATCACAAGAGTCTCACTTACTTGTGCACGCAGCCAGATTTGAATATGAGGCAATGCAAATGGATGGAGTTGATCAACGACTATGATTGCACTTTTGAGTACCATCCAGGGAAAGATAATGTCATTGCTGATGCGCTCAGTCGGAAATCCGGAGCTTCGTTGTTTCATGTATGTGTGGCCAGACTTTCTATGTTAGCCGAGTTGTAGGCCACGGGAGCTGAGTTTGAGTGGGACGATGGTGGAGCCTTGTTGGCTAGTTTCTAGGTTCGACCCGTATTGGTTGATCAGGTTTGGGAAGCTCAGGATGCTGATTCCTATCTGTTGGACAAGAAGACCATGATTCGGGATGGTGTGCAAACAAAGTTTCGGTTGAGTGATGATGGTACATTGCTGTTCAGAGGCAGATTATGTGCACCCACTGGTGAGAGTTTGAAGAAAGAGATTTTAGACGAAGCATATTATTCGGCGTATGCGATGCATCCCGGCGGTATGAAGATGTTTCGTACACTTCGAGCTTATTACTGGTGGCACAATATGAAGCGAGAGATTCCCGCATATGTGAACAGATGTTTGATTTGTCAGCAGGTTAAAGCGGAGAGGCAGAAGCCTGCGGGAAAGTTGCAGCCCTTGGAAATTCCGGTTTGGAAGTGGGAGCACATTACCATAGATTTTGTTTATCAGTTACAGCGTACTTCGGCTGGTAATACTGGTATTTGGGTTATAGTTGATCGATTGACGAAATCCGCTTATTTTCTTACACTTCCGGGGAAGATTTCAGTGGGCAGATTGGCAAAGCTGTATTTGGCAGAGATTGTTCGTCTGCATGGTGTGCCTGTATCTATTGTTTCTGACCGAGACAGTCAGTTTACCTCAGAGTTCTGGCAGGCATTGCAGCGAGCCATGGGTACGAGATTGCGTTTCAGTACAGCTTTTCATCCTCAGACTGATGGGCAGTCTGAGAGGACTATTCATACTCTCGCGGATATGTTGCGGTCTTGTGTTTTACAGTTTCGAGAAAATTGGGACCAGCAACTGCATTTGATTGAGTTTGCTTACAACAATAGTTATCAGGCCAGTATTGAGATGGCACCGTATGAGGCTCTATACGGGAGGCAGTGCCGCACTCCATCGTGTTAGAGTGAGGTGAGCGAGCGATGGCTTATTGGCCCTGATCTGGTGAAGAGCACCATGGAGGACATTCAGGTTATCCGGGATAGATTGAAGATTGCCCAAGATCGCCAGAAGAGTTATGCGGATGTGAGAAGAAAGAGTCTCGAGTTCGAGGTGGGCGATTGGGTCTTCCTAAAACTATCTCCATGGAGGGGAGTTGTGCATTTCGGGAAGCGTGGCAAGCTTCGACCACGGTACATTGGTCCGTACGAGATTACCGAGAGGGTTGGTGTCGTGGCTTACAGACTTGAGTTGCCGTCTGAGATGGCTCGTGTACACGATGTTTTCCATGTTTCGATGTTGCAGAAATATATTCCAGACCCATCACATGTGTTAGCGCCACATCAGCTACCTATCCGAGAGGATTTGACATATGTGGAGGAGCCGGTACAGATTCTTGATCGGCATGAGCAGGAGTTGAGGCACTGTGTTATACCGCTGGTGAAGGTCTTGTGGCAGAATCACTCGGTTGAGGAGGCCACCTGGGAGACTGAGCAGCGTATGCGGGAGCAGTATCCTCATCTGTTCACCTAGCAGGTACGTAAATTTTGAGGTCGAAATTTTTTAAGGGGGGTAGATTTGTGACGACCCGAACCAGAATCAGTACAGTATTCGGCTTAATCCACGAGTTTACGCGTAATCGCAGTTTTCCGTAAATTGATTGAATTAGCGGTTTTGATCACGACTTAATTATTGGGCGAGAATTTGAGTTGAGTCTCTTCTCGGGTGTTGTAGTTCGCGTGATTTCGAGTTCGTGGGCGATTTCGGATAATTATTTCAACAACCGAGGAATATATAATGAATATTTGAAATCACGGAATTTTGTCGTGTTTATCCGTTCGAGTTTGACTTATCCAAAACGTGGATGTGATCCGTTTTGGACCGTCGATTGTATCGAGCCACGAGTATAAATATCAGAAATAGTTGAAAAATTGTCGAAAAACACTGTTTGGAAGTTTGACCGGCGTTGACCAATCTTGGACCCGTTGACCACCTTTGACCGTGGAGGATTTTTTGACCGTTTAAGACTCACCGGCGGACTTGCCGTTACCAGCCGTTTCCGTTCACGACCTTGGAAGGTAAAGGATTCCTCTCTTGATTTACAACTGGTTAGAACTTGGATTTGCTTGAATTGGTGTCGATTTGAGGGAGAAAAAGTGAGTTGAAATTCGAGGTTTTCCGGCCGGAATCGGGGTGGTTGGACGGTGGCGCTCCGGTCACTGTGGTGGCCGGAGATTAGGGGGTTTCGACCCGTGGGGCTACGGCAGAGCCTTTGGGAGTAGCCTCGAGGGCCGCCGTGCGCCGTGGACGGAGATCGACGGAGAAACAGCTTTGCTGGCGATTTGAGATTCCGGGACTTTCGAGCTGATTTTCGGCGATTTGGGCCAGAATTGGAGGTAGCCACAGTTGCAAAATATGTTGGGCTTGAGGAGGAGAAGCTACGGTGTGCTTGGCCGCCGGGAAATTCCTCCGGTTGACGGCGTGCTGCCGGCGTCGGCGGCGGTCAACGGTGGAGCTCCGGCGACCCGTTGACTTTTTGAAATTTGTCAAGTTATATGTCGTTTTGCTCGTATTCACTCCCCGATCATCGCCTTGAGGTTTTCGAGTTGATTTGGAAACCGGATTTTTAGTCAAGGGTTTGTGTGAAGAGTTTGGGGAATTTCGTTGATTATTTTGTATCGAGTTATATGTTTTTGGAAATGGTTGGTTTCCGAGGTGTGGTACAGTGTGATGAACTATGATTTTGATCAGTTATATTTTGTGATTATTCAGGGGATCAAGATCGTACGTTGGGCGAGGGATTTTCCGCCGGATCTCGTGATTAGCGCGTGTGCGCGCTGTGCTCATCTGTGAGTGGACCTTTTTATTTCACTGTCGGAGCGAGTTCATGATTTCCGTATTTATTTACGATACGATGTTGAGATTATTTATTGTTTTTGGAGGTATTGTTTTATATTTTATATGGTGATGGCATTACTTAGCATCGATGCATTGGCTACTCGGCTGATCACCGGTAGTCAGATCCAGGGTTGAGAGATTCCCCTGATGTGCCCACTAGGCTTGAGAGATTCGCCTAGTCTATCACCGTCGAGCTTGAGAGATTCACCTGACTGTCGAGCTTGAGAGATTCGCCTGACACCTCCATTCATTTTCTGAACTCGCTTTGTTTTATTTTATGATATATATAATTGGTGAAAGGCATATGATTATTTTCGTCCACTCACTCTAACGATTTTATTTGCTTTTCCCCTGGGGTTTTCGGTTTCCGTGCCCAGTTTGCAGTTCGAATTCTGGTGTCTCACGTCGCAGTCGGAGGCTTAGCGTTCGAACTATCTTTCTTTTCCAGTAGGTTTCTTGTTTTGCCTATTGTTGTACATTTTGTATATATACTCTGATTACTTTGTCATTATACTTTTATGTGATTTTCCCCGAATTTCTGTAAAGTACAGTTTTGATTACTGCTTTATCTTATTGTTATGATATTGAGAAATTCGGATGGGATTGGTGCCCACGGTTTGGTTTTTGTGGCATAGGATGAAGTGTGTTTTCGGGTGCAGGTTAATGGCAATTCCGCGTTAGTAACGAAACTCTGCTGAAATTTTTGTGGTTTTTGCAAGTTCGTGTTTTCAGAAGGGGTTTGATTCCTATGTAGGAAACTAAATCGGGGTTGGGTCCTTTCAATTATACATTTTATGTTATGCATTTTATGAGTATGTAATTATGATTATGCATTTACGATTATGTATTTTTACTTGGAGGCACATATATGATTTGTTTTACATGGATTATGGATATATGGATGCATTGATGCAATGGGTTCTCGACTGATCCCCGATAGGCTCCGGGAAGGTTATGACAAACGCCTGACCCGTGATTATATGGCTCCCAGGAAGGTTATGACAAGCTCCTTACCTGGTAAAGCATGATTGTAACTTTGAGGAAAATATACTCAAGTTACGGCCTCCACATTTTAAACGGCATCCAGGAAGGTTATGACAAACACCTTACCTGAGTTTAATGATTTTAGACTCGCATCATGATTTCATGTATATATTGGTGAAAAGAATATTATTATTTTCATCCACTCACTCTAACGATTTCATTTTCCTTCCCTTGGGCTTCTTAGTTTCTTTTGCCCAGTTTGCAGTTGGGTTGCATGTTGACGGTAGAGGCGTAGAGCTCACATCACACTTCAGTTTATGTAGGTTCTCAGTTCAACCTATTGATTGTATATGATGTGTATAGGTGTCCCTCTGAATACTTATGTTATGTTTTCAGTTGAGTTTACTCCTGAATATTTTTCTGGATTTCTTGTAAACCTTGTGGTTTATTATATATATGATGTTGAGAAATCCAGATGGGGAATGGAGCTCCATGGTTTTGCTTTTGTGGAATACTTGAAGTGTGATTCTCTTTGCAGGTTCCAATCTTGGCTCACGTATTTCAAAGTAAACTCTGGCAAAAAAAAATTTTAAGGTCATGTTTTCGAAGGAGTTTGATTTCAGTTTAAACAACTAAATCGGAGTCGGATCCTTTCGGAAAGTTTTATTTATATGTGTGAGTTGTTACAAATCATTTTCGTAAAATCACACAAACTTCCGTTGGCCACAATTTTTTCATCGTAACTCCAATTTTAACACTTGGAGTGGTCACAAACTTGTCTCGATAAACTCTATGACTTTCCTCAATATATTTCACCAAAATAGAAAGTCCTATTATGCTTGTCCATTATAACTATTATGTTTCCAATAAACTTCCAATGGTCATAATTTTCTTGTCATAACTCCGTTTTTGGTATATATTCTTTGTGTCTACAGACTTGTATCGACAATTTCTACAATTTTCACCCGAAGTTGACCAACTTTGACAATCTGATCAAAAGTCAACTAAAAGCTCTCAATATTCACCGACGGTAACAAAAATAATTACCTTCTTTATTAACCATAAATAAGTCATAAAAAGTAAATTCTCGATACGAGATGTAACAATCTACCCTCCTTAAGAAAATTATGTCCTCAAAATTTTTGTAAATACTGGTAAAGTACCGACGGGTACTACCCTGTATGAGTTTGTTCAACTCTCGAGTAATAGCCACAACTGAGAGGGCGTTATCTGTAATACATTCACCATGAATCTCTTAGTTATGAAGTCTTGTTCTCCTAATCGAGAATCACAGACAACTACTCACCATTAGTTTGGTACATGAAATGGTCGGGATGCAACCTCCGTAATATAAATAAATAAAATATCTGATATCCATGCTTCTTTAATGGCAAATACTAATAAAGCCGTCGGCATGTATGGTCGGTCCAGCCTTCAGTTGCGGTATCAATATGTCAGCTGTCTAGCTGATGGCGCAGCTCTACCTCCTAAAGTGGCTCCTGATCACCACTTGAACATGCACTACACTATAAATCTACCAGCGGTGTTCCTTAAAGGAAACTCACACACAAAAATGACCCAAATGACCACAAAGGCAACAAGCTAAAAACCCAGACTAACAATTCTAAATCCATAACATAAGTGGTCATCTGACCAATCCTAGGAAACGTTCTGACCCATTCAATTATCTCATTCTTGAAAATTCTACTAAAATTTTGGCATAGTTTCTCCCAAAACTCAAGGAACCAAAAACCTGCATAAGAAGAACACTTCAAATAATCAAATCCCAAATACAAACCGTGGGCACCGAATCCCATCCGGATTTCTCATAATCCAACTGATCCACACTATGATCATAAATCATTAATACTCAGTAATTAAATAATTCCCATTCAATACAACCACTGGACCGATTCAAATATCAAAATTAATAACCATAATGTAGAGAGGCTCATAAGATATCACTATGGTTAGCCTCAAACACGCCCAAAACTATGAGCGGACTCCAAAGAGTCAAACTAAAATTTTCAATCCTGCTCTATTTTGGAGATAACAACTTTGTATTTTCTCCAAGGTTTGACTAATCATAGTACATGTGCATCTATTAGTGATGAAAGAGTAATCTTAATGTCGATGCGTAACTTGAGTCCTGAAACTCAAATCACCAATCACATGACTCACAAAGTAGACACTCAACACATATCTCACACGTTTGCAATTTAAAACCCTTCTTTGTAGATATAGCATTGATAAGTAGGGATCGTTCTTAACCGGGGATTGAGGGTACTAATGCATGACAACGTTTGTAAGCACAAAAGTAAAAGGTATGGGGGGTGCAAAGTTGGTTTGTTTAACTAATTTCCTACAAAATTAAATGTACAAACGTTGGTTACCAATACACGTAGGGAAATCCTAAAATTCTAACATGCTTCACTCATAGACAAGCAGACAATCAAGAACTTAGAATTACAAGACATGTATTGTCACCGAAAATAATATCTAAGTCTAATATTTACAAGATCAACTTATCAATTTACCTATCCCTTAATAACCTAACCAATTTCATGCAACCTATTTGGTATCTAAGTCATTAGCTATGTTTTAACATGCATATCTCGGAATTAAGTGCCAAACTCGGGAATTGCCCGATATTCAACACATCATAACTTAAACCGGGAATTGCCCTGCATTCAAATGAAGCGTTAGGAACAAATAAGCATGAGTAACCAATTTCGAAGAACACCAAACAAGTCATACAAAACTAATTAAAATTATTTAACCAAAAGACTTCAAGAAACCAATCCATAGTAATTGTAAATTTACACAAGGAAGAATAAAGAGAAGAAGTCATGGTACACTTTTTAAGTAAGGGAATTGCCCTATACTAATCCGTGCTTGATGCTCCTTCGATGGATGGAGGATGAAGACACCTTGGGATTGCCAAGCTATGCCTCCGGCCTTTGGAAAGTGGTGGAGACGGTTTTGTGGAGGAGAGGCGGCTTCTTTGGAGGTCTATGACGTTTTGGAGAGGTTGAGATGTCTCTTGGACAGGGGTTTGGCTCTTTGATAAGTGATAATGATGAATGAGTCAAGCTCCCCAATTTATAGAAGAAGATTAGGTCTTTTTCCTACCAAAATAAGACTTTCCATATGTACCTGGGTAAATGTGACAGTCTGTCTTCAAACGCGTTTTTCCGGAGTTTCATATCTTGGAAAATTCTGATTCTTGTTTCATTGGAAATCTTATTCAAAGGGCTATAAAATCCATATAAGGAACGCCATATTTGGAATTGAATTGGATTTACTACGGATTTTAGAAGTTAAGTGATCTGGCTGCCCTGTTTTCTTCTTCTTCAAGGAAAAGGAAATCTTCATATCTTCAAATCTTGCCTTACTTATTCCCTAATAATTCTTGGCCGAATATACCATATTCTTGCACATATTTTGGCCCTCAAATAAGGTATTTATCTTCATGGAATATCCTCCCAAAATTCGTCCATTATATGCTCCATATATTCCGCCATATTTGCTCTTTCCTGGGTCGCGCGGGAGAAATGTCTTCATCTTTTTGTGCACCATATTGGTATCCATTTCATTTGGCATTTGGTTTCCAATTCTTGACACCATATGGGAATGCATTTTAGTAACCATTTTGAATACCATTTCTTCTCCGGAATTAAGAACTTCCTCCTTAGCACGCTTTTTACTCCAAATCGCCTCCTTTATTGATCTCCTTTATTCAAAACCTAAAAACAACAAAGTAAGTAAGAAATGATAATACTAAGGTCAAAACAAAGCTAAATGTAAAGAGAAAGACGTTAAGAATCAAGCATAAAATGCGTAGATCAAATTCCCCCACACTTAGACTTTACTAGTCCCTAGCAAATACTAAGATAAAGCAAACAGAAAAATAAAGAACCTACACAACTCCAACTTTGAAGCTAGCCTTCACGTTGGAAATATTCATGGACTCAAAAAGTAAAAACACTTCTAAGCCCTTAAATTTGTCTCAGAAATTTCTCTAGTATATGGCGATGGAAGTCACAAGACTTCATAGTGAAAAGTTCAAAAATTTCGAGAGATAAGAGAAATATGATCATGTCATGAACAAGTAGGACTTGGAGTAAACAATGGTGAAGTTAAAGTTATGCATGTTTTGAATAAGTTTAAATCAATCTCACATGGATGCTCTCATCATATTTTCACTCATGAAAAGGGTTCACTCAAGATATATATGAATTGATAACCAACGTTTGTACATTTAATTTTGTAGGAAATTAGTTAAACAAACCAACTTTGCACCCCCCATACCTTTTACTTTTGTGCTTACAAACGTTGTCATGCATTAGTACCCTCAATCCCCGGTTAAGAACGATCCCTACTTATCAATGCTACATCTACAAAGAAGGGTTTTAAATTGCAAACGTGTGAGATATGTGTTGAATGTCTACTTTGTGTTAATATTTGATGCATGTTTTACGCGTTATCAATTTTTGGCGCCGTTGCCGGGGATTGAAAAATCTATTGTGTGATTTCGTTTGTGTAAATACGTTCATATCGTGTAAATAATATACTTGTGCATAATATTTTTACTTGTTCTCTGTTTTCAGAACTGTTCACAGACCTGTTTTGTGCAATTTATTTGACATAGCTGCAGGTATTGGAAAAATCTGAAAATTTTCAGTAGTGTTTCTTTTTGTGTGATGTATATTCCTGTAAATTTTTATTGAATTCGGACAAGCCAAAAATTCTGGAAAAATTTAACAATCTGCTATGTTCAATTTTGTGCGAATCTGGAAATTTTCATGTGTTTTTGAGTTCCAAGCATGTTGTAACTTTGTTTTTGTTTTTGCAGGTCAAAGAGTCAATATGTATGAGGTCAAAGAGTCATTTTTTCTGTAAAAATATTCATTATTGTTATTGTATAATTTTATTATAATTGTTTTAGTTTTTAGTATTAATTTCAATTCGGGACTATGATATGTGCTATTTTGTGAGATTTATCTAACTTGGTTGCAGGTCTTGGAAAATTATGAAAATTTACAGAGTTATGTATATATTTGTCTAGTATCCTCTCGTAAAATTTCGTGACATTCCAACGTGTGATTAATTCTGCATAAATTCGGCAAGTAGCTATGTTCAGTTTCTCCGATTTTGAAAAATGTTAAATAATAAGTCTTAGCTATGTTTTTATCACTTGTTATTTAGTTTTTAAGTTGGATTTTGATTGAAAGAGTTGATGTAATATCGTATTGAAATTTTTCTCTTGGTAAGAAATTTTCGGTTATGGTGACTAGAAGGGTTATGACTCGTGACGGGACTTGGATCTAAGAAAGAGAATATTCTCGAAATTAGTCCTACCTCTCGCGTTACATCTATCCCAACTGGCCATTTCCGGACTTGCCCAAAGGAGTAGAACGGATTTCGAGCCATTACACAATTTAATCATCTAAGCCCTAATTTAAATTCTAGATGCATGTGATAATCATATATCTTTGGCGAAAAATCAATTTGGACATTGTTTGGTATTGTATTTGTCTACCATGTTGTAATGAATTTGTAACGAAAGATAAACGTACTTGTTGTAAATGCTACATGAGCTACGTTTATGATTAATTAGTTAATTGATCACTAACTAATGTATCTTTACGTGGATCATGAACCCTAACAAGCTCGCAAGGGAAAAGAAGAAGCCCGAGCTAAAGGAGTTAGAAGGAGATGACACCAACATATACATGCAAGTGCACATGCAAAGAAAACGTCAAGACTGTTGGGAGTCAAAAGTTAAGAAGGAGCAAAGCAACACGTCTAGGCTGTAAGACGTTAAAAAACAAGCGCTTGTTGGGAGGCAACCCAATGGAGGAGTCTACAAACAAGATTTGCTTTCTCTTCCCTTATTTTATTTATTTATTTTTATTTATTTTTATTCTCGTAGCTTTTATTTTTTCTTAGTTAGATTTTTCGTAAATCCTGTTCTTCATGCTTGATTCTATGTTTTACTTTAGTACATTGAGGATAATGTAGAGTTTAAGTATGGGGAAGGGGTTTACAACTTATTTGAGTCATAAATTGTAAAAACGGGCGGACAAGGGAACCTTCTAGTGGATGATGCCCTAAAAAAATTGTTTTGAGTCTTTTTGTTTAACTTAGTGTTTTAAAGAGTCTTTATGATGCCCTTAATTAGTCTATGATAAGAATTAGACATAAAAGTATAAACATATGGCGTTGCATGGGATTTCTTGTGCTAATTGAGATATTTTGATTGTCATGACATGTAGTGGATATGGTTTGCATCAACATGGTATAGATTTCGCATGTTAGAATGAGTTTTAAATCATACAAACCTTAAAAGTGAGTTTTTGAGCCTACATTATTCCCTTTGAGAGTGAATTTCGTGCATATGGTTTTCAAGAACAAAACATGCTTCGTCTAATTGCTTGCCATAGATTTTAATGAACTAGAGAATACTAGAACTTACTCATGTAGATTTGCAAAGCTTTTAAGTTGATAAATGCTCTGATTTTGGATATGATTAAAGGCAAATTAGGTTTTCCATCACTAGACCAAATAGCCATGTGTCCCATTGTGCGCACGAGTTGCGACACCCCTAGATAACCCATTTGAGCCCACAGTATGCCTTTCTTTCATTACCATACATATCTAAACACTTTAACCTAGTGTAGAATATCTGTACCTTTGTTCAAAAGACTTGGTGGGGATTTTTGAAGCTAGAATCATGGAGATGGTGTGAAGATCATGAGGAGATGTGTGTATGGGGATAGACTTGTCCAAATACCTTGAAAAAAAAAGAGAGTTTGCAATTGCCGAAAATAGAAGAAAAAAAAGAAAAGAGTAAAAAGAAAAAAAAAATTAAAAGCTCTTCGGCAATAGGTTTTTAGTGTACATTGTTTGGATTAATGTCCTCCATACTTGTGGATTTGGAGTTTGTTATGAATTGAAGGCCCAATAGTAAAGAAATATGACATTTGTCCTGTCTACAAAAGCTCAAGGGAAGTTTAGAATGAAGTTAGGGTCCAAAAAGATGAAATATGGCCCGTGTACTTAGGGTTTGACCTTGGTGACGTTTTGGAAAGAGGATGAACGAATTTGATGATGCTTTGGTGCTTTAACTAAGTCTTTTGAATGTTCTTAACCACCACACATCTAAATTTTCGAATGCCTTAGCCTTAGCCCCATTACAACCTTTCTAAAGACCATTATGATCCTTAAGATGAGTAGCCTTCAATTGGTTGAGTAAATTGCATGAGTAAGCATATGGTTTGGTTCATTTGTGCAAGTAATAATGAGGTTTTCGATTCAATTCATATATATCTTGAGTGAACCCTTTTCATGAGTGAAAATATGATGAGAGCATCCATGTGAGATTGATTTAAACTTATTCAAAACATGCATAACTTTAACTTCACCATTGTTTACTCCAAGTCCTACTTGTTCATGACATGATCATATTTCTCTTATCTCTCGAAATTTTTGAACTTTTCACTATGAAGTCTTGTGACTTCCATCGCCATATACTAGAGAAATTTCTGAGACAAATTTAAGGGCTTAGAAGTGTTTTTACTTTTTGAGTCCATGAATATTTCCAACGTGAAGGCTAGCTTCAAAGTTGGAGTTGTGTAGGTTCTTTATTTTTCTGTTTGCTTTATCTTAGTATTTGGTAGAGACTAGCAAAGTCTAAGTGTGGGGGAATTTGATCTACGCATTTTATGCTTGATTCTTAACGTCTTTCTCTTTACATTTAGCTTTGTTTTGACTTTAGTATTATCATTTCTTACTTACTTTGTTGTTTTTAGGTTTTGAATAAAGGAGATCAATAAAGGAGGCGATTTGGAGTGAAAAGCGTGCTAAGGAGGAAGTTCTTAATTCCGGAGAAGAAATGGTCTTCAAAATGGTTACTAAAATGCTTTCCCACATGGTTTCAAGAATTGAAGACCAAATGCCAAATGGAATGGTTGCCAAAATGGTGGATAAAAAGTTGAAGGCATTTCTCCTGCGCGATCCAGGAAAGAGCAAATATGGAGCATAAATGGAGCATAAATGATGGACGAATTTGGAGGATATTCCATGAATATTTATACCTAATTTGAGGGCCAAAATATGTGCAAGAATATGCTAGATTCGGCCAAGAATTATTAGGGAATAAGGAAGGCAAGATTTGAAGATATGAAGATTTCCTTTTCCTTGAAGAAGAAGAAAACAGGGCAGCCAGATCACTTAACTTCTAAAATCCGTAGTAAATCCAATTCAATTCCAAATATGGCTTTCTTTATATGGATTTTATAGCTATTTGAATAAGCTTTCCAATGAAACAAGAATCAGAATTTTCCAAGATCTGAAACTCCGGGAAAACGTGTTTGAAGACAGACTGTCAGATTTACCCGGGTACATATGGAAAGTCTTGTTTTGGTAGGAAAAAGACCTAATCTTCTTCTATAAATTGGGGAGCTCGACTCATTCATCATGATCACTTATCAAAGAGCCAAACCTCTGTCCAAGAGTCATCTCAACCTCTCCAAAACGTCATAGACCTCCAAGGAAGCCGCCTCTCCTCCACAAAACTGTCTCCACCACTCTCCAAAGGCCGGAGGCATAGCTTGGCAATCCCAAGGTGTCTTCATCCTCCATCCATCGAAGGAGCATCAAGCACGGATTAGTATAGGGCAATTCCCTTACTTAAAAAGTGTACCATGACTTCTTCTCTTTATTCTTCCTTGTGTAAATTTACAATTACTATGGATTGGTTTCTTGAAGTCTTTTGGTTAAATAATTTTAATTAGTTTTGTATGACTTGTTTGGTGTTCTTCGAAATTGGTTACTCATGCTTATTTGTTCCTAACACTTAATTTGAATGCAGGGCAATTCCCGGTTTAAGTTATGATGTGTTAAATATCGGGCAATTCTCGAGTTTGGCACTTAATTCCGAGATATGCATGTTAAAACATAGCTAATGACTTAGATACCAAATAGGTTGCATGAAATTGGTTAGGTTATTAAGGGATAGGTAAATTGATAAGTTGATCTTGTAAATATTAGACTTAGATATTATTTTAGGATTTCCCTACGTGTATTGGTAACCAACGTGTATTGGTAACCAACGTTTATCTTTACAAGTAGGTTTATCTTTCGTTACAAATTCATTACAACATGGTAGACAAATACAATACCAAACAATGTCCAAATTGATTTTTCGCCAAAGATATATGATTATCACATGCATCTAGAATTTAAATTAGGGCTTAGATGATTAAATTGTGTAATGGCTCGAAATCCGTTCTACTCCTTTGGGTAAGTCCGGAAAACCTAATTTGGTCTAGTGGTCAGGACATTGGACTATTTGGTTTAGTGATGGAAAACCTAATTTGCCTTTAATCATATCCAAAATCAGAGCATTTATCAACTTAAAAGCTTTGCAAATCTACATGAGTAAGTTCTAGTATTCTCTAGTTCATTGAAATCTATGGCAAGCAATTAGATGAGGCATGTTTTGTTTTTTGAAACCATTATGCACGAAATTCTCTCTCAAAAGAATAATGTAGGCTCAAAAACTCACTTTTAGGGTTTGTACGATTTAAAACTCATTCTCGCATGCGAAATCTATACCATGTTTATGCAAACCATATCTACTACATGTCATGACAATCAAAATATCTCAATTAGCACTAGAAATTGTCCTAGGTGATTTACATGCCATAAATATTCGTTTTTGGTCCAATTTCATCATAGACTAGTTAATGGCATCCTAAAAAGACTCTTTAAAAACCCTAAGTTAAATAGAAAGACACAAAATAATTTTTTTTTTAGGGCATCGTACCATAATCTGCATAACGAACATCGCACCCCCATATGAGTATTAATAGCCCACACATATAAAGCTCACATATAAACATATCTCATATTGTCCAACGTTGAAAGATTCGTTGGAAAAATAGGCATAGGCTTCTGCTTACACATAAATGTATACTTAGTAGTATCTGCCCACTCGAAGTGGTAAGACACAGTGGTGTTAATTTACATACTCAGACCCATTGTCGAATTGAATAACTGAATCGTTGCAACTTACTCCACTTTACCTACCATAAACATCCCTAATTCCTTTAACAATGGATGTTTACCTATCGATGACTAAAAAGAGGATTAGACTGTTGTGAAGTCCAAGGGACTAAACAATTACTTGCAAAATCACTAGTAACATTTTATATCCCATAGAAATAATCTACCTCTTCGTCGCACACGAATCAATAATTGGTCGAAACTTTGTATTTATGTGTGTCATTCTCATAAATACTTCTATGAGTGATGATCGCTTAATTATCTGCATGATACTCCTACATCTAGTCTAGCAAGATATTAGAGTTCGTGCAATATACAATAAATCATGTTTGACTTATTTTTCTCTGATCCCCTCACGTGCTTGCAAGATACATAAATGCTTGTTGTGATTCATAACATGGATAATTACATTTCTGAGCTGATTGCACATTTTGTGAAACACCTTTATAGAGGAAAGCGTGTTCATGACAGAAAATAAACATGACCAATTCATGAAAAGATTAAAGTATAGGGATTTAAGGTTAATCCCGACTAACAAAATTGGGTTAGTAGAATCACAAGATAATGATTGAGTCTCCATTGTTAATGTTAATTTGAAACTCCTCGTATGATGAGTTGACTACAATTGAGTTTAGTCAAGTGTATTCTCGAATTGATTATTCCCCGCTGTTAATGATATTTAAAAGCGACGATCAACTCACATAATGAAAACATGTTAAAGTCAAAATCTAAGCTCATTTCTTAGAAAACAAAGCTGAATATATAAACTTACAAAAGGGTAGATAAATTTAAATCGCTATCATCAACTTAGAATTTGTTGAAGGTCAAGGCGGCAACAATCCTGATCTTATCGAACTCCTTAACATAGTTAAATAAGGAACAATGTGATTCCACTACTACCTTCTCGCTCTACGCAATAGCGTCAAGTATTCAGGTCAAGGGCCTACAACAAAGTCATTAATATGCAATCACGACAGTAATAAGTCTAGCTGGCCGGGGTTATTGTCAAACGTCGTAAAACATGAAGTTCTGAACTAATGACACAATCATGATAAGGAATAATGAGTTCTTGTTACTGAGCTGACTAAAAATTAGCCACCCTACCAGGTAATAAACTGTCACTGCAAACCATAATTGAAAATAGTTACTCTAAATCTCTTGATGTCCACGACCAGCCAAAGTACGAATGAACATGGCACCAATACCTCAGAAGATATATCCATTTGTTTCCCTTTGACTGATAAAAGCATGTAGCAATTCATACGAAACATGAACCAGCTGAAATGACCCAATCCCGATTTAGTTTCCTAAACCGGAATCAAACCCCTTCTGAAAACACGAACCAACATAAACCATAAAAATTTCGGCAAAGTAACGTTACTAACGCAAAATTGCCATTAACCTGCACCCGAAAAATACACTTCAACCTATCCCACAAAAATCAAACCGTGGGCACCACCATAAAAGTAATGTAAAGTAATCAATAAAACTATACTTTACAGAAATCCGGGGAAAAATCGTATAAAAGTATAACATAAGAATGCTCAGAGCGACTTCTAGTATATATATACAAATAGTAGGCCAAACTAAGAACCTACCATAAAAGAAACATCGCTCGAATACTAAGCCTCCGACCGCAACGTGCTACACCCGAATTCAAACTGCAAACTGGGCAAAGAAAACGAAAAGCCCAGGGAAAGACATATAAACCGTTAAAGTGAGTGGACGAAAATAAATGGCTTTTGCCGAATAATATATGTTATAAAAACATATGCGAGTCAAAATGAATGAATATGATATAGTACACGAGGTGAACCCAAACTCCTCCAGCGTACAGAGCATGCATAGAAAAATCTCACGGGGTCCCTCGCCAAACGATCTATCACGATCCCCTGGATAATCATAAAATCTACTGCTCAAAATCATAACTCAAAACCTCGAATCACATCTCGAGAAACAACCGTTCCCGGAAACATATAATTCAATATCGATGAAATCGTCAAAAATCCGATAATCACACCATAAAACCTCGCTATAATTTCCGATGCTCAAATCAAAATATAAACCTCACCACTGCGATCAGTGCACGATTCCGAGCGAAACGACATACAACTCGTCGAAAAACACGCCGAACGAAAAAGTCTCTGCCGCACACGGCCGCCACCACCACTGTCGCCGGCAGCCGGAAAATCACATTAGCCCAGAAAAATGAAACCTATACATGAATTTGAAGATCTCAACATTTCCAACAACTTTTCAGTTCAAAGTTAAGGCCAATTTTGACCGAAAAAGGTCCAAAACTCACCTCAAAGTTACAAACCCTTGTCAGAATTTCAAACCCACTGATCTCCTTCCTCTACGGCAACCCTCAAGACCATTTCCAATAGCTTCCTCTCCTCATGGCTAACAAAACCCCTCAAACCTCGAGCTCCATCTCAGCCGCCTCCGCCGCCACCAACGTCGCCAAAACTCGCCGGAATACACCAAAAATTTCCAAACTTTGACAAGTCATATCTTCTTCATCCGGCAATCAAATTGAACGAATGACCTATCAAAAGAAAGAGGAGCTCAAGCCCAACAACTTTCATGAAGACACCACGGCCAAAAGAGGTCAGAATAAGGCACATCGAACGCAATAAAGGCTCGGCCTGAAATGGAGAATAATGATTGGTCAACCCGAGTTGACTCGGTCAACACTCAATTCTGACTTACCCAAAAAGGAAACCCACTATTTATACTTTCCATTTTTGGTAACTTCTGTATTTATTTTACGACAAACTTTGATCGAACGTAACTTTTGCATCATAACTCCGTTTTCAACGATTCTCGCGTCTACGAACTTATCTCGACAAATTTTTCAATTTCCACCTGTAGTCAACCAACTTCGAAAAATCCGATCAAAAGTCAACGGCTCAATTCAACATAAGCTTATCCGATAAAAACGATCAAAGGTCGAAAACGAATCGAAACCAATCGGATATACACGACTAAATCCAACGGCCGAAAATATTCATAATTTATTCCTCATAACTCGAAATAATCCTCCAGAAGTTCCCACAAGCTCGAAATTAAATTCTCTACGACTTCCGTGAAGGATCTCAAATCAAATTCTTGCCCGATAATTTAGTCGTTAACGAATCCGCCATATTAACCTATTACGTCGAAATCGTGACTAATCGCGAAACTCGCAAATCAAGTCGATAACCATTCCAATTTCAGTTCAGGTCGATCGACGGTTCAAAATGGATCACAATCACGATTCGGATAAACTCGAATACGAACGGATAAACTCGACGATATTCCAAAATTTTAAATATTCATATTATATTCCTCGGTCGTCGAAATAATAATCCAGAACCGCCCACGAACTCAAAATCACGCGTACAACAACTCTCAATAAGAGACTCAACTCAAATTCTCGGTCAATAATTAAGTCGTGATCAAAACCGACAATTCAATCAATTTACGGAAAACTGCGATTATGCGCAAGCTCGTGGATTAAGCCGATTACACTACTGATTCTGTTCTGGGTCGTCACACCAGGATATGGAAGTTCCACCTTAAATGACAACAATGGTCACTAACTATAAAAGATAGTTTTAGGTCGGATGATCAAAGTAGGTGAGAGTGGCAAGAGTCGAGCCAAAGAGTAAACATATGGCTCAAGAAAACATACTCACAATAAAACACATGATCCCATAAAATATCAAAGGATCAACTTGACCTCTACTTACAACTTCACATTGAATTTCACGATTATGCCATAACCTTGATACTTTATTAATCTCGTCCACAACTATAGGACTGCACTTTTCTGCGACTAAATATATGTGTTTACAATACACGCAATTTCAACATGCCAAAGCGGCAAGAATCAACACCTCGATAGATGATTACCCAAAGGTATACCCGAACGAAGGCTACTTGATTATCAAAATCATTTCTGAGAAAACTCTACTTCCTGAAGTCTTCTAAAGTTTCATATAAGCACTACGACTATTAAAGATCCGATGTAAAAACAAGTACATCAGAGCTTATGCCCATGTCTCCCACCAATAAAATAAACTTGAAAATAGAATAGAAGAAACGAGTATTGGAAAGAGATTTACAATAACTCAATTAAGTAATGAGGATCTGATGTAAAATTACGAAAGGCTACCTCGCTCTTCTAGGGCTTCAGCACCAGTACTCAGAAAGCAAGCTCCCTTAATTAGCTAGTTATCTTCACCTTCTCGTTGCATGAGGCCTAAAAAAGTAGTTCGAAAACACCTTAAACAATGAGGAACCATCAAATTGAAGCGGATGTGTGTACAAGCTGAAGATGACACGCTAAGGATTCTTGTCAAACTCAATAATAAATAGTGTGTTGGGTTAATATATTGAATTTCTATGTCCCACTCAACATTAAGGACATCGAAACCCCTTCTTGAAAGCATCAACATGCTTTCGACTAACACTTTAGTAAATTGAACCATAGGCACTGAATTCTTCTAGTGCCCTCATCTTTGACTCAAGAGGAGTGTAGTGCTACTCGCCCAACACTGCCCAACTGCGACACGCACAATGGTGACAATCTCATCATATTTCCCCCAAAATGGGAAAACTAACTCGAGTTCACTTACCTTTACCAATGCCACTTATACGAGTGTCGTCAATATGAATGCAACTGACAAGCCAACACAAAAAGGATGTCGACATATCATATTATAATGGCTCCTCAGCCGAGAATCGAGATCACCTAATCTCATAACAAGGTCTCTCTAATGACTTGCACAAAATTTTCCAAAGATGACTACAATTGATTCCTCCTGCAACACTACACTACGGGAAAATTAACCACAAGAGACCTGATTAGTCATCTAATATGATTATTCCAAATCCATCAGATTTGGAAAAAATTATCGTCTTGATACCCATGACTGCCCCGTGATCCAACAATCTCGTGGAAATCCTCAAAATATATCATAATAGAATATTCTGGAACTGTCTCGTATACTACTAACGACAGGTTTTGCTGAAGTCACGTCCATGAGACATGATATTAGAGGCCAAAGAAACTCATTATTATTTGACACACATCTAAAAGATTATCTCATACTATTAGTGATCCAAATGCCCGTAGGAATACAATGGGATCCGCTGCAGTCGGACCATTTGACACTAAGACCACTAATAATATAAAATAACAGACAGAATCTGGAAAACCATGCTCTGATACCAATTGACAAGACCCGCCCAAGATTACCGTAGTATTCCAAGGTAAGTCTTGAGGGACCCGTATTAGAGTATCTAGCACCACGTAATAGGTACCAGCTACCTTAGCACGAGCCACCCTAAACTTCAACCTAAGAATCTACACTGAGAAAAACAGAAGTTATGGACTGTAATGCCTCGAACTCTGGACGATCATGACTTCAACCGGCTAACCTACAATCTGAGCAATTTAAAACAAAGGGCCCAAGGAAAGGAATAAAAACATAAAACGTTAGTGTGAGTGGACAAAATTTGATAATCTGTGTAAATCAATAAAATATTGATATATCAACCATTTCCTCTAATTTCTGTGACATAATGCGAGTTCAAATATTCTAAACTGAACTACAATTGGAGGTGGTCATTCAAGGTGTTTGCCCTAACCCGGAACAACTGCATGTATGAAAAGTACAGGTGATAGGAGCGTCTAGGGTGTTTGTCCTAACCCGAGACGATTTGGGTCGAGCATGGTGTTTGTCCTAATCCAGCCCAACCGACTATTTGGTGATCAGCCAAATAGCTAGAGCATCGATGCAACTAGTCAAACCATCCCAAATAACCTCCAAAATTAAAATCTCTTAAATAAGCTGTAAAACATATTGAATAAAAATATGAACTCGCTACGACTCTGAAAATAAAAGGTCCACTCACAGTACTGTGCCGTGATTTTCATCAAGCCAAAGCACGTCTATTGGTGCTATTATACATCAGTCACTGGCTACTAATACATCGTCCTAAAACAACGATTATTACTTAATAACAAATTCCCATAATTCATAATGAATAGCTAAACTCGTTAACCAACCAGCAACATCATCAAGAATCTCACATTCTCAAATAACGTGCTTCCCAAATTAATTGACAAGCTTTAAATCTAATTCCCAATTCTAATTCTTGAATCCTTTTCAAAGTTGTAACACATTCCTCAAACGTTACGCGACTCGAGGTCGAATAGATACAATTGTAAAAGTGTTTAATTAATAACCGATTAACAACATGACTTAATCATTATTGTCAAAATCAATTTAATAACCTCTTCATTACAATCGGTATGTGATTACGAGCAAAACGACATAAAATTTATATCAAAATACACTTCGTCAGAGCGCTGCCGTCGACGGTAGTGTGGCGGCGGCAGTAAAATTTCCCAACGATCCGAAGCATAAATGAAAGCTCTCAATGAACCCAACACACTGTCCAATTACACCTGCGGCCAATTCGGCCGGCAAACCGTCCAAAACCAGCTCGAAAACAAACTCGCCGGAAAAAAATTCAAATCTTGATTCCGACGTCGTTGGGGCTCGAGGACAGTTGGGTTTGACTCCCACGAGGGTGGGCTACAAAACCTCTAAACTCTTGTCATCCAAAATCATCGACTACGCTGACCACGACGGCGGTCGATTCAAAACCGATCGGGGATCGATTTTGATTCTCCTCTGTTAAACTTGCACCCAAAATCATCTCACAATATAAACACCACACAAAACTCGGTCAATTCTTACCCAAAACCTCGCTGGAGACCTTGTCGACAACGACGTCGAATCCACCCGAATACCAAAAACCTTCTCACCGTCTATTCTCCCAATTCTGGCTTCGATTCCTTAAAATGAAGGCATGGAAAAGATCCAAGTGACGAGTGCTCTCTATTCCAACCAGAAATCGGCCCAAAATGGTGGCCGGCGCTGTTGCACCACGGGCCTACGATCTTGGGTCAGCAATCTCAGTCAACACTAGTTGACCCCCGAAATAGAAACTATAACTTTCCATTTACGGAAAGTCTTATTTATAGGTGTGAGTTGCGACTAATAATTTTCGTAAAATCACACAAACTTCTGTTGACCACAATTTCTTTATCGTAACTCCAATTTTAACACTTGACGTGGCCACAAACTTATCTCGATAAACTCTACGACTTTCCTCAATATATTTTTTTGAAATAGAAAGTCATATTATGCTTGTCCATTACGAATATTATATTTCCAATAAACTTCCGCTGATCATAACTTTCTTGTTGTAGCTTTATTTTTGACATTCTTTGCTTCTACGACTTTCACTAGAAGTCGACCAACTTCGACAATTTGATAAAAAGTCAAATAAAAGCTGTCAATATTCACTGACGGGAACAAAATTAATTACCTTCTTAATTAACCTTAAATAAATTATAAAAATTAAATTCTCAGGATGATATGTCACATATATGTTCCAATCTTTCTTGGTGTAATACTGCAGTTAGAGTTTTGAATTGCCTTGCCACTAGCTAGGCAATTGAACTGGTAGATCAATATACTTATATTGATTAAATACTTAGAGCACTAGATATGTAGGATTAGAGTGATCGTAGGTTAGTTGCTTTGCATGTTAGTTCGTATTCTCTCTTTCTCTCTCAATGCCAACGAGAATGGGGATTTGTAGGTCCTAAGACAAACAAAACCTACTTCTCGATTTCTTAATTTCATCTTCTTTTGTTTCTATTTTTATTTGTTTAGGGTAATGTTGGAACTTTTGGTGTCAAAATTTCAACAAGGAGGTATATAAGCGAATGTGGAGGTGCAAATAGAAATCCTCTTCAAACACACCCTCATAAAGATTTCAGTCAATGGGAGAAATGACACACAATACTTTCTTTGAATTGTAGGGTTAGGGTCAAAGTTATTGAGCCACTAGGCCACTCCGAATTTATAATCAATCACTCATGACTGTTTTCACCATTTGAATCAAAGTCAGGAAAAAATATCTATACGCAATTATTCGAAGAAAATGATTGGGAGTTGCCACGTGGTCACTAAGAAGGCCAAAATTGACCCGGGGTCCAGGCTTTGGGTGAAAATTAATTTTTGGATATTGGCTCGATGATTGAGTGAGGGATTTTGATTTTGCAACGAGCGATTTAGGGTGAGAACGTAAGAGGGGGTGACTTACTCAGGCAATGTTGAGCAGTTAAGAAGGCTGTCATGCGAGAATAGATGAAGAGAGAGCAACATCGAGACTTTGCCAAAAATTACATTTAATAGGGGTTTTCACCTTATTAATATCAAGTGATGATTTAGTGTAATAGGTTGTTGGATAAGATATGTGAACTCAGAAATCAAAGAATGATGTAACAACAAATGACATGTTTGGGTTAAGTGTGGCACACGTCCCTGGAACCAATTTAAACCAAGCCATAATATCAACGATTTAGTTATTTATATTATTGCAATTTATTTTAGGGGAATCAGACTAAATCAGACTGTTCCGATTCCAAATGGTTCGGTTCTCTAGTTCCCTAATCTAAAGTGTCAGGTTTAGATGAAGGTACCTTACTTGAGTTTGGGGGTAGTGTGTCAGCAAGGATTAATATTTGTAGCTATAGCATATATGTAAGGCTGTAGCATATATGTAAGCCTGTAGAGAATACTTATGTGTTAGAGATCTCTGTTCTCTGGACTTGAGTCTTTAGCCTCAACTGCTTGAATTTTCATTGGTTTCTCTCTGTCAAATTTGGCAGAAGAGTATCGATCTGCCATTCACGTATTGTCTAGGTGGTTTTGGCATACCCGTTGGGTTGCTCTTCATTTGCCTTTTGTTACTGTTACAATTCTCCACATTGGATTTGGCCAATCCATTGGAGTTGCTCTAATAGATTCAAATCCTACATTCTATTTCTACTTGTGTTATAGAGTTTAATTATGTATGAATTTGTTTAGTTAACTTTGAACATGTTTTAATGTGCTCAATTAAAAATTTACGTTTTTACAACTCTATTCGATGAATGAGTTTGTATAATGTTACATAACAATTTTACCGAATTTATTTCGATTGAAATTTTATCGAATTATTTATTGAAATTATTTAGTTAATTAATTAATTTTTTTTCTTCATCTTTTCTAGGATGTTTACCTATGAAATTCCTGAGACGTGTGATTTCTTCATTGGCCCGGTGATGCAAGTATGAGACGACGGTAACCAAAAAATTGAATAAAACCCAAGGGGAACTGGAACGAAGGAAAGGCATAAAGTGTAGGCACGTGCGTTCACGTGACAGTCGTGGTGCCCCTATTGCTTATTTCCCATCTCTTTCTCTCTCTCTCTCTCGGCGTTCAGAATTCAGATCTCTCTCCGCCGGAGTTCTTGTCTCCTGAATCTACGGTACCTCTACTTACAGATTTCTCTCTAGTTTTCTCTCTTTATATTAATTCTGTAAACATAAGTTCTAATTTGCATGTGATTGTTTAGGGAGAGAAGAAGACTGAAGCGTCGCGCTGCGTCGAGTTCTTTTTCCGTTGAAAACCAGTCACTTTGCGTCGTCGATCAACGCACGCTTCTCTAGGTATCTCAATCTCCTCAATTTTTTTTCTTGTATTTGCATAATTGTGAATTTCGATTTGATAGTTTTTTTTTTCCCGATTTGCTTGATTTTTTTTACGCTGTGCGGTGTTTTGCTGGAGTAGAAGGAAATTGGACTATGTTGTTGTGATTATTTTAGGTATTTCATTAGTCTTGTGTAGATGTGATGGACGCATGAAATAAATTTGTGGTTAATTTTTGTCTAGTGGAAGGAAAGATTAGTTGAATTAGAGAAACATTACATACAGCATCAGTTAGAGGTACTAAAGAAAGAGTATTTTTTTTATACTTGCAGAAATGTACATGAATGCGGGAACCCAGCCTGGGGTTGGGGTTGGTGTGCCAATACCACCTGCAAATTCCCAGCCCAACCCATTTGGAAATACGTTTTATGGTGCTGGTTCAGGACTTATCCGAGGTGGATTGGGTGCATACGGGGAGAAAATTTTGGGATCAAGCTCTGAGTATGTACAAAGCAATGTAAGCAATGCATAAAGACTCCGATGAATGTGTTGCTGTTGTTCAATGCTTACAGGGTCTTAGACTGACAAGCTTTACAAAATGGTTTTCTGGGAAGTATGACTACATTTACACTGTTTGATAAGCTGATAAGCTTAGCATTTTTTTTTGGTATAAAAAAGGGTCGTATCTCAGCATGCTCGGTGCCATATTGACAGGTAATTGGGATGAACTGACATTATTGAATGATTGCTTTTGAAAACGCTTTCAAGTGGTACAAAATTTTGTTTTGTTTATTCGTTTTCCACAATTCTTCAGTGGCGTAAGGTCAATGTTCAATTCTATATTAATCAGATTGGTTAATGCTATTTTATATGGTTACCTGTGGGACAAATCACATGGACAAACACTTTAATGGCCTTTTGTCAACACCCATGAAGGACTTGATTGGCCATTCTAAACTCAAGATTTTAGAGCTAGAAATTCTTTTTAAGTTGTTAGTCTGTGCTTGATATAAGGTGATTGAGCTTTATTCTGATACTTTATGTTGAAATGTGCAGATAAGTAGATATTTCTCTGATCCTCAATATTACTTCCAAGTGAATGACCAGTATGTGAGGAACAAATTGAAGGTTGTTCTATTTCCATTTCTGCACAGGGTAAGTGCTAATAATAGTTGCATGCTTTTCTTGTTGAACCAGATCCATCCATATAATTGACTCCTTCTCCCCTGTTCATTCCCTTTATATTTTTCAGGGTCATTGGACACGGATAACTGAGCCAGTTGGAGGCAGACTTTCATATAAACCCCCTATATATGACATCAATGCACCTGACCTCTACATTCCATTTATGGCATTCGGTACCTATGTGGTTTTGGCTGGCTTCTCATTGGGTCGTCACGGGAAGTAAGTTCTATAAAATTATGTGCAGCACTTTTTTTTAATCAGGTTCATTTCATGGTTTAAATTAATTATATGTAAGAACGGTATGATTGTATGTTAACTCTAGAAGTGAGTTATGCTATCATTATTTCCTTGGCTTGATATGCTGTTACTGAGTCTATAATTTCTACTGTGATCTTCTAATGGGAAGAAAATTGATGGAAAGTACCAGAAAATGTATAAGCTCCAGTTGTTGCTTTAGTGTAAATCTGTTTGCGATCCCCCTTATGGTGAATGACATATGAATCCAATGCTTATCCATACTCAGTTTAATTGATGACTTTAGGACTGTTTTTTAACAGTTCTAATAGTTTTTTGGTAGTCTGAACAATACATGTAAGTGTAAAAAATAACAATATTATTTTGTCGAATCTCTGGGCTCTGTGCAACTCAACAATGGCATCACTCAGGTCAGACTTTGTGAGAAGAAGACTACATGATTTAAGGTTCAAAAGTAAGATAGGTGTTTTCAAAACTATTTTCTGATGTGGTGTGTAAACTCCAAAAAAGTTTGTCAGATGTTGTATCACCTGTACCAAAGTCTTTTTAGAAGTGGTAAGTGTTGCAAATGAGAAACAGAAGCCCCTTTGAAAGAAACCAAAGACTGTATAGACCAGTATTTCTGTACTGCTTAATTTGATGTACGTCTATGGAGCTATTTCTTTCTCCTCTACTTTATCAAATGAAGACTCTCCAGGTGACGGATGAATTTAGAATCGGAAGGTTTCCTTGGTCTTGATTCTCAGCTAATTTACTACTTTTTTTCTTTCTCTCTTTCTTTTAAGCTTATTGAACAATATCTTGCCTTTTCTATTCAAACATTTTTTTTTGGGTGTTTTAAAGCTTAGTTTTATGTTTTTGACTTTTTGGTGTTTCAACTTTTCAACTTGAAAAGCTTTTGACTCCTAATAACTAATTATATAATTGTTTTTCCTTTTATTCCCAGGTTCAGCCCTGAGGCTCTAAACTGGCTGTTCATCAAGGGATTGCTTGGTTGGGTTGTGCAAGTTCTAATTTTGAAGATGACATTGTTATCACTGGGTAGTGGTGAGGCTCCCTTACTAGACATCGTGGCATATGGAGGGTATACTTTCACAGGGTTGTGCTTGGCTGTACTTGGACGAATTTTTTGGAATTACTCATACTACTTTTTGATGCCATGGACCTGTGTATGCATGGGAGTTTTTTTGGTGAAGACTATGAAGAGAGTCTTGTTTGCAGAAGTGAGGAGCTATGATTCAAGCAAGCACCATTATCTCTTGCTCTTCATCGCTTTGGCTCAGTTTCCAGTTTTCACTTGGCTTGGGAACATTAGTGTTAATTGGGTTATATAATATTGCTCTTGTATCAAGTTAGAACCAATACATTGTTTATAGCAGTTTCTGATGCATTGCATACAATTTGCATTCGTTTCAAGTATTGACTTTGTCCTCCAAGGTTTGACAGTTGTACTAGTAATCTGGGTAAAGGAGGGAACTATGTTCCAGATCAGTAGTTTCTCGTCTTTTGAAAATTATATACTACCATTACTGGAATTTCTCCTTAATGGGTGATTAATGAATTTGAGTGGACCAGAAATGAATTATTAGATTACTATAGAAACATTTGCTGAAAATACACCAAGTAAGCAGTCATGGCTGTTTGTCACTGGTTTCCTATATTCTTACCCACTGGTGTTGGCTCTCTGTCCGACACATTCTGATACGCTCCTTTGACCGCCGGCGCACAGAGGGACGTTGTCCGGACACCTCAGGCAATTGTTTGAAAGACTACCGCTGATTGTCTCTGGGCTATCGATGAATTGCTGTGGAAGCCTACCTAGCAAAAAGTTGTGATCTAAGTAGAGGGTTCTCCAGTTCCTGACTCGCGTGCCATATTCTTCAGGTATGTGACCAAAGAATTGGTTGTAGGAAAGGTTGATTGTTGTTAGATTCTGCAAATTCACCATATTCACAGGCAGACGTCCTCGCAACTGATTTTCTCGAGCATCGAGGACCTGAAGCTGTCCATGTTGACCAACGGATCTGGTGATTTCTAATGCTGTGAAGCGGTTGATGGAAACATTGAGCTGAGTAAGCATGGGTAGAGTGAAGACATCTCTACTTATAGCACCTGAGAGTCTGTTGTCGCTCACATCTAGCTCTCTGAGGTTTTTCAGGTTTTCAAAAGGTGTAATGTGGCCAGAGAGTATGTTCTGGCTGACAAGTAAGGACCTCAAGCTTACTGGAAGATCTGGCAGACTCCCATAGAGCTGGTTTTTGCTGAGATCTAACGTCTTCAGCTGCCATAATCCAATGAGGTTTGGGATTCTGCCGGTGAATCCGTTGTTGGACAAGCCTAAGTATGTCAAGCCTCGCAGTCCACCGATCATGTTTGGTATTGTACCAGAAAGCTCGTTGGATGAGAGGTCTATAGACCCTAGATTCTTGAGTGTGTACAGTCCTGCGGGAATGGTGCCCGTCAAGAAGTTGTTGGACAGTGAAAGTCTGGTGAGCTTCTTTAGATTGACAATTGTATCTGGTATTGGTCCTCGAAAGTTGTTTCTTCGGAGATTGATGAATGTGAGCTCCGTTAGATTCCCAATGGCTGATGTTATGAAGCCCTCATATCCCACACCATCAAGATCAATGGCCGTTATTCTGCTCGGGGAGCCGTCTTCGGGGAAACTGCATAAGACTCCAAGGAACTCACCCCCAGTCGTATCGCATGGATCGAGTGTGAAATCCCAACTTCTCAGATAGGAATGTGGGGGGATCGAGTTGGGATCTATGCAACGCTTCAGGACACGAAGAACACGAATATCAGACACTAATGTCTGAGAGCTAGTCACCATTAGAGTGTAACGGCAACATAATAGTGTCAAGTAAACTAGGCAGAAGAGAGGCATCGCCTTCTTGGCCATTGCTAAAGCCTCAAGGGGATCGACCGGAGTAAGGAGGAGTTTGTTTGCTTGGTCTATTTGGTTGGTTAATTTGATTGGTTGCCATATGGTAAGGGCTCTTTATATTATGCCTCAACTTCATTGCATGCAAGACCCTTTGAATGAGAAAATAACTTGATTTCTTACTGATTATCGCTCATGCCAAGAACTGTGACTAATTAAAATCTATCTACTTAAAGCGTGGTTAGACTATGGAGCTAGCTGCTTTATACATTCAACCTAATCTTAGTTTCTTTTTATCAATTGGGGGCCTAAGACCTAATTTTAGCTCAAATTAAAACCATATATATTGTTCTACACCAAGATCGTTGTTACTAATTCCATCAGGATTCAGGACCCAAGAACTTCCATACATATGTTGATATGCTCAAAATTAACTAATAAATTAAACACTTAATAATCAGAAAAGACACAACAATTAAAATCCTTTGTTGTAGATGTAGCATTGATAAATAGGGTATCGTTCTTAACCGGAAATTGAGGGCGCATGCATGACTACGTTTATAAACAAAAATTTAAATATATGGGGGGTTTGAAAGTTTGGTTTAATTAACTACGAAAATAAGAATAGAAATTTGTAAGCAAACATATTAAGAAATCCTAGATTCTATCGTGCTTCACTCATAGACAAGTAGAAAACAAACAAGAACAAAGAACCATAAACATGTTTGCTAGACCGAAAAGAAAACACTAACTAATATATTTACAAGTGATCGATACATTATATCCACCTAGCCAATTCATGCTCATATTTATTTAGTATCAACGAAATTCTTAATCTTCAACCTAAAATACATAGACATGCTTTTAAATTGTAAACGAAGAGCGCAACAACTTAATCATCTAAAAATCATACAAAACATGCAAGAGAGGAACGCAGAGCGTATCACCTAGCATGTTAAGAAACTTTAAGCACATAAGCATGCATACGAATTAAAAATTAAAAACTAAGAACACATGGAAGATACTAAAGTAAATCTGAAACACAAAACCTGTTGTCAAACTTTATTACAATTATATTTAAACTAAATCTATTACAAGGAAGAGATGAAGTAGAAAAACTTATGGTTACACTTTTTGTTCCGTGAAAAGCACTGCAAACGCCAAGTGGTGATTCTCAAATGCAAGACGAAGAGCGCCGATCACACTTGATCCGTGGAGGAGATGGATGCTCGACCTTGGAGGAGGAATTTGCAAAGTATGAGAGGAAATGTGTTTGAGGCAGAGGTTTGGCTTCTATATTATGTGATGCCTTGCTTCTGGTCGATCTCCCCTTTATATAGGATATGAAAAATCCTAGTCCATCCCCAATTAGGAATGAATTAACTCCACCCGGGTAAGTTGATATTTCTTCATTAAATCAGTGATTCCCGGAGATTTATATGTCCAAATTGAGTGATTATTTTTTCGTTGGAAAGTTGACTTCCAGAGATTTCCAGGGACATATTATTCGTACCATAATTCCTTCTGATCCGTTTTCGGTGGCCCGTTGAAGTGGGCTGATCTGCACAGGAAGATTTCCTGATTTCTAGCTTTTGATTCATCTTCTTCTTTTGGGCATCTTTGTGGCCGAATTTGTGCATTATCTTGGATCTTCTTGGACACAAAACATGGTCTTGACCCATATTAGTGATCTCTGATCCAATCTTTATAACTCGTGGCACATTCTTCTTCATCTTTCCTCCTTAACACGTTTTTAGCACATTTATGCCTCATTTACTCCATCTTCTTTCTTTAGGACCTAAAAACAACAAAATAAGCTAGAAATAAGAATACTAAAGTCATAACTAAGCTAAATATAGAGAGAAATACGTTAAGATTCAAGCATAAAATGTGTAGATCAAATTCCCCCACACTTAGACTTTGCTAGTCCCTAGCAAAAACTAAATAAAAGAAAGACTAGAAATAAGAAAACATACAAACTCAACGTTGGAGCTAAGCTCTATGTTGGAAAAATTCTAAGGACTCGAATACTTTTAAAATATTACAAACAGTACTAAGCCCTTAGCTAAAATTGTCTCAGAAATTTCTTTAAGTGTATGGCGATGGAATCACAAGTTTTTAGAGTTTAAAACTCAATAATTTCGAGAGATAATAGAAATATGATTGTGTCATGAACAAGTAAGACTTGGAAGAAAACAATGGTGAAGTTTAAGCTCTGCACGTTTTGAAAAAGTTTAAATCAATCTCATATGGATGCACTCATCATATTTTTCACTCATGAAAAGAAGGGTTCAGTCAAGATATATATATGAATTCAATTAAAAATCTCATGAATACAATTAATTACTTGCACAAATGAATCTAAACCATATGCTTACTCATGCACTTTACTCAACCAATCGAATGCTACTCATCTTAAGGATCATAAAAGTCTTTATAAAGGTTTTAACGGGGCTGAGGCTAAGGCATTCAAAAATTTGGATATGTGGTGGTGAAAAAAATTTCAAAAGACTTAGTCAACACTTCATCCATTTGAAATCATCCTTTCTCATGTGTCAAAACTTCAAAAAACAAGGTCAAATTTCATCTTTTTGGGCCTATCTTCACTTTAAACTTCACTTGTCCAACTTTTCATACTATAACATTTGCCGGAGAGCTTTTATATATTTTTTTCTTTTGCTCTTTTATTTTTTTTCTTCTTTTGTATTTGTGGCAATCACACTCTTTTTTTCAAACTTTTGAACAAGTCTTCCCTTCCTTTGTAGTCTTCCATCATCTTTTCGCCACTTCTTTGTGCTAGCTTAGAAATCTCTTCACCAAGTCTTGAGAACAAGGGTTGGAAACTCTACACTAGGCTAAAGTGTAGATATATATATGTGAAAAATGAAAGAAAAGGCTAAACATAGGCACACAAAAAATGGGTACTCTAAGGGTGTCGCAACTCATGCGCATAAAAAGGAAAAATGGCTTTTTGGTTAAATGGTGGAAAACCTAAATGTCTTTAATCATCTCCAAAATCAGAGCATATATAAACTTAAAAGCTTTGCAAATCTACATGAGTAAGTTCTAGTAATCTCTAGTTCATTGAAATCTATGGCAAGCAATTAGATGAGGCATGTAAATATTTTTGAGACATAATACACAAAATTCACTCTCAAAGAAAATAATGTAGGCTCAAAAACTCACTTTAAGGTTCATATGATCTAAAAGCTTATTCTAACATGCGAAATTTGTACCATGTTTATGCAAACCATATCTACTACATGTTATGACAATCAAAATATCTCAATTAGCATTAGAAATTGTTTAAGTGATTATTCAACGCCACATGTATTCTTCCGGTCCATTTTCATCATAGACTAACTAAGAGCATCCTAAACACTCTTTAAAACACTAAGTTAAACAAAAAGACTCAAGACACTCAAACAAACGTAGATTTAGTCCTCATCTTCTTTGGGCAACCTTAATAAAATGGCCAGTTGGTGAGAGAGACCAAGAGAGCTAGGAGTGATTTTCGAGCTTTATCTTTTCTCACATCTAAAATCCGTCTTAGAAACCGACCCCTTCTAGACACCAAGTCACAAGGATTTCTTATTAAAAGACAAGTGTTCATCTATTACACTAATTAAAAACAAGAAAACACTAAAGAATTTTTTTTTAGGGAATCATCCACTGGAAAGTTCTATTGTCCGCCCGGTTTTTATGATTTAAGACTCAAATAATGTTGTAAACCCCTCCTCCACACTTAAACTCTACATTGTCCTCAATGTACTAAAGTAAAGTATAGAATTCAGCAAGAAGGCAAGGATTTACGAAAATTTAACTAAGAAATTAAAAATGCAATGAAATAAAATGAGTTAGGGAAGAGAATGCAAATCTGAGTTGTAGACTCCTCCATTGGGTTTCCTCCCAACAAGTGCTTATTTTTTTAACGTCTTACAACCTAGACGTGATGCTTTTTTATGTGTTTGAAGTAGCCGGCTTCTTAAGCTTATCTTCTTCGACGTCATGCTCATTGAAATGTTCATATTATGGCTTCAATCGGTGACCATTCACCTTGAACAGTTTCCCAATCTCCAAAGATTGTATCTCCACAGCTCCATGGATAAAGACTTGAACAACAATGTAGGGACCGATCCATCTTAAGTGTAGCTTTTCTGGAAAAAGTGTAAGTCGTGAATGAAAGAGTAAAACCTTCTGTCCGGCTTCGAATTTCTTCCCACGTATCATCTTATCATGGATCCTCTTGGTTTTCTCCTTGTAAAGCCATGCATTGTCGAAAGCATCATTCCGTATTTCCTCGAGTTCACAAAGTTGTAGCTTTTGATGTAGACCAGCCTCATCCCGATCCATATTGAATTTCTTAACAGCCCACCATGCCTTGTGTTCTAGCTCAACCGGAAGATGACATACTTTCCCATAAAGTAATCGAAAAGGTGACATTCCAACGGGAGTTTTATAGGCAGTTCGGTATGCTTATAATGCATCATCTAAGCATTGACTCCAATCTTTCTGGTTTGGCTTAACGGTTCTCTCCAAGATCTTCTTGATCTCACGGTTGGACACTCAGCCATTCCATTCGTTTGAGGATGGTACGGTGTAGATACCTTGTGAGTGACGCCATATTTCCTCAATAATACCTCCACCGTTTTGTTGCAAAAATGACTCCCTCCATCTGATTAGAACGCGTGGCCTCCCAAATCTTGTGAAAATATTAGCCTTAAGGAAATCTGCAACAACTCGCGAATCATTAGTACGGGTAGCTTTTGCTTCCACCCATTTTGAAACATAATTAACGGCGAGTAAAATATAAGTGTAACCATTAGACACGGGAAATGGTCCCATAAAATCTATGCCCCAAACATCAAAATTTTTGACATTAATAATGTAGACTTGTGGCATTTGATCTCGTGGTCCAATGTTGCCGGATCTTTGGCACCTATCAAACTTAGTGTGACGACCCGAACCAGAATTGGTAGAGTAATCAGCGTAATTCACGAGTTAGCGCGTAATCGCAGTTTTTCGATAATTGTGTGGTTTGCCGGTTTTAATTACGATTTAATTATCGGCCGAGAATTTGAGTTGAGTCTCTTCTCGAGAGTTGTAGTATATGTGATTTCGAGTTCGTGGGTGGTTCCGGATGATTATTTCGACGACCGAGGAATATAATATGATTATTTGAGGTTTCGGAATATCGACGAGTTTATCCGTTCGTATCGAGTTTATCCGAATCGTAATGGTTATCCGTTTTGGACCGTCAATCGTCCCGAGACGCGAGTATAAATATCGGAAATAGTTGAAAAATTGTCGAAAACACTGTTTGGGAAATTTGACCGGAGTTGACCGAGATGCTGACCATTGACCACCGTTGACCGTGGAGAAAAATTGGATCGTTTGGCTTCCTCCGGTGAACTGGCTGATTCCGGCCATTTTAGGCCACGACTTTGGAAGGTAAAATGTTCTCCTCGTGATTCTAAACAATTTAAAATTTGGAATTTCTTGATTTGGTTGAGAATTGAGGGAGAAATGTTGAGTTGAAATTCGTGGAATTCAGGCCGGTTTTGGGTTTCGTGGACGGGGGCGCTCCGGCCACGGGAGTGGTCGGAGATTAGAGGGGTTTGGACCGTGGGGCCACATCGGTGCCTTTGGGAGTGGTCTCGAAGGCCGCCGTGCGCCGTGGAAGGAGAATGGAGGAGATCGGAGATTGCCGGCGGTGGAGGGAATCCGTGACTTTCGAGGGTTTTGAGTGGAGATTTCGGGAATTTCGTCGATTATTTTGCACTGTGTTATATATTTCCGGGAACGGTTGATTTCCGAGGTGTGGTACAGTGTTGTGAATAGTGATTTTGATCAGATATATTTTATGATTATTCAGGGGATCGAGATCGTGCTTTGGGCGAGGGATCTTCCGCCGGGCCACGTGATTAGTGCGAGTGCGTGTTTTTCTCACCTGTGAGTGGACAATTTCTTTTCACTGATAATCGCGAGTTTTTAATACACGTTTTACGGACTTGAGCATGCATTTGAGATTATGATTTATTTGAGCATGTGTTATACGAATATGCCTATATAATTATACATTACGTATATGCATTTATATGTTGCTTTATACACTTGCATCGATCTATTTATGATTTGGTTTACACAGAGTACAGTCACAGTATATGTTGTTGTATTGATACACTTGCATCCCGGCTGATCCCCGAGGATGTTTACCGGGGGAGGCTGTGACCCCTGACTCGAGGCCTTTACAGGGGGAGGCAGACGTCTGACCTGAGGCCTTTCTGGCTAGAATCACGTATGGATCTGGGATCCCGTGATTCGAACTTTACTAGCACGGATGTATCCTTGAGCGACCCCGTGAGATTTTTTCCATGCATGCTCTGTACGCTGGAGGAGTTTGAGTTCACCTCGTATACTATATCATATTCATTCATTTTGACTCGCATATGTTATTATAACATATATTATTCGGCGAAAGACAATTTATTTTCGTCCACTCACTCTAACGATTTTCATGTCTTTCCCCTGGGCTTTTCGTTTTTCGTGCCCAGTTTGCAGTTCGGATTCTAGTGTCTCACGTCGTGGTCGGAGGCTAGTTGTTCGAGCTACCTGTGTTTTCCAGTAGGTTTCTTGTTTCGCCTACTGTTGTATATTTTGTATATGTATACACTAGAGGTCGCTCTGATACATTATTGATACATGTTTTATACGGATTTTTCCAGATTTTCTATATATTACAGTTATGTTTACTGTTTATTGTTATTGATATGATATTGAGAAATCCGGATGGGATTGGTGCCCACGGTTTGGCTTTTGTGGCATAGGATGAAGTGTTATTTTCCGGGTGCATGTAAAGGCAATTCCGCGTTAGTAGCGTTACTCTGCCGAAATTTTAATGGTTTTTGTTGGTCTGTGTTTTCAGAAGGGGTTTGATTCCAGTTTAGGAAACTAAATCGGGGTTGAGCCCTTTCAGCTTGGTATCAAAGCATTAGGTTGTCAGATTCTGTAGACTCTTGTAGTTGTGACGCTTAGGGTATTTGAGTTTGTACAGCATGACTGGAGCGATGACCCAACTGGCCAGCGATACTCATCAATGCTTCGGGTGTTGTGTGTTCTCAAATATCTGAGGTCTCATGATTACGTTCCTTCTGCTTGTACCTAATGCTTGTCTTGTATCAGTAGGATGCCTCCTCGACGTGGTCCCCATGTTGATCGGGAAGTGGATCCTGATGAGGATCGCCAGACGCATGACTTGTTGATGCCAGTGTTGCGTTTGAATGAGCGTTTTGACCCCGTGGTCAAAGCTCGTACTGCTGGTGCGACTGTCTTTTCGGGTTCAGCTGATCCAGAGATGTGTGAGGCATGGTTGGTTTAGGTTGAACGAGTTTGTGAGCGTCTGCGTTTTACCCCTGAGCAGATGATAGTGGCAGTAGTTGGATTACTTGAGTCAGATGCATACTTTTGGTGGGTTAGCACCGATCGGGTACCAGTTGATACTCCGTGGACTTTGTTCCGAGATTTATTCATGCGGAGATACTTCAACCAGGTAACCCAGCAACGGAAGTATGAGGAGTTCACGAACTTGAGGCAGGGCAGTTTGTTTGTGCTTGAGTACCGGGACAGGTTTATCCGCTTATCTCATTTTGCACGTGACATGGTGGCTACTGAGGAAGCCAAGTGCTGCAGATTTGAGCTGGGTTTGAACTTGAACATCAAGGGGACTCTGACTACGATGCCTCGGAACAACTTCGATGAGTTTGTCAGTGCAGCACTCCGAGGTGAGGATATCGAGAAGGAGAGGCAGATGAGGTACTAGCCTAGACGGTTTGAGGAAGGTGGACTGAGTCAGGGGCCTTCTAAGAGGCAAAGTTTTGATACTTCCGATTCGGCTTCATCCTCGGGCAGTGGACCATATCGACCACTAGCTAGTGCACCGAGACTGAGACCGAGATGGAGGAGAGATCGACCGCAGCGACCACAGGCTAGTGGGGGTTCCAGCGGTTCCAGTTATCCTCAGCGTACCGGTGGCACGTTTGCCGTACCAAGAGAGTATCCATTATGCAACTTCTGCAACAGGCATCACTATGGTCCTTGTCAGTGAGACCCTGTCACCTGTTTTCGTTTTGGCCAGGTGGGTCACTATGCGAGGGAGTGGTTCCAGCTTGATGGTGCTGGTGGTCAGGCGGCCCAGAGTTCCGGAGGAGAGCGAGGTGCCACTTCGGGAGCTAGACCAGTACAGTTTGCGGGACAGGGCGGACATGAGGGACAGCCTCAGCGTGGGCGACTAGCCGGGCAGGCCAGGGTTCATGCCATGACTTTGCGTGAGGACAGAGCTTTACCGGAGGTCGTTATCGGTACGTTGCATTTCTTTGGTATTCCAGTAGTTACATTGTTAGATCCAGGTGCCACGCATTCATTCATGTCGTATAGACTATCATCTTTAGCTACTGTATCTGCGTCTCCACTTCTGGGGTTATGGAGAGTGTTGTATCCGTCCGGTGAGATTGTGAGTATTGGTTGGGTATACCGAGATTGTGAGATCTTTATTGGAGGCCATGGTTTAGCCGCGGATTTGTTGTTACTTGATATCGTTGAATTTGATCTGATTTTGGGTATGGACTTCTTGGAGACACATTGGGCCATGTTTGATTGTCATAAGAAGGAGGTTGCATTTCGATGACCAGGCTTTCCGGAGATATTGTTTCTCGGCAAGAAGAACACTTCATTACCATGTGTGATTTCCGCGATGAAGGCGGATCGGATGATGAAGAAGGGCTGTGTTACTTATTTAGCTCATGTTGTGGACACTATGGCTGTTGTGCCGGATATCAGTAGTATTGAGGTTGTTTCCGAGTTTTCGGATGTGTTTCCGAAGGAGTTACCGGGTATACCTCCAGTTCAGGAGATTGATTTCACTATTAAGCTATTACCGGATATAGAACCTATTTCTCAGGCACCGTATCGTATGGCGCCAGCGGAGTTGAAAGAGTTACAGGTTCAACTTCAGGAGTTGCTGAAGAAGGGTTTCATTTGACCTAGTATTTTGCCATGGGGTGCCCCGGTTTTGTTTGTACGGAAGAAGGATGGATCTATGCGGTTGTGCATCGATTACCGGAAGCTGAATCAGGTTACCGTGAAGAACAAGTATCCGTTGCCGCGGATTGATGACTTGTTTGATCAGCTCAAGGGAGCTTCAGTTTTTTCGAAGATTGATCTCAGGTCCAGATATCACTAGTTGAGGATCCGAGAATCTGATGTGGCCAGGACAGCTTTTAGATTGCGGTATGGGCACTATGAGTTTTTGGTTATGCCATTTGGGTTGACCAACGCCCCCGCAGCCTTGATGGACTTGATGAACCGGGTGTTCAGACGGTTTCTGGACAAGTTCGTGATCGTGTTCATCGATGATATTTTGATCTATTCCAGGAGTGTGGGCCAGCATAAAAAGCATTTGCGAGCGGTGTTGCGGACTTTGCAGGACAATCAGTTGTTTGCGAAGTTCAGCAAGTGCGAGTGTTGGCTGGACAGTGTGAAGTTTCTGGGCCACGTGATATCGGTTGAGGGAGTCAGTGTTGATCCTGACAAGATCGAGGCCGTGCTGAATAGGAGTAGACCTACCACAGTACCAGAGATCCGGAGTTTCTTGGGTTTGGCAGGCTACTATCGACGATTTGTACAGGATTTTTCTCGGATTGCTACTCCACTGACCAGGTTGACGAAGAAAGGCGTCAAGTTTGAGTGGTCTGATGCATGTAAGGAGAGTTATTTACTGAAAGGACCCAACCCCGATTTAGTTCCCTAAATCGGAATCAAACCCCTTCTGAAAACACGAACCAACAAAAACCATCAAAATTTCGGCAGAGTAACGCTACTAACGCGGAATTACCGTTACCTGCACCCGGAAAATACACTTCATCCTATGCCACAAAAATCAAACCGTGGGCACCAATCCCATCCGGATTTCTCAATATATCAACAGTAATGTAAAGTAATAAATATAGCTATACTTTACAGAAATCCGTGGAAAACCGTATAAGAAAGTACATCAGAATACTCAGAGCGACTTCTAGTATACATATACAAACAGTAGGCCAAACTAAGAACCTACCATAAAAGAAATATTGCTCGAATAATATGCCTCCGACCACGACGTGCGACACCAGAATCTGAATTGCAAACTGGACACGGAAACAGAAAAGCCCAGGGGAAAGACATGAAAACTATTAGAGTGAGTGGACGAAAATAAATATCTTTCGCCAATTAATATATGTTATAAAAACATATGCGAGTCGAATGTATAAAAATCAAATGGTACACGAGGGAGACTCTAACTCCTCACGCGTACAGAGCATGCATAAAAATCCCACGGGGTTGCTCGTGGACACATCCGTGCTAGTACAGTCCGAATCACGGGATCCCAGACCCACACGTGATTCTAGCCAGAAAGGCCTCAGTTCTGGGGTACTGCCCCTTGCCGGTCAGGTCGGGGTACTGCCCCTCCCGGTAGGCCTCCATCGGGGATCAGCCGAGAGGCAAGTGTATCGATACAACAACGTGAACTGAGACTGTACTCTGTGTAAATCAAATCATAAATAGTTCGATGCAAATGCATGAAACAATGTATAAATGCATATACGTAATGTATACTGGTATAGGCATAATCGTATAACACATGCTCATATGAAACATAATCTCGTATGCATGCTCAAGTTTGTAAAACGTGTATAAAGACTCGCAATCAATCCGTGAAAAGAAATTGTCCACGCACAGACTAGCGTAACGTAGTTCGCGTTAATCCCGTGATCCGGCGGAAAATCTCTCGCCAAACGAACTATCACAAACCCCTGGATAATCACAAAATCCATTTTTCAAAATCATAACTCGACAACTCAAGTCAAATTACGAGAAACAACCGTTCTGGGAAACACATAATTCAAATACGACGAATTGTCGAAATCACATCACAACACCTCGCTATAATTTCTGATGCTCAAATCGAGAAACAAACCTCACCACTGCGATCGGGGAGCGATTTCGAGTAAAACGACATGCAACTTGTCAAAAAGTCCGAAAAGTCAACTGTTGACCACTGTTGACCGCCGTTGACCACCGCCGGCGGCGGCGGCGCAACCTAACCGTGAAATTTCTCGGAGGAGCAACACCTATTCCACTCAAAATCATCCAACAAGCAACTTTCATAACTACACCGAAGTCCAATTCTCACTCTAACTAGTTCAATTTCAAGCAAAACCGAATTATCACCCAAATTTCAAACCAACAATTCTCCATGTACAAGCAAAATTAGAACTCCATACTTACATGGTTAGACTCATGGTGATGAGAGCTTCAAAGCCCACTACATTTTGTAGCTCAAATCGGCCGGAATCGAAATCAACCAAAACCCCAAAATTTTTACAACTTTGGCCGGAATTTTCTCCTTCCACCGGCAACCTCGCCGTGAAAGGCGACCGGGAAAGTGATGGGGACGCCGAGGCGCGTCGTTTGAGTCCCTAGCCGAAGCCTAGGGTGGCCGGACGGAGCTCGCCGCCGTGGAGCACGTCGCTCCTCCCTCTCTCCACCGAGTTGACTCGGTCAACTCAGTCAACCACTTAAATGCCAAACTTAACTTACCCAAACAGGAAACTTCCATTTATATACCTTCTATTTTTGGAAACTTCTAATTACACATTTCGATAAACTTCGAATACCCATAACTTTCACGTCGTAATTCCGATTTCAATAATTCTCGCGGCAACAAATTCATCTCGACATGTTCTTCAATTACCACCCGAATTCAAACACTTCGACAAATCCGATAAAAAGTCAACGGTTCAATACAACATATGCTTATCCGATTAAATAATCAACGGTCGAAATATTCATAACATAATCCTCGTAACTCGGAAAAATCATCCGAAAGTTCCCACGAGCTCGAAATTTAATTCTCAACAACTTCCGTGAAGGTTCCAAAATCAAATTCTCGTCCGGTAATTTAGTCGCTAACAAAGCTGTCATTTAAAACCGATTATGTCTAAACTTCAAATATTCACATTATATTCCTCAGTCGTCCAAATAATGATCCGGAACCGCCCACAAACTCAAAACCACGCGTACAACGATTCTCGAGAAGAGACTCAGCTCAAATTCTCGGCCAATAATTTAGTCGTGATCAAGTCTGGCGATCCAATCAACTATCGGAAATCTGTGATTACGCATAACCTCATGGACTAAGCTGATTATACTGCTAATTCTGTTCTAGGTCGTCACATTTACTCCTGAAGGAAAAGTTGACTACTGCACCGGTTCTGACATTACCAGACGACAGCGGAGAATTCGTGGTTTACAATGATGCGTTGAAAATGGGACTTGGTTGTGTGCTGATGCAGCATGGCAGAGTTGTAGCCTACGGTTCCAGGCAGTTGAAACCACAGGAAGTCAACTATCCGACCCATGAATTGGAGTTGGCCGTAATTGTGCTAGCGTTGAAGAGTTGGAGACATTACTTGTACGGAGCCCAGTGTAAGATTTACACTGACCACAAGAGTCTCAGTTACTTGCGGACGCAGCCAGACTTGAACTTGAGGCAACGCAGGTGGATGGAGTTGATCAACGACTACGATTGTAGTTTGGAGGAAATTGGGACCAACAACTACATTTGATTGAGTTCGCCTACAACAATAGCTATCAGGCCAGTATCGAGATGACACCGTACGAGGCCCTGTACGGGAGGCAGTGCCGCACTCCGTTGTGTTGGAGTGAGATGGGCGAGCGATGGCTTATTGGCTCTGATCTGGTGAAGAGCACCATGGAGGACGTCCAGATTATCCGGGATAGGTTGAAGATTGCCCAGGATCGCTAGAAGAGTTATGTGGACGAGAGGAGAAAGAGTCTCGAGTTTGATGAGGGCAATTGGGTCTTCCTGAAACTATCTCCGTGGAGGGAGGTTGTGCATTTCGGGAAGCATGGCATGCTTCGACCACGGTACATTGGTCCGTATGAGAACATCGAGAGAGTTGGAACTGTTGCTTACAGACTTGAGTTGCCACCTGAGATGGCTTGTGTTCATGATGTTTTCCATGTTTCGATGTTGCGGAAGTACATCTCAGATCCGTCACATGTGTTAGCGACACAGCAGCTACCGATCCGTGAAGATTTGACGTATGTGGAGGAGCCAGTACAGATTCTCGATCGTCGTGAGCAGGAGTTGAGGCACCGTGTTATACCGCTAGTGAAGGTCTTGTGGCAGAATCACTCAGTTGAGGAGGCCACCTGGGAGACTGAGTAGCGTATGCAGGAGCAGTATCCTCATCTGTTCACTTGACAGGTACGTAAATTTCGAGTTCAAAATTTTTTTTATGCGGGTAGATTTGTGACGATCTGAACCAGAATCGATAGAGTAATCAGCGTAATTCACGAGTTAGCGCGTAATCGCAGTTTTTCGATAATTATGTGGTTTGCCGGTTTTGATTACGACTTAATTATCGACCGAGAATTTGAGTTGAGTCTCTTCTCGAGAGTTGTAGTATATGTGATTTCTAGTTCGTGGGCGGTTCCGGATGATTATTTCGACGACCGAGAAATATAATATAATTATTTGAAGTGTGACGACCCGGAACAGAATTAGCAGTGTAATCAACTTAATCTCCGAGCTTGCGCGTAATCGCGGATTTTCGACAGATAATTGAATCGCCGGACTTGATAACGACTAAATCATTGGCCGAGAATTGGAGCTGGGTCTCTTCTCGAGAGTCGTTGTGTGTGTAATTTCGAGTTCGTGGACGGTTTCGGATCGTTATTTGGACGACCGAGGAATAAAATATGAATATTTGAAGCTTCGATATAATCTGTTTTATATGTCAGATTTCTTAACGACTAAATTACCGGACAAGAATTTGGTTTCGGCTTCTTCACGGAAGTTGTTGAGAATTTAATTTCGAGCTTGTGGGAACTTCTGGAGGATTATTCCGAGTTACGAAGATTAAGTTGCGAATATTTCCGATTGTTGATTATTTAGTCGGTTTAAATATGTTTGGGCTGAACCGTTGACTTTTTATCCGTCTGGTCGATGTGTTTGACTTCGGGTGATAATTGAAGAATATGTTGAGTCAATTTTGTTGTCGCGAGAATTATTGGAATCGGATTTACGAGGCGAAACTTACGTGCATTTGAAGTTTATCGAAAAGTGAATTATGTGGTTTCCATTTTGGGAAGGCCTATAAATAGAAGGTTACCTGTTTGGGCAAGTCAAACCTTACCATATTAGGAGTTGACTGGTCAACCCGATTTGACCGAGGTGGAGGAGAGATTCACGGCAGTGACCGGCGGTCCACGGCGGTGGCACGCCGTCCGGCCACCTTAGGCCACGGGATTGGTCCCTTTCTCTTCGTCTCGGCCTCCTGGTCTCAATTCCGATCACCTCTCACGGCGAGGCCGCTTGTGGAGAGAGAATTTTCCGGCCAAAATTGGAGGATTTAGGAGGAATTCGGGTTTTGATTTTCCGGCCGATTTGAGCTGCAATTTGGAGTGGGCTTTGAAGTTCTCATAACCTAGAAGCTACCATGTAAGTTTGGTGTTCCAATTCATCTTGTACATGGAGAATTTTGGAATTGAAATTTATGTGAACATTTGGTTTTTCATGAAATTGACATAGTTAGAGTGAGAATTGGACTTCGGTGCAGTTATGGAAGTTGCTCAGTGGGTGATTTTGCATGGAATGGTGGTTGCTCCTCCTGGAAAATTTCAGTTTGGTGGCAGCGCAGCCGGCGGCGGCGGTCAACGGTCAAACTTTGACTTTTTGGGGTTTTCGACAAGTTGCATGCAATTTCACTCAAAATCGCGCCCCGATCGCAGTGGGGAGGTTCGTTTTTCAAGTTGAGTGTCCGAAAGTATAGTGAGGGGTTCGTGATCGTTCGTTTGGCGAGGGATTTTCTACCAGATCACGGGTTAACGCGAACTGCGTTACGCTAGTCTGTGAGTGGACAATTTCTTTTCACGGATTGATTGCGAGTCTTTTATATACGTTTTATGAATTTGAGCATGCAGTATGATCATGGTTTTATGAGCACGAGGTTTCATACGAGATTTCGATTTACATGAGCATGTGTTATACGATTATGCTTATACCAGTATATATATTACGTATATATACTTATATATTGTTTCATGCATTTGCATCAAACTATTTATGATTTGATTTACACAGAGTACAGTCACAGTTACGTTGTTGTATCGATACACTTGCCTCTCGGCTGATCCCCCATGGAAGGCCTACCAGGAGGGGCAGTACCCCGACCTGACCGGCGAGGGGCAGTACCCCGGAACCGAGGCCTTTCTGGCTAGAATCACGTGGAAGTCTGGGTCTCCGTGATTCTGACTGTACTAGCACGGACGTGTCCATGAGTGACCCCGTGAGATTTTTCATGCATGCTCTGTTTACGAGTTGGAGTCGGCGTCTCCTCGTATACTATTTGATTTGATTTATTTATATTTCGACTCGCATATGTTTTTATAACATATATTACTCGGTGAAAGATATTTATTTTCGTCCACTCACTCTAACGATTTTCATGTCTTCCTCCTGGGCTTTTCGGACTCTGGTGTCGCACGTCGTGGTTGGAGGCATAGTGCTCGAGCTACCTTGTTTCTTCCAGTAGGTTTATTGTTCTACCTACTGTGGTATACGTATATGATTATACATTAGAGGTCGCTCTGAGTATTCTGTTGTATATATTATATGATTTTACTCCGGATTTCAGTAAAGTACAGATATATTTATTACTTTACATTATTGTTGATATATTGAGAAATCCGGATGGGATTGGTGCCCACGGTTTGATTTTTGTGGCATAGGATGAAGTGTATTTTCCACGTGCAGGTAATGGTAATTCCACGTTAGTAACGAAACTCTGCCAAAATTTCTACGGTTTTTGTTGGTTCGTGTTTTCGAAGGGGTTTGATTCCGGTTTAGGCAGCTAAACCGGGGTTGGGTCCTTTCATGAAGTTTCAGAATATCGACGAGTTTATCCGTTCGTATCGAGTTTATCTGAATCGTAATGGTTATCCGTTTTGGACCGTCGATCGTCCCGAGACGCGAGTATAAATTTCGAAAATAGTCGAAAAATTGTCAAAAATACTGTTTGGGAAGTTTGACCGACGTTGACCGAGTTGTTGACCGTTGACCACCGTTGACCGTGGAGAAAAATTGGACTGTTTGGCTTCCTTCGGTGAACTGGCTGATTCCGGCCATTTAAGGCCACGACTTTGGAAGGTAAATGTTCTCCTCGTGATTCTAAACAGTTAGAACTTGGAATTTCTTGATTTAGTTGAGAATTGAGGGAGAAATGTTGAGTTGAAATTCGTGGAATTCCGGTCGGTTTTGGGTTTCGTGGATGGTGGCGCTCCGACCACCCTAGAAGGGTTTGAACCGTGGGGCCACGAGGATGCCTTTGGGAGTGGTTTCGAAGGCCGCTGTGCACCGTGGACGGAGAACGGAGGAGATCAGAGATCGCCGGCGGTGGAGGGAATCCGTGGATTTCGAGTTGTTTTCCGGCGTGTGTGGCCGGAATTGGACTTAGCCATAGAAGAGAGATGTGTTGCACTCATCGAGATGAAGCTTCGGTGAGCTTGGTCGCCGGGAAATCTCTCCGTGTGTGGCCGGAGCTCCGGCGACCCGTTGACTTTTTAGAATTTGATGATTTTAATGTCGTTTTACTCGTATTCGCGCCCCGATCGTCGCCTTGAGGTTTTCGAGTTGATTTGGGTATCAGATTTTCAGTCGAGGGTTTTGAGTGGAGATTTCGGGAATTTTGTCGATTATTTTGCACTGTGTTATATATTTCCGGGAACGGTTGATTTCCGAGGTGTGGTACAGTGTTGTGAATTGTGATTTTGATCAGATATATTTTATGATTATTCAGGGGATCGAGATCGTGCTTCGGGCGAGGGATCTTCCGCCGGGCCACGTGATTAGTGCGAGTGCGTGTTTTGCTCACCTGTGAGTGGACAATTTCTTTTCACTGATAATCGCGAGTCTTTAATACACGTTTTATGGGCTTGAGCATGCATTTGAGATTATGATTTATTTGAGCATGTGTTATACGAATATGCCTATATAATTATACATTACGTATATGCAATTTATATGTTGCTTTATACACTTGCATTGAATTATTTATGATTTGGTTTACACAGAGTACAGTCACAGTATATGTTATTGTATCGATACACTTGCATCCCGGCTGATCCCCGAGGGATGTTTACCGGGGGAGGCTGTGACCCCTGACCCTAGGCCTTTACCGGGGGGGGGGGGGGGTGGCAGACTGCTGACCTGAGGCCTTTCTGACTAGAATCACGATTCGGACTGTACTAGCACGGATGTGTCCATGAGCGACCCCGTGGGATTTTTTCCATGCATGCTCTGTACGCTGGAGGAGTTTGAGTTCACCTCGTGTACTATATCATATTCATTCATTTTGACTCGCATATGTTATTATAACATATATTATTTGGCGAAAGACATTTATTTTCGTCCACTCACTCTAACGATTTTCATGTCTTTCCCCTGGGCTTTTCGTTTTCCATGCCTAGTTTGCCGTTCGGATTCTGGTGTCTCACGTCGTGGTCGGAGGCTAGTTGTTCGAGCTATTTGTGTTTACCAGTAGGTTTCTTGTTTCGCCTACTGTTGTATATTTTGTATATGTATACACTAGAGGTCGCTCTGATACATTATCGATACATGTTTTATACGGATTTTCCCAGATTTTCTATATATTACAGTTATGTTTACTGTTTATTGTTATTGATATGATATTGAGAAATCCGGATGGGATTGGTGCCCACGGTTTGGCTTTTGTGGCATAGGATGAAGTGTTATTTTTCGGGTGCAGGTAAAGGCAATTCCGCGTTAGTAGCGTTACTCTGCCGAAATTTTAATGGTTTTTGTTGGTCCGTGTTTTCAGAAGGAGTTCTATTCCGGTTTAGGAAACTAAATCGGGGTTGGGTCCTTTCACTTAGCACAAAAATCATGATAGGCACGAAAATTGTTTGGCCAAAAGAATCCACAATCTAATACTTTCAAGGCTGTTTTCCTAGAACCAAAATGAGCTCCACATGCACCATTATGACAAAACTCAAGAATAGACTGAAATTCACTATCGGGGACACACCTCCTAATTACTAAGTTTGAACATTGTTTCCACAAGTAAGATTCATCCCAAATAAAAGTCCGAGCATTACTCTTAAGTTTTTGGCGTTGAGAACTATGCATGGAAGATGGAAACTCTTTGGTGACTAAATAATTGACTATATCCTTATACCATGGAGTTTCAGAAGCACTTACCTAAATTCCGAAGAGTTGTTCATCCGGAAAATTTTCCTTTATTGTAACGACTTCTTTTTCATGGACAATCCGAGACAAGTGATCTGCCACCATGTTTTCTACTCCCTTCTTATCTTTCACTTCTATGTCGAATTCTTGGAGTAGAAGTATCCAACGAATTAGTCGTGGCTTGGCATCTTTCCTCGCCATAAGATACTTCAATGCAGCGTGATCCCTGTAGCCAAGTAGTCGTGGCTTGGCATCCTTCTCGGTTGTTGTATAATTGGCTTGAGCATCATCAAGTGTTTTCTAGAAGCATAGTAGATGGTGTAGGGCTTCTTGTCCTTCCTTTTCCCTAAAACAGCTCCAACGGCGTAGTCAGAAGCATCACACATAAGTTCAAATGGTTGAGACCAATCCGGTGCACAAAGGATAGCAGCACTAGTGAGAAGCTCCTTCAATTTGTCAAATGCAGCTCGGCATTCATCATCAAACACAAAGGGAGTTTCTTTTTGTAGAACCTTGCACAAGGGACGAGATATATGGGAAAAGTCCTTGATAAATCTCCTATAAAAACCTACGTGGCCAAGAAAAGAACGTATCTCTCTAACCGAAGTCAGAGAGGGTAAGTATCGCACAAGATCTATTTTAGCTTTATCAACTTCTATTCCTCTTTTCGAAACGATGTGACCTAAAACTATCCCTTGAGTAACCATAAAATGGCATTTCTCCCAATTAAGCACTAGGTTCGTTTCAAAGCATCTTTGCATTATTAATTCTAAGTTTTCTAAGCATGCATCAAAATTCCTCCCAAATACACTAAAGTCATCCATAAAAACTTCAATAATTTTCTCTATGTAATCGGAAAAAATTGAAAGCATGCAACGTTGAAATATACCTGGTGCGTTGCAAAGTCCAAATGGCATCCGTCGATATGCAAACGTTCCAAAGGGGCAAGTGAACGTTGTCTTCTCTTGATCTTCTTCGGCGACGCTGATTTGGTTGTAACCTGAATATTCATCAATGAAGCAATAGTATGCGTGGCCAGCCAATCTCTCAAGCATTTGGTCGATGAATGGCAATGGGAAATGGTCATTGCCAATGGTGGCGTTGAGCTTCCTATAATTGATGCAAACTCTATGGCCAGTTACTGTTCTTTGTGGCACTAATTCATTTTCCGCATTCTTCATCACAGTGATTCCGGACTTCTTAGGAACAACTTGTACGGGTGAGACCCAACGAATGTCCAAAATAGGATAGATAACGCCATAATCCAAGAGTTTGATAACTTCTTTCTTCACGGCATCCATCATTGGCTGATGGAGTCTCCTTTGAGCTTTCCTAGTTGGTTTAACTCTATCTTCAAGCAAGATTCGATGCACACATGTGGTTGGATTTATACCTTTGATGTCCGCGAGTGGTCAACCAATGGCTGTTTTGTACTTGGAGAGCACACGAACTAACTTGACTTCTTGCTCTTCCTCCAACATTGATGAGATGATAACCGGCAAGGTGTCATTCTCTTCCAAGTATGCATACCTCAAATGATCCAGTAACACCTTGAGCTCTAATTCCGGTGCTTGTATAATAGAGGGAACAAGCTGATTTGTACCATAGGCCAAGGGAATAAGTGGTGGCCTAGTGGTCATCTTGGAAGCCTCGTTGAGTGTCATAGCCATTTCACGGATTATAGGCTCCAAGATGTCGATCAATGCATCAATAAGGGCTTCATCCCCGAGTCGAGTCAGCCTCGCTCCTTCTTGAATGGCAATGTCGAGCTCATCATCTCTGATGATGTCTAAGTGGCGTTGCGCCATGTCTTCAACCATATCCACCAAAATACAAGCATTTACACTTGCCGTAGGAACCTTCATGGCATCTAGGATGTTAAATTCAATCTTCTCTCCATCAATCTCTATGGAAAATGTTCCTTCAAACACATCAATCTTTGTTCTTGCGGTTCTCATGAATGGACGTCCTAGTAGCAATGACGTGGTGTTCAAAGGACTCTCCTCCATGTCAACGATGTAGAAATCAGCTAGAAATATAAGATTGTTGACTTGCATAAGAACATCTTCAACGTACCCTCTAGGGTACTTATCAGAACGGTCGGCTAGTTGGATGATGATATTGTCCTACTTAAGCTCGCCAAGCTCCATGGATGCATACAAGTAGTAAGGCATGACATTGATAGATGCACCAAGGTCTAGTATGGCATCTTCGAATTTATTGTCACCAATCACACAAGGAACGAAAAAGCTCCTCGAATTCTTCAATTTGGGGGGTAGCCGACGTTGCAACACCACTGAAACAGTTGCATTCACCTTTACAACCTCCTTCGCTCTTGTTTGCCTCCTTTGGGTGCATAGCTCTTTTAGAAACTTGGCATAGATAGGCACTTACTTTATGCACTCGATCAAGGGCAGATTTACTTGCACCTTCCGAAAGATTTCTAAGATGTCTTCGTAGTGATCATATTTCTCTGATTTAGTTCACCTATGTAGGAATGATGCACGAGCAAACGAAGCATTAGTATTAACCGAACTTGAAGGGATAGAATTAATACCTTTGTTTGGGGCAGATTGCGTGGTGACTTGTTCCTTTGTGGCGTTGGATGCCACATTCTTTTTCTTCTCAGCCTCTTGAGTTGCCGGATCTTCTTCTAAGTCTTCATCCTTAAAATTTCATGATGAGGCGTCTTGCTTGTCTTTGGCAAAGGAGATGCCAACGTCTTCCCACTCCTAGTAACCAGAGCACTTACATTCCGTTGGTTTGGAAATGTTTGAGGAGGTAGTTGACCGTTCTCCCTTATTTGGCCCATCAAGTCAACAATTTGGCCCATTTGCTTATTCATTTCAGAAATATCTGGGTCATGATTATCCAATGTCTCCTTCGTTTTTGCTTGTTGGTCCAAAAGAACTTGTGTTGAGGCAGACAATTGGGATAACATCTTCATAGTCCGGATTAGTGAATTGTTGTTGGACTGGAGGAGCTTGAGTCATAGGTTGAATTAGTGCTTGAAGTAGTGGTGGCCTTGCTTGAAATGGAGCACGTTGATAACCTTGTTGAGGTGCCATGTGTCCTTTTTGCCTTCTTGAGGATTTGGGAATCGTATGCATGAAGGACCGCTACTCCATTCAGTTGAGCATGTACGTTGGCGAAGAGATCGCCTCTCATTGTTGGGCAGGATGTTATTGTTATTGGCCATTTCTTTTTGTTCCTCTTCTGACAACTGCTTGGTGGAGTGATGGGATGAATGTGGAGAGTCAAAACCGTTCTCAATGATAGGTTGGTCGAGATCTTGCTCCCTTGGAACTATTTGGAACCTCAAGTTTGCCAAACGGTTTGTAAGTGCTTGGAGATCAACTTTAAGAGTCGAGTGGGAGTTGGACATTCATAGAAATCTGATCATCCACCAAAAATCAAGTGTTAGTATCAAAAGAATACACAAGGAATAGAAGATACTAACCAAAAAAAACGTTGGGAACTAAAAAAAAACAACAAAAACAAACTAAATGAAAGAAAACAAGTGAAAAACACACCAAAATGACTCAAAAGCTTTAAAACACTCTAAAACACTAAGTTATGACATTTAGACACTCTAAGTAATTTAAACGTGAATGCAAGGCTCTAAAAATCCTAAAATGTATGCAAAGTGGTTAAAATGAACTAAAAACAAGCTAAGACATAATATACATGTTTTCTGCAAAATTTAGACATGTAGACAATGCAAGACTTAGAATTAACGTTAGGAACACATATATACACGTTAAAATGCAAGCACACAATATTCATATTAAATTCATGCATAACACAGTCAAATCGTCATTGATACACGCTTTTACTAAGTACTAAATAAACACTTAACACTCAACAAAAACGCATACAATTAAAACCCTTGGTGTAGATGTAACATTGATAAATAGGGTATCGTTCTTAACCGGGGATTGAGGGTGCATGCATATTTACGCTATGGTTAAAGGGGGGATTTTAAAAGGTTATTTTTTTTTACTAATTCCTATGAATTTAAAGACAGGAAATGGTTAGTAGACACATAGAGAAATCCTAAGTTCTAACATGCTTCACTCATAGACAAGTAGGAAACAAACAAGAACATAGAATTCTAAACATGTTACTAGACCGAAAATAAACCTAACTACTATATTTACAAGTGATCGACTCATTCCTTCATCCTTTGCCGTTTTATACCTAGATTCCCTAAGTGTCAACGAAATTCATAACTTTAATCAAAACACACACACATGCTTATAATTGAACAAGACAGCAACCAAATCGAGCTAACTCTCTAATCCAATTTTATCTTTGTTATTAGTTCGTGAAACATGCTTAAAAGAGAACCAAATCGAGTATTTCTACTTAAAAACAGTTTCAAGTATTAAGAACATATAAGCACACACATGCATTCGAATCAAAGCTAAAAACACATGGAAGAAACTTAGAAGAATTTAGAAATATAAAGCCTTATATCAAAACTTGTTCTCAAAATACAAACAAAGGAAATCCAAACAAAAACTGAAACAAAATAAGAAGGGGTCATGTTACACTTTTAGACTCCATGAAATCGCACCGCAAATCTTCAAGTGTAGCTACTCCTTAGTTGATGACGAGCCCAAGAATTCCCAGCCAAATCGAGCAAAGTCCTTCTTGAGGTGGAGGAGAGTGTTTATGGGGTGTAGTTTGTGGTGTTTCGAGTTTTGAGGGGATGGCCGAGTGTTTGGAGGTTGGGGAGATGATCTTTGGCAGGCTTAGGCGTCTAGAATGAGTGATGCCTGAGAATGAGGCCGAGCTCTTGTATTTATAGGTGAAGAATTCCAACTTTCCTCTCCAAACTAAGGATTCCTAGTTTACCCGGGTAGAATTGACAGCCTGTCTTCTTTTGAGTATTCCGGGAGTTCTAGAGCTCAGAAAATTATGATTTTGGACTCGTTGGAAAGAGGACTTCAAGTGCTTTCCAGAGAGGTATATGATTGCTATATTTGGAGTTGAATTGCGACTTCGGTGGCCTCTTGAAGTTACAGGTCTGTTCTGAGATCTTCTTTCCTTATTCCACTCTAGATATTTCTTTCTTAATCTCCAAGGAATATATTCCTTGCCGAATTTCTTCAAGATATTCAAGATATTTGATCTTCAAATATGGCAAGTGGGATCTCCAATATTTCGGCCATGTCTTCTTTCCAAAAATGCTAACCGACTTGATCTTTCCTGGTTCACGTAGGAGAAATGTATTCGTTCTTCATTTGGGAAACCATTTGTGCATACTATTTTAGTAACTTTTACGAATACCATTTCTCAACCATTTTGCGCGTCTCGAATATCTCGCCACGTAATTCCTAGTTGATTTAGGAAACTTCATTTTTCAGCTCCGCGAAACTTTCCGAGTTGTCGAACCATTTGCATTCCTAACCCGAGTAGGAATCCTAGTCAAAGTAGGAAATACCATTTTTCCTAAGCGAATTAGGAAACCTCCAATTGCTGCGTTTTAAGCTTCATTTCACCTCTTTTATTGTACTTCTTTATTCAAAACCTAAAAACAACAAAGTAAGTAAGAAATGATAGTACTAAGGTCAAAACAAAGCTAAATGTAAAGAGAAAGACGTTAAGAATCAAGCATAAAATGCGTAGATCAGTCATCCAAATGCATCAAACAAGAACCTAAATGAAGTATGTAGTGAATGCATAAGAGAAAATGTTAGAAACCTGCAGAAAACACACAAAGTTAAGTGCTAAATGATGAATGCAACATGACCTATCTTTTGGCCTCATGTCCCTAACTTCACTTAGGTTAGGGTACCCGGTGATGAAATCCGAGCATCACAAAGCCGCAAGAAGGTTATGCAAGCTAAAATGCAATATGGTTAATCCTTTACAAGTTAACTAAGGACAAACATACAGTGTTGACATGCATTATTTTCAAGTATTGAGTGCGCCTATTATTTAAAGAGGGTACACTAGCTTGATCTTTAGATCGTTCAATGGACGTGCGACCCGCGTGATAAAGTATAAACTTTCAATCAATCAGCCTTGATTCAATCGAAAAACATGGCCAGTTAGGGATAAAGATAACGCGAGAGGTAGGACTAATTTTGAAAAAACACCCCGAGGCTAACCGGGCTAATGGTATATACTCTATTGATGTTAGTCTTTCTTAGATCCAAAATCTATCACCAGTCATAACCCGTTTCTAGACACCATGTCCGACATTCAGCCAATCTTTCAAAAATTTACACTCCCTCAAGTCCTTTGTAGACTCCGCCCTTAACCTCATGTCCATAACTTCACTTAGGTTATGATGTGCGGTGATGAAATCCACACATCATGAGGGTTTAAGGAGATAAACAAGGAAAAGAGGCGCCATCTATTCCGAAGAGTGCGACTTAATCAACTAAACTTATGTACTAAATTTAAATCAAAGACTACCTTTAACATGTATAACTGAAAAATAAAATTAAATTGTAAGTAGAAACAAGTATTGAATTATAAATAAGTATGTAAAATTTCAATATACACATGCTTTCTATTTACACAATTTCATATATTCACAAAGAACACATGCAAATTTCCATAATCGCGCAAAGTTGAATACAGCTTCTTGTAGATTTTTTTACAAAATTATTGGCTAGTCCGAATGCAATGACATTTTCCAGGCACAAACAAGACACAAAACCACACAGTTCTGCAAATTTTCAGATTTTTAAAAACAGGGCATCCAGCAAAGTTGAATACACGGTTTTAAGGGACATCCAGCTATGTCTAGTAATTTACACAAAATAGGGCAGTGCACAGTTCCAAAAACAAAAAATAAAAACATATTTACAAAACAAAATCACACAATTCTTTACACTCCCCGGCAACGGCGCCAAAATCGTGGACTTAATAATCAGAAAAGACACAACAATTAAAACCCTTTGTTGTAGATGTAGCAGTGACGACCCGGACCAGAATTAGCAGTGTGATCAGCTTACTTCATGAGTTACTGCGTAATCACAGATTTCCGACAAATGATTGAATCGCCAGGCTTGTTAACGACTAAATTATTGGCCGAGAATTGGAGCTGAGTCTCTTCTCGAGAGTCGTTATACGAGTGATTTCGAGTTCTTGGGCGGTTCTGGATCGTTATTTGGACGACCGAGGAATAAACTATGAATATTTGAAGTTTTGACGTAATTGAGTTTAAAATGGTGAATTTCTTAACGACTAAATTACCGGACGAGAATTTGGTTTCGGCTTCTTCGCGAAAGTAGTTGAGAAATTAATTTTAAGCTTGTGGGAACTTCCGGAGCATTATTCCGAGTTACGAGGATTAAGTTGTGAATATTTCTGATTGTTGATTATTTAGTCGGTTAAACATGTGTTGGTTTGAACTATTGAATTTTTATCGGTTTGGTCGATGTGTTTGACTTCGGGTGACAATTGAAGAACATGTCGAGTCGAGTTTGTTGCCGCGAGAATTATCGGAATCGGAATATCGACGAGGAAGTTACGTGCATTTGAAGTTTGTCGTAAAATTTAATATGGGAGTTTCCTTAATTGGCAGGTATTTAATGAGGGGTTTCTTCATTTGGAAAGTCAACTGTTCATTGATGGCATTGACTGAGTCAACGCGTGGAGGAGAAGGTGGGCGACGATGTTCGACGGCTGCTGGCGGTGGCACGCCATCCGGCCACCTCCGAGTCCGACTCCAGTCCCAAACGACTTGCCCCGGCCACCTTGTTCCATTTCCGGCCACCTCTCACGGCGTGGGATGCCGGAGAGGAGTGAATTTTCCGGCCAAGTTTGAGAAAAATTGGGTGAATTCGGGTTGCAAGCTAGATTTCGTTCGAGTTGAGCTTAATCAAGCACTGGGTTTTGAAGCTCTCATCTCTATGATTCTAACCATATAGGTATGGAGTTCTAATTCGATTTGTGTATGGTGAATTTGGGATTTGAAATTTGTGAGGGAATTCGATTTTACATGAAATTGACATAGTTAGAGTGAGAATTGGCCTTTGATGCAGTTGTGAAAGTTGCTCAGTGGGTGATTTGGAGTGGAATAGTGGTTGCTCCGCTGGGAAATTTTCCGTTCGGGTGGTGCCGCCGCCGTCGGCGGTGGTCAACGGCGGTCAACGGTCAACAGTTTGACTTTTTGGGGTTTTCGACAAGTTGCATGTCGTTTCACTCGAAATCGCGCCCCGATCGCAGTTGGGAGGTTCGTTTTTCGAATTGAGCGTCCGAAATTACAGTGAGGTATTGAGGTGTGATTTTCGGATTTTCGACAGTTTGTCGTAATCGGATTATGTGTTTCTGAGAACGGTGGTTTCTCGTGATTTGTTTTGAATTGTCAAGTTATGACTTTGAGAAATGAACTTTGTGATTATTCAGGGGTTCGTGATCGTTCTTTTGGCGAGGGACTTTCCGCCGGATCACGGGTTAACGCGAACTGCGTTACGCTAGTCTGTGAGGCAGATGTTTGGCTTCTATATTGTGTGATGTCTTGCTTCTGGTCGATCTCCCCTTTATATAGGATATGAAAAACCATAGTCCATCCCCAATTAGTAATGAATTAACTCCACCCGGATAAGTTGATCTTTCTTCATTAAATCAGTGATTCCCGGAGATTTATATGTCCAAATTGAGTGATTCTTTTTGCGCTGGAAAGTTGACTTCCAGAGCTTTTTAGGGACATATTATTCGTACCATAGTTCCTTCTGATCCGTTTTCGGTGGCCCGTTGAAGTGGGCTGTCTGTACAGGCAGATTTTCTGATTTCTAGCTTTTGATCCATCTTCTTCTTTTAGGCTTCTTTGTGGCCAAAGTTGTGCATTATCTTGGATCTTCTTGGACACAAAAACATGGTCTTGACCAATCTTAGTGATCTCTGATCCAATCTTTATAACTCGTGGCCTATTCTTCTTCATCTTTCCTCCTTAATACGTTTTTAGCACATTTATGCCTAATTTACTCCATCTTCTTTCTTTAAGACCTAAAAACAACAAAATAAATTAGAAATAAGAATACTAAGGTGATAACTAAGCTAAATGTAGAGAGAAATACGTTAAAAATCAAGCATAAAATACGTACATCATATGTTCTAGTCTAGCTACTGCACATCAATGACAAGTAAATGTTACATATCACAGCACAAAGGTAGCCAATCTAATTCTTATCAGATGAGTCAGATTTGGCCATTTTCTTCTTTGTGTTGCATTTTGATGATTGGAAAACTATTACAACAGCAATTCAGAATAGACCTACTCAAAAAGATGTAACCATCCATGACGATACCTAAAAAGATAATCATGCAGTCATAGAGAAAGTAATGTACTTGCAAGCCTTGGACAGAGCTGACCTGAAATACAAAGACTTGTCCCTCAAAATTACCTCTGTTACTTGTATGTTATTACAGTTATATTATACCTCTGTATTATATGGTCTTATTGCCAAGGAGGCAGATTACATATTAGATCGAAGGGATACAAAAGCAGAAAAGAGCAGCAAATCCCATACATAGAAAATTTACTACCTCAAGATCGTAAACTTATGAAATGCATCATAAGTTTCAGCAGGAATACATCAACACATATTGGTATTATTCACTTGAGTATTAACATATATAATCAACCTATCAACTAAAGCATCCCCAGTTGATACAAGTCTAAAATATGCCAAGATCAGGAACAGTGAAATGCTCATCATCATCATTTGAGATTTCAATCCTAGGCTTCTTGTGTGGATTGTTTGATTTGGGGGGTCTATATGACGTGTAATTGCTTGACTGAGATACTGGAAGCTGAGGAACTTCAGCTGCTGCCAAAGCCTCCTGGGGAAACTGCTCATCAAAAAGACCCATATCTGCTATCCATTCAAGCTCTCCAAATTCAAGAGACTCCTTCTGTAAAGAGCACAAACAAGAGTTTCTTAATGAATTGAATACATGCGAGAAAAAGCACATATATCCATACATTTAGTTCTACATTTAGATTTGAATTATAGAACTACAACATCGCAACCACATCTCACATTACCAAAGACAAAGACCAATGATATACATACGAATAACACTCCAGATTGATTCTTACTTACAGAAATGAAAGTATCATGCTCAGTGAAATAAAAACTATAATATTGTAAATTGTCTCTCTCTCTTTTTTTAATCTTTTTATTTCTTTGGTGGAATCAATAGCATATGGAAGCCAATATCCTGGAAACAGTATCAAATCTGTATCCCCACTTTTCAAGAAAATGTCTCATACACAAAGTTGCGGGAAACTATAGTCACATCTACAGAGTTCCTATGAACCAGGTGTTACTTTCATGGACAAATCTGTGATACATAAGTTAAGTTATTCCCTAATTAATATTATTTCGAACAATTCCAGTAATAGATAGGACAATACTGTAAATATAAACAAAGGGGTTGTTCTAACCTTGTCAGAAGACTCAAAATCTGATAACTGAAGCAAGTCATCAACACCCCAAGGAGAAGGAGATGATGAGAAGCCAGAAGCATGTGGAGTTGGCATTTTGGCTGAAACTTGCTGTGCGCTATGATTTGGTGGCTCCAAGTCACTTGTTTCAGCATCCCTTGAGCAAGTGGAGCTCAATGCAACTCGGATTCCAGTGGCGAGAAACCTCTGGTGGTTTGCAGAGAGGCTATTTGCTGAATGAATTGATTCATCGCAATCCTGACAAAAGAGGGCTCTGTCTTCGACGCAGAATATGAAAGCTGCCTTGTCCTGCCCGATTGGAAGAGAGTGAAATATGAGCAATCAGAAGTCCGTTGTACACCAAAGTAATTCAAAAGGAAAGCTGTTTATTCTTCAGATTAAGCTGTTTACATATTAAGCCGCACAAGATCAATTGATCTGATTTGCTTAGTAAACAAATTAGAAGATGATTTTCTGAATTCCTCAGCAGAATTTCCACTAAAATATATGCCTTTTGTTTAGTTCCAAAACAAGATAAACATACTTCCATTTTTGTTGTTGAAGTTATTATGAACTTGCTTAAACTACAGGGTAAGAAATGTAAGAACGAAAATCCAGTGAAGCAGCTAGCATAATAATACTGAAAGAATTCAAATCGAGAAGCATTGATTAAATAAAGTTGTAAAATTAATGAAGGGCGGGGTGGGGGATTACTTGGCATATGTCGCATGTAGGGAGTTTGTTGGAGAGAGATTGGAGAAGAAGCCTCTGGTGCTTGCTCGCCAGTTTGTTAGCAGCGTGCACTTCCACGTCACACTTTGCACACAGAGCCGCCTCGTCCGCGCAACATATCACCGTCGCCGGAGCTTTCTCACACACATCGCACTGGATTTTCATCGAACTCGAACTCGAACCCGATCCGATCCGATCCGATCTTAGTTAGCTTAGCTTCGGTTGAGTAGCTTAGGTGGTGGTTGTTGTTGTTTATGGCGGAGATAATGATAAGGCAAGCAGGAGGGCTTGGGTCAAAATCCAAATCACTTGGAAAGAAATATCTGTAGGAGTAGATATGTGGTGAGAAGCGATCGACGGAGGGGTCCGCCAGCTTCGGGGTGCTTGTGGCTGTGGATCGCCGGTGGGAGTCCGCATGGCTCTCGATCGATTAATTAAATGTTATGCATGTGCTTGGCTGCTTCTTGTGGCTCCAATTAAGCGACCCTCTTCAACATTCTATCGTTATATGTTTATAATTAACCATTACAGCTAGCTCTACACTAGGGCTGGGAAGTCGGCAATAGGCCGCTTGAGAGTTATTTGAAATTTTGAAGTCCACTTGCTGCTCATGGGCCGGGCCTTATTAAACTTTTTCATACCGGGTCGGGCCAAGAGCAGCTCTTATGACAAAATCTTATATGGGGTTTTAAATCTATTTTTAAGACTTCATTTTAACATTATTCGTTTAGGACTTTAATCATTTTCGATGGTTGAGATTTTATCTTAAAGTTTTAATTTTTCATATTTAGATATTTTTATTTTATGTTGTTTTTAATAATAATTATAACTTTATAAAATATTATATTGTACATGATAAATAATAATTACATTTATTTTTAAAAAAATTAATTTTTTTTCCTGACTGTTATATGAAAAATAAGTGTTCGACTGAATACTAATCGTTGGATCAAAATCAATAATGAAAAAAATAAAATAAATTAACTGAAATTTGGATCACGCTGTTGATTTTATTTTGAAATCAATTGAGGCCGTCCAATTTAAGAGCCGTTTGGCTGGGAGAGGGAATGTAACAACACACTTGGTATCACGTGGGTCGGGTCCCACGTGTCTGCTTCTTGTCGCTCACCCTCCTTTCAATGTCATCGCATCGCGGGTCAAGCTGGCTACCCTCTTTCGTCTTGTAGCACAAGTGCGAGAGGAAGCCCATCTCTAGCACGTCATCTCAAGTACTCTCTCTCTCCTCTGTCAGCATTGGTCCCACAACAGCTTGTTAGATCACGTCCCAAATGAGGTGCTTGAAAGGATGCAACCCCGATTTAGTTTCCTAAACCGGAATCAAACCCCTTCTGAAAACGTGAATCAACAAAAACAATTAAACTTTCGGCAGAGTAACGCTACTAACGCGGAATTGCATTAACCTGCACCCTAAAAATAACACTTCATCCTATGCCACAAAAACCAAACCGTGGGCACAAATCCCATCCAGATTTCTCAATATCATATCATAAACAATAAACAGTAAACAAGACTGTAATATATAGTATATCCGAGAAAATCCGTATAAAACATGTATCAGAATGTATCAGAGCGACTTCTAGTGTAAATATATACAATATACACATCAGTAGGCGAAACAAGAACCTACTGGAAAACACAAGTAGCTCGAATCACTAGTTTCCAACCGCGACGTGAGACACCAGAATCCAAACTGCAAACTGGGCACGGAAACCGAAAAGCCCAGAGGAAAGGCAAATAAAAACGTTAGAGTGAGTGGACGAAAATAACATATGCCTTTCACTAGTTTCATATACATAATCAATATAAAAACAGTGCGAGTTCGGATAATGTATATATATGGAGGTTGTCAGGTGAATCTCTCAAGCCCAACGTCAGGTGAATCACTCAAACCCGACGGTGATAGGTCAGGGGAATCTCTCAACCCTGGCAGCATACAGGGGAATCTCTCAACCCTGCCCAGAGGAATCTCTCAACTCTGGTCCAGAGGAATCTCTCAACTCTGGCGGACTACCGGTGATTAGCCGAGTAGCCGAAGCATCGATGCAGTAATGCCATCACCAATAAATATAATATAAAACCTCCGAAAATAACATATCTCAACATCGTATAAAGTAAATACGGAAAATCACGATAAATCACGAACTTGCAAACAACTGTGAAAAATATAAAAATGTCGACTCACAGATCAGCAAGCGCGCACTCGCGCTAATCTAGTGGCCCGGCGAAAGATCCCTCGCCTGAAGCACGATCACGATCTCGATCCCCTGAATAATCATAAAACACAACTGATCAAAATCATAGCCCACAACTCTGAACTTAGCCACGGAAACCAACCGTTTCTGGAAACATATAAAACTGTATAAACAATTGACTGAATTTCCGAAATCTCCACTCGAAACCTTCGACTGAAAATCCGATACCCAAATCAATTCAAAAACCTCAAGGTGATAATCGGGGCGCGATTACGAGAAAAATGACACTAAAATCATCGAAAACTGAAAAGTTGACTTTCTCGCCGGGCGGCGGCGCGCCGTCAACGGAAAGTTTCTCCGGCGAGGAAGCTCCAGATTTGAAGATCACCTCAAGCCCAGTCTTTTCTTCAACTACAACGACCCTCAATTCAAAGCCTAGCACCTCCAATTCAGCTCGAAACCGAACAGAATCAATATTCCGGCAACCAATTCGGGTTCACCCAAATCCTTTATTTCAACCCAGTTCAGACATAGGGGAAGCATCACTAGGCCAAGGGGAGGTGAAACCCCCACCTCCCCGCCATCGTGGCTCGCCGGAAAATCCCAACCGTCACCGGCGAAATCCACGAAATCGACCTGGTTCGTTCTCATTCAATTCATCACCAAATCTCACAATTTCAAGCACAAATCAACTTAGAAACTCAAGGGGAAGAGAACCATACCTTTCACGTGGCCGGAGGTGGCCGGAAAATGCAAGTCGGCCGGCGAAAACCAAACGGGAAAGTCTCCCTCCTCGGTCAACGGGTCAAACTTCCAAAAATGGAAAGTCAACGCTGGTCAACATTTCGAACAGTATTTTCAACAATTTTACGACTATTTCCGATATTTATACTCGCGTCTCGGGATGATCGACGGTCCAAAATGAATAACCAATACGATTCGGATAAATACGAAACGAACGGATAAACTCGTCGAAAACCGAAACTTCAAATAATCATATTATATTCCTCGTTTATCGGAAAAATCATCCGAAACTGCCCACGAGCTCGAAATCACGTGCTCTACAACTTCCGTGAAAAAACTCAATTCAAATTCTCGGCCGATACTTAAGTCGCGAGCTAATCCAGCAAACCACTCTATTAACGATTAATCGCGATTTTACGCAAACTCGTGAATCGTGCCGACTACACTACTGATTCTGGTTTGGGTCGTCACAAATCTACCCCCCTTAAAAAAAATTTCGACCTCGAAATTTACATACCTGTCAAGTGAACAGATGAGGATACTGTTCCCGCATACGCTGCTCAGTCTCCCAGGTGACCTCCTCAACAGAGTGATTCTGCCACAAGACCTTCACTAGCGGGATCACACTGTGTCTCAGCTCCTGCTCACGATGATCGAGAATCTGCACAGGCTCCTCCACATACGTAAAATCCTCTCTAATCGGCAACTGCTGTGGGGCTAACACATGTGAAGGATCTGAGATGTACTTCCGCAATATCGAAATGTGGAAAACATCATGAACACGAGCCATCTCAGTTTGTAACTCAAGTCTGTAAGCAACAGCTCCAACCCTCTCTGTGATCTCGTACGGACCAATGTACCATGGTCGAAGCTTGCCACGCTTCTCGAAATGCACAACTCCCCTCCACGGAGATAGTTTCAGGAAAACCCAATCGCCTACCTCAAACTCTAGACTCTTCCTCCTCACATCCGCATAACTCTTCTGACGATCTTGGGCGATCTTCAATCTATCCCGGATAATCTGGACGTCCTTCATAGTGCTCTTCACCAGATCAAGGCCAATAAGCCATCGCTCGCCCACCTCACTCCAACACAACGAAGTGCGACACTGCTTCCCGTACAGGGCCTCGTACGGTGCCATCTCAATACTGGCCTGATAGCTGTTGTTGTAGGCGAACTCTATCAAATGTAGTTGCTGGTCCCATTTCCCGTGGAACTGCAACACACAAGACCGTAACATATCCTCAAGTGTCTGTATAGTCCGCTCGGACTGCCCATCAGTCTGAGGATGAAAAGCTGTACTGAATCGCAACCTCGTGCCTATGGCTCGCTGCAATGCCTGCCAAAACTCAGAGGTGAACTGACTGTCTCGGTCAGAAACAATAGACACAGGCACACCATGCAGGCGAACAATCTCTGATAAGTACAACTTGGCTAATCTGCCCACTGATACCTTCCCTGGAAGTGCGAGAAAATGAGCGGATTTCGTTAGTCGATCCACAATAACCCAAATACCAGTGTTGCCAGCTGAAGTACGCGGCAACTGATAAACGAAATCCATCGTAATGTGCTCCCACTTCCAAACCGGAATCCCTAGTGGCTGTAGTTTCCCTGCAGGTTTCTGCCTCTCCGCTTTAACCTGCTGACAGATCAAACATCGACTCACATATGCGGCAATCTCCCGCTTCATGTTGCGCCACCAGTAATACGCTCGAAGTGTACGAAACATCTTCGTACCTCCGGGATGCATCGCATACGCTGAACTGTGGGCCTCATCCAGAATCTCCTTCTTCAGGCTCTCATCTCTGGGCACACATAACCTGCCTCTGAACAACAATGTACTATCGTCGTTCAATCGAAACTCTGTAGGCACACCATTCTGTATCATGGTCTTCTTGCCTAACAAGTAGGAATCTGAATCCTGAGCTTCTCGTACCTGATTAACCAATACGGATCGAACCTAAAAACTGGCCAATAAAGCTCCCTTATCATCCCATTTAAACTTGGCACCCGTAGCCCGAAGCTCGGCTAACATCGACACTCTGGCTACACACACATGAAACAACGAGGCTCCAGATTTCCGATTAAGTGCATCAGCTACAACATTGGCCTTCCCTGGATGGTATTCGAATGTGCAATCGTAGTCGTTGGTCAACTCCATCCACCGGCGTTGCCTCATGTTCAAATCCGGCTGCGTCCGCAAATAGGTAAGACTTTTGTGGTCGGTGTAGATCTTACACTGAGCTCCATACAGGTAATGTCTCCAACTCTTCAACGCTAGCACAATAGCGGCTAACTCCAAATCATGCGTCGGATAGTTGACCTCATATGGTTTCAGCTGCCTGGAACCGTAAGCTACAACTCTACCATGCTGCATCAACACACAGCCAAGCCCCAACTTTGACGCATCACTGTACACTACAAACTCACCGCTGTCGTCTGGTAATGTCAGAACCGGTGCAGTAGTCAACTTCTCCTTCAAGAGTAAATAACTCTCCTCACATGCATCGGACCACTCAAACTTGACGCCCTTCTTCGTCAATCTGGTCAGTGGTGTAGCAATCTGAGAGAAATCCTGTACAAACCGCCGATAATATCCTGCTAAACCCAAGAAACTCCGGATCTCCGGTACAGTGGTAGGTCTACTCCAGTTCAGCACGGCCTCGATCTTGTCATGATCAACACTGACTCCCTCAGCCGATATCACGTGACCCAGAAACTTCACACTATCCAACCAAAACTCGCACTTGCTAAACTTCGCGAACAACTGATGGTCCAGCAAAGTTCGCAACACTTCTCGTAAATGCTTCTTATGTTGGCCCACATTCCTGGAATAGATCAAAATATCATCGATAAACACAATCACGAACTTGTCCAGAAACCGTCTGAACACTCGATTCATCAAATCTATGAAAGCTGCGGGGGCGTTGGTCAACCCAAACGGCATAACCAGAAACTCGTAATGCCCATACCGCGACCTGAAAGCTGTCTTGGCCACATCAGAGTCTCGGATCCTCAACTTGTGATATCCGGATCGAAGGTTAATCTTCGAAAAGACTGATGCTCCCTTGAGCTGATCAAACAAATCATCAATCCGCGGCAACGGATACTTGTTCTTTATCGTAACCTGATTCAGCTTCCGATAGTCGATGCACAGCCGCATAGATCCATCCTTGTTCCGCACAAACAAAACCGGGGCACCCCATGGTGAAACACTGGGTCGAATAAAACCCTTCTCCAGCAACTCCTGGAGCTGAATCTGCAACTCTTTCAACTCCGCTGGCGCCATACGATACGGGGTCTGTGAAATTGATCCTGTACCCAGTAACAGCTCAATAGTGAAGTCAATCTCTCGAACAGGAGGTATGCCTGGTAACTCTGCTGGAAACACATCCGGGAACTCAGATACAACCTCAATACTGCCAAGATCCGGCACAACAGCTGTAGTGTCGACCACATGAGCTAAGTAAGCAACACAACCCTTCTTCATCAACCGATCTGCCCTCATCGAGGAAATCAAACACGGTAGTGAAGTGTTCTTCTTGCCGCAAAACAGTATCTCGGGAAAACCTGGTCGTCGAAACGCGACCTCCTTCTTGTGACAATCAAGCATGGCCCAATGCGTCTCCAAGAAGTCCATACCCAAGATCAGGTCAAAATTAACGATATCAAGCAACAACAAATCTGCGGCTAAACCATGATCTCCAATAAAAATCTCACAGTCTCTGTACACCCAGCCAATAATCACAATCTCCCCTGACGGATACAACACTCTCCACAACCTCTGAAGTGAAGATGCAGGTACCGTAGCTAATGATGATAGTCTATACGACATGAATGAATGCGTGGCACCTGGATCTAATAATGTAAGTACTGGAATACCAAAGACATGTAACGTACCGATAACGACCTCTGGTGAAGCTCGGCCCTCTCGAAAAAGTCATCGCATGAACCCTCGCCTGCCCGGCTGGTCGTCCACAAACTGTGCTGGTCGAGCTCCCGAAGTTGCACCTCGCTCAGCTCCGGAACTCTGAGCCGCCTGTCCATCAGCACCATCAAACTGGTAACACTCCCTCGCATAGTGACCCACCTGGCCACAACGGAAACAAGTGACAGGGCCTCGCTGACATGGACCAACATGATGTCTTCTGCAGAGACTACACAACGGGTACTCCCTCAGTACGGCAAAAGTGCCACCGGTACGCCGAGGATAACTGGAACCGCTAGAACGCCCACTAGCCTGTGGTCGCTGCGGTCGATCTCTCCTCCATCTCGGCCTCTGTCTCGGTACACTAGCTGGTGGTCGATAAGATCCACCGCCTGAGGATGAAGCTGAACCGGAAGTATCAGAACTTTGCCTCTTTGAAGGCCCCTGACTCAGTCCACCCTCCTCAAACCGTCTCGGCTGGTACCTCTGCTGCCTCTCCTTCTCGATGTCCTCACCTCGGAGTGCTGCACTGACAAACTCATCAAAGTTGTTCCGAGGCATCGTAGTCAGAGTTCCCTTAATGTTCAAGTTCAAACCCAGCTCAAACCTGTGACACTTGGCTTCCTCAGTAGCCACCATATCACGCGTAAAACGAGATAAGCGAGTAAACCTGTCCCGGTACTCAAGCACAGACATACTGCCATATCTCAAGTTCGTAAACTCCTCATACTTGCGCTGCTGGGTAGCCTGATTGAAGTATCTCCGCATAAACAAATCACGGAACAAAGTCCACGGAGTATCAACTGGAACTCTGTCGGTGCTAACCCACCAAAAGTATGCATCAGCCTCAAGTAATCTGACTGCTGCCACTGTCATCTGCTCAGGGGTAAACCGCAGACGCTCACAAACACGTTCAACCTGAACCACCCATGCCTCACATATCTCTGGATCAGCTGAACCCAAAAACACAGTCGCACCAGCAGTACGAGCTTTGACCACAGGGTCAAAACGCTCTTCTAAACACAGCACTCGCATCAGCAAGTCGTGCGTCTGGCGATCCTCATCAGGATCCGCTTCCCGATCAACACGGGGACCACGTCGAGGAGGCATCCTACTGATACAAGACAAGCATTAGGTACAAGCAGAAAGAACATAATCATGAGACCGCAAATATTTGAGAACACACAACACCCGAAGTATTGATGAGTACTGCTGGCCAGTCGGGTCATCACTCTAGTCATGCTGTATAAACTCAAATACCCTAAGCGTCACAACTACAAGAGTCTACAGAATTTGACAACCTAATGCTCTGATACCAAGCTGAAAGGACCCAACTCCGATTTAGTTTCCTAAACCGGAATCAAACCCCTTCTGAAAACGTGAACCAACATAAACCATTAAAATTTCGGCAGAGTAACGCTACTAACGCGAAATTGCATTAACCTGCACCCTGAAAATAACACTTCATCCTATGCCACAAAAACCAAACCGTGGGCACCAATCCCATCCGGATTTCTCAATATCATATCATAAATAATAAACAGTAAACAAGACTGTAATATATAGTATATCCGAGAAAATCCGTATAAAACATGTATCAGAATGTATCAGAGCGACAATAATCTCTCAACCAGTTTCATATACATAATCAATATAAAAACAGTGCGAGTTCGGAAAGTTTATATATATGGAGGTTGTCAGGCGAATCTCTCAAGCCCAACGTCAGGCGAATCGCTCAAACCCGACGGTGATAGGCCAGGGGAATCTCTCAACCCCGGCGGCATACAGGGGAATCTCTCAACCCTGCCCAGAGGAATCTCTCAACTCTGGTCCAGAAAAATCTCTCAACTGTGGCGGACTACCGGTGATCAGCCGAGTAGCCGAAGCATCGATGCAGTAATGCCATCACCAATAAATATAATATAAAACCTCCAAAAATAACATATCTCAACATCGTATAAAGTAATACGGAAAATCACGATAAATCACGAACTCACAAACAACTGTGAAAAATATAAAAATGTCCACTCACAGATCAGCAAGCGCGCACTCGCGCTAATCTCATGGCCCGGCGGAAGATCCCTCGCCTGAAGCACGATCACGATCTCGATCCCCTGAATAATCATAAAACACAACTGATCAAAATCATAGCCCACAACTCTGAACTTAACCACGGAAACCAACCGTTTCTGGAAACATATAAAACTGTATAAACAATCGACTGAATTTCCGAAATCTCCACTCGAAACCTTCAACTGAAAATCTGATACCCAAATCAATTCAAAAACCTCAAGGTGATAATCGAGGCGCGATTACGAGAAAAAATGACACTAAAATCATCGAAAACTGAAAAGTTGACTTTCTCGCCGGAGCGCCGCCGGCGGCGGCGGCGCGCCGTCAACGGAAAGTTTCTCCGGCGAGGAAGCTCCAGATTTGAAGATCACCTCAAGCCTAGTCTTTTCTTCAACTACAACGACCCTCAATTCAAAGCCTAGCACCTCCAATTCAGCTCGAAACCGAACGGAATCAATATTCCGGCAACCAATTCGGGTTCACCAAAATCCTTCATTTCAACCTAGTTCAGACATAGGGGAAGCATCACTAGGCCAAGGGGAGGCGAAACCCCCACCTCCCCGCCATCGTGGCTCGCCGGAAAACCCCAACCGTCACCGGCGAAATCCACGAAACTGACCCGGTTCGTTCTCATTCAATTCATCACCAAATCTCACAATTTCAAGCACAAATCAACTTAGAAACTAAAGGGGAAGAGAACTATACCCTTCACGTGGCCGGAGGTGGCCAGAAAATGCATGTCGGCCAGCGAAAACCAAACGGGAAAGTCTCCCTCCTCGGTCAACGGGTCAAACTTCGAAAAATGGAAAGTCAACGCTGGTCAACATTTCAAACAGTATTTTCGACAATTTTACGACTATTTCTGATATTTATACTCGCGTCTCGGGATGATCGATGGTCCAAAATGAATAGTCAATACGATTCGGATAAATACGAAACAAACGGATAAACTCGTCGAAAACCGAAACTTCAAATAATCATATTATATTCTTCGGTTATCGGAAAAATCATCCGGAACCGCCCATGAGCTAGAAATCACGTGCTCTACAACTTCCGTGAAGAAACTCAATTCAAATTCTTGGCCGATACTTAAGTCGCAAGCTAATCCAGCAAACCACTCTATTAACGATTAATCGCGATTTTACGCAAACTCGTGAATCGTGCCGACTACACTACTGATTCTGGTTCGGGTCGTCACAGTGCTATTTTAGCACTTCATATAAGACCCCAAGCTAGAACCGCAGGTTTTAACACCCTTGAATTCAACCATTGATTCTTCCACCCAAAGCTATTTACATAGCTTCTAGCACCTCCCATAGGAGATGCCCTAAGCCTTTAAGACTGGACTGTGTCAGACTTTTTTATGTACTAAATAAAAAAACATGAAAATTAATTGTATTTAACAATCAAATATATTAGTAATTCTACACACTAAATAATATATGTCTCAAAAATTGATAATTTGTATGTAAATAATTTATATAATGGTAAATTAGAGGTTTATCATGATAAAATAATCTATAATATTTATATTTAATAGGCTTTATGGGCCGGCCTTGATTTGCCTTAACGGGCCAGACTTTTTCGGGCCCATGAGCTTTAGGATCTCGGACCAAGACCAGCCTTATGCCCATAAAGTAGGGGTGCGCATGAATCCCACAAATCCCAAACGCGACGTGATCCCGTCCCGATCCCGCTCGGGACGGGACGAGATGAAAATTTAAATTTTTACTATTCTGTCCCGTCCCGATCCGTTCATTTTTTTAGAGACGGGATCAAGTCTCGATTTTGAAATCCCGATAGACCCATCCCGTCGAACATAATATATTTTGTCTATTTTATCACTTGTTTTATTAAGAGTTGACATGTCAAATTATCAAAAAATTAACAATATCCAAACTAAAAAAATAAAATTACCCTAGTATGAACTAAATGTATCAATTAAACATGAAATAAATACTTGTAACTTTAATGCTTTTAATTAAACATCAAGTAAAATGGTATTACGTTGTGTAATTGTATATTTCTAGCTTCTATTAAATTATGTTTATCTTATATTGAGCCTAAAATTTGGTTCATCCCATCTCATTCGGATTTTTGTTAGTAAATACTCTATTAAATGTTCATTTTAAATTAAACCCGGACATTGACTTGTCCTGCCCCGTTCGGGTTTCAGGATCATTGGGAAAGATTTTTAAAATGTCCAATCTCGTCCCGTCCTGTTTAGTTCTGGATAGGGATAGGGACGGCCAAATATTGACCTGAACCATCTCGTGCCCACCCCTACCATAAAGCAAGGCTTTTTCAGCCTAAATTTAGGTTCGGCCGGACTTGGACTCAATGGGCCTCTGACTGCCCACAGAATTTTTGGGCTCATGGGCGAAATGGTGACCTCTAATCTACACCTACTTAACTACATGATACAACTACAGATTTATTACGCATCTCTCTACACTACTCCACACTCTACGTGTGGTGGAGTAGGATAAAAGCATGTGGCACAAATTTTATGGAAAGAAATTACAATTGATAACATAAGTAAAAGTATTTGGAGTATCTCTACAATACTTGGAAGGTAAAGCTTAAATGTATTTATATTCAAGATGCAAAGTTCTATATACCCGAAGTTCGATCTATTCTTAAAAGGAATAAATAATCTACTACAAGTAATAGTACCGGAAAAGAATATGGAAATCTAATATATACGAATTTTTGCTAAGGAAAGATAATCGCATATAATTAACATACATATTTCAACACGCTCTCTAGTGATGTCTTGACGAAACATTTGTCTTCTTCCTCAAGATATGATTAGCTTTTATGTGGGTGATTGTTGCTGCTTACTTCAAAAACTTTGTTGAGACAAAAACCTTTGCTGGAAAAAAATAACCTCAAAAAATGAAAAAACTTGAGAGTATCCTGCCTTTCATGTCGATTGGTGGTGATTGATTGAATAATGATGTTGCCTCGCTAAATTTTTTCCAAGTAATAGAACCATGTGGGAGAAAAAAACCTTGGATGGAAAGAGAGTACAACTAATTTTATCATATGTACTTGACATGACATTATGGACATTTCTCCCCCTAAAGTCAAAGTCTCCCCGACCAAGAGGGTATCTAGAATTACAGGTGATGCCTCGTAATAAGATATGTTTTAGTCGAAATCCGGGCGGGATATCAATGAAACGGGGAACATTGTTAGGATCACTTTTCACTTTTATGCTAGATCAAAGTTTTTTGAAGAAAAGTGGCAGAGAGAAGAGACCGAGAAAGAGCTTTTGTGATCATCAAAGTGTAGAGCAGTGCCTTAGATCAACAATTCAAGATCGTCGAATCGTTTGAAGGTAAGTTCTTGATCTACACTGTGTTTTTTGTATTACTGTGTTTTGGGTGTTGGTTGTTTTTGAATATGGAGAGCATAAGGAAGAATACTTAAGAATGTAAGAAAGGTTATAAAAGGGTTATGAGTTTGTTAATGAAGGATACAGTGAGAAACATGGTAAAAAGTATCTGGGTTTGGCAAAATCATGAGTTTTGGATTTGGGTTTGAATTGTATATGAGAACCATTAAAAAGACACTAGGTGTTTCTAAATTTGTGGGGAAGAAAAAGTGTAGGGCCATGTAGTTTGTAGAAGTGAACGGGTTCCGGTGATACTAGGGTGGCTTAATGACATGTGGATTTCCTTGTCAGGCCGTACCGGTGACATCATGAACCCAGAATATGCTATAGAGATATCAAGTGACAAGTCATACAAAATAGTGAACGCGAGAAGCTGTCTTCTAAAAATGCAAGTATCCTTCAAAACACTAAGTTTAGGAGATCTTCGTCTAGATTCTTCTTATAGTGTGAGTGAAATGTCTACGTCGTCCGACTCAACGCCTAGTATTAGTAGTGCAGTGCCGCTTAGATGCGGTGATGATGCTAACACACCTATACTTTTAATGCCAGCACCGCCCAATATGGATTATAGAGACATTAATGCATATCTAGCAAGAGAACCCAGGTGGCCTAGGCAACATAAAAATAATATGGACATATGAACTTCTGTTGCTAGAGCAGATGGGGAGTCGTCAAAAGTGCCTACAAAAAAAAGAAAAATGAACGCATGTAGACACAAAGTGCCACACTCTCGTCCGGTACAACAAGGAACGCCTATGCCAGCCTTGCCTCTGTTTCAAACAGGCGATCCATTCTATGAGCACTTGAAATACGGGACCGTGGCACAGCTTCTAGTGAACGCGATGATAGATAAGCAGATTAGAGGCGCCTACGATGAATTTCGCATTCTGTCCTATGTGAAACCGAGGTGCTTGAAAGAAGAGGAATCCACAATTAATCCGCCCGTTGGGTATGCATGCATGTATGTATACCAATTTCGACATGGGTTAACATTACTGCTTCACCCCTACATGAAATACATGCTGGCGAGGTTGAATCTATCTCCTCGGCAATGTGGGCCGCTGATCATCAATGTTCTTTAAGCGTTTTATACGATATTCAACCTATCTAGATTAGGACATCCTATTGCCACCGAGGTGATGTTGGTGTGCGAGTTGGGGTATTCAAAGCGAGTGGGTGATAAGGGAACTGCTACATTTACAAACAAGGGTAACCTGTGGTTGTTCAATGACATGCCCACGTCCGTGTCATGACCATAATTATGTACCTAATATGGTCATAACTTTAGGTTTATTGTTTGTTTTTCATGAATAAAGCATTGTTCTTATGACGTTTCCCGTTCTTGTTAGGAAATCATGGTTTGACTCGGAAATGCATTAAAGGAGAAGAATTACACACTTCTTGGAGAAGACGTGGTATCTTTAGTGGAAGCTAGTTAGAAGTGAAGATGTGGAGGTACAAATCTTGGAGTCATTTGGTGGAGCTTTGAGTAAGGGGACTCTTCAATTATCTCTTCAAGCTTCTAGTTGTAAGCATGTACCTAAACTTTGTTCTAGTTATGCTTTGTGAGTATTTACCTTTTAAACTTTAGCCAATTTGATGTGTATATATACAATGATGCTTTGAGTTATGAAATTGGATCTTTTTTAGTGTACATTTTTTTGGCGCCGTTGTCGGGGATTTATTTCGCTTTGATTTCTTAGCTTCAGTTAGCCTTTGATTGCAGATTATCTGAAAATTTGTGTGACATTTATTTTTTAGCTTTGTATTTTTTGTTCATTTTTCCATTTAAGATTTTGTTTTGATTGTCTTTGATCTCTTGAATGCTTTGGTAGATACTTTGGGTATGAACTTGTGCTAAACTTGTGCTTCTAATCTTTTGCAAGGCACTCTGCTCGACCCGTTGAGAATGGTGTGAAAGAGACACACTAGTGATCAACGCATTTTATGCTAGATTCTTAACGCATTTCTCTCTACATTTTACTTTGTTTTGACCTTAGTATTATCACTTCTTACTTACTTTGTTGTTTTTAGGTTTTGAATAAAAGAATACAATAAAGGAGGTGATTTGGAGAATAAAATGAGCTAAGTGGAGAAGTTTCCTAAATCAACTAGGAATGACGTAGCAAAATATGGATCCGAAATGGTCTTCTCAAGTTACTAAAATGACGCAAGGCAAAATGAAGACATTTCAAATGGTGGATCGAAAATCAGCAAGCATTTTGGGCAAAATCAAGCAAGGAGATATTACCGAATAGATGGAGGATCAAAGGTATCAAGTGATACTCGCAAAACATGCTTTTACGATAACACAAAGTAGACCTTAAAAACACCGATTACGCGCATTGCAATTTAAACCCTTCGTTTGTCATTTGTAATATTGGCGAGTAGGGATCGTTCTTTATCCGGGGAATTAAGGGCGCATGCATGGTTTCGTTATTATGCGGAAATGTAAATATTTGGGGGGATTGGAAGTTGGTTATTTAATCTACGAATTTAAAGTACATAACATGCAAACACAACTAAAACTCTTAGGCATCTAACATGTTTTACTCATAGACAAGTTTCAACCATCAAGAAACTTAAAGTCTAATTATGCTTGCTAAAAATAAGAAGTTACACTATTAATTACATGTGATCAACTCATCTTATTAACCTACCCTTTTCATGCATCAAACCTTTGTGTAAGTTGCGAAATTCATAACTTATAACTAAGTACACATGCTTGATAATTGTGTAGGAATGCAACTTAGCGTATAAACATCCTAAACAACATACGATCATCGAAACATGCAAAAGAGAGGGACTTAGCGTATTTTCTAATACATGCATTCGAAGCTTTAAGATTGTATCAAACATGCATAAAAAGCTATAAATCATAAACACATGCATATTACAAATCGGTTTAGGCACATGAAACACAAATCTAAACTTGTTATTCATTTGATACACAAATCTAAACTTTCTAAACTTGTTATTCCAATACATCAAAAGATTCACATACAAAGCTAAAGAAATGAGAGTGAAGATCATGGTTACACTTTTTATCTTGAGTGCTTGATGAACTACGGTGGAGATGGACTTCCTTCACAAGGGACTTAGCGTATTGTGAGGGATGGAGGATGGTTTGCTTCGGCTTGGAAGGATGGAGGAACCCTAGCTTGCTTCGGCCTTGAATGGAGGAAGATGATGCTTCGGCTTGGTGTGTGAACTCTTAAGTGTTTAATGGTGGAGGAGTATTTGTGTAGAGTTTTGCTTAGTAAAATGAGTGATTCTTCTCTTCAAGGCCGGCCTCCCTCTTATATAGGCAAGGATGTGTGCCTTCTCTCTTCCACCTTTCCTCCTCCATTTAATGCATGCAATGATCATTAAGGCAAGTCACACACTTAGTCACACACTTAGTCACCATTGCCGAACCCTAAGCATGAATCACCTAGCTTGTCACCATGGCAAGTCATCTTTTCATTCAATGCAAAGCAAGAGTCACCTAGTGTAGTCACCATTTGGGAACCCTAAGCATGAATCACCATGTGTAGTCACCATTTGTGATTATTAGCTTGATAATGTTGACTTGCCCTTTCAAAACAAGACTTTTCCTCTTCACCAAAAGGCATCTAGGCCGAATTACATGGGTTTGGGCTTGTTAATGGGCCGAAACAAGAGTTGAGAAATCGGCCCATAATTTGCTTTTTGGGCCGGCCCATTTTTCGTGGTCCGAAATCGCAAAAATCACAAAATCGCCGAAATTCCTCCGAATTGCGCCGTTATTAATCTCCACCGTAAATATCTTCAAAATAACAATTTAAGTAAGGAAAACATAAAAACTAAGATAATAACACAGCTAAACGAAAAGGGAAATACGTTAAGAAACGGGCATAAAATGCGTATATCAAATTCCCCCACACTTAGACTTTGCTAGTCCCTTAGCAAACACTAAGTTAAACTAAGACTCTCTAAGAATTTAAAACAAAAGAAAGAACAACTAAGCCCTTAGCTAAAATTTGTCTCAGAATTTGCATAAGTATATGGCGATGGCTCACATGAATTTCAACGTGTATGCTCAACGAATTTAAGAGATAATTGCGATATAATTTATGTAATGAACAAGTAAGACATAGAGAAAACAATGGTTATGTTATAGCTGTGCATGCTTTGAATAAAGGTTTAATCAACTCACAAGGATGCACTCATCATATTTTTCACTCATGAAAATGGTTCACTTAAAGTGTATATGAATTGAAATGAAAACCACATGAATAAAGTTTGATTATTTGCACAAATGAACCAAAACCATAAGCTTACTCATGCAACTTACTCTACTAATTGAAAGCTACTCATTTTAAGGATCATAAAGGACTTTTAGTGAGGTTGTAATGGGGTTAAGGCTAAGGCATTCGAAATTTAGATATGTGGTGATAAAAACGTTCCAACGACTTAGTCTAGCACCATATTCAGTCCTCCATCTCCATTTGAATGTTACCATGTATACTTCAATGCACTAATCTACCCTTTGAGCTTTTCGGACAGGACAAAGGCCATATTTTGTTCTATTTTTGGGCCTTCAATTTATCGTAATCTCCAAATCCGCAAATAAGGGGGACGTTAATCCAAATGGTTTATTCTTAGAACACAACATATTGCCATGAGAGATAATAATTTTTTTTTTCTTTTCATTCTCTCAAATATTTTTTTCTTTTCTTTTTGGCAATTTCATACTTTTTAAGTTATTTGGACAAGTCTTTCCCCTTACTCACATTAACTCTTTCAATCTTTCTTACCAAACCATAATCTTATGTGCTAGTTTCGAAAAATTCTCACCAAGTTTCCGGAACAAAGGTAAGGATATTCTATACTAGGGTAAGTGTTTAGGTATATATGGTGATAAAAGAAAAGCTTAACGTGGGCTCAATTGGTTTATCTAGGGGTGTCGCAACTTGTGCGTACAAATGGGATACATGGATATATGGCAATGTGGTGGAAAATCCTAAATGCCTTTAATCATTTCCAAAATCAAAGTATGTATCAACTTAAAAGCTTTGCAAATTGACATGAGTAAGTTCTAGTATTCTCTAGTTCATTAAAATCTATGGCAAGCAATCAAATGAGGCATATATAAGCTAGTAGCTACGAAATGGATGTACATTCACTCGAATAAAGAACAGATAGCTCAAAAGCTCACATAGGGTTCATATGATTAAAAACTTATTCAAGCATGCGATTTCTGTACCATGTTTTGCAATTCATATCTACTACATGTTAAAAACATATAGAATATCTCAATTAGCACAAGAATTCGATGCATGTGATTCATACGCCATATGTGTTCGTATTGATCCAATTTCATCATTGACTAGTTAAGGGCATCCTAAAGACTCTGAAAAACACTAATTTAGACACAATTAAATTGTAAACCCTTCCCCCACACTTAAACTCTACATTGCCCTCAATGTACTTAAAGAAAACATAGAATTTAAACATGGAGTGTAGGATCTACGGAAATTTTAATCTAATACGCAAAAAGCCATTAAATTAAGTAAAAGGGGAGAAGAAAACAAATCTGTTGTCTCCCTATTGGGTTGCCTCCCAACAAGCGCTCGTTTTACGTCGTTAGCTTTGGACGTGATGCATCAGTTTGGTTTTGAAATGGTCGGTTCTTGGAGTTGCATCTCCTCCACGGTGTGCTCCGCAAATGCCTCAAAATAGGGCTTCAAGCGATGGCCATTTACTTTGAACTCACTACCCTTGTCGATAGATCGAATGAGAACTGCCCCATGAGGTAGGACTTGAGAAACTATGAATGGCCCCATCCATCGAGAGCGAAGCTTTCCCGGAAAGAGCTTAAGTCTTGAATTGAAAAGCAATACTTTCTGCCCCGGTTCAAAACTCTTCCCGCGAATCATCTGATCGTGGATCTTTTTCGTCTTCTCTTTGTAAATCCACGCATTGTCGAAAGCATCATTTCTGATTTCTTCTAGTTCATTAAGTTGTAGCTTCCGATGCAAGCCTGCGGCATCTCGATCGATGTTGAATTTCTTCACGGCCCACCATGCCTTGTGCTCCAATTCAACCGGAAGATGGCACGCCTTCCCATAAATTAGTCGGAAAGGTGACATACCAATGGGGGTCTTGTAGGCAGTCCTGTAAGCCCACAATGCATCGTCTAAGCATTGACTCCAATCTTTCCGGTTGGGGCGGACGGTTCGCTCCAGAATCTTCTTTATCTCACGGTTGGAAACTTCAGCCATTCCATTGGTTTGAGGGTGGTATGGTGTGGAAACCTTGTGTTTGACGCCATACTTCCTCATTAGTGCTTCCACCGTGCGGTTGCAAAAGTGACTTCCACCATCGCTGATTAGGACGCGTGGCATTCCAAATCTACTGAAAATGTTAGTTCGTAGGAAATCTGCAACAACTCGCGAATCATTAGTCCGGGTGGCCTTTGCCTCCACCCATTTAGAAACATAATCTACTGCGAGTAAGATGTAAGTAAAACCATTGGAGGGAGGAAATGGTCCCATAAAATCAATACCCCACACATCAAAAATTTCAACATTAAATATGTAGTGTTGTGGCATTTGATCTTTAGGCCCTAAATTACCGAATCTTTGGCACTTATCACATGTAGCGCAATATGCATGAGCATCGCGAAATAAACTAGGCCAAAAGAAACCGCAATCTAAAATTTTAAGGGCTGTCCTCCTAGAACCAAAGTGTCCCCCACATGCTTCATTGTGACAAAAGTCTAGAATGGGCTTAAACTCACTATCCGGGATACATCTCCTAATTACTAAATCGGAGCATTGTTTCCATAAATAAGGCTCATCCCAGATAAAGGTTCTAGCATTATGCTTAAGTTTGTCACGTTGAAATTTATGCATGGTAGACGGAAACTCACCGGTAACTAAGTAATTTACAATATCGGCATACCAAGGAGTTTCCGAAGTAGTTACCTCAATTCGGAAGAGTTTTTCATCCGGAAAAGTTTCTTCGATCTCGATAGGCTCATGGTCACCTATCAAACGTGATAGGTGGTCAGCGACGACGTTTTCTACTCCCTTCTTATCCTTGATTTCTATGTTGAATTCTTGGAGTAGAAGTATCCATCTGATAAGCCGTGGTTTTGCGTCCTTCTTGAGCATTAGATACTTCAAAGCTGCATGGTCGGTAAACACAGTTACTTTAGTTTGAAGTAAATAAGATCGAAATTTATCTAAAGCAAAAACCACGGCAAGAAACTCCTTCTCGGTGGTAGTATAATTTCTTTGCGCTTCATCAAGCGTCCGAGAGGCGTAATAGATTACGCAAGGCTTCTTGTCCTTCCGCTGACCCAAGACGGCTCCTACGGCATAATCCGAGGCGTCGCACATGAGTTCAAATGGCAGAGACCAATCAGGGCTGCACAAAATAGGAGCGCTCGTAAGAAGCTCCTTTAACTTGTTGAAGGCAGCGTTGCATTCTTCATCAAAGACGAACGGGGTCTCCTTTTGCAGCAGTTTACACAAGGGGCGAGAGATGTGGGAAAAGTCCTTGATAAACCTACGATAAAATCCTGCGTGTCCAAGAAATGAACGAATCTCTCTAACCGAAGTTGGAGAGGGTAAGTGACGCACAAGATCTACTTTAGATTTATCTACTTCTAACCCTTTTTCGGAAATAATATGACCTAACACTATCCCTTGCGTAACCATGAAATGGCACTTCTCCCAATTAAGCACCAAGTTCGTTTCAACGCATCTTTGTAAAATTGTTTCTAAATTGTTTAAGCATGCATCAAAATCACTCCCAAATACACTAAAGTCGTCCATGAATACTTCAATAATTTTTTCAATGTACTCGGAGAAAATTGAGAGCATGCAACGTTGAAATGTACCTGGTGCGTTACACAGTCCAAATGGCATTCGGCGATATGCAAACGTTCCGAAAGGGCATGTGAACGTTGTCTTTTCTTGATCTTCCTCCGCAATGCTAATTTGGTTGTAGCCGGAGTATCCGTCGAGAAAACAATAAAATGCATGGCCGGCTAATCTTTCCAGCATTTGGTCGATGAATGGTAAGGGAAAATGATCCTTGCGGGTTGCGGCGTTGAGCTTCCGGTAATCAATGCACACTCGGTGTCCAGTGATCGTCCGTTGTGGCACAAGTTCATTTTCCAGATTCTCGACGACGGTGATTCCCGATTTCTTAGGTACAACCTGCACTGGGGAAACCCAACGGCTATCAGAAATAGGGTAAATAACTCCACAGTCCATGAGTTTAATTACCTCCTTTTTTACCACCTCCATCATCGGAGGGTGGAGCCGACGTTGCGCTTCCCGCGTAGGCTTGGTGCCTTCTTCAAGGAAAATCCTATGCACACATGTTGCTGGATTTATTCCCTTGATGTCCGCAAGTGTCCAGCCTATTGCGGGTTTGTACCGTTTGAGCACACTCACGAGCTTCTCCTCCTGTTCCTCTTCTAGCGCGGACGAAATAATGACCGGTAAAGTTTCATTCTCGCCCAAGTACGCATACTTCAGATGGTCCGGTAGTAGCTTGAGTTCTAAAACTGGAGCTTCTACGATGGAAGGAACCATTTTATTAGTACCAAAAGTAATTGGTAAAGGAGGAGAAAAGCTTACTTTTCGTGGTGCCGCATTTAGGGCCATGGCCATGTCTTGAATACGAGGTTCAAGCTCTAGTAAAGCCTCGAGAAGGCCGTCATGCCCAAGTTGAATGGCCATGTCGAGTTCATCCTCATTGATGGTGTCGAGGTAGCCTTGTGCTAAGGTATCCACAGGATCGTATGTCGAAATGGCAGCTACGCTCGACATTGGAAACTTCATCCCGTCCAGGATGTTGAACTCGATTCTTTCTCCATCAATCTCCATGGAGAAAGTGCCTTGAAACACATCAATCTTCGTTCTCGCAGTCCGCATGAAAGGTCGCCCAAGTAGCAATGGCGTGGTGTTCAGTGGACTCTCTTCCATGTCAACTATGTAGAAATCGGCTGGGAATATCAAGTTGTTGACTTGTACGAGAACGTCTTCTACGTATCCCCTCGGATACTTGTGGGTGCGATCGGCTAACTGGATGACAACACCATCTTGCTTGAGATCTCCAAGCTCCATCGATTCGAAAAGATAGTATGGCATGACGTTGATGGAGGCTCCAAGATCAAGCATCACATCTTGGAAATGGTTGTCACCGATTACGCAAGGAACTGCAAAGCTCCCTGGGTCCTTCAGTTTTGGGGGTAGCCGACGCTGCAAAACCGCCGAAACGGTTGCGTTCACCTTCACGACCTCCTTCTCTCGAGTTTGCCTCCTCTGAGTGCATAATTCTTTCAGAAACTTGGCGTATATAGGCACTTGCTTTATGCACTCGATCAAGGGCAAATTCACTTGCACCTTTCGGAAGATGTCCAGGATATCTTCATATTGGGCATCCTTCTTCTTTGATTTTGCTAATCTGCTTGGGAAAGGTGCAACAGCAAACGGAGAATTAGTAATCACCGTATTTGAAGGAATAGGGCTTTTACCTTTGATTGGGGTAGGTTGTGGAGGTGATTGTGCCTTGGTGACAGTAGGCGTCACCTTCTTTTTCTCGGCCTCTTGAATTGCCGGATCGATCTCATCTTCTTCTTTGTTGGTGATGTCCTCGATGGTGACTTCATCAAGATGAGATTGCTTGGTCTTTGGTTCCTCAAGTATCTTCCCACTCCTTGTGACTATAGCATTCACGTTTCTTTGATTAGGAGTGGTTTGAGGTGGAAGCCGACCGGTTTCCTTGATTTGGCCCATGAAATCAACAAGCTGGCCAAGCTGCTTCTTCACTTCGGTGATGTCGCGGCCATGTGAGTCAAGTGTCTCCTTTGTCTTCGATTGTCCGTCGAGGAGAACTTGAGTTGAGGCCGAAAGTTGCGACAACATCTTGTCGTAATCCGGATTGGTGAAGGGTTGTGATGACGAACCATGCTGCATCGGTGGTCGTGGTTGAAATGGAGGGCGTTGGTAGCTTTGTTGAGGTTGAGATGCTGGAGGGTTCAAAGTTCCCTCGTTGCTGCTCCATCTAAAACCTGGATGATCACGGTTGACATAGTTGTTGTAGTTGTTATACCTTTGTCCTCCCTGATATCCGCCGATGGCGTTAGCGTGCTCCGGCTCGCTTGCCTGCTCCTGCGCTTGAGGGCATTGGTCATTGTGGTGACCGTGTGTTTGACATATGCCGCAAACAGGCCGTTGAGTTGCCTTCGCTCTTGTCGTCTCGAGTTCTAACACCTTCTCTAGCATATGAGCTAGTTTGTCGTACTTCTCGTCCGCGTCGGTTGTTGAACTCGCCTCACCGACTGCTCGTCTGTTGGACATTCCGTATTGTGCATCATTATTCGCCCGATTCTCTAGAAGAGTTCTAGCTTCGGTTTCGGTTAAGTCCATGAATGCACCGGTGGCTGCTGCATCCAGCAATTCCCTATCGATCGGTTTGAGACCATCGTAAAAGTAATTCATGAGATTGGTCTCGGAGAATCCATGCGATGGGCAAGTGGCACATAAAACCTTGAATCGGTCGTAGTATTGGCCGAAGGTCTCGTCCGGTTTCTGTGTGATGCCAGTGATTTGCTTTCTCAAGACGGTGATCTTTGAGGCCGGGAAGTACTTCGCTAGGAACATATCCGCAAGTTGCTTCCATGAGGTAATATGGTTCGGCGGTAGTTCCATTAGCCAAGACTCGGCCCTGTCGACTAGGGTGAATGGAAATGCCTTCAGCTTGAAGAGCTCCGTATCAGCATCAGATGGCTTCATGCTGTTGCAAACAAATTGGAATTGTTTGAGATGCTTGTTCGGATCTTCATTGGAAAGTCCGTGAAAAATGGGTAGTCGGTGGAGGAAGCCACTCTTTAGCTCGATATCCTTCATGTTTTCCTCCGGTTGTGGAAAAGCAATGCTCGAAGGCCCGCTGCTCCATTCGGTTGAGCAGGTGCGCTGACGAAGAGACTGTCCTGCATTGGCCATGTTGATTTCTTGTGCTTCTGCTTCTGAATTGTGGTCGGTTGATGAGGCTAAAGTATGGTCGGTTGATGAATGTGAAGACTCGGAACCTTCCTCGATGATGGGATGATCCAGGATGTCAGCTCTAAGTCTCGCTAGTCTTTCTGTGAGTTCCTCAAACTTTGTTCTAGATGGTCCAGGATTCCGATCGGACATTCATTAGCCTGAGCATCCACCAAAGACCAAGTGTTAGTATCAACAAATAATTTTTAGATGTATATAGGAATACTAACCAAAATTTGTAAGGCATAATTAGAAAACAAAGCGATAACAAATAAAATAGTAAAACAATCAAAGCAGACTATAAATACTCACAAATACATAAAAACTACTAAAACACACAAAATGTATAATAGTTAAGACACTAGATGTAATTTACTAAATAATGCAAATGATTTAATCAATTTTAGGGCTATGCACATGAACGTAATAAACTAAAAACACACGTTTTCTGCAAATTAACACTATATAATGCTAAACCTAAGAATTTAGTTAGAACACATATAAACAAAGTTCAAATACAAGCAAACAATAATTCACATTGAATTTATGCATCACACATTTTTTTTTCAATAAAATGCATTAAACAACAATCCTACGTGAAAGATGGAGTGCATGCATAAGAGAAAACGTTAGAACCTGCAGAAAACACACGAGTTACGTGCTAAAAAAATGAATGCAAAGAATGACCTCTTCTTCGATCTCATGTCCCTAACTTCACTTAGGTTAGGGTACTTGGTAGTGAAATCCGAGTATCATAAAACCTTAGAGAGGTTATGCAAGCTAAGTAACGGTTGTTAGTCCTTTACAGTTTTTAATGCACATATAAACACAAAAATTTGACTAAGTTTTATTTATTTCCTTTGGCCCCGATGGTACGTGGTGCAGAGGCTCTCGACTGTGCAATGGGTCTCGTTCATCCGAAGATGAAGTCTGATTCCAGGAGGTCTAAGCATGCTTAATCCGATATACCATCTATTTAAAGGATTATGTCGTATTAAGTTTATGTATTTATCCGTATTCGTATGCACTTATGATTTACAGAGAGAACGCGAATTGAGCATTAAGTAAAGTTCCTGGACGTGCGGCCCGCGCGAAATTTTATACCAACTACAATTCAGCTTAGTTACGTTTAGAAATGGAAGTAGGGATAGAGATAACGCGAGAGGTAAGGACTAATATTTAGAACAACCTGAGGCTTACTCGTAAGAGTATATACTCCAATGTTGTTCCTAGAGACACCCCGAGGCTAACCAGTTACGGTATATACTCCAATGGTGTTCTATTGCTTAGATCCGAAACCCGGCACCAATCATAAACCCACTCACCATATCCAACAATCAGCCAAATTTGTGAGATAGTATATAATCTCAAGTTCTTAGTAAACTCCGCCCACAACCTCGTGCCCATAACTTCACTTAGGTTATGGCGTGTGGTGATAAAATCCACACATCATGAGGGGTTAAGGAGATAAACCAGAAAAAGAGGCACCACCTATTCCAAAGAACGAAACCTTATAACCAATACTCGTGCTCAATGTAAATCAATTTAAGTACGTCTACGTTTTGATTGCGCCTATGATTTAAAAGGAATACACGACTTAGTTATTGAATAAATCTCTTGTCCGTGCGGCCCGCGCGAAAATGTATACCAACTATCGTTAATTCTCGTAATTGTGGAAATGACCAGTTGGGATAGATGTAACGCGAGAGGTGAGAACTAATTTCTGGGAACAACCTGAGGCTAACTCGTAAGAGTATATACTCCATTGTTGTTCTTAGAAACACCCCGAGGCTTACTCGTAAGAGTATGTACTCCATTGGTGTTCTGTTTTCTTAGTTCAAAACCCGTCACCAATCATAACCCTTCTAGACATCATAACCAACTCTTACTCGAACTCACAAGATAGTATACAATCTCAAGTGTTTGTAGACTCCGCCCACAACCTCGTGCCCATAACTTCACTTAGGTTATGGCGTGTGGTGATGAAATCCACACATCACGAAGGGTTAAGGAGATAGACAAACAAAAGAGGCACCACCTATTCCATAGAGATTTATTTAATAACTAAGTACTAGTACTCAATTTAAATCAAAGACTATCCTTTAACATGGAAATAAATTATGCAAGTGTAAAATAAACTAAGTATGAATAAATTCGGCTAAGTAAAAGTAGGCATTGTAAACATGTATGAAAATTTCTCTAAGTATAAAAAATGAACTTGCAAAACATGCTTTTAATCACAAATGTACAACGAAACATACAAAAATATTTTAATTCCCCGGCAACGGCGCCAAAAATTGATACTCGCAAAACATGCTTTTACGATAACACAAAGTAGACCTTAAAAACACCGATTACGCGCATTGCAATTTAAACCCTTCGTTTGTCATTTGTAATATTGGCGAGTAGGGATCGTTCTTTATCCGGGGAATTAAGGGCGCATGCATGGTTTCGTTATTATGCGGAAATGTAAATATTTGGGGGGATTGGAAGTTGGTTATTTAATCTACGAATTTAAAGTACATAACATGCAAACACAACTAAAACTCTTAGGCATCTAACATGTTTTACTCATAGACAAGTTTCAACCATCAAGAAACTTAAAGTCTAATTATGCTTGCTAAAAATAAGAAGTTACACTATTAATTACATGTGATCAACTCATCTTATTAACCTACCCTTTTCATGCATCAAACCTTTGTGTAAGTTGCGAAATTCATAACTTATAACTAAGTACACATGCTTGATAATTGTGTAGGAATGCAACTTAGCGTATAAACATCCTAAACAACATACGATCATCGAAACATGCAAAAGAGAGGGACTTAGCGTATTTTCTAATACATGCATTCGAACCTTTAAGATTGTATCAAACATGCATAAAAAGCTATAAATCATAAACACATGCATATTACAAATCGGTTTAGGCACATGAAACACAAATCTAAACTTGTTATTCATTTGATACACAAATCTAAACTTTCTAAACTTGTTATTCCAATACATCAAAAGATTCACATACAAAGCTAAAGAAATGAGAGTGAAGATCATGGTTACACTTTTTATCTTGAGTGCTTGATGAACTACGGTGGAGATGGACTTCCTTCACAAGGGACTTAGCGTATTGTGAGGGATGGAGGATGGTTTGCTTCGGCTTGGAAGGATGGAGGAACCCTAGCTTGCTTCGGCCTTGAATGGAGGAAGATGATGCTTCGGCTTGGTGTGTGAACTCTTAAGTGTTTAATGGTGGAGGAGTATTTGTGTAGAGCTTTGCTTAGTAAAATGAGTGATTCTTCTCTTCAAGGCCGGCCTCCCTCTTATATAGGCAAGGATGTGTGCCTTCTCTCTTCCACCTTTCCTCCTCCATTTAATGCATGCAATGATCATTAAGGCAAGTCACACACTTAGTCACACACTTAGTCACCATTGCCGAACCCTAAGCATGAATCACCTAGCTTGTCACCATGGCAAGTCATCTTTTCATTCAATGCAAAGCAAGAGTCACCTAGTGTAGTCACCATTTGGGAACCCTAAGCATGAATCACCATGTGTAGTCACCATTTGTGATTATTAGCTTGATAATGTTGACTTGCCCTTTCAAAACAAGACTTTTCCTCTTCACCAAAAGGCATCTAGGCCGAATTACATGGGTTTGGGCTTGTTAATGGGCCGAAACAAGAGTTGAGAAATCGGCCCATAATTTGCTTTTTGGGCCGGCCCATTTTTCGTGGTCCGAAATCGCAAAAATCGCAAAATCGCCGAAATTCCTCCGAATTGCGCCGTTATTAATCTCCACCGTAAATATCTTCAAAATAACAATTTAAGTAAGGAAAACATAAAAACTAAGATAATAACACAGCTAAACGAAAAGGGAAATACGTTAAGAAACGGGCATAAAATGCGTATATCAAATTCCCCCACACTTAGACTTTGCTAGTCCCTTAGCAAACACTAAGTTAAACTAAGACTCTCTAAGAATTTAAAACAAAAGAAAGAACAACTAAGCCCTTAGCTAAAATTTGTCTCAGAATTTGCATAAGTATATGGCGATGGCTCACATGAATTTCAACGTGTATGCTCAACGAATTTAAGAGATAATTGCGATATAATTTATGTAATGAACAAGTAAGACATAGAGAAAACAATGGTTATGTTATAGCTGTGCATGCTTTGAATAAAGGTTTAATCAACTCACAAGGATGCACTCATCATATTTTTCACTCATGAAAATGGTTCACTTAAAGTGTATATGAATTGAAATGAAAACCACATGAATAAAGTTTGATTATTTGCACAAATGAACCAAAACCATAAGCTTACTCATGCAACTTACTCTACTAATTGAAAGCTACTCATTTTAAGGATCATAAAGGACTTTTAGTGAGGTTGTAATGGGGTTAAGGCTAAGGCATTCGAAATTTAGATATGTGGTGATAAAAACGTTCCAACGACTTAGTCTAGCACCATATTCAGTCCTCCATCTCCATTTGAATGTTACCATGTATACTTCAATGCACTAATCTACCCTTTGAGCTTTTCGGACAGGACAAAGGCCATATTTTGTTCTATTTTTGGGCCTTCAATTTATCGTAATCTCCAAATCCGCAAATAAGGGGGACGTTAATCCAAATGGTTTATTCTTAGAACACAACATATTGCCATGAGAGATAATAATTTTTTTTTTTCTTTTCATTCTCTCAAATATTTTTTTCTTTTCTTTTTGGCAATTTCATACTTTTTAAGTTATTTGGACAAGTCTTTCCCCTTACTCACATTAACTCTTTCAATCTTTCTTACCAAACCATAATCTTATGTGCTAGTTTCGAAAAATTCTCACCAAGTTTCCGGAACAAAGGTAAGGATATTCTATACTAGGGTAAGTGTTTAGGTATATATGGTGATAAAAGAAAAGCTTAACGTGGGCTCAATTGGTTTATCTAGGGGTGTCGCAACTTGTGCGTACAAATGGGATACATGGATATATGGCAATGTGGTGGAAAATCCTAAATGCCTTTAATCATTTCCAAAATCAAAGTATGTATCAACTTAAAAGCTTTGCAAATTGACATGAGTAAGTTCTAGTATTCTCTAGTTCATTAAAATCTATGGCAAGCAATCAAATGAGGCATATATAAGCTAGTAGCTACGAAATGGATGTACATTCACTCGAATAAAGAACAGATAGCTCAAAAGCTCACATAGGGTTCATATGATTAAAAACTTATTCAAGCATGCGATTTCTGTACCATGTTTTGCAATTCATATCTACTACATGTTAAAAACATATAGAATATCTCAATTAGCACAAGAATTCGATGCATGTGATTCATACGCCATATGTGTTCGTATTGATCCAATTTCATCATTGACTAGTTAAGGGCATCCTAAAGACTCTGAAAAACACTAATTTAGACACAATTAAATTGTAAACCCTTCCCCCACACTTAAACTCTACATTGCCCTCAATGTACTTAAAGAAAACATAGAATTTAAACATGGAGTGTAGGATCTACGGAAATTTTAATCTAATACGCAAAAAGCCATTAAATTAAGTAAAAGGGGAGAAGAAAACAAATCTGTTGTCTCCCTATTGGGTTGCCTCCCAACAAGCGCTCGTTTTACGTCGTTAGCTTTGGACGTGATGCATCAGTTTGGTTTTGAAATGGTCGGTTCTTGGAGTTGCATCTCCTCCACGGTGTGCTCCGCAAATGCCTCAAAATAGGGCTTCAAGCGATGGCCATTTACTTTGAACTCACTACCCTTGTCGATAGATCGAATGAGAACTGCCCCATGAGGTAGGACTTGAGAAACTATGAATGGCCCCATCCATCGAGAGCGAAGCTTTCCCGGAAAGAGCTTAAGTCTTGAATTGAAAAGCAATACTTTCTGCCCCGGTTCAAAACTCTTCCCGCGAATCATCTGATCGTGGATCTTTTTCGTCTTCTCTTTGTAAATCCACGCATTGTCGAAAGCATCATTTCTGATTTCTTCTAGTTCATTAAGTTGTAGCTTCCGATGCAAGCCTGCGGCATCTCGATCGATGTTGAATTTCTTCACGGCCCACCATGCCTTGTGCTCCAATTCAACCGGAAGATGGCACGCCTTCCCATAAATTAGTCGGAAAGGTGACATACCAATGGGGGTCTTGTAGGCAGTCCTGTAAGCCCACAATGCATCGTCTAAGCATTGACTCCAATCTTTCCGGTTGGGGCGGACGGTTCGCTCCAGAATCTTCTTTATCTCACGGTTGGAAACTTCAGCCATTCCATTGGTTTGAGGGTGGTATGGTGTGGAAACCTTGTGTTTGACGCCATACTTCCTCATTAGTGCTTCCACCGTGCGGTTGCAAAAGTGACTTCCACCATCGCTGATTAGGACGCGTGGCATTCCAAATCTACTGAAAATGTTAGTTCGTAGGAAATCTGCAACAACTCGCGAATCATTAGTCCGGGTGGCCTTTGCCTCCACCCATTTAGAAACATAATCTACTGCGAGTAAGATGTAAGTAAAACCATTGGAGGGAGGAAATGGTCCCATAAAATCAATACCCCACACATCAAAAATTTCAACATTAAATATGTAGTGTTGTGGCATTTGATCTTTAGGCCCTAAATTACCGAATCTTTGGCACTTATCACATGTAGCGCAATATGCATGAGCATCGCGAAATAAACTAGGCCAAAAGAAACCGCAATCTAAAATTTTAAGGGCTGTCCTCCTAGAACCAAAGTGTCCCCCACATGCTTCATTGTGACAAAAGTCTAGAATGGGCTTAAACTCACTATCCGGGATACATCTCCTAATTACTAAATCGGAGCATTGTTTCCATAAATAAGGCTCATCCCAGATAAAGGTTCTAGCATTATGCTTAAGTTTGTCACGTTGAAATTTATGCATGGTAGACGGAAACTCACCGGTAACTAAGTAATTTACAATATCGGCATACCAAGGAGTTTCCGAAGTAGTTACCTCAATTCGGAAGAGTTTTTCATCCGGAAAAGTTTCTTCGATCTCGATAGGCTCATGGTCACCTATCAAACGTGATAGGTGGTCAGCGACGACGTTTTCTACTCCCTTCTTATCCTTGATTTCTATGTTGAATTCTTGGAGTAGAAGTATCCATCTGATAAGCCGTGGTTTTGCGTCCTTCTTGAGCATTAGATACTTCAAAGCTGCATGGTCGGTAAACACAGTTACTTTAGTTTGAAGTAAATAAGATCGAAATTTATCTAAAGCAAAAACCACGGCAAGAAACTCCTTCTCGGTGGTAGTATAATTTCTTTGCGCTTCATCAAGCGTCCGAGAGGCGTAATAGATTACGCAAGGCTTCTTGTCCTTCCGCTGACCCAAGACGGCTCCTACGGCATAATCCGAGGCGTCGCACATGAGTTCAAATGGCAGAGACCAATCAGGGCTGCACAAAATAGGAGCGCTCGTAAGAAGCTCCTTTAACTTGTTGAAGGCAGCGTTGCATTCTTCATCAAAGACGAACGGGGTCTCCTTTTGCAGCAGTTTACACAAGGGGCGAGAGATGTGGGAAAAGTCCTTGATAAACCTACGATAAAATCCTGCGTGTCCAAGAAATGAACGAATCTCTCTAACCGAAGTTGGAGAGGGTAAGTGACGCACAAGATCTACTTTAGATTTATCTACTTCTAACCCTTTTTCGGAAATAATATGACCTAACACTATCCCTTGCGTAACCATGAAATGGCACTTCTCCCAATTAAGCACCAAGTTCGTTTCAACGCATCTTTGTAAAATTGTTTCTAAATTGTTTAAGCATGCATCAAAATCACTCCCAAATACACTAAAGTCGTCCATGAATACTTCAATAATTTTTTCAATGTACTCGGAGAAAATTGAGAGCATGCAACGTTGAAATGTACCTGGTGCGTTACACAGTCCAAATGGCATTCGGCGATATGCAAACGTTCCGAAAGGGCATGTGAACGTTGTCTTTTCTTGATCTTCCTCCGCAATGCTAATTTGGTTGTAGCCGGAGTATCCGTCGAGAAAACAATAAAATGCATGGCCGGCTAATCTTTCCAGCATTTGGTCGATGAATGGTAAGGGAAAATGATCCTTGCGGGTTGCGGCGTTGAGCTTCCGGTAATCAATGCACACTCGGTGTCCAGTGATCGTCCGTTGTGGCACAAGTTCATTTTCCAGATTCTCGACGACGGTGATTCCCGATTTCTTAGGTACAACCTGCACTGGGGAAACCCAACGGCTATCAGAAATAGGGTAAATAACTCCACAGTCCATGAGTTTAATTACCTCCTTTTTTACCACCTCCATCATCGGAGGGTGGAGCCGACGTTGCGCTTCCCGCGTAGGCTTGGTGCCTTCTTCAAGGAAAATCCTATGCACACATGTTGCTGGATTTATTCCCTTGATGTCCGCAAGTGTCCAGCCTATTGCGGGTTTGTACCGTTTGAGCACACTCACGAGCTTCTCCTCCTGTTCCTCTTCTAGCGCGGACGAAATAATGACCGGTAAAGTTTCATTCTCGCCCAAGTACGCATACTTCAGATGGTCCGGTAGTAGCTTGAGTTCTAAAACTGGAGCTTCTACGATGGAAGGAACCATTTTATTAGTACCAAAAGTAATTGGTAAAGGAGGAGAAAAGCTTACTTTTCGTGGTGCCGCATTTAGGGCCATGGCCATGTCTTGAATACGAGGTTCAAGCTCTAGTAAAGCCTCGAGAAGGCCGTCATGCCCAAGTTGAATGGCCATGTCGAGTTCATCCTCATTGATGGTGTCGAGGTAGCCTTGTGCTAAGGTATCCACAGGATCGTATGTCGAAATGGCAGCTACGCTCGACATTGGAAACTTCATCCCGTCCAGGATGTTGAACTCGATTCTTTCTCCATCAATCTCCATGGAGAAAGTGCCTTGAAACACATCAATCTTCGTTCTCGCAGTCCGCATGAAAGGTCGCCCAAGTAGCAATGGCGTGGTGTTCAGTGGACTCTCTTCCATGTCAACTATGTAGAAATCGGCTGGGAATATCAAGTTGTTGACTTGTACGAGAACGTCTTCTACGTATCCCCTCGGATACTTGTGGGTGCGATCGGCTAACTGGATGACAACACCATCTTGCTTGAGATCTCTAAGCTCCATCGATTCGAAAAGATAGTATGGCATGACGTTGATGGAGGCTCCAAGATCAAGCATCACATCTTGGAAATGGTTGTCACCGATTACGCAAGGAACTGCAAAGCTCCCTGGGTCCTTCAGTTTTGGGGGTAGCCGACGCTGCAAAACCGCCGAAACGGTTGCGTTCACCTTCACGACCTCCTTCTCTCGAGTTTGCCTCCTCTGAGTGCATAATTCTTTCAGAAACTTGGCGTATATAGGCACTTGCTTTATGCACTCGATCAAGGGCAAATTCACTTGCACCTTTCGGAAGATGTCCAGGATATCTTCATATTGGGCATCCTTCTTCTTTGATTTTGCTAATCTGCTTGGGAAAGGTGCAACAGCAAACGGAGAATTAGTAATCACCGTATTTGAAGGAATAGGGCTTTTACCTTTGATTGGGGTAGGTTGTGGAGGTGATTGTGCCTTGGTGACAGTAGGCGTCACCTTCTTTTTCTCGGCCTCTTGAATTGCCGGATCGATCTCATCTTCTTCTTTGTTGGTGATGTCCTCGATGGTGACTTCATCAAGATGAGATTGCTTGGTCTTTGGTTCCTCAAGTATCTTCCCACTCCTTGTGACTATAGCATTCACGTTTCTTTGATTAGGAGTGGTTTGAGGTGGAAGCCGACCGGTTTCCTTGATTTGGCCCATGAAATCAACAAGCTGGCCAAGCTGCTTCTTCACTTCGGTGATGTCGCGGCCATGTGAGTCAAGTGTCTCCTTTGTCTTCGATTGTCCGTCGAGGAGAACTTGAGTTGAGGCCGAAAGTTGCGACAACATCTTGTCGTAATCCGGATTGGTGAAGGGTTGTGATGACGAACCATGCTGCATCGGTGGTCGTGGTTGAAATGGAGGGCGTTGGTAGCTTTGTTGAGGTTGAGATGCTGGAGGGTTCAAAGTTCCCTCGTTGCTGCTCCATCTAAAACCTGGATGATCACGGTTGACATAGTTGTTGTAGTTGTTATACCTTTGTCCTCCCTGATATCCGCCGATGGCGTTAGCGTGCTCCGGCTCGCTTGCCTGCTCCTGCGCTTGAGGGCATTGGTCATTGTGGTGACCGTGTGTTTGACATATGCCGCAAACAGGCCGTTGAGTTGCCTTCGCTCTTGTCGTCTTGAGTTCTAACACCTTCTCTAGCATATGAGCTAGTTTGTCGTACTTCTCGTCCGCGTCGGTTGTTGAACTCGCCTCACCGACTGCTCGTCTGTTGGACATTCCGTATTGTGCATCATTATTCGCCCGATTCTCTAGAAGAGTTCTAGCTTCGGTTTCGGTTAAGTCCATGAATGCACCGGTGGCTGCTGCATCCAGCAATTCCCTATCGATCGGTTTGAGACCATCGTAAAAGTAATTCATGAGATTGGTCTCGGAGAATCCATGCGATGGGCAAGTGGCACATAAAACCTTGAATCGGTCGTAGTATTGGCCGAAGGTCTCGTCCGGTTTCTGTGTGATGCCAGTGATTTGCTTTCTCAAGACGGTGATCTTTGAGGCCGGGAAGTACTTCGCTAGGAACATATCCGCAAGTTGCTTCCATGAGGTAATATGGTTCGGCGGTAGTTCCATTAGCCAAGACTCGGCCCTGTCGACTAGGGTGAATGGAAATGCCTTCAGCTTGAAGAGCTCCGTATCAGCATCAGATGGCTTCATGCTGTTGCAAACAAATTGGAATTGTTTGAGATGCTTGTTCGGATCTTCATTGGAAAGTCCGTGAAAAATGGGTAGTCGGTGGAGGAAGCCACTCTTTAGCTCGATATCCTTCATGTTTTCCTCCGGTTGTGGAAAAGCAATGCTCGAAGGCCCGCTGCTCCATTCGGTTGAGCAGGTGCGCTGACGAAGAGACTGTCCTGCATTGGCCATGTTGATTTCTTGTGCTTCTGCTTCTGAATTGTGGTCGGTTGATGAGGCTAAAGTATGGTCGGTTGATGAATGTGAAGACTCGGAACCTTCCTCGATGATGGGATGATCCAGGATGTCAGCTCTAAGTCTCGCTAGTCTTTCTGTGAGTTCCTCAAACTTTGTTCTAGATGGTCCAGGATTCCGATCGGACATTCATTAGCCTGAGCATCCACCAAAGACCAAGTGTTAGTATCAACAAATAATTTTTAGATGTATATAGGAATACTAACCAAAATTTGTAAGGCATAATTAGAAAACAAAGCGATAACAAATAAAATAGTAAAACAATCAAAGCAGACTATAAATACTCACAAATACATAAAAACTACTAAAACACACAAAATGTATAATAGTTAAGACACTAGATGTAATTTACTAAATAATGCAAATGATTTAATCAATTTTAGGGCTATGCACATGAACGTAATAAACTAAAAACACACGTTTTCTGCAAATTAACACTATATAATGCTAAACCTAAGAATTTAGTTAGAACACATATAAACAAAGTTCAAATACAAGCAAACAATAATTCACATTGAATTTATGCATCACACATTTTTTTTTCAATAAAATGCATTAAACAACAATCCTACGTGAAAGATGGAGTGCATGCATAAGAGAAAACGTTAGAACCTGCAGAAAACACACGAGTTACGTGCTAAAAAAATGAATGCAAAGAATGACCTCTTCTTCGATCTCATGTCCCTAACTTCACTTAGGTTAGGGTACTTGGTAGTGAAATCCGAGTATCATAAAACCTTAGAGAGGTTATGCAAGCTAAGTAACGGTTGTTAGTCCTTTACAGTTTTTAATGCACATATAAACACAAAAATTTGACTAAGTTTTATTTATTTCCTTTGGCCCCGATGGTACGTGGTGCAGAGGCTCTCGACTGTGCAATGGGTCTCGTTCATCCGAAGATGAAGTCTGATTCCAGGAGGTCTAAGCATGCTTAATCCGATATACCATCTATTTAAAGGATTATGTCGTATTAAGTTTATGTATTTATCCGTATTCGTATGCACTTATGATTTACAGAGAGAACGCGAATTGAGCATTAAGTAAAGTTCCTGGACGTGCGGCCCGCGCGAAATTTTATACCAACTACAATTCAGCTTAGTTACGTTTAGAAATGGAAGTAGGGATAGAGATAACGCGAGAGGTAAGGACTAATATTTAGAACAACCTGAGGCTTACTCGTAAGAGTATATACTCCAATGTTGTTCCTAGAGACACCCCGAGGCTAACCAGTTACGGTATATACTCCAATGGTGTTCTATTGCTTAGATCCGAAACCCGGCACCAATCATAAACCCACTCACCATATCCAACAATCAGCCAAATTTGTGAGATAGTATATAATCTCAAGTTCTTAGTAAACTCCGCCCACAACCTCGTGCCCATAACTTCACTTAGGTTATGGCGTGTGGTGATAAAATCCACACATCATGAGGGGTTAAGGAGATAAACCAGAAAAAGAGGCACCACCTATTCCAAAGAACGAAACCTTATAACCAATACTCGTGCTCAATGTAAATCAATTTAAGTACGTCTACGTTTTGATTGCGCCTATGATTTAAAAGGAATACACGACTTAGTTATTGAATAAATCTCTTGTCCGTGCGGCCCGCGCGAAAATGTATACCAACTATCGTTAATTCTCGTAATTGTTGGAAATGACCAGTTGGGATAGATGTAACGCGAGAGGTGAGAACTAATTTCTGGGAACAACCTGAGGCTAACTCGTAAGAGTATATACTCCATTGTTGTTCTTAGAAACACCCCGAGGCTTACTCGTAAGAGTATGTACTCCATTGGTGTTCTGTTTTCTTAGTTCAAAACCCGTCACCAATCATAACCCTTCTAGACATCATAACCAACTCTTACTCGAACTCACAAGATAGTATACAATCTCAAGTGTTTGTAAACTCCGCCCACAACCTCGTGCCCATAACTTCACTTAGGTTATGGCGTGTGGTGATGAAATCCACACATCACGAAGGGTTAAGGAGATAGACAAACAAAAGAGGCACCACCTATTCCATAGAGATTTATTTAATAACTAAGTACTAGTACTCAATTTAAATCAAAGACTATCCTTTAACATGGAAATAAATTATGCAAGTGTAAAATAAACTAAGTATGAATAAATTCGGCTAAGTAAAAGTAGGCATTGTAAACATGTATGAAAATTTCTCTAAGTATAAAAAATGAACTTGCAAAACATGCTTTTAATCACAAATGTACAACGAAACATACAAAAATATTTTAATTCCCCGGCAACGGCGCCAAAAATTGATACTCGCAAAACATGCTTTTACGATAACACAAAGTAGACCTTAAAAACACCGATTACGCGCATTGCAATTTAAACCCTTCGTTTGTCATTTGTAATATTGGCGAGTAGGGATCGTTCTTTATCCGGGGAATTAAGGGCGCATGCATGGTTTCGTTATTATGCGGAAATGTAAATATTTGGGGGGATTGGAAGTTGGTTATTTAATCTACGAATTTAAAGTACATAACATGCAAACACAACTAAAACTCTTAGGCATCTAACATGTTTTACTCATAGACAAGTTTCAACCATCAAGAAACTTAAAGTCTAATTATGCTTGCTAAAAACAAGAAGTTACACTATTAATTACATGTGATCAACTCATCTTATTAACCTACCCTTTTCATGCATCAAACCTTTGTGTAAGTTGCGAAATTCATAACTTATAACTAAGTACACATGCTTGATAATTGTGTAGGAATGCAACTTAGCGTATAAACATCCTAAACAACATACGATCATCGAAACATGCAAAAGAGAGGGACTTAGCGTATTTTCTAATACATGCATTCGAAGCTTTAAGATTGTATCAAACATGCATAAAAAGCTATAAATCATAAACACATGCATATTACAAATCGGTTTAGGCACATGAAACACAAATCTAAACTTGTTATTCATTTGATACACAAATCTAAACTTTCTAAACTTGTTATTCCAATACATCAAAAGATTCACATACAAAGCTAAAGAAATGAGAGTGAAGATCATGGTTACACTTTTTATCTTGAGTGCTTGATGAACTACGGTGGAGATGGACTTCCTTCACAAGGGACTTAGCGTATTGTGAGGGATGGAGGATGGTTTGCTTCGGCTTGGAAGGATGGAGGAACCCTAGCTTGCTTCGGCCTTGAATGGAGGAAGATGATGCTTCGGCTTGGTGTGTGAACTCTTAAGTGTTTAATGGTGGAGGAGTATTTGTGTAGAGCTTTGCTTAGTAAAATGAGTGATTCTTCTCTTCAAGGCCGGCCTCCCTCTTATATAGGCAAGGATGTGTGCCTTCTCTCTTCCACCTTTCCTCCTCCATTTAATGCATGCAATGATCATTAAGGCAAGTCACACACTTAGTCACACACTTAGTCACCATTGCCGAACCCTAAGCATGAATCACCTAGCTTGTCACCATGGCAAGTCATCTTTTCATTCAATGCAAAGCAAGAGTCACCTAGTGTAGTCACCATTTGGGAACCCTAAGCATGAATCACCATGTGTAGTCACCATTTGTGATTATTAGCTTGATAATGTTGACTTGCCCTTTCAAAACAAGACTTTTCCTCTTCACCAAAAGGCATCTAGGCCGAATTACATGGGTTTGGGCTTGTTAATGGGCCGAAACAAGAGTTGAGAAATCGGCCCATAATTTGCTTTTTGGGCCGGCCCATTTTTCGTGGTCCGAAATCGCAAAAATCGCAAAATCGCCGAAATTCCTCCGAATTGCGCCGTTATTAATCTCCACCGTAAATATCTTCAAAATAACAATTTAAGTAAGGAAAACATAAAAACTAAGATAATAACACAGCTAAACGAAAAGGGAAATACGTTAAGAAACGGGCATAAAATGCGTATATCATCAAGTATATCTCAAAAGTGCCTTATTTGAAGATCAAAATATCCTACAATATATGGTATGTTCGGCCAAAATGACTTGGAGCTCAAGAAATACAAGATATGGAAAGATCAAGATTTCCCTACTCCTAGTAGGAAGAGGAAGATATGCCTGCCAGCTCGTCAATCTTCAACGGATCACAGAATCTGAAATTCAACTCCAAATATAGTGATCATATATGTTTTCTTCAAGCACTCGAGCTAATCTTTCCAACGAATCCAAAATCACAATTTTCTGAGCTCTAGAACTCCTGAAAAAGACGTTTTAAGACAGGCTGTCACAGGCTGTCAATTCTACCCGAGTACACTAGGAAAACCAAGTTTGGAGAGGAAAGTTGGAATTATTCACCTATAAATACAAGAGCTAGGCCTCATTCTCAAGCATCACTCATCTTAGAAGCCAATAGCTCTGCAAACACTATTCTCCTCTCCCAAAGTTCGAAGGTTGTCAAGGATCCACCATACTCCACCACTAAAAAGCTTCCTACCTCCACCGAGTAGACTATAGGGCAAATTCCCTTAGATATTCACCATCTCCATTAATGGACGGCTGCATTAAAGGCGTAGGGAAAATTCCCGAGCTTAAAGTGTAACTCTAATCTTTCTACTTATTCTTGTAAACGTTTGTATTTTGGATTTGAATAACAGTGCTTTGTTTATAGTTTTGAAATATTATGTGTGACTTGTTTCGAGTCTTAGGATTTAGTCGAACATGTTAGTCTTAATGCATCAATTTAGGTTAAGGCAAATTCCTTGTCAAGTTGATAGGCGTGTCATATGGCAAATTCCCGAAGCACAATAAATGATCATACATGTAATTGGCTAAAGAGTTAGATAAATAATAGGGAGCATAAAATATGACTTAAGTGTAAGACGTTGGTGAATAAGATGGGTCGGTCACTTATAAATATATAACTTAGGTTTATTTTCGGTCTAGTAAACATGTTTAGGGTTCTTTGTTCTTGCTTGTTTTCTACTTGTATATGAGTGAAGCATGTTAGAACCTAGGATTTCTCTATGCATTTACTAACCATTTTCTGTCTTTAATTTCGTAGGAATTAGATAATAACCTCTTAAAATCCCCCCATAAACCTAGCGTAGTCACACATACACCATCAATCCCCGGTTAAGAATGATACCCTATTTACCAATGCTACATCAACAAACAAGGGTTTTAATTGCTTATGCATTTTTGTTGATTGTTAAGTGTTTATTTAGTACTTAGTAAAATTCGTGTATCAGCTAGCGTACATTCGACCCGTCGAAGTTTTCATTCACCCAGCCAAAATTTTCATACAGAGAACTTGCTTCGACGAGTCAAAATTCCGTTTGACCCGTCGAATTTTACCTGCATTTGTGAATGCTTAAGTCGTGCTGGCTTACTTGCTTGAAGTTATCTACATTCTTGAAGTATATCTAATTTAGTGAGAGAGAGAGAGAAAAAAAGAAATTATAAGGACATAAAGGTCTTTAGATATTAATTTTTTCCAAAAAAAAAGTGACATCAGAAAAAATGACGAAGACATGATGAAAATAGCACAGAGGCATCACACATTTAGAATTTTAGGAGTTTAAACATCATTTTGATAGTTTTTAGAGTTCGGGTAACATAGGTGAATTTTTCTCTAATTTCTTAAGGAGCCCAAGATTTTAGAATTAGGCTTTTCCTTATGTCATGGTTCAATTGTCTTGTGTTGCTATTAAATATCTAGATTTTACCTGCATGTATGATCTTGGAGAGTGGCTTAGTTCACGTTCAAAAGACAGTATTAAATATCTAGATTTTCTTAACTTTTGTAGGTTCATATGCTACTTTAATGTATTGAAAACTCTGACATATTGCACTGAAAGTACATTAAGAACCTTAGAATCTGAACTAAAATTATTTCCTTCGAAAAGTCTAAGCTTTTAAAACAATATCATCTTCTCTGGAGTGTAACAACCCATACCCAGATTAGCAAGTTAATCTTCATTTGTATACACTTCGACAATAGAGCTGTTTACATCTCAGAATAGGTATGTCATGAAACGCTGGTAAATGGAACCAACGTTCTTCAGTCCAAACGGCATGACTATATAGCAATAGAGACCATTGTGCGTTGTGAACGTGGTGGCTTCTTGGTCATCCAGATGCATATAAATCTGTGTAGCCCGTGCAGGCATCCAAAGTAGATAAACGTTTTTAACCCACTGTAGCATCCACTAATTGGTCTATCCGTCGCATTGGAAAGCTATCCTTTGGGCAACCCTTGTTCAGGTTTGTGTATTCTACACACATGTGCCAGCTGTCGTTGCTCTCTTGACAATAATGGTATTAGAAATCCACCAAGGGTAGTGAACGACCTGATGAACTTCATTTGGAGAAGGGATTCCACCTCGGCATTCATGGCCGCGTTGATACACTATTTTACTAAGTACTAAATAAACACTTAACACTCAACAAAAATGCATAAGCAATTAAAATCTTTTTTTGTAGATGTAGCATTGATAAGTAGGGTATCGTTCTTAACCGTGGATTGAGGGTGCATGCATGACTACGCTATGGTTAATGGGGGGATTTTTAAGAGGTTTCAATTAATTCCTATTAAAAAGAGAAAAATGGTTAGTAAACACATAGAGAAATCCTAGGTTCTAACATGCTTCACTCATAGACAAGTAGAAAACAAGCAAGAACAAAGAACCCTAAACATGCTTACTAGACCGAAAATAAACCTAAGTTATATATTTACAATTGATCGACCCATCTTATTTACCAACGTCTTACACTTAAGTCATATTATATGCTCCCTATTAATTATCTATGTCTTTAGCCAATTACATGTATGATCATTTATTGTGCTTTAGGAATTTGCCCTATGATACGCCTATCAACTTGACAAGGAATTTGCCTTAGCCTAAATTGATGCATTAAGACTAACATGTTCGACTAAATTCTAAGACTCAAAATAAGTTACACATAATATTTCAAAACTGTAAACAAAGCACTTTTATTCAAAACCAAAATACAAATGTTTACAAGGATAAGTAGAAGGATTAGAGTTACACTTTAAGCTCGAGAATTTGCCCTTCGCCTCTAATGTAGTCGTCCCTCTATGGAGATAGGGAGCATCTAAGGGAATTTGCCCTATAGTCTACTCGGTGGAGGTAGGAAGCTTTTTGGTGGTGGAGTATAGTGGATCCTTGAAAACTTTCAAACTTTGGGAGAGGAGAAGAGTGTTTGCAGAGCTATTGGCTTCTAAGATGAGTGATGCTTGAGAAGAGAGCGTCCTCTTGTATTTATAGGCAAGGAATGAATCTTTTCCTCTCTAAACTAGGGATTCCTAGTGCACCCGAGTAAATCTTCCAGCCTATATTTGATCCTCCATCTATTCGGTAATATCTCCTTGCTTGATTTCACTCTAAATGCTTTCTGATTTTCGATCCACCATTTGAAATGTCTTCATTTTGCCTTGCGTCATTTTAGTAACTTGAGAAGACCATTTCGGATCCATATTTCGCCACGTCATTCCTAGTTGATTTAGGAAACTTCTCCACTTAGCTCATTTTATGCTCCAAATCACCCCCTTTATTGTTCTCCTTTATTATAAGCCTAAAAACAACAAAGTAAGTAAGAAACAAGAATACTAAGGTAAAATCAAAGTAAAATGTAGAGAGAAATACGTTAAGAATCGAGCATAAATTGCGTTGATCAAATTCCCCCACATTTGGACTTTGCTAGTCCCTAGCAAAAACTAAGTAAAAGAAACATACAAAGCCAACGTTGGGGCTAGTTTCCCATGTTTGAAAGGTTAAGAAATATAAAAGACTCAAGGTTAAAAAAAAAAAAACTTCTAAGCCCTTAGCAAAATTTGTCTCAGAAATTTTCTTAAGTATATGGCGATTGAGTCACAAGATTTCATAGTGAAAAGTTCAAAAATTTCGAGAGATAAGAGAAATATGATCATGTCATGAACAAGTAAGACTTGGAGTAAACAATGGTGAAGTTAAAGTTATACATGTTTCGAACAAGTTTAAACCAATCTCACATGGGTGCACTCATCATATTTTCACTCATGAAAAGTGTTTAACTCAAAATGTATATGTGTTCAACGAAAAACCTTATAAAAAAATGAATTACTTGCACAAAGGAACCAACCCATATGCTTACTCATGCAATTTACTCAACCAATTAAATGCTACTCATCATAAGGATCATAAATGACTTTAGAAAGGTTGTAATTGGGCTGAGGCTAAGGCTTTCGAAATTTAGGTATGTGGTGATAAAAACGTTCAAAAAACTTAGTCAACACTTAGGAAATCCAAACTCCATCATTTCTCAGGTGTCAAAACTTCAAAAACAAAGGCCAAATTTCTTGTTTTTGGGCTTAACTTCATTCTAAACTTCACTTGTCCAAACTTTTACACTTAGAACATTTGTCGGAAAGCTTATATATTTTTTTCTTTTCTTTTCGTTTGCTCTCGAATTCTTTCTCTCTTTTTTTTCAAACTTTTGGACAAGTCTTCTTTTCCTTTGTATTCTTTCAACATCTTTTCGCCACATCTTGATGTGCTAGCTTCGAAATCTCTTCACCAAGTCTTTGAACAAGGGTAGGAAACTCTATACTAGGCCAAGTATTTAGATATGTATATGGAAATGAAAGAAAAGGCTAAACGTAGGCTCAAATGGGTAATCTAAGGGTGTCGCAACTCGTGCGCACAAAAGGACACATGGCTTTTTGGTTTAAGTTGTGGAAACATAATTTGCCTTTAATCATATCCAAAATCAAAACATATATCAACTTAAAAGCATTGTAAATCTACATGAGTAAGTTCTAGTAATCTCTAGTTCATTGAAATCTATGACAAGCAATTAGATGAGGCATGTATTGTTTTTGAGACATAATGCACGAAGTTCATTCTCAAAAGGAATAATGTAGGCTAAAAAAACTCACTTTAAGGTTCATATGATCTAAAAGCTTATTCTAACATGCGATATTTGTATCATGTTTAAGCAAACCATATCCACTACATGTCATGACAATCAAAATATCTCACTTAGCACAAGAAATCAGTTTAGTGTTTTCCAACGTCATTTATGTTCTTTTTTTGGTTCATTTTCATCATAGACTAACCATGGGCATCCTAAAAATGAAAAGAACTCTCAAACAAGCGTAAATTTAGTGCTTGTCTTCTTTGGGCAACCAAATGAAATGCCAGTTGGCGAGAGAGACCAAGAGAGGTAGGAGTGATTTTCGAGCTTGTCTTTTCTCACATCCAAAACCTGTCTTAGAAACTGTCCCCTTCTAGACACCAATCCACTCGGATTTCTTACTAAAAGACAAGTGTTCATCCACTACACTAAATTATAACGAAATACACTAAGTATGACTTAAAATAATTAATTTTTTTTAGGGCATCATCCGTCGGAAAGTTCCATGGTCCGCCCGGTTTTGTAATTTTATGACTCAAACAAAGTTGTAAATCTCTCCCCCACGCTTAAACTCTATATTGTCTTCAATGTATTAAAGGAAACATAGAACTAAGTATGAAGAGAGTGACCCACGAAAATTTTAGCTAAGTATAGTAAATAAGCAATGAAATTAAAAAGATAAGGGAGGAGAGAACAAATCCTTGACGATTCCTCCATTGGGTTGCCTCCCAACAAGCGCTTATTTTTAAGCGTCTTACAACCTAGACGTGAATTTCTCTATGTTTTGTTTGATGGGATTGAGTCCTCAAGCCGTGAGTCGTCAATAATTTCTTTCTTGATGATCGAATGATATGGCTTTAAACGGTGGCCATTAACCTTGAACTCATTGCCTGATATTGGGCTTTTGATAAGGACTGCTCCATGGGAAAATACTTCGAGAACAATGAATGGTCCAATCCATCTAGAGCGTAGCTTTCCCAGAAATATCCTAAGTCGAGAATTGAATAAAAGAACTTGCTGGCCAATGATGAAGTTCTTGCGTCGGATCATCTTATCATAGAACATCTTTGTTTTCTCCTTGTAGACCCATGCATTGTTGAAAGCATCATTCCTTATCTCCTTAAGTTCACATAATTGTAACTTTTGATGCAAACCAGCCTCATCTCGATCCATATTGAATTTCTTGACAGCCCACCATGCCTTGTGCTCTAGCTCCACCGGAAGATGACATCATTTCCCATAAACTAATCGAAACGGTGATATTCCAATGGGAGACTTGCAGGAAATTTAGTAAGCCCACAATGCATCATCTAAACATTGGCTCCAATCTTTCTGGTTTGGCTTAACGGTTCTCTCCAAGATCTTCTTGATCTCACGGTTAGAGACTTCGGCCATGTCATTTGTTTGTTGATGATAAGGCGTAGACACCTTGTGTGTGACGCCATATTTCTTCAATAGAGCCTCCACCATTTTGTTGCAAAAGTGACTCCCTCCATTGCTTATTAGAACGCGCGGCATTCCAAATCTTGTGAAAATATTAGCCTTAAGGAATTCTGTAACAACTTGCGAATCATTAGTATGGGTGGCTTTTGCTTCCACCCATTTTGAAACATAATCAACGGCGAGTAAAATATATGTGTAACCGTTAGACATGGGAAATGGTCCCATGAAATCTATGCCCCAAACACCAAAAATTTCGACATTAATCACATAGTGTTGTGGCCTTTAATCACTTTGGCCAATGTTGCCGCTCCTTTGGCACCTATCACACTTAGTATAAAAATCATGAGAGTCACGAAAAATGTTTGGCCAAAAGAAACCACAATCTAAGACTTTTAAAGCTGTTTTTCTCGAACCAAAGTGACCCCCACATGCTCCATTGTGGCAAAATTCTAATATGGACTAAAATTCACTATCGGGAGACACACCTACGAATTACTAGGTCCGAACATTGTTTTCATAGGTAAGGTTCATCCCAAATAAAAGTCCTAGCATTCATTCTTATCTTATCACGTTGGAAGCTAGACATGGTAAATGGAAACTTATCGGTAACTAAGTAATTTACTATATCCGCATACCAAGGAGTTTCCGAGGCACTTACCTAAATTTCGAAGAGTTGTTCATCCGAAAATTTTTCCTCAATTGCCATTGTGTCTTTGTCTTGTACAATTTGAGACAAGTGATCTGCCACCACATTCTCTACTCCCTTCTTATCTTTCACTTTTATGTCGAATTCTTGGAGTAGAAGTATCCAACGAATTAGTCGTGGCTTGGCATCCTTTTTCACCATGAGATACTTCAATGCAGCGTGATTCGTGTAGACAACACCTTGCTTTACAACAAGCATGATTAAAACTTATCAAGTGCAAACACCACATAAAGCATCTCCTTCTCAGTTGTCGTATAATTAGCTTGCGCAACATCAAGTGTTCGAGAAGCATAGTAGATGGCGTAGGGCTTCTTATATTTCCTTTGCCCTAAAACAGCTTTAACGGCGTAGTCGGAAGCATCACACATTAGTTCAAATGGTTGAGACCAATCTGGTGCACAAAGAATATGAGCACTCGTGAGGAGCTCCTTCAATTTATCAAATGCAGCTTGGCATTCATCATCAAACACAAAGGGAGTTTCTTTTTGTAGAAGTTTGCACAAGGGACGAGATATATGGGAAAAGTCGTTGATAAACCGCCTGTAAAAACCTCCATGGCCAAGAAAAGAACGTATCGCTCTAACCAAAGTCGGAGAGGGTAAGTACCGCATAAGATCTACCTTAGCTTTATCAACTTCTATTCCCCTTTTCAAAGCTATGTGTTCTAAGACTATCCCTTGGGTAACCATAAAATGGCATTTCTCCCAATTAAGCACTAGGTTCGTTTCAACGCATCTTTGTAAAATTAGTTTTAAGTTTTCTAAACAAGCATCGAAATTTTTCCCAAAGACACTAAAATCATCCATGAAAACTTCTATTATCTTCTCTATGTAATAAAAAAAATTGAAAGCATACAACGTGGAAAGGTACCTGGTGCGTTACAAAGTCCAAATGGCATGCATCGATATGCGAACGTTCCAAAAGGGCATGTGAACGTCGTTTTCTCTTTATCTTCCTCAGCAATGCTAATTTGGTTGTAACCAGAATATCCGTCGAGGAAGCAATAATAAGTGTGACCCGCCAACCTCTCAAGCATTTGATCGACGAATGGCAAGGGGAAGTGGTCTTTGCGAGTGGTGGCGTTGAGCTTCCTATAGTCGATGCAAACTCTATGGCCGGTTACTGTTCGTTGTGGCACTAACTCATTTTTCGCGTTCTTTACCACGGTAATTCCGGACTTCTTAGGAACAACTTGTACGGGTGAAACCCATCGGCTGTCTGGAATTGGGTATATGACGTCACAATCCAAGAGCTTGATCACTTCCTTCTTCACGACTTCCATCATAGGAAGATAAAGTCATCTTTGAGCTTCTCTCGAAGGTTTCTCCCCATCTTCGAGTAGAATTCGATGCACACATGTTGCCGGATTGATGCCCTTAATGTCGGCAAGGGTCCATCCAATTGCTGTTTTATGACGTTTAAGCATGTTGATGAACTTGTCTTCTTGTTATTCCTCTAACATTGAAGAGATGATAATCGGCAATGTTTCATTGTCTCCCAAGTAAGCATACTTCAAATGAGCCGGTAAAACTTTAAGTTCCAGTTCCGGTGCCTTAATTACGGACGGGACAAGCTTGTTTTCTCCATAGGCCAATGGAATAAGAGGTGGCCTATTGACAATCCGTCGAGCCTCATTGAGTGCCATAGCCATCTCAAGGATCCTAGGCTCCAAAATTTCGATAAGTGCATCAAAAAGGGTGTCATCCCCGAGTCGAGTCAACCCCTCTCCTTCTTGTATGGCAATGTCTAGCTCATCATCTCCAATGGTGTCTAAATGTTGTTGAGCCACCTCTTCCACTATATCCATCAAAAATATAGCATTAACACTTGCCATGGGAACCTTCATGGCATCTAGGATGTTAAACTCAATCTTTTCTCCATCAATCTCCGTGGAAAACGTTCCCTCAAAAACATCTATCTTCGTTCTTCCAGTCCTTATGAAGGGTCATCCAAGAAGCAATGGCGTGGTGTTCAAAAGACTCTCCTCCATATCAACAATATAAAAATCTACTGGAAAAATCAGGTTGTTGACTTGCACAAGAACATCTTCAACGTATCCCCTAGGATACTTATGCGAACAGTCGGCTAGTTAAATAATGACGTTATCTTGTTTGAGCTCGCCTAGATCTATAGATGCATAAAAGTAATAAGGCATTACGTTGATTGATGCACCAAGGTCTAGCATGACATCTTCAAATTTGTTGTCACCAATCACACAAGGAACATAAAAGCTCCCCAGATCCTTCAATTTGGAGGGTAACCGACGTTGTAAGACCGCCGAAACGGTCACATTCACCTTCATAACCTCCTTCACTCTTGTTTGCCTATTTTGGGTGCATAGCTCTTTTAGAAACTTTGCATAGAAAGGCACTTATTTTATGCACTCAATCAAGGGTAAGTTAACTTGCACCTTCCAATAGATGTCTAGAATGTCTTCATATTGATCATCTTTCTTCGACTTGGATAAGAAATGAGGAAACGGTGCCTTAGCAAACGTAGCATGAGAGTCGACCTTACTTGAAGGGATATGAGCAACTCCTTTTGTTGGGGTAGGGTGTGAAGATGAGGAATGTGCCTTAGTGGCGTGAGAGGCCACGTTTTTCTTCATTCTCTCAGCCTCCTTGATGGCCAGATCTTCCTCTAAATCCTCCTCATCATGGAAGATGTGAGGAGGGGCTGTTTTTGCCTTTGGTGGTGCGTCTCCAAGTATCCTTTCACTCCTTGTAACAATGGCACTCACATTCCTATTTGGTGGTTGTGGTTGAGGTGGAAGATGGCCGGAATCTCTAAATTAGCCCATGAAGACCACGAGTTGGCCCATTTGATTTTTGAGTTCAGTGATGTCTCGGCCATGTGTTTCCAGTGTCTCCTTTTATTTTTCTTGTCCCTCCAAGAGAACTTGTGTTGAAGCAAACAAATGAGTGAACATCTTGTCATAGTCCGGATTTGTAAATTGTTGTTGGACTAGAGGAGATGGATGGATAGGTTGCATCATTGGAATGGGAGCTTGTTGCATTGGCTACCTTGGTTGGAAGATAGCGCATTGGTAGCCTTGTTTAGGTGCCGGAGGGTTTAAACATCCCTCATGGCTACTCCACTTGAAACCCGGATGATCTCGGTTGCCAAAATTATTGTTGTTGTAATTATTGTAACGTTGGCCCCCTTGATATCCTCCAATAGCATTAACTTACTCTGGATCTCCATTTTGTTCCACCAGCGTAGGGCATTAGGAATTTGATCAGTATGGTGCCCTTGCATCTGGCATACTCCACACATTGGTCCTTGAGCTACCTTGGCTCTCTTGGTCTCTAATTCAAGCACTTGCTCTAGCATTGATGCTAGCTTGTCATACTTCTCATCCTTAACTTGTGTTGAATTAGCTTCATTAACTTGTCTTCGTGGAGCCATCCTATATTGAGCATCATTGTTTGCTCGGTTTTCCAAAAAGGTACGAGCTTCTGCCTCATCTAAATCCATGAATGCTCCGGTTGTAGCGGCATCAAGAAGCTCTCTATCAATCAGTTTTAAACCATCATAAAAGTAATTCATGAGGTTTGTCTTGGAAAAACCATGGGAAAGGCAGGTGGCACATAAGACTTTAAATCGATCATAATATTGGCCAAAGGACTCATCCGGTGCTTGTGTAATCCCTGTGATATTTTTCCTCAAAACAGTGATCTTTGAGGCCAGAAAGTACTTAGCCAAGAACAGGTCCGCAAGTTGTTTCCATGTTGTGATGTAATTAGGCAGAAGTTCCAATAGCCAAGTTTGAGCTCTATCTATCAATGTAAAGGGAAAAGCTTTGAGCTTGAAGAGTTCTTCATCGGCATTCAAAGACTTCATACTCATGCAAATGAACTGGAATTTCTTGAGATACATGTTGGGATCTTCATTTGACAGCCCATGGAAGACTGGCAAACGGTGTAGGAAGCCACACTTCAACTCAATATCCTTCTTCTCCGCTTGGGGTTCTGGAAATGCAATGCAAGAAGGACCACTACTCCATTATGTGGAGAAAGTACGTTGGCGAAGAGATCGCCTCTCATTGTTGTTGTTGACGTTGGGAGGTGGAGGGTTGTTATGTGCCATTTCTTACTCTTCTTCTTGTGAGTGCTTGATGGAGTAGTGAGATGAGTGTGGAGAATCCAAATCTTTCTCAAGAAGAGGTGGCTCGTGAACTTTTGGAGGAAGTAGTGCTTGATGCTTTAGACGTTGCAGACGGTTGGTGAGTGCTTAAATCTTTGAAGAGTCTAACTGAAGATTGGACATGCAAGAAATCTGCAGAAAACACACAAAGTTCATGCTAAATACATGTTACGTGGCCTCACGTCCCTAACTTCACTTAGGTTAGGGTGTGTGGTGATGAAATCCACACATCACAAAGCCGTCAGAAGGTTAATGCAATCTACAAATGTAAGTGGTTAATCCTTTACAAATTTATATGTATAAAGGTATAAGTATATACAAAGCACACGAAATATGTACAAGTAATATGCACAAGTATTTGTTTATTAGGTTCTTCGTCTTTCTTCAAAGGAAATGAACAAATTTGATCTTTTGGTCGTTCATTGGACGTGCGACCCGCGTGATAAAGTATAAACTCTCAATTAATCGGCCTTAATTCAATCGAAAAACATGGCTAGTTCGGGATAGAGATAATGCGAGAGGTAGGACTAATTTCGACATAACACCCCGAGGCTTACCGGGTCAATGGTATATACTCCATTGATGTTAGTCTTTCTTAGATCCAACACCTGTCACTAGTTATAACCCGTTCTAGACACCATATCCGACATTCAGCCAATCTTTCAAAAATTTACACTCCTTCAAGTCCATAGCAAACTCCGCCTTCAACCTCATATCCATAACTTCACTTAGGTTATGGTGTGCAGTGATGAAATCTACACATCATGAGAGGTTAATGAGATAAGCATGAAAAAGAGGCGCCATCTATTCCAATAAGTGCGACCTAATGAACCAAACCGATCCACTCCTTCAAATAGAGACATCCTTTAACGTGGTAATTATCTACATGGCTGCAAAACAAAAGAAATTGTTAGTATGGCATGTATGGAATTATAAACAAGTATGAAATTTCGTTGGTTATGGACAGATTATTATTTTACATATTTATACACGAAATCACACAATTCTTTACAATCCCCTGCAACGGCGCCAAAATTGATACACAGTTTTACTAAGTACTAAATAAACACATAACACTCAACAAAAACTCATAAGCAATTAAAACCCTTTTTTATAGATGTAGCATTGATAAGTAGGGTATCGTTCTTAACCGGGGATTGAGAATGCATGCATGACTACGCTATAGTTAATAGGGGGATTTTAAAGAGGTTTTAATTAATTCCTATTAAAGACAGAAAATGGTTAGTAAACGCATAGAGAAATCCTAGGTTCTAATATGCTTCACTCATAAACAAGTAGAAAACAAGCAAGAACAAAGAACCCTAAACATGCTTATCACGTCGAAAATAAACCCAAGTTATATATTTACAAGTGATCGACCCATCTTATTTACCAACGTCTTACACTTAAGTCATATTATATGCTCCCTATTAATTATCTAAGTCTTTAGCCGATTACCATGTATGATCATTTATTGTGCTTCGGGAATTTTCCCTATGATACGCCTATCAACTTGACAAGGAATTTGCCTTAGCCTAAATTGATGCATTAAGACTAACATGTTCGACTAAATCCTAAGAATCAAAATAAGTTACACATAATATTTCAAAACTGTAAACAAAGCACTTTTATTCAAAACCAAAATACAAATGTTTACAAGGATAAGTAGAAGGATTAGAGTTACACTTTAAGCTCAGGAATTTTCCCTACGCCTCTAATTTAGTCGTCCCTCTATGGAGATGGGGAGCATCTAAGGGAATTTGCCCTGTAGTCTACTCGGTGGAGGTAGGAAGCTTTTTGGTGGTGGAGTATGGTGGATCCTTGAAAACTTTCAAACTTTGGGAGAGGAGAAGAGTGTTTACAGATCTATGGGCTTCTAAGATGAGTGATGCTTGAGAAGAGAGATGCCCTTTTGTATTTATAGGCAAGGAATGAATCTTTTCCTGTCCAAACTAGGGATTCCTAGTGTACCAGGGTAAATCTGCCAGCCTGTCTTGAAACGTCTTTTCCGGGAGTTCTAGAGCTCATAAAAATGTGATTTAAGATTCTTTGGGAAGATCAGCTCGAGAGCTTGAAGAAGACATATATGATCACTATATTTGGAGTTGAATTGCAGATTCTGTGATCCGTTGAAGATTGATAAGCTGGGAGACATATCTCCCTCTTCCTACTAGGAGTAGGGAAATCTTGATCTTTCCATATCTGGTATTTCTTGAGCTCCAAGTTATTTTGACCGAACCTACCATATATTGTAGGATATTTTGATCATTAAATAAGGCACTTTTGAGATATACTTGATACTTTTGATCCTCCATCTTCGGTAATATCTCCTTGCTTGATTTCACCCAAAATGTTTGCTAATTTTCGATCCACCATTTGAAATGTCTTCATTTTCCCTTGCGTCATTTTAGTAACTTGAGAAGACCATTTTGGATCCATATTTCGCCACGTCATTCCTAGTTGATTTAGAAAACTTCTCCACTTGGCTCATTTTATGCTCCAAATCACCCTCTTTATTAATCTCCTTTATTATAAGCCTAAAAACAACAAAGTAAGTAAGAAACAAGAATACTAAGGTAAAATCAAAGTAAAATGTAGAGAGAAAAGCGTTAAGAATCGAGCATAAAATGCGTTGATCACGCGTAGTGCTCTAAGGAGTAAGCACGGTGCTTCTGCTTGGCTGGCTTGGCCTCTGAGATGATGCTAAGTTTGTGTAACAACCCAAACTGAAAATTGTATGTTAATTGGCTTGATTTGCGAGTTTCACGATCAGTCGCAGTTTTATCGTAATTGGTCGATGACATTTTTGGTTTGGAATTCGATATGAGTTTCTTCACGTGAGTTGTAGTGTACGTGATTTCGAGCTTGTGGGAGCTTCTGGAGGATTATTTCGAGTTACGTGGAATAAGTTATGAATATTTTCGGCCGTTGGTTTTAGTTGTGTTTATCCGATTGGTTTTGATTCGTTTTGGACCAATGATCATTTTGGTTGCGAGTATAAATATCAAAATAGTCATAAAATTATCGAAAAGTCACATTTGGACGAGTTTGACCAGAATTGGACGTTGACTTTGGGTTGACCCGCGTTGACCGTGGCTTACCGGAGAGGTTTTTGACCACCGGCTAAGTTTCTGATTCCGGCCACCTCAGCCCAAAAGCTTGGTATGGTTAGCTTCCTCTTGTGATTTCCTATTGATTTGAACTTGGTTTGAGTGGATTTGGTAGAGATTTGTAGGAAACCGAACTCGGTGAAGTTCTTGGAACTTACCGGATTTGGGTGGTGGTTTCCGGCCTGTTTTGAGGTCGTTAAGGTTGGGGGTATTTGCTCCTCTCAACCCATAGATACTTTTGGGTGAAGAGATTTTAGGATTGGGTGGCGTTTGGAGCTCGCCGGAATCTCACCGGAATCAATGGAGGCCGAGGGTTTCGAGCTATTTTCTGGCCAATGTGGTGGTTGGATGGTGGTGGTCCTTTGAGAGTTTCGGTTGGCCTTGAGGAGAGGAAGATTTATGGGCTTGTTCCGCCGTGGAATTTCACCATTGGCACTGCGGCGGCGGCCGGATAAAGAACGATCCCTACTCGCCAATATTATAATGACAAAAGAAGGGTTTTAAATTGCAATGCGCGTAATCTGTGTTTTTAGGGTCTACTTTGTGTTAACGTTAAATGCATGTTTTGCGCGTATCAATTTTTGGCGCCGTTGCCGGGGAATTAAGGGCGCATGCATGGTTTCGTTAATAAGCGTAAATTTAAATGTTTGGGGGGATTGGAAGTTGGTTGTTTAATCTACAAAATTAAAGTACAAAAACATGCAAACACAACAAAAACTCTTAGGCATCTAACATGTTTTACTCATAGACAAGTTTTAACAATCAAGAAACTTCAAGTCTAATTATGCTTGCTAAAAATAAGAAGCTAAGCTATTAATTACAATTGATCATCTCATCTTTTTAACCTTACCCTTTTTCATGCATCAAACCTTTTGTAAGTTACGAAATTCATAACTTCCAACTAAATATACATGCTTGATAATTGAGTAGGAATGCAACTTAGCGTATAAACATCCTAAACAACATACGATCATCGAAACATGCGAAAGAGAGTGACTTAGCGTATTTTCTACCACATGCTTTCGAAGCTTTAAGATTGTATCAAACATGCATAAAAGGCTAGAAATCATAAACACATGCAATTCACAAATCGGTTTAAGAACATATAACACAAATCTAAACTTGTTCTTCATTTGATACATAAAAGTATTCCAATACATCAAAAGATTCAAATACAAAGCAAAAGCTATGAAAGTGAAGATCATGGTTACACTTTTTGTCTTGAATGCTTGATGATCTACGGTGGAGATGGCTTTCCTTCACAAGGGACTTAGCGTATTGTGAAGGATTGATGGAGGATGCTTCGGCTTTGGATGGAGAATGCTTCGGCTTTGCAAGAGATGGATGCTTCGGCTTTGCAAGAGATGGATGCTTCGGCTTTGTGTGTGAACCTTCAAGTGTTTATGGTGGAGGAGTATTTGTGTAGAGCTTTGGCTAGTAAATGAGAGATGATCTGTTTTATGGCTGGCCTCCCTCTTATATATAGGCAAAGGAATTGCTCACTCTCTCTTCCACCTTGCCTCTTTCATTAAATGCTTGTAATAATCACCATGGCAAGTCACTCCCTTAGTCACCAAGTGTGATCATCATTTATGAACCCTAAGCAAGAGTCATCATGGCAAGTCACCATTTATGAACCCTAAGCAAGAGCCACCATGGCAAGTCACCCACTTAGTCATCTTTTGTGATGATCACAAAGCAAGAGTCACCAAGCTTGATAACTTTGACTTTTCCTCTTCCCCAAGTTGCTTCCATGCCAAAATTAATGGGCTTGGGCTGGTTTTTGGGCCAAAACAAACTTTGACAAATGGGCCCAAAAAATGCTATTTGGGCCGGCCCATTCCCGGTGGTCCGAAATCGCAAAAATCGCAAAATCGCCGAAATTCCTCCGAATTGCGTCGTTATTAATCTCCACCGTAAATATCTTCAAAATAACAAATTAAATAAGAAAAACATAAAAACTAAGATTATAACATAGCTAAACGTAAAGGGAAATGCGTTAAGAATCGAGCATAAAATGCGTATATCAGCGGCGGTCAGCGGCGGAGCTCCGGCGAGGGTTAACTTTTAGGAATTTTTTAGAGATTTTTATACTGTTTTGCTCGTAATCGCGCCCTGATCGTAGTCGTGAGGTTTTTGAGTTGATTTGTGTGTTGTAATTTGGGTCAAGGGTTGTTGGGTGTATTTTGGAAATTTTGCTATCCTCATCGTTATTTCGAGCGATACGTCTTTTGAGAACACGGGGTTTGATCTACGCATTTTATGGTTGTTTCTTAACGTCTTTCTCTTTACATTTAGCTTTGTTTTGACCTTAGTGCTATCATTTCTTACTTATTTTATTGTTTTTAGGTTTTGAATAAAGGAGTACAATAAAGGAGGTGATTTGGAGCATTAAATAAGCTAAGTGGAGAAGTTTCCTAAATCAACTAGGAATGACGTAGCAAAATATGGATCCGAAATGGTCTTCTCAAGTTACTAAAATGACGCAAGGAAAAATGAAGACAAGGAAAAATGAAGACATTTCAAATGGTGGATCAAAAATCAGTAAGCATTTTGGGCAAAATCAAGTAAGGAGATATTACTGAATAGATGGAGGATCAAAAGTATTAAGTATATCTCAAAAGTGACTTATTTGAAGATCAAAATATCCTACAATATATGGTAGGTTCAGCCAAAATGACTTGGATCTCAAGAAATACAAGATATGGAAAGATCAAGATTTCCCTACTCCTAGTAGGAAGAGGAAGATATGCCTGCCAGCTCATCAATCTTCAACAGATCACAGAATCTGTAATTCAACTCCAAATATAGTGATCATATATGTCTTCTTCAAGCTCTCGAGCTGATCTTTCCAACGAGTCTAAAATCATAATTTTCTGAGCTCTAGAACTCCTGGAAAAGACGTTTCAAGACAGGCTGTCACAGGCTGTCAATTCTACATGGGTACACTAAGAAAACCTAGTTTGGAGAGGAAAGTTGGAATTCTTCACCTATAAATACAAGAGCTAGGCCTCATTCTCAAGCATCACTCATTCTAGACGCCTAAGCTCAGCCTAAACGCTACTTCCTCTCCAAAAACTCAAGACGTTCTCCACGAAGAAGTTTACACCATCTTTCCGCCACCAAACTGCCTCTACGAGATATAGGGCAATCCCGAGTGTCACTTCAACCAAAGAGAGCTGTGTGCACCATAATTCTATAGGGAAATCCCGAGGAACTGAAAAGTGTAACTCGACTTCTCTTTATCTTGTAACTTCTCCTTGTATGAACTATTGTTTTTAAGGATTGATTTTTAGTATTTCGGTTTTCTGCACTTGTTTTGATTTCAATTGTCTTCCATGTGTTCTAGTTTCTTAAATTTCTATGATGCATGCTTATCTAATCGTAATGCTTTGGCTTAGATATAGGGCAATCCCGAGTCTAAATCAATGGTATGTGTATAGGGCAATCCCGAGCACTAAAATTAAGTATAAACTTGTGTTATGTGAAGTTAAGAAGTTATGATTTTGATTGACATTGTTTAATTTGCAGGTTAGGAATGAGCAAGGGTAAGCTAGATGAGTTGATCACATGTAAATAATTGCTTAGGTTTATTTTAGGTCTAGAAAGCATGTTTAGGATTCTTTGTTCTTGTTTGTTTTGCTTGTCTATGAGTTTAAGTATGATAGAACTTAGGGTTTCTCTATGTGTTTTCTGCCATGTTTTGCAATTTAATTTCACAAATTATAAAAACCAACTTTTAAATCCCCCCATTTTAAACCTAGCGTAGTCACGCATACACCTTCAATCCCCGGTTAAGAACGATACCCTACTTACCAATGCTACATCTTACAAAAAAGGGTTTTAATTGCTTATGCGTTTTTGTTGAGTGTTAAGTGTTTATTTAGTGCTTAGTAAAAGCGTGTATCAATTTTGGCGCCGTTGCCGGGGATTGTAAAGTAAGTGTGTGATTTCGTTTGTACATGTGTGAAATTGTGTGAATATTACAAAAACATGTAAATAACTTCGAAATTTTTATACTTGTTTATAATTCTATACGTAACCGATACTTGTTCATACTAACAAATCTGTTTTTGCAGCCATATAGATAATTACCACGTTAAAGGTGTCTCAAATTGAAGGAGTGGATCAGTTTGGTTCATTAGGTCGCACTCATTGGAATAGATGGCGCCTATTTTCCATGCTTATCTCCTTAACCCCTCATGATGTGTGGATTTCATCACCGCACACCATAACCTAAGTGAAGTTATGGACATGAGGTTGATGGCGGAGTTTGCTATGGACTTGAGGGAGTGTAAATTTTTGAAAGATTGGCTAAATGTCGGACATGGTGTCTAGACCGGGTTATGACTGGTGACAGGTTTTTGGATCTAAGAAAGAGTTGCATCAATGGAGTATATACCAATGATTCGGTGAGTGGATGAACACTTATCTTTGAGTAAGAAATCTTTTGTGACTTGGTGTCTAGAAGGTGACGGTTTCTATGACGGGTTCTGGATCCGAGATCTCAAATCGGTCCTACCTCTCGTGGTCTCTCTTGCTAACTGGCCAAGCTCATTAAAAGTTGCCCAAAGAAGATAAGGACTAAATCTACTTTCCATGATCAGTAAGCCTCGGGGTGCATTGTTGAAATTAGTTCTACCTCTCGCGTTATCTCTATCCCTAACTTGCCATGTTTTTCGATTGAACCAAGGCCGATTAATTTAGAGTTTATACTTCATCGCGCGGGTCGCACGTCCAATGAACGACCAAAAGATCAAATCTGTTCATTTCCTTTGAAGAGAGACAAAAAACCCAATAAACAAAATACTTGTGCATATTACTATACATATTTCGTGTGTTTTGTATATACTTATATACTCATAACTTGTAAAGGATTCACCACTTGCATTTGTAGATTACATTAACCTTCTGGCAGCTTTGTGATGTGTGGATTTCATCACCACACACCCTAACCTAAGTGAAGTTATGGGCATGAGGCCAAAAGAAAGGTCACGTTTGCATCATGTATTTAGCATGTAACTTTGTCTGTTTTCTGCAGGTTCTAACGTTTTCTCTTATGAATTCACGTCATTTCTCACTTAGGCTCTTGTTTAATGCATTTGAATGACGATTTAAGTGTTTTGAGCATGAATTTGAATGGAACGTGGTGTGCTTGCATTACTCTACTTGTATACATATGTTTCTAAGTCTGTCAATTGTAAATATGCCTAACTTTGCAGAAAATGTGTAAATTGAGTCCTAACTTATCTATGCATTCATTGTAGGGTGTCTAAAACCTTACATTCACGTTTACAATTCTTGTAGTGTCTTAACTTAGTGTTTTTACAAGCTTTCGTGCATTTGTACCTTGTTCTTCTTTACGTGATTCATTTTCTTGTGTTTTGATGTGTTTAGTGTGTTTTCGTGTGTTTTTCTTGTGTTTTTACAATTTTGGTTAGTATCTTGCATTCCTTGTGTATTCTTTTGATACTAACACTTGATCTTTGAGCAGTTTTCAGGGGCTAATCTTGAATGTCCAGCTCCCATCCAACTCCTAAGATCAATCTTCAAGCACTCACGGACCGTTTAGCTCACTTGAGATCTCAAGTGAATCCTAGGGACCAAGATTTTGAGAAGCCTCTCATTGAGGATTACTTGGACTCTCCACACTCATCCCATCACTCCACTGAGTACTCACAAGAAGAAGAGCAAGAAATGGCACGTAACAACCCTCCAAACCCTCTCAACGTCAATCACAATGAGAGGCGATCTCTTCGCCAACGTACTTGCTCCACGGAATGAAGTAGTGGTCCTTCTTGCATAGCATTTCCGGAACCCCAAGCGGATAAGAAGGACATTGAATTGAAAAGTGTATTCCTACACCGTTTACCAATCTTCCATGGGCTGTCAAATGAAGATCCCAACATGCATCTCAAGCAATTTCAGTTCATTTGCATGAGTATGAAGTCTTTGAATGCCGATGAAGAACTCTTCAAGCTCAAAGCTTTTCCCTTTACATTGATAGATAGAGCTCAAACTTGGCTATTGGAACTTCTGCCTAATTACATCACAACATGGAAACAACTTGCGGACCTGTTCTTGGCTAAGTACTTTCTAGCCTCAAAGATCACTGTTTTGAAGAAAAATATCACAGGGATTACACAAGCACCGGATGAGTCCTTTGGCCAATATTATGATCGATTTAAAGTCTTATGTGCCACCTGCCTTTCCCATGGTTTTTCCAAGACAAACCTCATGAATTACTTTTATGATGGTTTAAAACGGATTGATAGAGAGCTTCTTGATGCCGCTACAACCGGAGCATTCATGGATTTAGATGAGGCGGAAACTCGTACCTTTTTGGAAAACTGAGCAAACAATGATGCTCAATATAGGATGGCTCCACGAAGACAAGTGAATGAAGCTAATTCAACGCAAGTTAAGGACGAAAAGTTTGATAAGCTAGCATTTATGCTAGTGCAAGTGCTTGAACTCGAGACGAAAAGAGCCAAGGCAAACTTAGGACCTGTATATGGCGTTTGCAATATACAAAGGCACTACAATGATGAATGCCCTACGATGAAGGAGCAAGGCAATGGCAATCCGGAGCAAGTTAATGCAATTGAAGGATATCAAGGGGGCCAACGTTACAATAATTATAACAACAACAATTTTGGCAACCGAGATCATCTGGGTTTCAAGTGGAGTAGCAATGAGGGATGTATAAACCATCCGACACCTCAACCAGGCTATCAACGTGCTCCCTTTCAACCAAGGCAGCCAATGCCTCAAGATCCCATTCCAACGATGCAACCTATGCAACAATCTCCTCTAGTCCAACAACAATTTACAAATCCAGACTATGACAAGATGTTCACTCAACTGTCCGCTTCAACACAAGTTCTGTTGGAGGGACAAGCAAAACAAAAGGAGACGTTGGATCTACAAGGCCGAGACATCACTGAAATCAAAAAGCAAATGGGCCAACTCGTGGACTTCATGGGTCAATTCCGTGAATCCGGCCATCTCCCTCCTCAATCTCAACCACCAAATTGGTAACACAACAGGAGGAACTTCACGTCTAGGCTGTAAGACGTTAAAAAATAAGCGCTCGTTGGGAGGCAACCAAATGGAGGAATCGTCAAGGATTTGTTCTCTCCTCCCTTATCTTTTTAATTTCATTGCTTATTTACTTTCCTTAGCTAAAATTTTAATGGGTCTTTCTCTTCATACTTAGTTTTATGTTTCCTTTAAATACATTGAGGGCAATGTAGAGTTTAAGTGTGGGGGAGGGGTTTACAACTTTATTTGAGTCATAAAATCATAAAAACCGGGCGGACAATGGAACTTTCCGGCGGATGATGCCCTAAAAAAATATATATTATTTTAAGTCATACTTAGTGTATTTCGTTGTAATTTAGTGTAGTGGATGAACACTTGTCTTTTAGTAAGAAATCCTTGTGATTTGGTGTCTAGAAGGGGACGGTTTCTAAGACGGGTTTTGGATGTGAGAAAAGACAAGCTCAAAAATCACTCCTACCTCTCTTGGTCTCTTTCGCCAACTGGCCATTTTACTAAGGTTGCCCAAAGAAGACAAGCACTAAATCTACGCTTGTTTGAGAGTCTTTTTCATTTTTAGGATGCCCTTAGTTAGTCTATGATGAAAATGGACCAAAAAAAGAATACATATGGCGTTGAATAAGCACCAAACTGATTTCTTGTGCTAATTGAGATATTTTGATTGTCATGACATGTAGTGGATATGGTATGCTTAAACATGGTATAGATTTCGCATGTTAGAATGAGTTTTAAATCATACAAACCTTAAAAGTGAGTTTTTGAGCCTACATTATTCCCTTTGAGAGTGAATTTTGTGCATATGGTTTTCAAGAACAAAACATGCTTCGTCTAATTGCTTGCCATAGATTTTAATAAACTAGAGATTACTAGAACTTACTCATGTAGATTTACAAAGCTTTTAAGTTGATATATGCTCTGATTTTGGATATGATTAAAGGCAAATTAGGTTTTCCATCACTAAACCAAATAGCCATGTGTCCCATTGTGCGCACGAGTTGCGACACCCCTAGATAACCCATTTGAGCCCACATTATGCCTTTCTTTCATTACCATACATATCTAAACACTTTAAACTAGTGTAGAATATCTGTACCCTTGTTCAAAAGGCTTAGTGGGGATTTTTAAAGCTAGAATCATGGAGATGGTGTGAAGATCATGAGGAGATGTGTGTATGGGGATAGACTCGTTCAAATACCTTGAAAAAAAAAGTTTGCAATTGCCGAAAGTAGAAAGAAGAAAAGAAAAAAAGAATTGAGAGCAAGAAAAAAAAAGAAATCAAAAAAAATCAAAAGCTCTCCAGCAATAGGTTTTTAGTGTACATTGTTTGGATTAATGTCCCCCATACTTGTAGATTTAGAGTTTGTTATGAATTGAAGGCCCAATAGTAAAGAAATATGGCATTTTTCCTGTCTACAAAAGCTCAAGGGAAGTTTAGAATGAAGTTAGAGTCCAAAAAGATGAAATATGGCCCGTGTACTTAGGGTTTCACCTTGGTGATGTTTTGGAAAGAGGATGAACGAATTTGATGATGCTTTGGTGCTTTAACTAAGTCTTTTGAATGTTCATAACCACCACACACCCAAATTTTTGAATGCCTTAGCCTTAGCCCCATTGATGCAAACCCAGATGATTATGGAAATGAACATGGGCATGGCGGCAATGCGGATCATGGACGTGGACATGGGGCTAAGGATGCCGTGGAATCTTTATCATTACCAAGTGGCCCAATTACAAGAGCTAGGGCCCGGAAGTTCCAGGAAGCACTTAATGGGCTGATTCAAGAGAGTGGAGATAATTCTGAAATTATCAAAGAGGAAGCTAAATTTGTGCATGTCATGGAGGTCATCATGAAGGGCAACAATTAAGGAGCACGAATTAAGGGAGAATAATTACTAAGAGAATAAAGGGAGCATTGATCTTATCTTTATTCTTAGATCTTATGATCAGTTTTTATTTTATGATCAGTTTTATTTCTTAGCATTATGGGCCTTAATTAGCAATTAAAGGCCATAACTTCTAATTTTCTGTTTTGATTTTTGTTTTCTCCTATATTCCTATATAAGGAGAGCTTTGCTTTGTTTGTAATCAGATTATCAGAGATGAAAATTGTGAGAACTTGTGTTCTTCTTGGTTCTTATTAGAACTCTTTCTGAGCTTATCAAGGTAAAACTTGTGGCGCTCAAACCTAAGCTTATCACTTAGAAATTAGTGGGTGCATTTCTCTGTGTGGCGCTTGTCCCTTTCGTAGTCTTAGGTTCCCATCTCTTTAGGTGTGGGGTCTAGACTCAACAAGCTTTGTCTTCGCGTTCTTGGTGTTCGGTCCACTTTTATCGGGTTTCATCACAGTTGTTGGTGAGGTTCGTATCACCCATTACAACCTTTCTAAAGACCTTTATGATCCTTAAGATGAGTAGCCTTCGATTGGTTGAGTAAGTTACATGAGTAGGCATATGGTTTGTTTCATTTGTGCAAGTAATTATGAGGTTTTCGATTCAATTTATATATTTTGAGTGAACCCCTTTCATGAGAGAAAATATGATGAGTGCATCCATGTGAGCTTGATTTAACCTTATTCGAAACATGCATAGCTTTAAATTCACCATTGTTTTCTCCAAGTCCTACTTGTTCATAACATGATCATATTTCTCTTATCTCTCGAAATTTTTGAACTTTTCACTATGAAATCTTGTGACTCAACCACCATATACTTAAGAAAATTTCTGAGACAAATTTTGCTAAGGGCTTAGAAGTGTTTTCAAAATCTGAGTCTTTTATTTTCTTGAACTTTTCCCAACGTGGAGGCTAGCTCTAACGTTGTTTTATATTTTTAGTCTTTCTTTTATTTAGTTTTTGCTAGGGACTAGCAAAGTCTAAGTGTAGGGGAATTTGATCTACGCATTTTATACTTGATTCTTAACGTCTTTCTCTTTACATTTAGCTTTGTTTTGACCTTTGTGCTATAATTTCTTACTTATTTTATTGTTTTTAAGTTTTGAATAAAGGAGTACAATAAAGGAGGTGATTTGGAGCATAAAATAAGCTAAGTGGAGAAGTTTCCTAAATCAACTAGGAATGACGTAGCAAAATATGGATCCGAAATGGTCTTCTCAAGTTACTAAAATGACGCAAGGAAAAATAAGGACATTTCAAATGGTGGATTGAAAATCAGCAAGCATTTTGGGCAAAATCAAGCAAGGAGATATTACCGGATAGATGGAGGATCAAAAGTATTAAGTATATCTCAAAAGTGCCTTATTTGAAGATCAAAATATCCTACAATATATGGTAGGTTCGGCCAAAATGACTTGGAGCTCAAGAAATACAGGATATGGAAAGATCAAGATTTCTCTACTCCTAGTAGGAAGAGGAAGATATGCCTGCCAGCTCATCAATCTTCAACGGATCACAGAATCTGCAATTCAACTCTAAATAGTGACGACCCAGAACAGAATCAGCAGTGTAATCAGCTTAATCTACGAGCTTGCGCGTAGTCGCAGATTGCCGACAGATGTTTGAATCGCCAGACTTGTTAACGACTAAATAATTGGCCGAGAATTGGAGCTGAGTCTCTTCTCGAGAGTCGTTGTACGTGTGATTTTGAGTTCGTGGGCGGTTCCGGATCGTTATTTGGACGAACGAGGAATAAATGATGAATATTTGAAGTTTCGACGTAATCGGATTTAAATGGTGATGCTCTTAGCGACTAAATTACCGGACGAAAATTTGATTTCGGATTCTTCACGGAAGTTGTTGAGAATTTAATTTCGAGCTCGTGGGAACTTCCGGAGGATTATTCCGAGGTACGAAGATTAAGTTGTGAATATTTCCGATTGTTGATAATTTAGTCGATTTAAGAATGTGTTTGGGTTGAACAGTTGACTTTTTATCGGATTTGCCGATGTGTTTGACTTCGGGTGATAATTGAAGAACATGTCGAGTCGAGTTTGTTGCCGCGAGAATTATTGGAATCGGAATTACGACGAGAAAGTTACGGGTATTTGAAGTTTGTCGAAAATGATAATTATGGAAGTTTCCATTTTAGGCAAGTATTTAAAGTGGGTTTCCATATCAGGTAAGTGAACATTGGATCATTATTGCATTGACTGGGTTGACTCGGTTTGACCGAGATAGAGGAGAGGTACGACGGTGACCGTCGAGCTCCACGGCAGCGAAGCCCATTCGGCCACCCCAGGCCTCGGTGCTCGGTCCATTCGGTTCGCCTTAGTCTTCCCAAGGTCACCCCGGCCACCATGCACGGTGAGGCTCACCGGAGAGAGAGAGAGAGTTTTCCGGCAAGAAAATGGAAAAAATTGGGGAATTCGGGTTTGTATTTTCCGGCCGAATTGAGCTGAACCAAGTACTGGGTTTTGTAGCTCTCCTCACCTACAAGCTACCATGTAAGTTTGGTGATCTAATTTTGATTGTGCTTGGAGAATTTTGGATTTGAAATTTGTGAGGCAATTCGGTTTTGCTTGAAATTGGACTAGTTAGAGTGAGAATTGGCCTTTGTTGCAGTTGACAAAGTTGCTCAGTGGGTAATTTTGAGTTGAATAAGGGTTGCTCCGCCGGTAAAAGTTCAGGTTGGTGGTGGCGCCGCCGCCGGCGGCGGTCAACGGTCAACTTTGACTTTTTGGAGTTTTCAACAAGTTACATGTCATTTCACTCGAAAATGCGCCCCGATCGCAGTGGGGAGGTTCGTTTCTCGATTTGAGCATCCAAAAGAACAGCGAGGTATTGAGGTGTGAATATCGAATTTTCGACGATTCGTCGACATTGAATTACGTGTTTCCGAGAACGGTGGTTTCTCATGATTTGATTTGAATTGTCGAGTTATGACTTTGAGAAATGGATTTTGTGATTATTCAGGGGTTCGTGATCATTTGTTTGGCGAGGGACTTTCCGCCGGATCACGGGTCAACACGAACTGCGTTACGCTAGTCTGTGAGTGGACATTTCTTTTCACGGATTATTTGCGAGTCTTTATACATGTTTTACGAACTTGAGTATGCATATGAGATTTCGGATTATATGAGCATGCTTACGAGATTTCGATTTATATGAGCATGTGTTATACGATTATATTACGTATATGCATTTATATGCTGTTTATTGCATTTGCATCGAAATATTTATGATTTGGTTTTCACAGAGTACAGTCGTAGTTTATGTTGTTGTATCGATACACACGTATCCCGGCTAATCCCCGAGGGTGCCTACCAGGGGGAAACTGTACCTTGTGCCGATGTGTTTTCGGGTGGGTACAGTTATCTGTACCTTGTGCCGATGTATTTTCGGGTGGGTACAGTTATCTGTTTCTTGTGCCGATGTATTTCCAGGTGGAAACAGATGTCCTGACCTGAGGCCTTTCTGGCTCGAATCACGTGTGGGTCTGGGATCCCGTGATTCGGACTGTACTAGCACGGACGTGTCCATGAGTGGCCCCGTGGGATTTTTACTTGCATGCTCTGTACGCTGGAGAAGTATGAGTTTACCTCGCGTATTTTATTATATTTATTCATTCGACTCGCATATGTTTTTATAACATATATATTATGTGGAAAAAGACATTTATTTTCGTCCAGTCACTCTAACGATTTTCATGTCTTTCCCCTGGGCTTTTCGGTTTCCGTGCCCAGTTTGCAGTTTGGACTCTGGTGTCGCACGTCGTGGTCGGAGGCATAGTGCTCGAGCTACCTTGTTTCTTCCAGTAGGTTTATTGTTCTACCTACTGTGGTATAAGTATATGATTATACATTAGAGGTCGCTCTGAGTATTCTGTTGTATGTATTATACGATTTTACTCCGGATTTCAGTAAAATATAGATATATTTATTGTTTACTTTACTGTTGATATATTGAGAAATCCGGATGGGATTGGTGCCCACGGTTTGATTTTTGTGGCATAGGATGAAATGTATTTTCCGCGTGCAGGTAATGGTAATTCCACGTTAGTAACGAAACTCTGCCGAAATTTTGTTGGTTTTTGTTGGTTCGTGTTTTCGAAGGGGTTCGATTCCGGTTTAGGCAACTAAATTGGGGTTGGGTACTTTCACAAATATAGTGATCATATATGTCTTCTTCAAGCTCTCGAGCTGATCTTTCCAACGAGTCTAAAATTATAATTTTCTGAGCTCTAGAACTCCTGGAAAAGACGTTTCAAGACAGGTTGTCACAGGCTGTCAATTGTACCCGGGTACACTAGGAAAACCTAGTTTGGAGAGGAAAGTTGGAATTCTTCACCTATTAATACAAGAGCTAGGCCTCATTCTCAAGCATCACTCATTCTAGACGCCTAAGCTCAGCCTAAACACTACTTCCTCTCCAAAAACTCAAGACGTTCTCCACGAAGAAGGTTACACCATCTTTCCGCCACCAAACTGCCTCCACGACATATAGGGCAATCCCGAGTGTCACTTCAACCAAAGAGAGCTGTGTGCACCATAATTCTATAGGGCACTCCCGAGGAACTAAAAAGTGTAACTCTACTTCTCTTTATCTTGTAACTTCTCCTTGTATGAACTATTATTTTTAAGGATTGATTTTTAGTATTTCGGTTTTCTGCAGTTGTTTTGATTTCAATTGTCTTCCATGTGTTCTAGTTTCTTAAATTTCTATGATGCATGCTTATCTAATCGTAATGCTTTGGCTTAGATATAGGGCAATCCCGAGTCTAAATCAATGGTATGTGTATAGGGCAATCCCGAGCACTAAACTTAAGTATAAACATGTGTTATGTGAAGTTAAGAAGTTAGGATTTCGATTGACATTGTTTAATTTGAAGGTTAGGAATGAGCAAGGGTAAGCTAGATGAGTTGATCACATGTAAATAATAACTTAGGTTTATTTTCGGTCTAGAAAGCATGTTTAGGATTCTTTGTTCTTGTTTGTTTTGCTTGTCTATGAGTTTAAGCATGATAGAACTTAGGGTTTCTCTATGTGTTTTCTGCCATTTTTTGCAATTTAATTTCACAAATTATAAAAACCAACTTTTAAATCCCCCCATTTTAAACCTAGCGTAGTCACGCATACACCCTCAATCCCCGGTTAAGAACGATACCCTACTTACCAATGCTACATCTTACAAAAAAGGGTTTTAATTGCTTATGCGTTTTTGTTGAGTGTTAAGTGTTTATTTAGTGCTTAGTAAAAGCGTGTATCAGGGTTCTTGACGTATTAGCTCTATATGTTGTGTTTCAATATGTATTGATTGTATCCTTGTTATTCAGGTGATTGTGATCAAGTGTTTGGCGAGGGATCTTCCGTCAGGCCTCAGAATTAGCTTCGTACTGTGAGTGGACACTTTATATTCACAGTTGATTTGCGAAACCTGATTATGCACTTACGTTATGCATTGTAAGTGCCAGAAATGTATGATAATCTGGTGGACTCAAAGCCTCTGGGGATCAAAATCTAGCTCAGGAGAAGCATGCAATATGGACACGAAAAACCAAAAGGCTCAGGGAAAGGCATATAAAAACATAAAAATGTTAGCGTGAGTGGATAAAAACTCACAATGAATGTAAAATAATAAAATATTTTATCTGTGTCTTTCTGCTAATTTCTATGAAATCATGCCAGTTCAAAATAATAAACTGAATAAAATATAGAGGTGGGCGCTTAGGGTGTTTGTCCTAACCAGATCGTCTACATGACTGTAAATAAAAGGTGATGGGATCGTCTAGGGTGTTTGTCCTAACCCGAGACAATCTAGGTCGGCAAGATGTTTCTCCTAACATGGTCTGATCCGACTAGCCAGTGATCAACCTACTAGTTAAAGCATTGATGCTAAAAATAAAATCATCACAAACCTAAGCATCGACTAGTCACGTATTTGTATATGTTTCGAAGTCTAAGTCCTCACTTAGACTACGAAATCATATATGATTTCGTGGTCTAAGTGTGTGACGACCCAGAACAGAATCAGCAGTGGAATCAGATTAATCTACGAGCTCGCGTGTTGTCGCAGGTTTCCGACAGTCGTTTGGATTGCCGGATTTGTTAACGACTTAATTATTGGCCGAGAATTGGAGCTGAGTCTCTTCTCGAGAGTCGTTGTACATGTGATTTTGAGTTTGTGGGCGGTTCCGGATCTTTATTTGGATGACCGAGGAATTAATTATGAATATTTGAAGTTTCGATATAATCGAGTTTAAATGACAGGTTTGTTAGCGACTAAATTACCGGTCAAGAATTTGGTTTCGGTTCCTTCACGAAAGTTGTTGAGAATTTAATTTCGAGCTCCTGTGAACTTCCGGAGCATGATTTTGAGTTACGAAGAATTAGTTGCGAATATTTCCGTTTGTTGTTTGTTTAGTCGATTAAATATGTGTTTGGTTGAATGGTTGACTTTTTATTCGATTGGCCGATGTGTTTGACTTCAGGTGATATTGGAAGAATATGTCGAGATGAGTTTGTGGCCGTCAGAATTATCAGAATCGGAATTACGACGAGGAAATTACGCGTGTTTGAAGTTTATCGAAATTTGAATTTTGGAGTTTCCATTTTGGGAAGCTATAAATAGTAACTTACTAAAAGGGGAAAGTCAAACATGCATTCAAGGTGGCTTTGACCCGGTCAACTCGGTTTGACCGAGTGGTGGTGCGACGCCGTACGGCTCGCCGGCGACGGTGTTCTTCCGGCCACCCCACGGCCTATGCCATACACCGTTCGACTCGCCTAGCTTCCCTCATCTCGATTCCGGTCTCATTTTCCAGCATATCTCACGGTGGAGAGAGAATTAACCGGCCAAAGTTCAAGGTTTTTGGGGTTAATGGTGATTTTCGTTTCGGGCCGAGTTGATCTCAAACAAGGACTGGGTTTTGTAGCCCTCCTCTCAAGGATTCTAACCATGTAAGTATGGAGTTCTAATTCGATTTGTGGAAGGAGAATTTTGGATTTGAAATTTGTGTGTACATTCAGTTTTGCTTGAAATTGACCTAGTTAGAGTGAGAATTGGCCTTCGATGCAGTTGACAAAGTTGCTCAGTGGGTGATTTTGCATGGAATGAAGGTTGCTCCGTCGAGAAATTTCACGTTCGCCGGCGGCGCCGCCGTGGACGGCGGTCAACGGTCAACGGCGGTCCAGTTTGACTTTTTGGGATTTTCGACAAGTTGCATGTCATTTCACTCGAAATCACGCCCCGATCGCAGTGGGGAGGTTCGTTTTTCGAGTTGAGCGTCCGAACGTATAACGAGGTATTGAGGTGTACATATACGGATTTTCGACGATTCGTCGACTTTGAATTACGTGTTTCCGAGAACGGTGATTTCTCGTGATTTGATTTGTATTGTCGAGTTATGACTTTGAGAAATGGTTATTGTGATTATTCAGGGGTTCGTGATCGTTCTTTTGGCGAGGGACTTTCCGCCGGATCACGGGTTAACGCAAACTGCGTTACTCTAGTCTATGAGTGGACAATTTATTTTCACGGATTGATTGCGAGTCTTATATATACGTTTTACGAACTTGAGCATGCAGCATGATTATGGTTTTACGAGCATGAGATTTCATACGAGATTATGTTTATTATGAGCATGTGTTTTACGATTATACGATTATACTTATACGAATATACGTATACGAATATGCATACACTTATATATTGTTTCATGCATTTTCATCGAACTGTCTATGATTTGGTTTTCACAGAGTACAGTCTCAGTTACATTGTTGTATCGATACACTTGCCTCGTCGGCCGATCCCCGACGGAGGGCCGCCTGGAGGGGTGTTTCCCCAACCAGACCGGTGAGGGGCGTATCCCCGGAACCGAGGCCATTTCTGGCTTAGAATAACGTGGAAGTCAGGGACTCCGTGGTTCGGACTGTACTAGCACGGAGGTGTCCATGAGTGACCCCGTGGGATTTTACTTGCATGCTCAGTACACTGGAGGAGTATGAGTTTTACCTCGTGTACTATGTTGATTTATTTACCTAGACTAGCATATGTTATTTTAAACATATATATATACTGTGGAAAGACATTTATTTTCGTCCACTCACTCTAACGTGTTTTATGTCTTTCCCATGGGCTTTTCGGTTTCCGTGCCCAATTTGCAGTTCAGGCTCTGGTGTCGCACGTCGTGGTCGGAGGCATAATGCTCGAGCTACCTTGTTTCTTCCAGTAGGTTTATTGTTCTACCTACTGTGGTATATTTATATGTTTATACATTAGAGGTCGCTCTGAGAAATCTGTTGTTTATGTTATACGATTTTACACCGGATTTCAGTTAAGTACTATTATATTTATTGTTTTACTTTACTGTTGATATATTGAGAAATCCGGATGGGATTGGTGCCCACGGTTTGATTTTTGTGGCATAGGATGAAGTGTATTTTCCGCGTGCAGGTAATGGTAATTCCACATTAGTAACGAAACTCTGCCAAAATTTATACGGTTTTTGTTGGTTCGTGTTTTCGAAGGGATTTGACTCCGGTTTAGGGAGCTAAATCGGGGTTGGGTCCTTTCAAAGTGAATATATATTTTCTTTTATTTTTAATTAAAATTTGAATTTAAAGTAAAATATTAATAAATTAATTAAAATACTAAATTTAATTTAAATAATTAAAAATTGTACGTACATCAAAATTGTTTGGAAAATACGATATATCCTAAACTACATAGAAACTACTAAAATACAGCAAGAGTACACACGCCGCCGAGTCCTCTGCCTTTAGCCGTGTCATCATCGTCGGGGTGTGGGGTCGGAGCAAGATGACACTCTTGCTGAACCTGGTTTTGTATGAGGGTGATGAGGTGGGCTATCTGCGCTTGTTGCTAATCAAGCCTCTGACGCATAGATAGCGTTTATGCCCGTGCAAGTCGAGCATCCTCAAGGGCTGCTTGGACCGACGCATCTCGAACACCTTTCCTCGCTGAATGTCCCGTAGATGAGTCAGAAGATAAATTTCGCTGCACCTTGCGTCCCAACCCCCTAACCTCCTTGTCAGCTCGACGACCGTATACCTCATTGGCGATTACAATTTGGCTCTCCATCGATAGAGGAGGCAGGTCTTCCGGCGACAAATGCAGGTATGCCAGCTGCGTGTTGGCCAATTCCTCCTGCGCCCGTTCTACCAACCTCGCCTGAAAATAATAATAAAAATTAAATAATTATAAATTTGTACAACAGTTTAAAAAATAATAAATAATAATTAAATTAATTGAGAAGAAATATATACGGCACTTAAGCCGATTTGACTTGTTTAATTGTCGAGCCCAGGCGTCACGTAAGCGGTGATGCTAGCATCCATATAAGGGTGTTTAGAGCCCTTATCTCTGTGCTCCTTGGCAATTTGTATCATCTGCTTGGACGCAGAGGTATGATGTTTGTCATTCTTCTCCCGATTGGCCTTGTTTATGTCCGACGTTTCTGTTGGACAACATAAATCATTAAAAAATTAATAAATGACTAAAAAAAATAATTCAATTTCGTCAATTTAAATAAAAAAATATGAACCCGATAAAATTCTTCTTTGAAGTGGTTGACCAACCAGTCTCACTCATCTTCCCTATCCCCACGCAGCTCTACGGGGGTAGGCGAGCGGCTGAATTCTTCGTAATACTTGTGAAGTCTGTACTTCCAATCACGATAGATGGCATTGGCGGTGGTGTTAATATGCCTAAGCATCTCCTATGTGACATCCACTGCATATTGTTCCTACAAGAAAAGAATAAAAAACTATAATCGTATATATTATGAAATTACGATTTTTATTGGTTATTAAAAAAGAATTTAAAATTATATTACTAACGAGAGTTCTTTAAACATCTTCCCCTTCTCCTCGTCCGACAACTCATTCCAGGTAGGCACAACAATACGAACCTTGTTGCTAATAATTGCGCCGATGCTGTGTGATGAGAGACTAGCTAGTTGAGAGGTGGCAGGGCCATCGGTGAAATCGTCGTGCAGCAACTAGATCTTTTGCCCGGTCTCCTTGAATAACTTCTAGGATTTTCTGCCCTTTCCGAGTCCTCGGGTCCTTTTCGACTGAGTGTCTGACAGAGCCCTCCTGACCTTGCGCGGTGCGCTGTAGAGAATAGACTCGGAGGTTGCCGACTCCTGGGTACTTTCTGACATCAATAATGGGCTGGAAAGGGTGTCATCATCATCAGTCCGTATACATGGGGCATTAGGAATTTCCCCAGTCGCCGCAGCCGAGGGCTCAGCTGAAGGGTCCGGAGGAGGCGCGACATTGTCTTCTTGGCATCGGATTGAGCATCTTCCGCCTCTATTTGTTCCTTTTTTTTACCCCACGGGGCCATTTTGACCTAAGAGTTGTAAAAATCAACTATTAAACTTACTTTACCCTTAATTATAACTACTTTACAATTTACTATTTTTAACAATTTACTAATTATTTTCTATATTTTTCATATTTACCACAACATTTACTATTTTTAATATTTTTCATTTGTAAAATCATTTTTGATATTTATCATTTATTAATATTAACTAATTTATAATATTTACTATTTATAATTAAATTCATACTATTTTACAATAATTAAAATAATTAATGTTACAAATAATTAAATTCATTTTATTACAAATAATATTACTATTAATTAAAATAATAGTACAAATAATTGAATTCATACTAATTACCATAATTTACCATAGTTCATACTAAGTACAATAATTACCATAATTACCAATTTTTTTAACTAATTACAATAATTTACCATAATTACCAATTTATTATTTTTACTAATTACAATAATTTACCATAACTAATAATTTACCATAATTACAATAATTATCGTAATTACCAATTTATTATTTTTACTAATTTACCATAATTATACCTAAATACATATTAAAAATAAATTGAAAATACATACGTACGTAAAAAAAAATTAAAAACTTATCGGTGATGGAGATGGGTGACGGTGAGATTGGGCGGCCGGTGGCAGTGATGGTGGAAGGTGGATGTGGAGGGAGCGAGCGAGGATGCTCGACGTACATCGTGGAGGGAGTGATCAAACGACCGTGGAGGAGATGAGAGACGACGGAGGGAGGGTGATGGTGGAGAGGGGAATCGCCGAAGGTGGGAGGCCGGACTGTGTTGAGAGAGAGAGAAGAATTTTGAGGAGAGGAATGAGAGAATGATCGAAACTGCCCATTTATACTGTTTCACTTAGATGACGGATGGGAAGTTTCGTCATCTAACTGCACCTAGACGACGGAAATAGGCGTTTCCGTTGTCTAGGTCAACCGCCATAATTTTTGGAAACGCCACCAAATTAATTGGGCGGGTGGAAGTTGACCGCCATAATTTTTGGGAACAGTTCAAATTTTACTTAGACGACGGAGAAGGCCATCTCCATCATCCAGGTCAAATTTGAACCGTTCCAAAAAAGTGGCAGTGGAATTTGTACCGCCTAAAATTTGAACCTGGACGATGAAGTAGGCCTCCTTCTCCGTCGTCTATGTACAATTTCGGTAAAAATAATTTTAAAAAAAATTGGTTAGGAAGTTTCTGATCTGTCATTTGAATGAAATTGTCGTAAAATATCAATTAAAGAATTGTATATATAAAAAGTGGAATTTAAGACAACGAATAAATTTACATCTTTAAACTTGTTAAGTATCTACTAATTTGTGTAACTTAAGTGTTATTAAGTATAGGCTCATTGCACATCATTATTAACGAAATTGTATTTGGACAGAACAACTATTGGATACATTCGCTATAAGACAATATATAAGTAGAATATTTTTTTTAAATAGAAAGTTCGTTAAGGGTTTCATCGGCACAGTCAACAGCAAAACCGAAATTTTTACAAACCGAAAAAACATCGATGCACGAAAATCTGTAACTCCTATTTTGGAACCGGCGACGCTCACACTCCAAGAATTGTTTACTCTATTGTCTCAACGAAAAGAATATGTATTGGGACATAGTCTACATGGTCGTTGGCTTAGACGTGAAAGTACGAAATTTTCACTTAGACGACGTAATGACACGTTTGCATCATCCAAGTAAGCACTTAGACGACGCAATGCCACGTTTGCATCGTCTAAGTGCTTACTTGGACGACGTAAACGTGTCATTGTGTCATCTAAGTGAAAATTTAGGGTTTAGGGTTTAAGGTTTACTTAGACGACGCTATGACTCTTTTGCGTCGTCTAAGATAAATTTTTATGACTTATATAATTAATATTGTGTTTAATTACCTTGGTATGGACTACGAAAAGTCATTCTGTCGTCTAGGTTTTAGGGTTTATTTTAGGAAAAATATAATTCTTGATCGTACGGATTAAATAATTAATTTTAATTTGCATTTCTGTCTGTGGAAGCGACCTTGCTCTTTAATTAATTTGAAGTTAATTATGTGAAAAAGTTAAAATTAATTAATTAATTATTAAATTAACTACAAAGTTAATAATTGTACCTACTCCTCCTCATAATATATATATAATTACTCATGCATCATTACGTCAAAAAAGTTTAATTACAATAATTAATTACCAATTACTATTCCTCGTCGTTATATTGTACTCTTCGTCATAATTGTCATCATTCTCCTCACCACTATCATTTGATTGCTCCTCTTCCTCATCATACTCAACATCGTCCGACGAATATCCTGAGTCCTCGTCTTCATCCTGCATCTCTTCTTCATCTACCTCATTAATTTCATCTTGAGTTAGATCCATACAACCATCAGGCATGGGCAAGCGTTCACCAGCTTGAACTAGGTCCATTATGTCAGAGCGAATGACAGAAATATTACGCTCTTGATATGCAATAATGTCTCTTTGCGGTTCAAGTCCTTCAGTCGCAGGTGTCCCTTCAGCTGTCATGGTATTCTATATACCTCGATGAGAGATATGGTTCACTATTTTCCACCATTCACCAGCTTTCGGATCATCAAGATAGAACACCTACCTAACTAAGGTGGCAAGAGTGAAAGGTTCATCGTCATACCAGCTTGAGTTTATATTGACTGATAAAAGACCCAGGTCTTCCTTTGTACGCTTGAACCATTTGCACTTGAGTAGGAAAACGTTGACAACATTTTCATAACATAGTTGAACGACAAATACAAGAACCCCGTAATATAGATCATTGTCTTTCCCAACTGCTACCCCACTATTTTGTGTTCTTCATCCTTCATCTCGGGTCAATGAATGAAACTTTACACCGTTCACAAAACATCAGGGGTAATATAGAGTTTAATCGGCTTCCCTACTAGCAAGTGCTTTGGCCAGGACCACTACCCCCCCTGGTTTTTGGGTTTTTGTAGATCAATCATCCAGAAAAATGGGAAATCTATATATAATTAAAGGTTTTACTTTCTACAAACATGTATATAAACTAAATAAGTAAAAGTACGTACCCAATGGAAGAAATAATCGGGGAACTTGTTCATAACTATTTTCTCAAACCATGCCAAACTTTTGTCCAGATTTAATGCCTGAAGCTTCTCCATGTACCCAATCATGTACGGCTCAACTTCATCACAGTCTCGCAACACTACCCAATGTGCCTCAATAAGTTCTTCTCATGTTAATGATTCATTTGAAACTCTTCTAAACAGCCGTACGAAGTTTGTGATGACAAAAAGATTGATGCGGGCACTTGAATCAGAGGCGGCGGGAGGTGTTGGATTGATACTCACTATTACTAAGTACTAAATTAACACTTAACACTCAACAACAATGAGTCAATTAAAACCCTTTTCAGTAGATGTAGCATTGGTAAATAGGGATCGTTCTAAACCGAGGATTGAGGGTGCATGCATAACTATGCTAGGTTTGTTTATGGGGGTGCGAGATTTGGTTTGTTTAGCTAATAACCTACAAAATTTAAACCTAATTCTACTATGTACACGTGATCATCACATCATGTCTACCTCCACCATTTTCATGCTTCACTTACCCAGTATCAACGAAATTCTTACCTTTCAACCTGCAATTTATACACATGCTTTTAAGAATGCGACGAAGAGCGCCTACACCTTAATTTATCTAAGATTCATACAAAACATGCTAGAGAAGAACGAAGAGCGTATCACCCAACACATTAAGAAGCTTTAAGCATACAAGCACGCATACAAGCAAAAACTAAAAACTAAGAACACATGGAAGGTAACATAAGTAAGTAAAAACATATAGCCTTTATTAAACAAATCACAAGTCGTAAACCGAATTCTTTACCAGACAAAAGATGAGATAGAAGGTTTATGGTTACACTTTTGGAGTCTGTGAAGAGCAGTAACAACGCCTCGAGTGGATGGATTCTCAAGAACAAGACGAAGAGCGCCGATTATTCTTGATCTGTGAGGAGGGAGCTTCGGCCTTGGAGGGAATTAGGCTTAGGACGACTTGGGAGGTGTTTTGGGAAGAGCTTTGATGTCTATGATGTGTGATAATGAAACCCTAGTCAAGCCCTTTTTTTATAGGTCAAGCAAAGCCTAGTTCGACTCCTTTTAGAACTCTAAGTACTCTACCCGGGTAACCTGACCCTTTTCCACTAAAATAATAATTTCTCTCGTTCTAAGACTCCAAATCGTTTGATTCTAGTTGAGTTGGAAGCTAGACTTCTAGATATTTCCAACCATATGATAACCGCGTCTAGATTCATCCGAATCTGTTCACAGTGGTCTTTCGAAGTGGGCTGATGTACAAAGGCTGATTTCTGATAATTCATTTTAATCCATCTTCTTTCTTTGGGCTTCTTTGGACATGCTTTTGGTCTTCAATTCTTGACACCATGTGGGAAACCATTTTAGTAACCATTTCTCAGACCATTTCTTCTCTGGAATTAGGAACTTTTCTCCTTAGCCAACTTTTAGCTCCGAAACGCCTCATTTATTATTTCCTCCTTTATTTCTACCTAAAAACATAAAGTAAGTTAGAAACATATTTACTAAGCATAAAACAAAGTTAAATATAGAGAGAAAGACATTAATAATCAAGCATAAAATGCGTAGATCAAATTCTCCCACACTTAGACTTTGCTAGTCCCTAACAAATATACAACAAAGCAATGGACTCGATAAAAGAAAAATAATAAAGGGAAAAACACAAAGGTAAACGTGACACTTATATACAAACATACTTAGATATTTCAACATTTCAAAGCCGCAATGTGACGACCCGAACCAGAATCAGTTGCGTATTCGGCTAGATTCTAGAGATTTGGTCATAGTCGCAGTTTTACGATATTATGTGGTTCGTCGACTTTATTCGCGACTATGTTTTCGGTCGAGAATTTGAGTTGAGTGTCTTCACGGAAATTGTAGAGTACGTGATTTCAAGCTCTAGGGCTATTCCGGAAGATTTTTCCGATAACCGAGGAATATTTTATGATTATTCGAAGTTTCGGTTTCCGACGAGTTTATCCGATTGTCTAGTGCTTATCCGAATCATTTCGTATATTCATTTCGGACCGTCAATTGACCCGAGGTGCCAGTATAAATATCGAAATAATCGAGAATAGTCGTAAAATCACTGTTTGAGTTTGACCAGCTTTGACTTTCCCGTTTTGAAAAGTTGACCAGTTGACCGAAGAGGAAAGTTTCCCCTTTGAGCTTCGCCGGCCGACCAGCATTTTTCGGCCACCTCCGATCGAGTGAAAGGTATAGCTAGCTTCCCCTTGTAATTTCGAGTTGGTTGGTGTTTAGATTTATGGAAATTGATGAGGAATTTGTGGAACCCGAATCGAGTTGTGTTGCCGGAATTCGCCGGAGTTGGGAGGTGGTGCTTCGGCGAGTTTCGAGGGTGGAGATGTTGGGGTTTAGGTTCCCCTAGCTTAGGTGATGCTTCTGGGATGTTTGATTTTGAGATTTGATAAGGTTTTGAGGGCAACCGGTTAGGTCACCGGAGTGAGATTTTCCGTTCGGGTTCGTGATGATTTGGAAGGTTTCCGGCGAGATTTGAGTTTCATGGTAGTTAAGGAATTGGCTCGAAATGATGTGACCTTGAAATCTGAAAATTTTCACCGTGAGATTTCACCGTTGACGGCGCGGCGGCGGGGGTCAACGGCGGAGCTCCGGCCAAAAGTTGACTTTTTGGATTTCGACGTTCTTAATGTCATTTTTCTCGTAATAGCGCCCTGATTATCGCCCAGAAGTTTTCGGATTGATTTGGTTAGCCGATTTTCAGTCGAGGTTTCGAGTGGGGTTTCGGGAATTCCGTTATTCGTTTTATACTGTATTGCATATTTCCGGGAACGGTTGGTTTCCGTGGTTCAGTACAGGGTTGTGAACTATGATTTTGATCAGTTATGTTTGTGAATATTCAGGAGATCGAGATTGAGACCGAGATCGTGCTTCAGGCGAGGAATCTTTCGCCGGACCACGAGATTAGCGCGAGTGCGCATTTTGCTCACCTATGAGTGGACAATTTCTTTTCACGGATTGTTTGCGAGTCTTTTATATGATTTTCGAACTTGAGCATGCGTATTGAGTTTACGGATTACATGAGCATGTGTTTTTACGATTATACTTATACGGATATACGTATACGAGTATACATGCATTTATATGCTGTTTATTGCATATGCATCGAACTGTTCATGATTTGGTTTACACAGAGTACAGTTTATATATGATGTTGTATCGATACACTTGCATCCCGGCTGATCCCCGAGGATGTGTGCCAGGGGAAGCTGTGACTCCTGACCCGAGGTCTTTACCGGGGGAAGGCAGACCTCTGACCTGAGGCCTTTCTGGCTAGAGTCACGTGTGGGTTTGGGATCCCGTGATTCAGACTGTACTAGCACGGAGGTGTCCATGAGTGACCCCGTGGGATTTTTACTTGCATGCTCAGTACACTGGAGGAGTGTGAGTTTTACCTCGTGTACTAGGTTGTTTTTATTTACTTGGACTCGAATATGTTATTTTAAACATATATATCAACTGGTGAAAGACATTTATTTTCGTCCACTCACTCTAACAGTTTTCATGTCTTTCCCCTGGGCTTTTCGGTTTCCGTGCCCAGTTGCAGTTCAGGTTTGGTGTTTCACGTCGCGGTTTGGAGGCTAGTGATCTGAGCTACCTGTGATTTCCAGTAGGTCTTTGTTTCGCCTACTGATGTGTATATTGTATATATTTTACTCTAGAGGTCGCTCTGATACATTCTGATACTTGTTTATACGGATTTTCTCGGATATATATATATATACTACAGTATTGTTTACTGTTTACGATTCATATATTGATGTTGAGAAATCCAGATGGGATTGGTGCCCACGGTTTGGCTTTTGTGGCATAGGATGAAGTGTTATTTTCAGGGTGCAGGTTTATGCAATTCCGCGTTAGTAACAAAACTCTGCCGAAATTTCGAAAATTTTTGTTGGTTCGTATTTTCAGAAGGGGTTCGATTCCGGTTTAGGTAACTGAATCGGGGTTGGGTCCTTTCATCTTGGTATCAGAGCATTAGGTTGTTAGATTCTGTAGACTCTTGTAGTTGTGACGCTTAGGGTATTTGAGTAGATACAGCATGACTGGAGTGATGACCCGACTAGCCAGCGGTACTCATCAATACTTCGGGTGTTGTGTGTCCTCAAATATCTGCGGTTTCATGATTACGTTCTTTCTGCTTGTACCTAATGCTTGTCTTGTATCAGTAGGATGCCTCCTCAACGTGGTCCCCGTGTTGTTCGGGATGAGGATCCTGATGAGGATCGCCGAACGCGCGACTTGCTGATGCGAGTGCTGCGTGTGGAAGAGCGTTTTGACCCTGTGGTCAAGGCTCGTACAGCTGGTGCTACTGTGTTTTCGGGTTCAGTTGATCCAGAGATTTGCGAGGCATGGTTGGTTCAGATTGAACATGTTTGTGAGCGTCTGCAGTATACTCCTGAGCAGATGACAGTAGCCGCAGTTGGTTTACTTGAGGGTGATGCATACTTTTGGTAGGTTAGCACCGACAGAGTTCCAGCTGACACTCCATGGACATTGTTTCGTGATCTATTTATGCGGAGGTACTTTAATCAGGCTACCCAGCAGCGTAAGTACGAGGAGTTTACGAACTTGAGGCAGGACAGTTTGTCTGTACTTGAGTATCGGGATCGGTTTACCCATTTGTCTCGTTTTACGCGGGATATGGTGGCTACAGAGGAAGCCAAGTGTCGCAGGTTTGAGCTGGGATTGAATCTGAATATCAAGGCGACCTTGACTACAATGCCTCGGAACAACTTTGATGAGTTTGTCAGTGCTGCACTCCGAGGCGAGGATGTTGAGCATGAGCGACAGCAGAGGTACCCGCCGAGACAATTTGAGGAAGGTGGACCGAGTCAGGGGCCTTCGAAGAGGCAGAATTCTGATACTTCCGGTTTAGCTTCATCCTCAGGCGGTGGATCATATTGCCCACCAGTGGGTATGTCGAGGCAGAGATTGAGAAGGTGGAGAGATCGACCGCAGCGACCACAGGCTAGTGGGAGTTCCAGCGGTTCTAGTTATCCGCGGCGTACCGATGGCACGTTTGCTGTACCGCGGGAGTACCCATTGTGTAGTTTCTGCAACAGACATCACCTTGGACCGTGTCAGCGAGGCCCTGTCACTTATTTTCGTTGTAGCCAGGTGGGTCACTACGCGAGGGAGTGTCCTCAGTTGTATGGTGCTGGTGATCAGGCGACTCAGAGTTCTGGAGCTGAGCGAGGTGCCACTACGGGAGTTCGACCAGCACAGTTTGCAGGCCAGGGCAGGCAGCAGGGACAGCCCCGGCGAGGATGACCAGCCGGATAGGCGAGGGTTCATGCTATGACTCTACGTGAGGGCAGAGCGTCACCGGAGGTCGTTATTGGTACGTTACATGTCTTTGGTATTCCTGTACTTGCATTGTTAGATCCGGGTGCCACACATTCATTTACATCATTTAGACTGTCATCATTAGCTACGGTACCTGAATCTCCACTTCCGGGGTTGTGGAGAGTGTTGTATACGTCGGGTGAGGTTGTGAGCATCGGTTGGGTTTACATAGATTGTGAGGTGTTTATTGATGGTCATGGATTAGTTGCAGATCTGTTATTGCTTGATATTGTGGATTTTGATTTGATCTTGGGTATGGACTTTCTGGAGTCGCACTGGGCCATGTTTGATTGTCACAGGAAGGAGGTCGCGTTTCGACGACTAGGGTTACCCGAGATACTGTTTCGCGGCGAGAAGAACACTTCACTACCGTGTTTGATTTCCGCTATAAGGGCAGATCGGTTGATGAAGAAGGGTTGTGTCGCTTACTTAGCCCATGTTGTGGACACCACAGCTGCAGTGCCGGACCTTGGTAGTATTGAGGTTGTGTCTGAGTTTCCGGATGTGTTTCCAGCGGATTTACCTGGTATACCCCCTGTGCGGGAGATTGATTTTACTATTGAGTTGTTGCCGGGTACTGGACCGATTTCCCAGACACCGTATCGTATGGCGCCTGCGGAGTTGAAGGAGTTGCAGATTTAGCTCCAGGAGTTGTTAGAGAAGGGATTCATTCGATCGAGTGTTTCTCCGTGGGGTGCTCCAGTGTTGTTTGTGCGGAAGAAGGATGGGTCCATGCGTTTGTGCATCGACTATCGGAAGCTGAATCAGGTTACAGTGAGGAACAAGTATCCGTTGCCGCGGATTGATGACTTGTTCGATCAGCTCAATGGAGCATCAGTCTTTTCGAAGATTGACCTTCAATCTGGATATCACCAGTTGAGGATCCGAGACTCTGATGTAGCCAGGATAGCTTTCAGGACGCGGTATGGGCACTACGAGTTTTTAGTTATGCCGTTTGGGTTGACCAACGCCCCCGCAGCTTTCATGGACTTGATGAATCGAGTGTTCAGACGATTCCTGGACAAGTTCGTGATTGAAGTATGGGCCAGCACAAGAAGCATTTGCGGGCAGTGTTGCGGACTTTGCGGGACCATCAGTTGTTCGCGAAGTTTAGCAAGTGCGAGTTCTGGTTGGATAGTGTGAAGTTTCTGGGCCACGTGATTTCGGCCGAGGGAGTCAATGTTGATCCTGACAAGATCGAGGCCGTGTTGAATTGGAGTAGACCCACTACTGTGCCAGAGATCCGGAGTTTCTTGGGATTAGCAGGTTATTACCGACGGTTTGTACAGGATTTCTCCCGGATTGCTACACCATTGACCAGATTGACGAAGAAGGGCGTCAAGTTTGAGTGGTCTGATGCGTGCGAGGAGAGTTATTTGCTCCTGAAGGAGAGATTGACTACCGCACTGGTTCTGGCATTGCCAGACGACAGTGGTGAGTTTGTTGTGTACAGCGATGCGTCGAAGTTGGGGCTTGGCTGTGTGTTGATGCAGCATGGTAGAGTTGTGGCATATGGTTCCAGGCAGCTGAAGCCGCATGAGGTCAACTATCCGACGCATGATTTGGAGTTAGCCGCTATCGTGTTAGCGTTGAAGAGTTGGAGGCATTATTTATATGGTGCTCAGTGTAAGCTTTTCACTGATCACAAGAGTCTCACCTACTTGTGGACGCAGCCGGATCTGAACATGAGGCAGCGCCGATGGATGGAGTTGAGTAATGACTACGATTGCGCGTTTGAGTATCATCCAGGGAAGGCCAACATTGTAGCAGATGCACTTAGCCGGAAGTCTGGAGCCTCGTTGTTTCACATGTGTGTGGCCAGAGTGTCGATGTTAGCTGAGCTTCGGGCTACAAGTGCTATGTTTGGGTATGATGATGATGGAGCTTTGTTGGCCAGTTTTCAGGTTCGACCCGTGTTGGTTGATCAGGTACGAGAGGCCCAGGATTCAGATTCCTACTTGTTGGGTAAGAAGACCATGATACAGAATGGTGTGCCTACAAAGTTCCGGTTGAGCGACGACGGTACGTTGTTGTTCAGAGGCAGGTTATGTGTACCCAGAGACGAGGACTTGAAGAAGGAGATTCTGGACGAGGCCCACGGCTCAGCGTATGCGATGCATCCCGGTGGTACGAAGATGTTTCGTACACTTCGAGCGTACTATTGGTGGCGCAACATGAAGCGGGAGATTACCGCGTACGTGAGTCGATGTTTGATCTGTCAGCAGGTGAAGGCGGAGAGGCAGAAACCTACAGGGAAACTACAGCCACTTGAGATTCCAGTTTGGAAGTGGGAGCACATTACGATGGATTTCGTCTATCAGTTGCCGCGTACTTCGGCGGGCAACACTGGCATTTGGGTTATTGTTAACCGATTGACGAAATCCGCACACTTTCTTGCACTTCCGGGGAAGATTTCAGTGGGCAGATTTGCCAAGTTGTACTTATCAGAGATTGTTCGCTTACATGGTGTGCCTGTGTCCATTGTTTCTGACCGAGATAGTCAGTTCACTTCTGAGTTTTGGCAGGCGTTGCAGCGAGCATTGGGCACAAGGTTGCGATTTAGTACAGCTTTTCATCCTCAAACTGACGGGCAGTCCGAGTGGACCATTCAGACTCTTGAGGATATGCTGAGATCATGTGTGTTGCAGTTTTGTGGAAACTGGGATCAGCAGTTACATTTGATCGAGTTCGCCTACAACAACAGCTATCAGGCCAGTATTGAGATGGCACCGTACGAGGCTCTGTACAGGAAGCAGTGTCGCACTCCATTGTGTTGGAGTGAGGTGGGCGAACGTTGGCTTATTGGTCTTGATTTGGTGAAAACCACGATGGAGGACATATAGGTTATCCGGGATCAGTTGAAGATCGCCCAGGATCGGCAGAAGAGTTACGTGGACGTGAGGAGAAAGAGTTTAGAGTTCGAGGTTGGTGATTGGGTCTTCCTGAAACTATCTCCGTGGAGGGGAGTTGTGCGTTTCGGGAAGCGTGGCAAGCTTCGACCACGGTACATTGGTCCGTATGAGATTACAGAGAGGGTTGGAGCTGTTGCTTACAGACTTGAGTTACCGGCTGAGATGGCTCGTGTGCATGATGTCTTCCATGTTTCGATGTTGCAGAAGTACATCTCAGATCCTTCACATGTATTAGCCCCACAGCAGTTGCCGATCAGAGAGGATTTATCGTACGTAGAGGAGCCAGTGCAGATTCTCGATCGTCGTGAGCTGGAGTTGAGGCATCGTGTGATTCCGCTGGTGAAGGTCTTGTGGCAGAACCACTCAGTTGAGGTGGCCACCTGGGAGACCGAGCAGCGTATGCGGGAGTAGTATCCTCATCTGTTCACTTGACAGGTACGTAAATTTTGAGGTCGAAATTTCTTTAAGGGGGGTAGATTTGTGACGACCTGAACCAGAATCAGTTGCGTATTCGGCACGATTCTCGAGATTTGATCATAGTCGCAGTTTTACGATATTGTGTGGTTCGTCGACTTTAATCGCGACTATGTTTTGTGTCGAGAATTTGAGTTCAGTGTCTTCACGGAAATTGTAGAGTACGTGATTTCGAGCTTGAGGGCTGTTCCGGAAGATTTTTCCGATAACCGAGGAATATTTTATGATTATTCAAAGTTTCGGTTTCCGACGAGTTCATCCGATTGTTTCGTGCTTATCCGAATCATTTAGTATATTCATTTCGGACCGTCGATTGACCCGAGGCGCGAGTATAAATATCGGAATAATCGAGAATAGTCGTAAAATCACTGTTTGAGTTTGACCAGCTTTGACTTTGCCGTTTTGGAAAGTTGACCAGTTGACCGAAGAGGAAAGTTTCCCCTTTGAGCTTCGCCGGCCGGCCAGCATTTTTCGGCCACCTCCGATCGAGTGAAAGGTATAGCTAGCTTCCCCTTGTAATATCGAGTTGGTTGGTGTTTAGATTTATGGAAATTGATGAGGAATTTGTGGAACCCGAATCGAGTTGTGTTGCCGGAATTCGCCGGAGTTGGGAAGTGGTGCTCCGGCGTGTTTCGGGGGTGGAGATGTTGGGGTTTAGGTTCCCCTAGCTTAGGTGATGCTTCTGGGATGTTTGATTTTGAGATTTGATAAGGTTTTGAGGGCAACCGGTTAGGTCACCGGTGTGAGATTTTCCGTTCGGGTTCGTGATGATTTGGAGGGTTTCCGGCGAGATTTGGGTTTCATGGTAGTTAAGGAAGTGGCTCGAAATGATGTGACCTTGAAATCTGGAAATTTTCATCCTGAGATTTCACCGTTGACGGCGCGCCGCCGCCGGCGGCGGGGTCAATGGCGGAGCTCCGGCCAAAAGTTGACTTTTTGGATTTCGACGTTCTTAATGTCATTTTTCTCGTAATCGCGCCCTGATTATCGCCCAGAGGTTTTCGGATTGATTTGGTTAGCCGATTTTCAGTCGAGGTTTCGAGTGGGGTTTCGGGAATTCCGTTATTCGTTTTATACTGTATTGCATATTTCCGGGAACGGTTGGTTTCCATGGTTCAGTACAGGGTTGTAAATTATGATTTTGATCAGTTATGTTTGTGAATATTCAGGAGATCGAGATCGAGACCGAGATCGTGCTTGAAGCGAGGGATCTTTCGCCGGACCACGAGATTAGCGCGAGTGCGCATTTTGCTCACCTATGAGTGGACAATTTCCTTTCACGGATTGTTTACGAGTCTTTTATATGATTTTCGAACTTGAGCATGCGTATTGAGATCACGGATTACATGAGCATGTGTTTTTACGATTATACTTATACAGATATACGTATACGAGTATACATGCATTTATATGTTGTTTATTGCATTTGCATCGAACTGTTCATGATTTGGTTTACACAGAGTACAGTTTATATATGATGTTGTATCGATACACTTGCATCCCGGCTGATCCCCGAGGATGTGTGCCAGGGGAGGCTGTGACTCCTGACCCGAGGTCTTTACCGGGGGGAGGTAGACCTCTGACCTGAGGCCTTTCTGGCTAGAGTCACGTGTGGGTCTGGGATCCCGTGATTCGGACTATACTAGCACGGAGGTGTCTATGAGTGACCCCGTGGGATTTTCACTTGCATGCTCAGTACACTGGTGGAGTGTGAGTTTTACCTCGTGTACTATGTTGTTTTTATTTACTTGGACTCGCATATGTTATTTTAAACATATATATCAACTGGTGAAAGACATTTATTTTCGTCCACTCACTCTAACAGTTTTCATGTCTTTCCCCTGGACTTTTTGGTTTCCGTGTCCAGTTGCAGTTCAGGTTTGGTGTTTCACGTCGCGGTTTGGAGGCTAGTGATCTGAGCTACCTGTGCTTTCCAGTAGGTCTTTATTTCGCCTACTGATGTGTATATTGTATATATTTTACTCTAGAGGTCGCTCTGATACATTCTGATACTTGTTTATACGAATTTTCTCGGATATATATATATACTACAGTACTGTTTACTGTTTACGATTCATATATTGATGTTGAGAAATCCGGATGGGATTGGTGCCCACGGTTTGGCTTTTGTGGCATAGGATGAAGTGTTATTTTCAGGGTGCAGGTTTATGCAATTCCGCGTAAGTAACGAAACTCTACCGAAATTTCGTAAATTTTTGTTGGTTCGTATTTTCAGAAGGGGTTCGATTCCGGTTTAGGTAACTGAATCGGGGTTGGGTCCTTTCATGCAAATTCTCATGTAATCATGTTTGAAAACGATAGAAATACTAAGTTGAACAAAACTAAGCCCTTACTGAAATTTGTCTCAGAAAATTCTTCAAGTCTATGGCGATGGAATCATAATGTTTTCACATGAATGTTCAATGAATTCAATAGATAATAGAGATATGATCAAATCATGAACAAGTAAGACGTGGAGAAAAAAAAATGGTGATGTTAAAGCTGTGCATGTTTCGAATAAAGTTCAAATCAACTCACATGGATGCACTCATCATATTTTCACTTATGCAAAGGTTTCACTCAAAGTGTTTGTTAATTTCAATGAAAATTCATGCATGGGAAGAAATACTTGCACAAATGAACCAAAACCACATGCTTACTCATGCAACTTACTTCACAGATTGAAGGCTACTCATCTTAAGGATCAAAAAAGACTTTTAAGGGTTGTAATGGAGCTTAGGCTAAGGCATTCAAAAATATGGATATGTGGTGGTTAAGAACATTCAAAAGACTTAGTCAAAGCACCAAAAACTTCATAAATTTCGTTCATCCTCCTCTCACCATGTGTAAAGTTTAAGTACACAGGCCAGATTTCATCTTGTTGGTCCCTAACTTCATTCTTAACTTCCCATTGAGCTTTTGTAGATAGGACAAAGGCCAAATTTCTTCACTTTTGGGCCTTCAATTCAATACAAACTCCAAATCCACAAGTATGGGGGACATTAATCCAAAATTTAACATCTAAATCACATTGCTGGAGAGCTTCTTTTTTTCTTCTCTTTTTTTTTAGCTCTCGAATTTTTTTTCTTTTCTTCTTTCTATTTTCGGCAATTGCAAAAAAATTTCAAGGTATTTGGACAAGTCTATCCCCATACACACATCTCCTCATGATGTTCACACCATCTCCATAATTCTAGCTTCAAAAATCCCCATCAAGTCTTTTGAACAAGGGTACGGATATTCTACACTAGGTTAAAGTGTTTAGATATGTATGGTAATGAAATAAAGGCATAATGTGGGCTCAAATGGGTTATCTAGGGGTGTTGCAACTCGTGCGCACAAATGGGACACATGGCAATTTGGCAAAGTGGTGGATATCCTAAGTGCCTTTAATCACATCCAAAATCAGAGTATGTATCAACTATAAGCTTTGCAAATTGACATGAGTAAGTTCTAGTATTCTCTAGTTCATTAAGATTTATGGCAAGTGAGTATATCCATGATTTTGAGACCTATATCTAATATGCACAAAATTTCACTCAAAAGAAGTGTTTAAGGCTCAAAATCTCACTTAAGGCTCATATGATTCAAAACTTATTCTCATATGCGATTTCTGTACCAAGTTTTATCAAACCATATCTACTACATGTCATAACACTCAAAAAATATCTCAATTAGCACATGAATTCATCCTTAATGATATGCAACGCCATTTTTGTATTATTTTCGGTCCAATTTCATTGTAGACTAACGAAGGGCATCCTAAAGACTCTTTAAAACACTAAGTTAAACAAAAAGACTCACAACAATTTTTTTAGGGCATCATCCACCGGAAGGTTCCATTGTCTGCCCATTTTTCAATTTATGACTCAAATAAGTTGTAAACCCCTCCCCCACACTTAAACTCTACATTGTCCTCAATGTACTAAAGTAAAACATAGAATCAAGCATGAAGAATAGGATTTACGAAAAATCTAACTAAGAAAAGTAAAAGCTACAAAAATTACAAAGAGAAAAAGGGAAGAGAAAGCAAATCTGGTTTGTAGACTCCTCCATTGGGTTGCCTCCCAACAAGCGCTTATTTTTTTTTAACGTCTTACAGCCTAGACGTGTTGCTTTCTTTTATGCTCAATGACAACTTGTCTTGGAGGTGCAACTCCTCCATTTTTGTCTTCCACTTTTCAGCTTCCATGTTCTGACCTCCGTGCTTTTGATCTTTAATTCCCAACAATTTAGAAATCAGAATTTTGTGATATTTATATGGATGGAAACTAGACGTCCAAAGCTTTCCAACCCTATAATGAACTCCATCTAACTCCAACCGAGCTGAAAGTTATGGCTTTTCGAATTTGACTGTTCTTTTTGGACAGAAGCTGCAAATTTATGAAAACACTTGGAGCACGTTCCTCCATCGTATCGTTCAAAACTCAACAAACATCAAATCCAATGGAAAAATGCATGAAATGCAATGATGAAGATGATGCATGATGATGCAACTATGTAATGAATGACATGATATGCAAAGATGTATATGCATCCTAAATATTACAAAAATCGAGCAGCTTGAGCATGACTCCTTTCATAATTTCTCTAGAATTAATTACATGTTGGAACTAACTGAAATTTTACGACTGTAAACTAGACACATATACAAACATGTCATAAAAGTTTCAGAAATTTCCGTGACATGAAACTATGTCAGATAAATCACACAAAATAGCCTATTACCCAGCTCCGATTTGACTATCTAAAACTAAAAATAAAATTAACATTGTACAAAACATGAAATGATTAGAGTATGATTAGTCTTCTATACCAAAGAGTGCGACTTAATAAACCAAACTTATGTACTAAATTTAAATCAAAGACTACCTTTAAGGTGTACACATAGCTGCAAAAAAAAAAAAATATGAACAAGTGTTAGTAACATAAATAATTACAAAATTTCGTTGCTTTTATATACATACTATATATTTGCACAATTTCACATATTTACAAACATAACACATGCAATTCCAGATTCGTGCAAACTTGAGCACATCTGCTTGTCGATTTTTTCCAGAAATATTGGCTGGGCCGAATGTAATGAAATTTTACAGGCACAAACTAGACACATAACCAAAAATCCTGCAAATTTTCAGATTTTTATGAGACCTATAGCTATGTAAAATAATTTACACAAAACAGGGCAGTGTATAGTTCCGAAAACAGAAAAATATAAACATTTTGTACAAGGATAATCACACAATTCTTTACAATCCCGGCAACGGCGCCAAAATTGATACTCACCATTACTAAGTACTAAATTAACACTTAACACTCAACAACAATGAGTCAATTAAAACCCTTTTTAGTAGATGTAGCATTGGTAAATAGGGATCGTTCTTAACCGGGGATTGATGGTGCATGCATAACTATGCTAGGTTTGTTTATGGGGGTGCGAGATTTGGTTTGTTTAACTAATAACCTACGAAATTACTAAGTACTAAATTAACACTTAACACTCAACAACAATGAGTCAATTAAAACCCTTTTTAGTAGATGTAGCATTGGTAAATAGGGATCGTTCTTAACCGGGGATTGAGGGTGCATGCATAACTATGCTAGGTTTGTTTATGGGGGTGCGAGATTTGGTTTGTTTAACTAATAACCTACGAAATTACTAAGTACTAAATTAACACTTAACACTCAACAACAATGAGTCAATTAAAACCCTTTTTAGTAGATGTAGCATTGGTAAATAGGGATCGTTCTTAACCGGGGATTGAGGGTGCATGCATAACTATGCTAGGTTTGTTTATGGGGGTGCGAGATTTGGTTTGTTTAACTAATAACCTACGAAATTACTAAGTACTAAATTAACACTTAACACTCAACAACAATGAGTCAATTAAAACCCTTTTTAGCAAATGTAGCATTGGTAAATAGGGGTCGTTCTTAACCGGGAATTGAGGGTGCATGCATAACTATGCTAAGTTTGTTTATGGGGGTGCGAGATTTGGTTTGTTTAACTAATAACCTACGAAATTACTAAGTACTAAATTAACACTTAACACTCAACAACAATGAGTCAATTAAAACCCTTTTTAGCAAATGTAGCATTGGTAAATAGGGGTCGTTCTTAACCGGGAATTGAGGGTGCATGCATAACTATGCTAAGTTTGTTTATGGGGGTGCGAGATTTGGTTTGTTTAACTAATAACCTACAAAATTTAAACCTAATTCTACTATGTACACGTGATCATCACATCATGTCTACCTCCACCGTTTTCATGCTTCACTTACCCAGTATCAACGCAATTCTTACCTTTTAACCTGCAATTTATACACATGCTTTTAAGAGTGCGACGAAGAGCGCCTACACCTTAATTTATCTAAGATTCATACAAAACATGCTAGAGAGTAACGAAGAGCGTATCACCCAACACATTAAGAAGCTTTAAGCATACAAGCATGCATACAAGCAAAGACTAAAAACTAAGAACACGTGGAAGGTAACATAAGTAAGTAAAAACATATAGCCTTTATTAAACAAATCACAAGTCGTAAACCAAATTCTTTACAAGACAAAAGATGAGATAGAAGGTTTATGGTTACACTTTTGGAGTCTGTGAAGAGCAGTAACAACGCCTCGAGTGGATGGATTCTCAAGAACAAGACTAAGAGCGCCGATTATTCTTGATCCGTGAGGAGGGAGCTTCGGCCTTGGAGGGAATTAGGCTTAGGATGACTTGGGAGGTGTTTTGGGCAGAGTTTTGATGTCTATAATGTGTGATAATGAAACCCTAGTCGAGCCCTCTTTTTATAGGTCAAGCAAAGCCTAGTTCGACTCCTTTTAGAACTCTAACTACTCCACCCGGGTAACCTGACCCTTCTCCACTAAAATAGGAATTTCTCTCGTTCTAGGACTCCAAATCGTTTTATTCCAGTTGCGTTGAAAACTAGACTTCTAGATATTTCCAACCATAAGCTAACCGCATCTAGATTCATCCGGATCTGTTCACAGTGGTCTTTCGAAGTGGGCTGATGTGCAAAGGTTGATTTCTGATAATTCATTTTAATCCATCTTTTTTCTTTGGGCTTCTTTGGACATGCTTTTGGTCTTCAATTCTTGACACCATGTGGGAAAGCATTTTAGTAACCATTTCTCAGACCATTTCTCGGACCATTTCTTCTCTGGAATTAGGAACTTTTCTCCTTAGCCAACTTTTAGCTCCGAAACGCCTCCTTTATTATTTCCTCCTTTATTTCTACCTAAAAACATAAAGTAAGTTAGAAACATATTTACTAAGAATAAAACAAAGTTAAATATAGAGAGAACGACATTAATAATCAAGCATAAAATGTGTAGATCATGGATCCTTCAGGTACCTGTTGCAGTAAGGAACTCACTCATGCATTAGGTATGTCTCTGCTATGGAGTCATCTGGGGCAGACCTATTTTTCACGAATCCTTTATATTGTCTAAGTTGTCTACAAAATCAAACGTTCAATTAATTAATTGTAGAATAAGTACATATAGCTAGTAATCTCCAGTGAAACAAATAATGGATTGAAAAACCTGTATAATTAATTAGTTGTACGTACCTTTCTTGAAGATACATCCAAGTATACTGGACTGGACAAGAAATGAGCACCTGCTCGGGAAGATGGATCATTAGGTGAATCATGATGTCAAAGAAAGTAGGGGGAAAATCCTCTCTAGTTTGCAAATGATGTGCACAATTTGTTGTTGCAGTTCCACCACATCTGACTTCTTTAACTTTCTGGCACATAACCTCTGCCACCATCTGCACAATGCCACTATTAGTTCTACGACGTCACGAGGTAAATATGGCCGAATTACCACTAGAATCAGACATTGCAGCATAACGTGAGAGTCATGTGTCTTTAGACCAACAAACTTATGTTGCACCTCCCCCACTGCTTCAATTATAGTAGCTGCATACGTAGCCGGATAACAAATGCTCTTAAACCAGTGAAATATAGAACCTCTAAGTGTCGGGTTCACTGTGTAAGGTGCAGCAGGCATCTTGTTGTATACACCTCTTCTATCCCTCCTCAACCACAAGGGACGACGTAGATTCATATATTCCAGATCTTTGCGCGCTTTGGGAGTATCTTTAGTCTTGAACTTAATACCGAGAATTGTTCCCACCACGCTGTCACACACATTCTTTTCTATGTGCATCGCATCCAAGTTGTTCTTCAGCTTCAACTTCGATCAGTAAGGGAGTTCAAAGAATATACTCTTGTGATGCCAATAACTGAGATTATATGGAGGTATTAGATTGCATTTCTACACATCCTTGTCATTGGTCAACACACCAAAGTCGAAATAGCTCAACCTCTCTAAAATCTCTTCGCCAGACTAACTACAGGGTTTAGAATTATTCTCTACCGTCCCGTCAAAATGAGTTTCATCCTGTCGCCACGGGTGGTCGTGAGGAAGCCATCTACGGTGACCCAAGTAACACACCTTCCCCGCTTGCCAACTAGAGTTCACGTCGTCCAAACATATAGGACATCCATTGTATATTTTCATCCTGCAAGCTGCCAACATCCCGTACGCTGGAAAATTACTAATCGTCCACATTATGGCTACCCTCATCATGAATATCGTGTCAGTGAATTTGTCATAAGTTGGGACTCCATTTTTCCACAATAGTTTTAGCTCGTCGATCAAAGGTCTGAGGTTAACATCTAAGAACTTCTCCGGAGATTTAGGACATGGAATTAGCAGAGTAAGGAAATTAAATTCCTTGTTCATGCACATCCACGGAGGCAAGTTGTACGACATCAGAATCACTAGCCAAGTGCTAACGACAGAGCTATTACTACCCCAAGGATTGAATCCGTCTGTGGATAGTCCGAGTCTAACATTTCTAACTTCTGCGGCAAAGTCTCCAAATTCACTATCGAAATGTTTGAAAGCCTCCCCATCCACGGTGTGTCTCAGCACATCGTCATCTATTCGCTTTTCTGCGTACCATCGCATCGCCTCTGCTGTGTATAGAGACATGTACAGACGCTATAATCTGGGAATCAATGGAAAATATTGAAGAACCTTCACAGCAATTTTCTTTTTCGAACTTTTCCTATTCAGCTCATATCTGCACTGGCCACATACGAGACAATAGTCCAAATCTTTATACTCTTTGTAAAACAACACACAATCATTTGGACATGCGTCAATTATCCTATACTTTAGGCCGAGGCTGCTTAAGATTTTTCTAAACTTATAATGGGATTTAGGAAGATTGTGATCATCAGGAAGCAACTTACATATTTGCTCCTGAATATCGTCAAAAGCACTGACTGACATTTTGTGCTTCCCTTTTATCTGCATTTGCTGCATCACATGCATATTGCAACACATTCTCTCGATATCTAGGGTACATCGAGGTCTGGGATTTAAGTAACATCTTGTTGTACTTATCCATCTCACTAGTGTTAGTGGTCAAGCTAGCAGCGAGGAATGTGTCATCATGCCCATGAGTGGTATTGTAACATTCTGTTTGGTGTTGGTGTCCACCATGACTAAATTACGGAAACGCATCATGGACCAAATCCACAGTTGGGTTACAAGCAGGGGGCCGACACTACTGCCGCTGGATGAGGCACCATGGTAACTATACGCTGAGCTGAATTCTGCTGAGCCGAAGTCTACTCTCACTATGCTCGCTCCACCTAGTGTAACTCCATATAATACCATTTTCGTATAGGTGATGCATCATGACATTAACTTCCGCATACTGATAGTTAAGACATTTTTGCACGGACACTTGAAACTCTTCTTTCCCTGACCATGTTCTATCACAAAATTCACAAATTCTTTAATTCCATCCATATACCGGACATCACTTCTATTCCACAACTTCATCCAACTCTTGTCCATACTTCTACGAAATTTAATAATTAATTATCATATTAGTCAACTATTATATATACAGATTTCAAGTAATTATTAAACTATTATATAAACAAATTTTCAACTACCTTAATTATTAACGTATAATTAAGGAAATTATTTATTAATTACCTTTATTAATTAATGGTGAATATACTATACATCAATTACTTTAATATATCTAACATGCAGTACGGTTTAACTAAATATTAACCAAAGTTTTAAACATCCATGCATATATACATACTAGTTAATTAATTAACTAATATATATATCAATCAATTATGTACCTAACTTAATTATAAATATTAGACGTACTAATAATGCAATCAATCAAACGTACAATTAATTATATATATAAACGTTAAGATTGTCGAAAATTAACTACGTACGTACGTACCTAGTTTTCTCCGATATATGACGAATCGATGGTCGGAGCCAGATATATATATATATATATATATATATATAGTGCTAGCTAACTAGTTGTACATGTGAGGAGAGTCTGATCGTGAAAGGACCCAACCCCGATTTAGCTTCCTAAACCAGAATCGAACCCCTTCGAAAACACGAACCAACAAAAACTTTTCGAAATTTCGGCAGAGTTTCGTTACTAACGTGGAATTACCATTACCTGCACGCGGAAAATGCACTTCATCCTATGCCACAAAAAGCAAACCATGGGCACCAATCCCATCCGGATTTCTCAATAAATAACAGACTTCGTAAAATCCGGTGTAAAATCGTACAACGTAAACAACATATTTCTCAGAGCGACCTCTAATGTATAAACATATAAGTATACCACAGTAGGTAGAACAATAAACCTACTGGAAGAAACAAGGTAACTCGAGCACTATGCCTCCGACCACGACGTGCGACACCAGAGCCTGAACTGCAAACTGGGCACGGAAACCGAAAAGCCCTGGGGAAAGACATGAAAACTGTTAGAGTGAGTGGACGAAAATAAATGTCTTTCACCAGTTAATATATATGTTTAAAATAACATATGCGAGTCCAGGTAAATAAAAACAACATAGTACACGAGGTAAAACTCACACTCCTCCAGTGTACTGAGCATGCAAGTAAAAATCCCACGGGGTCACTCATGGACACCTCCGTGCTAGTACAGTCCGAATCACGGGATCCCAGACCCACACGTGATTCTAAGCCAGAAATGGCCTCGGTTCCGGGGAAACGCCCCTCACCGGTCAGGTCGGGGATACGCCCCTCCTGGCGGCCCTCCATCGGGGATCAGCCGATGAGGCAAGTGTATCGATACAACAACGTAACTGAGACTGTACTCTGTGTAAATCAAATCATAAACGGTTCGATGCAAATGCATGAAACAGCATATAAGTGTATGTATATTCGTATACGTATATCCGTATAAATATAATCGTATATTCGTAAAACACATGCTCATGTAATCCGAAATCTCATACGCATGCTCAAGTTCATAAAACATATAAAAGACTCGCAAGAATTCCGTGAAAAGAAATTGTCCACTCACAGACTAGCGTAACGCGATATGCGTTAACCCGTGATCCGGCGGAAAGTCCCTCGCCAAATAGAATGATCACGAACCCCTGAATAATCACAAAAATCATTTCTCAATATCATAATTCGACAATTCAAAACAAATCACGAGAAGCCACCGTTCTCGGAAACACATAATCTGAATACGACGAATCGATGAAAATCCGATATTCACACCTCAATATCTCGCTGCACTTTCGGACGCTCAACTCGAAAAACGAACCTCCCCACTGTGATCGGGGCGCGATTTCGAGTGAAATGACATGCAACTTATCGAAAATCCCAAAAAGTCAAAGTTGACCGCCGTTGACCGTTGACCGCCACCGTCAAACAGAAAATTTTCCGGCGGGGCAGCCACCATTCCATGCAAAATCACCCACTGAGCAACTTTTATAACTGCAACAAAGGCCAATTCCATCTCTAACTAGCTCAATTTCAAGCAAAACCAAATTGGTACACAAATTTCAAATCCAAAATTCTCCATGTACACATCGAATTGAATCACCAAACTTACAGGGTAGCATCAAGGGGATGAGAGCTTCAAAGCCCACTCAAAGTTGTAGCTCAATTCAGCCTAAATCATGGAACCCGAATTCACCATTTTCTTCCCAAGTTTGGCCGGAAAATTCTTCCACTTCCGGCGAGCCTGGCCGTGCGGGGTGACTGGGAATAGACTTGGGAGGCCGAGGCACTTCGAACAAGACCGGAGCCAAGGCCGGAGGTGGCCGGAAAGTCCCTCGCCGCCGTGGAGCCGTCGCCACCGTCGTGAGCTCTCTCTCCTCCACCGAGTTGACTCGGTCAACTCCCAATCTGGAAATGTTTGACTTGCCCAATATGGCAACTGCTATTTATAGACTTTCTATTTTGGGAAGCTTTCAAACACCCTTTTCGGCAAATTTCGAATATCCGTAACTTTCTCGTCGTAATTCCGATTCCGATAATTCTCGCGGCAACAAACTCGTCTCGACATATTCTTCAATAATCACCCAAAGTCAAACACATCGGCCAATCGGATAAAAAGTCAACGGTTCACACCAACACATATTAAATCGACAAAATAATCAACAATCGGAAATATTCGTAACTAAATCTTCGTAACTCAGAATAATGCTCCGGAAGTTCCCACGAGCTCGAAATTAAATTTTGAACAACTTCTATGAAGGAACCAAAACCAAATTCTCGTCCAAAAATTTAGTCGCTAAGAGATCCATCATTATAATCTGTTTCTGTCGAAACTACAAATATTCATAATTTATTCCTCGGTCATCCAAATAACGATCCGGAACCGCCCACGAACTCGAAATCACATGTACAACGATTCTCGAGAAGAGACTCAGCTCCAATTCTCGGCCAATAATTAAGTCATTATCAAAGCTGGCAACTCAATCATCAGTCGAAAATCCGCAATTAAGCAGTAACTCACGAATCAAGCTGATTATACTTCTGATTCTGGTCTGGGTTGTCACAGATCGAGAGAGAATGATATGAGGATCGGATGTGGATGAAAATGAGACGAGTCAGTGAGTGGAGAGGAAGAGAGTCTGGCGTGGACAATATATAATGCATCACTTAGACGATGCAGCGTCGGTGCGCTGTCTAAGTGACCACTTAGACAACGAACTGAGGTAGTTTCCGTTGTCTAAGTGGCCACAGAGACGACGGACCAACAAGCCGTCGTCTAAGTGGCCACACACTGCGTGTCGGTCCGTCGTGTCATTGCCCACTTGGACGATAAAAACTTATTTTCGTCTTCTCATTCACCCTTAGACAACGAAAAATTTCTTTAGACGACAAAAATTATTACCGTCGTCTGAAGTATATTTAGATGACGGAAACGTAAAGATTCCGTCTTCTATGAGCATTTTTCTTGTAGTGTCCTTGCATTCCTTCATTGTAAATCAATTTTAGAGTCGCAACATAAATCTCAAACATCGAGCGACTCGAATTTAATCGATAGTCGGATCATCCATTAATAATATCGCAAAATTAATTAATTATTATCTGATTAAACACACTATATTAATCAAATCCAAATCCATTCAAGAACCTCACCGTTGCATTCTGCATAAAATTACGAGCGTAACGACATAAAACTTTGCCGAAAATCCAACCTCGCCGGAGCTCTGTCGCGCACGACGGCTTGTGGGACCACGCACCACTGCCGACAGTGACCGGAATCTCCACCAGCACTAAATCATGCAACCTGCATACATAAAAGTTCATCAGCAGAATCAAAATCAAACCGGAAAACCTCATAATTGTCGAAAAACTAAAAACTCACCGGAAAAATCAACTCGCTCGATCTCCACCGTCTGACCACGGAAAGGGCCGAGACGTGTCACATTCAACTCGTCTCATCCTGGGCTTCAAAAATCCCCTAACCTCGACGTCTAAAACCATCGAAAACACCGCCACCGTCGCTGTGAAAATCAACCTAGAATCGGCCAAAGTTCTCTGCCTCAACTCTCCTTCCTCTGACCACCAACGCCGAAGATGCACCCACCAATCGATAGAGGAGCTCGAACATAACCATTTTCCACCAATACATAACCGGAGGTGGCCGGCTTGAGGCTCACCACCGGTGAGAACCTCACGGTGAGAAAACCACTCGGAGGGGAAGGTCAACGCAGGGTCAACCCGGCCTTTCCAAAAAGGAAACCTCTACCTTCCCAAAATATAATCTCGTATTTATATTTTCATATATTTTCGTAAAATTTTCGTTGACCATAATTTCTTCGTCTTAACTTCGATTTCAACACTTGACGTGGCCATGAACTCGTATCGACAACCTGTACAACTTTAACCAAAAAAATTTCTTGAAAAAAAAATGGATAAAATCTCAACGAAATGCTAGCGAAATTTACCGACAGTAAAGAGTAATTACCATCAACGATTAACGTCATAAATTAGCGACTAACCGTATAATTTTGATTATCGTATAATGATGTTCCGGGTCGTAACATAGGATCCTTCCAAAAGCTAATATTATGTATTCCTAGATATTTTCCAATGAGAAATTTGCTAAACAGATTACTCATGTTTGACAATTAAGACGGATTGTCACTCATGTTTGACATTTTCATTCAGATTGATCACTTTGTCTGTTTTAGATGTAAAAAAAAAATACATGTATTTAAACACACGTGCTTTTCTTAAATGCATCTTTTTATCATTTCCATGCTAATAAATTGACGTATATACACTTTACAAATAAAAGGAATATATGTTTTCTAACATTTATAACAGACAAAGTGACTAATTTGAACGAAAATGTCAAATATGTGTGACCAATCCGATATTTGTCAAACATGAGTAACAAATCCATCTTAACTGTGAAAAATGAGTGACCTCTTCAACAATTTTTCCTTTTCCAATTGTGCATCTATGTCGGATATTCAAGATATTAGCAATCTCAGCCTTTAAACTACAATTTTATTTTTGATTTAAGAAAATAGAAGACTTATGAAAGTTAATTTTCTGTCCGGAAGCCTTATTAAAATCCTACAGAATTCTTTAGACATTCTTAGTAGCTTTGGGAGAAGCTTTTCCAATAATTAAGTAGTCATCTCCAACATTAAGTTTGATATTCTTAGCCCTTGTGGAGAACATAAAATGCCTACATGTGTGCTTGTTTTATCAGACATTCCTACCAGCTTTGAGAGAAGCTTTTCCAATGATTAAGTAGTCATCTCAAACATTAAGTTTGATATTCTTAACACTTGTGGAGAAGATAAAATGCCTACATGTGTGCTTGTTTTATCTGTTAGTTTATTTAGGTGACTAATGAGAGGCTCCGTACAGAGAATCAAAATATAGGGAGATAAGGGATCACCTTGTCTAATACCTCTAGTAGGCTTAAAAAAGCCTTACTATTTACCATTAACTGAAACAGAAAAGGAAATTGTAGAGATACCGTTCATAATGAGGTTAATCCAGTTATCAGCAAACCCAAAACTTCTAAGGAAAACTTGAATATAGTTCCAGTCTAACATATCATAAGATTTCTCAAGATCTAATTTAATAGCCATAACACCTTGCTTTCCTTTTTTTCCTCTTGAAATCAGAGAATAGTTCATGTGCTATTAAAATATTGTCCTGGATAGCTCTTCACTGGTGCAAATATCAGAGATCCATTTTCCAAGTAGAGGTCTTAACATGGGCGGAGCCAGCCACTGGCTCCCATAGGCTTGAGCCCTGGTAAGGTTTTTAGGTAGAAAAAAAATTATTATATATGACCCCTAAAAAAGAAAACTAAATATATATACTTCTACGTCAAGTTTTTCGTACCAAATAAAGTCTCGCACCATATTATACATGTAATTTCCTATTTCAGAAACTACTTCATGCGAGAATTTCTTTTCTCTTTCATTCATGCACTTTACATCTTCGTGACACCGTCCTCGCCTAGTGACCACTTATTTGTTCTTCCTCACCAAAATTACACGGAATTTTTGTAAATTTAAGGATTTGATACTTATATAAAGCATCTATATTTGACTATTGATCTTATTTTTGATGTTTGCTCTACTCCCTCTAGTTTTTCGAGTTTAAAACTTCAAGGGGTGAGTTGTGTTTGTAAAATCCTATCTTTTTTTTTTCTTAGACTACTATGTTAAAATTTAACTATTGATGAAGTAACAAAAACCATTACAAAAAAATTGTGTGATGCACAGTATTGCCGAGTTATAATTAGCCTAAGTAACAATTAATTCTGGCTCTGCCATTGGGTCTTAATCTTTTTATAATCATCTTTGTAATTATTTTGTAGCAAACATTACAAAGGCTAATTGGTCTAAACTTATTTGTGTATTCAGGTTTCTTAATTTTCGGAATCCCGGCTAGCTAGTACTGTATGGTTTATCACACTCAGGTCAACATTATTGTTGAAAAAAATCAAGATCATTAGAGTTATAATGTGTCTAACCTAGTTAAGTGCTTCTGAAATAAAATTGCATGGATTCCATCAGAACCTGGAGCCTTCGAACCACCTATGGAGTTAACAGCATTCCAGATTTCTTCTTCAGTAATTTGTGTCATCAAGCTCAGATTATCATCATTTGTAATTACATTTGGCACTATAGAAACAAACTCATGAGTCACACTCTGGCTAGTCGCAGTAAACACTTTTTAAAAAAAATCCTTAACAAAGAGATCTCCAATCTAGTTTCTTATCATTCTCATCTTTTATTTCAGTAATCCAAATCTTTTTCCTTCTAATAGTGACATGAGTGTGAAAATATTTAATATTCTTATTTCCTAGCCATAACCAATTAGTTTTTGTTTTCTATGCCCAAAATAGCTAGTTCTTCATCCAAGTAAAGAATATTTAGCTCCTTTAAAACTTGTCTATTCCTTTCCTGCAAAATAATAGAGCGAGGGTTATTCATAAGCTGTTGCTGAATGACATTAAGATTATTCTATTTTTCTTAATATTTTTAAATAAATCACGAAAGATCTCCAAATTCCAAGTTTTTGCTAACGTTTTTTTGGGTTTATCATATATGCCCCATTTTTTAAAGGTGTTTACCCAATTTTTTTTCTTTCAATTTTTTTTTACTAAAAAGGATTTGACACATGGATTATTGCCGTTTTAACTTTTAAGAGGGAAACGACGCCGCAGAGCCCAAAGCGATTTATAGAGGAGTTTGACGAGTCACACTACAGATGGAACTCGATTAATATTCGGAAGGAGAAGAAGTAGAAGCCCCACTAGGGTTTACGGGAAAAGTTCTACCAGGTAATAATCTCTCTCTCTCTCTGTCTCTCTCTCTCTGCTCTGTATAGTCTCGCAAGCTACTTTCACTTTTTCCTACTGTCTGAAAATTTAGGGAAACATCTTCATATTTAATCAATGCCAATAGGAAATAGAGAGAGATTCAACTAGGGTGCGAGATCTTGCCGTATTCGCTCTACACTGGTGTGCCTGAGACTATTCGTGCTTACTTTGATTCTTCGTATTCCTTAATTTTGACATCTAATTTGATTTGATTGTGCGAATTAGTCACTGGTACCTTGTTTGAGTTGGCCGCTTTGTTCTCCGAGAGAGAATGGAAATTAACCTAGATTTTTATTATTTTCTGGTTACACATGAGAGAGACCATTTCCGCAAATTTAGAAAAATTGAGTGCATTATTGGGAGAATCTTGACCTAGTTTATCTCCTTTCTGGGACTATAATACTTGTTCACAGTTCATACACATATTGTGTTGCGAAAATTGGTTTCCAGTCATTTGTTTTGCTTTGCCCCCATTAGTCGTATTCATGGTGAGTTTATGATGGTTATACATATAGAGAGAAGAATAAAAGTAGGTTTAATTTTATTGGGTTTCCTACTAATTGGTTTTGGGACCAATTTGAAATTCAGGTTTTAGTGTAGTATTCAAGTGTGGGATGTGAGTAAAACTAAGACGAGTGTGTACCTTCATTACCAGGATTGAACTTTAGCTCATGTCATCTGATAATCTCAGTGTCACCAGCTCTGCTGCCTCCTTGCATTGTCTTGACCTAATGTTTCATCTATGGCTCAGTCCTTTCCAATTTGATTATTAAGAAATGAAAGCAGATTGATACGTTTTACTTGTTTGTATAACTTATCATGGTAAAATTCCTGACTATAGTGCTCTAATTTAGTTGGCATTTGGCAACTAGTGTGTTTTTTTTTCTTTTGTCATTTTCTTCTGGCTCATGTACTGGGGATGTGTAGGAAACAAAGGTTGTAGGAAAAGCAGGATAACTATAGGAAAACAAGGATCATTGACTTTTGTAGAGAATAGAAATCCATAAAGATAGTAGAAGTGGTTAGACAGGGTAGTTAGTCTGCCTCTTATATGCATGCAGTGGTTGTATGAAGTTCATTATGTGATTTGAGTTCTATAATGTCATCAGAAAGTAGTCAAACTATTGATGCACAGATCAATTGGATGAAAATCTTGGTTGTCTATCATCATTTTTGCTTTGTTGTTGTAATTTGTGCTCAGTTTGACTTCTCTTATCTGTAAAACTCAAATGAATGCTTTCACAAGTCATTTGTGCTTCAATTTTGCCACTTATTAACTTCATTGATATTGTAGGACTGGAAACCATAAGCAAAGTATACTTTTCTATTCAAGTACCAAACAGATCCAATGATGCAGTTTGCTCCAAGTGAGGGTGAAAATGCTCTGTCTGTAGTTGGTTCGAAGCCAATGGAGTTGTCTTCATATACTGCTCATCCTGCCCCTGGGCCTAATGGAAAACAAAGAACTTCTAGATTGGAGGCACCAATCATGTTGCTGACGGGTCATCAAAGTGCCATATACACGATGAAATTTAATCCTGCTGGAACAGTCATTGCATCTGGATCTCATGACAAGGAAATTTTCTTATGGAATGTTCATGGGGACTGCAAAAACTTCATGGTTTTGAAGGGACACAAGAATGCTGTGTTGGATCTTCACTGGACAACTGATGGTTCTCAGATAATATCTGCCAGTCCTGATAAAACTGTAGGGGCATGGGATGTTGAAACAGGAAAAAGAATAAAAAAGATGGCAGAACACTCTTCATTTGTAAATTCCTGTCATCCTGCTCGCAGAGGACCGCCTCTTGTTGTCAGTGGATCTGATGATGGAACTGCCAAGCTATGGGATATGCGTGTGAGGGGTGCCATCCAAACATATCCTGATAAGTACCAAATTACAGCTGTCAGCTTCTCTGATGCTTCAGATAAAATTTTTACTGGAGGCATTGACAATGATATTAAGGTTTGGGACCTGCGCAAGGCTGAAGTACTGATGACACTTCAAGGGCATCAAGATATGATAACAGGTATGTCATTGAGTCCTGATGGCTCTTATCTTCTGACCAATGGAATGGACTGCAAACTCTGCATTTGGGATATGCGCCCATATGCGCCACAGAATCGTTGTGTGAAGATAATGGAAGGACACCAACACAACTTTGAAAAAAACTTGTTGAAATGTAGCTGGTCACCTGATGGAAGCAAGGTCACAGCCGGCAGCTCTGATCGGATGGTTTACATCTGGGATACGACATCTCGACGCATCTTGTATATGCTACCGGGCCATGCTGGATCTGTTAATGAGTCTGTCTTCCACCCCAATGAACCCATTATTGGATCTTGCAGTAGTGATAAACAGATCTTTCTGGGAGAAATGTAGAGCTCTACTGAAATTAAACAAATGTTCTAATTTGTCATGTACTGTCCTTCAAAAGTTGTTGATTTTGGAGGGCTTGTATGTTACATTAGTTTCCAAATTTCAGGTGCTCAGTGGTGTATAACTTTTGTTTAGATATTACCATTTTTCGAGTATGTCACTTCGTCAGTAGTAATCTGTCATGTGCAATATATTGACAACATAAGCAGGAGCTGCATCACCGTAAGTACTGATTTGGAGATCAAATTCTCCTGCCATGCCTGATGCCTCCCACCAGATTAACTGCAATGAACCATGTTTATACCATCTATGCCTTCTGGGGGGATCAACTGCAATAGTACAGGTTGTCCACCCATAAGAGTCCGTTTCGCATCGGAATTTCGAAATCCAAAGGAATTTTAAAATGGATTTTGAAATTTAGTAGGGAGCGTCTATTCACCCATTTACATTTGATATGTACACCTTGTCAACCAAACTTTCAATTTTGGCCTTTCATCATTTACATTTGTTCAATGTCATCGATCAAACCAGCTGGCCATCTGCTTTTCTTCGTCGACCTCCGTTGATCTCTACCTCTAAATCCAGATCGGTCTACATTCAGATCTTCAATCCGCCATTCAACTTCTTATTTTTACACGTTAATTGACTAACAATTTTTTTTTTCCGATTGATAATTAACAACAATTCTCTTAATGTGCCTTGTGCTTCTAGGTTGACGATTAGCTCAAGTGACTGACAGTTTTAAGAGATAAAGTGCATTGGGTATATGATTTGTGCCCCTGAAATGATTATACTATAGAATTTGGGTAACCATTACTTTACGAATTGCAAGATAATATTGAGATAAGTTATTTTGCAGACTAGTTGCAACTACTAGAGACTAACAACATCTCCAACAATTTTTAGAAACTAACAAAAAAAATTATTTTAGAGAAAAACCACATATGTTTAGCTCTAACAATTCTTGTATAGCTTCTTGTATTCTACAGAAAATGAAAAAACTAGATAGAGAATTCATATATCTATTAAAAAAACTCAAAATTTGTATATCCATCTATAAACCTCTAAAATTTAATGTTTTCGTATGTTTTCTCTCTCTTTCTTCATCTTTTCTCCATATTTGGCATTCTCTCTCATCAAATTTAATACATCTTATGGCTTGATTAAATACAAACTGAATAAAAAATATAATTTATATTACAAGTATTAAATTATAGAGAAAACTACCAAAGTTTAGAGAACCATATAGATATATGAGTTGTTGAAGTTGTGGTTGCTTTATTTAAGATACTTTGTGTTTTCATCTTCTATCATAGAGAACTTTTACAAGAGCTATTGGAGATGCTCTAATGAACAAACATGAGATCGAAGATTAGTTATTTCTTCCAGTTGTTAGAACTATCATCGATTCTTGTGCCTTAGTTATTTTGTACAGATTGGTGCTATGGTGGAAGAAAAAAGAGTTAAAGAGTGGGAATTAACTCATATGAACCTGGTTCAGCTTGAATCTGCCCGTAAAATTACTATTATATCCTTGAGGTAAAAATAAAAGAAACATGCATGAAAGGGACAAGTCATACAGCCTTTCTATTTTTAGTTTGTATTGGGAAAACTTTAGGTGTTGTACGGTCTTCATGTACACACGTTTTGTTTGTAAATCAAGCATGCTTGCATGTATAAATAGGAGACTAAGAAAGGATCAGCGATGTGTGGTTTTAGAAACATTTTTTCAGATCAATAAAAATTTTCCTTTGTTTATAAACACCTTGTCCAATCCATATATATACATCACTCTTCAACTCAATTTCAAGCATAATCTCAGCAAACAATTCACGTACGTAGTTCTCCAAGTAACAATCACAAACAGTACTCTAGTCTCTCAACCGAAGTTCTGAAGAGAAGATTGCACATATTATACTAGCACATAAATGTTGGTCTTCAAACTTTACGTTTTCTAGTTTCTTTAGGTAGGTTTCTAGTCTAATATAGGGAAACACTAAGAATAATTATATTATTATACAGCTAAACTGACAATCATATTATTATTGAGAAATTGTTGTTATGCTTGAATGCTATCAGCTTGATTGCTAGAAATTAGTCAGGGGACCTCTGAGTCTAAAAATCGCTGTCTTTGCTTCTTATAGGCCCTTGAGTAGGCTTTAAGAAGCAGTCTAAGTTTCTGTCCATGTTCATGGCTTCATCTTTAATGATTAAGTTGGCCAATTCAACCGTAGCACCTACCCTCTCATTTTTGGTATCAGATCTTAGTTTAGATTTATAATAGTATAGTTACATTAGTGAAGTACCTTGAAGATAGAAGCCTTATTTACAACCAGTAAAGGAAAACCAAAACAAAAACAAAGTTTAAAATTTGTATGATTGACTATCTCAACCTAAAAATTACTAAACTCAAAAAAGAAAAATCACTTAAGTTCAAAATAGTTTAATTTATTTTTTTTCACAGAAAAATCATAAGCATATTTTACATAGTGAGGATAATCCATTAATAAATAGTGTAATAGACCTTTTAATTAGCCGAGCAGAAAATATAAAAGCAGAACAAAATATGCATAGTAGCAATATACAACAAATATCAGAGTATTTTCAGAAAAAGTCCCTACAAATAATAAGACAAAACTTAAGTTTTATTTCATCTCAAGTAGAAGAATAATAAAAATATACAAAGATTTCCAAGTAGAAAAGAAATTAAAAAACTTTTAGACATAATCTATAGCCAGCGAAAGCAAGTAGAGTTGCAGTCTCTATAAATAGTAGAAAACCTGAAAATAGAAGTACAAAAAATCCAGTTAGTACAAAAAGAATTACAGAGCAAGTAGAAAAATTACACAACAAGATTGATAGATTATTAATTTAATGACTTGTAGTAATAAGTATTCGGAAGTACTAAAAGAAGTAAGTAAAATAAACGAAGAATGGATAGGATTTTCAAACGTCTCAACTAGTGTACCAAGTAATAATATTTCCACTAGACAAAATAATATCATTATCCAGTTAATTGTAAGCTTAGCCAAAAAATTAGATAGAATTTAAGAACAAATATAAGAAATTAATAATATTTTGAATAATTCGCCTACATCTATACCACCAACTTTAATTAAGAAGTTAGAACAACTAAGCATAAATAATCACACAAGAAAAGTTAGAATAAACCATTTTAATAATACAAAATGAATCTTTTAAAACGAAAAAAGAAAAAGAATAATTAGAACTGAAGATATTTATCATAATAAAGAAGGAGCACAAGAATTTGTTAGAAATAGTTTCTTAAGATCATAAAGAACTGAGCATACTTTGTATCAATTAGGAAGATTTGAAAATTTAAATAGTATAGTAAGCAACATCAGCTAGCTTGAAATAAGTTGTATCGATAAAGAAGTTATTTTAAATTTACTTAGTAATCAAGCAATAGAACAACTTAAGAAATTAAATTATTCTCAAATTCATGTAGGAACTATAAATTGGCATAACAAAATTAATTAGAGCACAAGTAGGAACGAAAACCTTAGTGTACATCTATGATGATAGATGTGATAATCATCAACAAGCAGCAATAGCAACATCTGAAGTAGACCTTAGTACAAACTTAGCAATAATCGGTTGCATTCCGAATTTAGTAATGACAACCAAAGAATTTAGTAAATATCTTAAAGTAAGCCTTAGAGCCAAAAATTATAACAAGAAAGGAGATTTTAAAAATTTAAGTGTTAGCTTAATGTATGTAGGAAAAGTGTCAGATAAGTATAATTATAAATTTAATATAGAAACATGTAAACAAATTTTTGAAAATCATTTAGGAGAAGAATCAATTAGATTTACTAATTATAGACAAATAGAAAATCTCTGTGATGATTTAGAAAGTGAAGCAAAAATACATATGGCTGTAGATTATTTAAAAATAAACATGATCGAAAGCAATTTTGATACTATAGCCGATAAGTTAATAGAAGACATAGATAACTTAGATGAAGAACAATACATACACTACCAGCATAAGTATTATAGCTGACAACATGAAGTCGTCTGTCTGTTAGCCAAAAGTCGTCAGCTACAGTATGACCGACAACATGTCGTTGGCTATAGTGTCGTCAGGAAAAGGTTGTTGGCTATACTACAGCTGACGACCTTTGGTGCACCTTGTCGGCTATAGGTCCAAACTATAGCCGACGACTAAAAGTTGTTGGCTATAGATATACACAATAACCGACGACTTTCGAATGGAAAGTCGTCGGGCAAACCTTCCCGGTCCAGTCAGAATTGTTTGATTGGATGATACTATAGTTGATGATGAGATTTTCCAACCGTCGATTATAGTTAATCAACCCGTCGAGTATAGTTTTAGTAGTCTTCGAGAATTTTAGACTATAGCCAACGAATTTGGTACATTTCATCGGCTATAGTATGCAATTTTCTAAAAAAAAAACTGCAGATTCTGGATTTACCATTCCCAGAATCTGCAATTTCAAAATAGCCAACAAACATATATTTTCATTTCCACAATGTCCAACAATGCATAACAGCTTCACAATCAACACAAAACACAAACTTATAAAAATTTAGCATATAATTTTGAAACACATGTATATAAACTAAATGTTGCCAAAGTCAAAGTTGCGGAGATAAGATGGGTCACTACCATCATCATCGGGCGGATCCTGCTGGTCATGTGGGGCATCATGAGGGTGCTAGTTAGATGGAGTCCATGGAGTCCAACCTTGGGTCGAAACATTTATTCCTTGCACCTAAAGGGTTGAGCTCAAGCCTTCAAAATTCCTAGCCATTTCAGCTCATATTCGAGCTAATTCCTCAGCCTACTGCCAGGCCATCTCTTGACGCATCTCCTCCATCTACTGGGTCATCCGTCTCTGAGTCTTTTCTGTCTTGCTCTGATACTCCTCAGCCTGCCTACGAAGTTGTTCATCTAGTCCCGATTTGCGTTGGAAATTGAGCGTGTTCTTCAATATCCCATCGCCTTGCCTTCCTAAACCCTTGCAATAGTAATTATTCCTTCATGGTGGGAAAGCATTTCCCATGATCCTCGCCCCAACCCTTAAATCAGATTGATCGATCTAAGATATGGCCTGGGGAAGCTCATCATCCGAGATATTAGGAGTTCGCTCCCTTGCAATCTGAGTCAACACCTCCTTAACTGTTTCCCTTAAATGAGCCTAATTGACAATGAACACAAAATAATATATTAGTAAACATACATTAAATTTTTTTTAGGGAAAATACATATGTAAGCAATTTGTAAAGTTGTAAGGGCAAAATACTTACAGCTTGTTCGTGGGACTGAGGATGTGTTTTTTCATACATCCACACAAACAAGTTTTCTTCAGGGTGTTGGGTCACTACCTCCTCCCTATAAGACGCATAGGGTCTAGAACTGCCACGATGGTTGTCCGTGTTCTTTGCTCGGTTCCTCGTGTTTATGGAGAAAATGGCCTTGTTTCATAAATATATATTAAAAAAATTGATCTAGAAACTATCAACGCCAAATTATCCACAAGTAAATACATATGATGTTAAATTTATACCTCAAATCCTGGGGCGTTGAAGTGGATTAGAAGCCACTTCCACTCGTACTCCCTAAGCATGAACTCGATAGGGGTACCCGAAAGGTCATTGAGCATGTTATTATTCTTCCAGAACTTACAGAGCTCATTCTTCAACTCTTTATACCTATATATGCGACACAAATGTTAGAAACACATTACATGGTCCCTATAATATCTAAATATATATTATATAATTCCTATCACCTTCCTCATTGAACCTCATTTGCCCATGTAGATTTAAGTTTCTCCCGAACATTAAACCACACCTGTAATGTCTCATTTTTTATGTTAATATATTTATATTTTAAAGGAATTAATTAATATAAGTAGACATACACAATGAATATCTAACTCACCGACATCGCATTGTTCACTTGGTCTTTCACGAACTGAGGGATTGAGGCCTACTCTAACCACAGAACAGGGACTTTGTCCTGGATAATGCTTCCAACCATGTCGAAGTACCTCCTACAAATGTTTTTCTCTCTCACCAATCCTTGCTCATCGGTCTCTATGACCAGTGGCCCGTAGGCCGACATCCTTCTGAAGTTGCTTCCCCACAACAGGGCCTCTGGTCCTCACTTTTTTCTCCCCTCCGACGTCTATCGCATAAGACAAATTAAAAAAAAATTAAAACAGGATCACCCAATTTAATATACAAATTATTAGAAAGTTTGAAATTAAATAATGCATATATTTACTATTTACCTGATGATTCTGACGTCGATGCATTTGCTATCCTCGCACTTTTCAGAGTTGTATCAAACGGCTGAAAGACGTATGCTTCCTTCGGGTGGATGTGAATAAGGTTTCCCTCGTCATCGACTGCTAGTATAGGGTTTCTTACATCATCGACATCTGGTAGGGCAAGTACGTCATGTGAGGGGAAATATAGGTGAGAAGGGAAGACACCTCCTTGGTGTTCGGATGACGTTGTCCCTAAACCACCAGCATGACCGGGAGAAGGACCTGGAGTTGGCTCTGGCCGATTCATTTCTATCATACGAGGACCTGAAGGAGCAGGACCCATATAGCTGGGCGTACTCGACACATGGCTCATGTATGGCATACCTTAACGTGAAGGGTCAGGACCCGTAGAGTTGGGCGTAGACTTTTGGCTCCTGTTGGAGAACAAAAGCTGCCTCATGCTCTGTGGTTGTTAGAGGTCGACTACATCATCATGCACATGTGTCTCTTGGGTGCCTCCAAGCAGTTACCAACGACGATTGTTGTACAGGCCGCCGTAAGGCTGGTGAGGTCGGTTGTTCGAGCCTGACCCACAACTGTCGCCGCTGGACCTGTTTTCTCGATTCTTAGATGTCGCCTTATTTCCTCTACCTGAAAACAAGTGCATGATTCCTCAAATTCACATAATTTGAGCATCTTCAACATCAATAAATTCATCAAAGAATAACCTAAAAAAAATCCCGTAACCAAATCACAACTCCATAACCTAATCACTATTCCTAATTTCACAATCACAATAATTTTGACCCATAATTTCACAAACCTAATCACCTACAACACAATCACGATCACAATCATGATCACAATCACCTAAATCACAATCACTACCTAATCACAGTAGATTAATTGAGAGAGACAAACAGAGAGAGAGAGAGAGTTACTAAAATTTGAACTATGGAGAGAGAGGAGGTGACGGGGTGGCTTAAGCGGCGGTGGGCAGAGGCGGAGAGGAGAGTAAGGTTGAGTTTTTGGAGTTTAGGGTTTTTATTGTTTAAGAGTAGGGTAGGAGAGGGAGATCGGGGGTAGGGGTTAGGTGATCGAATCCGTGCGGTGGCGACGGCGGTTTGGGAGAGAAATGGCAATTTTGAGGGTTTAGGAGAGAAATGGCTTGGTCTCGGACTGTTTTCGGGTTTAAAGAATGTAGGATAGCTGACGACTTAAATGAATTATTGTCGGGCATACTATACTCGACGACGTGTCGTATGAATGTCGTCGGCTATAGTATAGTTGACGATGTGTCGTTTGAAAGTCGTCGGGAATACCTTTAAAATATTTTAAAAAATTTACCTCGATCATTTGAAAACACAATTCACACAAAAACCTGTTTAAGTAATTTTGGATCATCACTCTTCAACAAACGCGTAAATTTAACAAATACGTAAATTATGATCATCACCCTTCAACAAACACGTAAATTTAACACATTCATTTTTAACTAATCACGACGCATAATCAGAATCATCGCTTGAGTCTGATTCAGTGTCCGTGCTAATTTCTGGTAAGATGTGCCCCTCATCTTCATCAGAGTTTTTGTTTTCTTCATTTGGATTGACATCAATAAATTCCGCTTCAGTAAGTGAAACTACACTACCCAGACATACATTGTTAAGGCGGATTGTCGAGAAATCTAAAATATTAATTGCGTTTGGCTCTTGGTATGTAATAACTTCTTCATTCTCTACGGCATCACCAAGTGTAGCAGCACTGTATATGTTTCTAGGAACAACATGGTTAACTACTATACACGCGCCCTTGTGCACAAGATCATCAAGATAAAACACTTGTTTTACCGCTGTGGTAAGGGTCATCTTCATACCATGTTGTAGCAGTATTCACCGAAAATGTTCGGTAGTCATCGGTCCTTGTGTTCTGAGGGCTAGTATCAAACCATCTATACTTAAACAAGTGCACTGTCATGCCTTCCCCATAAATTAGTTCAACCACTGAATGAAGAATACCGTAATAGTCAACACCATTCTGTTGACCATGCACCATTACCCAGAGTTCTGCGTTTTCCATCTCGCGTCTCTATGTGCACATATAAATTGCACGCCATTGACCTTACACATCGGATACACTCTTGAAGTTATAAGTTTCATCCCCAAAAGCCTCAATTCATGTGACCAGTTTGGGTTACCATCATACTCTACGTGGTTTATCTGAAGCAATAATAACCGACATGTTAGATGAAAAACGTCATAATATTAAATTATATATATCCATAAGTATATATATAGACATACTCAGCTGCCAAAATAGTTTGCAAACTCCCTATTGTGGTATTCAAGATCACCACCAACCTGAGGACAATATAGATAGAATTTTTTCCAATATTGCACTTCAGCACAGTTAATCAATACCTACCATTGGGCAATGACTAGTTCATATTGTTCCAACTGGTACTACTTTGGCAAATTTCTACCAACTTCAACATCATATGAGAGGATAGAAAGTTAGAACTGTGGTTCATCTACCGACATATGTTATGGAATATAACTTGGTGTATGCTACGCACTCGTGCGCAAGTTATGCTTCAGCTATATATCCTTAAGGTGCGGATTTATTAGCCACATAGTTTTTGTAGTCCCCCAGTTGTCTATCAAGTTTGAAAATGCATATTATGATTATTTCCAAATAATGTTAAAAAAAATTAGAACCAAATTCAAATGTTGAATCGTACATACCTTTCCATAGGATACATCCAAGTGTAGTGTATTGGATCGGTAAGCAAAAATTGTTCGGGAAGATGGATCATTAGATGAGGCATGATATCAAAAATATTTGGGGGAAATATCCTCAAATTTGCACATGATAGAAATGATATTTTGTTGCATTTCTCCCAGGTCTGATGTTTTCATTTCTCTAGTGCATAACTTCTTAAAGAATCTTGACAACACCACTAACGGCTCCACCACCTCTTCGGCAGGTACTCTCGAATGAAAACAGAGAGGAGGCGTTGAAGCAGTATATGGCAGTCATGACTCTTTAATCCGTACATCTTATTGTCCCGAAAACACACCGGTCTATATTGCTTGCATAGCCTGAAGGATACCTGATATTACCCATCCACCCAAAAATTTCATTCTTTTGGTCAGACTTGACGATGTAAGGAGCCTGAGAGATTTTTTTCTTCCCTTCTCTCAACCACAAATGTTTCCTCAAATTCATTCTTTTCAGATCAATGTGTGCCTTGGGGCTGTCTTTAGTTTTCCCTTCCCAATTCAGCACTGTGCCCACCACACTTTTGCACACATTCTTCTCTACGTGCATGACATCTAGGTAGTGCCTGATCGATAACTTGGGCCAGTAAGGGAGTTCCCTATGCTTTTGGGTGTCCAAAATTTATACTTTTCGGGTATGTCATCTATTGACGCAACTATTTCCAAAATCGTATTCATTCAGCACTTCCAAAATTTCATCCCCCGTTCATCTCCTCGGGATCGTGCCGCCATGGGTGATCATGTGGAAGCCAACAATAGTGATGCATCTGGAAAATCTTCTTGCAATGTGGTTTACAGCACTCAACATTCATGCACTCTGAACAAGCCCTGTATCCCTTGGTAATTTTGCTTGACAACATCCCATGGGCAGGAAAATTACTGATGGTGCCAACAACCATAACATGTATCTAGAACATCTGGTTTTTGTACTTGTCATAAGTGGGATGGCCAAATTCACTCAGGTACTTAAGCTCCTCAATCAAGGGTCTCAAATACATATCAAGACGCTTTCCTGGATAACTCGGCCTTGGAATTAACAGAGTGAGTATATTATATTCCTTCTTCATGTACATCCATGGAGGAAGGTTGTTTGGTACCAAAATAATTGGTCATATAATGTATTGATGACTCATGTTGCCAAAAGGGTTGAATCCGTTAGATGAGATCCCCATTCAAACATTTCGAATCTCTGTTGCAAAATGAGAAAACTCTCTGACCATGTGCTTCCAAGCCTCTCCGTCAACAGGGTGTATAAGGGTATCATCGTCAGGCATATTCATCTTAGCCCACCATCTCATAGCTTCAGCCGTGTATGCACACATGAACAACCGTTCCAGCCTATCAATTAGCGGGAAATACCGAAGTATCTTCATAGCTTTTTTATTCCCTATAGGAGTCAACTTATACCTATCCGTGTGACATACCGGGCATGCATCAATGCCCTCAAGATCATTCCCGTCAGCATCTTTACCCCAAAAGAGAACGCAATCATATCTGCATGTATGGATTTTGATGTAGGATAGGCCAAAATGTTTCAAGAGATGTCGCACCTTATGATGGGTGGTAGGAAGATGATGACCGGGGGACAACATCGAAACAGTCCACTTCAGCAATCATCAACAACCTTGACACTCATTTTGTTCTCCACTTTGAGCTTTATTACTCTTATGACACTTTCAAGAATAGTCTTATTGCACCCGTTGTACAACGGGGTCTGTTGGAATACAATCAGGTTGTTGTAGTTGTCCATACCGATAGTGTTGACAATTATAGGTGATTGCTGGACTGGCTCAATATGAGGGAAGCCCCCAATGGCGGGATCATTATCAGCTGCTTGAGCTAATACACCGCTCTCATAAGGAAACACATCGTTGATCAACCTCGTTGTTGGATCATTGGATGTACTGGCCACCTGAGGATATTTCTCATGATCATGCTGACCCGCTGATGATGTTTCACCGGGATAAATCCAACATGTGTACTTATCCCAAAAATCTTTTTTCTTCAGGTACTCCCATACTATATCAATGGTAAAACGATACATATTGCTCCGACACTGATAGTGTTTAGACGGGTAATAATGAATATCATTCATATTAGAATTACCCTTCACATATTCCACAAAACTCTTCATTCCAATTTTATAATTTCGATCCCCTCTTGGAAGGAAAATCCAACTCTTGTCCATCCTGAAAATTTCAAATTAATTTATATATATACACACATCTTTAATTCGATCATCTACTAGCTAGCTAGCTACGTAATTACAAAGTCACACACACACACACACACACACACACACACACACACACACACACACACACACACACACACACACACACACACACACACACACACACACACACACACACACACACACACACACTGTGACAACCCAAACCAGAAATTGTATGTTAATCGGCTTGATTTGCGAGTGTCGCGATTAGTCGCGGTTTTGCCGTAATTGATCGATATGGCGGGTTTGTTCACGACGTGATTTTCAGTAATGAATTTGATATGGGTTCCTGAGCGAAAGTTGCAGAGGATTTAATTTCGAGCTCATGAAAATTTTTGGGGAATGTTTTGGATAAGCGAGCAGTGTTTTATTGAGTTTTGAAGTTGGTTAGTGAAATAGTCGAAAATGTTGTTTTAATCGTAATCGTCCGATCTTGATCAAATTGAACCGTAGTCATTGATTTGGGGCTGTATATGTACATTATAATTATATGGTATAAATACATGATATTTTGGGAAGTTTCCATTTTGGGAAACCTGGGTTGTTGACCGAGTTGACCACGGGTCAAAACTGACCCATTTTGGGCTGAGACATTATTGCCATCGATGTGCCATTTTGTGGCCATGGTTGGCCATGGTGTCTTCATGACACATATTGGGCTCGTGCTCCTCTTCGATTTGATAGGTGGATCGCTCATTTTGGTTGCCGGATGAAGAAGATACGACGATTTGAAATGGGTGGTTTTCCGGTGAAAATTGCCGGCGACGGAGGCGGCCGAGTTGGGGGTCGACCTTGTAGGGGTTTTGTAGCCCTTTGGGAGAGGAAACTTTTAGAAGTGGTCTTGCACCTTGCCGTGGCCGGTGGTGGCCGATCGGAGTTAATGAATTCCGGCGAGGATTTTTGACTTCAAGATAAGTTTTGGATGTTTTTCGGTCAAAATTGAGCTTAGCATTGAACTACAAAGTTGTTGGAAATGACGAGATCTTTCAATCCATGAGGTTGAAGATTTCTGGGCCGGCTGGGATTCCAGCGGCCCCACGCGCCGCCGTGCGCGGCGGAGTTCCGGCCGAGGTGGTTTTTGACAAGTTTTATGTCGTTTTGCTCGGAATTGCGCACTAATCGTAGTGGTGAGGTTTATAGTTTGAATTGAACATCGGAATTTGTGGCCAGGTTTTATAATGTGTTTATTGTGATTTCGGTTATTCCCGTCGAGATATGAGTTTGTGTTTTCCGGGAATGCTTGGTTCTCGCCACATGGTTCAGTGTATTGAATTATGATATTAATCGGATATTTTTTTGTTATTCAGGAGGATCGTGGTCGTGTTTATGGCGAGAGATTTTTCGCCGGACCACAGGAATATCGCATTTAGCGTTGTGCTTGTCTGTGAGTGGACATTTCTTTTCACTATTGGTTGCGAGTCTTTTATATACGTTTTACGAGCATGAGCATGCAGTTATGATTATGAATTATACAAGCATGTGTTTTATGATTATGCATTTACGAATATGCTTTTATAATTATGCATTACGAGTATGCTTTTACATTACGCGTTAGGCATTTGCATAGAAACATTTATGATTTGGTTTACATAGAGTACAATCTCAGTAGTAGCTATATCAATACACTTAGCATCTCGGCTGATCCCCGAAGATGTTTACCGGGGATGACTGTTACCCTGACCCGAGGGGGGGGAGTAGATACCCTGACCTGAGGCATTTCTGGCTGGAATCACGTAAGGATCAGGGACCCCGTGATTCAGACTGTACTAGCACGGATGTGTCCATGAGTGACCCCGCTGGATTTCTGATGCATGCTCTGTACGCGTGAGGAGTTAGAGCCTCCCTCGTGTACCATATGATTTTTTATGTATTTAAACTCGCATATGTTTTATAAATATATATTTGTATTCGGCGAAAGACATTTATTTTCATCCACTCACTTTAACAGTTTATATGTCTTTCCCTGGGCTCTTTGTTTTCAATGCCCAGTTTGCAGTTTGGATTCAGGTGTCGCACATCGAGGTTGGAGGCTTAGTATTCGAGCCACTTTTCCTTTCTTAGTAGGTTTCTAGTTTGGCCTACTATTGTGTATATATGTATATAGAGGTCGATCTAAATACTATTATGTTTATATTTTCACATGATTTTCCCGGATTTCTGTAAAGTTACCGTTTTGTTTATTGCTTTACATTATGATATGTTTTTGAGAAATCCGGATGGGATTGGTGCTCACGGTTTGGCTTTTGTGGCATAGGATGAAGTGTATTTTCCGCTGCAGGTTAATAGGAACTACGCGATATAGAGTAACTTTACCAAAAAATTTATGATTTTTGAAAATTCATGTGTTCATAAGGGGTCTGATTCTGATTTAGGAAACTAAATCGGGGTCGGGTCCTTTCACACACACACACACATATGCATACTAGCTATATATCAACAATTAATATATATATATATAAACACACATACATATATATTTTCATCTAAGTAAATAAACTCAATCTCCAAAATTCATATATATATATATAACACATAAATCAACTCAATCTCCAAAATTTATACATATATAATTTCAACTAATTAAATCAACTCAATCTCTAAAATATATATATATATATATAAAACACATAAATCAACTCAATCTCCAAAATTTGTACATATATATATATATTTACATTTAATTAAATCAACTCAATCTCCAAAATTTATAAATATATATTTTTATCTAATTAATTCAACTCAATCTACAAAATTCATATATATACGCATCTATATATCGAGAAATAGCTTCACGAACTTATTTTGGACAGCTACTGACAACACCCAACAATTTGAAAGCGTTTTGAGTTTTCCTCCAATTTTTTTGAATGGTTGAGCTACTGCCCGATCTGTTTAGATATGGAACTATTTATGTCGTTGGCTATAGTTGACCATATCGTCGGTGTTTTGCAAAACCGGTCGTTGGATATAGTATTACTATAGCCGATGATGAGTTTTAACTATAGCCGACGGTTCATTTTTGTACTGTCGGCTAAAGTCCAGTATAGCCGACGGTTTGAAATGTCGTCGGTCTATTTTTCCTCTTTTTGTCAGCTATAATACTTATGCTGGTAGTGATAGAAAAATATAAAACCTATGAATTAGGACTACATCATTTAAGTGATGATGAAATGAAGAAATTAATATTATAAATAGGATTAGAAAAAATCTTAGGAGAAAAAGAATACAACAATATGTTAATCGAAATAGAATGTTTACCAGTAGAACAACAACAAGGTTCAACAGGAGCATCTGGTGTTCATGTAGTAAGATGACCCAAACCCAAATTAAGTACTAATTAGAGGTTAGGTCATGACTCTTATTTTATACTTGGAAAAATTCTACAGAAATTATTACATAACCTCCCCATAAAAAATGAGTCTACCCAAAACCTGTATAACAGTTTCACACACTTCTAACACAGTAAAAAATCTCACAAACAAACCGTGGCCACAAATGCCATCTGGATTTCTCAACACAAGCACAAATGTCTCAAGCTACATCTTAAAACGAAATTTAAATCCCACAAACAAGTTTAAATTCGAACTTCAAAGGTTACTAAACTTCTTAACAGCACTGCAGAAACAGAATAACAGGGTTCTCAGAGCATACTACATCTAGTTTACTTTATTACATACCTAACAGATTAGTTAGGAACCTACTGCTGATGAACGGTGACACAAACACTAAGCCTTCGACGCTAGGATGCAAACTCTGGATGAAAACTGCAAAATGGGAAACGATAAACCGAAGGGCCCAGAGGAAAGGCATGGAAAACATAAAAATGTTAGAGTGAGTGACAATGTAACGTAAAGATAAGTTACTGATGCCTTTCACCAAAATAAAATATAATACAATAAAACATGGCGAGTCCAAGAACAAAAATAACATAACTGTGTGGAGGCAATGACTAGAGTATAAATTTTCTAGCCATCATAAACGTAACCATATCCAACTCAGGTGCATGCAGTGACATGTCCAGTGCCAATCTGAGATTAGCCGAGTGAATGCATCAATGCAGAACATAGACATAGCGTGTGAAAAACATAAAACCATATCATAGATCCTTCGTGCATAAACATAAACATATCTATAAGTTATAACATAAATCTTTACGAAAATAAACTCATAAACATATTCTTAGACTCTTACAATCAGTGAAAATCGAATTGTCAACACACAGTATGTTGCTAGCTCCATGGTCTAACAGAAGTCCCCTCGCCGTAATTCTAGTTACAATCTTCTGAATCAAATATGAAGATTGCATATCAATATCAATAAAATGTTCAAAAATAGCTTAAAACTACTAGAAAAACCCATATTTAAAAATCTAAGGTTCTGCCTAGCCGAAGCTCCGCCGTGGATGGCGGCGCATGGCGGCCACGTGCCTCCTCTGGTGACTAGCCCTGATGACCTCCAACCTATATCCCTTGCTCCCTCTCACCATCTGCTACAACTTCCTTTTCTTCGCCGGAGGCCAATTCGGCGGCAAAGACGTTGAAATGACTGCCATAGCTAGCGGTTCTGGTCACCGCCGACCATCATGAATGGCGACGTGCCATACATCAATCTCTTTGTCTCCATCAAACCACATGTTATCTCAAAGAACCAACCCCCAAATAACCCTTACCTGTCCGAAATCGAGCCTGAAAGCCGGCGGGTTCAAAATCGTCAGAAATATTTCGTGCCCAATTCCGGCGCCTTCGAGCGATGTCGTGGCACAAGATTGGTAAAACTAGACTCTCAACATCCCAATCTATCAAAAACCCCTAACCCCGACCACCAATTTAGTCGGAGCACCACAGTGCCCGATGATAGTAATCCTAGGAGAGAAACCGATTCATGTTTCTCTCGGCAAACTTGCATGCCCAAAATTAATCCATTAAAATTTTTTGGCAAGAGAAGAGCTTCGAAACCATACCTTGAATGCTGAAAATGGTATCCGGACGGTGAAGATTCCAGCGGGTTGTTCCCGAGTCGGGTTGGGTTGGCTGCACGGGTCTCACTTTGACCAAGTGGAAACTATGGTTAGGGTTTTGATCCTACCCATTGTATACCCTAAGGTCCATACCGATCAACGACCCAAAATTGATCTCCAAAAGATCCAAAAGCTGAGAATAATTCTCCAATAACTTAATTCCTTTTATTTACAACATTCACAGCAACTTCTAAAATTCATAACTATTGCTCTATTTATCTGAAAAATTCCCCTCAAATTCCTAAAAGGTCGAAATAAAATCCTTCACACTTTTCGTGAAGAAAGCTAGGTCAAAATCTCAATGGAAATAAAAGTCGTTAAATGACCCAACTCATACGACTAATTGGTGTATTTGCTAATTCATTCTCGTTAAACACGTTATTTTGGTTCGGGTCATTACAATCTACCCCCCTAATAAAAATTTCATTCTCGAAATTTATATACCTGCTACTCGAAAATATATGGGTACTTTTCATGCATCAGCTGCTCGGGTTCCCAGGTGGCCTTCTCAAAGGCATGGTACCTCCATAAAACCTTCATTATTGGAATAGCCTTGTTACGAAGTTCCTGTACCCTCTGGTTTAAAATTTGAACTGGTTCCTCAACATACGTCAGATCCTCACGTATAGGAAGTTGTTGGGGTATAAGAACGTGAGATGGCTCAGAGATGTACTTCCCTAACATGGATATATGAAACACATCATGAACTCGTGTCATCGAAGAAGGTAATGATAATCGATAAAACCTTGACCCACATGTTCCACAATATCATAAGGGCCAATATAGTGTGGACGAAACTTGCCACGCCTCCCAAATTGTACCACACCTTTCCATGGGGACAACTTCAAGAATACCCAGTAGCCAACCTCAAACTCAAAGTCCCTCATCCTGGTGTCTACAAAACTCTTTTATCGATCTTGTGCAATCTTCAATCTGTCTCAAATAATTTTAACATTCTCTGCGGTATTCTTCACTATGTCAGGCCCAATGAGACATCTCTCTTTCACTTCATTCCAAAATAAGGGAGTTCTACATTTTTTGCCATACAAGGCTTCATCTGGAGCCATACCAATGCTAGCCTGATAGCTATTATTATAAGCAAACTCCATCAAAGGTAACTGCTCATCCCAATTTCCCTTAAAATGCAGAACACAAGATCGCAACATGTCCTCTAGAGTTTGGATGGTCCTTTCTGACTGCCCATCACTTTGTGGGTGGAAGGCTGTACTGAATTGCAATCTGGTCCCTAAAGCTCTCTGCAATGCCTTCCAAGAGTTGGAAGTAAACTGGGGATCTTGATCAGAAATGATAGATACTAGCACTCCATGCAGTTTCATGATCTTCCTCATATATAACTTTGCTAGCCTACTGATCTACGCATTTTATGCTTGATTCTTAACGTCTTTCTCTTTACATTTCGCTTTGTTTTGACCTTATTACTATCATTTCTTACTTACTTTGTTGTTTTTAGGTTTTGAATAAAGGAGTACAATAAAGGAGGTGATTTGGAGCATAAAATGAGCTAAGTGGAGAAGTGTCCTAAATCAACTAGGAATGACGTAGCAAAATATGGATCCGAAATGGTCTTCTCAAGTTACTAAAATGACGCAAGGCAAAATGAAGACATTTCAAATGGTGGATCGAAAATCAGCAAGCATTTTGGGCAAAATCAAGCAAGGAGATATTACCGATAGATGGAGGATCAAAAGTATTAAGTATATCTCAAAAGTGCCTTATTTGAAGATCAAAATATCCTACAATATATGGTAGGTTCGGCCAAAATGACTTGGAGCTCAAGAAATACAAGATATGGAAAGATCAAGATTTCCCTACTCCTAGTAGGAAGAGGAAGATATGCCTGCCAGCTCATCAATCTTCAACGTATCACAGAATATGCAATTAGACTCCAAATATAGTGATCATATATGTCTTCTTCAAGTTCTCGAGCTGATCTTTCCAACGAATCCAAAATCATAATTTTCTGAGCTCTAGAACTCCCGGAAAAGACGTTTCAAGACAGGTTGTCACAAGCTGTCAATTCTACCCGGGTACACTAGGAAAACCTAGTTTGGAGAGGAAAGTTGGAATTCTTCACCTATAAATACAAGAGCTAGTCCTCATTCTGAAAAGAACTCATCATACAAGCCAAGTCTCTGCCTTAAACACTTCCTCTCCACAAATACTCGAGATTTCTTCAAGGAATGCCACCCTCCACACCATAAACACTCGGCTTCCACCTAGAGCAACCTTAGGCAATCCGAGGGTTCATCTAGCCATCCATAGAAGGATCTTGTACATGCTTTGCGACTGCAATCACGACACAAAGAGTGTATTTCGATCCCTCTACTTTCTCCTTGTAATGAATTTCAGTTTTGTGTAGAGTGTAAAGACGTGTTTTTGTAATATAATTCTAATTCTATTTTATGTCATCTATTTCGAGTCTAAGTTCTTTCTTTGTGCTAATCCAAATGCGAGCAATCTTGGTTTAGGTTAGATAATGTGTCTTCTTCACTTAATGCTTTAATCTAAATGCGAGCAATCTTGGTTTAGGTTAATGATGTGTCTAAATGCGAGCAATCTTGGTTTAGTCACTTAATTATGAAAGATGCATGCAAACCACGTAGTAAAGGCCTAGATAAAACTTAGGTTGCATATAATATGATTAGGTTATAAAGGAATGAGGTAAGTATGATGAGTTGATCATGTACATATGTAGGATAGCTTTTATTTTCGGCCTAGGAAGCATGTTTAGGGTTCTTTGTTCTTGTTTGTTTTCTACTTATCTATGAGTGAAGCATGATAGAACCTAGGATTTCTCTATGTGTTTACTAACCATTTTCTGTCTTTATTTTCGTAGATTATAAACAACCAACTTATAAACCCCCCTTTAACCATAGCGTAGTCATGCATACACCCTCAATCCCCGGTTAAGAACGATACCCTATTTACCAATGCTACATCAACAAAAAAGGGTTTTAATTGTGTTTATGTTCAATTGATTGTTTAATTAAATGCTTGAAAAGATGCGAGTCAATTTTGGCGCCGTTGCCGGGGATTGTAAAGTAACTGTGTGATTTCGTTTGTATATATGTGAAATTGTGTGAGTATTACAAAAGCATGTAAATAACTTTGAAATTTTTTTTTATTATTTTATAATTCTATACGTAACCAATACTTGTTCATACTAACAAATCTGTTTTTGCAGCTATGTAGATAATTATCACGTTAAAGGTGTCTCAAATTGAAAGAGTGAATCGGTTTGGTTCATTAGGTCACACTCATTGGAATAGATGGCGCCTCTTTTCTGTTCTTATCTCCTTAACCCGTCATGATGTGTGGATTTCATCACCACATACCATAACCTAAGTGAAGTTATGGACATGAGGTTGAGGGCGGAGTTTGCGAAGGACTTGTGGGAATGTAAATTCTCGAAAGATTGGCTGAATGTCGGACATGGTGTCTAGACCGGGTTATGACTGGTGACAAGTTTGGATCTAAGAAAGACTGGCATCAATGGAGTATATACCAATGATCCGGTGAATGGATGAACACTTATCTTTGAGTAAGAAATCTTTTGTGACTTGGTGTCTAGAAGGTGACGATTTCTATGACGGTTTCTGGATCCGAGATCTCAAATCGGTCCTACCTCTCGTGGTCTCTCTTGCTAACTGGCCAAGCTCATTAAAAGTTGCCCAAAGAAGATAAGAACTAAATCTACTTTCCATGATCGGTAGCCTCGGGGTGCATTGTCGAAATTAGTTCTACCTCTCGCGTTATCTCTATCCCTAACTGGCCATGTTTTTCGATTGAACCTAGGCCGATTAATTGAGAGTTTATACTTTATCGCGCGGGTCGCACGTCCAATGAACGACCGAAAGATCAAATCTGTACATTTCTTTTGAAGAGAGACGAAAAACCCAATGAACAAAATACTTGTGCATATTACTATACATATTTCGTGTGTTTTATATATACTTATACTTTTATACTCATAGACTTGTAAAGGATTAACCACTTGCATTTGTAAATTGCATTAACCTTCTGGCGGCTTTGTGATGTGTGGATTTCATCACCACACACCCTAACCTAAGTGAAGTTAGGGGCATGAGGCCAAAAGAAAGGTCACGTTTGCATCATGTATTTAGCACGTAACTTTGTGTGTTTTCTGCAGGTTCTAACGTTTTTCTCTTATGCATTCACGTCATTTTTCACTTAGACTCTTGTTTGATGCATTTGAATGACGATTTAAGTGTTTTGAGCATGAATTTGAATGAAACGTGGTATGCTTGCATTACCTTACTTGTATATATGTGTTTCTAAGTCTTTGCATTGTATATATGCTTAATTTTGCAGAAAACGTGTAAATTGAGTCCTAACTTATCTATGCATTCATTTTAGGATGTCTAAAGCCTTGCATTCACGTTTAAAATTCTTGAAGTGTCTTAACTTAGTGTTTTTACAAGCTTTCGTGTGTTTGTACCTTGTTTGTATTTGTGTGATTCGATTTCATGTGTTTTAGTGTGTTTTCGTGTATTTTCTTGTGTTGTTACAACTTTGGTTAGTATCTTGCATTCCTTGTGTATTCTTTTGATACTAACACTTGATCTTTTTTGAATGAAACGTGATTCTATGAATGTCCCGTTCCCACTCAACTCCTATAGTTGATCTCCAGGCACTTACAAACCGTTTGGCAAATCTAAGGTCTCAAGTAGTTCCGAGTGAGCAAGTTCTCGACCAACCTATCATTGAGGAAGGTTATGACTCTCCACATTCATCCCATAACTCCACTGAGCACTCACAAGAAGAAGAGCAAGAAATGGCACGCAACAACCCACCGAATCCTCCCATCAATGAGAAGCGATCTCTTCGCCAACGTACTTGCTCAACTGAATGGAGTAGCGGTTCTTCGTGCATTCGATTTCCAGATCCTCAAGAGGACAAGAAGGATATTGAGTTGAAGAGTGGCTTCCTACACCGTTTACCAATCTTCCATGGGCTGTCAAATGAAGATCCAAACATGCATCTCAAGCAATTTCAGTTCATTTGCATGAGTATGAAGCCTTCGGATGCCGATGAAGAACTCTTCAAGCTCAAAGCATTTCCCTTTACATTGATTGATAGAGCTCAAACTTGACTTTTGGAACTCCCGCCTAATCACATCACGACATGGAAGCAACTTGCGGACCTGTTCTTGGCTAAGTACTTTCCAGCCTCAAAGATCACTGTTTTGAGGAAGAAGATCACGGGAATAACGCAAACACCAGATGAATCCTTTGGACAATACTATGACCGTTTCAAAGTTCTATGTGCCACCTGCCCTTCCCATGGTTTTTCCGAGACAAACCTCATGAACTACTTCTATGATGGTTTAAAACCGATTGATAGAGAGCTTCTTGATGCCGTTGCAACCGGAGCATTCATGGATTTAGATGAGATAGAAGCTCGAACTTTGTTGGAAAACCGAGCCAATAATGATGCTCAATATGGGATGGCTCAACGAAAACAAGTAAATGAAGCTAGCTCAATGCAAGTTAAGGACGAGAAGTTTGACAAACTAGCATCTATGCTAGAACAAGTGCTTGAACTAGAGACCAAAAGAGCCAAGGCAAGCCTCGGACCTGTTTGTAGCGTTTGCCATATGCAAGGGCACTACAATGATGAATGTCCAAATATAAAGGAACAAAACACTGAGGCAGAGCAAGTTAATGCAATTGGAGGATATCAAGAAGGCCAACGTTACAACAACTATAACAACAACAATTTTGGCAACCGAGATCATCCGGGTTTTAAGTGGAGTAGCAATGAGGGATGTTTAAACCCTCCGGCACATCAACAAGGCTACCAACGTGCTCCCTTCCAACCAAGGCAGCCAATGCATCAAGCTCCCATTCCAACGATGCAACCTATGCAGCAATCTCCTCCGGTCCAACAATTTACAAATCCGGACTATGACAAGATGTTTACTCAATTGTCCGCTTCAACACAAGTTCTCTTGGAGGGACAAGCAAAGCAAAAGGAGACGTTGGATATACATGGCCGAGACATCACCGAAATCAAAAAGCAAATGGGCCAACTCGTGGACTTCATGGGCCAATTTAGAGATTCCGGCCACCTTCCACCTCAATCACAACCGCCAAATCGAAATGTGAGTGCAATTGTTACTAGGAGTGGAAGAACTTTGGCATCTCCTTTGCCAAAGACAAGCACGGCACCTCCTCACACCATTTTTGAGGAGGATGACTTAGAAGAAGATCCGGCTACTGAAGATGCCGAGAAGAAGAAGAATGTGGCTCCTCACGCCACTAAGGCACAACCCTCATCATCACAATCTGCCCCAAACAAAGGTATTAACTCTATCCCTTCAAGTTTGGTTAATACTAATGCTTCGTTTGCTCGTGCACCATTCCCACATAGATTGACGAAATCTAAGAAAGATGATCAATACGAAGACATCTTGGACATCTTTCGGAAGGTGCAAGTAAATCTGCCCTTGATCGAGTGCATAAAGCAAGTGCCTATCTATGCAAAATTTCTCAAAGAGTTATGCACCCAAAGGAGGCAAACGAGAGCGAAGGAGGTTGTGAAAGTGAATGCAACCGTTTCAGCGGTTTTACAACGTCGGTTACCCCCCAAATTGAAGGATCCGGGGAGCTTTTCTGTTCCTTGCGTGATTGGTGACAACAAATTCGAAGATGTTATGCGAGACCTTGGTGCAACCATTAACGTAATGCCTTATTACTTATATGCATCCATGGATTTAGGCGAGCTCAAACAAGAAAATGTCATCATTCAACTAGCCGACCGTTCGCATAAGTATCCTAGGGGATAGGTTGAAGATGTTCTTGTGCAAGTCAACAACCTGATTTTCCCAGCGGATTTTTACATTGTTGACATGGAGGAGAGTCCTTTGAACACCACGCCATTGCTTCTTGGACGACCTTTCATGAGGACTGCAAGAACGAAGATAGATGTGTTTGAGGGAACGTTTTCCATGGAGATTGATGGAGAAAAGATCGAATTCAACATATTAGATGCCATGAAGGTTCCCACGGCAAGTGTAAATGCCATATTTTCGATGGATATGGTGGAAGAGGCAGCTCAACAATACTTAGATACCATTGGAGATGATGTGCTAGATATTGCCATACAAGAAGGGGCGGGGCTGACTCGACTTGGGAATGAAGCCCTTTTTGATGCACTTATCGAGATTTTGGAGCCTAGGATCCTTGAGATGGCTATGGCACTCAATGAGGCTCCACGGATTGTAAATAGGCCACATCCTATTCCGTTGGCCTATGGAGAAAACAAGCTTGTCCCATCCGTGATTAAGGCACCGGAGTTAGAACTCAAAGTGTTACCGGCTCATTTGAAATATGCTTACTTGGGAGAGAATGACACTTTGCCGATTATCATTTCATCATCATTGGAGGAAGAACAAGAGGGCAAACTCATCAACATGCTCAAACGTCATAAAACAGCAATTGGATGGACCCTTGCCGACATCAAAGACATCAATTCGGCCACTTGCGTGCATCAAATTCTACTCGAAGATGGGGCTAAACCTTCGAGAGAAGCTCAAAGAAGACTCCATCCACCGATGATGGAATTTGTGAAGAAGGAAGTAATCAAGCTCTTGGATTGTGGCGTCATATATCCGATTTCGGACAGCCGATGGGTCTCACCCGTGCAAGTTGTTCCTAAGAAGTCCGGAATCACCGTGGTGAAGAATGCGGAAAACGAATTGGTGCCACAAAGAACTGTAACCGGCCATAGAGTTTGTATCGACTATAGGAAGCTCAATGCCACCACTCGCAAGGACCACTTCCCCTTGCCATTCATTGATCAAATGCTCGAGAGGTTGGCGGGACATGATTATTATTGCTTCCTAGATGGATATTCTGGTTACAACCAAATCAGCATCGCCGAGGAAGATCAAGAGAAGACAACGTTCACTTGCCCATTTGGAACGTTTGCATATCGACGGATGCCATTTGGACTTTGCAATGCACCAGGTACTTTTCAACGTTGCATGCTTTCAATTTTTTCCGACTACATAGAGAAGATAATAGAAGTTTTCATGGATGATTTTAGTGTCTTTGGGAAAATTTTTGATGCATGTTTAGATAACTTAGAACTAATTCTCCAAAGATGCGTTGAAACGAACCTAGTGCTTAATTGGAAGAAATGCCATTTTATGGTTACTCAAGGGATAGTTTTGGGTCACATAGTTTCGAAAAGGAGAATAGCAGTTGATAAAGCAAAGGTAGATCTTGTGCGGTACTTACCCTCTCCGACTTCGGTTAGAGAGATACGTTCTTTTCTTGGCCATGCAGGTTTTTACAGGAGATTTATCAAGGACTTCTCCCAAATTTCTCGTCCCTTGTGCAAGCTTCTACAAAAAGAAACTCCCTTTGTGTTTGATGATGAATGCCGAGCTGCATTTGACAACTTGAAGGAGCTTCTCACGAGTGCTCCTATCCTTTGTGCATTGGATTGGTCTCAACAATTTGAACTTATGTGTGATGCCTCCGACTACGCCGTCGGAGCTGTTTTAGGGCAAAGGAAGGACAAAAAGCCCTACGCCATTTACTATGCTTCTCGAACATTGGACGATGCTCAAAGCAACTATACAACAACCGAGAAGGAGATGCTCGCTGTGGTGTTTACACTTGACAAGTTTTGATCATACTTGTTGCAAAGCATGGTGATTGTCTACACGGACCATGCTGCATTGAAGTATCTCATGGCAAAAAAGGATGACAAGCCACGACTGATTCGTTGGATACTTCTACTCCAAGAATTCGACATAGAAGTGAAGGATAAGAAGGGAGTAGAAAACGTGGTGGGAGACCACTTATCTCGAATTATACATGACAAGGAGACAGTGGCAATAGAGGAAACATTTCCGGATGAACAACTCTTCGGACTTCAGGTAAGTACTTTGGACACTCCGTGGTATGCGGATATCGTAAATTATTTAGTTACCGATAAGTTTCCACCTCACATGCATAGTGTCCAACACCATAAACTTAGACTAAATGCTAAACATTTCATTTGGGATGAACCGTACTTATGGAAACCATGCTCTGACTTAGTAATTAGGAGGTGTGTCCCAGATTACGAATTTGAGTCTATTCTTAAGTTTTGTCATAACGATGCATGTGGAGGTCATTTTGGTTCTAGGAAGACGGCATTGAAAGTGTTAGATTGTGGATTCTGTTGGCCTAATATATTTCGTGACTCTCATGAATTTTGTGCCAAGTGTGACAGGTGCCAAAGATCCGGTAATATAGGTCCTCGAGATGAAATGCCGCAAAACTACATTCTTAATGTCGAAATTTTTGATGTTTGGGGCATTGATTTTATGGGACCTATTCCTCCATCTAACAGTTATACTTATATCTTACCCGCTGTTGATTATGTGTCAAAATGGGTGGAAGCAAAAGCCACCCGTACTAATGATTTGCGAGCTGTTGCAGATTTCCTTAAGGCTAAAATTTTTACACGACATGGAATGCCTCGCATTCTAATTAGCGATGGGGGAAGTCACTTTTACAACAAGACGGTGGAGGCGTTGATGAAGAAGTATGGTGTTACACATAAGGTTTCGACATCTTATCATCCTCAAACCAACGGCATGGCTGAAATCTCCAACAGGGAGATAAAGAAGATTTTGGAGAGAACTGTTAAACCAAACCGAAGAGATTGGAGCCAATGTTTGACGATGCATTATGGCTTATAGGACTGCCTACAAGACTCCCATTGGTATGTCACCTTATCGATTAGTTTATGGGAAGGCATGTCATCTTCCGGTTGAATTAGAACATAAGGCATGGTGGGCTGTCAAGAAATTCAATTTAGATTGCGACGAGGCTGGTTTGCATCGAAAGCTACAACTTTGTGAACTTGAGGAGATACGGAATGATGCTTTCGATAATGCTTGGATCTATAAGGAGAAAACGAAGGTGTTTCACGACAAGAGGATCCGGAAAAAGGAATTCCTAATCGGCCAACAAGTATTGCTCTTTAACTCTCGCCTTAGAATTTTTCCAGGAAAGCTACGCTCTAGGTGGATTGGACCTTTCATTGTCACCGAAAATTTTCCCTATGGAGCTATAAACATCAGGAGTCCAACAACCGGGAACGAATTCAAAGTCAATGGTCACCGTTTAAAGCCTTATCACTCGGCCTTCAAAGAGGAAATCGTGGAGGAAGAATCTCTATTTGAACCGGCCACATCAAATGAATGAAGAACTATCACGTCTAGGCTGAAAGACGTTAAAAAACAAGCGCTGATCTACGCATTTTATGCTTGATTCTTAACGTCTTTCTCTTTACATTTAGCTTTGTTTTGACCTTAGTACTATCATTTCTTACTTACTTTATGATTTTAGGTAGAAATAAAGGAGAAAATAATAAAGGAGGCGATTTGGAGCTAAAAGCGTGCTAAGGAGGAAGTTCCTAATTTCAGAGAAGAAATGGTCCGAGGAATGGTCTTCAAATGGTTACTAAAATGCATTCCCATATGGTGTCAAGAATTGGAAACCAAATGCCAAATGAAATGGATACCAATATGGTGCACAAAAAGATGAAGACATTTCTCGCGCGCGACCCAGGAAAAAGCAAATATGGCGGAATATATGGAGCATATAATGGACGAATTTTGGGAGGATATTCCATGAAGATAAATACCTTATTTGAGGGCCAAAATATGTGCAAGAATATGGTATATTCGGCCAAGAATTATTAGGGAATAAGGAATTCAAGATTTGAAGATTTGAAGATATGAAGATTTCCTTTTCCTTGAAGAAGAAGAAAACAGGGCAGCCAGGTCACTTGACTTCTAAAATCCGTAGTAAATCCAATTCAATTCCAAATATGGCGTTCCTTATATGGATTTTATAGCCCTTTTAATAAGCTTTCCAATGAAACAAGAATCAGAATTTTCCAAGATTTGAAACTCCGGGAAAACGCGTTTGAAGACAGACTATCAGATTTACCCGGGTACATAAGGAAAGTTTTATTTTGGTAGGAAAAATCCTAATCTTCTTCAATAAATTGGGGAGCTCGACTCATTCATGACCATCACTCATTCTAGACTCTCAAAGCTCTGCCTAAACACTATCTCATCTCCACGAAGCCAAGGAATTCTCCAAGGAAGCAATCTACACCACTGTCCGCCACCACAACAACCTCCATTGACATATAGGGCGATCCCGAGTGTCTCCTCCACCAAAGAAGAGTCATTTACACCTTAGCTCCATAGGGCGATCCCGAAGACTAAAAAGTGTAACATGAATCCTCTTTACTTTGTAGCTTCTCCTTGTATGAACTATTGGTTTAGTGAAGTAGTTTATAGTATTTCGGTTTTTCTTTACTTGCAATGTTTCCCTCTGTTTTTCATGTGTTCTAGTTTCTTAGTTTTTATTATACATGTTCATCTATGCTTAATTCTTTGGCTGAGATATAGGGCGATCCCGAGTCTAAATCAATGGTATGTGTATAGGGCGATCCCGAGCACGACAAATTAGGAACATGTGTTTTGTAAAATTGAGAAGTTAGGATTTCGATTAACATTGTTTAATTTGCAGGTTAGGAATGAGCAAGGGTAAGCTAGATGAGTCGATCACATGTAAATAATAGTTTAGTGTTTATTTTCGGTCTAGTAAGCATGTTTAGGGTTCTTTGTTCTTGATTGTTTTTTACTTGTCTATGAGTGAAGCATGTTAGAACCTAGGATTTCTCTATGTGTTTACTAACCATTTTATATCTTTAATTTCGTAGGACTTAGAAAACACCCTTTTAAATCCCCCCTTAACCATAGCGTAAATATGCATGCACCCTCAATCCCCGGTTAAGAACGATACCCTATTTACCAATGCTACATCAACAAAGAAGGGTTTTAATTGTTTTCGTGTTTGATTGAGTGTTTAATTAAGTACTTGAAAAGATGCGAATCAATTTTGGCGCCGTTGCCGGGGATTGTAAAGAATTGTGTGTTTATGCTTGTAAATATGTGAATCTGTGTAAATAAGTGTGTGTATATATATATTTATATGTCGGAATATAATATGTAAAGTGTCGAAATTTTCATACATGTCCATAATAAGTTTCATTCTAACCTTTTGTTTTGCAGCCATGTAAATAGGTACATATTAAAGGAAGTCTTCGATTTACATTGAGTACGCGAGTTTGGGCGATTAAGTCTCACTCATTGGACTAGATGGCGCCTCTTTTTCTTTCTTATCTCCTTAACCCCTTGTGATGTGTGGATTTCATCACCGCACACCATAACCTAAGTGAAGTTATGGACATAAGGTCGAGGGAGGAGTTTGCAAAGAACTTGAGGGAATGTCTTTCTCAAAATTTTGGCTGAATGTCGGACATGGTGTCTAGAACGGGTTATGACTGGTGACAGGTTCTGGATCTAAGAAAGACTTGCCTCAATGGAGTATATACCAATGATCCGGTGAGTGGATGAATACTTGTCTTTGAGTAAGAAATCTTTGGTAACTTGGTGTCTAGGAGGTGACGGTTTCTATGACGGGTTTTGGATCCGAGATCTCAAATCGGTCCTACCTCTGGTGGTCTCTCTTGCCAACTGGCCAAGCTTATTAAAGTTGCCCAAAGAAGACAAGGACTAAATCTACTTTCCATGATCGGTAAGCCTCGGGATGCATCGTCGAAATTAGTCCTGCCTCTCGCGTTATCTCTATCCCCAACTGGCCATATTTTTCGATTGAACCAAGGCCAATTGGATTGAGAATGTACATTTTATCGCGCGGGTCGCACGTCCAATGAAAGACCTAAAGGCTAAATGAACGTATTCTCTTTAAATCGAAGGCGAAACTCAATGAACAAAATACTTGTGCATATTACTTGTAAATTTCGTGTGCATTTTAACTTGTAAAGAATTAACCACGTTGCATATAGCTTGCATAACCTGCCGGCGGCTTTGTGATGCTCGGATTTCATCACCGGGTACCCTAACCTAAGTGAAGTTAGGGACATGAGGCCAAACGTATGGTCACGTTGCATCATGTATTTAGCACGTAACTTTGTGTGTTTTCTGCAGGTTTCTAACGTGTTCTCTTATGCATTCACTCCATACTTCACTTAGGATCTTGTTTGATGCATTTGGATGACGATTTGAGTGTGTTATGCATAAATTCGATGTGAATATTGTGTGCTTGCATTGTAACATGTATATATATGTTCTTAACATTAATTCTAAGTTTTGCATTATCTGTATGCCTAATTTTGCAGAAAACGTGTATATTGTGTCTTAGTTTGCCTTTAGATCATTTTAACTATTTTGCATTCATTTTAGTGTCTAAAACGTCATAATTAAGTGTTTTATAGCTTTCGTGTGTTTTTGTTGTGTTTTTGGCTTGTTTTTCTTCGTGTGATTTGTTTTTGGTATGATTTTGTGTGTTTTTATTGCTTTCTTTTAATTTTCAACGTTTTTTTGTTAGTATCTTACATTCTTTGTGTATTCTTTCGATACTAACACTTGTTCACTAAGGAAGCCGAGAAGGAAAAGAATGTGGCTTCTCACGCCACTAAGGCACAACCTTCATCGTCACACCCTGCCCCAACCAAAGGTATTAACTCTATCCCTTCAAGTTTGGTTAATACTAATGCTTCGTTTGCTCGTGCACCATTCCCACATAGGTTGACGAAATCTAAGAAAGATGATCAATACGAAGACATTTTGGACATCTTTCGGAAGGTGCAAGTAAATCTGCCCTTGATCGAGTGCATAAAGCAAGTGCCTATCTATGCAAAATTTCTCAAAGAGTTATGCACCCAAAGGAGGCAAACGAGAGCGAAGGAGGTTGTGAAGGTGAATGCAACCGTTTCAGCGGTTTTACAGCGTCGGTTACCCCCCAAATTGAAGGACCCGGGGAGCTTTTCTGTTCCTTGTGTGATTGGTGACAACAAATTCGAAGATGTTATGCTAGACCTTGGTGCATCCATTAACGTAATGCCTTATTACTTTTATGCATCTATGGATCTAGGCGAGCTCAAACAAGACAACGTCATCATTCAACTAGCCGACCGTTCGCATAAGTATCCTAGGGGATATGTTGAAGATGTTCTTGTGCAAGTCAACAACCTGATACTTAAGAAAATTTTTGAACTTTTCACTATGAAATCTTGTGACTCCATCGCCATATACTTAAGAAAATTTCTGAGACAAATTGTGCTAAGGGCTTAGAAGTGTTTTCAAAATCTGAGTCTTTTATTTTCTTAAACAATTCCCAACGTGGAGGCTAGCTCTAACGTTGGTTTTATATTTTTAGTCTTTCTTTTATTTAGTTTTTACTAGGGACTAGCAAAGTCTAAGTGTGGGGGAATTTGATCTACGCATTTTATGCTTGATTCTTAACGTCTTTCTCTTTACATTTAGCTTTGTTTTGACCTTAGTACTATCATTTCTTACTTACTTTGTTGTTTTTAGGTTTTGAATAAAGGAGTACAATAAAGGAGGTGATTTGGAGCATAAAATGAGCTAAGTGGAGAAGTGTCCTAAATCAACTAGGAATGACGTAACAAAATATGGATCCGAAATGGTCTTCTCAAGTTACTAAAATGACGCAAGGCAAAATGAAGACATTTCAAATGGTGGATCGAAAATCAGCAAGCATTTTGGGCAAAATCAAGCAAGGAGATATTACCGAATAGATGGAGGATCAAAAGTATTAAGTATATCTCAAAAGTGCCTTATTTGAAGATCAAAATATCCTACAATATATGGTAGGTTCGGCCAAAATGACTTGGAGCTCAAGAAATACAAGATATGGAAAGATCAAGATTTCCCTACTCCTAGTAGGAAGAGGAAGATATGCCTGCCAGCTCATCAATCTTCAACGTATCACAGAATCTGCAATTCGACTCTAAATATAGTGATGATATATGTCTTCTTCAAGTTCTCGAGCTGATCTTTCCAACGAATCCAAAATCATAATTTTCTGAGCTCTAGAACTCCCGGAAAAGACGTTTCAAGACAGGCTGTCACAAGCTATCAATTCTACCCGGGTACACTAGGAAAACCTAGTTTGGAGAGGAAAGTTGGAATTCTTCACCTATAAATACAAGAGCTAGTCCTCATTCTGAAAAGAACTCATCATACAAGCCAAGTCTCTGCCTTAAACACTTCCTCTCCACAAATACTCGAGATTTCTTCAAGGAACGACACCCTCCACACCATAAACACTCGGCTTCCACCTAGAGCAACCTTAGGCAATCCGAGGGTTCATCTAGCCATCCATAGAAGGATCTTGTACATGCTTTGTGACTGCAATCACGACACAAAGAGTGTATTTCGATCCCTCTACTTTCTCCTTGTAATGAATTTCAGTTTTGTGTAGAGTGTAAAGACGTGTTTTTGTAATATAATTCTAATTCTATTTTATGTCATCTATTTAGAGTCAAAGTTCTTTCTTTGTGCTAATCTAAATGCGAGAAATCTTGGTTTACGTTAGATAATGTGTCTTCTTCACTCAATGCTTTAATCTAAATGCGAGCAATCTTGGTTTAGGTTAATGATGTGGCTAAATGCGAGCAATCTTGGTTTAGTCACTTAATTATGAAAGATGCATGCAAACCACGTAGTAAAGGCCTAGATAAAACTTAGGTTGCATATAATATGATTAGGTTATAAAGGAATGAGGTAAGTATGACGAGTTGATTATGTACATATGTAGGATAGCTTTTATTTTCGGCCTAGGAAGCATGTTTAGGGTTCTTTGTTCTTGTTTGTTTTCTACTTGTCTATGAGTGAAGCATGATAAAACCTAGGATTTCTCTATGTGTTTACTAACCATTTTCTGTCTTTATTTTCGTAGATTATAAACAACCAACTTATAAACCCCCCCTTTAACCATAGCGTAGTCATGCATGCACCCTCAATCCCCGGTTAAGAACGATACCATATTTACCAATGCTACATCAACAAAAAAGGGTTTTAATTGTGTTTGTGTTCAATTGAGTGTTTAATTAAATGCTTGAAAAGATGTGTGACGACCCGAACCAGAATCTGATGCGTATTCGGCACGATTCTCGAGATTCTGTTTAGTCACAGTTTTACGTCGTATATGTGGTTCGTCGACCCTATTCGCGACTTTGTTTTTGGTCGAGAATTTGAGTTGAGTGTCTTCACGGAAATTGTAGAGTACGTGATTTTGAGCTCGGGGGCGGTTCTGGAAGATTTTTCCGATAACTGAGGAATATTTTATGATTATTCGAAGTTTCGGTTTCCGACGAGTTTATCCGATTGTATCATGTTTATCCGAATCATTTCGTATATTCGTTTTGGACCGTCGGTTGACCCGAGGCGCTGATACGCGCAAAACATGCATTTAACGTTAACACAAAGTAGACCATAAAAACACAGCTCACACGTAAAGCAATTTAAAACCCTTATTTTGTCCTTATAATATTGACGAGTAGGGATCGTTCTATCCGGGGAATTAAAGGGCACATGCATGGTTTCGTTAAAGCAGAAATCTAAAGGTTTGGGGGGGGGGGGATTGGAAATTGGTTAATTAATCTACAAAATTAAAGTACAAAAACATGCAAACACAACAAGAACTCCTAGACTTCTAACATGTTTTACTCATAGACAAGTTTAACAATCAAGAACCCTTAAAGTCTACTTATGCTTACTAAAAATAAGAAGTTACACTACTAATTACAAGTGATCATCTCATCTTATTAACCTTACTCTTTTTCATGCCTAAATACTCTAAGTAAGCTGCGAAATTTATAACTTCCAACTAAATATACATGCTTGATATTTGAGTAGGAATGCAACTTAGCGTCTAAACACCCTAAACAAAGTATGATCATCGAAACATGCGAAAGAGAGGGACTTAGCGTATTATCTAACACATGCTTTCGAAGCTTTAAGATTGTATCAAACATGCATAAAAGACTTGAAATTATAAACACATGCAATTTACGAAAAGACTTAAGAATATATAACTCAAATCCAAACTTGTTCTTCATTAAATACATCAAAGTGATCCAATACAAAGCAAAAGACAAGAGATTGAAGATCATGGTTACACTTTTTGTGTTGAATGCTTAATGACTTCTTGAAGGTGGTTCTCATTCACAAGGGACTTAGCGTATTGTGAATGATCCGATGGCTTCGGAGGCTGGAATGCTTCGGCTTGGAGAGGATCCTTGAAGTGTTTATGGAGGAGAGGTATTTGTATAGAGGTTTGGCTTGTAAAATAGGAGATCTTTATTATGGCTGGCCTCCTTGGTCTTATATAGGCAAGGGAAATGCTCACTCTCTCTTCCACCTTGCCTCTTTCATTAAATGCTAGCAATAATCACAAGGGCAAGTCACTCCCCTAGTCACCACTTGTGATCATCACAAGTAAGAGTCACCAAGGCTTGTCACCATTTGTGATGATCAAAAGCAAGAGTCACCAAGCCTTGTCACCCTTTGTAATGATCACAAAGCAAGAGTCACCAAGCCTAGTCACCCTTTGTAATGATCACAAAGCTCTTCACCAAGCCTAGTCACAAAGCTTGACAACCTTGACTTTTCCTCTTCCCCAAGTGGCTTCCTTGCCAAAATTAATGGGCTTGGGCTGGTTGTTGGGCCGAAACAAACTTTGAGAAATGGGCCCACAAAATGCTTTTTGGGCCGGCCCATTCCCGGTGGTCCAAAATCGCAAAAATCGCAAAATCGCCGAAATTCCTCCGAATTGCGCCGTTATTCATCTCCACCGTAAATAACCTAAAAATAACAAATTAAATAAAAAAAAAATAAAAACTAAGATTGTAACATAGCTAAACGTATAGGGAAATGAGTTAAGAATCAAGCATAAAATGCGTATATCAGGCGTGAGTATAAATATCGGAATAGTCGTGAATAGTCGTAAAATCACTGTTTGAGAGTTGACCACCGTTGACTTACTATTTTTGGAAAGTTGACCAGTTGACCGAAGAGGAAAGTTTCCTGTTTGAGCTTTGCCGTCCGACGACCTAGATTCCGGCCACCTCCGATCAAGTGGAAGGTATGGTTCGATTCCTTGAGTGATTTTGAGTGGTTTAGTGCTTGGTTTGGTAAAAATTAATGGTGTTTTCATTGAGTTCGAATCGGGCCGAAATGGGGTGGTTCGACGGTGATGATGACGGTGGTTCCGGTGGGTTTCGAGGGTGGAGTTGTTGGGGGGTTTTGCTCCCCACACCTTGGTGATGCTCACTGGGTAATTAGTTTGGGATGAGATGGTGTTTTGGGGTGAACCCGATTAGGTATCCGGTATGAAATTCCGATTTGATTTTTGATGTAATTGATGATGTTAGAGTTGGAATTGGCTTGTGTGTCAGTTATGAAAGTGGTTCGAAATGTCGAGACCTTGAGATCTGGAAGTTCTCCGCCGGTGAACCTCGCCGTTGACGGCGCACCGCCGCCGCCGGCGGCGGTCAACGTCGGAGGAGTTGACTTTTTCAGATTTTGATGAAATTAATGTCGTTTTTCTCGAAATCACGCCCTGATTATCGTCCAGAGGTTTTCGGGTTGATTTGGTTAGCCGATTTTCAGTCGAGGTTTCGAGTGGGAATTTCGGGAATTCCGTTTATCGTTTTGCATTGCATTGTTTATTTCCGGGAACAGTTGGTTTCCGTGATTCAGTACAGGGTTGTGGACTACGATTTTGATCAGTTATGATTTTGTGAATATTCAGAAGATCGAGATCGAGATCTGGATCGTGATCGTGCTTCAGGCGAGAGATCTTCCGCCGGACCACGAGTTTAGCGCAAGTGCGCGTTACGCGAGTCTGTGAGTGGACAATTTATTTTCACGGATTGATTGCGAGTCTTTTATTTATGATTTACGAACTTGAGCATGCAGATTGATTATAATTTTACGAGCATGTGTTTTACAATTATGCATATACGAATATACGTATACGAATATATTCATACGTACATATTATGTTTTATGCATGTGCATAGAAAGGATTTATGTTTTGATTTACACAGAGTACAGTCTCAGTATATGTTGTGGTATCGATACACATTGGCTTCTCGGCTGATCCCCGAGTACGCTCCGGGGGGGACAGATATCCTGACCCGAGGCCTTTCTGGCTAGAATCACGTGTGGGTCTGGGATCCCGTGATTCAGACTGTGCTATCGCGTGGTAGTCCATGAGAGATTCCGCGATACATTTTACGTTGCATGCTCTGTACGTGAGTGGTAGTCAATGTCTCCTCACGTACCATTTGATTTTCATGCATTTGACTCGCATATGATTTTATACGTATATATTACTTGGTGAAAAACATTTATTTTCGTCCACTCACTCTAAAGTGTTTATTGTCTTTCCCCTGGGCTTTTCGATTTCCGTGCCCAATTGCAGTTCAGGTTTGGTGTTTCACGTCGCGGTTTGGAGGCTAGTGATCAGAGTTACCTGTGTTTTCCAGTAGGTTCTTGTTTCGCCTACTGATGTGTATATTGTATATATTTTACTCTAGAGGTCGCTCTGATACATTCTGATACTTGTTTATACGGATTTTCTCGGATATATATATATATATATATACTACAGTACTGTTTACTGTTTATGATTCATATATTGATGTTGAGAAATCCGGATGGGATTGGTGCCCACGGTTTGGCTTTTGTGGCATATGACGAAGTGTTATTTTCAGGGTGCAGGTTATGCAATTCTACGTTAGTAACGAAACTCTGCCAAAATTTCAAAAAAAAATTTGTTGGTTCGTATTTTTCAGAAGGGGTTCGATTCTGATTTAGGTAACTGAATCGGGGTTGGGTCCTTTCAAGATGCGAGTCACCTACCCACTGGGAATTTCCCCAAAATAGCTAAGAAATGGGCAGATTTTGTCAGACGATCAACAATTACCCAAATACTTGTATTACCGTTAGCTGAACGTGGCAACCCACACACGAAATCCCTAGTAATGTGTTCCCATTTCCAAACTGGAATTTCCAATGGTTGCAATTTTCTAGAAGGTCTCTGTCACTCTGTGTGATGACCCGAAATAGAATCAGTATAGTAATCGGCTTAATCCACGAGTTTACGCGTAATCACAGTTTTCTATAAGATAATTGATTTGGCGGTTCGATTCATGACTTAATTACCGGGCGAGAATTTGAGTTGAGTCTCTTCTCGGGAGTTGTTGTACGTGTGATTTCGAGTTCGTGGGCGGTTCCGGATAATTATTTCGACGACCGAAGAATATGTTATGAATATTTGAAATCGCATAATTTCATCGTGTTTATCCGTTTGTATTTGAGTTATCCAAAACGTGGATTTGGTCCATTTTGGACCGTTGATTGTATCGAGCCGCGAGTATAAATATTGGAAATAGTCAAAAAATTGTCAAAAACACTGTTCGGGAAGTTTGACCGTTGTTTGACCAAGAGTTGACTGTTGACTTTCGTTGACCGGAGCTCCACCATGCGAAACGAGTTGCCGCCGTCGGATTTCATGATTCCGGCCACTTCCGGCCTTCAAACTGGTATGAATAGATTCCTCTCTTCATTTGCAACAGGTTAGAACTTGGATTTGCTTGAATTGATGATGTTTGGAGGGAGAATGAACTCGAGGAAATGTGGTTTTTGCCGGATTTGGGTGGCCGGCTCTGGCCACTTTTGGGGTCGGGTGTTTGGGGGGAAATGTTCCCCTTAACCTCTAGTTGCTTTGGGTGGAAGGAATTTTGGGTTGGACTCCGTTTTGAAGCTCGCCGGAAACTCACCTGAATCAATGGATTCCGTGACTTTCGTGGCTTATTTTGGCCACTGTGGTGGTGGGTTGATGTTGGTCCTTTGAGAGAAGTAGTTTGGCTTGTTGGGAGGAACATTTCTGGAAAGTTTCATGGGATTTGGTAGCCGTCGGTGGTCCGCGGCGGTGCTCCGGCGAGGTCCGGATTTTTTGAGATTTTTATGTGTTTCCGACTCGTTTTCGCGCTCCGAACACAGTCTTGAGGTTTTCGAGTTGATTTGGAAGCCAAATTTTTAGTCGTGGGTTTGTGTAGAGATTTCGGGAGTTTACGTCGATTATTTTGTATCGAGTTATATGTTTCCTGAAATGGTTGGTTTCCGAGGTGTGGTTCAGGGTATTGAACTGTGATTTTGATCATTTATATTTTGTAATTATTCAGGGGATCAAGATCGTACGTTGGGCGAGAGATCTTCCGCCGGATCTCGTGATTAGCGCGTGTGCGCACTGTGCTCATCTGTGAGTGGACTTTTCTATTTTCACTGTTGTAGCGAGTTCGTGATTTCCGTATTTATTTATATACGATGTTGAGATTATTTATTGCTTTTGGAGGTATTGTTTTATATTTTATATGGTGATGGCATTTATTTAGCATCGATGCATTGGCTACTCGGCTGATCACTGGTAGTCATATCCAGGGTTGAGAGATTCCCCTGATGTGCCCGCTAGGCTCGAGAGATTAGCCTAGCCTATCACCTTCGGGCTTGAGAGATTCGCTCGACCGTCGGGCTTGAGAGATTCGCCTGACCGTCGGGCTTGAGGGATTCGCCTGGCACCTTCATTTATTTTCCGAACTCACTTTGCTTGATTTTATGATATATGTTAATGGTGAAAGGCATATGTTTATTTTCGTCCACTCACTCTAACGATTTTATTGCCTTTTCCCTAGGCTTTTCGGTTTCCGTGCCCAGTTTGCAGTTCGGATTCTGGTGTCTCATGTCACGGTTGGAGGCTTAGCGTTCGAGCTACCTTTCTTTTTCAGTAGGTTTCTTGTTTTGCCTACTATTGTATATATTTTGTATATATACATTAAAGGTTACTCTGATACACTACTGATATACTTTTATATGTTTTTCCCCGGATTTCTGTAAAGTACAGTTTTGATTACTTCTTTACTTTATTGTTATGATATTGAGAAATCCGGATGAGATTGGTGCCCATGGTTTGGCTTTTGTGGCATAGGATGAAGTGTGTTTTTCGGGTGCAGGTTAATGGAAATTCCGCGTTAGTAACGAAACTCTATCGAAATTTTTGTGGTTTTTGCAAGTTCGTGTTTTCAGAAAGGGTTTGATTCCGGTTTAGGAAACAAAATCGGGGTTGGGTCCTTTCAGCTTGGTATCAGAGCATTAGGTGTCATATTCTGTAGACTCTTGTAGTTGTGACACTTAAGGTATTTGAGTATGTACAGCATGTCTGGAGCGATGACCCGACTGGCCAGTGGTACTCATCAATGTTTCGGGTGTTGTGTGTTCTCAAATATCTGAGGTCTCATGATTACTTTCCTAGTGCTTGTGGCTAATGCTTGTCTTGTATTTGTAGGATGCCTCATCGACGTGGTCCCCGTGTTAATCGGGATGTTGATCCTAATGAGGATCGCCAGACGCACGACTTGCTGATGCGAGTGTTGCGTTTGGAGGAGTGTTTTGACCCTGTGGTCAAAGCTCGTACTGCTGGAGCGACTGTCTTTTTGGGTTCAGCTGATCCAGAAATTTGTGAGGCATGGTTAGTTTAGGTTGAACACGTTTGTGAGCGTCAGCGTTTTACCCCTGAGCAGATGACAGTGGCAGCAGTTGGTTTACTTGAGTTAGATGCATACTTCTGGTGGGTTAGCACAGATAGAGTTCCGGTTGATACTTCGTGGACTTTGTTTTGGGATCTGTTTATGCGGAGATACTTCAACCAGGCTACGCAACAGCGGAAGTATGAGGAGTTCACTAATTTGAAATATGGCAGTATGTCTATGCTTGAGTACCGGAACAGATTTATCCGCTTATCTCGGTTTGCTCGTGACATGGTGGCTACTGAGGAAGCCAAGTGCCGTAGATTTGAGTTGGGTTTAAACTTGAACATCAAGGGGACTCTGACTACGATGCCACTGAACAAATTTGATGAGTTTGTCAGTGCAGCACTTCGAGGCGAGGATATTGAGAAGGAAAGACAGATGAGATACCAGTCTCGACAGTTTAAGGAGGGTGGACCTAGTCAGGGACCTTCTAAGAGGCTGAGTTCTAATACTTTCAGATCGGCATCATCCTCGGGCAGTGGACCATATAGACCACCAGCTAGTGCACCGAGACAGAGGCAGAGATGGAGGAGAGATCGACCGCAGCAACCACAGTCTAGTGGGGGTTCTAGCGGTTCCAGTTATCCTCGGCGTACCAGTGACACTTTTGCCGTACCGAGGGAGTACCCATTGTGTAGTCTTTGCAGCAGGCATCATGTTGGTCCATGTCAGCGATGCCTTGTCTTTTGTTATTGTTGTGGCCAGGAGGGTCACTATGCGAGGGAATGTTTCCAGCTTGCTAGTGCTGATGGACATGCAGCTCAGAGTTCCGGAAGAGAGCGAGGTACCACTTCTGGGGCTCGACCATTACAGTCTTCTAGCCAGGGCGGACAACAGGGTCACCCACAGCGTGGACGACCAACCGGGTAGGCTAGGGTTCATGCCATGACATTGCGCGAGGGAAGAGCTTCACTGGAGGTTGTTATTGGTACGTTATATGTCTTTGGTTATCCGGTACTTACATTGCTAGATCCAGGTGCTACGCATTCATTCATGTCATATAGACTATCATCTTTAGCTACTGTACCTGCGTCTCCACTTCCGGGGTTGTGGAGAGTGTTGTATCCATCCGGTGAGGTTGTGAGTATTGGCTGGGTATATAGGGATTGTGAGATTTTTATTGGAGGTCATGGTTTAGCCGCGGATTTGTTATTGCTGGATATCGTCGAATTTGATGTGATTTTGGGTATGGACTTCTTGGAGACACATTGGGCTATGTTCGATTGTCACAAAAAGGAGGTTGTGTTTCGACGACCAGGTTTCCCCGAGATTGCCACTCCACTTACCAGATTGATGAAGAAAGGCATCAAGTTTGAGTGGTTCGATGCATGTGAGGAGAGTTACTTGCTCCTGAAGGAAAAGTTGACTACTGCACTGGTTTTAACCCTACCTGATGATAGTGGAGAGTTTATGGTTTACAGCGATGCATCGAAGTTGGGACTTGGTTGTGTTTTGATGTAGCATGGCAGAGTTGTAGCCTACGGTTCCAAGCAGCTGAAACCACATGAAGTCAACTATCCTACCCATGATTTGGAGCTAGCTGTTATTGTATTATCGTTGAAGAGTTGGAGACACTACTTGTACGGAGCTCAGTGCAAGATATACACCGATAATAGAAGTCTCACTTAATTGCGCATGCAACCAGACTTGAATATGAGGCAGCGTAGATGGTTGGAGTTGATCAACGATTACGATTGCACTTTCAAGTACTATCTAGAGAAGGCTAATGTCGTTGCTGATGCACTCAGTCAGAAATCCGGAGCTTCGTTGTTCCATGTGTGTGTGGCCAGAGTTTCTATATTAGCCGAGCTTCGGGCTATGGGAGCTGAGTTCGAGTGAGACAATGATAGAGCTTTGTTGGCTAGCTTCTAGGTTCGACCGGTGTTGGTTGATCAGGTTCAGGAAGCTCAGGATACAGATTCTTACATGTTGGACAAGAAGACCATGATTCGGAATGGTGTACCAACAGAGTTTCAGTTGAGTGATGATGGTACGTTGCTATTCAAAGGCAGATTATGTGTACCCAGGGACGAGAGTTTGAAGAAAGAGATTTTAGACGAAGCTCACTGTTCTGCTTATGCGATGCATCCCGGTGGTACGAATATGTTTCGTACCCTTCGAGCTTATTACTGGTGGCGCAATATGAAGCGGGAGATTGCCGCATATGTGAGCAGATGTTTAATTTGTCAGCAGGTCAAAGCGGAGAGGCAGAAGCCTGCGGGAAAGTTGCAGCCCTTGGAAATTCCGGTTTGGAAGTGGGAGCACATTACCATGGATTTCGTGTATCAGTTACCGCGTACTTCGGCCGGTAATACTGGTATTTGGGTTATCGTAGATCGATTGATGAAATTCGCTCATTTTCTTGCATTTCCAGGGAAGATTTCAGTGGGCAGATTGGCAAAGCTGTATTTGGCGGAGATTGTTCGACTGCATGGTGTGCCTGTATCCATTGTTTCTGACTGAGACAGTCAGTTTACTTCCGTGTTCTGGCAGGCATTGCAGCGAGCATTGGGTACTAGATTGCATTTCAGTACAGCTTTTCATCCTCAAACTGATGGGCAGTCTGAGAGGAGTATTTAGACTCTCGAGGATATGTTGCGGTCTTATGTTTTGCAGTTTCGAGGTAGCTAGGACCAGAAACTGCATTTGATTGAGTTTGCTTACAACAACAGCTATCAGGCCAGTATTGAGATGGCACCATATGAGGCCCTATACGGAAGACAGTGCCACACTCCACTGTGTTGGAGTGAGGTGGGCGAGCGATGGCTTATTAGCCCTGATCTGGTGAAGAGCACCATGGAAGACATTCAGATTATCCGAGACAGATTAAAGATTGCCCAGGATCGCCAGAAGAGTTAGGCAGATGTGAAAAGAAAGAATCTCGAGTTCGATGTGGGCGATTGGGTCTTCCTGAAACTATCTCTGTGGAGGGGAGTAGTGCGTTTCGGGAAGCGTGGTAAGCTTCGACCACGGTACATTGGTCCGTATGAGATTACCGAGAGGGTTGGTGTCGTGGCTTACAGACTTGAGTTGCCTGCTAAAATGGCTCGTGTACACGATGTTTTCCTTGTTTTGATGTTGCGGAAGTATATTCCAGATCCATCACATGTGTTAGTACCACATCAGCTAACTATCCGAGAGGATTTGACATATGTGGAGGAGCCGGTACAGATTCTCGATCGGCGTGAGCAGGAGTTGAGGCACTGTGTTATACTGCTGGTGAAGGTCTTGTGGCAGAATCACTCGGTTGAGGAGGTCACCTGGGAGACTGAGCAGCGAATGCGGGAGTAGTATCCTCATCTGTTCACCTAGCAGGTACGTAAATTTCGAGGTCAAAATTTTTTTAAGGGGGGTAGATTTGTGAAGACCCGAAACAGAATCAGTATAGTAATCGACTTAATCCACGAGTTTACACGCAATCACAGTTTTCCGTAAGATAATTGATTTGGCGGTTCGATTCACGACTTAATTACCGGGCGAGAATTTGAGTTGAGTCTCTTCTCGAGAGTTGTTGTACGCATGATTTCGAGTTCATGGGCGGTTCCAGATAATTATTTCTACGACCGAGAAATATGTTATGAATATTTGAAATCGCAGAATTTCGTCGTCTTTATCCGTTAGTATTTGAGTTATCCGAAACGTGGATGTGATCCGTTTTGGACCGTCGATTGTATCGAGCTGCGAGTATAAATATAAAAAATAGTCGAAAAATTGTCAAAAACACTGTTCGGGAAGTTTGACCGTCGTTTGACCAATAGTTAACCGTTGACTTTCGTTGATCGGAACTCCATCGTGAAACGAGCTGCTGCCGTCGGATTTCACGATTCCGGCTACTTCCGGCCTTGAAACTGGTATGAATAGATTCCTCTCTTCATTTGCAACAGGTTAGAACTTAGATTTGCTTGAATTGATGATGTTTGGAGGGAGAACGAACTCGAGGAAAAACGTGGTTTTTTCCGGATTCGGGTGACCGGCTCCGGCCACTTTTGGGGTCGGGTGTTTGGGGGGAAAGGTTCCCTTCAACCTCTAGTTGCTTTGGGTGGAAGAAATTTTGGGTTGGACTCCGTTTTGAAGCTCGCCGGAAAGTCATCGGAATTAATGGATTCCGTGACTTTCGTGCCTTATTCCTGCCACTGTGGTGGTGGGTTGATGTTGGTCCTTTGAGAGAAGTTGTTAGGCTTGTTGGGAGGAAAATTTCTGGAAAGTTTCATGGGATTTGGTCGCCGCCGGCGGTGCTCTGGCGAGGTCCAGATTTTTTGAGATTTTTATGTGTTTCCGACTCGTTTTCGCGCTCCGAAGCCAGTCGTGAGGTTTTCGAGTTGATTTGGAAGCCAGATTTTTAGTCGAGGGTTTGTGTGGAGATTTCGGGAGTTTACGTCGATTATTTTGTATCGAGTTATATGTTTCTGGAAATGGTTAGTTTCCGAGGTGTGGTTCAGGGTATTGAACTGTGATTTTGATCAGTTATATTTTGTGATTATTCAGGGGATCGAGATCGTACGTTGGGCGAGGGATCTTCCGCCAGATCTCGTGATTAGCGCGTGTGTGCGCTGTGCTTATTTGTGAGTGGACTTTTCTATTTTCACTGTTGTAGCGAGTTTGTGATTTTCGTATTTATTTATATACGATGTTGAGATTATTTATTGCTTTTGGAGGTATTGTTTTATATTTTATATGGTGATGGCATTTATTTAGCATCGATGCATTGGCTACTCGGCTAATCACCGGTAGTCAGATCTAGGGTTGAGAGATTCCCCTGATGTGCCCGTTAGGCTCGAGAGATTAGCCTAGCCTATCACCTTCGGGCTTGAGAGATTCATTCGACCGTCGGGCTTGAGTGATTCGCCTGACCGTCAGGCTTGAGAGATTCCCCTGGTACCTCCATTTCATTTCCGAACTCGCTTTACTTGATTTTATGATATATGTTAATGGTGAAAGGCATATGTTTATTTTCGTCTACTCATTCTAACGATTTTATTGCCTTTCCCCTGGGCTTTTCGGTTTCCGTGCCCAATTTGCAGTTCGGATTCTAGTGTCTCATGTCGCGGTTGGAGGCTTTGTGTTCGAGCTACCTTTCTTTTTCAGTAGGTTTCTTGTTTTGCCTACTGTTGTATATTTTGTATATATACATTAGAGGTCGCTCTGATACACTACTGATATACTTTTATATGTTTTTCCCCAGATTTCTGTAAAGTACAGTTTTGATTACTGCTTTACTTTATTGTTATGATATTGAGAAATCCGGATGGGATTGGTGTCCACGGTTTGGCTTTTGTGGCATAGAATGAAGTGTATTTTCGGGGTGCGGGTTAATGACAATTCCGCGTTAGTAACGAAACTCTGTCGAAATTTTTGTGGTTTTTGCAAGTTCGTGTTTTGAGAAGGGGTTTGATTCCGGTTTAAGAAACTAAATCGGGGTTGGGTCCTTTCATTCTGCCTTCACCTGTTGATAGATCAGGCACTTGCTCACATTAGTTGCTATTTCTCTCTTCATGTTTCGCCACAAATAAAACTATCTAAGAGTACGATACATTTTGGTCCCTCCAGGATGCATAACATATGCTGAACAATGAAGTTAATCAAGTATTTCCTTTTTAAGTCTCTTATCTCTTGGCACACATAATCTTTCTCTAAACAGTAGAGTCCATCCCTTCTCAACTGAAATTCTGTTGGTTCACCATTCTGAATCATAATCTTTTTTGTTCAATGATCTACGCATTGTATGCTTGATTCTTATCGTGTTTCTCTCTACATTTATCTATGTTTTGACCTTACTGTTCTCTATTCTTACTTACTTTATTGTTTTTAAGTTTTTAATAAAGGAGATGAATAAAGGAGGCGAAATGGATCTAAAAACGTGCTAACTGGAGATTTTCTACTTCAACTAGGAAAAATAGTCTATTCCTACTCGGACTAGAAAAGTGAAGGAGTGATGTGAAATGGTCTCCAAATGGTGTCAAGGAATAGCAACTCAAAATGACAAATGAAAATGATGCTAAATGGTGAAAATGAAGAAGGAAGTCATTTCTCCTACTTAGAGTAGGAAAGATTGTGGAAGGAAAAATGGGACCATTTGAGGCCGATCCAAATGAAGACCAAATGTACCTGATTAGAAGCCCAAAATTTGTTTCCCGAATAATATTATTTTGCATATATTCCATGGAGAAGAAGAGATACAAGATATGGAAAGATGAAGATTTTCCTACTCCAAGTACGAAGAGAAAATATAGACAGTAGCTCAGCCAACTTCAAGAAATCACCAAAGATGCAAATCAACTCCAAACATAGTGACACTACCAGAATAAGTACTATAGCCGACGACTTATGAAAAACAGGCCGACAACAAAAGTCGTCGGCTATAGGGCACTTTAACCGACAACAAAATTAAGTCATCGGGTATAGTCAAAACTATACCCGATGACGGCTATAGTCATCGGCTATAATACTATAGCTGACGACCACCCCCTAAGTCGTTGGCTATGGTGATGCAACTATACCCGACGACTTATAAAGTCGTTGGGTATAGTTTGAATATACTACAGCCGTCGACTTTAATTAAGTCGTTGGCTATAGTTTTTTTTTTTATACAGATCTAGGTAGTAGCTCGACCATTTGAAAAGAAATGATCGAGCTATCCATTTGAAATGAAATGGTCGCCCAAAAAATCTCAAAACGCTCTTAAATCGTGGGTGTCGTCGGAAGCTATCCAAAAAGAGTTCGCGATACTCTCCCGCTATACATATATATAGGTATATATGTATATATGTGTGTTGATTAATGTTGATTATATATATATAGATATGAATGAATGTGAAGATTTTGAGTTAATTGTTGTGTTTTAGTTTAGTTTAGTTGATGTTGAGTGAATTGTTGATATATATATGTATGTGTGTTAATTTGTAATTAAGAATATATAGAAGAATTAATGTAATTAATTTGAGTTGTTAATTTGTGTTGATATTGTTGATGTTGAGGTGATTAATATATGCTGATTTTGAGTTGTTTTTTAGTTGAGTTGAGTTAATTTTGAGTTGAATTCAATGAAATTATGTATATAAATATGTTAATTATTGATATATATATATGTATGTGTGTTAATTTGTAACTAAGAATAGAAGAATTAATGTAATTAATTTGTGATACGCGCAAAACATGCATTTAACGTTAACACACAGTAGACCTTAAAAACACAGATTACGCGCATTGCAATTTAAAACCCTTCTTTTGTCATTATAATATTGGCGAGTAGGGATCATTCTTTATCCGGGGAATTAAGGGCGCATGCATGGTTTCGTTAATAAGCGGAAATCTAAATGTTTGGGGGGATTGGAAATTGGTTGATTAAATGTCCTACTAAATTAAAGTGCAAAAACATGCAAACACAACAAAAACTCTTAAGCATCTAACATGTTTTACTCATAGACAAGTTTTAACAATCAAGAAACTTCAAGTCTAATTATGCTTGCTGAAAATAAGAAGCTAATCTATTAATTACAAGTGATCAACATATTCACTAACCGAACCTACTCCTTTGCTTTTACCTTATTTATCATCTACGAAATCCTTAATTTTAGTCGAGATACATACACATGCTTTCGTTGAATAAGAATGTCATGACGCATAACAACTTAAAACAATAGCTTCTTTTCCGAATCAATGAGGTATAATTTAGGACAATAAGTGACGCACCCTATCCTAAATCATACTCAAAGCATTAAGAACTTTAAAGCTAGCACATGCATCCAAACTAATAAAATCAAGAACACATGGAAGAATCGAAATAAGAGAAGAACATGGAGAATTTCTTTCATTACATAACCGAAAGTATTACAAAGATGAAGATGGAGTTTAGAGTACATGGTTACACTTTTTAGAGAGGTGACGCACCAATCTACTAGCGGTGGTTCTCAAGAACACGAATGACGCACTCTACGTTCTTGATCCGGAGGTGGCGGAGGACTTCGACTTCGGGAGGACTTCGGTTGTGTATGGAAGAGTAGTAAAGTGTATAGAGTTTTGGCTTATGAATTTATGTGATGCTTTATCATGGCCGAACTCCCTTGGTATTTATAGGCAAGCATATGCCTTCATCTCTCTTCCACCTTGCCTCCCTTCATTTAATGCAAGCCTTAGTCACATGGCAAGTCACTCCCTTAGTCACCAAGTGTGATCATCACAAAGCAAGAGTCACCATGGCAACTCACCATTTGTGAACCCTAAGCAAGAGTCACCATGGCAAGTCACACACTTAGTCATCTTTTGTGATGATCACAAGCTTAGTCACTAAGCCTTGTCATCAAAGCTTGACAAGCTTGACTTTTCAACTTCACCAAGTGGCCTCCTTGCCGAACTAGATGGGTTTGGGCTTGATAATGGGCCGAAACAAACTTTGAGAAATGGGCCCAAAAAATGCTTTTTGGGCTGGCCCATTTCCGGTGGTCCGAAATCGCAAAAATCGCAAAATCGCCGAAATTCCTCCGAATTGCGTCGTTATTAATCTCCACCGTAAATATCTTCAAAATAACAAATTAAATAAGAAAAACATAAAAACTAAGATAATAACATAGCTAAACGTAAAGGGAAATGCGTTAAGAAACGAGCATAAAATGCGTATATCAAATTCCCCCACACTTAGACTTTGCTAGTCCCTTAGCAAACACTAAGTTAAACTAAGACTCTTCTACGAATTTAAAACAAAGGAAAGAACATAACTAAGCCCTTAGCTAAAATTTGTCTCAGAATTTTCATAAGTATATGGCGATGTTTCACATGATTTTCAACTTTGTATGCTCAACGAATTCAAGAGATAATTGCGATATAATTTATGTAATGAACAAGTAAGACATAGAGAAAACAGTGGTTATGTTTATAGCTGTGCATGCTTTGAATAAAGGTTTAATCAACTCACAAGGATGCACTCATCATGTTTTTCACTCATGAAAAGGGTTCACTTAAAATGTATATGAATTGAAATGAAAACCACATGAATGAAGTTTGATTGCTTGCACAAATGAACAAAAACCATAAGCTTACTCATGCAACTTACTCTACTAATTGAAAGCTACTCATTTTAAGGATCATAAAGGACTTTTTGCGATGTTGTAATGGGGTTAAGGCTAAGGCATTCGAAATTTAGATATGTGGTGATAAAAACGTTCCAACGACTTAGTCTAGCACCAAATTCGTCCTCTATCTCCACCGTAACTAATATCATGTAAACATCAATCTTAAACTACCCTTTGAGCTTTTCGGACAGGACAAAGACCATATTTTTTTCTATTTTTGGGCCTTCAATTTGTCGTAATCTCCAAATCCGCAAATAAGGGGGACGTTAATCCAATTGGTTTCTACTTTAGAACACAACATATTGCCATGAGAGATATACATAATTTTTTTTTCTTTTCATTCTCTCAAATATAATTTTTTTCTTTTCTTTTTGGCAATCTCATACTTTTTAAGTTATTTGGACAAGTCTTTCCCCTTACTCACATTAACTCTTTTAATCTTTCCTACCAAACCATAATCTTATGTGCTAGTTTCGAAAAATTCTCACCAAGTTTCCGGAACAAAGGTAAGGATATTCTATACTAGGGTAAGTGTTTAGGTATATGTGGTGATGAAAGAAAAGCTTAACGTGGGCTCAATTGGTTTATCTAGGGGTGTCGCAACTTGTGCGTACAAATGGGATACATGGATATATGGCAATGTGGTGGAAAATCCTAAATTCCTTTAATCATTTCCAAAATCAAAGTATGTATCAACATAAAAGCTTTGCAAATTGACATGAGTAAGTTCTAGCATTCTCTAGTTCATTAAAATCTATGGCAAGCAATCAAATGAGGCATATATAAGCTAGTAGCTACGAAATGGATGCATATTCACTCGAATAAAGAACAGATAGCTCAAAAGCTCACATAGGGTTCATATGATTAAAAACTTATTCAAGCATGCGATTTTCTGTACCATGTTTTACAATTTATATCTACTACATGTTAAAAACATATAGAATATCTCAATTAGCACAAGAATTCGATGCATGTGATTCATACGCCATATGTGTTCATATCGGTCTAATTTCATCATCGACTAGTTAAGGGCATCCTAAAGACTCTGAAAAACACTAATTTAGACACACTTAAATTGTAAACCCTTCCCCCACACTTAAACTCTACATTGCCCTCAATGTACTAAAGTAAAAGTATAGATTTTAAGCATGAAGTATAGGATCTACGAAAATTCTAATGTAATACGCAAAAAGCCATTAAATTAATTTAAATGGGGAGAAGAAAACAAATCTGTTGTCTCCCTTCACGTGTTTGAGGTGGCCGGCTCTTCCAGCGATTCTTCCTCCACGATTTGATCTGTGAGTGCTTCACGATAAGGCTTCAAACGGTGGCCATTAACTTTGAACAAGTTCCCGCTATCCAAAGATTGAATTATGACGGCTCCATAGGGGAAAACTTGAACAACCGTGTAAGGCCCATTCCACCTTGATCGTAATTTGCCGGGAAAGAGTTTGAGCTTTGAATGGAAAAGTAGGACTTTTTGCCCCGGTTCAAAACTCTTGCCACGAATCATCTTGTCATGGATCATCTTGGTTTTCTCTTTGTAAATCCATGCGTTGTCGAAAGCATTATTTCGTATCTCCTTGAGCTCAGAAAGTTGTAGCTTTCGATGCAGTCCAGCCGCATCTCGATCCATGTTGAACTTCTTAACAGCCCACCATGCTTTATGCTCCAGTTCTACCGGAAGATGGCATGCCTTCCCATAAACTAGTCGAAAAGGTGACATACCGATGGGAGTCTTGTAGGCAGTCCTGTAAGCCCATAATGCGTCATCTAAGCACTGGCTCCAATCTTTCCGGTTTGGGCGGACGGTTCGCTCCAATATCTTCTTGATTTCACGGTTGGAAATTTCTGCCATTCCATTTGTTTGAGGGTGGTATGGTGTGGAAACCTTGTGTCTTACGCCATACTTCCTCATCAATGCTTCCACCGTGCGGTTGCAAAAATGACTTCCTCCATCACTAATTAGAACGCGTGGCATTCCAAATCTAGTAAAGATGTTAGTTCGTAGGAAATCTGCAACAACTCGCGAATCATTAGTACGGGTGGCCTTTGCCTCCACCCATTTAGAAACATAATCTACTGCGAGTAAAATATACGTATAACCATTGGAGGGAGGAAATGGTCCCATAAAATCAATACCCCATACATCAAAAATTTCGACATTAAGCATATAAGTTTGTGGCATTTGATCTCTAGGTCCTAAATTACCGAATCTCTGGCACTTATCACATGCAGCACAAAATGCATGAGCATCGCGAAATAAACTAGGTCAAAAGAAACCGCAATCTAAAATCTTAAGGGCTGTCCTCCTTGAACCAAAATGTCCCCCGCATGCTTCATTGTGACAAAATTCTAGAATATGCTTAAATTCACTGTCCGGGATACATCTCCTAATGACTAAGTCGGAGCATTGTTTCCATAAATAAGGCTCATCCCAGATAAAAGTTCTAGAATTATTTTTAAGTTTGTCACGTTGAAATTTATGCATGGTAGATGGAAACTCACCGGTAACTAAGTAATTAACAATATCGGCATACCAAGGAGTTTCCGAAGCACTCACCTCAATTCCGAAGAGTTTTTCATCTGGAAAAGTTTCCTCAATTTCAATAGTCTCATGGTCACCTATCAAACGTGATAGGTGGTCAGCGACGAAATTTTCTACTCACTTCTTATCCTTGATTTCGACGTTGAATTCTTGGAGTAGAAGTATCCATTTGATAAGCCGTGGTTTTGCGTCCTTTTTCAGCATTAGGTACTTCAAAGCTGCATGATCAGTATACACAGTTACTTTAGTTTGAAGTAAATAAGACCGAAATTTATCTAAAGCAAAAACCACTGCAAGAAACTCCTTCTCGGTTGTAGTATAATTTCTTTGAGTTTCATCAAGCGTATGAGAGGCGTAATAAATTACGTAGGGTTTCTTGTCCTTCCGCTGACCCAAAACGGCTCCTACGGCATAATCCGAGGCGTCGCACATGAGTTCAAATGGCAGAGACCAATCAGGGCTGCTTAAAATAGGAGCGCTCGTGAGAAGTTCCTTCAACTTGTTGAAGGCAGCGTTGCATTCTTCATCAAATACAAACGGAGTCTCCTTTTGCAGTAATTTACACAACGGGCGCGAGATGTGGGAAAAGTCTTTGATAAACCTACGATAAAATCCTGCGTGTCCAAGAAAAGAACGAATCTCTCTAACCGAAGTTGGAGAGGGTAAGTGACGCACAAGATCTACTTTAGATTTATCAACTTCTAACCCTTTTTCAGAAATAATATGACCTAACACGATCCCTTGCGTAACCATGAAATGGCACTTCTCCCAATTAAGCACCAAGTTCGTTTCAACGCATCTTTGTAAAATAGTTTCTAAATTGTTTAAGCATGCATCGAAATCACTCCCAAATACACTAAAGTCGTCCATGAATACTTCAATAATTTTTTCAATGTACTCGGAGAAAATTGAGAGCATGCAACGTTGAAATGTACCTGGTGCATTACACAGTCCAAATGGCATTCGGCGGTATGCAAACGTTCCGAAAGGGCATGTGAACGTTGTCTTTTCTTGATCTTCCTCCGCAATGCTAATTTGGTTGTAGCCGGAGTATCCGTCGAGAAAACAATAAAATGCATGGCCGGCTAATCTTTCCTGCATTTGGTCGATGAATGGTAATGGAAAATGATCCTTGCGGGTTGCGGCGTTGAGCCTCCGGTAATCAATGCACACTCGGTGTCCAGTGATCGTCCTTTGTGGCACAAGTTCATTTTCCAGATTCTCGACGACGGTGATTCCCGATTTCTTGGGTACTACCTGCACTGGGGAAACCCAACGGCTATCAGAAATAGGGTAAATAACTCCACAGTCCATGAGTTTAATTACCTCCTTTTTTACCACCTCCATCATCGGAGGGTGGAGCCGACGTTGTGCTTCCCGCGTAGGCTTGGTGCCTTCTTTGAGGAAAATCCGATGCACACAGGTTGCTGGATTTATTCCCTTGATGTCCGCAAGCGTCCAGCCTATTGCGGTTTTGTACCTCTTGAGCACACTCACGAGCTTCTCCTCCTGCTCCTCTTCTAGCGCAGACGAAATAATGACCGGTAAAGTTTCATTCTCGCCCAAGTACGCATACTTCAGATGATCCGGTAGTAGCTTGAGTTCTAAAACTGGAGCTTCTACGATAGAAGGAACAATTTTATTAGTACCAAAAGTAATTGGTAAAGGAGGAGAAAAACTTACTTTTCGTGGTGCGGCATTTAGGGCCATGGCCATGTCTTGAATTCGAGGTTTAAGCTCTAGTAAGGCCTCGAGAAGGGCGTCATCCCCGAGTTGAATGGCCATGTCGAGTTCATCCTCATTGATGGTGTCGAGGTGGCCTTGTGCTAAGGTATCCACGGGATCATATGTCGAAATGGCAGCGACGCTCGACATTGGAAACTTCATCCCGTCCAGGATGTTGAACTCGATTCTTTCTCCATCAATCTCCATGGAGAAAGTGCCTTGAAACACATCGATCTTCGTTCTCGCAGTCCGCATGAAAGGTCGCCCAAGCAGCAGCGGCGTGGTGTTCAGTGGACTCTCTTCCATGTCAACTATATAGAAATCGGCTGGGAATATTAAGTTGTTGACTTGCACGAGCACGTTTTCTACGTATCCCCTCGGATACTTGTGTGTGCGATCGGCTAATTGGATGACAACACCATCTTGCTTGAGATCTCCAAGCTCCATCGATTCGTAAAGATAGTAAGGCATGACGTTGATGGAGGCTCCTAGATCAAGCATCACGTCTTCGAAGTGGTTGTCACCGATTACGCAGGGAACTGCAAAGCTTCATAGGTCCTTCAGTTTTGGGGGTAGCCGACGCTGCAAAACCGCCGAAACGGTTGCGTTCACCTTCACAACCTCCTTCTCTCGAGTTTGCCTCCTCTGTGTGCATAATTCTTTCAGAAACTTCGCGTATATCGGCACCTGTTTTATGCACTCGATCAAGGGCAAATTCACTTGCACCTTTCGGAAGATGTCCAAGATATCTTCATATTGGGCATCCTTCTTCTTTGATTTTAATAATCTGCTAGGGAAAGGTGCAACAGCAAAAGGAGAATTAGTAATAACCGTATTTGAAGGAATAGGGCTTTTACCTTTGATTGGGGTGGGTTGTGGAGGGGATTGTGCCTTGGTGACAATAGGCGTCACCTTCTTCTTCTCGGCTTCTTGAGTTGCCGGATCGATCTCATCATCGTCTTCGTTGGTGATGTCCTCGATGGTGACTTCATCGAGATGAGATCGCTTGGTCTTTGGTTCTTCAAGTATCTTCCCACTCCTTGTGACGATGGCATTCACGTTTCGTTGATTAGGAGTGGGTTGAGGTGGAAGCCGACCGGTTTCTTTGATTTGGCCCATGAAATCAACAAGTTGGCCAAGCTGCTTCTTCACTTCGGTGATGTCTCGGCCATATGAGTCCAGTGTCTCCTTTGTCTTCGATTGTCCGTCGAGGAGAACTTGTGTGGAGGCCGAAAGTTGCGACAACATCTTGTCGTAATCCGGGTTGGTGAAGGATTGAGATGACGAACCATGCTGCATCGGTGGCCTTGGTTGAAATGGAGGGCGTTGGTAACTTTGTTGAGGTGCTGGAGGGTTCAAAGTTCCCTCGTTGCTGCTCCATCTAAAACCTAGATGATCTCGGTTGCCAAAATTGTTGTAGTTGTTGTACCGTTGGCCTCCTTGATATCCGCCGATGGCGTTAGCTTGCTCCATTTCGCTAGCTTGCTCTGGCGCTTGAGGGCATTGGTCATTATGGTGACCTTGTACTTGACATATGCCACAAACAGGCCCATGAGTTGCTTTGGCTCTTGTCGTCTCGAGCTCTAAAACCTTCTCTAGCATATGAGCTAGTTTGTCGTATTTTTCGTCCGCGTCGGGTTTAGAACTCGCTTCACCGACTGCTCGTATGTTGGACATTCCATATTGTGCATCATTATTCGCCCGATTTTCTAGAAGAGTTCTAGCTTCGGTCTCTGTTAAGTCCATGAATGCACCGGTAGCTGCTGCATCTAGTAATTCCCTATCGATCGGCTTGAGACCATCGTAAAAGTAATTCATGAGGTTGGTCTCGGAAAATCCATGCGATGGGCAAGTGGCACACAAAACCTTGAATCGGTCGTAATATTGGCCGAAGGTCTCGTCCGGTTTCTGTGTAATGCCAGTGATTTGCTTCCTCAAGACGGTGATCTTTGAGGCCGGGAAGTACTTCGCTAGGAACATATCCGCAAGTTGCTTCCATGAGGTAATATGGTTCGGCGGTAGTTCCATAAGCCAAGACTCAGCCCTGTCGGTTAGGGTGAATGGGAATGCCTTCAGCTTGAAGAGCTCCGTATCAGCATCGGATGGCTTCATGCTGTTACAAACAAATTGGAATTGTTTGAGATGCTTGTTCGGATCTTCATTGGAAAGTCCATGAAAAATGGGTAGTCTGTGGAGGAAACCACTCTTCAGCTCGACTTCCTTCATGTTTTCCTCCGGTAGTGGAAAAGCAATGCTCGAAGGCCCGCTGCTCCATTCGGTTGAGCAGGTACGCTGGCGAAGAGACTGTCTTGCATTGGCCATGTTGACGTCTTGTGCTTCCTGTTCTGAAGTATGGTCGGTTGATGAGGCTAAACTATGGTTGGTTGATGAATGTGAAGACTCGGAAACTTCCTCGATGATGGGATAATCCAGGATGTCTGTTTGAGCTTTAAGTCTCGCTATTCTCTCTGCGATTTCCTCAAACTTTGTTCTAGATGGTCCAGGATTCCGATTGGACATTCATTAGCCTGAGCATCCACCAAAGACCAAGTGTTAGTATCAACAAAGAATATGAGATGAATATAGGAATACTAACCAAAATCGTAAGGCATATTTAGAAAACAAGCGATAACACATAAAATAGTAAAACTATCAAAGCAAACTATAAACACTCACAAATACTTAAAAACTACTAAAACACACAAAATTTATAATAGTTAAGACACTAAATGTAATTTACTATGTAATGCAAATGATTTAATCAATTTTAGGGGCTATGCACATGAACGTAATAAACTTAAAACACACGTTTTCTGCAAATTAACACTATATAATGCTAAACCTAAGAATTTAGTTAGAACATATATAAACAAGGTTCAAATACAAGCAAACAATAATTCACATTGAATTTATGCACCACACATTTTTTCAATAAAATGCATCAAACAACAATCCTACGTGAAAGATGGAGTGAATGTATAAGAGAAAACGTTAGAACCTGCAGAAAACACACGAGTTACGTGCTTAAAATATGAATGCAAAGAATGACCTCTTCTTCGGTCTTATGCCCCTAACTTCACTTAGGTTAGGGTACTCGGTAGTGAAATCCGAGTATCATAAAGCCTAAGAGAGGCTATGCAAGCTAAATGTAACGTTTGTTAGTCCTTTACAGTTTTTAATGCACAAACAAACACAAAAGTTTGACTAAGTTTTATTTATTTCCTTTGGCCCTGATGGTACGTGGTGCAGAGGCTCTCGACTGTGCAATGGGTCTCGTTCATCCGAAGATGAAGTCTGATTCCACGAGGTCTAAGCATGCTTAATCCGATATACCATCTATATAAAGGATTTATGTCGTATTTACTAAGTTTTGTATTTATCCGTATTCATATGCACTTATGATTTACAGAGAGTACACGAAATGATCTTTTAGTAAATTTCTTGGACGTGCGGCTCGTGCTCAAATGTATACTGACTCTCGCTAATTCAGCTTAGTTACGTTTAGAAATGGCAAGTAGGAATAGAGATAACGCGAGAGGTAAGGACTAATAATTAGAACAACCCGAGGCTTACTCGTAAGAGTATATACTCCAATGTTGTTCCTAGAGACACCCCGAGGCTAACTCGTAAGAGTATATACTCCAATGGTGTTCTATTGCTTAGATCTGAAACCCGACACCAATCATAAACCCGCTCACTATATCCAACAATCAGCCAAATTTTTGAGATAGTATATAATCTCAAGTCCTTAGTAAACTCCGCCCACAACCTCGTGCCCATAACTTCACTTAGGTTATGACGTGTGGTGATGAAATCCACACTTCACGAGGGGTTAAGGAGATAAACCAGAAAAAGAGGCACCTCCCTATTTCCAAAGAACGAAACTTAAAACCAATACTCGTACTCAATGTAAATCAATTTAAGTACGTCTACGTTTTGATTGCGCCTAAGATTTAAAAGGAATACACGATTTAGTTATTGAGTAAATCTCTTGTCCGTGCGGCCCGCGCGAAAATGTATACCAACTATCGTTAATTTTCGTAATTGTTGGAAATGACCAGTTGGGATAGATGTAACGCAAGAGGTGAGAACTAATTTCTGGGAACAACCTGAGGCTAACTCGTAAGAGTATATACTCCAATGGTGTTCTGTTTTCTTAGTTCAAAACCAGTCACCATTCATAACCCTTCTAGACATCATAACCAATTATTACTCGAATTCACAAGATAGTATACAATCTCAAGTGTTTGTAAACTCCGCCCACAACCTCATGCCCATAACTTCACTTAGGTTATGGCGTGTGGTGATGAAATCCACACTTCACGAAGGGTTAAGGAGATAGACAAACAAAAGAGGCACCACCTATTCCATAGAGATTTATTTAATAACTAAGTGCTAGTACTCAAATTAAATCAAAGACTATCCTTTAACATGAAAATAAATTATGCAAGTGTAAATACGAAGTGTAAATAAATTCGTATAAGTAATAAGTAAGAATTGTAAACATGTATGTAAATTTCTATAAGTATAAACAATTATGTATTTCGAAAATTATAGACATGCATTTATTTACCTATTTTTACATATATACAACGAAATCATACAAAAACATTTTAATTCCCCGGCAACGGCGCCAAAAATTGATACGCGCAAAACATGCATTTAACGTTAACACACAGTAGACCTTAAAAACACAGATTACGCGCATTGCAATTTAAAACCCTTCTTTTGTCATTATAATATTGGCGAGTAGGGATCGTTCTTTATCCGGGGAATTAAGGGCGCATGCATGGTTTCGTTAATAAGCGGAAATCTAAATGTTTGGGGGGATTGGAAATTGGTTGATTAAATGTCCTACTAAATTAAAGTGCAAAAACATGCAAACACAACAAAAACTCTTAGGCATCTAACATGTTTTACTCATAGACAAGTTTTAACAATCAAGAAACTTCAAGTCTAATTATGCTTGCTGAAAATAAGAAGCTAATCTATTAATTACAAGTGATCAACATATTCACTAACCGAACCTACTCCTTTGCTTTTACCTTATTTATCATCTACGAAATCCTTAATTTTAGTCGAGATACATACACATGCTTTCGTTGAATAAGAATGTCATGACGCATAACAACTTAAAACAATAGCTTCTTTGCCGAATCAATGAGGTATAATTTAGGACAATAAGTGACGCACCCTATCCTAAATCATACTCAAAGCATTAAGAACTTTAAAGCTAGCACATGCATCCAAACTAATAAAATCAAGAACACATGGAAGAATCGAAATAAGAGAAGAACATGGAGAATTTCTTTCATTACATAACCGAAAGTATTACAAAGATGAAGATGGAGTTTAGAGTACATGGTTACACTTTTTAGAGAGGTGACGCACCAATCTACTAGCGGTGGTTCTCAAGAACACGAATGACGCACTCTACGTTCTTGATCCGGAGGTGGCGGAGGACTTCGACTTCGGGAGGACTTCGGTTGTGTATGGAAGAGTAGTAAAGTGTATAGAGTTTTGGCTTATGAATTTATGTGATGCTTTATCATGGCCGAACTCCCTTGGTATTTATAGGCAAGCATATGCCTTCATCTCTCTTCCACCTTGCCTCCCTTCATTTAATGCAAGCCTTAGTCACATGGCAAGTCACTCCCTTAGTCACCAAGTGTGATCATCACAAAGCAAGAGTCACCATGGCAACTCACCATTTGTGAACCCTAAGCAAGAGTCACCATGGCAAGTCACACACTTAGTCATCTTTTGTGATGATCACAAGCTTAGTCACTAAGCCTTGTCATCAAAGCTTGACAAGCTTGACTTTTCAACTTCACCAAGTGGCCTCCTTGCCGAACTAGATGGGTTTGGGCTTGATAATGGGCCGAAACAAACTTTGAGAAATGGGCCCAAAAAATGCTTTTTGGGCTGGCCCATTTCCGGTGGTCCGAAATCGCAAAAATCGCAAAATCGCCGAAATTCCTCCGAATTGCGTCGTTATTAATCTCCATCGTAAATATCTTCAAAATAACAAATTAAATAAGAAAAACATAAAAACTAAGATAATAACATAGCTAAACGTAAAGGGAAATGCGTTAAGAAACGAGCATAAAATGCGTATATCAATTTGTAGGTTAAAGAGATTTATAGATATAATGTTGAATTTTTAATTAGTGCATGTATATATTAATTTATGTATATACAGTAAGAATTTTAAGGATGGACAAGAGTTGGATTTTCCTTCCAAAATGGGATCAAAGATATGGCGTTGGAATGTGAAATTTTGTGGAATATGTGAAGTGTAATGCTAACGAGAATACAATTCATTATTGCCCGTATTTGCAATGTCAGTGTCGCAGCGATTTGGTTCGTTTTCCCATTGTTATAGTATGGGAGCACCTGAAGAAAAACGGGTTTTGGGATAAGTACACATGTTGGATTATTACGGTGAAACATCATCAGCGAGTCAGCATGATCATGGGCAATTTTCTGAAAGGGCCAGTACATCCAATGATCCAACAGCGATGTTGTTCAACGATGTGCACTACCACATTTGCCATCATTACCGGCGAGATCACCGGAGACAAGGCCGGCGACCGGAAAAGTCGTCGGTAATGTTCATCATTACCGGCGACTTACTCCGTCGCCGGTAATGTCGCCGGAAAATCGCCGGTAATGTTTCAAAACATTACCGGCGACTCCAACCGTCGCCGGCAATGTCAAGCCGAACATTTCCGGCGATTTTCCGGCCGGAATTTCGCCGGAAATGTGCGGGTCAACATTGCCGGCGACGGTTGGAGTCGCCGGTAATGTTTTGAAACATTACCGGCGATTTTCCGGCGTAATGTCGCCGGTAATGTCTTCATTTCCGGAGACTTACTCCGTCACCGGCAATGTCTCTTATATTAGACGCAGATTGCAGCAGCTCGATCATTCATTCATTTTGATCGAAAAAAGTCCAGAGAAATCGAAAGAAGGAAAACGTACGCTCTGAAATCGATCGTTCGGTATATTGTCAAAATTAAGGCGCTCGTCGAAAACTCGATCACTCGGGAAGCTATATATATAGGTACGTGTATATATACGTATATGTGTATGTATATATATATGTGTGTGTTGATAAAATCCAATTCGTGAGATATATATGAAATGTTGTTGATGTCACCGAAACGAGAAAACTGCTTGTAGTTAATCTTATCTTGTGTCTGAATCAACAACTGGTATTATCGTAGTGTTATCGAAGCCAGGCTTAACAGAGCCTCCTACCTAGTCAAATACGTTTTGAATTGAAAAAAGAAGAATACCATCATCGAGTACTGAATCGAATTCAGAGATTAGATCAATATATATATATGCATGCATGTGTTGATTTAATTAGAGTTGAATTGAGATATCGCGTCGATTATTAGTACTGAATGTGTGTGTATATATATATATATAATTAATACGTAAAATTGTTATAATTTTCAGGATGGACAAGAGTTGGATGAGCCTCGAAAGATGGGATGTCAGATATCACCAGGGAATTAGGAGTTTTGTGGATTTTGTGAAGGCTAATTGTGGAGACACTACACTTCATTATTGCCCGTGTAAAGAATGTAAGTGTTTCATCGATCGATTTCGTTTTCCCATTGATAAAGTCCAGAGGCACCTGAGTAAATACGGGTTTTGGGATAAGTACACTTGTTGGATTTATCACGGTGAAACATCGTTAGCGGGTCCGCATGATTAGGGACAATTTGGTGAGAGGGCCAGTCCACGCTATGATCATGGAGATTTTGCTGAGAGGGGCAGGCCATCCTATGATCCAACATCGATGTTAATCAATGATATGTTTCCTCATGAGAGCGGTGTATTTGCTGATGAAGCACCAAATGTCCCTCCCGTCGTTGAGGGTTTCCCCCATATTGAGCCAGTCGAGCCATTACCTGGAGCTCATGTCAACACAAGCGGTAAAAGACATCTCTAAGGCACGCATTGATCTGAAAGCTATGGGACTGCGGAAACATTTGTGGTTAAGAGATGGTAAGAGAAAAATGCCGCAAGCTCCTTACACCGTAAAGCCGAAGCATAAGCATAAAATTATTCGGTGGTTGAGTAATGTCAGGTATATATTCTTCTACTATGCAGGAATTTGGCATTAAATTTTTACCGGATTATGGTTATATGCGAGAACTATAATTGTTGCCTATGGCTATATATATATATATGCAGGTATCCTTATGGCTATGCAGGAAATATAAGCAGGTGTGTTAACTTCCGGGATAATAAGATGTATGGATTAAAGAGTCATGACTGCCATGTACTGCTTCAATGCCTTTTCCCTATTTTCATTCGAGGGTACCTGCCCAAAGAGGTGGTGGAGCCGTTGGTGGCCTTGTTAAGATTCTTTCAGAAGTTATGCACCAGGGAAGTTAAAAAATCAGACCTCAGGGAGATGCAAGATGACATCATTTTTATCATGTGCAAGCTTGAGAGGATATTTCCCCCAAATTTTTTCGATATCATGCCTCACCTGATGATCCATCTTCCCGAACAATTGTTGCTTACCGGTCCTGTACACTACACTTGGATGTATCCCATGGAAAGGTACAAATGATTCATACATTTGGTTTGCATATGTTTTTATATGTAAATTCTTATTTTTTAAGTAAGTTAACATGCACTTGTTAACTTGTAGACAATTGGGAGCCTACAAGGACTATGTGAAGAATAAATATGCACCTGAATGGTGTATCGCTGAAGCATATGTTGCGAACGGCATGGAAAGGTACAAATGATTCATACATTTGGTTTGCATATGTTTTTATATGTAAATTCTTATTTTTTAAGTAAGTTAACATGCACTTGTTAACTTGTAGACAATTGGGAGCCTACAAGGACTATGTGAAGAATAAATATGCACCTGAATGGTGTATCGCTGAAGCATATGTTGCGAACGAGTGTGTAACGTACACCAAAGTGTACTTGGGAGCGCTTGAGGACCCCCAACAACAGATGCCGATAGATGAACCCCAGTTCAACCTTTCTATCATCTCTAGTGACGTGGTAGTACAGGGAAGCTTGCCAAAGTCGTACAAGTTGGATGGAAATGAGGTAGCCATTGCCCACTGGTCGGTACTGATTAACTGTCAAGAAGTACAATATTGGAAAAACTATCATCTTCACTGCCCTGCTATTGCCGGAAATGTTGATTACCACAACAGGACGTTTGCAAACTACTTTGGTCAATGGGTAAGGGTATATGTGTATATGTCTATTTTTACATATATCCTTATATAGCATATATGTATGTACGTGGTTTTGTGGTTTCAAGATGACATAATTTCTTGTGTACGTATTACTGGACGTTTTCAGATGAACCATGTAGCAGATGATGGTTGCCCAGAGTGGTCAAACGAATTGAGGGTCCTGGCGATGAAACCGATAGCTTCAAAAGTTTACTCGATGTGTCAGGTCAATGGCGTGAAATTTATATGTGAAAATCGAGACGACCGACTGAAAACACAGAATTGTGGGGTGATGGTCCATGGTGGGCAGGATGGCGTTGACTATTACGGTGTCCTTCATTCAGTTGTTGAACTAATTTATGGAAACCGCATGAAAGTGCACTTGTTCAAGTGTAGATGGTTTGATACTAGCCCGGAGAACACAAGGACCGATCAGTACGGAACATTTTCGGTGAATACTGCTACTAGCTGGTATGAAGATGACCTTTTCGTTCTTGCCTCATCAGTAAAACAAGTGTTTTACCTTGACGATCTTCTTAACAAAGTCCCGTGGAAGGTGGTTAACCATGTTGCTCATAGAAACATATACAGTGCTGCCACACTTGGTGAGACCGCAGATGATGAGGAAGTTACTGCATACCAAAAGCCGAACGCTTTTGACATTCCGGAATCATCTACGATTTGCCTTAATAATGTGAGATCTGGGAGTGTGGTTCGAATTACTGGAGCAGAACTTCTCGATGTTAATCCATATGAAGTTGACGCTGATTCAGATGACGAGGAGCGGCATATATTGCCAGAGGTTACCTATGAAACCGAGTCAGACTCAAGTGATGAAGATGATTACGATTATCATCCTTAGTATGTTGGAAATTGTAGTTGGAAATTGTAGTCGGAAATTGTAGTCGGAAATCGTGTCGGAAATTGTAGTCGGAAAATGTAGTCGGAAATTGTAGTCGGAATTTGTACGTAGTCGGAAATCGTGTTGGAAATTGTGTTGGAAATCGTGGTCGGAAATTGTCAAAAGAAATTGTAGTCGGAAATCGTGTTGGAAATCGTAGTCGGAAATCGTAGTCGGAAATTGTAGTTATATATGGTCGAAAATGTTGTCGGAAATTATTTAGTCGGAAATTGGTCGGAAATAGGTCGATCGGATAATTTTCGAGAAATAATGACATTACCAACGAGTTAATAAGCAACTCGTTGGTAATGACATTACCCACGACGTACGTCGTTGGTAATGTCATTACCAACGAGTTACCATGTAACTCGCCGGCAATGGTGGCGGTATTTCCAGACCAGCAGCTTGAGCTGCTCCCCATTTCTTCCTCTCCCTCTTCCCTCTCAAACCCTAAAACCTCTCAAAATTCAAAACCTCTCAAACCCTAAAACCCCTCTCTCTTCATCTCAACCCTCTCCTCAATCCCCTCTTCCTCTCCTCCCCTCTCCCCTCTCTTCCTCTCCTCCCCTCTCCTCCCCTCTCTCCTCCTCCCCCCTCCTCTTCCTCCTCCCCTCACCTCCGTCGCCGGACAACAGTTGGGTCGAGCTCCACCATGGCAGGTAATAGCTCACTCTCTCTCCCTCTCTCTCTCCCTCTCTCTCTCTCATTCCACATTTTATTTTTATGCATTTTGATTAATAAATTTTTGATAATTGTGGGATGTATGTATGCATGTGGAAAATATATGTAAAATGTAATTAAGGTATGTTTGAAAATTGTGGGAAATTAATGTGGATAATTGTGGGGTGAAGGAGAAATATATGTGATGTATATATGTGAAAAATTAATTAATTTATATGGAGTGTATATATATACGTATGTTTGAAAAATGTGGAAAATTAACTAGCTAGGGTGATTTGGATTAATATGTGATGTATATATATATGTGTGAAAATTAGGTGAAATTATGATGCATGATAGATGTATACAAAGTGTATATGTGATGTATATATATGTGAAAAGTTTAAAGCCGGAAATGATGTATGTCTATATGTTAAGTTAGGTGATATAGTTGTTAATTTAACGTATAATAGGTGAAAAATCAGCTTCGGAATTTAATGTGTTTGGATTAAGGTGATATAGTTGTTAATTTAACGTATAAATTAAGGTGAAAAATTGGAATCGGAACACTTTGTAACCACAACGGTTTGAAACCGGAACGGTTTGAAACCGGAACTGTTTGTAACCGGAACCGTTTGTAACATAACGGTTCCAGTTCCAAACGGTTCCAGGTACAAACGGTTCCGGTTCCAAACCGTTCCGGTTCCGATTTGTTATAGAACCGAAACGGTTTGGAACCGGAACTGTTTGTAACTGGAACTGTTTGTAACATAACGGTTCCGGTTACAAACAGTTCCGGTTTCAAACCGTTCCGGTTCCGATTTGTTATAGAACCGAAACGGTTTGGAACCGGAACCGTTTGGAACCGGAACTGTTTGTAACCGGAACTGTTATGTTACAAACGGTTCCGGTTACAAACAGTTCCGGTTTCAAACGGTTCTGGTTCCAAACCGTTCCGGTTCCGATTTGTTATAGAATCGAAACTGGTTGGAATCGAAACTGTTTGTAACCGAAACCGTTATGTTACAAACGGTTTCGGTTACAAACAGTTCCGGTTTCAAACGGTTCCGGTTCCAAACCATTCCGCTTTCAAACGGTTCCGGTTCCAAACCGTTCCGGTTTCGATTTATTATAGAACCGAATCCGTTTGGAACCGGAACCGTTTGGAACCAGAACTGTTTGTAACCGGAACCGTTTGTAACATAACGGTTCCAGGTTCAAACGGTTCCGGTTCCAAACCGTTCCGGTTCCGATTTGTTATAGAATCGAATCCATGACTATTACGGTGTCCAGGAGGTTTTGCGGCTAATTGGCTTCGGAGAGGTTCCCGAAATAGTGGAGGGAACAGTAGTCAAGCTTCCTCCTCGCCCGCAGTTAGCAACACACCCAGTGGGCCAATGATGATTGCTCGCACGAGAGCCTTGCTAGAGGCGTGAGCTCAGGAGGAAGGTGCACGATCAAGAGCCGTGTAACCAAAAGTCGAGGCTCGAGCCTCAGTCTCCAGACGCTCAATCAGCAGACGTCCCTCCGGTGGCAGAGCCTCAGACGAGCGACAGTCAACGGGGGCATCAGAAACTCCCTCAATCCGAATGCCCCATATTCGCCCGGTGCCTACTCCTGTTTCACGGGAATCATCTGAGACACATGGTGGTGCTGGCGCCTCATCGTCCAGACCTCGTCTATCTTCGCCCTTCGGTCTTTTCCTACCCGACGAGATTCCTGTGATCCCTAAATTCGATGATAGGGGGATGCCTGTTTATGTTGAAGGACGGCCGGAGTTCCTGACCGTGGAGGAAGCGTATAACTTCCTCCCGTTCGACCCCGTGTATCTTTGGAGTGTGAGGTGCACCAACCAACAAATGGACGATGCAGGTAAATTTTATTTAACATCAGATTGATTACTTAATTATTACTTAAGACTTGCGATAGGTTCAATTAATGATATTAATTTGTTGACATTATATTATTAGGCAATTTCGTTAATGGGACTGGAAAACGGAAAGGGGCTAGAGGCACCTGCACCGGGAAGAGACTTGAGCAGGCCACCAGCGGAAGGAAAACGCCCATAAGGGCCAATGAGGATGGCGAGGTGATCAAGGCATTCGACACCACGGGAAAATATGTCAGCATGGCCGGTGCGATCGTGCGGGACAAGGTCCTAATGCTTTGGCCAGATTGGGAATCTGTGCCTATCTACGTGAAGATGCAAGTGCATAATGCACTCAGTGTGAGTAAAATCGTATTTTCATTACGTAAATTTTACATTTATTAATTAAGTCTGAATAAATATATAATTTTACCTTTTATATATTCATATTGCAGGTGTGGTTTGACGTGGATGAAGTTCTTATTCACACGTGGGTAGAGCATCAACTACATATGAGGTGATGTGCTTCGACTTATTTGAATATATATCGAGTTAGATTTTTGTTTATCAAGTGTTTTAATATCTCTAACTTTTTTTCCTTGTTTTAATATAGGTATAAAGAGTGGAAGAACGAGCTTTCTTCCCATTACACTATATACAAGGAGCTAGGCCGAGGTTCTACCCCTAGCGAATTCCGGTTTAGGGAGTACGAGTGGCAGTGGCTGATAGCCCACTTTGAGCACCCCAAAGCTCAGGTATGCATCCTGAATATATCTTACAAGCCTAATGTATCGTATCAGATTGAAATAGTTAGTTACTAATTTTTTTCCATATGTTTATCAAACAAAGCGATTTCGAAGACGAACCGGGCGAATAGATTGAAAAACACCAGGGCCCATCATGCAGGTTCACTCAACTACATGGGTTGGTTGACTAAGGCATAGCAACAACAAGAAGTGAACCCCTTGGTGTATATTCATCAGAAGTTCTATCCGCAGTGCCCTGACGAAGCGGTAAGTCTTTCGCCTCTCCATGTGTTAATAAAACTATTTTTCGATATTAATTTATTTTGTATCCTTAGTACGTTATTCATTTTCGCTTTTCAATTAGGCGAGAGTGGAGGAGGCGACCGCAGATGTGACCATGAATATAGCTCGGACTAACCATCCTGACTGCTCCGAGGAAGAAGTCACCCAATATGCCTCTCAGATCGATCCGCTTGATCGCCCTATAGCGGCTCAGATCATGGCAAAAGCGTGCGGGACTGGGAAGAATACCTACTACTGTAGGGGAATGGGCTCGGCGGGCGAATGAGTATTGAAGAACACTTCAGAATACTCTACCGGGTCAAGAAGTTCAGCTTCTAGTCGTAACCTCGCAGCGGAGCTTCAGAGGACGCAAAGGGAGTTGGAGGAGCAAAAGAGGCAGATGGCCGAGTACCAAAACATGGTCCAGCAGCAGACACAGATGTAGGCTCAGATGTACACATGGATGCGGACGATGTACGAGTCTCAGACTACCAGACAACCGTTCCCCACACCTCCCCCGGTCCCTCCGTTCCCTAGCTATCCACCACCACCACCGCACCAGTCAACGCCAGAGCAAGACCAAGGTAGCCACCGGAATTCAAATGAGTACATGGATTACTTAGACCCTGACCCGCAAGTTCCTGGACCCTGACCTGTAGTTGTAGTTAATTTTCGTATCGTCGTTGCTATTTGTACTGTACGTTGGACATTTATGTGTACTGTTGAACTTGTATGATTGTACGGTTTATGTCTTTCAATGCAGGTTCTGGAATTGGGCCCAATCCAGAACCGCGTTTTTTTTTCAAAATTTTTCCAGACATTGCCGGCGACATGGACCTAAGTCGCCGGCAATGTCTCACATTCCGGCCACGGCGGCGCTGACATTGCCGGCGACTTCCGTCGCCGGCAATGTTAATACCGGCGAGGAATTTCCGGCGACGTCATTGCCGGCGATGTCATTGCCGGCGACTTGTCGCCGGTAATGACAATTCCGGCGAAAAAAAAGGACAAAGCCGGCGACGGCAAGTGCCGTCGCCGGTAATGTCTCCATTTCTGGTAGTGGTGTTTCCTTTTGTAAGAGGGGTGTATATGCTCAAGTACAAGGTATCTTTGCTGACATTGAAGGCTTCACTTTTATTGAGCCAGTCTAGCAATTACCCAAAGCTGTTAACACTACTAGTATTGACAAGTACAACAAGTTGATTGCCTTCTAATAGACTCCGTTGTATAACCGGTGTAACAAGACTGTTCTTGACATGGTCATGGGAATAATGATTATCAAAGTGGAGAACAAATTGAGTATCAAGGCTGTTGATGCTAATCTGGAGTTGACAACTTCGGCACTGCCCCTGGTCATTGTCTGCCTACCACTTATCATAAGGTGCGACATATCCGGAAACATCTTGGTCTTACCTACATCAAAATCCATGCATGCAGATATGATTGCATTCTCTTCTGGGGTGAAGATGTTAAAGGGAATGATCTTGAAAACCTTGATGCATGTCCGGTATGTCACACTGATAGGTATAAGTTGACTCCTACAAGGAATAAGAAAGTTGTAAAGGTACTTCGGTATTTCCCGCTGATTGATAAGCTAAAACGGTTGTTCATGTCTGCACACATGGCCAAAGCTATGAGATGGCACGCAGAGAGGGATTTGCCTGACGATAATACTCTCATACACTATGCAGATGGAGAGGCTTGGAAGCACATGGTTATGGAGTTTTCTCATTTTGTATCAAATGTCCGAAATGTTTGGCTCAGGCTCTCATCTGACGGATTCAACATGATATGCGTAAAACATGCATCAAATATTAATACAAAGTAGACACTCAACACATATCTCACACGTATGCTATTTAAAACCCTTCTTTATAGATGTAGCATTGATAAATAGGGATCGTTCTTAACTAAAGATTGAGGGTACTAAGCATGACAACGTTTGTAAACATAAAATAAAAGGTATGGGGGTTTGAAAGTTTGGTTATTAATCTATGAAATATAAAGATAAAACATGGCAGAAAACATATAGAGAAACCCTAAGTTCTATCTTGCTTCAACTCATAGACAAGCTAAACAAACAAGAACATAGAATCCTAAACATGCTTTCTAAACCAAAAATAAAATCTAAGACTAACATATATACAAGTGATCATCACATGCTAACAACCTAGCATATTTATCCGATTAATCCTAAGTGTCAACGAAATCTATAGCTTCAATCAAAACACATACACATGCTTATATTGAACAAGACAACAACCAAATCGAACTAACTATCTAATCCAATTTTATCTTTGTTATTAGTTCGTGAAATATGCTCAAAGAAGAACCAAATCGAGTATCTACTAAAAACAGTTTCAAGCATTAAGAACAACATACGCTAGCACATGCATTCGAATCAAAACTATAAACACATAGAAGAAACTTAGTAAAAACCAGAAATAAATAGCCTTATATCAAAACTTAGTCTTGTCATACAAAAGTAGAGAAAACTACACAAAACTGAAAACAAATACAAAGGGGTCATGTTACACTTTTGATTTCGTGAAATCGCACCGCAAATCTTGACATAGCAGCTCCTTTAATGGATGGAGGACATAATTATCCAAGGCCAAATCGAGCCAAGAATACTTGTGGATGGAGGAAGGATTTCTAGGAGGTGGTGCTTGGTGGTGTTTCATATTTGGGAGGAGTTCTTCTTCTTTTGAGTGCAAGGAGGTGATTTAGGCAGAGCTTTTGCTATTGGAATGTGAGATATTGATGTTCATGGCTGAACTCCCCTTTTATAGGTAAATGAGATGGCATTTTCCTCTTCCTTCAAGGGAAGGAAACCTCTTCCTCTTATCCTTCCACCTAGTTGCACAGCCTTAGTCACCTCTTTAGTCACCAAGCTAGTCCTTAGTCACCTCCTTAGTCACCAAGCTAGTCTTAGTCACCACAGATATTTCAGCAACTTGCATCACCAAGTTGCTTGCTTGATCATTTTGGATGAAATAATTGACTTAGAGCTTCCTTCTTGGCTGACTTGGACTTTAATAAATGGGTCCAATGAATTGCTTCATGGGCCGGCCCATCTCCGTTGTCCAGAAACGCAAAAATCCTCCGAAGTGCACTTTTCACAGTTATTGACATTTTCAGCTCCATTTTGCTCCTTTTATCCATCCTCCTTTATTCTTCTACCTAAAAACATAAATTAAGTTAGAAATGTATTCACTAGGCTCATAACATAGAAAAATGTAGAGAGAATTATATTAATAACCAAGCATAAAATGCGTAGATCACAATCCTTTTGGCAACATGAGTCTTCAATATAGTATATGGCCAGTTTTTTTGGTACCGTACAACCTTCCTCCATGGATGTGCATGAAGAAGGAATACAATATACTGACTATGTTAATTCCAGGGCCGAGTTATCCAAGAAAGTGTCTCACTGTGTATATGAGACCTTTGATTGAGGAGTTTAAGTACCTGAGTAACGTTGGTCATCCTACTTATGACAAGTAAAAAAACGAGATGTTCCAGATGCATGCCATGCTTGTTGGCACCATCAATAATTTTCCTGCCTGCGAGATGTTGTCGGGCAACGTTACCAATGGATACAAGGCTTGTCCAGAGTGCATGACTATTGATTGCGGTGACCCTCATTGCAGGAAGATTGTCAAAATGCGTCACCGTTGTTGGCTTCCACATGATCACTCATTTCGGGAGGAAGATGAGGCATTTGATGGGACTGTAAAAATAAGTGTGCAACCCAGGAGATGGATGAGGGATGAAAATTTGAAACTGCTGAATGAATACGATTTTAGGCAGCTCAGCAATCATCCTGATGTAGTGGCAGCAATACCTCCTATACCTGACCGGTTTAAATTCTAGACACACAAAAACATATTCTAGGAACTTCTATACTGGTCTAAGTTGTCCATCAGGCACTACCTAGATGTCATGCACATTGAGAAGAATGTCTGCGAAAGTGTGGTGGGCACAATGCTGAATTGGGAGGGGAAAAGTAAGAACGGCCTTAAGGCACGCATTGATCTGAAAAGAATGGGTATACGAAAACATTTGTGCTTGAGAGAAGAGAAGAAAAAAATGCCTCAAGGTCCTTACACTGGCAAGCCTGACCAGAAGAATTAAATTTTTAGGTGGATGGGTAATGTTAGGTATCCTTCAGGCTATGCAGGCAATATTGGCAGGTGTGTTAACTTCCGGGACAATAAGATGTACAGATTAAAGAGTCATGACTGCCATATACTGCTTCAATATCTCTTCCCTATGTTCATTCTATCATACCTGCCCCGTCAGGTGGTGGAGCCGTTAGTAGCGTTGTCAAGATTCTTTCAGAAGTTATGCACTAAAGAAGTGAAAAAATCAAACTTGAGGGATATGCAACAGGACATCATTTTTATCATGTGCAAATTCGAGATGATATCTCCCCCAAATTGTTTTGACATCATGCCTCACTTGATTATCCATCTTCCCGAACAATTGTTGTTTACTGGTCCAGTACACTACACTTGGATTTATCCCATGGAAAGGTACGTACGATTCAACATCTGATAAATTGGCATGATTTTTTTATATAATTATGTATTTCCATAATCCTCACATGCACTTTACAATTTGATAGACAATTAGGGGCCTACAAAGGTTATGTGGCTAATAAATTTGCACCTGAAGGGTGTATAGCTGAAGCATATTTTGCGCACGAGTGCGTAACGTACACCAAGATGTATTTGGGAGCATTGGAGAAACCTCCACAACATATTCTCGTAGATGAACCCCAGTTCAATCTTTCTATCCTCTCGGCTGAAATTGAAGTATATGGTTTGTTGCCAAAGTCGTACAAGTTGGAACCGTATGAGCTAGTCATTGCCTACTGGTGGGTATTGATAAATTGTCCAGAAGTTCAATACTGAAAAAATATCCATCTAAACTGTCATGCGGTTGCCAGTGATCTTGAGTACCACAATATAGAGTTTGCAAACTATTTTGGCGGCTGGGTACGTGTTTCAAATTGATTTACTTCTATATATTCATAAATCAATGTAAAGATTATGAGTTAATGGTTGCCATTTTTATCTTCAGATGAACCATGTCAATGTGATGGTGAGTCACACTGGTCACACGAATTGAGACTTTTGGCGATGAAATCGATAACTTCAAGAGTGTATCCGATGTATAAGGTCAATGACGTGCAATTTATATGTCAATATAGAGATGACAGACGGAGAACACAGAATTCTGGGATAATGGTGCATGGTGGGCAGAATAACATTGACTATTACGGTGTTCTCCATTCAGTGGTTGAAGTAATTTATGGGGAGGGCAAGACCGTGCACTTGTTTAAGTGTAGATGGTTTGATACTACCCTTGAGAACATGAGGACAGATAAATACAGTCTTTTTTCGGTGAATACTTGTAATGACCCGAACCCAAATTTGGGTATTAAACATCATTACCGAGCTAATTGTCGACCTCGGCTTCTTGTGGCACGTTTTTGAACAATTATTGACATTTTATAAGTTACAAGTTTGGAGTTATGTTTCTTCATGAAGCTATAGATTTCGTTGAGATGAGTTCGTGACCACGTCAAAAGTCAAAATTGGAGTTACGAGGAAAAAGTTATGAATATTTGAAGTTCATCAAAAATTGTCACGATTTATGTTGACCATTTTCTAAGTTGTGAATTTGGACATGATCCCTTCACGAATGTTGTAGAGAATTTAATTTCGAATGCATAGTAACTTCCGGGGAACTTTTTCGATAATCACCGTGTTATTTACGAAGTGTTGAAGTTTTTTTTATCAGATAATGTTGTGTTGAGTTGGGCCGTTGACTTTTTATCGGATTTGTCAAAGTTGCTTGACTTTGGGTGGAATTGATGAACTAGTCGAGATAAGTTCCTAGATGCGAGAATCATTGAAAACGGAGTTACGACGCTTAAGTTATGATCGACCGAGGTTTTTCGTAAAATAAATACCGAAGTTAGTGAAAATGGAAAGTATAAATAGGAGATTTCCAAAAAGAGTAAGTCGGACTTTGACTTGGGTGTTGACCGAGTCAACACGGGGAGAGAGGAGAGTGACGGTGAGGTGGCTCGGCTCGCCGGTGGTGGGTCACCGTCCAGCCACCTCCGTCCTCGGGGTATGGCATGTCTGGGTCGTCTGGATGTCCTCGACGTGATTCCGACCATTATTAATGGTAAGGACGCCGGAAAAGGGAAGAATTTTTGGCCCAAAGTTTGAAAATTTTGGGGGTTTCGGGTCGACCATTTTTCGGCTGAATTGACCGGCTTGAAGTACTCGGGTTTGAAGCCCTCATCACCACGAAGCTAACCATGTAAGTATGACACTTAATTTTCACTTGTTCGTGGAGAATCGATGGATTAAAGTTTTTGTGAGATTTCGGTTTTGCATGTAATTGGACTAGTTATAATTGGAATTGAACTTTGATGTAGTTATAGAAATTGTTTGTTGGATGATTTTGAGTGGAAGGTTGCTCGGGTCGCCAGAAAATGGGTGTGGCGCCGCGGCGGAGCGCCGACGAGGTTAGTTTCGACGTAATTTTTATGTTGTTTTACTCGTAATCGCGCACCGATTCTAATAATCAATTTATTGTATTGAATTGGATGCAATATGATAAGTCAAGTGGTTAATCGGAAATTAAATAAACGTATTTATAATTTTATTTAATTGGCAGATTAATTTATCGATTCGACCACGAGTCACGTAACGATTAAGGATATTGGATACGAACTAAATAGAAGATTTAAAAATTGGGAATTGGAAATCAGAATTTATTTTGGGAGTCCGGTATTATTTTGGGAAGCGTGTTTGTCGAGAATGCGATTTTGTCGACGGTATTGCTCGTGAGTTACGAGCTTAGCTATTCGAAACGATTTTTGACAATTAATTATCAAATAATAATCGTTGTTTTAGGACGACGTGTTAGCAGCCAATATCATACATATAGAACGCCGACTGACAGGCTTCGGTTGGTGGAAAATCACGGCATAGTACTTTGAGTGGACACTTTATTTTTACAGTTGATTAGCGAGTTTATTTATTATTATATTCAGTTCAGTTTTCAGTTTCAGTTCAGCTTGTGCTTTCAGTATTCAGTATATATTTTTTAAGGCTTGTTTCAGTTAGTTATGCGATGCATTGGTGTGACAACCCAAACCGAAATTAGTATGTTCATCGGCTTGATTTGCAAGTTTCATGATAGTCGAGATTTTGTCGTAATTGGTTGATATGACGGGCATGTTAACGACTAAATTATCGGGCAAGATCTAGATTTGAGTTCCTTCACAGAAGTTGTAGAGAATTTAATTTCGAGCTCGTGGGAATTTCCAGAGGATTATTTCGAGTTACGAGGAATAAGTTATGAATATTTTTGGCCATTGGATTTAGTCATGTTTATCCGATTGGTTTCGATCCATTTTCGACTGTTGATCATTTTTATCAGATAAGCTTGTGTTGAATTGAGTCGTTGACTTTTTATCGGATTTGTCGAACTTGGTTGACTTCAGGTGGAAATCGAAGAATTTATCGAGATAAGTTCGTAGACACGAGAATCGTTGAAAACAGAGTGACGATGTAAAAGTTACGTTCGATCAAAATTTGTCGTAAAATAAATACGGAAGTTACCAACAATGAAAAGTATAACTAGTGGGTTTCCTTTTTAGGTAAGTCAGACTTGGACTTTGGGGAGTTGACCGAGTCAATTCGGGTGAAATGACTCACCCTTGTTCACCATTTCAGGCCGAGCTTTGTTTGCCTTTCATGTGCCTTATTCCGATGTCTTTTGGCCGTGGTTACTTCATGAAAGTTGTTGGGCTTCAGCTCCTCTTTCTTTTGATAGGTCATTCACTCAATTTGGTTGCCGAATGAAGAAGTTATGGCTTGTTAAAGTTCGGCAATTTCGGCAGGTTTTCCGGCGAAATCGTCGGTGACGGTGGCGACGGTGCATGCCGAGATGGAGGTCGACTTGTTAGGAGTTTTGTTGCCCTTGAGGAGAGGAAGCTTTTAGAAGTGGACTTGCACCTTGCCGTTGAAAGGACCCAATCCCGATTCAGATACCTAAACCGGAATCGAACCCCTTCGAAAATACGAACCAACAAAAATTTTTCAAAATTTCGGCAGAGTTTCGTTACTAGCGTGGAATTGCATAAACCTGCACCCTGAAAATAACACTTCATCCTATGCCACAAAAGCCAAACCGTGGGCACCAATCCCATCCGGATTTCTCAACATCAAATAATCAATAACAGTAAACAAACTATACTATGTATATATGTATATCAAAGAAAATCCGTGTAACATGTCTCAGAATGTATCAGAGCGACCTCTATAGTAAAACATATACAGTATACACATCAGTAGGCGAAACAAGAACCTACTGGAAAGCACAGGTAACTCTGATCATTAGCCTCCAAACCGCGACGTGAAAACACCAAAACCTGAACTGCAACCGGGCACAGAAACCGAAAAGCCCAGGGGAAAGACATGAAACACGTTAGAGTGAGTGGACGAAAATAAATGTCTTTCACCATTTAATATATGTTTAAAACAACATATGCGAGTCCAGGTATATAAAATAACAGGTACACGAGGTAAAACTCACACTCCTCCAGTGTACTGAGCATACAAGTAAAAATCTCACGGGGTCACTCATGGACACACACCGTGCTAGTACAGTCCGAATCACGGGATCCCGGACCCACACGTGATTCTAAGCCAGAAATGCCTCGGTTCCGGGGATACGCCCCTCGCCGGTCAGGTCGGGGTAACGCCCCGCCTGGGATGCCTACCATCGGGGATCAGCCGAGAGGCTAGTGTATCGATACAACAACGTAACCAAGACTGTACTCTGTGTAAACCAAATCATAAACATTTCGATGCAAATGCATGAAACAATATATAAGTGTATGCATATTCGTATACGTATATCCGTATAAGTATAATCGTGTAATCGTAAAACATATGCTCATGTAATTCGAAATCTCATACGCATGCTCAAGTTCGAAAATCGTATAAAAACACTCGCAAACAATCCGTGAAAAGAAATTGTCCACTCACAGGTGAGCAAAAAGCACACTCGCTCTAATCTCGAGGACCGGCGGAAGATCCCTCGCCAGAAGCACGATCTCGGTCCCGATCCCGATCTCGATCCCCTGAACATAATCATAAAACACAACGGTTCAATATTGTAATCCACAACACTGAACTGATGTACGGAAACCAACCGTTCCCGGAAATACGAAATGCAGTACAAAATGAATTACGGAAACCCCAAAATCCCCACTTGAAATCTCGACTGAAAATTGGCTAACCAAATCAACCCAAAAACCTCTGTACGATAACCAGGGCGTCATTACGAGAAAAATGACATTAAAATTGTCGAAATCTGAAAAGTTGACTTTTCTCGCCGGAGTGCCGCCGCCTCCGGCGGCGCGCCGTCAACGATGGAATTTCACGGCCAAAATTTCCAGATTTCAAGGTCTCGATGAGCTGAATCAGTTTTTCTTCTACCATTAAGCACAATTCCGAACAGAACCCCCTCAATTCAAGCTCGAAACCAATCGGAATATCAATTCCGGTAACCTAATCGGAGCACCCCAAAATCTCAACTACAGCCTAAATCTTGCACACCAATAGATTCAGAGAGGCAAGGGGAGTCGAACCCCCATCACTACCACCACCGTGGCTCGCCGGAACCACCCAAACCATTAACGGCGATCAACCCGAATCAGCCCCAATTCGGACCCAATCAAAATCTAACCAATTTCGACAAACTCAAGTATGAATCAACTCGAAATTGAACAAGGAATCGAACCATACCCTCGCCGAAGTCGGAGGTGGCCGGAAAATGGGTCGTCGGACGTCACAGCTCAAAGAGGAAACTTTCCTCTTCGGTCAAACAGGTCACTTGCTATTTTTGGAAAGTCAACGGCCGGTCAACGCGAAACAGTATTTCTCGACAATTTACGACTATTTTCGATATTTATACTCGCGCCTCGGGTTAATCTACGGTCCAAAACGAATATACGAAATGATTCGGATAAACTCGAAACAATCGGATAAACTCGTCGGATACCAAAACTTCAAATAATCATAAAATATTCCTCGATTTTCGGAAAAATCTTCCGGCACCGTCCACGAGCTCGAAATCACATACTCCACAATTTCCGTGAAGACACCCAACTCAAATTCTCGACCGAAAACATAGTCGCGAACCGAATCGTCAAACCACAATTACGACAATAAACTGCGACTAAACTCAATCCCGAGAATCGTGCCAAATACGCAACTAATTCTGGTTCGGGTCGTCACAATTCTACCCCCCTTAAAGAAATTTCGACCTCGAAATTTACATACCTGTCAAGTGAACAGATGAGGATACTGCTCTCGCATACGCTGCTCGGTCTCCCAGGTGGCCTCCTCAACTGAGTGGTTCTGCCACAAGACCTTCACCAGCGGAATCACAAGGTGCCTCAACTCCTGCTCACGACGATCGAGAATCTGCACTGGATCCTCAACATACGATAAGTCCTCCCTGATCGGCAACTGTTGTGGGGCTAATACATGTGAAGGATCTGAGATGTACTTCCGCAACATCGAAACATGGAAGACATCATGCACACGAGCCATCTCAGCCGGTAATTCAAGTCTGTAAGCAACAGCTCCAACCCTCTCCGTAATCTCATACGGACCAATGTACCATGGTCGAAGCTTGCCACGCTTCCCGAAACGCACAACTCCCCTCCACGGAGATAGTTTCAGGAAGACCCAATCACCAACCTCGAACTCTAAGCTCTTCCTCCTCACATCCGCTTAACTTTTCTGCCGATCCTGGGTGATCTTCAGTCGATCCCGGATAACCTGTATGTCCTCCATCGTTGTTTTCACCAAATCAGGACCAATAAGCTAACGTTCGCCTACCTCACTCCAACACAATGGAGTACGACACTGCTTCCCGTACAGAGCCTCGTACGGTGCCATCTCAATACTGGCCTGATAACTGTTGTTGTAGGCGAACTCAATCAAGTGTAACTGCTGATCCCAGTTTCCGCGAAACTGCAACACACACGATCTCAGCATATCCTCAAGAGTCTGAATGGTCCGCTTGGACTGCCCATCAGTCAGAGGATGGAAAGCTGTACTAAACCGCAACCTCGTGCCCAACGCTCGCTGTAAAGCCTGCCAAAACTCAGAAATGAACTGACTATCTCGGTTAGAAACACTGGACACAGGCACACCATGCAAGCGAACAATCTCGGATAAGTACAACTTGGCCAATCTGCCCACTGAAATCTTCCCCGGAAGTGTAAGAAAATGTGCGGATTTCGTCAATCGGTCAACAATAACCCAAATGCCAGTGTTGCCCGCCGAAGTACGCGGCAACTTATAGACCAAATCCATCGTAATGTGCTCCCACTTCCAAACCAGAATTTCAAGTGGCTGTAGCTTTCCTGTAGGTTTCTGCCTCTCCGCCTTCACCTGCTGACAAATCAAACATCGACTCACGTACGCGGCAATTTCCTGCTTCATGTAGCGCCACCAATAGTACGCTCAAAGTGTACGAAACATCTTCGTACCTCCGGGATGCATCGCATACGCTGAACTGTGGGCCTCATCAAGAATCTCCTTCTTCAAGTCCTCGTCTCTAGGTACACATAGCCTGCCTCTGAACAACAACGTACCGTCGTCGCTCAATCGAAACTCTGTAGGCACACCATTCCGTATCATGGTCTTCTTGCCCAGCAAGTAAGGATCTGAATCCTGTGCCTCCCATACCTGATCAACCAGTACCGGTCGAACCTGAAAACTGGCCAACAAGGCTCCATCATCATCATACCCAAACACGGCACCTGTAGCTCGAAGCTCGGCTAACATCGATACTCTGGCCACACACATATGAAACAACGAGGCTCCCGATTTCCGGCTAAGTGCATCTGCCACAACATTAGCCTTCCCCGGATGGTACTCGAAGGTGCAATCGTAATCGCTAATCAACTCCATCCATCGGCGCTGCCTCATGTTCAAATCTGGCTGCGTCTGCAAGTAGGTGAGACTCTTGTGGTCAGTGAAAATCTTACACTGAGCACCATACAAATAATGCCTCCAGCTCTTCAACGCTAATACGATAGCGGCAAGCTCCAAATCATGTGTCAGATAGTTGACCTCATGCGGTTTCAGCTGTCTGGAACCATATGCCACGACTCTACCATGCTGCATCAACACACAGCCAAGGCCCAACTTCGACGCGCCACTGTATACAACAAACTCACCACTGTCGTCTGGCAATGTAAAAACCGATGCGGTAGTCAATCTCTCCTTCAGGAGCAAATAACTTTCCTCGCACGCATCAGACCACTCAAACTTGACGCCTTTCTTCGTCAATCTGGTCAGTGGTGTAGCAATCCGGGAGAAATCCTGTACAAACCGTCGATAATAACCTGCTAACCCCAAGAAACTCCGAATCTCTGGCACGGTAGTGGGTCTACTCCAGTTCAGCACGGCCTCCATCTTGTCGGGATCAACACTGACTCCCTCAGCCGAAATCACGTGGCCCAGAAACTTCACACTATCCAACCAGAACTCACACTTGCTAAACTTCGCGAACAACTGATGGTCTTGCAAGGTCCGCAACACTACTCGCAAGTGCTTCTTGTGCTGGCTCACACTCCTAGAATAGATCAGGATATCGTCAATGAATACAATCACGAACTTGTCCAGGAACCGTCGAAACACCCGATTCATCAAGTCCATGAAAGCTGCGGGGGCGTTGGTCAACCCAAACGGCATAACCAAAAACTCATAGTGCCCATACCGCGTCCTGAACGCTGTCCTGGCTACATCTGAATCTCGGATCCTCAACTAGTGATATCCGGATCGAAGGTCAATCTTCGAAAAGACTGCTGCTCCCTTCAGCTGATCGAACAAGTCATCAATCCGCGGCAATGGATACTTGTTCCTCACTGTAATCTGATTCAGTTTCCGATAGTCGATGCACAACCGCATGGACCCGTCCTTCTTCCGCACAAACAACACTGGAGCACCCCACGGAGAAACACTCGGTCGAATGAATCCCTTCTCTAACAACTCCTGGAGCTGAATCTGCAACTCCTTCAACTCCGCAGGCGCCATCCGGTACGGTGTCTGGGAAATCGGTCCAGTACCCGGCCATAACTCAATGGTAAAATCAATCTCCCGTACAGGGGGTATACCAGGTAACTCTGCTGGAAACACATCTGAAAACTCAGACATAACCTCAATACTACCGAGATCTGACACTGCAGCTGTAGTGTCCACAACATGGGCTAAGTAAGCAACACAACCCTTCTTCATCAACCGATCCGCCCTCATCGCGGAAATCAAACACGGTAGTGAAGTATTCTTCTCACCACGAAACAGTATCTCGGGTAACCCTGGTCGTCGAAACGCGACCTCTTTCCTATGGCAGTCAAATATAGCCCAGTGCGACTCCAGGAAGTCCATACCCAATATCAAGTCAAAATCCACAATATCAAGCAGTAATAGATCTGCGGCTAAACCATGGCCATCAATAAATACCTCACAATCTCGGTAAACCCAACCGATGCTAACAACTTCACCTGACGGATACAACACTCTCCACAACCCCGGAAGTGGAGATGCAGGTACAGTAGCCAATGATGACAATCTAAATGATATGAATGAATGTGTAGCGCCCGGATCTAACAATGCAAGTACAGGAATACCAAAAACATGTAACATACCAATAACGACCTCCGGTGATGTTCTGCCCTCACGTAGAGTCATAGCATGAACCCTCGCCTGTCCGGTTGGTCGTCCTCGCAGGGGCTGTCCCTGCTGCCTACCATGACCTGCAAACTGTGCTGGTCGCGCTCCAGAAGTGGCACCTCGCTCAACTCCGGAACTCTGGGCCGCCTGTCCGTCACCGCCATACAACTGAGGACACTCCCTCGCATAGTGACCCACCTGACCACAACGAAAACAAGTGACAGGACCCCGTTGACATGGACCCACATGATGTCGGCTGCAGAGACTACACAACGGGTACTCCCTCGGTACAGCAAATGTGTCACCAGTACGTCGAGGATAACTAGAACCGCTGGAACCTGCACTAGTCTGTGGTCGCTGCGGTCGATCGCTCCACCTCCTCGGTCTCTGTCTCAGTACACCAGCTGGTGGTCGATATGATCCACCGCCTGAGGATGAAGCTGAACCGGAAGTATCATAACTCAGCCTCTTCGAAGGCCCCTGACTCGGTCCACCTTCCTCCAACTGTCTGGGCTGGTACCTCTGCCGTTGTCTCTCCTGCTCAATATCCTCGCCTCGAAGTGCAGCACTAACAAACTCGTCAAAGTTATTCCAAGGCATCGTCGTCAACGTCGCCTTGATGTTCAGATTCAATCCCAGCTCAAACCTACGACACTTGACTTCCTCTGTAGCCACCATATCCCGCGCAAAACGAGACAAACGGGTAAACCGATCCCGATACTCAAGTACAGATAAACTGCCCTGCCTCAAGTTCGTAAACTCCTCGTACTTGCGCTGCTGGGTAGCCTGATTAAAATACCTCCGCATAAACAGATGACGAAACAATGTCCACGGAGTATCCACAGGAACTCTGTCGGTGTTAACCCACCAAAAGTATGCATCACCCTCAAGTAAACCAACTGCGGCTACTGTCATCTGCTCATGAGTAAACTGCAGACGCTCACAAACACGTTCAATCTGAACCAACCATGCCTCGCATATCTCTGGATCAACTGAACCCGAAAACACAGTAGCACCCGCAGTGCGAGCCTTGACCACAGGGTCAAAACGCTCTTCCAAACGCAGCACTCGCATAAGCAAGTCGCGCGTTCGGCGATCCTCATCAGGATCATCATCCCGGTCAACACGGGGACCACGTCGAGGAGGCATCCTACTGATACAAGACAAGCATTAGGTACAAGCAGAAAGAATGTAATCATGAAACCGCATATATTTGAGGACATACAACACCCGAAATATTGATGAGTACCGCTGGCTAGTCGGGTCATCACTCTAGTCATGCTGTATCAACTCAAATACCCTAAGCGTCACAACTACAAGAGTCTACAGAATCTGACAACCTGGCTCTGATACCAAGCTGAAAGGACCCAATCCCGATTCAGATACCTAAACCGGAATCGAACCCCTTCGAAAATACGAACCAACAAAAAATTTTCAAAATTTCGGCAGAGTTTCGTTCCTAGCGTGGAATTGCATAAACCTGCACCCTGAAAATAACACTTCATCCTATGCCACAAAAGCCAAACCGTGGGCACCAATCCCATCCGGATTTCTCAACATCAAATAATCAATAACAGTAAACAAACTGTACTATGTATATATGTATATCCAAGAAAATCCGTATAACATGTATCAGAATGTATCAGAGCGACCTCTATAGTAAAACATATACAATATACACATCAGTAGGCGAAACAAGAACCTACTGGAAAGCACAGGTAACTCTGATCACTAGCCTCCAAACTGCGACGTGAAAACACCAAAACCTGAACTGCAACTGGGCACGGAAACCGAAAAGCCCAGGGGAAAGACATGAAACACGTTAGAGTGAGTGGACGAAAATAAATGTCTTTCACCATTTAATATGTATGTTTTAAACAACATATGTGAGACCAGGTAAATAAAATAACAGGTACACGAGGTAAAACTCACACTCCTCCAGTGTACTGAGCATGCAAGTAAAAATCCCACGGGGTCACTCATGGACACATACCGTGCTAGTACAGTCCGAATCACGGGATTCCGGACCCACACGTGATTCTAAGCCAGAAATGCCTCGGTTCCGGGGATACGCCCCTCGCCGGTCAGGTCGGGGTAACGCCCCGCCTAGGATGCCTACCATCGGGGATCAGCCGAGAGGCTAGTGTATCGATACAACAACGTAACCAAGACTGTACTCTGTGTAAACCAAATCATAAACATTTCGATGCAAATGCATGAAACAATATATAAGTGTATGCATATTCGTATACGTATATCCGTATAAGTATAATCGTGTAATCGTAAAACATATGCTCATGTAATCCGAAATCTCATACGCATGCTCAAGTTCGAAAATCGTATAAAAAGACTCGCAAACAATCCGTGAAAAGAAATTGTCCACTCACAGGTGAGCAAAAAGCACACTCACTCTAATCTCGAGGACCGGCGGAAGATCCCTCGCCAGAAGCACGATCTCGGTCCCGATCCCGATCTCGATTCCCTGAACATAATTATAAAACACAACAGATCAATATCGTAATCCACAACACTGCACTGATGTACGGAAACCAACCGTTCCCGGAAATACGAAATGCAATACAAAATGAATTACGGAAACCCCAAAATCCCCACTTGAAATCTCGACTGAAAATCGGCTAACCAAATCAACCCAAAAACCTCTGTACGATAACCAGGGCGTGATTACGAGAAAAATGACATTAAAATTGTCGAAATCTAAAAAGTTGACTTTTCTCGCCAGAGCGCCGCCGTTTACCGCAGCCACCGCCGGCGGCGCGCCGTCAACGATGGAATTTCACGGCCAAAATTTCCAGATTTCAAGGTCTCGATGAGCTGAATCAGTTTCTCTTCTACCACTAAGCACAATTCCGAACAGAACCCCCTGAATTCAAGCTCGAAACCAATCGGAATATCAATTCCGGTAACCTAATCAGAGCACCCCAAAATCTCAACTACAGCCTAAATCTTGCACACCAATAGATTCAGAGAGGCAAGGGGTGTCGAACCCCCATCACCACCACCACCGTGGCTCGCCGGAACCACCCAAACCATTAACGGCGATCAGCCCGAATCGGCCCCAATTCGGACCCAATCAAAATCTAACCAATTTCGACAAATTCAAGTATGAATCAACTCGAAATTGAACAAGGAATCGAACCATACCCTCGCCGAAGTCGGAGGTGGCCGGAAAATGGGTCGTCGGACGTCACAGCTCAAAGAGGAAACTTTCCTCTTCGGTCAAACAGGTCACTTGCTATTTTTGGAAAGTCAACGGCCGGTCAACGCGAAACAGTATTTCTCGACAATTTACGACTATTTTCGATATTTATACTCGTGCCTCGGGTTAATCGACGGTCCAAAACGAATATACGAAATGATTCGGATAAACTCGAAACAATCGGATAAACTCGTCGGATACCGAAACTTCAAATAATCATAAAATATTCCTCGGTTTTCGAAAAAATCTTCCGGCACCGTCCACGAGCTCGAAATCACGTACTCCACAATTTCCGTGAAGACACCCAACTCAAATTCTCGACCGAAAACATAGTCGTGAACCGAATCGTCACACCACAATTACGACAATAAACTGCGACTAAACTCAATCCCGAGAATCGTGCCAAATACGCAACTGATTCTGGTTCGGGTCGTCACAGCCGTGGCCGGACGGAGGAGATCGGAGGTGGAGAATTCCGGCGAGGGTTTTCGACTTCAAGGTGAGATTTGGATCTTTTCCGGTCAAAATTGGGTTTAACTTTGAACTAGAAAGTTGTTCAAAATGTCTAGATCTTCAAATCTATGTGTAGGTTGAAATTTTCTGGGCCGATGGAATTTTCCTGCGGCGGCGGCCCGGCGCGCTTCCTGCGCGGCAGTTTTTCGGCGGAGATGATTTTCGACAAGTTTTATGTCGTTTTTCTCGAAATCGCGCACTGATCGCAGTGGTGAGGTTTATATTTTGAATTGAGCATCGGAATTTGTAGCGAGGTTTTTTAGTGTGTTTATTGAATTTTTGACGATTTCGTCGATATTCGAGTTATATGTTTCCGGGAATTGTTGGTTCTCGAGATGTGGCTCAGGATTTTGAAATGTGATTTTGAACAGTGGTATTTTTTATTATTCAGGGGATCGTGATAGTTTGTTTGGGGAGAGATTTTCCGCCGGACCACAGGATTAACGCGTTTTGCGTCGTGTTTGTCTGTGAGTGGACATTTCTTTTCACTGATTGGTTGCGAGTCTTTTATATACGTTTTACGCGCATGAGAATGTAGTTATGACTATGATTTATACGAGCATCTATTTTATGATTATGCATTTACGACTATGTTTTTATAATTATGCAATACGAATATGCATTTACATTATGCTTTATACATTTGCATAGAAACTATTTATGATTTGGTTTACACAGAGTACAATCTCAGTATGTATGGTAATATCGATATACTTTGCATCCAGGCTGATCCTCGAGGATGTTTACCCGGGGTGGAACTATTACCCTGACCCGAGGCTTTTACCGGGGAGGGGGGAGCAGATATCCTGTCCCGATGCCTTTTCTGGTTGGAATCACGTGAGGATCAGGGATCCCATGATTTAGACTGAACTAGCGCGGATGTGTCCATGAGTGACCCCGCGGGATTTCTGATGCAAGCTATATACGCGTGAGGAGTTAGAGTCTCTCTCGTGTACCATATGATTTCTATGCATTTTGACTCGCATATGTTTTTGTAAACATATATACTTATTCGGCGAAAGACATTTATTTTCGTCCACTCACTCTAACAGTTTATATGTCTTTTCCTAGACTCTTTGTTTTCTTTGCCGAGTTTGCAGTATGGATCCAGGTGTCGCACGTCGAGGTTAGAAGCATAAGCATGCATATGTGATTATGATTTATACGACCATGTGTTCTACGATTATACATTTACGAATATGCTGAAAGGACCCAACCCCGGTTTAGCTGCCTAAACCGGAATCAAACCCCTTCGAAAACACGAACCAACAAAAACCGTAGAAATTTTTGGCAGAGTTTTGCTACTAACATGGAATTACCATTACCTGCACGAGGAAAATACACTTCATCCTATGCCACAAAAAGCAAACCGTAGGCACCAATCCCATCCGGATTTCTCAATATATCAACAGTAAAGTAAAACAATAAATATAATAGTACTTTACTGAAATCCGGTGTAAATTCGTATAACATAAACAACAGATTTCTCAGAGCGACCTCTAATGTATAAACATATAAGTATACCACAGTAGGTAGAACAATAAACCTACTGGAATAAACAACGTAGCTCGAGCACTATGCCTCCGACCACGACGTGCGACACCAGAGTCCGAACTGCAAACTGGCACGGAAACCGAAAATCCCAGGGGAAAGACATGAAAACCGTTAGAGTGAGTGGACGAAAATAAATGTCTTTCACCAGTTAATATATATGTTTAAGATAACATATCCGAGTCCAAGTAAATAAAAACAATGAGTACACGAGGTAAAACCATAATCCTCCAGCGTACAGAGCATGCAAGTATAAATCCCACGGGGTCACTAATGGACACACACCGTGCTAGTACAGTCAGAATCACGGGATCCCAGACCCACACGTGATTCTAGCCAGAAATGGCCTCAGATCCGGGGATACGCCCCTCACCGGTCTGGTTAGGGAAACGCCCCTCCAAGCGGCCTACCATCGGGGATCAACCGAGAGGCAAAGTGTATCGATACAACAACGTAACCATGACTGTACTCTGTGTAAACCAAATCATAAACATTTCGATGCAAATGCATGAAACAGCATACTCGTATACGTATATTCGTATAAGTATAATCGTATAATCGTAATTCACATGCTCATGTAAATCCGAAATCTCATACGCATGCTCAAGTTCATAAATCATATAAAAGACTCGCAAACATTTCCGTGAAAAGAAATTGTCCACTCACAGACTAGTGTAACGCGATACGCGTTAACCCGTGATCCGGCGGAAAGTCCCTCGCCAAAACAACGATCACGAACCCCTGAATAATCACAATAACCATTCCTCAATATCATCATTCAAAAATTCAAAATAAATCAGGAGAAATTACCGTCCTCGGAAACACATAATCCGAATGCGACGAATCGTCGAAAACTCGATATGTACATCTCAATACCTCGCTATACTTTCGGACGCTCAACTCGAAAAACGAACCTCCCCACTGCGATCGGGGCGCGATTTCGAGTGAAATGACATGCAACTTGTCGCAAATCCCAAAAAGTCAACATTGACCGCCGCCCACGGCGGCGCCGCCACTGACCGGAAGATTTCACGGCGGAGTTACCCCTATTCCATGCAAAATCACCCACTGAGCAACTTTGTCAACTGCAACGAAGGCCAATTCAAACTCTAACTCATCCAATTTCACGAAAAACCGAATTTACACACAAATTTCAAATCCAAAATTCTCCTTCCACAATCAAAATTAGAACTCCAAACTTACATGGTAGCTTGCTAGTGATGAGAGCTTCAAAGCCCACTCAAAGTTGTAGCTCAATTCGGCCTAAAACATTGAACCCGAAATCACCATTTTTCTTCCACTTTTTTGCCGGAATATCTTCCTCCACCGTGCACCATGCCGGAAAACGAAGCTGGGTCTAGACTTGTGAGGTTGAGCCGAGGAGAACAGGACCAGAACCAAGGCCGAAGGTGGCTGGAAGCCACATCACCGCCGTGGAGCTTCTCCTTCCCGTCGGCCTCCTCCACCACCGAGTTGACCCAGTCAACTCGGTCAACTTCATTAAATGAGCTTCTGTTGACTTTCCCTTTATGGCAGGTTACTATTTATACTCTTTCCCAAATTGGAAACCTCATACTTATCCATTTCGACGAACTTTGAACACCCGTAACTTACTCGTCGTAATTCCGATCCCGATCATTCTCGCGGCCACAAACTCGACTCGACATGTTCTTCAATAATCACCCGAAGTCAAACACATCGACCAAACAGATAAAAAGTCAACGGTTCACACCAACACATATTTAAATCGACAAAATAACCAACAATCGGAAATATTCACAACTTAATCTTCGTGACTCAGAATAATGCTCCGGAAGTTCGAACGAGCTCGAAATTAAATTCTGAACAAGTTCCGTGAAGAAGCCGAAACCAAATTCTCGTCCGATAATTTAGTCGTTAAGAAATCTACCATATTTATCCGTTTCCGTCGAAACTTCAAATATTCACAATTTATTCCTCGGTCGTCCAAATAATGATCCGGAACCGCCCACGAACTCGAAATCACATGTACAACGACTCTCAAGAAGAGACCCAGCTCCAATTCTCGGCCAATAATTTAGTCGTTAACAAGTTCGGCGATTCGAATAACTATCGAAAATCTGCGACTACGCAGTAATTCACATATATAGCTGATCATATTACTGATTCTGGTCCGGGTCGTCACATATGCATCTACGATTATGCTCTTATACTCATGTATTACGAATATGTATTTACATTATACTTTATACATTTGCATGAAACTATTTATGATTTGTTTTACACAGAGTACAGTCTTAGTATATGTGGTTGTATCGATACACTTGCATCCCGGCTGATCCCCGAGGATGTTCACCAGGGGGGGACTGTTACCTTGTGCCGATGTATTTCCAGGTGGGAACAGATACCCTGACCTGAGGCCTTTCTAGCTAGAATCATGTGTGGGTTTGGGATCCCATAATTCGAACTGTACTAGCGCGGATGTGTCCATGAGTGACCCCGCGGGATTTTCGATGCATGCTCTGTACGCGTGAAGAGTTAGAGTCACCCTCGTATACCTTATTATTCTCATGCATTTTGACTCGCATATGTTTTTATAACATATATTATTCGGTGAAAGACATTTATTTTCGTTCACTCACTCTAACAGTTTATATGTCTTTCCCTGGGCTTTTTGTTTTCTTTGCCCAGTTTGCAGTTTGGATTCAGGTGTCGCACGTCGAGGTTGGAGGCATAGTATTCGAGCCACTTTTCCTTTCTCAGTAGGTTTCTAGTTTGGCCTACTGTTGTGAATATATATGTATATACTAGAGGTCGCTCTGAGTACTGTTTATATTTATATTTTTAAATGATTTTTCCCGGATATCTGTAAAGTTATAGTTTTGTTTATTTCTTTACATTATGATATGTTTTTGAGAAATCCAGATGGGATTGGTGCCTACGGTTTGGCTTTTGTGGCATAGGATGAAGTGTATTTTTCGAGTGCAGGTTAATGGCAACCGCGCGTTATAGAGGATACTCTGTCGAAATTTTTGGTTTTTGAAAGTTCACGTTTTTAGAAAAGGTCTGATTCCGGTTTAGAAAACTAAATCGGGGTTGGGTCATTTCAATTGGTTACTCGGCTGATCCCCGGGTGGCTCTAGGGAAGTAGCAGCACTTACCCCCTGACATTCACATCGTCTTTGTGTCAGGAATCAACGGACAACTTTAGTGGCTTGTGGTCAGAGAACCCCAGCTACTGCCTCCACTTGAGCACGATACTCGAGAAGGGTCAGGAGTTCCCCCTCGATGTATCTTTTATACTGTATTTTCAGTATTTTAGACTAGCTACCAGATTTAGAAATTCTATTTACGGAAAGGCATGTTGTAAATTATATATCATATATCTTGGATTATTTTTGTCCACCCACTCTAACAGTTTTTATTAGTTTATGTGCCTTTTCTGGGCTTTTCGGTTTAAATGCCCGGTTTGCAAAGGTTCTTCTGTGGTCGAGCACGCACGTAAATCGAGGCATAGTAGTATCTACCGTAGGATTTAAGGTTGATCCTCTGAGTTAGTATTTTACTTTACAATGTCACCTTAATTTGTCTAGCAGCTCTGATGTCGAAAATAGTTGTATATTTTGTATATTATAGTAAGGAACCTAGATGTGCAAAATTTCATTATTTCATGACTTTTGAATTTTAATTCTCCACTTTGGGTGTCAAATAGAGAGTAGTAACTAAGGTTAGCAGAGTCGTTAGAGCTTAATTCCGATTTAAGCAACTAAATCGGGGTCGGGTCCTTTCAATACTACTACAAGCTGGTATGAGGATGACCCTTTTATTTTTGCCACATCGGTAAAACAAGTGTTTTATCTAGATGATCTTCTGCACAGAGGGGCTTGGAAAGTAGTCGACCATGTTGTTCCTAGAAACATATACAGTGCTGCTACACTTGGTGAGGCCGACGATATTGAAGAAGTGACTGCATACCAAGAGCCAAACGCAATTGATATCTTGAATCCTCTACAATTTGCCTAAATAATGTAAGACCCAGTAGTGTGGTTCGACTTCCGTGGGAGGATGTAAGTCTTATTGATGTCAATCCAAACGAAGACAACGAAGACTCCGGTGACGAGGAGCGGCACATATTACCGAAAATTAACTCCAACACCGATCTAAACTCAAGTGATCATTTTGATTATGAGCCTTAGTTAAACATGAATGTTTAATTTGTTAATTAATTAAATGTGTGGGTTGATCATGAGGATGTTTTTGAAATTATTACTTCACTGCAAAATAGGTGAATTTTTCCGATGAGGCCTGCGTTTTAAATTTTTTTTACATACTATACCCGATGACTTGAACAAAAGTCGTCGGGTATAGTTAAAAAAAATTAAGCATAGCCGACGAAATCAATTAAGTTGTTGGCTAAGGTATAGCCGACGACTTAATGAATGTCGTCGGCTATGGTTCACGTTATAACCCGCAAAAACCCAGCCCGAGACCTCACTTCTTTGGCCTCTCCTCCTTCAAAAACTTTACTCCTCTCCCGCAAATCGCCCCAAACCCCCAGAATCCATCCTAGAACGTCCCCAATCGTTGGAAACGCCCCCAATCTTATGAAATGCCCCTAAATATGTCTCAATCCCTCCAAATAAGTTCTTCCTCTCTCTTTCTCTCTCTCATTTTCCCCCTAATTTTTAGGATTTTAGCTTTATTTAGGGGTTTTAGTGTGATATGTGTTGGATTATGTGATATGTGTTTGTATGAGTTTTGATTATGGGTTATGGATTTTGTGATTAGGTTATTAGATTGGGTTAATGAAATTTTTGAATAGAATTTGTGATTGGGTTATTGAATTTGTGTATGAAATTTGTGATTAGATTAATTGAATTTGTGAATTTTATGGAATATGTGATATATGGAATATGTAATTATTTTGAGGTAATATTAATTATGTGATTTTTATGTGATTTTTTTGTGAATATATGAAATATGTGATTTATGTATGAATTTTGTGAATTTGTAATTTATGTATTAATTTGTGAATTTTGTGATTTATGTATGAATTTATGAATTTTGTGATTTATGTATGAATTTTGTGAATTTTGTGATTTATGTATGAATTTCTGGTGTGAATTTTGTGATTTATGTATGAATTTTGTGCTTTGTGTGTGAATTTTATGAATTTTTCAATTTATGTATGAATTTTGTGAATTATGTATGAATTTTATGATTTATGTATGGTTTAATTTAATTAGGGTTTACATAACTAGGGATCATGAATTGGTTAAGTCGGAAGAGTTCGAATGGCTCTGACAAATGAACCGGGTCTAGCGGCGATAGACCATCGTTCGCCTCTATAAGTAACACTTATACCAGCCTGAGGACCTCTCGACACCTTCAACTGCTTCAGTAGCCACCACAAGATGTAGGGGCCCGCCTGCACGAGGCCGCTCTTCAACGAAGATGCCACTCTGTCGCCGCAGCCGGTAGCCACTACGGGCCCTGTACATTCAGGTGTTCGTATGCCTCCCATCTCTGAGTCAATGACGCCTACTCCGTCGCCGCATCCGTTGGCTTCTAATGCAGGTCCTTCAGATAGTTCCTCTACGGGGACACGTGGTGGTCCGTCGTCGCACCTCTTCCTTCCTGATACGATACCATCCATACCATTGCTCGATGATCGGGGAGTGTCCATTCCAGAACAGATTGGTTACATTACCCCAGAAGAGGCATATTCTATGTGCTGTTTGATACACCTATGTATAATGCGAAGGTATCAAATACATCGACATCCAAATCGGGTAAATATTACCAAACTTAGTATTTAATTTGAAACTCATTCATATTAGCACATACACTGCTTAAGTGGTTATGTTGAATTTTTTTTCGTTTTGTTAGCCGACACCGACGCTGGAGGCAATGCAAAAAAGACAACTAGAGGTATGCCTTGACAAGGCGGACAAGGACAGTGGGAAAGTGGTCATACAGACCAATTCAAATAGAGACGTGATAGTGGGAAAGAATATGCGAAAGTACGCCGGCATGGTAGGGAGTATAATACGGGACAGAGTGCCAGTTCTATAGGGAGAGTGGTCATCCGTGCCACAATGGGTGAAGGACTGTGTGCACAATGCGTTGTCCGTAAGTTAATTATATATTCATTATGTATAATTATCCTTTATATATTCATTATGTATGTCTACCATTTATATATAAATTGTAGCTGTGGTTTATTGTGCTTGAGGAGCTCAAATGCACGTGGGCAATTGAGGTGCAAAGAAGAAGGTGATGAGATATGGAGTTAAATTTTAAACATTTTGTTGATCATGTATTGTCAATTTATAACATATACCTCCCATATATAGGTACAAGGAGTGGAAGCGTGAGCTTAAACGACACTGGAAGAAGCACGACAACCTCCGTGGGGGTACCCCAATGGAGTTTATGTATAGGGAGTACAAGTGGCAGTGGCTCGTAGTCCACTTCAACACCCCAAAGTTTGAGGTATGCAACACTCTATTTGTGCTTACTTGTATCATATTTGGAAAAAATAGTTTTTTTTCACATATGTTCATCCAAGAAGGCTATTTCTGCAATAAACGTAGCGAACCGGAGAAAAAACACGAAGAACCATCGTGGCTGTTCGAGATCCTTTGCGGGTTGGATGGAGGAGGCCGCCCAACACCCTGAAGTCCCCCTTTGGAGTATATGTAACAGAAAGCGTATCCTCAGTGCCCCGAAGATATTGTAAGTCTTATACTCTTATAACTTAATTAGAATATTTGCTTATATATCTCTAAAGTTTTTTACGTATGTTTATTGGTCCAATTTATTGTTTTTCCTTATTAATTAGGCGAGAGTGCAAGAGGTGACTACGGAGGTGTTGACTCAGATCTTGAGAGAGCAATGGCTTGAGACCTAGGATGCGGACCTCCCCCAGGCCATCTCTCAGATTATTCAATCTGACCCGCTTGTAGCGGAGAGGATCATGGGTGAGGTTTTCCTACCACGGGGAAGCGGCTACTACTGCAGAGGTCTGGGACAGAAGGGGGACAGGGTCTTAAAGAACACTCCCGAATTCTCACGCAGGTTGGTAAGTTCGAGGTCTTCTCATCTACAAGAACAACTACAGAGGGTGACGGAAGAGCACCAAAGACGGGTAGCAGAGCACCAGAGGCAGGCGGCAGAGCACCAGAGGCAGGAGGCAGAGCATTAGAGGGAGCTGAAAGAGACTCGAAGGCGGGTGGGAATGATGGAGCGGGCGAGATTTACCGAGCAGCCTGCGATGACTTCCTGGTGTGACGACCCGAACCAGAATCAGTACAGTGATCAGCGTAACCTACGAGTTAGTGCGTAATCGTGGTTTATCGTTATTGTGTGGTTTGCCGGTTTCGTATACGAATTAATTATTGGCCGAGCATTTGAGTTAAGTCTCTTCTCGAGAGTTGTAGTACACGTGATTTCAAGTTCGTGGGCGGTTCCGGATGATTTTTCCGATGACCGAGGAATATAATATGATTATTTGAAGTTTCGGAATATCGACGAGTTTATCCGTTCGTATCGTGTTTATCCGAATCGTAATGGTTATCCGTTTTGGACCGTCGATCGTCCCAAGGCGCGAGTATAAATATCGGAAATAGTCGAAAAATTGTCGAAAACACTGTTTGGGAAGTTTGACCGTCGTTAACTGAGAGTTGACCGTTGACTTTCGTTGGCCGGAGGAGAAAAACGGACTGTTTGGCTTCCGTCGCCGGACCGGCTGATTCCGGCCATTTCAGGCCACGACCCTTGAAGGGGATCGAGATCGTGCTTCGGGCGAGGGATCTTCCGCCGGGCCACGTGATTAGCACTAGTGTGCGTTTTGCTCACCTGTGAGTGGACAATTTCTTTTCACTGATAATCGCGAGTCTTTATACACGTTTTACGAGCATGAGCATGCATACGAGATTATGATTTATATGAGCATGTGTTATACGATTATTCCTATACCAGTATATATTACGTATATGCATTTATTTATTGCATTATACATTTGCATCGAACTATTTATGATTTGGTTTACACAGAGTACAGTCTCAGTATATGTTGTTGTATCGATACACTTGCATCCCAGCTGATCCCCGAGGATGTTTACCGGGGGAGGCTTTGACCCCTGACCTGAGGCCTTTACTGGGGGAGGGGGGGCAGACCTCTAACCTGAGGCCTTTCTGGCTTGAATCACGTGTGGGTCTGGGATCCTGTGATTCGAACTGTACTAGCACGGATGTGTCCATGAGCGACCCCGTGAGATTTTTACATGCATGCTCAGTACGCTGGAGGAGTATGAGTTTACCTCGTGTACTTTATTATATTTATTTATCTTGACTCGCATATGTTATTATAACATATATCATGCGGCGAAAGACATTTATTTTCGTCCACTCACTCTAACGGTTTCCATGTCTTTCCCCTTGGGCTTTTTGGTTTCCATGTCCAGTTTGCAGTTCAGATTCTAGAGTCTCACGTCGTGGTTGGAGGTTAGTTGTTCGAGCTACCTGTGTTTTCCAGTAGGTTTCTTGTTTCGCCTACTGTTGTATATTTTGTATATATTTACACTAGAGGTTTTATACGGTTTTTCCCAGATATACTATATATTACAGTTATGTTTACTGTTTATTGTTAATGATATGATATTGAGAAATCCGGATGGAATTGGTGCCCACGATTTGACTTTTGTGGCATAGGATGAAGTGTTATTTTCCAGGTGCAGGTAATGGCAATTCCGCGTTAGTAGCGTTACTCTGCCGAAATTTTAATAGTTTTTGTTGGTTCACGTTTTCAGAAGGGGTTTGATTCCTGTTTAGGAAACTAAATCAGGGTTGGGTCCTTTCACCTAGTTTCAAGATTGGAATGCACAGGTCTAGTCATCTGGATTCCCGGTCCCACCTCCACCTGTGTTCCCTTTTCCTGCCACGCGGCCGCAGGAGAATCCCGAAGACCCTGATATTAATGCCGATGTTTTGAATAACATCAATTTGGATCACCCATAGTGTAGGTGTGTTATATGCGTGAATTTGTATTTTCTTAGTGAATTTGTAATGTGTTTTGCAATTTCGATCAATAATATTTTGTAATTGTAGGTTTGAGGATTAGAATTGTAGATTTTTGGGTATTTTTTTTCTTAAATTTTCTACTATAGCCGACGACACAATTCAACGTCATCGGCTAAGGTAAATACTATAGCCGGCGACTTGGTGACCTGGTCGTCGGCTATAGTTTTCCTCTGTTAACGCCGGTTGTTGACCGGTAGTCGCCTATAGTCAAGACTATAGTCGACAACTTCATGTCGTCGGTTATAGTCTTGACTATAACCGACGACTCCCTGTAAGGTCGTCGACTATAGTTTTGCCGACGACCTTTTGTCGTCGACGGTATAGCCGACGGCAGGTCGTCGAGTATGACTATAGCCGACGGCCGGTTATCGAGTATGATTATACCCGACGACTGGTGTTGCTATAGCCGTCGACTTTAGGTCGTCGGCTATAGTACCTGATTTTGTAGTGTGATGTTGCTTGCCTTTTATTAATAAAGCATCATTTTTACTATGTTTTCTTGTTAGTCCTTAAAATGAGAGATTAGTATGGAAACACTAATTTATGAAATCTACTCACTTTTTGGAGAAGCCGAGCAAGTTTCCTAAGTCATTGGAGAAGATGGAGCAAAACCGAGAAAATGACAAGAAGTGAACGACCGATCAATTGTCAAGTCCGGTGGTCAGCAGTCAACTCCGGCAAGTCTTCTCCGGTCAATGACAAGGTCAAGTTAAGTTGGGCCAAGGCTTTAAGAACCAATCCTACTTGGGAGATATTTTGAGAAGATGGGTGCACATGCAAGTCATATGACTTGGGGTGAGTAGCACCTCTTGGACTACTTAAAGCTTAAATTTTTGGATCATGTCTAAGCATCTAATTTTGAATTTAAAACACCAAAATATCATCCAAAAGCCATCTTTGCGAAACGCGCCGGAATCTGCCTCAGGTATTTTGGAACAGGTTGTTGTGCTTCATGAGAGCTTTCGATTGATGTGCTAATCTTCACCACCGATGGTGGTCGCCGGTTGTGGCGCGTGGGCGGCTTGGACAGCCAGAAGTTCTCGCCGGAAAGTATTTTTTCGAAACGTACTGAGTTATATGTCGTTGGGTTCGTATCAGCGATACAAACACAGTCATGAGGTCTAAAATGGCATTTAGGCTTCGTCATCCCAGTGGATGAGCAGTGGTACGGGGTTGCCACTAGAGGCGGTGCGGGCGACAGAGGATTAGTTTTCTTATGTATCGTTACGACTGCTTCGTCGTAACAAGTTATCGTATCTGTAATTCGAGTGATTTAGTCAAATTTTATTTTTTGATCAAGTACTTCCTCAATTTACCCTATTATTTTATTATTTTTTTCATTTTGACGATTTCAAGAAGGGTCGGGTCATCACAGTTTGAGTAGCAAACAAAACTTGGTTAACTTCCTAAAACACTTACCCTTCAACAAACAAGATTTCTTTCCTTTCACGTAGACCATAAAAGCATCAGGAAGTCTTCCAACTCGGCAGTCTCTAGAGTATCCACACAAATCTCCAACCACTCTCGTGTAGAGCAAGCAACATGAGAACCCAAAACTTTGCTTGCAACACTTGGGGCTGCCAATAATAGCTCCTTAACAAAGTCACTTCCCCGACTTAAATGAACTGATGACTCGGCTTCTCTTTCACACAAATAACAAGTACCTTCCACAAAAACACATTTATAACAGAGGTTCTCGGAAGTAGCAAGAATATCGCGACCTAGCTTTTACATAAACACTTTAACCTTAGCTGGAATCTGACACCTCCAAATGGATTTCCACATTGAGGGGTTAGTAGAAGAAGAAGAGGAAGAGATTTTGAAAGGACCGGACCCCGATTTAGTTGCCTAAACCGGAATCAAACCCCTTCAAAAATATGACCTTAAAAAAGTTTTGCCAGAGTTTACTTTGAAATACGTGAGCCAATATTAGAACTTGCAAAGAGAATCACACTTCGAATATTCCACAAAAGCCAAATCGTGGGGCTCCGTTCCCCATCCGGATTTCTCAACATCATATATAACAAACCACAAGGTTTACAAGAAATCCAAAAAAACATTCAGGAGTAAACTCAACTGAAAACATAACATAAGTATTCAGAGCGACGCCTATACACATCATATACAACCAGTAGGTCTAACTGAGAACCTACATGAACTGAAGTGTGACTTGAACTCTACGCCTCCACCATCGACGTGCAACCCTAGAACCCAATTTGCAAACTGGGCAAAAGAAACCGAAAAGCCCAGGGGAAGGCAAATGAAATCGTTAGAGTGAGTGGACGAAAATAATAATATGTCTTTCCCAACATGTGTATATATTCTCATAAAAATATAATGCGAGTCAATGCATATGAAAATTCCGACCAAGTACATTTTCCCTGATCCATAAAGATGCACATAAAATCATGCGGGGTCACTCACGGACTCATCTACATCGTACAGTCTAATCACGGGATCCCAGACCCCCTCGTGATTATAAGTCTAAAAGACCTCAGGTCAGGATATCTGTTCCCCCCCCCCCTCGGAGCATCTCGGGGATCAGCTGAAAAGCTAAAGCATCGATGATACCTCTATATCTGAGACTGTACTCTGTGTAAACCAAATCATAAATACTTTCCATGCACATGCATAATCGTAAAATGCATAACGTAAATGCATAATCATAAATGCATACTCGTAAAATGCATAAATCAAGACTCGCAAATCAACTGTGAAAATAAAATGTCCACTCACAGTACGAGGCTAACTCTGAGGTCCGGCGGAAGATCCCTCGCCAAATACTCGATCACGATCAACTGAATAACAAGGATACGATCAATACATATTGAAACACAACATACGGAGCTAATACATGAAGAACCTCACGTTCTCGAAAGATGTATCGCTCGAAATATCAACGAGGATAGCAAAATTCCCAAAATGCACCCAACCAATCCTCGTCCCAACTTAACACATCCAAATCAACTCAAAAACCTCATGACTACAATCGGGGCACGATTACAAGTAAAACGGTATAAAATCTCCAAAAGTCCCAAAAAGTCAACCCTCGCCGGAGCTCCGCCGGTGGCGAGGCGCCAACGGTGACCAACTCCGGCGAACCATACCTCAAAACCTTCTTCTCCTCAAGACCAACACATTTCCCTTCTACCATCAAGGCCAAATCAAACCACACCGGCCAAATTTTTGGCCGAAAGCCTCGTCAGATCTCTCCCTCTGGTCACCACCACGGCCACCCTCAAAACTCTTCCTTACTCAAATTAAACCACCCAGAAGTCTTCAATGGGTTGAGGGGAAGCTAACCCCCCACCAACCCGACACCAAAACTCACCGAAAAATGCCACCCAATTCCGGTGAAATCCATGATTTTCATCGAGTTCGAACTCCCTCAAATCTCAACCAATTTCAACAAATGAATACATGAATTAATAGGAAATCAAGAGAGCTTTCCAACCATACCAAGAACACGGCCGGAGGTGTCCGAAAACGCCGGGTCCAATGACGGAAGCAAATCGGGTCGGTGGAGAAAACGGATCACCCTGAGTCAACTCGGTCCAACTCGGTCAAACTTGGTCAAAATGTGTGATTTTCCGACTTTTACGACTATTTGATATTTATACGGCGCGAACCGACCAAATTCACGATTCGGATAACTCAAACCCAATCAGATAAATACGACTAACTCGACAACAATTTCAACTACATTTTATATTCCCTAATTATCCGAAAAATCCTCCGGGACCTCCTACGAGCTCGAAATCAATTCCTCTACCATTTCCGCGAAGGAAGTCAAACCAAATTCTCGCCCGATAAATTAGTCGTTAACAGACCACATATGTATGATCAGCTCGCGATAATCACATGTCGTGCCGATAATCACATAATTCAAATTTCGGGTCGTTACAGATTTTTGATAACATATCTAGAGCCACCTTATAAGCACTCTTAGTAGTAAAGAAACTTTTACGATCAAAGTACCAAATAAGGTGATTAGGGACATCATGACTGCTTAACTTAAGGGATAAAATCAGATTTGCATCCTCTTCTGAAAGAGAATTTCTGGATCAAAACTTCATTCCAAGTATGAATAGGTGTAAGAAGCTCCTTAACCTGTGACAAGGTCGACAATCCCATTTGCACATGCCTAAAAGAATGAGGCCCATCAATCCATGGATCTTCCCAGATGCGAATTGAAGCCCCATTTTCAGCCTGCCACTTCTTCCCTTGATTGAGCACTCCTCGACCTTCCAACTTACCCTGCCAACAAGCCAATGAACCCAAGGAAGCTTTATAAAGTATGGCAATCATACTCTCCGAATTTGTAACAATTCTCCAACCTTGCTCGGCAAAGAGAGCAAGGTTATCCCTACATCCTTCCTCATTTGGCATACACAATTGCTCCTTCAAGAAAGAACTTGAAGAAATGTCTGTTTAAGATTGACATCTTCAACATAGTTTGGAGGACTAGATATGATGAGATTATGTAGTAAAATAAATGGATGTTTTATACCTAGATGTGTAACAAATTGAGCTGCTCATTGAATTTTGCGATGCTTCAATACTTCCTAGATTGTAATGACATACAATTATTATTTCAAATAAGAGACTTTAGTTTCAGCACAATACTATTCATTTGGTAATTTTTTGTTTCTTCAGTTTTCTCTTTTATCAGACAATGGTTTTACAATTTGAAGCAATATAGGATTGCACACAAATCATATTAGCAATCATCATACAATACATAAAAACATATCACACAATGGTTATAACTTCAGTTTGTTGTGTGAGTAATTCATTACACAAGCAATCACACAATGGTCAAAGATGGATCCAATCTGTTGTACGAGTAATGCATTACACAAGAGTTCTAAACCGTTGTGTGATATGTGCCATATGTCATCCTAGTCCCAAACAATGTGGCACAACATGGCATGGCATGGCATCATACAACAGTCACTATACAAAAGCTGTTGTCTCATTTTATATCAGATAATGGCTAAAATGACCATTGTGTGACCTTTTCAAGAGATAACGCTCACTATTACAATGATTGACTAGCCGTGAGACAGCGGTTAATCATCGTTGTCTAGTGCATTCTGTGTAGTAGTAACACAAATGGATGTTCATGTTCGCGGTAACTTTAAGTTGTAGTAAGCCAACAACATTTCTCATTTGTCCATTATCACTAGGCATAGAAGAAAACATGCGATCAACATAAGACAGAATCACATTTTTCATACCATATGTTCTTTCACGAAAAACTCCATCACTATCGAACAACCCAATCAATCAAATTTTTGTTCGTCAATTGGAAGCTTTCCTATGAATTTTTTTTTGAATTTTCATCTCCCTTCTTCATCCATGTAACTTTGGATCTCTGTTTTTAGTAGTTGTATTCATCCGCAAGAAAAGAGAATCTAGCTTCAAAGACAACTCAGAGTACTCAACTTGTTGCTCTGCCCTCAAAGGTGAATTATGTAACTGATCCAACCTACCTCTTAGAGTAGTTATCTCATGATGAAATCGACCAATGATTACTCTCTACCAATCATTAAGAGTAAATTGGGTGTTCTTGATAAGATTAGCAACTCGACACATCAGAAAGTCACTAGCCTAATTTCGCCACCCTTGTTGCACCACTTTCTCACACTCACTGTGTTGCGACCAAAACTCCTCAAAATGATCAAAACTGTCTAGAACGTTGTCTCTCCACTCTCTGTTCTAGGGCTAGGATTCTGCAACCGAAAAATGGAGAAACAGACCCGAAAAACTTGAATTTAGTTCGATTTTGCACTATAATGCTTGTTAAATTTTTGGTTCACTTAAATTTAGGAATTGAAGAAGAAAAATGGTTGTGGAGAAATCAAAAAGAAGATGAGTTATCTTAATAGTCCTGCCATTACCAGGGAGGCAAGGATCGATTCTACTATCTTTCTGGTGATCAGTTAGTCTTGGTGTGGAAGCGAGCCCACAAAATGCCTAACGAGACGTGGAATTTTCTGATTCAGTATCAACTCCTCGGTGGCAACGCTGGAATCCCCGAAAAGCACAATTTCAATGAGCGACAAGACTTGCCACTGAATCTTGAAGTAGATTCGGCAAACGGCAAGATGCGGATGAATCCATGGGAATCACAGTCAAAGCATTCAAGCCCTTTATAGGAGTTATGTGGAATCTCCTCTTCAACCTCAACATTCAGCTATGTGTTTAGAGTTAGACATATTACGTCTACAACCACAACCATCACAAGCTAATTCCTCCATGTACTGGAGACACGGATCCATGCCAGCCACGAGTGTTGGAAAAGTGTTGGAGGAGGGTGCAGTTGAGAAAAGTGTTGGGCTCGAGGAGGACTTGAATTCTGGGTTTTCCTCGCCGGAAAATCTCTCCGGTGACGGCGCGCCAGCGGCGGTCAACGACGGAGCTCCGGCGAGGCGTTGACTTCTTGGATTTTGACAAGTTTTATGCCGTTTTGCTCGTAATCGTGCCCCGATCGTCGCGTTGAGGTTTTAGAGTTGATTTGGATGCCGGATTTTGTGTCGAGGGTTTATGTGGAGTATTTTAGGATTTCGGCGATTCTTTTGTTATCCGAGTTATATGTTTCCGGGAATGGTTGGTTTCCGAAGTGTGGTTCAGAGTATTGAATTGTGATTTTAATCAGTGATATTTTGTGATTATTCAGGGGATCAAGATCATACGTTGGGCGAGGGATCTTCCGCCGAATCTCGGGATTAGCGCGTATGCGCGCTGTGCTTATCTGTGAGTGGACATTTATTTATACCGTCGTAGCGAGTTCTTGGTTTTATTGTTTTATGTTTTATTGATGATGGCATTTACTTGGCATCGATGCATTGACTACTCGGCTGATCACCAGTAGTTCAGTTCCAGGCTTGAGAGATTCGCCTGATGTGCCTACTAGGCTTGAGAAATTCGCCTAGTCTATCACCGTCGGGCTTGAGAGATTCGCCCGACACCTCTATTTATTTTAAGAACTCGTATTATTTTTATGTTATGTAAATTGTGAAATGCATATGTTTATTTTCGCCCACTCACTCTAACGATTTTATTTGCCTTTCTCCTGTGCTTTTCGGTTTTCGTGCCCAGTTTGCAGATCGGATTCTGGTGTCGCACGTCGCAGTCGGAGGCTTAGTATTCGAGCTACTTTTGTTTCTCAGTAGGTTTCTTGTTTAGCCTACTACTGTGTATTTATGTATATATATACTAGAGGTCGCTCTGAATACTCTGATGTTTATATTTTCATATGATTTTCCCATATTTCTGTAAAGTTACAGTTTTTGCTTATTGCTTTATATTATGTTATGATTTTAAGAAATCCGGATGGGATTGGTGCCTACAGTTTGGCTTTTGTGGCATAGGATGAAGTGTGTTTTCGGGTGCAGGTTAATGGTAATTCCGCGTTATAGTGAAACTCTGCCGAAATTTCTATGGTTTTAGAAAGTTCGTTTTTTCAGAAGGGGTTGGGTCCTTTGAGCTTGGTATCAGAGCATTAGGTTTTAGGTTCTGTAGACTTCTGTAATTATGATACTAAGGATATTTGAGATTGTACAGCATGTCTGGAGTGATGACCCAACTGGCCAGCGGTAACTCATCAATGCTTCGGGTGTTGTATGTTTTCAAATGTCCGAAGTTTCATGATTACGTTCCTTGTGCTTTGTGACTAATGCTTTTCTCTTATCATTAGGATGCCTCCTAGACGTGGTTCCCGTGTCAATAGGGATGTGGATCCTGATGAGGATCGCCAGACGCATGACTTGCTTATGTGAGTATTGCGTTTGGAGGAGCATTTTGACCCTGTGGTCAAAGCTCGAACTGCTGGAGCGACTGTTTTCTTGGGTTTAGCTGACCCAGAGATATGTGAGGCTTGGTTAGTTCAGGTTGAACGAGTTTGTGAGCGTCTGCGTTTCACTCCTAAGCAGATGACAGTGGCAGCAATTGGTTTACTTGAGTCTGATGCTTACTTCTGGTGGGTTAGCCCCGATAGAGTTCCGGTTGATAGCCCATGGACTCTGTTCAGGGATTTGTTTATGTAGAGGTATTTCAACCAGGCTACACAGCAACGGAAGTATGAGGAGTTCACCAACTTGAGACAGGGTAGTATGTTAGTAATTGAGTACCGGGACAGATTTACTTGTTTATCTCGATTTGCTCGTGACATGGTGGCCTCAGAGGAAGCCAAGTGCCAGAGATTTGAGTTGGGCTTGAACCTGAACATCAAGGAAACACTGACTACGATGCCTCGAAACAACTTTGATGAGTTCGTAAATGCTGCACTTCGAGGCGACGATATAGAGAAGGAAATGCAGATGAGATTCCAGTCTCGGCGATTTGAGGAAGGTGGACCGAGTTAGGGACCTTCCAACAGGCAGAGTTCAGGCACTTCCGGATCGGCATCATCATCTGGCAGTGGACCATTTAGACCACCAGTTAGTACGGCTAGACAGAGACAGAGATGGAAGAGGGATCCCCACAGAGACCACAGTCTAGTGGGAGTTCTAGCGGATCCAGCTATCCTCGATGTACCGGTGGCACTTTTGCTGTACCGAGGGAGTATCCATTGTGCAATCTCTGCAATAGACATCATTTTGGGTCCTTGTCAGCGAGGCCCTACCATTTGCTATCGTTGTGGCCAGGAGGGTCACTTTGCGAGGAAGTGTTTCCAGTCTACTGGTGTTGGTGGTCAGGCAGCTCAGAGTTCAGGAGGAGATCGAGGTACTACTTTTGGAGTTTGACCAGTACAGTCTTCTGGACAGGGCGGACAACAAAGTCACCATCAGCGTGGACGACCAGTTGGGCACGCTAGGGTTCATGCTATGTCATTGTGTGAGGGCAGAGCTTCACCGGAGGTTGTTATTGGTACGTTGCATGTTTTTGGCTATCCAGTACTTACTTTGCTAGATCTAGGTGCTACGCATTCATTCATATCATATAGATTGTCATCTTTAGCTACTATGACTGCCTCTCCTGTGACGACCCGGACCAGAATCAGCAGTATGATCAGCTGTATACGTGAGTTATCGCATAGTCGCAGATTGCCGACAGTTGATTGAATCGCCAGGTTTGCTAACGACTTAATTATTGGCCGAGAATTGGAGCTGAGTCTTTTCTCGAGAGTCGCAGTACATGTGATTTCGAGTTCGTGGGCGGTTCCAGATCGTTATTTGAACGACCGAGGAATTAATTATGAATATTTGAAGTTCGGGTTTTAATTGTGGACTTCTTAACGACTAAATTATCGGACAAGAATTTGGTTTTGGCTTCTTCACGGAAGTTGTTCAGAATTTAATTTCGAGCATGTGAGAACTTCCGGAGTATGATTTTGAGTTACGAAGATTTAGTTGTGATTATTTCCGATTGTCGATTGTTTACTCGATTTAAATGTGTGTTTGGTTGAACAGTTGACTTTTTATCCATTTGGTCGATGTGTTTGAATTTGGGTGATATTGGAAGAACATGTCGAGACGAGTTTGTGGCCGCGAGAATTATCGGGATCGGAATTACGACGAGAAAGTTACGGGTGTTCAAAGTTTGTCGAAAAGGATAAGTATGAAGTTTTTGAAAGGACCCAATCCCGATTCAGTTACCTAAACCGGAATCAAACCCTTTCGAAACTACGAACCAACAAAAAAATTTCAAAATTTCGGCAGAGTTTCGTTACTAACGTTGAATTACCATAACCTGCACCCAGAAATTAACACTTCGTCCTATGCCACAAAAAGCAAACCGTGGGCACCAATCCCAACCGGATTTCTCAACATCAATATGATCAACAACAGTAAATAAACTGTACTATGTATATATGTATATCCATGAAAATCCGCACAACATGTATCAGAATGTATCAGAGCGACCTCTAAAGTAAAACATATACAATATGTACATCAGTAGGCGAAACGAGAACCTACTGGAAAACACAGGTGACTCTGATCACTAGCCTCCAAACCGCGACGTGAAAACACCAAACCTGAACTGCAAACTGGGCACGGAAACCGAAAAGCCCAGGGGAAAGACAATAAACACGTTAGAGTGAGTGGACGAAAATAAATGTCTTTCACCAGGTATATATACATATAAAATCATATGTGAGTCAAATAAACGAAAATCAATTGAAACGTGAGGAGACTCCAGCTACCACTCACGTACAGAGCATGCAACGTAAACATATCGCGGAATCACTCATGGACTACCACGCGATAGCACAGTCTGAACCACGGGATCCCAGACCCACACGTGATTCCTAGCCAGAAAGGCCTCGGGTCAGGATATCTGTCCTTCCCGGAGCGTACTCGGGGATCAGCCGAGAAGCCAATGTGTATCGATACCACAACATATACTGAGACTGTACTCTGTGTAAACCAAATCATAAATCTTTTCTATCCACATGCTTAAAACATAATATGTACGTATGAATATATTCGTATAAGCATAATCGTAAAACATATGCTCGTAAAATCATAATCAATCTGCATGCTCAAATTCGTAAATCATAAATAAAGACTCGCAATCAATCCGTGAAAACAAAGTGTCCACTCACAGACTCTCGAAACGCGCACACACGCTACACTCGTGGTCCGGCGGAAGATCCCTCGCCTGAAGCCCGATCACGATCCAGATCACGATCTCGATCTCCTGAATATATTCACAAAACATAACTGATCAATATCGTAATCCACAACACTGTACGGATGCACGGAAACCAATCGTTCCCGAAAATATGCAATGCGGTACAAAATGAATTACGGAAATCCTGAAATCCCCACTCGAAACCTCGACTGAAAATCGGCTACTCAAATCAATCCGAAAACCTCTGGACGACGATCAGGGCGCGATTACGAGAAAAATGACATTAAAATCGTCGAAATCTGAAAAGTCAACTTTTCTCGCCGGAGCGCCGCCGTTGACCACCGTTGACCGCCGCCGCGCTGTCAACGGTGGAATTTCTCGGTGAAATTTTCCAGATCGGACCTTCTCGACCAGACGAACCTCTTTCCCTTCTAACACTAAGCCCAATTCCAACCACAACCCTTCCAAAATCACACAAAACCAAACAAAATCCCTCACCGGAAAACCGAATCGGGTTCGGTCCCAAACTCCATCTCGTTCAAATCCAACCACCTAGGGAGCATCTACGAGGCGTGGGGAGCAAAACCCCCAACATCTCGCCCCACGAAACTCGCCGGAAACACCTCCACCGTCACCGGCGAACTCCGGCACCGCAACCCGATTCGGGTTCCCATCAAACTCCATCAAATCTCATAATTTCAAATACAAACCCACTCGAAATCAAGAGGGGAAGGAGCCTTACCCACGCCGACACCTGAAGTGGCCGGAAAATGGTCGCCGGACGGTGACTTCCCAAACGGGAAACTTTCCCCTTACGGTCCCTTGGTCAGCTTTCCAATTTTGGAAAGTCAACGAATTTCAAAGATGGTCAACGCCAAAGTAAAGTTTTCGACTAATTCTAGGCTATTTTTGATATTTATACTTGAGCCTCGTGTCAATCAACGGTCCGGAATGAATATACGATGTGATTCGGATAAGCTCGAAACAATCGGATAAACTCGTCGGAACTCGAAACTTCAAATAATCATAAAATATTCCTTGGTTATCGGAAAAATCTTCCGGAACCACCCACGAGCTCGAAATCACGTACTCTACCATTTCCATGAAGACACTCAACCCAAATTCTCGACCGAAAACAAAGTCGCGAATTGAATCGGCAAACCACATAATATCGCAAAACTGCGACTAAACTCAAATCTCGAGAATCATGCCAAACACACATCTGGTTCTGGTTCGGATCGTCACAAATCTACCCCCCTTAAAGAAATTTCGACCTCGAAATTTACGTACCTGTCATGTGAACAGATGAGGATACTGCTCGGTCTCCTAGGTGGCCTCCTCAACTGAATGGTTCTGCCACAAAACCTTCACCAGCGGAATCACACGATGCCTCAGCTCCTGCTCACGTCGATCGAGAATCTGCACTGGCTTCTCAACATACGATAAGTCCTCCCTGATCGGCAACTGCTGTGGGGCTAACACATGTGAAGGATCTGAGATGTACTTCCGCAACATCGAAACATGGAAGACATCATGAACACGAGCCATCTCTGTCGGTAACTCAAGTCTGTAAGCAACAGCTCCAACCCTCTCCGTAATCTCATACGGACCAATGTACCGCGGTCGAAGCTTGCCACGCTTCCCGAAACGCACTACTCCCCTCCACGGAGATAGTTTCAGGAAGACCCAATCACCAACCTCGAAATCTAAACTCTTCCTCCTCACATCTACGTAACTCTTCTGCCGATCCTGGGCGATCTTCAGTCGATCCCGAATAACCTGAATGTCCTCCATCGTGGTTTTCACCAAATCCGGACCAATAAGCCAACGCTCGCCCACCTCACTCCAACACAATGGAGTACGACACTGCTTCCCGTACAGGGCCTCGTACGGTGCCATCTCAATACTGGCCTGATAGCTGTTGTTGTAGGCGAACTCGATCAAGTGCAACTGCTGATCCCAGTTTCCGCGAAACTGCAACACACATGATCTCAGCATATCCTCAAGAGTCTGAATGGTCCGCTCGGACTGCCCGTCAGTCTGAGGATGAAAAGCTGTACTAAATCGCAACTTCGTGCCCAACGCTCGCTGTAAAGCCTGCCAAAACTCAGAAGTGAACTGACTATCACGGTCAGAAACAATGGACACAGGCACCCCATGCAAGCGAACAATCTCAGATAAGTACAACTTGGCCAATCTGCCCACTAAAATCTTCCCTGGAAGTGCAAGAAAGTGTGCGGATTTCGTCAGTCGGTCAACAATAACCCAAATACCAGTGTTGCCCGCCGAAGTACGCGGCAACTGATAGACGAAATCCATCGTAATGTGCTCCCACTTCCAAACTTGAATCTCAAGTGGCTGTAGTTTCCCTGCAGGTTTCTGCCTCTCTGCCTTCACCTGCTGACAAATCAAACACCGACTCACGTACGCGGCAATCTCCCGCTTCATATTGCGCCACCAATAGTACGCTCGAAGTGTACGAAACTGAACTACGCATTTTATGCTTGATTCTTAACGTCTTTCTCTTTACATTTAGCTTTGTTTTGACCTTAGTACTATCATTTCTTACTTACTTTATGCTTTTAGGTAGAAATAAAGGAGAAAATAATAAATGAGGCGATTTGGAGCTAAAAGCGTGCTAAGGAGGAAGTTCCTAATTTCAGAGAAGAAATGGTCCGAGGAATGGTCTTCAAATGGTTACTAAAATGCTTTCCCACATGGTGTCAAGAATTGAAGACCAAATGCCAAAAGAAATGGATACCAAAATGGTGGACAAAAAGATGAAGACATTTCTCCCGCGCGACCCAGGAAAGAGCAAATATGGCGGAATATATGGAGCATATAATGGACGAATTTTGGGAGGATATTCCATGAAGATAAATACCTTATTTGAGGGCCAAAATATGTGCAAGAATATGGTATATTCGGCCAAGAATTATTAGGGAATAAGGAATGCAAGATTTGAAGATATGAAGATTTCCTTTTCCTTGAAGAAGAAGAAAACAGGGCAGCCAGGTCACTTGACTTCTAAAATCCGTAGTAAATCCAATTCAATTCCAAATATGGTGTTCCTTATATGTATTTTATAGCCCTTTGAATAAGCTTTCCAATAAAACAAGAATCAGAATTTTCCAAGATCTAAAACTCCGGGAAAACGCGTTTGAAGACAGACTGTCAGATTTACCCGGGTACATAAGGAAAGTCTTATTTTGGTAGGAAAAATCCTAATCTTCTTCTATAAATTTGGGAGCTCGACTCATTCATGACCATCACTCATTCTAGCCTCTCAAGCTCTGCCTAAACACTTTCCCCTCTCCACAAAGCCGAGACATTCTCCAAGAAGAAGCTTACACCATCCTACCGCCACAAAACTGCCTCCATCGACATATAGGGCGATCCCGAGTGTCTCCTCCACCAAAGAAGAGTCATCTACACCTTAGCTCCATAGGGCGATCCCGAAGACTAAAAAGTGTAACATGAATCCTCTTTACTTTGTAACTTCTCCTTGTGTGAACTATTGGTTGAGTGAAGTGGTTTTTAGTATTTCGGTTCTTCTTTACTTGCAACGTTTTCCACTGTTTTTCATGTGTTCTAGTTCCTTAGTTTTTATCATACATGTTCATCTATGCTTAATGCTTTGGCTTAGATATAGGGCGATCCCGAGTCTAAATCAATGGTATGTGTATAGGGCGATCCCGAGCACGACTAATTATGAACATGTGTTTTGTAAAATTGAGAAGTTAGGATTTCGATTAACATTGTTTAATTTGCAGGTTAGGAATGAGCAAGGGTAAGCTAGATGAGTCGATCACATGTAAATAATAGTCTAGTGTTTATTTTCGGTCTAGTAAGCATGTTTAGGGTTCTTTGTTCTTGATTGTTTTATACTTGTCTATGAGTGAAGCATGTTAGAACCTAGGATTTCTCGATGTGTTTGCTATGCCATGTTTTAGTGTATATTTTCGTAGATAACAAACAAACTTTTCAAACCCCCCTTAACCATAGCATAAATATGCATGCACCCTCAATCCCCGGTTAAGAACGATACCCTATTTACCAATGCTACATCAACACAAAAGGCTTTTAATTGTTTATGCGTTTTTGTTGATTGTTAAGTGTTAATTTAATGGTTGCAAATGCGTGTATCAATTTTGGCGCCGTTGCCGGGGATTGTAAAGAATTGTGTGTTTATGCTTGTAAATATGCGAATATGTGTAAATAAGTGTGTATATGTATATGTAAAGTGTCGAAATTTTTTTATACATGTTCATAATACGTTCCATTCTAACGTTTTGTTTTTGCAGCCATGTAAATAGGTACATATTAAAGGAAGTCTTCGATTTACATTGAGTACGCAAGTTTGGTTGATTAAGTCTCACTCATTGGAATAGATGGCGCCTCTTTTTCTTGTTTATCTCCTTAACCCCTCGTGATGTGTGGATTTCATCACCGCACACCATAACCTAAGTGAAGTTATGGACATGAGGTTGAGGGCGGAGTCTACAAGAACTTGAGGGAATGTCTTTCTCGAAATTTTGGCTGAATGTCGGACATGGTGTCTAGAAACGGGTTATGACTGGTGACAGGTTCTGGATCTAAGAAAGACTTGCATCAATGGAGTATATACCAATGATCCGGTAAGTGGATGAATACTTGTCTTTGAGTAAGAAATCTTTGGTAACTTGGTGTCTAGAAGGTGACGGTTTCTATGACGGGTTTTGGATCCGAGATTTCAAATCGGTCCTACCTCTCGTGGTCTCTCTTGCCAACTGGCCAAGCTTATTAAAGTTGCCCAAAGAAGACAAGGACTAAATCTACTTTCCATGATCGGTAAGCCTCGGGATGCATCGTCGAAATTAGTCCTGCCTCTCGCGTTATCTCTATCCCCAACTGGCCATGTTTTTCGATTGAACCTAGGCCGATTGATTGAGAATGTACATTTTATCGCGCGGGTCGCACGTCCAATGAAAGACCTAAAGGCTAAATGAACGTATTCTCTTTAAATCGAGGGCGAAACTCAATGAACAAAATACTTGTGCATATTACTTGTAAATTTCGTGTGCATTCTAACTTGTAAAGAATTAACCACGTTGCATATAGCTTGCATAACCTGCCGGCGGCTTTGTGATGCTCGGATTTCATCACCGGGTACCCTAACCTAAGTGAAGTTAGGGGCATGAGGCCAAACGTATGGTCACGTTGCATCATGTATTTAGCACGTAACTTTGTGTGTTTTCTGCAGGTTTCTAACATTTTCTCTTATGCATTCACCTCATATTTCACTTAGGTTCTTGTTTGATGCATTTGAATGACGATTTAATTGTTTTGAGCATGAATTTGAATGAAACGTGGTGTGCTTGCATTACTCTACTTGTATATATATATATATGTTTCTAAATCTTTGCATTGTAAATATGCCTAATTTTGCAGAAAACGTGTAAATTGAGTCTTAACTTATTCTATCAACGTTGCATTCATTTTAGGGAGTCTAAAGCCTTGCATTCACGTTTACAATTCTTGAAGTGTCCTAACTTAGTGTTTTACAGCTTTCGTGTGTTTTTGGTGTGTTTTTGGTTTGTTTTTCTTCGTGTGATTTGTTTTGGTGTGATTTTGTGTGTTTTTATTGCTTTCTTTTAATTTTCAACGTTTTTGGTTAGTGTCTTGCATTACTTGTATATTCTTTTGATACTAACACCATTTTTGAGGAGGAGGACTTAGAAAAAGATCCGGCTACTAAAGATGCCGAGAAGAAGAAAAGAATGTGGCTTCTCACGCCACTAAGGCAGAACCTTCATCGTCACACCCTGCCCCAACCAAAGGTATTAACTCTATCCCTTCAAGTTTGGTTAATACTAATGCTTCGTTTGCTCGTGCACCATTCCCACATAGGTTGACGAAATCTAAGAAAGATGATCAATACGAAGACATTTTGGACATCTTTCGGAAGGTGCAAGTAAATCTGCCCTTGATCGAGTGCATAAAGCAAGTGCCTATCTATGCAAAATCTCTCAAAGAGTTATGCACTCAAAGGAGGCAAACGAGAGCAAAGGAGGTTGTGAAGGTGAATGCAACCGTTTTAGCGGTTTTACAGCGTCGGTTACCCCCCAAATTGAAGGATCCGGGGAGCTTTTCTGTTCCTTGCGTGATTGGTGACAACAAATTCGAAGATGTTATGCTAGACCTTGGTGCATCCATTAACGTAATGCCTTATTACTTATTTGCATCCATGGATTTAGGCGAGCTCAAACAAGACAACGTCATCATTCAGCTAGCCGACCGTTCGCATAAGTATCATAGGGGATACTTTGAAGATGTTCTTGTGCAAGTCAACAACCTGATTTTTCCAGCGGATTTTTACATTGTTGACATGGAGGAGAGTCCTTTGAACACCACGCCATTGCTTCTTGGACGACCTTTCATGAGGACTGCAAGAACGAAGATAGATGTGTTTGAGGGAACGTTTTCCATGGAGATTGATGGAGAAAAGATCGAATTCAACATATTAGATGCCATGAAGGTTCCCGCGGCAAGTGTACATGCCATATTTTCGATGGATATGGTGGAAGAGGCAACTCAACAACACTAAGACATCATTGAAGATTCACGGCTTGAGGACCCAATCCAGCCATCTCACACACATGAAGAACTATCACGTCTAAGCTGTAAGACGTTAAAAAAATAAGCGCTTGTTGGGAGGCAACCCAATGGAGGAAATCGCCAAGGATTTGTTCTCTCCTCCCTTATCTTTTTAATTTCATTGCTTATTTACTTTCCTTAGCTAAAATTTTCGTGGATCTCTCTCTTCATACTTAGTTCTATGTTTCCTTTAAATACATTGAGCACAATGTAGAGTTTAAGTGTGGGGGAGGGGTTTACAACTTTATTTGAGTCGTAAAATTTCAAAATCGGGCGGACAAGGGAACCTTCCAGTGGATGATGCCCTAAAAAAATTTAGTTGGTGTCTTTTTGTTTAACTAAATATTTTTAAAGAGTCTTTTTCATTTTTAGGATGCCCTTAGTTAGTCTATGATGAAAATGGACGGAAAAAGAATATTTATGGCGATGAATAAACACAAACTATTTTCTTGTGATAAGTGAGATATTTTGATTGTCATAACATGTAGTGGATATGGTTTGATTAAACATGGTACAGATTTCGCATGTTAGAATAAGTTTTAAATCATACAACCTAAAAGTGAGTTTTTGAGCCTACATTACTTCATTTGATGAGTGAATTTCGTGCATATGGTTTTCAAAAACAAAACATGCCTCATCTAATTACTTGCCATAGATTTTAATGAACTAGAGATTACTAGAACTTACTCATGTAGATTTGCAAAGCTTTTAAGTTGATATATACTTTGATTTTGGATATGATTAAAGGCATTTAGGTTTTCCACCACTTAAACCAAATAGCCTTGTGTCCCATTGTGCGCACGAGTTGCGACACCCCTAGATTAACCCATTTGTGCCTACGTTAAGCCTTTTCTTTCATTTACCACGTACATATCTAAACACTCAGCCTAGTGTAGAATTTCCAACCCTTGTTCAAAGACTTGGTGAAGAATTTCGAAGCTAGCACAATGGAAGTGGCGTGAAGATGATGAAAAGATGTGTGCATAGGGATAGACTTGTCCAACAAATTTTGTATTTAAAATGCCAAAATTTTCGAGATAAAAAAGAAATAGAAGAAAAATGTATAAAGATCTCGAGGCATTGTGTTTAGATTGTATAAGTTTGGATTAATGTCCCCTATACTTATGAATTTGGAGATTACTACGAATCGAAGGCCCAAAAGTGAAGAAATATGGCCTTTGTCCTGTTCATAAAGCTCAAAGGAAGTTGAGAATGAAGTTGGGGCCCAAAACGATGAAAATTGGCCCCCGATCTTGAAGTTTGACACAAGAAGAAGTGTAGAAAGGATGAGCCACGAATTTGAAGAATTCTAAGTGCTAAACTAAGTCTTTGGAACGTTTTTACACCACCACTTATCTAAATTTCGAATGCCTTAGCCTTAGCCTCATTACAACCTTTCTAAAGTCCTTTATGATCCTTAAGATGAGTAGCCTTCAATTGGTTGAGTAAGTTACATGAGTAAGCATATGGTTTGGTTCATTTGTGCAAGTAATTATGAGGTATTTCGATACAATACATATACATTTTGAGTGAACCTCTTTTCATGAGTGAAAATATCATGAAAGCATCCATGTGAGATTGATTTAAACTTTTTTTTGAAACATGCATAGCTTTAACTTCACCATTGTTTTCTCCAAGTCCTACTTGTTCATGACATGATCATATTTCTCTTATCTCTCGAAAATTTGTGACTTTTCCACTAGGAAATCTTGTGACTCCATCGCCATATACTTAAGAAAACTTCTGAGACAAATTGTGCTAAGGGCTTAGAAGTTGTTTTTATTTATTTGAGTCCATGGAATTTGTTCAACGTGGAGGCTAGCTCTAACGTTGGTTTTATATTTTTAGTCTTTCTTTTATTTAGTTTTTGCTAGGGATTAGCAAAGTCTAAGTGTGGGGGAATTTGATCTACGCATTTTATGCTTGATTCTTAACGTCTTTCTCTTTACATTTAGCTTTGTTTTGACCTTAGTACTATCATTTCTTACTTACTTTATGCTTTTAGGTAGAAATAAAGGAGAAAATAATAAATGAGGCGATTTGGAGCTAAAAGCGTGCTAAGGAGGAAGTTCCTAATTTCAGAGAAGAAATGGTCCGAGGAATGGTCTTCAAATGGTTACTAAAATGCTTTTCCCACATGGTGTCAAGAATTGAAGACCAAATGCCAAAAGAAATGGATACCAAAATGGTGGACAAAAAGATGAAGACATTTCTCCCGCGCGACCCAGGAAAGAGCAAATATGGCGGAATATATGGAGCATATAATGGACGAATTTTGGGAGGATATTCCATGAAGATAAATACCTTATTTGAGGGCCAAAATATGTGCAAGAATATGGTATATTCGGCCAAGAATTATTAGGGAATAAGGAATGCAAGATTTGAAGATATGAAGATTTCATTTTCCTTGAAGAAGAAGAAAACAGGGCAGCCAGGTCACTTGACTTCTAAAATCCGTAGTAAATCCAATTCAATTCCAAATATGGAGTTCCTTATATGGATTTTATAGCCCTTTGAATAAGCTTTCTAATGTAATAAGAATCAGAATTTTCCAAGATCTGAAACTCCGGGAAAACGCGTTTGAAGACAGACTGTCAGATTTACCCGGGTACATAAGGAAAGTCTTATTTTGGTAGGAAAAATCTTAATCTTCTTCTATAAATTGGGGAGCTCGACTCATTCATGACCATCACTCATTCTAGCCTCTCAAGCTCTGCCTAAACACTTTCCCCTCTCCACAAAGCCGAGACATTCTCCAAGAAGAAGCTTACACCATCCTACCGCCACAAAACTGCCTCCATCGACATATAGGGCGATCCCGAGTGTGTCCTCCACCAAAGAAGAGTCATCTACACCTTAGCTCCATAGGGCGATCCCGAAGACTAAAAAGTGTAACATGAATCCTCTTTACTTTGTAACTTCTCCTTGTGTGAACTATTGGTTGAGTGAAGTGGTTTTTAGTATTTCGGTTCTTCTTTACTTGCAACGTTTTCCACTGTTTTTCATGTGTTCTAGTTCCTTAGTTTTTATCATACATGTTCATCTATGCTTAATGCTTTGGCTTAGATATAGGGCGATCCCGAGTCTAAATCAATGGTATGTGTATAGGGCGATCCCGAGCACGACTAATTATGAACATGTGTTTTGTAAAATTGAGAAGTTAGGATTTCGATTAACATTGTTTAATTTGCAGGTTAGGAATGAGCAAGGGTAAGCTAGATGAGTCGATCACATGTAAATAATAGTCTAGTGTTTATTTTCGGTCTAGTAAGCATGTTTAGGGTTCTTTGTTCTTGATTGTTTTATACTTGTCTATGAGTGAAGCATGTTAGAACCTAGGATTTCTCGATGTGTTTGCTATGCCATGTTTTAGTGTATATTTTCGTAGATAACAAACAAACTTTTCAAACCCCCCTTAACCATAGCATAAATATGCATGCACCCTCAATCCCGGGTTAAGAACGATACCCTATTTACCAATGCTACATCAACACAAAAGGGTTTTAATTGTTTATGCGTTTTTGTTGATTGTTAAGTGTTAATTTAATGGTTGCAAATGCGTGTATCAGAAACATCTTCGTACCCCCGGGATGCATCGCATACGCTGAACTATGGGCCTCATCCAGAATCTCCTTCTTCAAGTCCTCGTCTCGGGGCACACATAGCCTACCTCTGAACAACAACGTACCGTCGTTGCTCAATCGAAACTCTGTAGGCACACCATTCTGTGTCATGGTCTTCTTGCCTAACAAGTAAGGATCTGAATCCTGTGCCTCCCGCACCTGATCAACCAACACTGGTCGAACCTGAAAGCTGGCCAACAAGGCTCCATCATCATCATACCCAAACACAGCACCTGTTGCCCGTAGCTCGGCTAACATCAATACTCTGGCCACACACATGTGAAACAACGAAGCTCCAGATTTCCGGCTAAGTGCATCCGCTACAACATTGGCCTTCCCTGGATGGTACTCAAACGTGCAATCATAATCATTGATCAACTCCATCCATCGGCGCTGCCTCATATTCAGGTCCGGCTGCGTCCGCAAGTAGGTGAGACTCTTGTGGTCAGTGAAAATCTTACACTGAGCACCATACAGATAATGTCTCCAACTCTTCAACGCTAACACAATAGCGGCTAACTCCAAATCATGCGTCGGATAGTTGACCTCGTGCGGTTTCAGCTGTCTGGAACCATATGCCACGACTCTACCATGCTGCATCAACACACAGCCAATGCCCAACTTCGATGCATCACTATACACAACAAACTCACCACTGTCGTCTGGCAATGTCAGAACCGGTGCGGTAGTCAATCTCTCCTTCAGGAGCAAATAACTCTCCTCGCACGCATCAGACCACTCAAACTTGACGCCATTCTTCGTCAATCTGGTCAGTGGTGTAGCTATCCGGGAGAAATCCTGTACAAACCGTCGATAATAGCCTGCTAACCCCAAGAAACTCCGAATCTCCGGTACAGTAGTGGGTCGACTCCAATTCAGCACCGCTTCGATCTTGTCAGGATCAACACTAACTCCCTCAGCCGAAATCACGTGGCCCAGAAACTTCACACTATCCAACCAGAACTCACACTTGCTAAACTTCGCGAACAACTGATGGTCCCGCAAAGTCCGCAACACCGCTCGCAAGTGCTTCTTGTGCTGGCCCACACTCCTCGAATATATCAAAATATCATCAATGAATACAATCACGAACTTGTCAAGGAATCGTCGAAACACCCGATTCATCAAGTCCATGAAAGCTGCGGGGGCGTTGGTCAACCCAAACGGCATAACCAGAAACTCATAGTGCCCATACCGCGTCCTGAAAGCTGTCCTGGCCACATCTGAATCCCGGATCCTCAACTGGTGATACCCGGATCGAAGGTCAATCTTCGAAAAGACTGCTGCTCCCTTGAGCTGATCGAACAAGTCGTCAATCCGTGGCAACGGATACTTGTTCCTCACTGTAATCTGATTCAGATTCCGATAGTCGATGCACAAACGCATGGACCCGTCCTTCTTCCGCACGAACAACACTGGAGCACCCCACGGAGAAACACTCGGTCGAATGAATCCCTTCTCTAACAACTCCTGAAGCTGAATCTGCAACTCCCTGAACTCTGCAGGCGCCATCCGGTACGGTGTCTGGGAAATCGGTCCAGTACCCGGCAACAACTCAATGGTAAAATCAATCTCCCGCACAGGGGGTATACCAGGTAACTCTGCTGGAAACACATCCGGAAACTCAGACACAATCTCAATACTACCAAGATCCGGCACTGCAGCTGTAGTATCCACAACATGGGCTAAATACGCAACACAACCCTTCTTCATCAACCGATTCGGGTTCCCATCAAACTCCATCAAATCTCATAATTTCAAATACAAACCCACTCGAAATCAAGAGGGGAAGGAGACCTTACCCACGCTGACACCTAAAGTGGCCGGAAAATGGTCGCCGGACGGTGACTTCCCAAACGGGAAACTTTCCCCTTACGGTCCCTTGGTCAGCTTTCCAATTTTGGAAAGTCAACGAATTTCAAAGATGGTCAACGCCAAAGTAAAGTTTTCGACTAATTCTCGGCTATTTTCGATATTTATACTCGAGCCTCGTGTCAATCAACGGTCCGGAATGAATATACGATGTGATTCGGATAAGCTCGAAAGAATCGGATAAACTCGTCGGAACTCGAAACTTCAAATAATCATAAAATATTCCTCGGTTATCGGAAAAATCTTCCGAAACCACCCACGAGCTTGTAATCACGTACTCTACCATTTCCGTGAAGACACTCAACCCAAATTCTCGACCGAAAACAAAGTCGCGAATTGAATCGGCAAACCACATAATATCGCAAAACTGCGACTAAACTCAAATCTCGAGAATCGTGCCAAACACACATCTGATTCTGGTTCGGATCGTCACAGTTTCCATTTTGGGTAAGGCTATAAATAGAAAGTTACCAGTTTGGGAAGTCAAACCTTGCCATTTTTTATGTTGACCGAGTTGACTGAGTCAACTCGGTGGAGTGAGAGGAATTCTCGACGGCGGCCGACGGCTTCCACGGTGGCGCGACGATTCCGGCAACCTCGTGGCTCGGGACTGGTTCCATTAGGTGCGCCTCGACCTCCCGAGTCTATCCTCAGCCACCACGCACGGCCTAGCTCACCGGAGAGAGAGGAATATTCCGACCAAAACGGAAGGATTTTGAGGTTAATCGGGTTCCATTTTTCCGGCCGATTCGAGCTTGATCAAGCACTGGGTTTTGTAGCTCTCCTCTCAAGGATTCTAACCATGTAAGTATGAAGCTTTAATTCGATTTGTGGAAGGAGAATTTTGGATTTGAAATTTGTGTACCAATTCGGTTTATCACGAAATTGAGCTAGTTAGAGATTGAATTGGCCCTTCTTGCAGTTATGAAAGTTGCTCAGTGCATGATTTTGAGTGGAATAGGGGTTGCTCCGCCGGAAGATTTTCATTTTGGCAGCGGCGCCGCCGTGGATGGTGGTCAACGGCGGCGGTCAATGGTCAACGGTTTGACTTTTTGGATTTTTGACAAGTTGCATGTCATTTGAGTCGAAATCGCGCCCCGATCACAGTGGGGAGGTTCGTTTCTCGATTTGAGCATCCGAAAGTACAGCGAGGTATTGAGGTGTAATTTCTGGATTTCCGACAGTGTGTCGTAATCAGATTACGTGTTTCCGACAATGGTGGTTTCTCGTGATTTGTTTTGAATTGTCGAATTATGATATTGAGAAGTGGTTATTGTGAATATTCAGGGGTTCGTGATCGTTCTTTTGGCGAGGGACTTTCCGCCGGATCACGAGTTAACGCATATCGCGTTACGCTAGTCTGTGAGTGGACAATTTCTTTTAACGGATTGATTGCGAGTCTTTTATAAATGATTTACGAACTTAAGCATGCAGATTGATTATGATTTTATGAGCATGTGTTTTACGATTATGCATATACAAATATACGTATACGAATATATACATACGTACATATTATGTTTTATGCATGTGCATGGAAATGATTTATGATTTGGTTTACACAGAGTACAGTCTCAGTATATGTTGTGGTATCGATACACATTGGCTTCTCGGCTGATCCCCGAGTATGCTCCGGGGGGGACAGATATCCTGACCCGAGGCCTTTCTGGCTAGAATCACGTGTGGGTCTGGGATCCCGTGATTCAGACTGCGCTATCGCGTGGAAGCCCACGAGAGTCTCCGCGATATGTTTTACGTTGCATGCTCTGTACGTGAGTGGTATCAGCGTCTCCTCACGTACCATTTGATTTTCATGCATTTGACTCGCATATGATTTTATACGTATATATTACTTGGTGAAAGACATTTATTTTCGTCCACTCACTCTAACAGTTTTCATGTCTTTCCCCTGGGATTTTCGGTTTCCGTGCCCAGTTTGCAGTTCAGGCTCTGGTGTCGCACTTCGTGGTCGGAGGCATAGTGCTCGAGCTACGTTATTTCTTCCAGTAGGTTTATTGTTCTACCTACTGTGGTATACTTATATGTTTATACATTAGTGGTCGCTCTGAGAAATCTGCTGTTTATGTTATATGATTTTTCACCGGATTTCAGTAAAGTACTAATATATTTATTGTTTTACTTTACTGTTGATATATTGAGAAATTCGGATGGGATTGGTGCCCACGGTTTGCTTTTTGTGGCATAGGATGAAGTGTATTTTCCGCGTGCAGGTAAAGGTAATTCCACGTTAGTAACGAAACTCTGCCAAAATTTCGAAAAAATTTTGTTGGTTCGTGTTTTCGAGGGGGTTCGATTCCGGTTTAGGCAACTAAATCCGGGTTGGGTCCTTTCAGCTCCACTTCCGGGGTTATGGAGAGTGTTGTATCCGTCCGGTGAGGTTGTGAGTATTGGTTGGGTGTATAGGGATTGTGAGATCTTTGTTGGAGGTTATGGTTTAGCCGCGGATTTGTTGTTGCTGGATATCGTCGATTTTGATGTGATTTTGGGTATGGACTTCTCGGAGACACATTGGGCTATGTTTGATTGTCACAAGAAGGAGGTAGTGTTTCGACGTCCAGGTTTTCCAGAGATATTGTTTCGCGGTGAGAAGAATACATCCCTACCATGTGTGATTTCAACAATGAAGGCCAAGCGAATGATGAAGAAGGGTTGTGTTGCATACTTAGCTCATGTTATGGATACAAAGGTTGCTGTACCAGACATTGGTGACATTGAGGTTGTCTCTGAATTTCCAGATGTGTTTCCGGAAGAGTTACCAGGTGTTCCTCCAGTTCGAGAAATTGATTTCACCATTGAGCATTTACCAGGCACCGAACCTATATCTCAGGCACCTTATCGTATGGCACCAGCGGAGTTGAAGGAGCTACATATTCAACTTCAAGAGTTTCTGGAGAAGGGTTTCATACGACCCAGTGTATCACCGTGGGGTGCTCCTGTACTGTTTGTGAGGAAGAATGATGGTTCCATGCGGTTGTGTATTGATTACTGGAAGCTGAATCAGGTCACTGTGAAGAGCAAGTATCCGTTGTCGTGGATTGACGATTTGTTTGATCAGCTCAAGGGAGCTTCTATCTTTTCGAAGATTGATCTCAGGTCTGGATACCATCAGTTGAGGATCAGGGAGTCAGATGTGCCCAGGACAGCTTTCAGATCACGGTACGGGCATTATGAGTTCTTGGTTATGCCATTTGGGTTGACCAATGCCCCTGCAGCTTTCATGGATTTGATGAACAGGGTGTTCAGACGATTTCTGGACAAGTTTGTGATCGTGTTCATCGACGATATTCTGATTTACTCCAGGAGTGTGGGCCAGCATAAGCAAAATTTACGAGCTGTTTTGCGGACTTTGCGAGACAATCAGTTGTTTGCGAAGTTCAGCAAGTGTGAGTTTTGGTTGAACAGCTTGAAGTTTTTGGGTCACGTAATATCTGCTGAGGGAGTCAGCATGGATCCTGACAAGATTGAAGCCGTGTTGAATTGGAGTAGACCTACCATCGTACCAGAGATCAGGAGTTTCTTGTGTTTGGCAGGTTACTATCGGCGCTTTGTGTAGGACTTTTCACGGATTGCTGCTCCACTTACCAGACTGACGAAGAAAGGCGTCATGTTTGAGTGGTCCGATGCATGTGAGGGGAGTTACATGCCCTTGAAGGAGAAGTTGACTATTGCACCAGTTCTAACCCTACCTGATGACAGTGGAGAGTTTGTGGTTTACTGCGACGCGTCGAAATTGGGTCTTGGTTATGTTTTGATGCAGCATGCATGGCAAAGTAGTGGCTTACGGTTCCAGGCAGTTGAAACCACATGAAGTCAACTATCCCACGCATGATTTGGAGTTAGCTGCTATTGTTTTAGCCTTGAAGAGTTGGAGACACTACTTGTATGGAGCTCAGTGCAAGATATACACAGATCACAAGAGTCTCACTTATTTGCGCACGCAGCCAGATCTGAATATGAGATAGCGCAGATGGATGGAGTTGATCAATGATTATGATTGCACCTTTGAGTATCATCCAGGGAAGGTTAATGTTGTTGCTAATGCACTTAGCCAGAAATCTGGAGCTTCATTGTTTAATATGTGTGTGGCTAGAGTTTCCATGTTAGCAGAGTTACGAGCTACGGGAGCTGAGTTAGAATGGGATGATGATGGAGCCTTGTTGGCTAGCTTCTAGGTTCGACCGGTATTGGTTGATCAGGTTCGTGAAGCTCAGGATGCAGATTCCTATCTGTTGGACAAGAAGACCATGATTCAGAATGGTGTGCCAATAGAGTTCCAGTTGAGTGACGATGGTACATTACTTTTCAGAGGCAGATTATGTGTACCTAGAGACGAGGATTTGAAGAAAGAGATTTTAGATGAAGCCCATTGTTCTGCTTACGCGATGCATCTAGGCAGTACAAAGATGTTTCGTACCCTTCGAGCTTATTATTGGTGGCGAAATATGAAGAGAGAGATCGCAGCATATATGAGCAGATGCCTCATTTGTCAGCAAGTGAAAGCGGAAAGGCAGGAACCTGCGGGAAAGCTACAACCTTTGGAGATTCCGGTTTGGAAGTGGGAGCACATTACCATGGATTTCGTGTATCAGTTACCGCGTACTTCTGCTGGTAACACGGGTATTTGGGTCATTGTGGACCGATTGACGAAATCAGCTCATTTCCTTGCACTTTCGGGAAAGATTTCAGTGAGCAGGTTAGTAAAGCTGTATTTGACGGAGATCATTCGTTTGCATGGAGTGCCTGTATCTATTGTTTCTGACCGAGATAGTCAGTTTACTTCAAAGTTTTGGTAGGCATTGTAGCGAGCCTTGGGGACCAGATTACACTTCAGTATAGCTTTCCATCCTCAGACTAATGGGCAGTTTGAGAGAACTATTTAGACCCTCGAGGATATGTTGCGGTCTTGTGTTTTGCAGTTTAGGGGAAATTGGGACCAGCAACTGCATTTGATCGAGTTTGCTTATAATAATAGTTATCAGGCCAGTATCGATATGGCACCGTATGAGGCGTTATACGGGAAGCAGTGCCGTACTCTATTGTGGTTGAGTGAGGTAGGGAGCGATGGCTTATTGGTCCTGATTTAGTGAAGAGCACCACAGAAGATATTCATATCATCAGAGACAGATTAAAGATTGCCCAAGATCGCCAAAAGAGTTATGCAGATGTGAGAAGAAAGAGTCTCGAGTTCGAGGTGGGCGATTGGGTCTTCTTGAAATTGTCTCCTTGGCGAGGAGTTGTCTATTTCGGGAAGCGTGACAAGCTTCGCCCACGGTATATCGGTCCTTATGAGGTTACAGAGAAAGTTGGTGCCCTGGCTTACAGATTGGAGTTGCCTCCGGAGATGGCAAGGGTGCACGATGTTTTCCATGTCTCGATGCTATGGAAATACTTTCCAGATCCATCACATGTTTTAGCACCACATCAGCTTCCTATCTGGAAAGATTAGACTTATGTTGAGGAGTCAGTACAGATTCTCGATCGGCGTGAGCAGGAGTTGAGGAACAGAGTTATACCGCTTGTGAAGGTCTTATGGCAGAATCACTCAGTAGAGGAAGCCACTTGGGAGACCGAGCAGCATATGCGGGAGCAGTATCCTCATCTGTTCATTTAGCAAGTACGTAAATTTCGAGGTCAAAATTTTTGTAAGGGGGGTACATTTGTGACGACCCGAACCGAAATATGAATAGTAATCGACCTAATCTGCGAGTTTATGAGTAATTGAAGTTTATCGTAATTAATCGGATATGCAATTTCGTTCACGACTTAATTTTCGGACACAAATTTGATTTGGGTTTGTTCGTGAAAATGTAGAGGATCTGATTTCGAGTCCGTAGGAGGTTTCCGGAGATTTTTCGGATAATCGAGCAATATAAAAAAATATTTGAAATTATCGCCAGGTTAGTCGTGTTTATCCGGTTGAGTTTGAGTTTGAGTTATCCGAATTGTGGATAGAGTTGTTTCGCGACGTATAAATAGCCGAATAATCGTAAAGTTATCGAAAATGTGCGAAAATGGGCTGTTTGACCGAGTTGACTGAGATGAACCGCGTTGACCGAGTCAACCCGTGTTGACTCAGTGAGTTACAACTCGCCGTCGTGGTGGCTGCCGGAATACTGCACGGTTGCCGGATTTCAAGGTAAGGAATTGAAGCTTGATGTTTGGGCTTTCGTTTGATGTATGAATTGTGATGTTTGGTGGAGGTTTTGGGTTGAAATTGTGGAGGAGAAATGATGGGATTTCGGGGGTGACGGACTGCGGTGCTCCGGCCACGGTGGTGGTCGGGGATTAAAGGGGAAAGGTTTGTGGGGCCTCAGCGAGGCTTTTGGGGTGGTCTCAAGGACCGCCATGCATCTTGGCCGGTGTTCCGGTGATGGGACGATCGCCGGCCGGTTTCGATTTCTTGGATGTTTCGAGCTGTTTTCCGGCGGAATTGGAGGAGAGCACAGTTGAGAAAAGTGTTGGGCTCGAGGAGGACTTGAATTCTTGGTTTTCCTCGCCGGAAAATCTCTCCGGTGACTGCGCGCCGCCGCCGCCGGCAGTGGCCAACAGTGGAGCTCCGGCGAGGATTTGAATTTTTAGATTTTGACAAGTTTTATGCCGTTTTGCTCGTAATCACGCCCCGATCGTCGCCTTGATGTTTTTGAGTTGATTTGGATGCCGGATTTTGTGTCGAGGGTTTATGTGGAGTATTTTTGGATTTCGGCGATTCTTTTGTTATCCGAGTTATATGTTTCCGGGAATGGTTGGTTTCCGAAGTGTGGTTCAGAGTATTGAATTATGATTTTGATTAGTGATATTTTGTGATTATTCAGGGGATCGAGATCATACGTTGGGCGAGAGATCTTCCACCGGATCTCGGGATTAGCTCGTATGCGCTGTTCTTGGTTTCATTATTTATTTCCAGTACAGTATTGAGATTTTTTTATTGTTTTGGAGGTATTGTTTTATGTTTTATTGGTGATGGCATTTACTTGGCATCGATGCATTGACTACTCGGCTGATCACTGGTAGTCCAGTTCTAGGCTTGAGAGATTCGCCTAATGTGCCCACTAGGCTTGAGAGATTCGCCTAGTCTATCACCATCAGGCTTGAGAGATTCGCCCGACACCTCCATTTATTTTAAGAACTCGCATTATATTTATGTTATGTAAATGGTGAAAGACATATGTTTATTTTCGTCCACTCAGTCTAACGATTTTATTTGTCATTCCCCTGGATTTTTCGGTTTTCGTGCCCAGTTTGCAGTTCGGATTCTAGTGTCGCACGTCGCAGTCGGAGGCTTAGTATTCGAGTTACTTTTCTTTCTCAGTAGGTTTCTTGTTTAGCCTACTGCTGTGTATTTGTGTATATATATACTAGAGGTTGCTCTGAATACTATGATGTTTATATTTTCATATGATTTTCCCAGATTTCTGTAAAGTTATAGTTTTTGCTTATTGCTTTATATTATGTTATGATTTTGAGAAATCCGGATGGGATTGGTGCCCATGGTTTGGCTTTTTTGGCATAGGATGAAGTGTGTTTTCGGGTGGGTGCAAGTTAATGGTAATTCCGCGTTATAGTGAAACTCTGCCAAAATTTCTATGGTTTTTGAAAGTTTGTGTTTTAGAAGGAGTTTGATTCCGATTTAGGAAACTAAATCGAGGTTGGGTCCTTTCAAAAGTACAACCTATTAAGGACATAAATCTACATATATGAAGAAGTGTGTGGAAGAACAAGACGAAGAATCAAGATGATCATGCATCTCATGGGTTCATGTAAAACATGAAAATGCTTCTCATTCTTTTCACAAAGGAAAACTATCTAGCTTCCTATTTTGATGGCATGTCTTCATAGTGTGAGATATCTCTGATATCATTGAATTTGTGTAATTCTGCTTATGAGGATAGGAATAGGCTCTGGTATCCCCCTTAATCTAGGTTTATGATTTCTTAATGAAACCCGTTATTCCTCGATTAGGTCAACAATATTAGCTAGGTATGTGATTTATATCTCGAGATAACGATTGAACTTGTGCTATTTCTTGATAAATGTGGTTTGCTTGCATGTGACTCACTTTTACTTTTATATAAACTAAGTCAAGCATACTTTGGGTTTTTGGAAAGCTTCTTTTGTCTTTTACCTTTTGGCATATATCAAACCCACTTGTCACAATAAGCTCTGATGCTGAAAGGACCCAACCCCGATTTAGTTTCCTAAACTGGAATCAAACCCCTTCTGAAAACACGAACCAACAAAAACCATAAAATTTTTGGCAGAGTAACGCTACTAACGCGGAATTGCCATTACCTGCACCCGGAAAATAACACTTCATCCTATGCCACAAAAGCCAAACCGTGGGCATCAATCCCATCCAGATTTCTCAATATCATATCAATAGCAATAAATAGTAAACGTAACTGTATAATATAGAAAATCCGGGTAAAACCACGTAAACATGTATCAGTATCGTATCAGAGCGACCTCTAGTGTATATATATACAAAATATACAACAGTAGGCGAAACAAGGAACATACTGGAAAAAACAGGTAGCTCGAACAACTAGCCTCTGACCGCGACGTGAGACACCAGAATCCGAACTGCACGGAAACCGAAAAGCCCAGGGGAAAGGTAATAAAACGTTAGAGTGAGTGGACGAAAATAAACATATGCCTTTCACCAAATTCATATACATAATCAATGTAAAACAATGTGAGTTCGGAAAATATATATGGAGGTGTCAGGCGAATCACTCAAGCCAGACGGTCAGGCGAATCGCTCAAGCCCGACGGTGATAGGCCAGGGGAATTTCTCAAACCCGGCGGCATAAGAAGGGAATCTCTCAACCCTGCCCAGAAGAATCTCTCAACTCTGGTCAGACTACCAGTGATCAGCCGAGCAGCCGAATCACCGATGCAGTAATGCCATCGCCATAAAATATAAAATAATACCTCCGAAAATAATAAATAACTCAACATCATATAAAATAAATACGGAAAATCACGAACTCGCAACAACTGTGAAAATATAAAAATGTCCACTCACAGATGAGCAAAGCGCGCACTAGCGCTAATCTCGTGGTCAAGCGGAAGATCCATCGCCCGAAGCACGATCTCGATCCCTTGAATAATAACAAAATATATCTGATCAAAATCACAATTCACAACACTGTACGACACCTCGGAAACCAACCGTTCCCGGAAATATATAACACAGTGCAAAATAATCGACAAAATTCCCGAAATCTCCACTCAAAATCCTCGACTGAAAATCCGATACCCAAATCAACTCGAAAACCTCAAGGCGACGATCAGGGCGCGAATACGAGCGAAACGACATATAACTCGACACATTTCCAAAAAAAGTCAACGGTCGCCGGAGCTCTGTCGTTGACCACCGCCGGCTGCGGCGGCGCGCCGTCAACCGGAGAGTTTTTCCGGCGGCCAAGCTCCCAAACTGTTCTCCTTCTCAAGTCGAGCAACTTTCCTCAAAGTGCCACCACCATCCAGCCACCACCGTGGTCGGAAATTAGCTCGAAAGTCCAAAATCCCTAACCGGCCGGAAAATGCTCCTCCGTTCAATTCCGTCACCGTGAGGCCATCTCGGCCTCCCAACCTCAAGGGTCCACTTCCCTACCTCAAACCCAACAATTTCCAACAAAAACCCCCCTCGGAAAGTGGCCGGAACACCTCCCACCGTCGAAGCCGATTCCGGCCAAAATCCCCAAAATTTCAAATCGACATTTCTCCCTCAATTCATCACTAAATCAAGCAATTCCAAGTTCTAATCAACTAGAAATCAAGGGAGGAATTGAAATATACCAAGGTCCAAGCCGGAGGTGACCGGAAAATGAAGGTCGCCGGCGAGTCAGCGGCGGTGGAGTTTTTCTTCTCCGGTTAACACGGGTCAACGCTCTCAATATGGTCAACGCCGGTCAAACTTCCCGAACAGTGATTTTTGACAATTTTCGACTATTTCCGATATTTATACTCGCATCTCGGGATGATCGACGGTCCAAAATGGATAACCATTAGGATTCGGATAAACTCGATACGAACGGATAAACTCAACGATATTCTGAAACTTCAAAGAATCATATTATATTCCTTGGTCTTCGAAATAATCATCCGGAACCGCCCACGAACTCGAAATCATATTATATTCCTCGGTCATTGAAATAATCATTCTCAACTCAAATTCTCGGCCGATAATTAAGTCGTAATCAAAACCGGCAAACCACACAATTATCGAAAAACTGTGATTACGCTCTAACTCGTGAATTAAGCCGATTACTCTACTGATTTTGTTCAGGGTCGTCACAAATCTACCCCCCTTAAAAAAAATTTCGACCTCGAAATTTACGTACCTGTCAGGTGAACAGATGAGGATACTGCTCCCGTATACGCTGCTTAGTCTCCCAGGTGGCCTCCTCAACCGAGTGATTCTGCCACAAGACCTTCACCAGCGGTATAACACAGTGCCTCAACTCCTACTCACGCTGATCGAGAATCTGTACCGGCTCCTCCACATAAGTTAAATCCATTCGGATCGGTAGCTGCTTTGGCGCTAACATATGTGACGGATCTGAAATATATTTCTGTAACATCGAAACATGGAAAACATCATGAACACGAGCCATCTCAACTGGCAACTCAAGTCTGTAAGCCACGGCTCTAACCCTCTCAGTAATCTCATACAAACTAATGTACCATGGTCGAAGCTTGCCACGCTTCCCGAAACGCACAACTCCCCTCCACGGAGATAGTTTCAGGAAGACCCAATCGCTCACATCGAACTTGAGACTCTTTCTCCTCACGTCCGCATAACTCTTCTGGCGATCCTGGGCAATCTTCAATCTGTCCCGGATAATCTGTATGTCCTCCATGGTGCTCTTCACCAGATCAGGGCCAATAAGCCATCGGTCGCCCACCTCACTCCAACACAACGGAGTGCGGCATTGCCTCCCGTACAGGGCCTCGTACGGTGCCATCCCAATGCTGGCCTGATAGCTGTTGTTGTAGGCAAACTCAATCAAATGTAGTTGCTGGTCCCAATTCCCTCGAAACTGCAAAACGCAAGACCGCAACATATCCTCAAGAGTCTGTATAGTCCGCTCAGACTGCCCGTCAGTCTGAGGATGAAAAGCTGTACTGAAACGTAACCTCGTGCCCATGGCTCGCTGCAACGCCTGCCAGAACTCGGAAGTAAACTGACAAATACAGCTTGGTCAATCTGCCCACTGAAATCTTCCCCAGAAGTGCAAGAAAATGAGCGGATTTCGTCAGTCGATCCACAATAACCCAACTACCAGTGTTGCCAGCCGAAGTACGTGGTAACTGATAAACGAAATCCATGGTAATATGCTCCAACTTCCAAACCGGAATCTCCAGTGGCTGTAATTTCCCCGCAGGCTTCTGCCTCTCCGCTTTAACCTGCTGACAGATCAAATATCGGCTCACATATGCAGCAATCTCCCGCTTCATGTTGCGCCACCAGTAATATGCTCGAAGTGTACGAAAATTTTTTGTACCTCCAGGATGCATCGCATACGCCGAACAATGAGCCTCATCCAAAATCTCCTTCTTCAGACTCTCGTCTCTGGACACGCACAACCTGCCTCTGAAAAGCAACGTACCATCATCACTCAACCGAAACTCTGTTGGCACACCATTCCGAATCATGGTCTTCTTGTCTAATAGGTAGGAATATGAATCCTGAGCTTCCCGAACCTAATCAACCAACACCGGTCGAACCTGAAAACTGGCCAACAAAGCTCCCTCGTCATCCCACTCGAACTCGGGGCCCGTAGCCCGAAGCTCGGCTAACATAGATACTCTAGCCACACACACATGGAACAACGAAGCTCCGAATTTCCGACTAACTGCATCAGCAACAACATTGGCCTTCCCTGGATGGTACTCGAAAGTGCAATCGTAGTCGTTGATCAACTCCACCCACCTGCGCTGCCTCATGTTCAAGTCTGGCTATGTTCGCAAGTAAGTGAGACTCTTGTGATCGATGTAAATCTTATATTGGGCTCCATACAAGTAATGTCTCCAACTTTTCAATGCTAACACTATAGCGGCCAACTCCAAATCATGGGTCGGATAGTTGACTTCGTGTGGTTTCACCTGCCTAGAACCATAGGCTACAACTCTGCCATGCTGCATCAGCACACAACCAAGTCCCATCTTCGACGCGTCACTGTAAACCACGAACTCACCGTTGTCGTCTGGTAATGTCAGAACCAGTGCAGTAGTCAACTTTTCCTTCAGGAGCAAGTAACTCTCCTCACATGCATCGGACCATTCAAATTTGACGCATTTCTTCGTCAACCTGGTCAGTGGAGTAGCAATCCGAGAAAAATTCTGCACATCCTGCCAAACCCAAGAAACTCCGAATCTCCGGTACGGTGGTAGGTCTACTCCAATTCAGCACGGCTTTGACCTTGTCAGGATCTACGCTGACTCCCTCAGCCGATATCACGTGGCCCAGAAACTTCACACTGTCCAGCCAAAACTCGCACTTGATGAACTTCGCAAACAACTGATTGTCCCGCAAAGTCCGCAACACCGCTCGCAAATGCTTCTTATGCTGGCCCACATGTGACGACTCGGACCAGAATCAGCAGTTTGATCAGCTGTAAACGTGAATTACTGCGTTGTCGCAGGTTTCCGACAGTCGTTTGGTTTATCGGATTCGTTAACGACTTAATTATTGGCCGAGAATTGGAGCTGGGTCTCTTCTCGAGAGTCGTTGTACATCTGATTTCGAGTTCGTGGGTGGTTTCGGATCGTTATTTGGATGACCGAGGAATTAATTATGAGTATTTGAAGTTTCGACGGAAACGGATTAAATTGGTGGTTTACTTAACGACTAAATTACCGGACGAGAATTTGGTTTCGGTTTCTTCGCGGAAGTTATTCAGAATTTAATTTCGAGTTCGTGGGAATTTCCGGAGCATGATTTTGAGTTACGGAGTTTAAGTTGCGAATTTTGCCGATTGTTGATTGTTTGGTTGATTTAATTATGTGTTGGTTTGAATAGTTGACTTTTTATCCGATTGGCCGATGTGTTTGACTTCGGGTGATTATTGAAGAGTATGTCGAGACGAGTCTGTGGCCGTGAGAATTATCGGAATCGGAATTACGACGAGAAAGTTACGCGCGTTTGAAGTTTGCCGAAATAAATAGTGGGTTGCTAAAAGAGGAAAGTCAAAACTGGAATTATTGTGGTTGACCTTGGTCAACTCGGTTTGACCGAGTTGGGAGAGTGAGTCACGACGGTGGCGTCGGCCTCCACTCCGGCGACGGGATTCCGGCCACTTCCGGGCTCGGCCCATGGCCCATTCAACTCGCCCCGATGCCCTTTACCCATTTCCGGTCTCATTTTCCGGCATACATCACGGTGGAGAGAGAAACCATGGATCAAAGTTTGGGATTTTTGGGTTTAATGGTGAATTCCGATTTCGGCCGATTCGAGCTCAATCAAGCACTGGGTTTTGTAGCCCTCTTCAAGGTGATTCTAACCATATAAACATGGTGTTCTAATTTGATTTGAGCATGGAGAATTTTGGGTTTGGATTTTGTGTTTCATTTCGGTTTATCATGAAATTGGATGTGTTAGAGTGAGAATTGGCCCTTGGTGCAGTTGACAAAGTTGCTCAGTGGGTGATTTGGAGTGGAATAGGGGTGGCTCCGCCGTGAAATTTCACGTCCGGCGGCGGCGCCGCCGTGGACGGCGGTCAACGCGGCGGTCAACGGTCAACGGTCAACGGCGGTCAAACTTTGACTTTTTTGGGATTTTCGACAAGTTGCATGTCATTTCACTCAAAATCGCGCCCCGATCGCAGTGGGGAGGTTTGTTTTTCGAGTTGAGCTTCCGAAATTACAGCGAGGTATTGTGGTATGATTTCCGGATTTCCAACAGTTTGTCGTGATCGGATTACGTGTTTCCGAGAACGGTGGTTTCTCGTGATTTGTTTTGAATTGTCGAATTATGTTTGTGAGAATTGGACATTGTGATTATTCAGGTGTTCGTGATCGTTCGTTTGGCGAGGGATTTTCCGCCGGATCACGGGTTAACGCGATACGCGTTACGCAAGCGTGTGAGTGGACAAGTTTCTATTTTCACTATTGATTTTGCGAGTTCGTAGATTTATTGATTTCCGTATTTAAATTATACGATGATTGAGATATATGTTATTTTCGGAGGTGTTGTTATGTGTTTATGGGTGATGGCATTTATAGCATCGATGCTACCAGAGTTGAGAGATTCCTCTGGCCCAGAGTTGAGAGATTCCTCTGAAGCAGGGTTGAGAGATTCCCTTGAGTGCCGCCGGGGTTGAGAGATTCCCCTGGCCTTTCACCGTCAGGTTTGAGCGATTCACCTGACGTCGGGCTTGAGAGATTCGCCCGACAACCTCCATATATATATGTGTGTGTTGTTGTGTTTTCCGAACTCGCACTGTTTTACATTGAGTATGTATATAAACTGGTGAAAGGCATACGTTTATTTTCGTCCACTCACTCTAACGTTTTATTTGCCTTTCCCCTGAGTTTTTCGGTTTCCGTGCCCAGTTTGCAGTTCGGACTCTGGTGTCGCACGTCGTGGTCGGAGGTATAGTACTCGAGCTACCTTGTTTCTTCCAGTAGGTTTATTGTTCTACCTACTGTGGTATATTTATGTGATTACACATTAGAGGTCGCTCTGAGTTTCATATTGTATATCTTATACGATTTTACACTGGATTTTAGTAAAGTACTATTATATGTATTGTTTACTTTACTGTTGATATATTGAGAAATCCGGATGGGATTGGTGCCCACGGTTTGCTTTTTGTGGCATAGGATGAAGTGTATTTTCTGCGTGCAGGTAATGGTAATTCCACGCTAGAAACGAAACTCTGCCCAAATTTCGAAAAGTTTTTGTTGGTTCGTGTTTTCGAAGGGGTTCGATTCCGGTTTAGGTAACTAAATCGGGGTTGGGTCCTTTCAGCTTGGTATCAGAGAATTAGGTTATAGGTTCTGTAGACTTCTGTAGTCGTGTTTACTAAGGGTATTTGAGTTGATACAGCATGACTGGAGTGATGACCCGACTGGCCAGCGGTACTCATCAATACTTCGGGTGTTGTGTGTCCTCAAATATCTGCGGTTTCATGATTACGTTCCACTTGTTGTGAACGATGTTTAATTCATTAGGATGCCTCCTGACGTGATTTCCGTGTCGTTTCGGTTGTGGATCCTATTGAGGATCAATCGACGCGCGATTTGCCAGAGAACAGTGGATTGAGATGAGTATTCAGAGTTCAGTGAATTGTGTGGCACGGTTTGCCTGGTTATGTGTGTATGGGCGTCTACATATTGCCTCAGAGCTGAGATTTAAGGCTGTTGATGTATGCCTGAGTCAGATCAGTGTATTTTGTGGGCTGTTATTGTGTGAGTACCGGTTGCGACTCCATGGCCTACATTCAGGGTGTTGTTTATACGGTAATGGTTTTATCAGGTTATCCAGCAATTGTTTGTGAAGTGTTTACCCACCTGAGGCAGAGATGCATTATCCACATGTTCGTTTTTCCGGTTGCACGTGTTATGTGGCTTCAGAGGAAGAAGTGCACGAGGTTCGAGATGAGTTTGAACCTGAGCATCAGAGAGGGTCTGATTGATGTGCCTCGAGATAACCGTGAGGAGCTTAGTGTGCTGCACTCAATGGCGAGGCTATTGTGAGGGAAAGATGTACGCAGTTTTCGATGCGATGGTTTGAGGAAAGTGGACTTAGTCGAGATTTTGATGAGGTTGAGTTCCGACACTTCGGGATCAGTGACGTCATCAGACTGTAGCCTTTTCGATTATGTTGAGGATCCCCTGCTGATCCATTTGGCGATGGCGGAGATCGCAGAGTAGCGGATTTGCTCCGGTGGCATGAGTTTGGGTGATCGTTGGTGATCCTTTCACGCAGCAGGTGTTGCGGTGACTTGTGTACGTTTTCGTGGAACTTTTTCAGTTGCTGTTTCGGTGGCCAGGAGGGTCACGTTACGAGGGAGCGCCCTCAGCCAACTGTGTTTGAGGTTCGACAGCTCAGAGTTCACGAACGGATCATGATGCTGTTCCTGCAGTCTGATCAATGTACCCTTTTGACGAGTTATTCAGCAAGTCGCAATTGATTTGGGCGGCTAGATGGGCATGTTGGAGTTCGTGCCATGACCTTGTTTGAGGACAGACTTTTCTCCGAGGTTGCTGTTGTTTGATATCCATGGCTATTGTACCTGCATCTCCACTTCCGAGGTTTTGGAGAGTATTGTATCCATCCGGAGGTTGCAAGATCCTTGTTGGAGGTTATGATTTAGCCGCGGATCTGTTATAGCTGGATATTGTGGTTTTGTTATGGTTGTGAGTATGGACTTACTGACGACGCATTTGGCGATGTTCGAGTGCCTCGAGAAGGAGGTTGTGTTTCGACGACCAGATTTCCCCGAGATGCTGTTTCGTGGCGATGGTCGAGCGGGTTGTGGAGATTAGTTGTGTTGCCTGCTTAGCCCATGTTGTGGATACTACGGTTGCTATGCCCGACATTGGTGACATTGAGGTGGTTCCCGAGTTTCCAGGTGTGTGTTGGAGGAGTTACCAGGTGTTCCTCCAGTTCGGGAGACTGACTACATTATTGAGCTTGTACCAGGCGCTGGACTCATTTTACCGATGTCTTGTCGTTTGGAGCCAGCGGAGCTGATGGAACTACAGTTTCGACTCCAGGAGTTGCTAGAGGAGATTTCAGAAGATTTCATGCGACCCCGCGTATTTGCGTGGTGTGCACTTGCATTGCTTGTACGGATGATGGAGGATTCGACATGGTGGTGCATTGACTACCGGAAACCTGATTTGCTTCAGAGGAAAGCGAGTATCCTCCGCTTCGGATTGACGAGTGGTTTGGTCAGCTCGCGAGAGCTTCAGTATTTTCAAAGATTGATTTCAGGACCGGATACCATCAGTTGAGGATCCATGTGTCAGTTGTGGTTTGGACAGTTTACGGATCTCGGTGCGGACATCAGGAATTCTTGGTCACGCTATTTGGTTGACCAATGCCCCGTAGGTCATGTGGACTTGATGGACCAGGTGTTCAGACGGGTTCTGGACGAGTTGTGGTCATGTTCGTTGGCAACGTCCTGATGTATCCCAGGAGTGTGGGCCAGCACCTGAAGCAGTTGCAAGCGGTTTTGCGGACTTCGCGAGACAATCTTGTGTTTGCGAAGTTCAGCCAGTGTGAGTTTTGGCCGATTAGCGTGATGATTTTGGGGTTATGTGATGTCAGCCGAGGGAGTTGGCGTAGATCTTGACCAGATAGAAGCCGTGCTGATTTGGGGGTTGCCCTACTATTGTACCAAAGTTTCTCTTGGGTTTGGCAGGCTATTACCGACGGCTTGTACAGGATTTTCCCGGATTGCCACTCTACTTTCCGGATGGACGAAGAAGGCGTCAAGTTCGGGTGGTTCGATGCACGCAAGGAGAGTTACTTACTCCTGCAAGATGGTTGACCGTTGTTTCGGTTTTGACCTTACCTGACGATTACGACGAATTCGTGGGTTGTGGCGATGCATCGAGGATTGGATTTGGTTGTGTGTGATGCAGTTTTACATAGCGATGGCTCTTGGGTTCAGGCAGTGGAAACTTTATGAAGCTACATATTCTGTGTTTGATTTGGGTGTAGCTGTCCTTATGTTAGCATCGAAGAGTTCGAGACACTACTGCTGTGGCGTGCAGCTCAGTGAAGGACGTACACTGATCATTTGAGTTGCATCCACTTGCATTTTCGGCCAGATTTGGGCTTAAGGCAGTGTAGATGGATGGAGTCGATTAACGACTATGGCTGCACCTTTGAGTTTGTTCGAGGAAGGTTAGAGGTTGTACTTTGATCATCTATTTGGATGATGTTACTGATGCATTCAGATGAAAATCAGGAGCTTTAGTGTTTCATGTGTATGTGTGGCTCGAGTTTTCGTGATAGTAGAATTAGTAGAGTTGTGAGCTTCGGGAGCAGAGTTCGAGTGTGATGATGTTGAGACTCGTGGTTTTGTGCGCGTTTGGCGCTAGTGATGCGGAGATGTATCAGATACTTCGAGTTTACTACTCGTGACGCAATATGAAGAGCAATGTAGCAGCTTGTGTGTGTGCTGATGCCATATTCGTCGACTGGCAATGGCTAGGAGGCAGAGACGTGCCGAGATTTGTCAGCCATTTGAGATTTCCGGTTAAACGTGGCGATTGCTGCTGTAATTGTGTGTGTTTGTATGCATTTTGGTTTGTGATACCAGTTGTTAGGCCTTTGTGGATCATTTGATGAACTCAGTACATTTCCTTGTACTTTCGGAGATGATTTCAGTGGCAGGCTGGAATAGCTGTGTTTGACGGAGATTGGCCATTTACGAGGAGTGCCTATGTCCCAGTTCGTCGATCGAGGTAATCAGCTATGACTGTGTGTTGGCAATCTTTGCAGTGAGCTTTGGGGACCAGATCACGAGTTGGTACCAGTTCTTATCCTCAGATTGGTGAGTAATCTTCGAGGACTATTCAGGCCTTGAAGGGCATGTTGTGGACTTCGGTATTGCAGTTCCGGAGGATTCGGGACCAGCAGTTTCAGCTGTTCGTGGTTGCATGCAGTACCAGTTTGTGGACCACTATAGTTTTGAGGTTATTTGATGTTGATTTGAGATGTGGTGCTGTACTCCATTGTGCTGGAGCGAGTTTGGTTTGAGTATGAGTTGATGTTTGATGCTGATTTTGTGGAATGTGCTACCACAGACTGTCAGGTTAGCGGAAATGGGTTGATTATTGCCCGAGTTCGAAGTTTGAGCTATGCTAATATGAGTATGTGCGTTATGTTCATGAGTGTGGACTGAGTTGTGATTTGTTATGATGTTTTGATCCGTATGTGGCCATAGGCGAGTTTGTGTTATGCCGTGTGGGTCGGCATCGCCTATAGCGTTGGTTTTTATGTGTGTTGTGTTCCATGTGGTGGAACTGTGTTTCAGGTATGTTACGTGTGGTACCTATCGGTTCCTTATGCAGGAACACTTGGCGATTGTGTGAGCCAGTTCAGATTTGTGATTTGAGGGTACAGGGATTCCAGCACGGAATTATCTCCTATTGTGGAGTTTGTGATCAGAGTTGTTCAGTTGAGATTGCCGTTGGTGAGTTGAGCAGTATGCAGAGGCAGTGCTCCTACCTTGTAGTCGGCAGACTCGGAAATTTCGAGGTCGAAATTTTTCTAAGGGGGGTGGATTTGTGACGACCCGGACCAGAATCAGCAGTTTGATCAGCTGTAAACGTGAATTACTGCGTTGTCGCAGGTTTCCGACAGTCGTTTGGTTTATCGGATTCGTTAACGACTTAATTATTAGCCGAGAATTGGAGTTGGGTCTCTTCTCGAGAGTCGTTGTACATGTGATTTCGAGTTCGTGGGCGGTTTCGGATCGTTATTTGGACGACCGAGGAATTAATTATGAATATTTGAAGTTTCGACGGAAACGGATTAAATTGGTGGTTTACTTAACGACTAAATTACCGGACGAGAATTTGGTTTCGGTTTCTTCGCGGAAATTATTCAGAATTTAATTTCGAGCTCGTGGGAATTTCCGGAGCATGATTTTGAGTTACGGAGTTTAAGTTGCGAATTTTGCCGATTGTTGATTGTTTGGTTGATTTAATTATGTGTTGGTTTGAATAGTTGACTTTTTATCCGATTGGCCGATGTGTTTGACTTCGGGTGATTATTGAAGAGTATGTCGAGACGAGTTTGTGGCCGCGAGAATTATCGGAATCGGAATTACGACGAGAAAGTTACGCGCGTTTGAAGTTTGCCGAAATGGATAATGTTGGGTTTCCTTTTTGGGAAAGTATAAATAGTGGGTTGCTAAAAGAGGAAAGTCAAAACTGGAATTATTGTGGTTGACCTTGGTCAACTCGGTTTGACCGAGTTGGGAGAGTGAGTCACGACGGTGGCGTCGGCCTCCACTCCGGCGACGGGATTCCGGCCACTTCCGGGCTCGGCCCATGGCCCATTCAACTCGCCCCGATGCCCTTTACCCATTTCCGGTCTCATTTTCCGGCATACATCACGGTGGAGAGAGAAACCATGGATCAAAGTTTGGGATTTTTGGGTTTAATGGTGAATTCCGATTTCGGCTGATTCGAGCTCAATCAAGCACTGGGTTTTGTTTTGAGCATGGTGTTCTAATTTGATTTGAGCATGGAGAATTTTGGGTTTGAATTTTGTGTTTCATTTCGGTTTATCATGAAATTGGATGTGTTAGAGTGAGAATTGGCCCTTGGTGCAGTTGACAAAGTTGCATGTCATTTCACTCGAAATCGCGCCCCGATCGCAGTGGGGAGGTTTGTTTTTCGAGTTGAGCGTCCGAAATTACAGCGAGGTATTGTGGTATGATTTCCGGATTTCCGACAGTTTGTCGTGATCGGATTACGTGTTTCCGAGAACGGTGGTTTCTCGTGATTTGTTTTGAATTGTCTAATTATGTTTGTGAGAATTGGACATTGTGATTATTCAGGTGTTCGTGATCGTTCGTTTGGCGAGGGATTTTCCGCCGGATCACGGGTTAACGCGATACGCGTTACGCAAGCGTGTGAGTGGACAAGTTTCTATTTTCACTGTTGATTTTGCGAGTTCGAGGATTTATTGATTTTCGTATTTAAATTATACGATGATTGAGATATATGTTATTTTCGGAGGTGTTGTTATGTGTTTATGGGTGATGGCATTTATAGCATCGATGCTACCAGAGTTGAGAGATTCCTCTGGCCCAGAGTTGAGAGATTCCTCTGAAGCAGGGTTGAGAGATTCCCCTGAGTGCCGCCGGGGTTGAGAGATTCCCCTGGCCTTTCACCGTCAGGTTTGAGCGATTCACCTGACGTCGGGCTTGAGAGATTCGCCCGACAACCTCTATATATATATGTGTGTGTGTTGTTGTGTTTTCCGAACTCGCACTGTTTTACATTGAGTATGTATATAAACTGGTGAAAGGCATACGTTTATTTTCGTCCACTCACTCTAACGTTTTATTTGCCTTTCCCCTGGGTTTTTCGGTTTCCGTGCCCAGTTTGCAGTTCGGACTCTGGTGTCGCACGTCGTGGTCGAAGGCATAGTACTCGAGCTACCTTGTTTCTTCCAGTAGGTTTATTGTTCTACCTACTGTGGTATATTTATGTGATTACACATTAGAGGTCGCTCTGAGTTTCATATTGTATATCTTATACGATTTTACACTGGATTTCAGTAAAGTACTATTATATGTATTGTTTACTTTACTGTTGATATATTGAGAAATCCGGATGGGATTGGTGCCCACGGTTTGCTTTTTGTGGCATAGGATGAAGTGTATTTTCTGCGTGCAGGTAATGGTAATTCCACGCTAGTAACGAAACTCTGCCCAAATTTCGAAAAGTTTTTGTTGGTTCGTGTTTTCGAAGGGGTTCGATTCCGGTTTAGGTACCTAAATCGGGGTTGGGTCCTTTCACCACACTCCTGGAATAGATGAAAATGTCATCGATGAACATAATCATGAACTTGTCCAGAAACCGTCTGAACACCCGGTTCATCAAGTCCATAAAGGCTGCGGGGGCGTTAGTCTACCCAAACGGCATAACCAAGAAATCGTAGTGCCCATACCGCGATCTGAAAGCTGTCCTGGCCACATCAGACTCTCGGATTCTCAACTGATGATATCCGAACCTGAGATCAATCTTCGAAAAGACTGAAGCTCCCTTGAGCTGATCAAACAAGTCATCAATTCGCGGCAACGGATACTTGTTCTTTACAGTGACCTGATTCAGCTTCCGATAATCAATGCACAACCCCATGGATCCATCCTTCTTTCGCACAAACAAAACCGGGGCACCCTACGGCGAAACACTGGGTCGAATAAAACCCTTCTCCAGTAACTCCTAAAGTTGAATCTGTAACTCTTTCAACTCTACTGGCGCCTTTCGATACGGTGCCTGAGAAATGGGTCCAGTGCCCGACAATAGCTCAATAGTGAAATCAATCTCCCGAACTAGAGGTATACCTGGTAACTCCTCCGGAAACACATCCGAAAACTCAAAAACGACCTCAATATCACCAATGTCCGACACAGCCGCCGTAGTGTCCACCACATGAGCAAAATAAGCAACACAGCCCTTCTTCATCATCTGATCCGCCTTCATCGCGGAAATCACACATGGCAACGAAGTACTCTGCTCACCGCGAAACAATATTTCCGGAAAGCCTAGTCGTCGAAACGCAACCTTTTTCTTGTGACAATCGAACATGGCCCAATGTGTCTCCAAGAAGTCCATACCCAAGATCAAATCAAAATCAACGATATCAAGCAACAACAAATCCGCGGCTAAGCCATGGCCTCCAATAAAAATCTCACAATCTCGGTATACCCAGCCAATACTCACAATCTCATCGGACGGATACAACACTCTCCACAACCCCGGAAGTGGAGACGCAGGTACAGTAGCTAAGGATGATAGTCCATACGACATAAATGAATGCGTAGCACCTGGATCTAACAATGTAAGTACTGGAATACCAAAGACACGCAACGTACCGATAAAAACCTCTGGTGAAGCTCTGCCCTCACGCAAAGTCATGGCATGAACCCTGGCCTGCCTGGCTGGTCGTCCACGCTGAGGCTGTCCCTGCTGTCTGCCCTGGCCCGCAAACTGTACTGGTCGAGCTCCCGAAGTAGCACATCGCTCTCCTCCGAAACTCTGGGCCGCCTGTCCACCAGCACCATCAAGCTGGAAACACTCCCTCTCATAGTGACCCACCTGGCCACAACGAAAACAAGTGACAGGGCCTCGCTGAGACAGACCAACATGGTGCCTGCGGCAGAGACTACAGAATGGGTACTCCCTCAGTACGGCAAAAGAGCCACTGGTACGCCGAGGATAACTGGAACCGCCAGAACCCCCACTGGACTGTGGTCGCTGCGGTCGATCTCTCCTCCATCTCTGTCTCTGTCTCGGTGCACTAGTTGGTGGTCGATATGGTCCACTGCCCGAGGATGAAGCCGAACCAGAAGTATCGGAACTCTGCCTCTTGGAAGGCCCCTGACTCGGTCCACCCTCCTCAAACCGTCTAGGCTGGTACCTCATCTGCCTTTCCTTCTCGATATCCTCACCTCGGAGTGCTGCACTGACAAACTCATCAAAGTTGTTCTGAGGCATCGTAGTCAGAGTACCCTTGATGTTCAAGTTCAAACCCAGCTCAAATCTGCGGCACTTGGCTTCCTAAGTAGCCACTATGTCACGCGCAAAACGAGATAAGCGGGTAAACCTGTCCCGGTACTCAAGCACAGACAAACTGCCCTGTCTCAAGTTCGTGAACTCCTCATACTTCCACTGCTAGGTAGCCTGGTTGAACTATCTCCGCATAAACAAATCTCGGAACAAAGTCCACGGAGTATCAACTGGTACCCGATCGGTGTTAACCCACCAGAAGTATGCATCTGATTTAAGTAATCCAACTGCTGCCACTGTCATCTGCTCAGGGGTAAATCGCAGACGCTCACAAACTCGTTCAACCTGAACCAACCATGCCTCGCACATCTCTGGATCAGCTGAACCCGAAAAGACAGTCACACCAGCAGTACGAGCTTTGACCACAGGGTCAAAACGCTACTCCAGACGCAACACTCGCATCAGCAAGTCATGCGTCTGGCGATCCACATCAGGATCCACTTCCCGATCAACACGGGGACCACGTCGAGGAGGCATCCTACTGATAGAAGACAAACATTAGGTACAAGCAGAAGGAACGTAATCATGAGACCTCAGATATTTGAGAACAGACAACACCCGAAGAATTGATGAGTACCGCTGGCCAGTCGGGTCATCACTCCAGACATGTTGTACAAACTCAAATACCCTAAGCGTCACAACTACAAGAGTCTACAAAATCTGACAACCTAATGCTCTGATACCAAGCTGAAAAGACGATTTAGTTTCCTAAACCGGAATCAAACCCATTCTGAAAACACGAACCAACAAAAACCATAAAAATTTTGGCAGAGTAACGCTACTAACGCGGAATTGCCATTACCTACACCCGGAAAATAACACTTCATCCTATGCCACAAAAGCCAAACCGTGGGCACCAATCCCATCCGGAATTCTCAATATCATATCAATAGCAATAAACAGTAAACGTAACTGTATAATATAGAAAATCCGGGTAAAACCACGTAAACATGTATCAGTATCGTATCAAAACGACCTCTAGTGTATATATATACAAATTATACAACAGTAGGCGAAACAAGGAACTTGCCGGAAAAGACAGGTAGCTTGAACAACTAGCCTCCGACCGCGACGTGAGACACCAGAATCCGAACTGCAAACTGGGCACGGAAATCGAAAAGCCCTGGGGAAAGTCAATAAAACGTTAGAGTGAGTGGACGAAAATAAACATATGCCTTTCACCAATTTCATATACATAATCAATGTAAAACAATGCGAGTTCAGAAAATATATATATGGAGGTGCCAGGCGAATCTCTCAAGCCCGACGGTCAGGCGTAACGCTCAAGCCCGACAGTGATAGGCCAGGGGAATCTCTCAACCCCGACGGCATAACAGGGGAATCTCTCAACCCTGCCCAGAGGAATCTCTCAACTCTAGTCAGACAACCGGTGATCAGACGAATAGCCGAAGCATCGATGCAGTAATGCCATCACGATAAAATATAAAATAATACCTCCGAAAATAATAAATAACTCAACATCGTATAAAATCAACACGGAAATTCATGAACTCGCAACAACTGTGAAAATATAAAAATGTCCACTCACAGATGAGCAAAGTTCGCACTAGCGCTAATCTCGTGGTCCGGCGGAAGATCCCTCTCCCGAAGCACGATATCGATCCCCTGAATAATCACAAAATATATCTGATCAAAATCACAATTCACAACACTATACGACACCTCGGAAACCAACCGTTCCCGGAAATATATAACACAGTGCAAAATAATCAACGAAATTCCTGAAATCTCCACTCAAAACCCTCGACTGAAAATCCGATACCCAAATCAACTCAAAAACTTCAAGGCGACGATCGGGGCGCGAATACGCGCGAAACGACATATAACTCGACACATTTCCAAAAATAGTGAACGGTTGCCAGAGCTCCGCCGTTGACCGCCGCCGCCGCGCCGTCAACCGGAGAGTTTTTCCGGCGGCCAAGCTCCCAAACTGTTCTCCTTCTCAAGTCGAGCAACTTTCCTCAAAGTGCCACCACCATCCAGCCACCACCGTGGTCGGAAATTAGCTCGAAAGTCCGAAATCCCTAACCGGCCGGAAAATACTTCTCCGTCCAATTTCGTCACCGTGAGGCCATCTCGGCCTCCCAACCTCAAGGGTCCACTTAACTACCTCAAACCCAACAATTTCCAACAAAAACCCCCCTCAGAAAGTCGCCGGAACACCTCCCACCGTCGAAGCCGATTCCGGCCAAAATTCCTAAAATTTCAAATCGACATTTCTCCCTCAATTCATCACTAAATCAAGCAATTCCAAGTTCTAATCAACTAGAAATCAAGAGAGGAATCGAAATATACCAAGGTCCAAGCCGGAGAGTCAGCGGCGGTGGAGTTTTTCTTCTCTGGTCAACGCGGGTCAACACTCTCAATATGGTCAACGCCGGTCAAACTTCCCGAACAGAGATTTTCGACAATTTTTGACTATTTCCGATATTTATACTCGCGTCTCAGGACGATCGACGGTACAAAATGGATAACCATTACGATTCGGATAAACTCGATACGAACGGATAAACTCGACGATATTCTGGAACTTCAAATAATCATATTATATTCCTCAGTTGTCGAAATAATCATCCGGAACCGCCCACGAACTCGAAATCACGTGTACAATAACTCTCGAGCAGAGACTCAACTCCAATTCTCGGCCAATAATTAAGTCGTAATCAAAACCGGCAAACCACATAATTATCAAAAAACTGTGATTACGCTCTAACTCATGAATTAAGCCGATTACTCTACTGATTCTGTTCCGGGTCGTCACTGATGCATTATGAAAAATTTGGATAAAAGTGTTTTCCGAAATATGTGAGTTTTTATTCTTGGATAAATTGAAAGGACCCAACCCCGATTTAGTTTCTTAAACCGGAATCAAACCCCTTCTGAAAACACGAACCAACAAAAACCATAAAAATTTCGGCAGAGTAATGCTACTAACGCGGATTTTCCATTACCTGCACCCGGAAAATAACACTTCATCCTATGCCACAAAAGCCAAACCGTGGGCACCAATCCCATCCAGATTTCTCAATATCATATCAAAAGCAATAAACAATAAACAAAACTGTAATATTTAGTAAATTCGGGAAAAACCGTATAAAACATGTATCAGAACGTATCAGAGCGACCTCTAGTGTATATATATATATATATACAAAATACACAACAGTAGGCGAAACAAGAAACCTACTGGAAAACACAGGTAGCTCGAACAACTTGCCTCCAACCACGACGTGAGACACCAGAATCTGAACTGCAAACTGGGCACGAAAACTGAAAAAGCCCATGGGAAAGACATGAAAACTGTTAGAGTGAGTGGACGAAAATAAATGTCTTTCGCCGAATAATATATATTATAAGAACATATGCGAGTCTAAATGCATAAAAATCAAATGGTACACGAGGGAGACTTTAACTCCTCACGCGTACAGAGCATGCATCATAAATACCGCGGGGTCACTCATGGACTCCCTCGCGCTAATGCAGTCTGAATCACGGGATCCCAGACCCACACGTGATTCCAAGCCAGAAAGGCCTCGGGTCAGGATATCTATCCCCCCCCCCCCGGAGCGTACTCAGGGATCAGCCGAGAAGCCATGTGTATCGATACAACCCTGTTTACTGAGACTGTACTCGTTGTAAACCAAATCACAAATACTTTCCATGCACATGCATAAAACATAATGTAAACGTATATATGTTCATAGATGCATATTCGTAAAACAGATGCTCATAAAAATCATGATCATAACTGCATGCTCATGCTCGTAAAACGTATATAAAAGACTCGCAGTCAATCCGTGGAAAGAAATATCCACTCACAGATGAGCAAAACGCGCACTCGCACTAATCACGTGGCTCAACGGAAGATTCCTCGCCTGAAGCACGATCTCGATCCCCTGAATAGTCATAAAATATATCTGATCAAAATCATAATCCACAACACTGTACCACACCTCGGAAACCAACCGTTCCGAGAAACATATAATACTGTGCAAAATAATCAACAAAATTCCCGAAATCTCTACTCAAAACCATCGACTGAAAATCCATTACCCAAATCAACTCGAAAACCTCAAGGCGACGATCGGGGCGCGAATACGTGAAAAACGACATTAAAATCATCGAATTCCAAAAAGTCAACGGGTCGCCGGAGCTCCGGCGTTGACCGCCGCCGTCGCCGGCGGCATGTCGTCAACCGTAGAATTTTCCCGGCGACCGAGATCACCATAGCTTCATCTCATGGAGTACAACACATCTCTCAACTGTGACCAAGATCAATTCCAGCGGAATTGGCCGAAAATTAGCTCGAAAGCCACGGTTTCCCCCACCGCCGGCGATTCTCCGATCTCCTCCATTCGCCGTGCACGACGCACGGCGGCCTTCGAGACCACTCCCAAAAGCACCGCCGTGGCTCCACTGTCCAAACTCCTCACATCTCCGGTCACCCCCGTGGTCGGAGCACCACCGTCCATAAAACCCAAACCGGCCGGAAAAACCAAGGATTTCAACTCCACATTTCTTCCTCAATTCTCAACCAAATCAAGAAATTCCAAGTTCTAAACTGTTTAGAATCACGAGGAGAACATTTTACCTTCAAGGGTCGTGGCCTGAAACGGCCGGAATCGGCAGGTCCGCCGGAGAAATTCAAACGGTCCGTTTTCCTCCACGGGTCAACTCGGTCAACACTTTCAAACTCAGTCAACGCCGGTGAAACTTCCCAAACAGTGTTTTTCGACAATTTTCGACTATTTCCAATATATATACTCGCGCCTCGGGACGATTGATGATCCAAAACGGATAACCATTACGATTCGGATAAACTCGATACGAACGGATAAACTCGTCAATAAACCGAAACTTCAAATAATCATATTATATTCCTCGGTCATTGGAAAAATCATCTGGAATAGCCCACAAACTCGAAATCACGTGTACTACAACTCTCGAGAAGAGACTCAACTCAAATTCTCGGCCGATAATTAATTCGTAAACAAAACTAGCAAACCACACAATTATCGATAAACCGCGATTACGCGCTAACTCGTGAATCATGTTGATTACTCTACTGATTTTGGTTCGGGTCGTCACAAATCTACCCCCCTTAAAAAAATTTCGACCTCGAAATTTACGTACTTGTCAGGTGAACAGATGAAGATACTGCTTCCGCATACGCTGCTCAGTCTCTTAGGTGGCCTCCTCAACCGAGTGATTCTGCCACAAGACATTCACCAGCGGTATCACACGGTGCCTCAACTCCTGCTCACGACGATCGAGAATCTGTATCGGCTCCTCCATGTATGTGAAATCCTCACGGATCGATAACTGCTGTGGGGCTAACACATGCGAAGGATCTGAGATGTATTTCCGTAACATTGAAACGTGGAAAACATCATGAACACGAGCCATCTCAGCCGGTAGCTTAAGCCTGTAAGAAACAGCTCCAACCCTTTCGGTGATCTCGTATGGACCAATGTACCGTGGTCAAAGCTTGCCACGCTTCCCGAAACGCACAACACCCCTCCACGGAGATAGTTTCAGGAAGACCTAATCGCCTACCTCAAACTCGAGACTCTTCCTTCTCACGTCCGCATAACTCTTCTGTCGATCCAGGGCGATCTTCAATCTGTCCCAGATAATCTGGACGTCCTCCATGGTGCTCTTCACCAGATCAGGGCCAATAAGCCATCGCTCACCCACCTCACTCCAACACAGCAGAGTGCGGCACTTTCTCCCGTACAGGGCCTCATACGGTGCCATCTCGATACTGGCCTGATAGCTATTGTTGTGGGCGAACTCTAACAAATGCAGTTGCTGATCCCAATTCCCGCGAAACTACAACACACAAGACCATAACATATCCTCAAGAGTCTGTATAGTCTGCTCAGACTGCCCGTCAGTCTGAGGATGAAAAGTTGTACTGAAACGCAACCTCGTGCCCATGGCTCGCTGCAATGCCTGCCAAAACTCAGAGGTAAACTGACTGTCTCGGTCAGAAACAATAGACACAGGCACACCGTGCAGACGAACAATCTCCGTTAAATACAGCTTAGCCAATCTGCCCACTGATATCTTCCCCAGAAGTGCGAGAAAATGAGCAGATTTCGTTAGTCGATCCACAATAACCCAAATACCAGTGTTGCCAGCCGAAGTACGCGGCAACTGATAAACGAAATCCATGGTAATGTGCTCCCACTTCCAAACCGGAATCTCCAGTGGCTGTAATTTTCCTGCAAGTTTCTGCCTCTCCGCTTTAACCTGCTGACAGATCAAACATCGGCTCACATATGCGGCAATCTCCCGCTTCATGTTGCGCCACCAGTAATACGCTCGAAGAGTACGAAACATCTTTGTACCACCGGGATGCATCGCATAAGCCGAACTATGGGCCTCATCTAGAATCTCCTTCTTCAGACTCTCGTCTCGGGGTACGCATAACCTGCCTCTGAATAGCAACGTACCGTCGTCAATCAACCGAAACTCTGTAGGCACACCATTCCGTATCATGTTCTTCCTGCCCAACAGGTAGGAATCTAAATCCTGAGCCTCCCGAACCTGATCAACCAATACGGGTCGAACCTGGAAACTGGCTAACAAGGCTCCTTCGTCATCCTACTCGAACTCGGCTCCCGTAGCCCGAAGTTCGGCTAACATAGACACTCTAGCCACACACACATGGAACAACGAAACTCCGGATTTCCGGCTAAGTGCATCAACCACAAAATTGGCCTTCCCTGGATGGTACTCGAAACTGCAATCGTAGTCGTTGATCAACTCCATCCACTGGCGTTGCCTCATGTTCAAGTCTGGCTGCGTCCGCAAGTAAGTGAGACTCTTATGGTCGGTGTAGATCTTACACTGAGCCCCGTACAAGTAATGTCTCCAACTCTTCAACGCTAGCACAATAGCGGCCAACTTCAAATCATTGGTCGGATAGTTGACTTTGTGTGGTTTCAACTGTCTGGAACCGTAGGCTACAACTCTGCCATGCTGCATCAACACACAACCAAGTCCCAACTTTGATGCATCACTATAAACCACAAACTCACCGTTATCGTCTGGTAATGTCATAATCGGTGCAGTAGTCAACTTCTCCTTCAGGAGCAAATAACTTTCCTCACATGCATCGGACCACTCAAACTTGACGCCCTTCTTCGTCAGTCTGGTCAGTGGGGTAGCAATCCGAGAAAAATCATGTACAAACCATCGGTAGTAGCCTGCGAAACCCAAGAAACTCTGGATCTCCGGTACAGTGGTAGGTCTACTCCAATTCAGCACGGCCTCGATCTTGTCAGGATCAACGCTGACTTCCTCAGCCGATATCACGTGGCCCAGAAACTTCACACTGTCCAGCCAAAACTCGCACTTGCTGAACTTCGCAAACAACTGATGGTCCCGCAAAGTCCGCAACATCGCTCGGAAATGCTTTTTATGCTGGCCCACACTCCTGGAATAGATCAAAATATCATCGATGAACACAATCACGAACTTGTCCAGAAACCGTCTGAACACCCGGTTCATGAAGTCCATAAAGGCTGCGGGGGAGTTGGTCAACCCAAATGGCATAACCAAAAACTCGTAGTGCCCATATCGCGATCTGAAAGCTGTCCTGGCCACATCAGACTCTCGGATCCTCAACATGTGATATCCGGATCGAAGATCAATCTTCGAAAAGACTGAAGCTCCCTTGAGCTGATCGAACAAATCATCAATCCGCGGCAACGGATACTTGTTCTTCACTGTAACCTGATTCAGCTTCCGGTAATCGATGCACAACCGCATAGATCCATCCTTCTTCCGTACAAACAAAATCGGGGCACCCCATGGCGAAACACTGGGTCGAATAAAACCCTTCTCCAGCAACTTCTGGAGCTGAACCTGTAACTCTTTCAACTCCGCTGGCGCCATACGATACGGTGCCTGAGAAATGGGTCCGGTACCCGGTAATAGCTCAATAGCGAAGTCAATTTCCCGAACAGGAGGTATGCCCGGTAACTCCTCCGGAAACACATCTGGAAACTCGGAAACAACATCAATACCACCAAGGTCCGGCACAGCCGCCGTAGTATCAACCACATGAGCTAAGTAAGCAACACATCCCTTCTTCATCATCTTATCCGCCTTCATTGCGGAAATCAAACATGGTGGTGAAGTATTCTTCTCACCGCGAAACAATATCTCGGGAAAGCCTGGTCGTCGAAACGCGACCTCCTTCTTATGACAGTCAAACATGGCCTAATGCGTCTACAAGAAGTCCATACCCAATTTCAAATCAAAATCGATGATATCAAGCAACAAAAAATCTACAGCTAAGCCATGGCCTCTAATAAAAATCTCATAGTCTCGGTATATCCAGCCAATACTTACAATCTCACCGGACGGATACAACACTCTCCATAACCCCGGAAGTGGAAACGCAGGTACAGTAGCTAAAGATGATAGTCTATATGACATGAATGAATGTGTGGCACCTAGATCTAACAATGTAAGTATTGGAATACCAAAGATATGCAACGTACCGATAACAACCTCTGAGGACACTCCCTCGAAAGTGAGGACACTCCCTCGAAAGTGACCCACCTGGCCATAATGATAACAGTTGAGGGTACCCCACAGATATGGACCAATATGATACCTATTGCACAAAGTGCACAATGGGTACTCCCTCGGTGTAGCAAAAGTGCCAAAAGGTCGTCGAGGGTAACTGGAACCGCTAGAACCCCCACTAGACTGTGGTCACTGCGGTCGATCTCTCCTCTATCTCTGCCTCTGTCTCAATGCACTAGCTGCTGGTCTATATGGTCCACTACCCGAGGGTGAAGCCGAACCGGAAATATCAAAACTCTGCCTCTTTGAATGCCCCTGACTTGGTCCACCCTCCTCAAACCGTCTAGGCTGGTATCTCATCTGTCTCACCTTCTCAATATCCTCACCTCAGAGTGTTGCACTGACAAACTCATCGAAGTTGTTCCGAGGCATCGTAGTCAGAGTCCCTTTGATGTTCAAGTTCAAACCCAGCTCAAACCTGCGGCACTTGGCTTCCTCAGTAGCCACTATGTCACGCGCAAAACAAGATAAGCGAGTAAACCTGTCCCGGTACTCAAGCACAGACATACTGCCTTATCTCAAGTTCGTGAACTCCTCATAATTCCGCTGCTGGGTAGCCTGATTGAAGTACCTCCGCATAAACAAATCTTGAAACAAAGTCCACGGAGTATCAACTGGAACTCTGTCGGTGCTAACCCACAAGTATGCATCTGACTCAAGTAATCCGACTGCTACTACCGTCATCTTCTCAGGGGTAAAACGCAGACGCTCACATATACGTTCAACCTGAACCAACCATGCCTCACACATCTCTGGATCAGCTGAACCCGAAAAGACAGTCGCACCAGCAGTACGAGCTTTGACCACAGGGTCAAAACGCTCTTCCAAACGCAATACTCGCATCAGCAAGTCGTGCGTCTAGCGATCCATATCAGGATCCTCTTCCTGATCAACACGGGGACCACGTCGAGAAGGCATCCTACTGATACTAAACAAGCATTAGGTATAAGCAGAATGTACGTAATCATGAGACTTTAGATATTTGAGAACACACAACACCCGAAGTATTGATGAGTACCGTTGGCCAGTCGGGTCATCACTCCAGTCATGCTGTACAAACTCAAATACCCTAAGCATCACAACTACAAGAGTCTACAGAATCTGACAACCTAATGCTCTGATACCAAGCTGAAAGGACCCAACCCCGATTTAGTTTCCTAAACCGGAATCAAACCCCTTCTGAAAACACGAACCGACAAAAACCATAAAAATTTTGGCAGAATAACGCTACTAACGCGGATTTGCCATTACCTGCACCCGGGAAATAACACTTCATCCTATGCCACAAAAGCCAAACCGTGAGCACCAATCCCATCCAGATTTCTCAATATCATATCAAAAGCAATAAACAGTAAACAAAACTGTAATATATAGTAAATCCGGGAAAAACCGTATAAAACATATATCAGAACGTATCAGAGCGGCCTCTAGTGTGTATATATATACAAAATACACAACAGTAGGCGAAACAAGAAACCTACTGGAAAACACAGGTAGCTCGAACAACTAGCCTCCAACCACGACATGAGACACCAGAATCTGAACTGCAAACTGGGCATGGAAACCGAAAAGCCCAAGGGAAAGACATGAAAACCGTTAGAGTAAGTGGACGAAAATAAATGTCTTTCACCAAATAATATATACTATAAGAACATATGCGAGTCTAAAGGCATAAAAATCAAATGGTACATGAGGGAGACTCTAACTCCTCACACGTACAGAGCATGCATCATAAATACCGCGGGGTCACTCATGGACTCCCTCGCTCTAGTACAGTCTGAATCACGGGATCCCAAACCCACACGTGATTCCAAGCCAGAAAGATCTCAGGTCAGGATATCTGTCCCCCCCCCCCCCTCGGAGCGTACTCGGGGATCAGCCAAGAAGCCAAGTGTATCGATACAACCCTGTTTACTGAGACTGTACTCTGTGTAAACCAAATCACAAATACTTTCCATGCACATGCATAAAACATAATGTAAACGTATATATGTTCATAGATGCATATTCGTAAAAAACATGCTCATAAAAATCATGATCATAACTGTATTTTCATGCTCGTAAAACGTATATAAAAGACTCGCAGTCAATCCGTGAAAAGAAATGTCCACTCACAGATGAGAAAAACGCGCACTCGCACTAATCACGTGGCCCGATGGAAGATTCCTTGCCCGAAGCACGATCTTGATCCCCTGAATAGTCATAAAATATATCTTATCAAAATCATAATCCACAACACTGTACCACACCTCAGAAACCAACAATTCCCGGAAACATATAATACTGTGCAAAATAATCAACGAAATTCCCAAAATCTCCACTCAAAACCCTCGACTGAAAATCAGTTACCCAAATCAACTCGAAAACCTCAAGGCGACAATTGGGGCGCGAATACGAGAAAAACGACATTAAAATCTGATACGCGCAAAACATGCATTTAACGTTAACAAAAATTAGACCCTAAAAACACAGCTCACACATAAAGGAATTTAAAACCCTTATTTTGTCCTTATAATATTGGCGAGTAGGGATCGTTCTATCCGGGGAATTAAAGGGCGCATGCATGGTTTCGTTAAAGCAGAAATCTAAAGGTTTGGGGGGGATTGGAAATTGGTTAATTAATCTACGAAATTAAAGTACAAAAACATGCAAACACAACAAGAACTCCTAGACTTCTAACATGTTTTACTCATAGACAAGTTTAACAATCAAGAACCCTTAAAGTCTAATTATGCTTACTAAAAATAAGAAGTTACACTACTAATTACAAGTGATCATCTCATCTTATTAACCTTACTCTTTTTCATGCCTAAATACTCTAAGTAAGCTGCGAAATTTATAACTTCCAACTAAATATACATGCTTGATATTTGAGTAGGAATGCAACTTAGCATCTAAACACCCTAAACAAAGTACGATCATCGAAACATGCGAAAGAGAGGGACTTAGCGTATTATCTAACACATGCTTTCGAACCTTTAAGATTGTATCAAACATGCATAAAAGGCTTGAAATTATAAACACATGCAATTTACGAAAAGACTTAAGAACATATAACTCAAATCCAAACTTGTTCTTCATTAAATACATCAAAGTGATCCAATACAAAGCAAAAGACAAGAGATTGAAGATCATGGTTACACTTTTTGTCTTGAATGCTTGATGACTTCTTGAAGGTGGTTCTCATTCACAAGGGACTTAGCGTATTGTGAATGATCCGATGGCTTCGGAGGCTGGAATGCTTCGGCTTGGAGAGGATCCTTGAAGTGTTTATGGAGGAGAGGTATTTGTGTAGAGGTTTGGCTTGTAAAATGGGAGATCTGGTTTATGGCTGGCCTCCTTGGTCTTATATAGGCAAGGGAAATGCTCACTCTCTCTTCCACCTTGCCTCTTTCATTAAATGCTAGCAATAATCACAAGGGCAAGTCACTCCCCTAGTCACCACTTGTGATCATCACAAGTAAGAGTTACCAAGGCTTGTCACCATTTGTGATGATCAAAAGCAAGAGTCACCAAGCCTTGTCACCCTTTGTAATGATCACAAAGCAAGAGTCACCAAGCCTAGTCACCCTTTGTAATGATCACAAAGCAAGAGTCACCAAGCCTAATCACAAAGCTTGACAACCTTGACTTTTCCTCTTCCACAAGTGGCTTCCTTGCCAAATTCAATGGGCTTGGGCTGGTTTTTGGGCCGAAACAAACTTTGAGAAATGGGCCCACAAAATGCTTTTTAGGCCGGCCCATTCCCGGTGGTCCAAAATCGTAAAAATCACAAAATCGCCGAAATTCCTCTGAATTGCGCCGTTATTCATCTCCACCGAATATAACCTCAAAATAACAAACTAAATAAGAAAAACATAAAAACTAAGATTATAACATAGCTAAACATAAAGGGAAATGCGTTAAGAATCAAGCATAAAATGCGTATATCAAAATCATCGAATTCCAAAAAGTCAACGGGTCGCCGGAGCTCCGGCGTTGACCGCCGCCACCGGAGAATTTTTCCGACGACCGAGCTCACCATAGCTTCATCTCGAGGAGTACAACACATCTCTCAACTGTGACCAAGATCAATTCCGGCGAAATTGGCCGGAAATCAGCTCGAAAGCCACGGTTTCCTCCACCCCCGGCATTTCTCCAATCTCCTCCGTTCTCCGTCCACGGCGCACGGCGGACTTCGAGACCACTCCCAAAAGCACCCTGTGGCTCCACAATCCAAACCCCTCACCTCTCCGGTCACCCCCGTGGCTGGAGCGCCACCGTCCACAAAACCCAAACCGGCCGGAAAAACCAAGGATTTCAACTCCACATTTCTTCCTCAATTCTCAACCAAATCAAGAAATTCCATTTTCTAAACTATTTAGAATCACGAGGAGAACATTTTACCTTCAAGTGTCGTGGCCTGAAACGGCCGGAATCGGCAGGTCCGCCGGAGAAATTCAAACGGTCCGTTTTCCTCCATGGGTCAACTCGGTCAACGCCTTCAAACTCAGTCAACGCCGGTCAAACTTCCCAAACAGTGTTTTTCGACAATTTTTGACTATTTCCGATATTTATACTCGCGCCTCGGGACGATCAACGGTCCAAAACGGATAACCACTACAATTCGGATAAACTCGATACGAACGGATAAACTCGTCGATAAACCGAAACTTCAAATAATCATATTATATTCCGCGGTCATCGGAAAAATCATCCGGAACCGCCCACAAACTTGAAATCATGTGTACTACAACTCTTGAGAAGAGACTCAGCTCAAATTCTCGGCCGATAATTAAGTCGTAAACAAAACCGACAAACCACACAATTATCGATAAACCGCGATTACGCGCTAACTCATGAATCATGCTGATTACTCTACTGATTCTGGTTCGGGTCGTCACATAAATGACCAAAATTATTTCTCACATTGATTCAAAATTAATCATGCATTGGAAAAATCTTTTTTCACTTTTCCTTTTGCATATGTATTAGGCTATCTCGGCATTTGTTGTATATCATTTGTCTTGTGTCATTTATTATATAAATACTTAGACTCGTAAGAATGGATAGCATTCTTAGTATCCCAGTCTTGTTGTTTCTCTTTAAATGGGCACATAAGTCTCAAACTTAGTTTGTGATTCAAACCTCGATATTTCTATTGGGTATATGATTAATTTAGAGAAATGTGTTTTGCTAGCTAGTCATATGACTTATTTTCCAAATCAACAAAATATTTCTCTTCGATTTGTATTAATCATTCCTTGGGCAATGAACTTTTATCTTTTTCTTCTTGGACTTTTATCTTTGAAAATAGTCAAATACTAAAGTCCAAATCGTGCCTCACATGGTTGAGATGATTCCCTTAGGTCACTTGTCTTTGTGGCCTATATAATGGATGAGACTTCATCCATTTTAACTGGGTTGTGTGCTTGAGTGTTTGTAGAGTTTCTCATGGTGCATTTCTTAGGCTGAGTCTAGTGCATTGTGCATTGTCCATAATATCTCTATGTTTTTCCTTCTGTTGTATGTAAGTCTTAGAGCTGCGCAAAACTCTTTTTCATATCCATTGCATCTTGCAGTTCATTAGATTCAATTGGTAAGTCCATCCAACCCTGGAAGTGTTCTTAAGAACTAGCTCTGTAATAGTTGTGTTCTGGATATAAACCTTCTGATATCTTCGTAGGTTGAAATGAAGAAACAAGATTGAAGAGATGTCAAGCTAGTGTGGTAGACTAGTTGGGATAACATCGTGTCTTGCAATCCTCAGAGAGGTTTGCATAAGTAAGCACTTACAAACAAGAGAGGGAGTAAAATTCCTAGAGTAGTATGAGAGACTAGAAATGATAGTCGTGTTGAGTGTTATTAGCGGAGTTGTAATCTTGTGAGAAGTGTCTTTGCATGTTTTCTTGAGAATTGGTTGTAAGAAGCAATTCGTGAAGAATCATTTTACAAATAGCTAAATTTTGAGAGTAAACTTCTGATAACCTTTCATTTGTAAACACTTAATTAGGCAAGAGAGAGTGTTGTTCTGTTAGGCTAATAGAGAGACTAGTGAGGATAGCATAAGTGTATCTATCCCCAAAGTACAAGAGTCTTGTAAGAAGTGTCAATTACATAGTGGAAAAGTTTGTCCCTCAAAAGTAAGGAACATGCAGTTTTTCTCCATAGTTGCAGGGTTTCTGAGAGTAAAAAATGTACTAATGTTATTTGTTCTTTTATTTCCTTCCACCTTTTCTTTATCTTGCTAAGTATTTATTTTTCAGGATAGCTTCATGTGTTGTTATCCCTTTTAGGATCTTTTGACGAAAAAATTGATAAAGTCCTATTCACCCCCCCCCCCTCCCTCTAGGACCGTCAAGTCGTATCAGAGCGGGTGACTAGACTTTAGTGTTGAGCAATTTGCTTTGCTTTTAAATCGATTTGAAAAAGTTTTAAAGTCTAGAATGTCTTTTTCAAGGGAGTCAAAAACGTCTTCTTGCTCTTCCTTAGTTAAGAGTAAAATCTATGTTTTGTTAAGTGACAAAAGGCATATTACTCCTTATAGTTGTGAAGAACTTATAGTTTGTAAAGCTACCACCCTCAATGAGTTCTCAAGTGAATCAGAAGATGATGAGAACTCAAAGGAGTTAGAAATTGATTGTGTTAATCTTGAGGGTTTTAGAGATAGTCTTGTTGGGGTAAAGGAAATTTCGCAAGGTTTGCTTGGGATAACCAAACACCTTCCTATCCTGCAATCTGTGAATTCATATGAAGATATTATTTGTGGAGGATATGTTCATTTTGAGTCTATGTTTGCATTGAAAAAGTTCATATCACATTTCAATAGAACTTCTGTGTCTATGTGGAATGATGATGAGACTACCACTCAGAATGACATAAATGCAGAAAAGATATAATACCTTTGTTACCCTGCATATTTAATTTCTTAATCAAATCAGACATAGGATGGGAGACTATGCTTCAATCCCAGTAATGTCTGTTCCCAACACGAGTCATGCTTTGCAAACAACAGAACCTCGCCATCTTGCAGCTTCACGTATTGGTGATTGACCGCTGATCTCCTTTGTATTATATATGTACATATTTTATTTTGTATCAAAGTTCATGTCATATGTTATTGTTGCATAATTATAATAGTTTCATGCATTCTCAAATTATGCATCTCATATTAATGTAGGACTCATGCATTTCTTGTTGTTATGTTTCTTCCATGACATCTGTTTTATGTTAAGGTTGAGTTTAAATGTTATTGGTGAACAAGATCTTACAATATAAGTCTACAAGAGCATATGATCTAGTATTCAGTACCTTTTGGGGTTGCAAACATGTTTCTATCCTAGCTTCAGTTTACTTTGTTGACTTCTATGACTTGTCATCTTCTATCCTATTTTGGAAGAAAGGTTGTTCGTTTAATGAGCTGAGCAATGCATGGATTTTGTGTAATGACAAAACAAAAATAAAAGGGTTTTTCTAGATATTGCATATAGCACACAATGATGTTGAGTTGATTGTTGTGAAAAATTTTTGTGAAAGGACCCAACCCCGATTCAGTTACCTAAATTGGAATCGAACCCCTTCTGAAAATACGAACCAACAAAAAATTTTGAAATTTCGGCAGAGTTTCGTTACTAACGTAGAATTGCATAAACCTGCACCCTGAAAATAACACTTCATCCTATGCCACAAAAGCCAAACCGTGGGCACCAATCCCATCCGGATTTCTCAACATCATAATATAAGCAATAACAGTAAACATTGAAAGGACCCAACCCCAATTTAGCTCCCTAAACCGAAATCAAACCCTTTCGAAAACACGAACCAACAAAAACCGTAGAAATTTTGGCAGAGTTTCGTTACTAACGTGGAATTACCATTACCTGCACGCGGAAAATACACTTCTTCCTATGCCACAAAAATCAAACCGTGGGCACCAATCCCATCCGGATTTCTCAATATATCAACAGTAAAGTAAAACAATAAATATATCTATACTTTACTGAAATCCGAAGTAAAAGCGTATAGCATAAACAACAGATTACTCAGAGCGACCTCTAATGTATAAACATATCAGTATACCACAGTAGGTAGAACAATAAACCTACTGGAAGAAACAAGGTAGCTTGAGCACTATGCCTCCGACCACGACGTGCGACACCAGAGCCTGAACTGCAAACTGGGCACGGAAACCGAAAAGCCCAGGGGAAAGGCAAATAAAAACGTTAGAGTGAGTGGACGAAAATAAACATATGCCTTTCACCAGTTTATATACATACTCAATGTAAAACAGTGCGAGTTCGGAAAACACAACAACACATATATATGGAGGTTGTCGGGCGAATCTCTCAAGCCCGACGTCAGGTGAATCACTCAAACCTGACGGTGAAAGGCCAGGGGAATCTCTCAACCCCGGCGGCACTCAGGGGAATCTCTCAACCCTGCTTCAGAGGAATCTCTCAACTCTGGGCCAGAGGAATCTCTCAACTCTGGTAGCATCGATGCTATAAATGCCATCACCCATAAACACATAACAACACCTCCGAAAATAACATATATCTCAATCATCGTATAATTTAAATACGGAAAATCATAAAATCCACGAACTCGCAAATCAACAGTGAAAATAGAAACTTGTCCACTCACACGCTTGCGTAACGCAGTTCGCGTTAACCCGTGATCCGGCGGAAAGTCCCTCGCCAAACGAACGATCATGAACACCTGAATATTCACAAAATCCATTTCTCAAAATCATAACTCGACAATACAAAACAAATCACGAGAAACCACCGTTCTCGGAAACACGTAATCCGAATATGACGAATCGTCGGAAATCCAATATGTACATCTCAATAACTCGTTGTAAGTTCGGATGCTCAACTCGAGGTACTCGAACACAGCCAAATGCGTCGTCAATAAATCCATACTTATAGTCACATCAAAACCACAATGTCCAGCTATAACAGATCCGCGGCTAAGCCATATCCTCCAACAAGGATCTCGCAACCTCCGGATGGATACAACACTCTCTAAGACCTCGGAAGTGGAGATACAGGTACAATAGCCATGGATATCAAACAACAGTAACCTCGGAGAAAAGTCTGTCCTCAAAAAAAGTCATAGCACGAACTCCAACATGCCCAACTAGCCGCCCACAACAATAGCGACATTGCCGAATAATTCATCAAAAGGCTACGTTGGTCAGACTTCAGGTACAACATGAGGATCTCCTCGCGAACTCTGAGCTGTCAAACCGCTAACACAGTTGGCTGAGGGCGCTCCCTCGTAACGTGACCCTCCTGGCCACCGAAACAGCAAATGAAAGTGCTCCACGAACACAAATCGCCGCAACACCTGCTGCGTGAAAGGATCACCAACGATCGCTCAAACTCATGCCACAGGAGTAAGTCCGTTACATTGTGATCTCCGCCATCACCAAACGGATCCTCTGCCTGATTTGATGACTCCCAATATAATCAAAAAGACCACAACTTGATGAAATCATTGATCCCGAAGTGTCGGAACTCAACCTCATCAAAATCTCGACCAAGTCCACTTTCCTCAAACCATCGCATCGAAAACCGCGTACATCTTTCTCTCACAATAGCCTCGCCACTGAGTGCAACACACTAAGCTCCTCACGGATGTCTCGAGGCACAACAATCAGACTCTCTCTGATGCTCAGGTTCAAACTCACCTCGAACCTCGTGCACCGCTTCCTCTGAAGCCACATAACACGTGCAAACGGAAACAAACATGTGGACAATGCATCTCTGCCTCAGGTGGGTAAACACTCCACGTTCGATTGCTGGATAGCCTGATAAGACCATTACCGTATAAACAACACCCTGAATGTAGGCCATGGAGTCGCAACCGGAACTCACACAATACCAGCCCACCAAATACACTGATCTGACTCAGGCAAACATCATCTACCACAATTCTCAGCTCTGAGGCAACATGTAGACGCTCATACACACACAACCAGGCAAACCGTGCCACACAACTCTCTGAACTCAGAATACTCATCCAAATCCGCAGTTCACTGGCAAATTACGCGTCGATTGATCCTCAATAGGATCCACAACCGTACCGACACGGAGAGCACGTCAAGGAGGCATCCTAATGAATAAAATATCGTTCACAACAAGTGGAACGTAATCATGGAACTTCAAATATTTGAAAGAATACAACACCCGGAATATTAATGAGTATCCGTCGGCCGGTCGGGTCACCATTCCAGACATGCTGTACATTCTCAAATATCCTTAGTAAACACGACTACAGAAGTCTACATAACCTATAACCTAATGCTCTGATACCAAGCTGAAAGGACCCAACCCCGATTTAGCTCCCTAAACCGGAATCAAACCCTTTCGAAAACACGAACCAACAAAAACCGTAGAAATTTTGGCAGAGTTTCGTTACTAACGTGGAATTACCATTACCTGCACGCGGAAAATACACTTCTTCCTATGCCACAAAAATCAAACCGTGGGCACCAATCCCATCCGGATTTCTCAATATATCAACAGTAAAGTAAAATAATAAATATATCTATACTTTACTGAAATCCGGAGTAAAAGCGTATAGCATAAACAACAGATTACTCAGAGCGACCTCTAATGTATAAACATATCAGTATACCACAGTAGGTAGAACAATAAACCTACTAGAAGAAACAAGGTAGCTCGAGCACTATGCCTCCGACCACGACGTGCGACACCAGAGCCTGAACTGCAAACTAGGCATGGAAACTGAAAAGCCCAGGGGAAAGGCAAATAAAAACGTTAGAGTGAGTGGACGAAAATAAACATATGACTTTCACCAGTTTATATACATACTCAATGTAAAACAGTGCGAGTTCGGAAAACACAACAACACATATATATGGAGGTTGTCGGGCGAATCTCTCAAGCCCGACGTCAGGTGAATCGCTCAAACCTGACGGTGAAAGGCCAGGGGAATCTCTCAACCCCGGCGGCACTCAGGGGAATCTCTCAACCCTGCTTCAGAGGAATCTCTCAACTCTGGGCCAGAGGAATCTCTCAACTCTGGTAGCATCGATGCTATAAATGCCATCACCCATAAACACATAACAACACCTCCGAAAATAACATATATCTCAATCATCGTATACTTTAAATACGGAAAATCATAAAATCCACGAACTCGCAAATCAACAGTGAAAATAGAAACGTGTCCACTCACACGCTTGCGTAACGCAGTTCGCGTTAACCCGTGATCCGGCGAAAAGTCCCTCGCCAAACGAACTATCACGAACACCTGAATATTCACAAAATCCATTTCTCAAAATCATAACTCGACAATACAAAACAAATCACGAGAAACCACCGTTCTCGGAAACACGTAATCCGAATATGACGAATCGTCGGAAATCCAATATGTACATCTCAATACCTCACTATAAGTTTGGACGCTCAACTCGAAAAACGAACCTGCCCACTGCGATCGGGGCGCGATTTCGAGTAAAATGAAATGCAACTTGTCGAAAATCCCAAAAAGTCAAACTTTGACTGCCGTTGACCGCTGACCGCCGCGTTGACCGCCGCCCACGGCGGCGTCGCCACCAACTTGTAAATTTCTCGGCAGAGCAACCACCATTCCATTCAAAATCACCCACTAAGCAACTTTTTCAACTACAACAAAGGCCAAATCTCACTCAAACTCATCCAATTTCAAGCAAAACCGAATTGTTCCCAAAATTTCAAATCCAAAATTCTCCAAGCACAATCAAAATTAGAACTCCATACTTACATGGTTAGAATCATGGAGAGGAGAGCTTCAAAGCCCACTACTTGATTAAGCTCAACATGGCCGAAATCAAAATCCACCATTAACCCAAAATTTCACAAACTTTGGTTCAATGTTTCTCTCTCCACCGTCCACCTCGCCGTGAACGGTGGCCGGCATCCACACGGGGCAGCCAAGCCGAGTTGAACGAGGTAAGGATCAAGCCCGGAGGTGGCCGGTTAAGAAATCACCGCTGGCGGGCCGTGAAAGTGACGCGCCTCCTTCCTCCTCCACGTGTTGACCAAGTCAACACCAGTCAACACATTAATTCAGCCTTTCACTTTCCTGATTTGGCAAGTTTGCTATTTATAGCCTTTCCCAAAGAGGAAACCCCCATAAATACATTTCACAACAAACTTTAAACTCCCGTAACTTCCGCGTCGTAATTCCGATTCCGATAATTCTCGCGGCAACAAACTCGTCTCGATATGTTCTTCAATTATCACCTGAAGTCAAAAACATCGACCAATCGGATAAAAAGTCAACGGTTCAAACCAATACATATTTAATCGACTAAACAATCAACAATCGGAAATAATCACAACTTAATCTTCGTAACTCAGAATAATACTCCGGAAGTTCCCACGAGTTCGAAATTAAATTCTGAACAACTTCTATGAAGAAGCCGAAACCAAATTCTCGACCGGTAATTTAGTCGTTAAGGAATTCACCATTTAAATCCGTTTCCGTCGAAACTTCAAATAGTCATAACTTATTCCTCGGTCGTCCAAATAACGATCCGGAACCGCCCACGAACTCGAAATCACACGTAGAACGACTCTTGAGAAGAGACCCAGCTCCAATTCTTGGCCAATAATTAAGTCGTTATCAAAGCTGGCAACTCAATAATCAGTCGAAAGTCCGCGAGACTAGGCTCTCGACTGATCCCCGAGATGCTCCCGGGAGGGATAGGACAAACTCCTGGCCCGTGGATTTCACACTACCCAGGAGGGTTAGGAAAAAACCTGACCTGGGCCTTATTTGTAACTTTGAGGACAACGTACTCAAGTTACTGCCTCCACATATCACACAGTACCCAGGAGGGTTAGGACAAGCACCTGACCTGGGCTTGTTTATTTTCAGACTCGCATCAATTTTATGTTCATTATTTATGAAAGACATATTATTTACAGTTTCAGTTTAAAAGTGAAATTTTATTTTCGTCCACTCACTCTAACAGTTTTTATTATTATATATGTCTTTTTCCTGGGCTTTTTGGTTTTAAATGCCTAGTTTGTAGAATTTCTTCTGAGGTCGAGCGCGTATGTAAATCGAGGCATAGCAATATCTACCATAGGATCTAAGGTTGATCCTGCGAGTTAGCATTTTACTTTACAATGTCAGCTTAATTTGTCTAGCAACTCTGATGTCGAAAATAGTTGTATATTTTGTATATTTTAGTAAGGAACCTAAATGTGCGAAATTTCATTTATAAAGACTTTTGAATTTTAATTCTCCACTTTGGCTGTCAAATAGAGAGTAGAAACTAAGGTTAGCAGAGTCATTAGGGCTTAATTCTGGTTTAGGCAACTGAATCGGGATCGAGTCCTTTCAAGTGAGCCTCATCAAATATTTCCCATTATAAGTGCTCATTGTTTGGAACACAAAGTCTACCTTTGATCACCAGCAAGCCATCTCTCCGTAATGTAAAATTTGGTTGTCCACCGCTACGTATTGCTTCCTTTAGTTTCAGCAATGAGGCATCAGAATCTTATAAGTCACGAACTTTGTCAACAAGAGTAGGTCGAACTTAGAAGTTGGCAAGTACAAAAATACGCCAGTGTCTCGCAACTCAGAAAGTATTGGCATTCGAGTCATTTGTATATGTGACAAAGAAACTCTTGATTTCCGACTAAGAGCATTAACCACCACGTTCGCCTTTCCAGGATGGTACTCAAAATTGCACTCATAATCACTTAACAATTTCATCCACCTCCTGTGTCTCAAATTCAGTTCTGGTTGTGTCAAGAAATACATAAGAATTTTATGGTCGGTAAAAATCTAATACCTGGCACCATACAAATAGTGGCTCCAAACCTTCAACGCGAAATAATCGTTGCTAACTCCAACTCATGAATGAGGTAATTCACTTCATGAGGCTTTAATTGTCGGGAACCGTAAGCGACAATTTTGCCTTGCAGCATCAACACATCCCAAGCCTAACTTGGATGCATCACTAAAAACCGTAAAGTCCACACTATCATCAGGTAAGGTCAACACTAGAGTAGTGGTCAGCCTTGTCTTTAGCATCTGAAAAATTTCCTCACAAGCCTCTGACCATTCAAATCTAACTTCTTTCCTCGTAAATCGGGTAAAAGGTGCAACAATACGAGAAAAATCTTGTACAAACCGACGGTAGTAACCGGCTAACCCCAGAAAACTTCTGATATCAGCTACACTTGCAGATATGCTCCAATTCAACACTGCCTCCACCTTGTCAGGATCAATACTAACTTCAACTATCGAAATCACATGGCCAAGAAATTTAACTCCTCCACCTTCTGATATCACATTTACTGAACTTGGCATACAACTGCGATTCTCTCAAAGCCCTTAGAACAATATGTAAATGTCTTGAATGTTGCCTCGCATCGCTAGAGTAAATTAGGATATCGTCAAAAATACAATAACAAATTTATCAATATATGCCTGAAAGACAGCACGTGCATTCGTCAGGCCAAACGGCATAACTAGGAACTCATACTGGCCATATCGAGATCGAAACGCGGTCTTAGAGACATCTAACACTCTAATCTGCAACTGATGATATCCCGATCACAAATCGATCTTAGAGAATACCATAGCTCCCTTAAGCTGATCAAACAAATCATCAATTCGTGGTAGTGGATACTTATTCTTAACTGTAACCCGATTCAGCTTCTAATAGTTGATACATAATCTCATAGATCCATCCTTCTTTTTACAAATAAAACTAGAGCTCCATATAGTGATATGCTAGGACGGATGAAACCTTTATCAATTAGTTCCTAAAGTTGAATCTGCAACTCTCTAAACTCAGATAGAGCGATCCTATATGAAGCTTGAGCTATGGGACCTGTACCCGTAAGTAGCTCAATCATGAAATCAATTTCTCTTACTCGAGGAAGGCCTCGTATTTCTTCAGGAAAGACATCAGGATATTTCCTAACCACCTTAATCAGCTCAAGGTTAGGGGTGGAAATATTGGTATTCACTATGTGTGGTAAATATGCAGTACACCCTTTTCCGTAACATTTTCTCAGCCTTCACAGCTGAAATAAGGCATGATAAAAGCATATATCTTTCCCCACAAAATAAAATCTCAGGGAACCTCGGACTTCTAAATACTACCTCTTTCTGATGATAATCAACCAAAGCGTAATGATTGCTCAGAAAATCCATGCCCAAAATTAAGTCAAAATCGACGATGTCAAGAGGTATCATATCAGCAGACAATCCAAAACCTTCAACCATAATGCTACATCCTCGATACATTAGCCCAACTAGAATCACCTCGCCAGAGGGATAAATCACTCGCCACATTTTCGATAAGGGAGTGGCAGGTACGTTAATTATTGATGTGAAATCTTACAGAGATAAATGAGTATGTCTCCCCCGAATCAATTAAAGTATAAAAAGCATAATCAAAGACATGCAACTTACTAATGATCACCTTCAGAGACTCTCTATTCTCCTGTAGAGTCATCCTATAAAATCGGGCATATCCAATTTGTCCAGCCGGTCGCCCTCTCTGGCTCCAGTCCTGATAAGCTGGCTGTCTGGGTGGCAGTACGGCTCTAACCCCAGAAGTGGCTCCCTGATCACCACCAGAACTCTGCACCAATAATCCACCCGAGGTGTCTTTCTGGCTGTTTGGTTGTCTGGGTGCCAGTACAGCTCTAACCCCAGAAGTGGCTTGATAAGTGACACTCTCTCGCAAAGTGACCCATTTGGCCATAACTAAAACAAGCTGAAGTCCCAAACTGACACTATCCAAGATGGCATTTGTGACATCTGACACATACAACGAAATCTCAGGATGTTGATACAGTAGGTTGATATCCACTAGATCCACTGGAACTTGCCCCTGATCTTTGCCTTTGTGGTCGATTCTGCCTCCATCTCAAAAAATAACTCGGACGACGTGCGCTAGAGCTCAGCGATCCCTCACTAGAAGAGGAAGTGGAACCAGATGCACTGGAGCCTCCCCTTTTTGCAGGACCCTGGTTGGGCCCACCCTTCTCGAAACGTCGAGTCTGGCTTCACTTAGATCGAAGCCTATCTTCATATCTCACAGCAACACTGATGAACTCGTCAAAATCACTGTGTGTCACACTTAACATGTATGGGGAAATCTTATACCATAAGCCTTGCTCAAACCTCTAACATCTCTCCTTCACCAGCCTGACCGAATTTCGTTCAAATTGGGATAAGCGAGTGAAGCAGTCCCGATACTCCATCATGGACAAGTCTCATTGCCAAAGATTCATAAATTCCTCATATTTCTTCTATTCTGTTGCTTCACTGAAAAAGCGACTCATGAACAACTCCCTGAACCCTGTCCACGGGGTGGTGGTTGCATTCCTCTCAGTGCTCTCCCACCACCCATAGTTAACTCTATTCTCTGCTCTGGGATCAACTAGGGATGCAGGCGGTCGCATACTTGACCAATCTATAGGCCAGTTCTCACATACCTCAGGTTCATGAGATACCTCAAAGGGAACTTCTCCTGCCTTTTTCGCCCTAACTAAATCAGCATGTTCCTCACGTGGCCCTGGCATTATATGTGTAATTAACTCACCATCTGTTTGCCCATAGACCGCGCCTCATTTTGTTGAGCTGGTTGTCGAGGCATAATAACCTACGAGTCCACAAAAAATTTAGCCCACTCAAAGAGACTAAGAGAAGATAGATCAACTAGAAGACTCACAAAAATTAACAATGCACAACACTTGGAGCTGTGATGGGGATCCGCTAGCCGGTCGGACCATCCTCCTAGGAGTGTTATACATTATCAAATGCTTATACCGAAAAAACCGGAGAGTCTACAGAATCTGTGACCTAATGCTCTGATACCAAACTGAAAGGACCCAACCCTAGTTTAACTTGTAAACTAAAATTAAATCCTAACGACTAATTAAACTCTGATAATTTCTACAAAAAATTTTCCATAACCCTCCTTGAATACTGGAAAACCCAAAAACTTGCCGGAAAAATAACACTCCACAAACTAATCTACAGACACACCATAGACCACCAATGTCCATTCGGATTTCTCAACAAATGGCATAAACTAGAATCAGAAACTCAACTAAAGAGTCTAAAATATATTTACAAAGTACGAGTTCGGAATACAAAGAAAAGTAAACTCGACTACTACTCAAGTAGCTGAAAATAACATGATACAACTGATATTCAGAGCGACTCCTATAAACATACAATACACTAATAATAGTTGACAATGGACTGAAATCTACTGAATGAACAGCTGACAGGTGGACTCAAAGCCTTCGACGACACCATGCAAATTCAGGATTTAAAATACAGCCTGGGCGACAGAAACAGAAAAGACCAGGGAAAGGAATTTAAAATATAAAACGTTAGAATGAGTGGACAAAAATAACCAAAACTACATAAAATGATAAATCTGTAATAACATGTTTTCCATTAATTTCTGTAAAATAAAGCGAGTTCAAATATAATAAACTGAAATATAATGGAGGTGGTTGTTTAGGGTGTTTGTCCTAACCCGGAACGATTAAATATATGAAAAGTAAGGTGGTGGGATCGTGTAGGTTGTTTTTCCTAACCCGAGACAATCTGGGTCGAGCAAGGTGTTTGTCCTAACCCAGTCCGACCGAATATCCGGTGATCAACTGAATAGCTAAAGCATCGATCCAACTAAATAAAACCATCACAAAGTAAACCTCCAAATAAATGCTCTGAAAACATACTGTAATGCGTAAAAGTATGAACTAGCTATCAACTGTGACAAAAAAAGTCCACTCACAATTCTGTGACTACTGCTAGGGTCCAGTAGAATTTCCTTCGTTGCTAGGATCGCGATCACGATGTCCTGTAAATATGGATCACATACAATATCAGAATATGCGTAAAACTAAGAAAATCGGACCTAAAAACAACCCCAGAAGTCCCGTTGAAAAATCTCACAAACTGCCTCATCGGAGCTCTGCCATGGACGGCGACTCGTGGCCGTCACACACCTCCACAAGCAGCAGCGCGTGAGCCACACATGCCTCTGGTGAAAGTTTTCCATCGGGAACGTTCAACCCCTCGTTGGAAAGTTGTCCTTGAGCTCTACAACTTTCATACTCGGACCTTCGTCCAATTCCATCGTCTTGGGGTCCAAAATGCCGCCACAGGCGCCAGCGCTGGCCACCATCAACCACCACGGGTGGTGGCATTCAACCCCCTGTTCTCTTCGCCTCTACAAGCCCAAAACTTTTCTCCAAAGCACCACCCTCAGCCATCCACCACCATGACAAGAATCAAGCCCAAAATATTTCGGATCAAAATATCCCTGTTTTACCCTCACCGACATAGCTCCGTCGTGGAGCTTCCTTGGCCAAAACTACCTATCTAGGAAGCACCAACAGGTTGAGGCGATTCAACACCCCTTAACCTCTACCTCCAATACTCGCCGGAACACCGACACCGATGGCGGAAAAAACCGGGATCAAACTCGAATCGGGTGGCTCACCACACATATCAAATCCCAAAATTAAACACATCAATTAACTCAGGAAAATAAGGGCTTCAAGAAGTTACCAATTCCGTCGCCAGAGGTGGCCAGAAAAGTCAGGTCAGGTCGAAATTTCCATTCGGGTCGGTGGAGAGGAAAACAGGTCACGGTTCGAGATAATTTATGATTTTTCACAAATTAATTTCAAAAAATCCCCTATTTATACCAAAAATATCTAATCCGATCAATAGTCCGAAATCAATCTTATCGCGATTGGACTGTCGAGAAATAACCGACTAAAAAATAAACTCCTTTTTATTTATTTCTCGTGCCGACAACCGATAAACATAAAAAATAACTCTCTTATCCGAAAAATTCTCCGAAAATTGCTACGAGTTCGAAATTAAATGCCCTAGGACTTTCGCAAAGGAAGCCAAGTCCAAATCTCGCCCAGTGAAAAAGTCATTAACAAAGTTGATAACGCGACTAATTCACGATAAGGCTTAACATGTCTTGATAAGCGCGTAATTTTGGTTCGGGTTGTTACACGCGTTGAGTGCTATTAGCGAAGTTGTAATCTTGTGAAAAGTGTATTTGCATTCTTTCTTGATAATTGATTGTAAGATGCAATTCATGAAGAATCAGTTTACAAATAGCTGAGTTCTGAGGCGAAACTTTTGATAACCTTTCATTTGTAAACACTTAGGCAAGAGAGAGTGTAGCTTTGTTAGACTAGTAGAGAGACTAGTGAGCGTAGCATAGGTGTATGTATCGTTAGAGTACGAGAATCTTGTAAGAAGTGTCAATTACATAGTGAAAAAGTTTGTCCCTCAAGAATAAGGGGCACATTTTTTTTATCTCGTTAAGTATCTATTTTTCAAGATAGATTCATATATGGTTATCCCAATAAATAAAGTCCTATTAACACCCCCCTCCCCCCCCCCCCCCCCCCCCCGATAGATTCATATATGGTTATCCTTGATACGACCTTTTGACCAAAAAATAAATAAAGTCCTATTAACACGCCCCCCCCCCCGGGTCAAGGTCTAATAGGAATATAATTCTAGAATGTTATTCATGTTTTGAATGAAGGTCTAATAGAATGTTATTCATGTTTTGAACTCAATGATCGAACTTCAATGTACCTTTTACTCGGTATGTTTACATTCTTGCCATTGCTGCCCCCATTTGAATGAGAGCTTCCAGAATTATGATTAAAGTTGTCGGCACTTGAATTAATAAAAGCTTCCAGAATTATGATAAGAGCTACCGACACTTGAATAAGAGCATCCATAAGTATGATCAAGCATGTACCTGAGGGGAGGTAAAAGAGACTACCATCTAAACCACTAAAATTCAGGATGGCCCAATTTATTAAATGTACATATACAAATAATTAAGAAAAAATACACATAAAAAATAAAATAAAAATTATAAGACAGTAAAATTTAAGTAATTTTGTGATATCTTCGAGGAACGAATTTATGACGCGATTTTTGTGTTTTTTATTAGTATCGTTATGAACATTAATTTTTTTATGTCTATGTTAGAATAGGAAAAAATTCATCCACGATAATTCAACTTACATGACCAGGTCAATTTGATACCTGGACTTTGTTTCGTACCAAAAACATATTTGAACTAACTTTTGCCTACCATCGGAGTATCTAGAACACATTTTCCGTCCATATCCTTTAAGTTTGATGACGTGAAAAACAAAAACTTTCATAATGAATGGGTAAAGAATTTCAAATATTAAGTTTTTTACTTTTTTTTCTTTCAGTTGCAAAAAAATTTGTGAACATTAATTTTTTTTTTAATGTACTATGTTAGAATAGGAAAAAAAGTTCACCCACGATAATTCAACTTATTTGAACTAACTTTTTCATACTATCGGGTACCTAAAACACATTTTTCGTTCATATCAGTTAAGTTTGATGATATGACAACAGAAATTTCATAATGAAGGGGTAAACAATTTCAACTATTACTTTTTTTTACTTTTTTTTTCTTTCAATTGCAAATAAATATTTGGGTAACTTGTACGTGATTTGAACCTCAAATCTCAAGGATTCCAACTTTAACCTTTACCACCACGCTATGTGAATTAACATACACAAATATATTTATTTTTTGTCAACCAGCAAAAAATTCTTTAATCTGTCACCCTCCACCTAAAGCAGCACTGCTAACCCGTCGCCGCTGTTTCTGTGGATGACTCGCCTCTGACCCCCTAGCCCGAAAACTCCTGGTGCCGTCCTACCCAAACCACGCCGACCCATTCCGGACGACAACCCATTACTCGAATTGACGAGCCCGACCCGGACGACCCACATTCGAATTCATCGCTATTGTCCTCGTTCAGGATCCAATTCTCTCCGGGGAGTCTATCCCAAGTCATGGACTACCCTCTTGGAAATGATGGCGAGTGAGCCCGAAATGGGTCATGCAAAACCGGCCCAGATCCACCACCACCAAAACGACGATGGAGGGCTGTTGGGTCCGTTCGAGATTCACGATGTCGTTTTTCATAAATTAAAAAATATATATATATATTGCAGATCCGGGTCGGGTCTGCGGAACCAGGCGAGTCGAGTTAACACACCAGTTTCATAAATAAAATATAAAAACAAAAAGATAAATAGTGAAATAGGTATAAATTGGTATTTTAACTTTGTTTTCAAAAAATTTGTTTGCCACGTCATCAAACATGGCAGAGATAGATAGAAAATGTGTTCTAAGTACCTCGATGATACGAAAAAGTTAGTTCAAATATGTTTTGGTACGAAAAAAAGTTGAGGTATCAAACTGACCAAGCTATGTAAGTTGAAGTACTGTTAGTGAATTTTTTTTCCTTTAAAATATTGTTAGTTTTAGTTTTTAATGTACTATATCAAAACATTAGTTTATATTGGTTTAGTTTATAAATACTTTATTGTAGGTTTGTATTTAGTTTGTGATTAACAAATCAAACATAAATGTTAGTGTACGTATGGTTTGGATTTGTTGTTGTGTTTACATATTATATAGTTACGAGAACAACGCTAGAGTAGATTGATTTGAATACATGTGTGACATAGCTTTGTATATTAGTCGATTTTTAGTTCTCATCACAAGTCTCAAATTCGCAGGTCCGGACCTGGTCATGGTCTTCCATGCAGAACCTTGTAACAATCATCAAGACGTTAAAAATGAAATAAAAATCTCCTAGCCTCATATGAAAAAATTGAGACCTTATTCCGCAGCTTCTAAGGCTACCGAAAAGTATTCCGGTGGTTGCATGACCATTATAGGGGTTAACAATCTGGGGTATGAAATTTTTTTTTCGGGCCTTCTTATTGGTCTTGTCACCTTCAACTTTATAACCTTTGTGAATTTATTATATTTTGTTATCAAATTTTAACCATCTTTTTTTTCGATTACAAAACAAGATAAGAAAAATCTACAAAGGAAATTAATCATCGTACACAACCAGTTTCTATGGTGACTCCAAGTTGATTATTAACTGCATAAACATTAACAATATTGTTCCATGAAGGCTCTCTAGCATCATCAGAGATAATCCACACTTTTCCCACCTACATTAAGGACATCAATTTCAGACATTTGATTTGAGAAGTAAACTTTGTTGCGATAAGTTAGCCAACCATGGTCACAGCCTGCCTCATCTTCATGTGTAGGATAGATCTCTTCCCCAAGTTGCTAGTTTGGCGGCCCTTTTCGATTTGCGGGGTGTTAGTTTTTTTAAGAGACTCCTCCGTGTAGCCTCTCTTTTCTTTTTTTGTATATAAAAAAAACTATCAGATCAAATTAATAGGAGTGGTTATATGTAGGAGGAAGAGAGGAGCACCAAAGAGTTGGATTAGCTATAGAATATTGGCAAATCCCTATTAGTAGGTCTGTCAATGGAATGGAGCCGGACCGGATCAACCTAAATCCGGATCCGATTAAGGAGAGAAAAACTTACACCCGATTCGCCCCGTTTATCCCGCATATATTTAATAATTAATATAAACTAACTACATGGTAATGATAAATAATAAAAGTGGAAGCATACCTGCTGATGGAATTCTTGCTAGATTATGAGGTTTTACCCTCTTTCGTATTGTGGATGCAGTATAGGAGCATTAATCTTTTCTCACTCATCAACGTTAGGAAGCAAGTGCATAAGCAATGACATATGTCTCTTTGTTATAACAGTTGAGAACAAATTTCAGAATATTAAGCTATTTGGAAAGAATGACACATATGGCATGAGCACAAGGCAAGACATTTAAATCCCACCTCCTACAAGTGCATGTACGTTGTAAAAAATTGACAACATGGACTGAAGTAATTCCAGATGCATAACTAGCTCATTTGGCTTTTATTTAAAGCTTGATATTTGCACACTCAGTTGGATCATAATCTTGGCTAGCATCTGACAAGTTTTTCAGCAACTTTTCAATTCTATCACACTTCTAGTACATCTTTCAACATCACATCTTTTATTATTCATCATTGTCATCAAGTTCAATCTTAGCTCTTCATGTAGTGCTAGGATATGAAACTTTCTTGCACGCAGAATCTTTGAATTGAAAGCTTACATAAGTTGTTGCACAAAATGTACATTTGACATTGCTCTTTAAGTGAAATCTACTTCATTAGTGTTGGTCTCTGTTTCAACCAATTCCAGACATTGTGATTAACAATATCTATAATATTGTTGACATTTAGTCTTAATGGCTGATTATTCTGTTTTGTATTGATTAGCTTGATTTGTGACGACCTGAACCAGAATCAGTTGTGTATTCGGCACGATTCACGAGACTGTGTATAGTCGCAGTTTTTAGATATATATGTGGTTCGTCGACTTTATTCGTGACTATGTTTTTGGTCGAGAATTTGAGATGAGTGTCTTCATGGAAATTGTAGAGTACGTGATATCGAGCTCGTGGGCGGTTCCGGAAGATTTTTCCGTTAACCGAGGAATATTTTATGATTATTTGAAGTTTCTGTTTTCGACGAGTTTATCCAATTGTTTCGTGTTTATCCGAATCATTTCGTATATTCATTTCGGACCGTCAATTGACCCGAGGCGCGAGTATAAATATCGGAATAGTCGAGAATTAGTCGAAAACTTCATTTTGGGCTTTGACTGACGTTGACTTGCTTTGACTTTCCAAAATTGGAAAGTTGACTGTTGACCGAGAGAGGGAGAAGTTTCCCGTTTCGGCTTGCCGTCCGACGACCCACTTTCCGGCCACTTCCGGCTACGTGAAAGGTACAGTTAGCTTCCAATTTTGATTTTGAGTGTGATGGTATTTGGTTTGGGTGGAATTGATCACGTTTTGGGTGAGTTCGAATCGGGCCGAAATGTGGTGGTTCGACGGTGATGGTGACGGTGGTTCCGGTGGGTTTCGAGGGTGGAGATGTTGGGGTTTTGGTTCCCCTAGCTTAGGTGAAGCTTCCTATGTGATTGATTTCGATCGAGGTGGTAGTTTTGAGGGTCACCGGTTAGGTCACCGAAATGGGAATTCCGTTCGGGTTCGTGATGATTTGGAGGGTTTCCGGTGTGATTTGGCTTTCGAGGTAGAAGAGAAAAAGGTTTGTCTTGGTTTGAACTTGAGTTCTGGAAGTTTTGGCCGTGGAATTCCACCGTTGACGGTGCGCCGCCGCCAGCGGCGGCGGTCAACGGCGGAGCTCCGGCCAAAAGTTGACTTTTTGGATTTCGACGTTTTTAATGTCGTTTTTCTCGTAATCACGCCCTGATTATCGTCCAGAGGTTTTCGGGTTGATTTGATTAGCCGATTTTCAGTCGAGATTTCGAGTGGAGATTTCGGGGATTTCGTTTACCGTTTTGCATTGCATTGTTTATTTCCGGGAACGGTTGGTTTCCGTGAATCAGTACAGGGTTATGGACTGTGATTTTGATCAGTTATGTTTTTGTGAATATTCAGGAGATCAAGATCGGGATCGTGATCGTGCTTCTGGCGAGGGATCTTCCGCCGGGCCACGAGACTAGCGCGAGTGCGCGTTTTGCTCATCTGTGAGTGGACAATTTCTTTTCACGGAATTCTTGCGAGTCTTTTATATGATTTTTGAACTTGAGCATGCGTATTGAGATTATGGATTACATGAGCATGTGTTTCACGATTATACATATACGGATATACTTATACGAATATATATACATTTATATGCTGTTTCATGCATTTGCATCGAACTGTTTATGATTTGATTTACACAGAGTACAGTCTCAGTTACGTTGTTGTATCGATACACTTGCCTCTCGGCTGATCCCCGATGGTAGGCCATACCAGGAGGGGCGTATCCCCGACCTGACCGGTGAGGGGCGTTTCCCCGGATCCGAGGCCATTTCTGGCTAGAATCACGTGGAAGTCAGGGACTCCGTGGTTCTGACTGTACTAGCACGGGTGTGTCCATGAGTGACCCCGTGGGATTTTTACTTGCATGCTCAGTACGCTGGAGGATTATGGTTTTACCTCGTGTACTTGTTGTTTTTATTTACCTGGACTCGCATATGTTATTTTAAACATATATATATCAACTGGTGAAAGACATTTATTTTCGTCCACTCACTCTAACGTGTTTCATGTCTTTCCCCTGGGCTTTTCGGTTTCCGTGCCCAGTTGCAGTTCAGGTTTTGGTGTTTTCACGTCGCGGTTTGGAGGCTAGTGATCAGAGTTACCTGTGCTTTCCAATAGGTTCTTGTTTCGCCTACTGACGTGTATATTGTATATATTTTACTCTAGCGGTCACTCTGATACATTCTGATACTTGTTTACACGGATTTTCTCGGATATATATATATATATATACTACAGTACTGTTTACTGTTTATGATTCATATATTGATGTTGAGAAATTCGGATGGGATTGGTGCCCACGGTTTGGCTTTTGTGGCATAGGATGAAGTGTTATTTTCAGGGTACAAGTTTATGCAATTCCGCGTTAGTAACGAAACTCTGCCGAAATTTCAAAATTTTTTTGTTGATTCGTATTTTCAGAAGGGGTTCGATTCCGGTTTAGGTAACTGAATCAGAGTTGGGTTCTTTCATGATTATAGCTTCTGTCTTTATAAGATTTATTGTAATTGATGTATAGGCTTGATTTGTGTAATCACTCAGTAGCTTGATTTATGTAACTGACCCAATATAAATACAAGAGTCATCTCAAGTTTGAGGTGTGCAACACAGTACAAAGTCTTTTTCCTTCATGGTATCACATCCATATCCTTACTACATACTCAGTTTTTTTCCCTCCCATCCATTCCATGTCGACTTCAAGCACCACCTCAAGTATCATCTCCTATACCTTTCTAGTACCACCTCAAGCACTATTTTCTCACCTAGCCCTATGTCAAACACTCCATCTATCACAAATTTTCTCAACATCAAGCTCGATCGAACCAACTATTCTTTATGGTCGGCACAATTTGTTCCTACGTTGCATAGTCGTGACCTTATAGGCTTTATGGATGGCTCTATGAAGTGTCCTTCTTTCTTTGTTAAGGATGCTAATGGTAACCTTACTGATGTTGCCGATCCTGATAATGATGCATGGATCCAACAAGACCATATAGTGTTGAGCTGGATCAATGGCTCTCTCACTCCCTCTGTTCTCTCTATTGTGGCTCGTTCAACTTTCTCTCATGCAACTTGTTGCTCTCTCGAAAAGTGGTATGTCTCTCATTCTTCAACTTCGCAGTGACCTTCTTCGGGCCACTCATGGTAATCTCTCCATCTATGACCTTCTTGACAAAATCAATGGTATAACTAACGACCTTGCTCTTATTGGTTATGTTGTTTCTAAAACTGATTCGGTTTCAATTATCATGAACAATTTTTGATCTATTAATAAAAACATTGTTAGTTCTGCTCAAGCACGAGACACACCATATTACTTATGATGCTTTAGAGTCTTTGTTACTTAATGTTGAACATATAATGCAAGGTCAAATTGTTGTGGAAGTTGATACTGGCACTATGGCACTTGTTGCTTTACCCATTTGTGGTGGTCGTGGTGGTCACGGTGGTGGCCGTAGATCTTCTTTTGGTTGTGGCTCTCCTTTTGGCCTTGGTGTTTTTGGCTCTTTTCCATCATCCTCTTCCTCCAATGATCGTTACTTTGGGCGTGGTAAATCGGTTCTTGGTGTACCACCATTTAATGCTACTACAATGTCTCGCATATGCTCATCTACTCAATTTGGTTCAGCTACACAAGTTTGAAACCCTTGTCAAATATGTGGCAGGAATGGGCACTCGACAATCAGTTGCTATAATCGCATGAATCTTGCTTATGAGGGACGTGTACCCACTCAAAGCCTTTCTGCTATGGCTGCTCATGCCTTATCTACTCCAAACAATTCTTGGTTATTTGATATTACTGTCAACACTCACATCACCTCAATCTTGGGCAACTTGAACAACCATGTGGAGTATAATGGACAAGACAATATTTGAGGTATTAATCATAGTTCAAGTTTGGGCATACAACATATTGGTTCATCATCTCTCTTTACCCCATTTTACTTCCTTTCAATTACATAATGTTTATCATTGTCCCAAAGCTACCACCAACTTAATTTCTGTCTACAACTTTTTTAATTATAATAATTGTTATATGCTCATATACCCTCATATTTTCTATGTTAAGGACTCGGTGACAGGGAGGACCCTTTTGCACGGGGCGAGTAGTAATGGCCTCTATCCTATCCAGTTTTATCCAAATGTTCAAAATGGTCGTGATTTTGGATTTTACAGTTCTCAGGTCAATGTTCAGTTATGGAATTTGCGGCTTGGTCATCAAGGTTCTCCAGTTTTGAAGAAACTTTTAAATAAATGAACTTTGCCTATGTCAATGTCAAATAATCTTGATTTTTGTGAGTCATGTCGGAGTCTATTTCTATTTTCCATTTTTAATTTTAATTAGTTCATTCAAATGGTTGGTCCTCTTCATGTTTATTAATTAAAGGATTTAAGTATTATATTGTGTTTGTTGATGATTTTTCTCAATATTCTTAAATTTTTCCAACGAAATTTAAACATGAGGCATATTCTATCTTTGTTGATTTCTATATTCATGTTCACAATCAGTTTAATTTCTCCATTAAATGTTTACAAACTGATGGAGGAGGTGAATATGTTAGTGCTAATTTTAAAACTCTTTCGGCATCAAAATAATTGTTTCAGCTCGATCACTCCCAACATGTCCATCTCCCATAAGTTTGCATACAAATGCCTAGCACAATTCTTATGCTCTATATCCTTCACTGAATCATGTCCTTCACCGCAACTAAAAGACTCTTCTTCTTGTCACTGATCACTGTATAAGAGAAGTCATTTTTAATCTGTAGGTCATCCCATGGAAATTGTATGAAACATGTCCATGCCTCCCTTGTTTCCTGCTCCACAATAACATAAGCAATGTGATACATTCCATTGTTTGCATCAATACCAACTTCAATGAGCATTATCCCCTTCATCTTTGTTCTCAAATGAGTTCAATTGAGCCCTATAAATGGCCTACAACCATCTTTTTTCAATGCTGTATAATAAACATACATCTTTCAATACCTTTTCCTTCCATCTCCATCTAAAAGAGCATCAATGTAGACAATGTTTCTTCTGTTGACCTTCTTTATTTCAGCAACCCATGACTCAAGCAAATTGTACTAGTCTTCAACAGTTCCCTGGATCAATTTCTCTACAGTCCCCTTTGCCCTGCAACATATTTGATAGTTCATTGATAACTAAAAGTCTTTGTCTACAACTGTATTAATACCAACAGTTGACCACCCAGGATCTGCATTGAAACTAGTCAAGTATCTCTTTGCTAAAAAACTAGCATTGTAATGGTATTATCTTCCCTAGAGAAGAGCACTTATGCTCCAACTTGTAGGTCCTTATGATCATTTCAGGTGAATTTGCAGAGATTCTGGAAACCCAAATCTGAAAGGGACACTATTCTTCTATCTGGCCATTTTCTTGGCTACTTTGTTTACCTTTTCCTTTACATCTTGGCTCTGAAGTCTTGCATATTTTTTGACATCTTTTCTTGTCATTTGGGTCAAACCTTAGGTCATTTCTGGTCAGAATAGCATGCACCTTAACTGCATCTTTAAAACAGTCAGGATTTGGGTATCTCTTAACAACAAAAAACTGTGGGTTTTTTAGATCAGTCTCCTTGTTGAACTTATGGAACTTTGTCCATCTCTTCTTCTTTCTTCTATTTCTTCTACCATCAAACCTCACACGAGAGTTTTCATCACTACTAGACTCACTCAAGCTAAGAAATGCATATGAATTTTCATCATCACCATCGCCATAAGAAAATACTGCTGCATTTGCTGCTGCATTTTCCATGTTCTCCCTCACTTCATCTCTTTCAACAATTGGTTCAAGCACAGTTTCTCTTAAAACTTCATCATCAACATCCACATTTTTTTGCACAATTCATCATCTTCCTTAGAGTTGTCAATCTCATAATCAAAATTAAAAAATTCCTCATATTTAATGTCATCACTATCAATAAGTTATACACAAAAATCAACAGCAACATATGTTTTCTGAACTCTGACTCTTGTTGCATACCTCCTTTTTGTTTCTACATTATTCTTCTTCCTAGGTGTTTTTATTCTACCTACTGTTCTGTTTCTCCTTTTTCTAAACATGGGACCTTCATCAACTATTGGACCTTCAAAAGAAGAAGGAGCTTTAAAAGTAGGAGGACCTTCAAATCTAGGAGGAGCTTCATCAACTGTTGAAGCTTCTTCCGAACAAGATGAGCTTCATCAACAGTATGAGGTTCTTCAACTTAGGGAACAATGTCCTATGGGTTGGCTTCTTCCTTTGAATAGGTAACTTAGCCCTCATTTCAACATCTTCTTCTACTATGTTTGGAATGCAACGACCAAAGTACTTTGAATGGTTAAAATCATGCTACCTAATTCCATTTATGTCTTCCAACTCACATTCTGCTTTTTTTCTTTCACAAGTTGCCACCATCCAAATCTGAAATACTTTACTTCCACGATGCTTGAGTATTTTTGTGACATCTCGTTCTGAGCATTCTTATTTATGATTTATTTAATGGTAATCGTCGATTGTAATTAATTTTTTTCGTCAGTAATTATCAATGATATTTATCAGAATTTTATTGATGACGTTTATTGAGGAAGTTCTTTGAGAAAAAGTCATAGAGTTTATCAAGACGAGTTTGTGGCCATGCGAAGATTTTAAATCAGAGTTACGAGGAAAAAATTATAGTCAACGAAAATTTTGTACAAGGTTACGATACATTTAGTCGCAAATTTCGACTATTAATAGAAAGTTTCCGTAAATGAGAAGTCAACTTTTTTCTTTTTTGGTAATTTCCTTTTTCTTTTTTGGTAATTTCCTTTTTCTTATTTTCTCTCTCCTTTCTTCCTCTTCCCTCCGGTTCTCTCTCTCCCTCAGTTGGCCTCACAGCCGGCGAACGATCGGACGACCACCAAAACCGGTGGGGCAGGGGTCAAAAGAACCGCCTAAACCCCCTCTACATATTGGTGGGTGTCTTTGTGGCGATGGGTGGCGGAGGAAGGAGAATCGACGCCGTGAAGGTCACAGTTTCAAGGGGTAACCGGCGTCGGCTCCGACGAGGTTTCCGGCCACTTTTCAGGTATAATTGGATTGAATTTTAAACCTAGATTGTTTTGGTATGTTTGTTTTGATGCGAGGTGGTGTAAAGCGATGGGAATTGTAGGAATTTAATCGGCTCCAGCGAGTGTGGTTCGGGACGACGTCGTGGGCGGTGGTCGACGGTGAATTGGATGGCGGGGTTATGGGGTTATTTCTCCCCTCGTCACCTTAAGCCAATTGGGGCATGCCTCGTGCCACGAGGTGGCATGACGGCGGAGAACGGTCACCAGAAAGGATATTTCAGCCGGAGGGTTTCGGGGGAAATTTTGGTCGATTAGGCTGGAATTAGAGGTTGGTCCTTTGATGAATATTTTTGTTGGGTAGATTATCTATAATTTGGGCTTCGGTTTGCCGAGAAAAGATGGATCTCCGACAAGGGCATTTTCAACAAAAATTTTATATCGTTACATTCGTAATTACGTATCGAATCTAATGATGAAGTTATTGAATTGAATTGGACATTATTGGTAAAGACGTATGGTGAATCGGATAATAATTAAACGGCTTTACGTTATTGATAAACGGTTGCATTGATTATCGATTCGACTTCAAGTTCCTTAATGTTTAAGGTTTATGTTGCAATTTTAAAAAGGATTCAAGAATTGGAAATTAGAATTTGGAATTAGTAGAGTTCGGTATTGATTCGGGAAGTATGATCTTCGAGAATGCGATGTTCTCGACGGTATTGCTCGTTGGTGATGAGCTTAGTTATGCGATTTGATTTTCAGCGATTAATTTTTAAATAATAATTGTTGTCTTAGGATTACGTGGTAGCAACCCATGACAGATGTATAGAGACGCTGATAGATGTGTTTGGCTGAATGAAGATCACGACACAGTATTGTGAGTGGATCTTTATTTTCACAGTCGATAGAGAATTCAGTTTTCAGTTTTTAGAATTTCAATATTTCAGTTTTGCGAGTTCATTTTATTTTAGCATTATAGTATTACAATTTAATTTACAGTATATTGCATAGCAGTTTTAATTTAGAGCTTTACTTTGTGATGGTTTTATTTAGTTGCATCGATGCTCTAGCTATTCGACTGATCACCGAATAGTCGATTTGACCGGTTATGACAAACACCCTGCCCGACCCAGATTGCTTTAGGTTAGTATGAACACCCTAGACGATCCCATCACCATACTTTTCATACATACAGTCATTCCGAATTAGGACAAACACCCTGAATGACCACCTCTATTTGCAGTCCAGTTATGATACTTGAACTCGCATTATTTCACAGAAATCAGCATAAAGGCATCAGATTCAATTTTACTTTAGTTTTAAAATTATCGTACGATATTGATTTGTTCATTCACTCTAATGTTTTATGTTTTTATGTCTTTCCCTGAGCTCTTTGTTTTCAATTGCCCAGTTTGCAAGATAGCAGGTTGAAGTCGTGACCATCCAGAGTTCGAGCTATGACAGTTCACAGCTTCTGCTTTCTCCATATAGGATCACAACAAGGATTTAGGTTGCTCGTGCTAAGGTAGCCGCTACCGACTAGTCGATGCTAGAGACCTTAACACGGGTCTCGAAAGACATATCTTTGGATTACTGGGGTAATCTAAGGTGGGTCTTGTCAATTTTAGTGACTTGTTTATCATTTGAAAGTGGAAAGAACTCATTGTCTTCTTTACCCTTATACCAATATGTGATTGGAGTTCTCTATATCCCAGGTTCTGCTAGATAGTTCAAACATATCCAACTAAACAGGTCTAGATCTTTATTGTTTATCCATTCTATCTCACCACCCATAACACCCTGTTATTTTCCACAAGATGTATACGTCCACCATGATTCAACTATGTAGTTATATTCACATTTGCAATCCAATGGTCCAAAATCAACAACCAAATGGAATAAAAAGCTCAACTAAGGACATATTCCATGATTTAACAACAAGGGATATTAAGCTAACATCACCCTAAATTTCAATAAACAAACCCTTAATCATTTTTCCTATACTCAGTGCCAAATAAACAACATCAAACCGGAACACCCATCATCGAAATTAAGGTTTCTGAATTTAATTACAATATTGTAAGCCCTAACCCCAATTTTTCCTATTTCCCCAAACCCTAAATAGTAACACAAAAACCCTAAAACAGTCCAAAGTTAATAGTCAAACCACTTAGTCCCTATTCTATAGACATAAATGAGACAACAAATTGTAGAAAAATATGGGTATATATTCATTTACCATGTGAAGTAGGTTCATCTTCAATGCGAAAGTATCTCCAATACTTTAGCGGTATATGATCATCCATCACCAAAGAGATTCGGCCAACAAAAGTTGCTGATGATCTCCTTCACTTTCATAGATTCTTCCAAGGGACCTTCTTCCAAACACTTATGCCTTTAAGACGAATCTTCTTCTGTTTTGACAGAGAGAAAGGTATAGGAGAAGTAAAAGTGAAAGTGAAAGGAAATGAACAAGAGTGAGAGTGAAAGTGAAAGAGTTAAGTTTTGAGTTTAATTTTAGGGTTTCAAATCGAAAGGAATGCAAAATGACTCATATAACCCTCATAATTCAGCACATGTTGGACACATTGACGATAAACGTCTTTTTTTAACGTCCTAGATGACGTAGTGACCATTTTGATATTCCGAGAACAACTTAGAGTGACAATTTTAATATATGTCAAATGATAATTACCAAACCGTTGATCTTGATATAGTTGGATGACGATTTGTCCAATTTATTTTAAAAAAAATGTAGAGATTGGAAAATTCTCCAATTGGCTTAAACAACAACTTATTATATGACATTTTCCAAAAGCAAGAAAATAAAATGATGGAAAGACAAAACGCAATGTACTCGAAGGCAATTAGCGAGTGTGTTTATTTTCAGAGCCGTACACAGCATCCTCGCAAACCACAAATACAAGGTAGCGTCTCTCCATCAGAATCAAATCATATCAAATCAAATCAACAACAGAGTCCAAGAGCAGAGTTGGGAACTGAGAACAAGATGGGTTCGGCTTCTCTGATCAACAATCCCTTAACATCGTCGTCTCTGTCCTCCAGGTCTCTCAAATCAGAGCTCACTCCCAAACAGTCACACTTGTCTCTGGTTCCTCCTATGACTATTAGTTTGACTAGGAGCAACAAGACCAAGCTACTGTTTCAGAGAGGCTCTATTTTTTGCAAGGCTGTCTCCGTGAAGCCTCTGACTGCCGTCGTCGAGGGTCTCAACATTGCCGAAGATGTCACTCAGGTATAATAACATGTTCTTCTTGCTCAATTATTTTTAGTTTTCAATTTTGTGATGAAGAAAGAATCATTACTTGAAGTTGTTCGCTTTTTGTGATGCAGCTTATTGGGAAAACACCAATGGTATACCTTAATAGTATTACAAAAGGGTCGGTTGCAAACATTGCTGCAAAGCTTGAGATTATGGAGCCATGTTGCAGTGTCAAGGACAGGTATTGAACCAATGACTTTATAATTTCTGGGTACTATGCACTTCGAGAATCTGATATTGTTTTACATGAACTCAAACATGAACTGTCTATTTGAGAACATATAGAATGAAATATAGAGATATAATGCCAATGTCATACTCAATCTATCTGTTAATGCTACTGATATTACTCTCAGGATAGGTTACAGTATGATAACTGATGCTGAGCAAAAAGGACTTATAAAGCCGGGACAGGTAGCTCATTATCCTATGATGTAAAGGAAATTGAGATTGAACAATTTGGTTTTGGCTGTTTGAAATTGAAATATTGGCAAGCTATCATTGTGTATGTTTCTTAGGATTTATTGTTTTATTTTAATAGCTGAGCTTCTAAAATTTTCACCCTCGTGTCCATTTCTAGATTTTTTCACTCTTGTATTTTTTTTTTTGCTTGTTTCTATAAAACAGGTTATTTTCAAAAATAATTATGTAACTGAGCCTTGCCTTTTCATTGAATTATTTGGATTATGATAGTGGGGTATCATCATTTGAAAAGAGCGGATGATGTATTGATCTGATTTGGTTATTGTAGAACTACCCATGTCTAAGATTCTTACATATTATTAATATTTCATGCTCTCACAGATATCTTCTTTCCCATTTATATTTTAGAGTGTTTTGGTGGAACCGACAAGTGGAAATACTGGCATTGGTCTTGCATTTATAGCAGCTAGTAAAGGATATAAACTCATCTTGACAATGCCGGCTTCAATGAGCTTGGAAAGAAGGGTCCTTTTAAAGGCATTTGGAGCTGAACTTGTTTTGACTGATTCAGCAAAGGGCATGAAGGGAGCAGTTCAGAAAGCTGAAGAAATAGTGAAAATTACACCAAATGCATACATGCTTCAACAATTTGACAATCCTGCTAATCCTAAGGTGTCCTGGATTTCTTTCCCCACTTTTTTAAACAGAGCTTCTTCATTATTTTACTGTTAGTCAAATTTTTTTTTGACTTAATATGTCAAATCACTAAAAATGGCATGTTATGGGAAGCATTAGTGATGGTAAATGAGTGTTTTATTTTGTCCAGTAAAGATTTCTGCTATGCTGAGCTTTACATATTATGTTTCGTACATTTTTGAAACCCTTTGGTATCCTATAAACTTGAACCAATAGTAAAGCAGAATACACATCAGTTGCATTAGCTATATTGGTCTTTCCTTATGCTGAAACCAACATAAAACCAGAATACTCAGTAGTTACATGAGCTATATTGTACTTCTCTTCTTTATTTTTGGAGACATAAATGTCTCTTGGTTCTTTTTGGATGATATATTTGTTTTTTCATTCGTTTGGAATATTTGATTTTTGATCAAGTGCTTCTAACCAGCAGTTAATCACTTTTTGACCAAGTCTGCAACATGTGGCTTTGATCTGGGTTGATTACCCCAAGGCTAGCATACGTATCTGTAACTATGTTCCGTTCCAATGCAGATACACAATAGGTTCCAGTGTTGGATGAATATAAATCTTATTTGTCTCATATGCAGGTACACTATGAGACAACTGGTCCAGAGATCTGGGAAGATACAAAGGGCAAGGTGGATATATTTGTTGGGGGAATTGGAACTGGCGGAACCATTTCTGGGGTCGGGCGGTTCCTTAAAGAGCAAAATCCCAAAATAAAGGTTTTCATTTTCTTTCCAATTGATCATTTCTCAATTCAGACCATATTTAGTTTTACTAGTTAGAGGAATTGTACCGATCTTTGTCTTGTTCGATCAAGACCCCGGGTTATGGCCCTTCATCCACGTTTGTGCCACTGGAAAGTAGCCTGACTAGAGTCTTCCCTCAACTATTCTGGCCTTCTGTTCAACCAGGCCACACTCACAAAGTATATGCTAACCCATGTACTCAGTTGTTGCTGGGCCCATCTGATCTTTTTAACCAACAACTCAACTTTTTAAATGCTTCAAAGTGTGAAGAGAAGGGTTGCATACTTTCCAAAATAAGGTCTGATCTGTTGTGTGTGATAGATAAAGTAATCTGGTGTTTCGTATCATAACCAATTGGCAATGGTAGGAGTAGCCCAAATCCTTATAACTCACTAGTAAGGCCCCTCATTTCCAATGTGGCAGTTTTTCTCCATTCACATTCTCTAACACGCCCCCAAACGTATGGTGACATCTCAAGCCAAACACGTGGACAACTTATATGGGTAATGATGAGCACATGTAGCCCATTCAGCATCACACGAGGGTGAACCTGCTCTGATACTATGTAGAAAATAAATTTCCCAATTTAAAGTAGGAGTAGGAAGAAATTTATAAGATTAACAAATGTTAAAGCAGCATTAGCCTAGAATTTTTTAGGAGCACCAGATGTAAGAAAGAGAGTGCGAATCATGGTAGCAATGTGACAATGTTTACGTTCGGCAAGCCCATTTGGTTGTGGTGTATAAGGACAAGAGAAACATTGTTGGATGCCTAAAGATTGACATAGATGAGAGAAATCATGATTAACATATTCAATGCCATTATCACTTTGGAGAAATTCGATAGAGCTACAAAATATATTTTTGACCATGGCAACCAAATTTTGAAAGTGAGTAAGGACCTCATTTTAATGATGCATGAGATAGATCCAAGTGTAATGGGAAAACTCAATACTGAATAAAACATAATACTTAAAGCTACTAACGGATAAAGTAGGAGACATCCAAACATCACTATGGATAATATGGAAAAGAGAAGTAGCTAATGCATGATTTGAAGGAAAAGGTAATTGATGTGATTTGTTAAGAGCACAGTTAGTACAAAAGGAAGGATACAAAATTGGAGAACCAAGATTAGAGCCTATATGAGCTAAGACTGGAGAAGAGGGATGACCTAAACGGTTATGCTAGAGAGTAGAGTGAGCAGTCGCAAGAGCTTGAGGACTAGCAGAAGTAGAAGACAAATGAAGCAGATAGAGACCATCTTTACATGAGCCCTGAAATAATAGACGACAGGTGAGCAAATAATAAATTTAATAATAATTAGGAGCAAAGAGAAATGAGACACGATTATCTCGGATGAAACGAGCGACTAACAATAGATTTTTACAAATAGAGGGAATGTGATAGACATTGTGTAAAGAAAATTTAGAGTTGGCTATTGACATGGAGAGATCATCGGTATGAGAAATAGACATTGAATCACCATTACCCATGTACACATTATGAGAACCACCATACGGTCGAGAATTGTGAAGAGGCATGACAGTCATATGGTGAGTAGCACTGATGTCCAAAGTTCAAAAAGATGCCAAGCGGTGGAGCTATTGCCTAGCGCCTAGTAGCCTAGACGGAGTTTAATCGGTAATTAGGCGGATTATTTTTATATATATATTTACTCAATTAAATTTTTATATGAGATATTATAATATGAATAATAAAGGAAAAATATGTCCACACAACATGCACTTAACTTTATCCTTCTTATTAGAATCGACCAACTCCCCATAATTCCATCTAACATCATTTGAATTACGCTTCAAAGGTAGAGAAGGAGTTTCCGACATTGCAACACATGTGGAAGAAGACGACGACATTGGAGTACTTACCATTTCACCTAATTCACAAATCACAAAGGCAGTCACATTTCACAATCACATAATCACATTGACAGAAACAACAATGTAGTCCAACAATCACATAATCACATTTCACAATCACATAATCACATTTCACAATCAAATAATTACATAGTTACATAATCCAAGCAGGTCTGTCTTCAATATCAGATTGACAATACAATTCAACATTATGAAACAATCAAACAAAAAATAATATAGGCTACCCAACTGATTCGAACAAACAAAAATTCTATTCTATCTAGAGAAATTCGAACCCAACTGATTACCACATAATTCTATCATAGATTTAGAAATGTTATGAAGAAAGGAAGGGAGGAAGATAAGGGAGAAGAGAAACTCACCGAAGAGGGCGGACGACAAGCCGAGACAGTGAGGGAGAGAGGATAGAGATTGGTTTTTCTGTTTAGGGTTCTTTTGATTTTGGGGTTTTACCCATTTTAAATTTTTAAAAAAATGAAAAAAGTGAAGAAAAAAAAACGCCTAGATTATAAACCGCCTAATCTCTACGCGAACCATTTAATGACAGCCTAATCGGCCACCGCCCAACATGTCCGCCCATCCCCAAAATTCAACATTTACCATGTTTTTTTCGTCTAGGTGCCGCCTAGCCTAGGCGATGGTTTTTTCGAACACTGCCGGTGTCTAACAGTGACTATGACTTTGTGTACAACTTTCATACTTTTCTCACCTTCTCCCTTACTAAGCTTCATCCAACACCTTATCCAACTAGACTACCCATTGGTGGAGGTAATAGGTTCATTTATAGTGTATAATATTTACAGTATTTCTCATATTTCCACATCCAACCAGACTATTTCATTAAAAACTATGTAATTCCACACTTTAGTCACCATAGTTTGATGTCTTAAACTTTTAACACCTGTGATTACCTTTACAACCTACAAACCACAGAAATTGTGGATAATTTTGTGATTTTTGTCTAATCATTGACAAAATTGTTATTTGTATGTGAATTAAAAGTTACAAAAAAAGTACCTCAATTTGAGAAATCTTGGTTTTCTGAAATCTTTCAAAATTATTATTAAAATTTTCCCAGATCTAGCCACCTTTTTCTTTCCCTTGTATTTACTCTAATATGAAATTGCTTATTTCCAGATGTTGTTCATCATATTAATTGGGAATGAACCTGGAGTATATTGTGACCTGGGCACCTCATTGTTATTCCCTTCCATCTATATTTTCTTGATGCATTTCTTTCTCTGTCTACACTCAAATTCTTGCCGAACTTCTTTTAATTATCATTATGGTAGATATGATTGATTTTCACGCTGTCTCTACAAGCCCCAATATATTCTGATCTCTTATCTTTACCCAACAAAAAGATTATGCAGATGATCAAACATTACAACAAGTGACCAAAGCCAATCTCAGACAGGGCCTTAATGTAGTTTCTTACTTAAATTGTCTTTGGCATGTTCAGCTTATGAAATGATTAGGAGCTTAATATGGTGAAAAGTTTGTTTAATATCCAATGCTTGTTGCCCTTAATGCCTTATTCTTTTTGGCACAAAACTGAATGCTATCTTCAAAGGACCAAAATGACCTTAGGATGATGTTATTACTTCATTTTTTTAATGGATAACCTAGACCAAATGATGAAAGTGAAAGATGGTATTAAAATTTAGTGAGTGAAGTGAACTTTCTGAAATTTGAGTGACCAAAGTGTCATAGCGTGAGTGAATGAATGTTACCTTTTGCTTTTAGTAATAAAATTGATGATTATTAATAAAGATGAATTATAAAATAAATTTTTATATTTCTGGTGGATGCAAAACTTGAACACAAGGGCAAGGTTGATCCCGCTAGGACCTGATGGAATAACCATGAATGTACTAGTCTGAAACCTGGCATAAGGGGGAATGAATTGCCAGAGTGTCAGGTTATCATAGGTGAGTGGATGAATGTGAATATTTTCCTCTCTAGTAGGAAAATTGAGTATTATTTAGTATTAGGAGACATGCGAATTCTCGAAAAGGTCCATAGATTTTTGGTGAATTCAAACTTGAACACAAGGGCAAGATTGATCCCACCAGGATCTGATGGATTAAAGGGAAACTGTATCCAACGAAACATACTCTTCTATTCCAATTTTTTGTTTTGTTTGCTTTTTTTTTTCCTTTTCTTTTTCTCTCTCTTTTTGTTCTTTTTGTTGGTATATCTAACCATTAATGTAACAGGTCATTGGTGTAGAGCCTACGGAAAGTAACATCCTCTCAGGTGGAAAACCCGGTAAGATAATGATCAGCCTTCGAGTCAGTTCAGCTCTTCTTTCTTTATATGTTATCTTAATCTGTTGCATTTTGTCTACTATTAATTTTTGAGAAAACAGGTCCCCACAAAATTCAAGGAATTGGTGCTGGGTTTATACCTAGAAATTTGCATCAGGATGTAGTTGATGAAATCATAGAGGTCTAAGATCTTTTCCCCTATAACTTTTTAAACTTTTTAGCCGTTTCATATTTATTTTTCACTTTTGGTCTCTCTCTTACATGTCAAGCCAACTGATTGGATCTATTTAGTCCTTATATCAAGGCTATCTAGCTTACTAAAATGATTTCACATATAATACCATTTGCATTTTAGGATTCAGTTAGAAAATGATAGTTCTCTGTGTAGTTGGTTTATAATTGAGTTCTAACTAGTTGTGAATATGACAGATTTCAAGTGATGAAGCTGTTGAATCTGCAAAGCAATTAGCACTCCAAGAAGGCTTGCTGGTTTGGATTTTTTAATGTTCATCTATATATCTATATTCCGACGGCGGCAAAATTTAATCGTCCTTTCTCTATATAATCCAGACTCTTCGAATCTGTCATGTTGCTAATACACAAGAACACTCAAACCAAAATATTCCATTGTTACAATTAGAGAATAATTAGGAGTTCACATTCTTTTTATCAGCAAAACACATTTGTCCTTGTGATTTGGTCGATGCACCAACATATTTGTCCTCGTATAGAAAATGTGTGAAGAGGGTCATATTTAAACTTGGAATTTCTTGGTTCTCAGTTGGAAAAGTGATTTTGCATTTGTAGACTGTGGTTGAACTCAGTCTGAAGAGCTTATAAATGTGAATTTATTGATCTTGGCAGTTGTAATGATTACCTTCTTCTTTTTCTTCCTTTTTTCTTTTCTTTTCAGGTTGGTATCTCTTCAGGAGCAGCTGCTGCTGCTGCTATCAAGGTTGGTAAGAGGCCTGAAAATGCAGGGAAGCTTATCGTGGTATGTTTGTATGTTTTTTTTACTTGTTTATTTATTGCTTGTCTAACGGGAAAAAGAGAATATGTAGTTTTTGATGGATACAAATTTCATAGTTAGATTTTCTGGTTTGGTATTGATCGATCTCGTCATGGTCTGTTGTGTATTATATATTTATTTTTGACGTATTTTTGTCCATAGAGTATTTCTTTATTTACTCATGAGATGGCGATGTTTGACTGAGAAAACATAACTGGTTTATTGGATTATATATTTCCTATTTTTCATTTTCCAGTCTCATCGATCTGAACTTTCATTTATGCCTAAGCATAGTTGGGATTCTACATTCTACTTCAGCAATCTCAATGACTTTGAATGATGGTTCTATGACTTCTTTTAATATTACGTGTGCTTGTTTGACTATCATCTTTGGCCCTTATTTTTATTATTATTAAAGAGTTTTTTTTTCTTGTCATAGTATATTCGGAATATTGGTTTACCACAGTACTGATGAGAACAATAGTAATTGACAATGTGCTTAAATATATAGTTTGGTAAGGTCTTATTACATGTCAAATATGTGGCTAGAGACCATTTGTTTGCCCTGCGAGCATGCAAACCGTAGGATGTGCTTAAACTACAAAATTTTAGCAGATCATATAGACTCCACATCAAATTATATCATATGGTCTCACATCCATGACAACACAGAGCAGAAATATAGGTCAATACACGCACACACAGGCTTAGCAAAATTGGTAGACTGCACAGAATTTAATTTTTCAGGTCAAAACTTATGCTGTAGACACCACCTAAAGCAACCATTAAGTCCAGTAAGATTTGGAAACAGAGCCAACACACTTTGTCCTCCGATGCATTAATTCTTCGCTATGCAATTTTTCTTGTCTTTTACGTTTGTACTGTATAATGAGATTTCAAAATGAAAATACATTATCGATATAGAGGGAATAGTATAGAGTCTAACAGTTATGGAAGTTTGTTTGTAAACTGTATCTTCTGTTATAAGGTAAAGTAGAAGACTTGAAAACTGGTTAGGACACAAGTGGGTCCATCAACCGCAAGTGATTTATAACATTTTGGAATGAAAACTGCAACTACACTGATATTTCAACACTGGAATCAAATCTGACTTTGGATTACACGAATGAGATCACTGATTAATGTCGAGGCCTTGTAAGTAATCATGGATTGTTCCTTTATCTTTTCCTTGATCAGTGTTTTTCCCTTCTCCAGATATATACTAAACCAAATTAGGCTTTATGAACCAATAGCGCTATCAATATTAAATATGCAAGATTTTTTATGTCGCTTGGCTTTTCTTGAAGTAGAAACAAAAGTAGGGTATTTCCAGAGGAACTCTGATTCAACGCTGCTTCTTTAATGTTAGCTTTACGTCTGGTGGGAGAATAAATTAAATTGCGGTGTTTGCTATGTACTGGATTTATTACATTTTCTGCAGTCAGCAATTGGTGCTGGGTTGTTTTCCTATGAACATGCAGTTCAACATGGAATTAGAACAATAACATCATTGACAATTCGATCGAGTCAGTATTCTTGACTGTTTACTGCCTGATAAAAAGAAAATTTTATCGCACTAGTAATAGACGTCTAATTGTTTCGGGTAAACATAGATATATGCACAGCATGCAATACATGTATTCTTTTGGACAATTAGCTGTATGCACTTAATTCTTATGTGAAAAAAAAATGGCCCTCAATAGTTGGTTAATGATTTGCATTTTAAAATTTTCATTTACTTGCAGGTGGTCTTTCCAAGCTTTGGGGAACGATACCTCTCCACTGTTCTTTTTGAGTCAATTAGAGAAGAATGTGAGAAGATGCTACCCGAATCATGAAATTCCCTTGAACAAGAAATTAACGGAAGATGATGCATATTGTTTTCCTGCTTTGCCTTTTCACATTTCCTTACTCTTTTTGAAGTTTTATCATCTCTGCCGAGTCCGTTACATAGAAGCATGGCATCAGATTATATTGTAATTTGTGATCCTTTCATTCTTTTTGAAATGAGGGGTGAAAGAAAAAATTTCACTCAGGAGGGGTTGTATTTGTCGTTTCAAGTGTCTGGATTGCCGATTTCACAACTGACTTGGCATGTGGTACAGTATTTGATATTGGAAATAAAAATAAGGCTAAAGGGGTATTAGTTTTTACATTTGCTGATATTGATCTCTGTGAAGTCAGAAAAACAGGTTTGCTGCACAAGTGCAAGGGTTGTTTCTCTTTGAGTTGAGGGTGATGTATTTCTAAATTACCCAATGGGCTGCCATTGAGTCAATCTGACTGGGTCAGATTGTTTTGACAATAGTTTTCTCTCTATGTTCTTTTTTTATGTTTCTCTGTTCAGGAGATTCCCACGTTTAAACTGACCGCCGAGGATTGTGTATGTGGCTAAACATTCAAACGATGAGGTGTGGATAGCAAACTATGTCGTGGTAACATATTCTAATCGCTCCACAACATTAACCAATCACACAAACACAATGCTATTAACACCATTCCACAGCATGGTTAAAAACACTTTTGATGGCTCTGTTTGAGCTTCTTGATGTAGGAAATGCTGATGGAGCATTTGTAGTACGTGACTTTAAAGGGAAACACCATATGCGGGCCCGCCATATGGTTTGATAACACTTCAGTTTTCGTTGGTGAAGCTTCTACTGTAAAAGAGATGCTCTCTTACACGTGAGACATAGACTCCAGAGATTAATCACAGTTAGGTAAACAACTGAATCAATGGACTAAAAAATTTGTTTAAAGACAATCAGAAGCTGGCTACACAGTTTGCAGAGTAAAGTTCTAACCATGTTTCGGTGAGAGACAAATGTTGTAGCGGACATTTTTACACTGATTACTGGAATTACAGTTTGCTCAAAGGTGTCCATAGATAAACCCATGGGAGGCTTCAATTAGCGGATGAGATAGAAGAGGCGACTAACAGCAAAGGGTCAGTCTCAAACCGAAACATCGGGTAGCCTTCAGATGGTGGAAAGGGAACATTTATTTATTTTATTTTATTTTCTGAAGCATTCGCTTTTGAAAGAATTTGAACTAATTGTGCCCACGGTTGATTGTTGCGAGTAAGACTGGTGAACTTAGTTCGATCACCGTGAACCAGCCTCAATCTCATTCATCACTGTGAACCAGTCTTAATCTCATCGCCCATCTCATCGCCCAAACCGTATAGACCATTGATGATTCTTGCTACTTTTAAAAAAAAAAAAATGGTTCACCTTGAACCTAGTTCGCATGAGAACTTCCCGACTGTTGCTACATAAACACAATTTAATTCCACTGATAATCGATTCTAGCATCGAAGATATTCCTCCTGTTGTTGTTCAGGATGGGACTCGAGTAATATTTATTTCTCAGGGGTGATTACTAGCGACAAGCTTGCAGCCTACAATAATCCTAACTGATGAACGTATTTGTTCAATAAGATATCACTAGTGACTGCCCGGTTTTGTCTCAGTTTAGTCTTAATGATCACAATATATCCACGCTGCAATTCGATCGATCACCACGGACTTTCAATAGCATGTTTTGAATTCAATTAGGTCCCTATACACATGTCTATATCTTTGTTTATATGTACACTAGAAGTAAAACCCGCGCGCGAGGCGCGGGTGAAAGTAATATAGTCGTATAAATGCAATAACATTGAAAAACAACAGAAAATGCATTTTCAAAGGATAGACATTACGATTGGAATTGCACATTGTGGAAAAGCATGATAATTGAAATGTATCTGGTTATATTACAAATTAACTACATAAACTGGAGAAATTGATTACACGATAATAAAAACGAAATAGCTAATCTCCGGATCAAGAAAAGATTCTTGATCAAAACATTAGCTGTTGAACTTGCATCGATCTAGAATAACAAAAGGCGATGCATTAACACATATTTAACTAAGCAACATAGCTACGCGAGAAATATGATGTGCTTCATAGACCCACTACGCAAAATACAATGGTATGACTTCCTCTTTAGCATTCATCTGGACAAATAATGCGACATATTATTTAGGTCATACTTATCATGTGTGCAAAACACCCAAAAATTAAATCTGAGAGATGTATTCTTACCAGTTGCCCTCCTTTGAAATTTCATCAAGAAACAGTTTTTTGGCGGTGTTTTTTTGGTTTCCTCTCTTTGCTGCTCGGCTTTTCTGAGGAGTCTCTAAGGTAGGCACTTCAAGTTCAGGTTCCTTTCGAACTTGTTTAGCTGGGATAGGTTGCTTGTCAATTTTTGGATCTTCGCAGGTGCTCCTAAGGAAGAACTGCCCATGCTGGTTCATGTTGATCTCGAATAGGAATTTCTGCCCGATTCTACAACTGATCTCAGGAGGTAGAATTGATTCAGTGGGGTAGAATCTCTTCTTAAGCAAGTCATCGCAGCTTGTTAGGAAAAATTCTTCTGCTGCTCTTCCCATTAAGGTGATACTCGCCTGGTCATGTTCATCTTCAATAATGATAAAAACTCTATAACTGCATGATATCGTCGGATATGCACAATGTTAAGTTATACTACACAATATGTACGTAAAAATTGAAAAGGAATATGTACAATTCTGCATAAGAATGGACAAATGGAGCTACCTTTGTTTTGGTTTAATCCGGCCATGAAGAGAACAGAAGTATTCATCTTCAGATTCTTCTTTTTTGATCAGCACCTTGTAACATTTGTCGTGTGAACATGAGTTGTACCACCATCCTTTTTCAGCAAAACATCTTACTACAGTTGCTGCACAGTACACTGACTTGGACTGCAATAGCAAGCAAAGTCAATAAAAAAGATGGCAAATAAGAACCACGATAATTTTTTTGTGTGGCTAAGTTTTGACCAAATGGATCGACAGTTTTGGTCAGTAGTTTGATTGCAGCACGCAGTGACTTGTATATAAGAATACTTACAAAGAAACATGGAATTATAACAGTACACCCACAGCCATTGAAACTTTATTTTATTCAGATTACTTTGTCAAAGCAGAATTTTGTCTAAAAATGTGAATAAGGAATTTGTAAATCCAGTTGGCCAACAAAATCGACATAAATTACAATTCTTAAGGCGTAGGAAGTTTTTTCAACACACGCATGGAAGGTCAGTCATTAAATAGAAGACCAAGTAATAAAGATGTAACTTTCATTTTGGGTAGAGATTAACAATGTTGATGTATGAAACTCGTTGTAACAGAACTGACTCATCCAAAACTGAATTAACTCCATATTAGGAAATAAAAAGAAGCACAAATAGTAAACCGAATGGTAAAAAAATTTGTAAGCTAAGAAAAGCTTTAAATAGGAGCAAAGTTCCTTGATCACATACTATGTGTAGTGCAGGATCCAGAGTCTTTAGTTCAGTGACAGTTTTCATGTCGGTTTCATCGATGTGTCCTGACATAGGCAACTTTGAGTATGCACCCGATACAATCAGTTTATCGCCTGGTCTTGAGAACCTGGGAAAAAAAATTATCATTAGAATGCTTACAGTAACCTAAAACAGCCAATAACTGCTTAAGAAATCTGGTTATTTATCACCCAGCGACAAAACTGACACATTTTATACATAATATGTTGTTACAATGAAGAATGGTTCTCGCATGATTTTTTTACAGGCTGCTTACAACAGATCAGATCAGTTGATTACCCTTCTAGTTTTAGGAACTGTGACTTATCGCTAACTTGTCTAACCTTTTGTACAGGTTGTCTACAATAGCTTACTTAACTTGGCTAACTGATATGGAACCAGTGCATGAATGTCTATCACTAAAACTGACTAAGTTCCTAGTTTTAGATATTGCTGGATAGGAACAGTGCTCGGAAAAACATTGTTTTTGCTGTGTTAACTGTTGTTTATAGGTACTGTTAGTTATGCCTAACCTGTCTAACATTTTTGTGAAACAGTTTAAGACAGCTTAGCTAATTTGGCTAGCTGATATGCAACCAGTATATGCATGGTTCTCACTGAAATTGCCTAACCTCCTAGTTAAAGCCATTGTTGGTTGTATGCAGGCATGCAATAACATCTTAGGCATGCTTATTGTTGCTTAATTCTTGAAAACATATACAGAGGGCACCAATTTTTTAAGAGGAACCAATTTTTTAAGCAAAGTCAATGTAAATGCAATTGATATTTCTCTATAACATAATGATGATTAATCATTGTATCATATAAAACTTACTCAGCTCTATATTGGGCTGTTTGCTCAATTTGTGGATTGAGCAGAATACATGTATGATTTGTGCTAGATGCTCCTACGTTCCCTGTGACAACACCAAACAGCGTATTTAGGTGGTTTTGTTTTCAGCAAAACTGCCTATGTCAATGTAAAACAACATATTATTTGGTCCTGATTTTGTTTGTATAGGGGAAACAGTAACAGCAAGGCATGGGACAGTAAACTGGAATAAAAACATGGCAATTGCAAACTGGATGGGTACAATCCATATTGCAGGAGAAAAGAAAAAAAAAACCATGCCCAATAGGTGAATTATGATACCTTCGTATTTGGTTATTCGCATTGCAGTAAAAACTGCAAGCATTGGTTCAGGGGACTCGATGGCCTCTTCAATAGGAAATGATTGTGCAACATCTCCCCATAATGTGATTTTTATCTCCTCTCGGCTGCACACCCAGGCATGTAACATCAGTCAAACCAATATCATTTGCAATGAATGCCAATTCATAGAAGAGGTTGGCAACCAATAGCCCAAAAAATATTAACGTAACTATCATTAAGGGGAAAAATGTGTGTCCAAAATAGTGCAGGAAACCATACCCTATAAACATGAACTTAACATCAGTTCTTGTTCGCTTTCTTGTTGAGTTCCTGACCGCAACTTCCAATGGTTCTTTGACAACTTTGATGCATCCATAAAAATCTTGCAGTTGTTGGAGCAAAAAATGTTAGCATATATGATTTCAAGGACTTAATATGATGACAATATATATGTTGGATGATTTACCAGCAAGCACAGGTTGATATTCTGCCTCTCGATGCAATTGTGCAAATTCAACGAATCTGAAAGCATATCTAGGAATTGTGGGGATTTCCTCTTCGACTTGTTTGAATTCAGTCTTTGCAGTAAAGTTCAGGATGATATCTAGCGGACAAACTCTTTGTCTCGCAGCATCTCGCTTGGAACCAAACCAAGAAATGTCGTATACTTGTCCCACTGTCATGAGCTTCGGCACATGTCCATAATAGCATTCCTCAATCATAGCATGAATACATGAACCCTGTACACAGACAAATCATACAAATGCATTGCACTGAAATCAGTTTATAGGGAAAAAACTGTTTGTTACAGCAAAACCATTCAGAACACAGCAATCATATAGGGCTATTCAAGGCGTAAATAAGAAATAAAACTTTGCCTCACCTCTTGGTCAACCAATATATAGTGGAGTCCATCATATTCGAAACTGTCAAATAATCGAGGCCTCCATTCTATAGCAACGCGTGCCCTTACAGTCATGCCAATTGTGAATGGTTTGATGTGCCTGATCAAGTGTGTCATCTTTGCTGAACCTAGGGGAAAAGGCCATTATCAGTGCTAGAAAACCAACAGAGAAAACTGCCTTCAGTTTCTTATAATTTCAGTAGCTAGAAATGTAAAGAACTGTTTTTTTTTCATAAAATCATGAAGACTATTTATAATCCAAGTCAAAACCTGGTACTACATATATGTAAGGCTACCATTGGTACCAGCTAAAAAAAGAACCAGAATATAAGGCAAAAGATTAAGGAAAACAAAAGATGATTGAGGATGTAAACACAGAATAGTATGTTGCACAGTTCGCTGAATCCCTGACAAAGAAATCCAAAAAAGCAAAGCATCCAAAGTCTTGGGTATCCAATATTAAGCTCAAAAGATGACTTGGTTGTTCCCTGTATAATATGGTCAAACTCTGGCTTGCTTGTTACTAAGTGTTCAAAATATGCCACTCAAACTCCCTGATTTACAACTTTCAGCATAAATGCTGTTCTATTGCTGTTTTGAACAGACTCTATCCAGAATGCAGACCAAAGAGTAAATTCAAAGACTTCAATTCAAAATCTAAGCTGTAATATATGGAACAAAGCAAGGGATGGGAATCAGAACATGAAAAACCAATAACATGACAGACAGTAGGAGATTTTTAATCACCAATAGCTAAACAATTATCTATCCATGTAAATGTATTTGTTTAACTCATAGTATATTGATATTACTGATGGGTTATAAATCCAATTTCTCATGGCTAATGAAAACATCTTTCATGGGGCTTCTGGTTCCTGTCAATTACTCTCTATATAGCCATAAAATAGGTTCAGATATAGCCAACCTAGGTATAACTCTTTCAGCCAAATTAATGCACATAATCATGCTTTAACCAATTTGCACCACACACACACACATATATATATATATATATATATTTGTATGAAACAAAGATAATGTCAGATCCAAAACAAAAAGCATGTTGGCGAAAATAGATCAATCCAAATACGACAACAAAACCATTCAGGAATTGATCATAAACAGTAAGATACACAAAGCAGTCAATTAGTATATATTGTGATTCCTCAGCATTCCAATCCCAAAGTAGATTGTGTCTTAATACTATTTATCAATGTATAAACAGTCCATCAGAAAAGGGAGTTTATTGATTTAAAAAAAGTGAGAGTAATTATATTGTTCTCTATGTGGTGAATTATCATCTACGTGCAAGATGATCATTATATTCTGAAAATTGTATGTTCACTGTTTGTACACGCAAATACAAAAAATTTACATATATATAGGGCATGTTATCAATACTTCCTCTACTGCTTCGCTACTTAATTTAAAAACAATTCTACATTACAAAAAATACTTTTTCATTCCATCCCAAAGCACAATGTGCCTTACTACTGTTCTTTCTCAATTGTATGCCTGATGTTTATGTATGGAATATATAAACTATCCCTCTAAACATGGCAGTAAGATATACAAAACAGTCCATCAGTATACACAGTTTTGACATCAGCTAATGGCATTCCCAAGTAGTCCAATCTCATTGAGAAATGTCCCAATATGTGCCTTTGATTAAAATGGCTCTCTCTATAGTGACTAAAAACATACACATAAAGCCATATTAATTTCCCTAAAAAACTTGGCTTGGCCGTTATTTATGCCTTTTACCTATTGCAATTCTTTTTCATTTTGAATTCATTTTGGGATCTTTCTATTATCATTGTCAAGGAAGCTCGCAGATAAAGTTGCTAGCAGTAATGGATACTATGTCATGGTTCCAGACTTCTTTTATGGAGATCCATATAATCTTGAAAATGCTGAGAGACCTATTAAGACCTGGATACAGTATAATAGAACAGTTTGTTTCTTACTCTTTTTCTTTATAAAAGAATGAGCAAAGGCATTATATATTCTATAAATGAACCTACATACAGTACAAATCTTTCTTATACGTGGTACTAAGTGAATCCTTTTTTTTTTCTTCAGGACAAAAGATCTGAAGATGCTAAACTTTAAAGTTGTGCTGGTAAATTTAGGTGGCCTTCTTCATTGTCCTGGCTTCGGATGGTGGGGATTTCACTGTGTCCTATTATGTACTATTTGGTTAGTTACATGTACAACTCACTCTAATGGTGAAAGTAATGTTATGATATGTTGTATACCTGAATCTCAATTAGAACCAAATCTAGCTCCTACATAGTCTCATAAGCACTCATTCCAGCAAGACAACAGCAAACAGATATATATGTAAGAGCATCAAGTTCAAGCAATAAAAGCTCGATCAAACAACATGATTACATTAGTTCTTTAACGTTGTGAAAATAGGCTGAAATAGCACATACTCGAAATCTCACGCCACATACCAATAGTTTTGCCTGAAAACTCATAATCACACTTCACCAAAACATAAGCCAGCAACACCAAAAACTGTATTATAGTAACAGAAAAGGGACCATCTTCAATTCAATTATCCAGAATCAAATTTTTAACCATACTCCCAGAAAACACATTGATAGATTCATGCTTAATTAGGATGGAGTACACATTTATGAAACCAAATTATCCTATCCCCATTATATGTTCTTACCCAATCACCCATCTGAAAGGACCCAGCCCCGATTTAGCTTCCTAAATCGGAATCAAACCCCTTCGAAAACACGAACCAACAAAAACTTTTCGAAATTTGGGCAGAGTTTCGTTACTAACGTGGAATTACCTTAACCTGCACGCGGAAAATACACTTCATCCTATGCCACAAAAAGCAAACCGTGGGCACCAACCCCATCCGGATTTCTCAATATATCAACAGTAAAGTAAAGTAGTAAATATATATGCACTTTACTGAAATCCGGTGTAAAATCGTATAGCATATTCAACAGGAAGCTCAGAGCGACTTCTAATACATAATCATATACGTATACCACAGTAGGTAAAACAATAAACCTACTGGAAGAAACAAAGTAGCTCGAGCACTATGCCTCCGACCACGACGTGCGACACCAGAGCCTGAACTGCAAACTGGGCACGGAAACCGAAAAGCCCAGGTGAAAGACAATAAACACGTTAGAGTGAGTGGACTAAAATAAATGTCTTTCACCAGTTAATATATATGTTTAAAATAACATATGCGAGTCCAGGTAAATAAAACAACATAGTACACGAGGTAAAACTCATACTCCTCCAGTGTACTGAGCATGCAAGTAAAATCCCACGGGGTCACTCATGGACTCCTCCGTGCTAGTACAGTCTGAACCACGGAGTCCCTGACCACCACGTGATTCTGAGCCAGAAATGGCCTCGGTTCCGGGGTACTGCCCCTCACCGGTCTGGTCGGGGTACTGCCCCTCCAGGCGGCCCTCCGTCGGGGATCAGCCGACGAGGCAAGGTGTATCGATACAACAACATAACCACGACTGTACTCTGTGTAAACCAAATCATAAACATTTCGATGCAAATGCATGATACAGCATATAAGTGTATGTATACTCGTATACGTATAATCGTATAAATATATCGTATAATCGTAAAACACATGCTCATGCAATTCGTAATCTCAATACGCATGCTCAAGTTCGAAAATCATATAAAAGACTCGCAAACAATCCGTGAAAAGAAATGTCCACTCACAGACTGGCGTAACGCGTATCGCGTTAACCCGTGATCCGGCGGAAAGTCCCTCGCCAAAAGAACGATCACGAACACCTAAATATTCACAAAATCCATATCTCAAACTCATAATCCAACAATACAAACCAAACCACGAGAAACCACCGTTCTCGGAAACAGATAATTCAAAGTCGACGAATCGTCGAAAATCCGTATATACCACTTCAATACCTCGCTTTACGTTCGGACGCTCAACTCGAAAAACGAACCTCCCCACTGCGATCGGGGCGCGATTTCGAGTCAAATGACATGCGACTTGTCGAAAGTCAAAAAGTCAAAAAAAATCAACTCTGACCGTTGACCGCCGCCGTTGACCGCCGTCCACGGCGGCGCCACTGTTGACTGGAGAGTTTCACGGCGGAGCCACCCTTATTCCACTCAAAATCACCAACTGAGCAACTTTCATAACTGCAACAAAGTCCAATTCAAACTCTAACTAGCTCAATTTCATGAAAACCCGAATTGGTACCAAATCTTCAACTCCAAAATTCTCCATGTACACATCGAATTGAAACACGAAACTTACAGGGGAGTATCAAGGGGATGAGAGCTTCAAAGCCCACTCAAAGTTGCAGCTCAATTCGGTCCAAATCCAAGAACCCGAAATACAAAGTTTTCCCTCCATTTTGGCCGGATTTCTCTTCCAATTCCGGCGAGCCTTGCCGTGAAAGAAGGCCGGAATCACACTCAAGGGACCAACCCCGTCCCACGGGGTGGCCGGAATCGATCGCCACCGCAAGCCACCGTGGGTATCGACGTGAAACCTCCTCCACCGAGTTGACTCGGTCAACTCGGTCAAACCCCAAAATAGAAAGTCATCCCCTTACCCAGAATAGCAGGTTACTATATATAGCCTTTCCCAAAACGGAAACTTCATGTTTATCCAATTCGACGAACTTCAAACGCGCGTAACTTTCTCGTTGTGATTCCGATACCGATAATTCTCGCGGCCACGAACTCGTCTCGACACATTCTTCCAATATTACCCAAAGTCAAACATATCGGCCAATCGGATAAAAAGTCAACCCTTCGAACCAACACATAATTAAATTAACCAAACAATCAACAACCGGCAAAATTCGCAACTAATTCCTCGTAACTCCAAATCATGCTCCGAAAGTTCCCACGAACTCAAAATTAAATTCTGAGCAACTTTCGTGAAGAAGCCGAAACCAAATTCTCGACCGGTAATTTAGTCGTTAAGTAGCCCACCATTAAAATCTGAACTTCAAATATTCATAACTAATTCTTCGGTCGTCCAAATAACGATCCGGAACCGCCCACGAACTCGTAATGACACATACAACGACTCTTGAGAAGAGACCCAGCTCCAATTCTCGGCCAATAATTTAGTCGTTAAGAACTCTGGCGATTCCAATATCTGTCGAAAATCCGCGACTGCGCTGTAACTCACGAATCAAGCTGATTATACTTCTGATTCTGGTCCGGGTCATCACAAATCCACCCCCCTTAGAAAAATTTCGACCTCGAAATTTCCGAGTCTGCCGACAAAAGTAAGAGCACTGCCTCTGCATACTGTTCAACTGCCTAGTGGCTACATCAACTGAACAACTCCATCAACTGACTCCACAATAGGAGATAGCTCTGTGTTGGAATTTCTGTACTCACAAATCACAAATCTGAACTGGCTCCACACAATAGCCAAGTGTTCCTGCATAAGGAACAGGTAGGGTACACAACATGTAGCAACACTGAAACACAGTTCTGCCACGCGGAACACAACACACAAAGCCAACACTATAGGTGATGCCAAACCATACGGCATAACACAAACACGCCTATGGCCACATATGGATCAAAACATCAAGGCAAATCACAACACAACCTGCTCATACCAACGAAACTCAAGCATCGAACTCAAACAATTATCAACCCATTTCCGCTAATCTGACAGTCTGTGGTAGCACATTCCACAAAATCGGAAACAAACATCAACTCAAATTCAAACCAAACTCACTCCAACACAATGGAGTACAACAACATACCTCAACTTAACATCAAACAACCTCAAAACCATAGTGGTCCACAAACTGGTACTGCAAGCAAACTCAAATCGCCGAAACTGCTGGTTCCGAATCCTCCGGAACGGTAATACCAAGGTCCACAACATGCCCTCCAAGGCCTGAATAGTCCTCAAAGATCGCTCGTCAATCCGAGGACAAGGACCGGTACTAGCTCGTAATTTGGTCTCCAATGCTCGCTGCAAAGCTCACCAACACTTAGTCGTAGCTGATCACCTCGATCGGCGAACTGGGACACAGGTACACCACGTAGATGGACAACCTCCATCAAACATAGCTATACCAGCCAACCACTGGAATCATCTCCGAAAGTACAAGGAACTGTACTGAGTTCGTCAAATGATCCACAAAGGCCCGGCAACTGGTATCACAACCAAAGTGTACACATACACACACAATCACAGCAGCAACCGTCACGTCTAACCGGAAATCTCAAATGGCTAACACATCTCGGCAAGTTTCTGCCTCCTAGCCATCGCCAGTCGACGAATGTGGCATCAGCACACACAAGCTGCTACATTGCTCTTCATGTTGCGTCACGAGTAATAAAATTGAAGTATCTGACACTTCTCAGCGTCACTAGCGCCAAACACGCGCAAAATCACGAGCCTCAACACCATCATACTCAAACTCAGCTCTCGTAGTCCACACTTGGCTAACACGGAAACTCGAGCCACACATACACACATGCAATACTGAAACTCCCAACTCTCAACTGAATGCATCAGCAACAATATCCCAGACGGATGGTCAAAGTACAACCACCAGCCTTTTCTGAACAAGCTCAAAGGTGCAGCCATAGTCGATAGTCGACTCCCTCCATCTACACTGCCTCAAGCCCAAATCTGGCCGAAAATGCAAGTGGATGAAACTCAGTGGTCAATGTACATCCTACACCACGCTGCACGCCATAGCAATAGTATCTCCAACTCTCTGGTGCTAACACAAGGGAAGCTACACCCAAATCATACATAGGATACGTAGCTACACAAAGTTCCACTGCCTGGAATCATGAGCCACCACTCTGCTACACAGCATCAAACACAACCAAATTCAAACCTCGATGCATCGCCATAACCCACGAACTCGTCGTAGTCGTCAGGTAAGGACAAAACCGAAGCAACGGTCAACCATCCTGCAGGAGTAAGTAACTCTCCTCGCGTGCATCAAACCACTCGAACTTGACACCTTTTCGTCAATCCGGAAAGTAGAGTGGCAATCCGGAAAAATCCTGCACAAGCCTTCAGTAATAGCCTGCCAAACCCAAGAGACTCCCGATCTCTGGTACAATAGTAGGGCAATCCCCAAATCGACACGACCTCTAACTGGTCAAGATCCATGCCGACTCCCTCGGCTAGCATCACATAACTCAAAATCTTCACGCTAATCGGCCAAAACTCACACTGGCTGAACTTCACAAACAGCTGACCATCTTGCGAAGTCCGCAAAACCACTCATAATTGTCTCAGGTGCTGGCCCACACTCTCGAAGTACATCAGGAAATTGCCAACGTACAAGACCGCAAACTCGTCCAAAAACCGTCTGAACACATGGTCCATCAAGTCCACACGATCTACGGAGGCATTGGTCAACCAATAAAGTGACCAAGAACTCCAGATGCATACACCGAGATCCGAAAGCTAACATAGTCACATCTGACTCATCAAACCTCAACTGAGGGTATCCGGACCCGAAATCGATCTTCAACAAGACTGAAGCTCTCGCAAGCTGATTCAACCACTCGTCAATCCGAAGCGGAGGATACTCATTCTCCTCTGAAGCGAATCAGGCTTCGGTAGTCAATGCACCATCTCGTCGAACCAACCAACATCCGTACACACAATGCAAAAGTACACCACGCAAATACACTAGGTCACATGAAATCTCCTGAAACCTCCTCCAGCAACTCCTGGAGTCGAAACTGTAGCTCCATCAGCTCCGCTGGCTCAGAACGACAAGGTGTCAGTAAAATGAGTCCAGCGCCTGGTACAAGCTCAATGGTGTAGTCAGTCTCCCGAACTGGAGGAACACCTGGTAACTCCTCCGGAACACACCTGGAAACTCGGGAACCACCACAATGTCACCAATATCGGGCACAGCAACCGTAATATCCACAACATGAGCTAAGCAACAACACAACCTATTCCATCATCCGCTCGACCATCACCGCGAAACAGCATCTCGGGGAAATCTGGTCGTCGAAACACAACCTCCTTCTCGAGGCACTCGAACACCACCAATGCATCGTCAGTAAGTCCGTACTCACAAACACACCACAACCGCGATGTCCAGCTTTAACAGATCCGCGGCTAACACATAACCTCCAACAAGGATCTCGCAACCTCCGGATGGATGCAACACTCTCCAAGACCTCGGAAGTGGAGATACAGGTACAATAGCCATGGATATTAAGTAACAGTAACCTTGGAGAAAAGTCTGTCCTCAAACAAGGTCATGGCACGAACTCTAACATGCCCAACTAGTCGCCCACATCAATTGCGACTTGCTGAATAACTCGTCAAAAGGGTGCATTAGTCAGACCGCAGGAACAACATGAGGATCTCCTCGTAAACTCTGAGCTGCCGAACCGCTACAACAGCTGGCTGGGGGTTCTCCCTCGTAACGTGATCCTCCTGGCCACCACAATGGCAACTGAGAGTGCTCCACGAATACAAGTCACCGCAACACCTGCTGCGTAAAAGGATCACCAACGATCACTCGAACTCATGCCACAGGAGCAAATCCGCTACTCTGTGATCACCACCATCGCCAAACAGATCAGCAGAGAATCCTCAACATAATCGAAAAGACCACAGTCTGATGACGTCATTGATCCCGAAGTGTCGGAATTCAACCTCATCAAAATCTCGACTAAGTCCACTTTCCTCAAATCATCAAATCGAAAACCGCGTACACCTTTCCTTCTCGATAGCCTCGCAACTGAGTGCAACACACTAAGCTCCTCACGGATGTCTCGAGGCACATCAATCAGACTCTCTCTGATACTCAGGTTCAAACTCATCTCGAACCTCGTGCACTGCTTCCTCTGAAGCCACATAACTCGTGCACACCAAAACAAACATGTGGACAATGCATCTCGGCCTCAGGTGGGTAAACACTCCACATTCGAATGTTGGGTAGCCTGATAACACTGTTACCGTATATACAATACCCTGAATATAGGCCGTGGAGTCACAACCGGAACTCACACAATACCAGCCCACAAAATACACTGATCTGACTCAGGCATACATCATCTGTCACAATGCTTAGCTCCGAGGCAACATGTAGATGCTCATACACACACAACCAGGCAAACCGTGCCACACAATTCACTGAACTCTGAATACTCATCCCAATCCACTGTTCTCTGGCAAATCGCACATCGATTGATCCTCAATAGGATCCACAACCGAACCGACACGGAAAGCACGTCAGGAGGCATCCTAATGAATAAAACATCGTTCAAAACAAGTGGAACGTAATCATGAAACCGCAGATATTTGAGGACACACAACACCCGAAGTATTGATGAGTACCGCTGGCCAGTCGGGTCATCACTCCAGTCATGCTGTATCAACTCAAATACCCTAAGTAAACATGACTACAGAAGTCTACAGAACCTATAACCTAATGCTCTGATACCAAGCTGAAAGGACCCAGCCCCGATTTAGCTTCCTAAATCGGAATCAAACCCCTTCGAAAACACGAACCAACAAAAACTTTTCGAAATTTGGGCAGAGTTTCGTTACTAACGTGGAATTACCTTAACCTGCACGCGGAAAATACACTTCATCCTATGCCACAAAAAGCAAACCGTGGGCACCAACCCCATCCGGATTTCTCAATATATCAACAGTAAAGTAAAGTAGTAAATATATATGCACTTTACTGAAATCCGGTGTAAAATCGTATAGCATATTCAACAGGAAGCTCAGAGCGACTTCTAATACATAATCATATACGTATACCACAGTAGGTAGAACAATAAACCTACTGGAAGAAACAAAGTAGCTCGAGCACTATGCCTCCGACCACGACGTGCGACACCAGAGCCTGAACTGCAAACTGGGCACGGAAACCGAAAAGCCCAGGTGAAAGACAATAAACACGTTAGAGTGAGTGGACTAAAATAAATGTCTTTCACCAGTTAATATATATGTTTAAAATAACATATGCGAGTCCAGGTAAATAAAACAACATAGTACACGAGGTAAAACTCATACTCCTCCAGTGTACTGAGCATGCAAGTAAAATCCCACGGGGTCACTCATGGACTCCTCCGTGCTAGTACAGTCTGAACCACAGAGTCCCTGACTACCACGTGATTCTGAGCCAGAAATGGCCTCGGTTCCGGGGTACTGCCCCTCACCGGTCTGGTCGGGGTACTGCCCCTCCAGGCGGCCCTCCGTCGGGGATCAGCCGACGAGGCAAGGTGTATCGATACAACAACATAACCATGACTGTACTCTGTGTAAACCAAATCATAAACATTTCGATGCAAATGCATGATACAGCATATAAGTGTATGTATACTCGTATACGTATAATCGTATAAATATATCGTATAATCGTAAAACACATGCTCATGCAATTCGTAATCTCAATACGCATGCTCAAGTTCGAAAATCATATAAAAGACTCGCAAACAATCCGTGAAAAGAAATGTCCACTCACAGACTGGCGTAACGCGTATCGCGTTAACCCGTGATCCGGCGGAAAGTCCCTCGCCAAAAGAACGATCACGAACACCTAAATATTCACAAAATCCATATCTCAAACTCATAATCCAACAATACAAACCAAACCACGAGAAACCACCGTTCTCGGAAACAGATAATTCAAAGTCGACGAATCGTCGAAAATCCGTATATACCACTTCAATACCTCGCTTTACGTTCGGACGCTCAATTCGAAAAAGAACCTCCCCACTGCGATCGGGGCGCGATTTCGAGTCAAATGACATGCGACTTGTCGAAAGTCAAAAAGTAAAAAAAAATCAACTCTGACCATTGACCGCCGCCGTTGACCGCCGTCCACGGCGGCGCCACTGTTGACCGGAGAGTTTCACGGCGGAGCCACCCTTATTCCACTCAAAATCACCAACTGAGCAACTTTCATAACTGCAACAAAGTCCAATTCAAACTCTAACTAGCTCAATTTCATGAAAACCCGAATTGGTACCAAATCTTCAACTCCAAAATTCTCCATGTACACATCGAATTGAAACACGAAACTTACAGGGGAGTATCAAGGGGATGAGAGCTTCAAAGCCCACTCAAAGTTGCAGCTCAATTCGGTCCAAATCCAAGAACCCGAAATACAAAGTTTTCCCTCCATTTTGGCCGGATTTCTCTTCCAATTCCGGCGAGCCTTGCCGTGAAAGAAGGCCGGAATCACACTCAAGGGACCAAGGCGCGTCTAAAGGGACCAACCCCGTCCCACGGGGTGGCCGGAATCGATCGCCACCGCAAGCCACCGTGGGTATCGACGTGAAACCTCCTCCACCGAGTTGACTCGGTCAACTCGGTCAAACCCCAAAATAGAAAGTCATCCCCTTACCCAGAATAGCAGGTTACTATATATAGCCTTTCCCAAAACGGAAACTTCATGTTTATCCAATTCGACGAACTTCAAACGCGCGTAACTTTCTCGTTGTGATTCCGATACCGATAATTCTCGCGGCCACGAACTCGTCTCGACACATTCTTCCAATATTACCCAAAGTCAAACATATCGGCCAATCGGATAAAAAGTCAACCCTTCGAACCAACACATAATTAAATTAACCAAACAATCAACAACCGGCAAAATTCGCAACTAATTCCTCGTAACTCCAAATCATGCTCCGAAAGTTCCCACGAACTCGAAATTAAATTCTGAACAACTTCCGTGAAGAAGCCGAAACCAAATTCTCGACCGGTAATTTAGTCGTTAAGTAGCCCACCATTAAAATCTGAACTTCAAATATTCATAACTAATTCTTCGGTCGTCCAAATAACGATCCGGAACCGCCCACGAACTCGTAATCACACATACAACGACTCTCGAGAAGAGACCCAGCTCCAATTCTCGGCCAATATTTTAGTCGTTAAGAACTCTGGCGATTCCAATATCTGTCGAAAATCCGCGACTGCGCTGTAACTCACAAATCAAGCTGATTATACTTCTGATTCTGGTCCGGGTCATCACACATCACCTCATTCAATTGAAATCGAATTCAATAAAAATTGATTAGCCCGGGTTACTCACCGGAGGTTGAAGTTCCGCCGAAGTTCCCTCTTGGAGTCTGCTGCCGTTTGAACTGAATCAGTGGTCTGCCTCTGATTCTGAAACACAGTTGCACATTTGTGGGGACGCCAGGCTTTATAGGGAAGATGAATATCAGCAGAGGAGATACTCCCATTTTTCTGGTGAACCGTTTGCTTTTTGAATGGAGATTTGGTGAGATGCACGTTCTGTGATCTCCCCAATTCCAGAACGGTGGACTTCAAATCTAGGTACAAATCAATCATGTCAGGCACAAAATTAAATCAGTATGTAATTGGGCTGGTTAAGATGGCAGAGGGTTATGACTGTATGGAAGGAGGAGTTCACTCACCTGGTTTGGTATGAACTGAGGATTAACAATGATAGTTTGGGAAAGATAGGACTGGAGGAACTGGCAGAGGGAGGTCAATGAGATTGACAGGAGATGCATGATATGCCAGATGCGGGTTGGTGATCAGCTTGACAGAGAACTGAGCGATCACATCGAAGGTGGCTTGCTGAAGTAACAAAAATTTTTTTTCCTAATTTTGCACAGAATAGAAGTGGATATATGATAACCAAATTTATGAATTACTTATATACCAGTCAATACATCTTTATAAACAATATTTTTCGTAAAATTATTGGGAACATCGTTATTATTATCTATATAAAATTTAAGTCATTTTTTTGACGTAACTCTTGATACCGCCACATATAATTGTCCATGAGTAAAAACTGGTTCAGACAAATATATTCCAACTTGATGTAATGATTGACCTTGACTTTTGTTTATTGTCATTGCATAACATGGTCGAACAGGAAATTGACGTCTCTTAAATGTGAATGGCCATTTAGTTTCTGTAGCATATAATACAATTCTCGGAATATGGACTTTTTGTCCGGTGTTATTTCCTGTAAGTATTTTGGCTTCAATTAATCTTTCAAATAATTTTGTCACGATTAATCTTGTGCCATTACATAAGCCACGTATTTGATCTAAATTTCTTAATAACATGATTGGCATGCCAACTTTCAAAATAAGTTCATGGGTTGGTAATCCATTAAACTCAAGTTTGTTCAAAAATTCGATGGGATATAAAAGATTTATATTATCAGTATTACCTGAATTGTACGAAATTGAATCTGAACTAAAATATGATTTTTTTTGACCGGGCAATAACTTAATTGCATAATTATTAATTTTGTGAACCACCAAATTTTTCGGAGTTACTATGGCGCGTTCTTTCAAATAGTCTGTATCATTATATTTAATCAAAAAATCTGGATACATTGCATCAAAAATGGATTTTATAGGATCATTTGCATGATCAGTAAGTAATTCCTTTGGTATATCAATCCAACTCACATCTGGATCCTTTGTAGGGAATTTTGATTTTAATCGACCTTCACCTATTTGTAACAGCCATTCAGCAAATTGTTTATTTTCATTCTTTTCTGCATCGCATAAACCAATGGTTGATAATCTCATACTTTCAGTCAGATGAAATACTGTAATATTAGGCCACAGATATGAATTGTTAATTGATTGTTGAATGACCTGTTCTTTACTTCCACCTTGTATTACTGGCAATGTCTGTCTAAAATCTCCACCGAATAAAATTGTCTTTCCTCCAAATGGGTCTTCTTTTTTTGACAAAATATCACGAAGTGTTCTATCTACCGATTCAATACACCATTTATTACACATAGGAGCTTCATCCCAGACTATCAACTCAGCCTTTTCAATTAAATTAGAAAGATTAGTTCTTTTATTTATATTACAACTTGAGTCTTTATCTATAATTGGTTTTATTGCAAAACGTGAGTGAGCTGTTCTGCCCATTGGAAGTAACAATGAAGCAATGCCTGATGAAGCAACAGCCAAAACAATTTTTTCTTCAGATCTTAATTTTGAAATTATTGTGTTCCACAAAAAAGTTTTCCCTGTACCTCCACAGCCATGAACAAAGAATGATCTTGGTTGTTTATCTTGTACAGCGGTTATCACTTGATCATATATAGTTTTTTGATTAGCATTCAATTTGGCAAACAAATCGGAATGTTGTAGTTTCAATGCTTCGCAATTAAAATTTAGTTCTTCTCTGATGAGCTTATTATCAAGTTCATGTATTCGTTGTGTTATTGGCATTGGCAATTGATGATTTTTTAAACTACTTGACGACATATTAAATAACTTTTCAAGTTCATGTAAAATAGCATTTTTTAAATCATCATCTGGTACAATAATATTTTGCATGCCAAAATTTAATTTCATTCTATGCAATATATCATCAGACATGTTAATCCAACATGCATCAAACAAAGCTTTTGGATTAGACACATTACAAAACAAAATAATTGTAACGAATAAATGACGAATTTGAGCAGAAGTTGCAGTAAAAGTTGATTCTAACAGTGCTTCAAGCCATTCTTTATCATCACCCAATAATCCCAAAGCTTGGCATGTTTCTTGATAAGTAGAATATGTTATATGATTGACTGTTCTAATTGCCTCAAAATCAGTGCACCCTTTTTGTATATTCAAAAGCATTCTCAGATAATATAATTCACCAGCATTTGGCGGTACATGCGCTATTCTACCAAGAACACAATATTGTTTTCTCCTAGTCCAGATTTTTTGATTATTATTCCAAACAAATTTAGTAGGAAATTGAGTGTACGTTAATTTTTTTGCCTTCTTATAAGTCTTGTTCGCAATGAACCAAGCAGTTAGCATTGTACGTTCTATCGATGGATCTTTTAACACATTTTCAATAGAGTTAGATCCATGAAAACAAATATTTTGTTCATCAGGCAAATGAATCTTCAAATATAGAACTGCAGGAAATCTAGAATGAATAGAAAATTCGAAAAGACGCCACACAGACTCATGCGGAGTTAAATATCGACAGTTAAGGTAATTTTGAATTTCGTCATTTACATTGTCACGAATTAATATGCGTGCTCTATCAGGTCCTTTGTTTATGTACTTGAATAGATATTTAATTAACATAGATTGAGAACATGATTCAACATTTATATGAGCATTATATCTTAATAACAAATCAGCATTATATGGCACAACAAAATTATTTCCGACTTCAACTCCTTTTTTGATCACAAAACATGAATCATCATCCCGACGTCTATACTGAGGAGGGTTAATTGCTTCAAAAATTGTATTGGGAATAAACGGTTTTGGAAAATATTTTGTACACAATTTGTCTCTCATACATGGAGAAAATGGATTGAGTTGACCGCACGGACCATGAATCATAAATTGGCTAACAATTTCAAATAATTTTGGATTAATATTTTTATCAGGCAATTCAGCTGAAATTATAGAATCTACATCATTTGCTGTACGACACTTGTATTTATTTGTAAGCCAAACTAATAAATGAGCATGAGGCAGTCCTCTTTTTTGAAATTCAATTGTACATACATGAGCGCGAACTTTTCCAAATGGTTCTCCACTTTTAATATGAGCAATCATATCATCCAGCTTTATTTTAAAAATTCGGCAGACAATATCGGGACGATCTTCTGGTTTATATCCAGGTTTTTTGTCAAAATATCTCAAAAGCTCTGGCCATTTTATATTGCAAGTGAAAGTGATAAACAAATCTGGATTCCCATATTCTCTACAAATTGCCATTGCATCTTGATAATTATTAATCATATCTCTTGGACTGCCTGTGTGAGAACCAGGAAGAAAAATTCTCTTTCCGACATCATCACCTCGGACAATTCCATCAGAAACAAATGTAGATAAATTATTCCATGTTTCAGACCTCAATTCTGGTTGGTGGTGCCTTATATATTCCAAACGATTTTCTTCAACAGTTGCATATGCATCAACCAAATATTGTTGAAATAATCTACCACATTTTAACAAAGTACTCGACTGATTTAACCTATCATGAATTTGATAACATACAAATTTGCTCATTGATAATTTCCGATTTTTTTATCAACATCACTTGGCATTGATTTCAATTTCATATTAATTTTAAACCCGTCCTCTCCATATGGAAAAAGAATTGGATATTGCAAGGACATTAATTTTGGATGAATTCTAGAAATACGTTTAAGAGATCCGTCATTAGATCGAATAATTATATCTCTATTTGAATTAAATTCACCTATATCACCAACAATTAATCCACCAATTTCAGGAGCTGATGGTAGTTCATATTGTTTGCTATCATTTTTTTCACGATCAAGAATTGTCATATCAAAATTTGGCAACAAAAAATTTTCAAAATCTTCTCTCACAGAGCGATATTCTTTTGTCAATACATTACATTCATCTAATAATTCAACCAATCCCTTCACAATATCAGGATCGATCTTATCATTTTGATGATTTGGATCAATTGCAGTGATGCGATTTCTAATTTCATTTTCAGTGTCATATACATACAACTGAGCATATTTAGGAGATTGTCCTTGTAAAGGTAAAACTGAACCCATGAGATGATGTATTTGACCACATATTTTAAAGACGTACGGACCTCCTCCACTGTTTAAGTCATATTCAATTTTAGCTCCCATAGATGTAAGAGCAAACATCGAATTATAGACCCTGATATTATTACGAAATATGATGCTCCTTCTGCCGTTAGCTGGATTCAATAACTGATCAAGAAAATAAGGTGTTGAATGTGATATCGGAATTTGAACTCGGCCTTTTTTCACAGCAATGAGTGTATATTGGTTGATTATTTTGTTTTTTTTGTAATGCTTCATCTAACCAAAAGCAAGCAGCACAATGTTTACATGCATAATTATCATCACCACAATCCTTATAGTCAATAATCACATCTGCAATGTCAATGATAAGAATATAAATTAGATATTGTATGATAAAAAAATGTTTCTTGCAAAATAGTTATGCAAGATAATTGAGATCAACATGTCTTCTAACCTGCTCGATTTCGTTGATATGATGCCTGTCCAAAAGATCTAAGATGGACACCTATGATTTATAATAAATGAGTAAGTTAGATTAATCAATAAAAATGAAGAATGAAAACAAATTTGTCAAGGGAATCATAGATCCATTTAGATAACAGTTCAATTGGACATTCTATCGAAAAATTCATTTGCATGAAATAAATTAAATAGTAACCACAAAAAAACATTATATTAAACTGATTATGCGAAGTTTACTGTATGTTATGGATATCTATTTATGGAAGCTACATTTGCGCACAGATACATGATACACGAAGATGTTCTAGATCATCATATATCAAACTAATCAATATATAACGGCCTTATGAATCATTTGAATTGCAAGTGTCACATTCAAATGCCAATCAAGCATTCCAACCATAAAAAATGACAATCTGAAAAAAAAACATGAAGATTACACGTTGACATTGTCAACAACTGATTTCAAGGCAATGGCATCGATAAACCCAATAGTCTAAAAAACAAATATTAACGTCTAAAACAGCAAAACTACAATACATGACCCACCATTACCATACAATAGATGAATCAATGTATTTTGCCCTAAGATAATAGAAAACAAAAGAAGATTGCGAGATTCTCCTCTTTATAACAGCGCACATAAATAGGTCAACTATTATACATATATTCATGAACTTTTGGCTGAATTGTTATCTAAGCTATACTCATTAGTTGTTATTTGTGGTCCCAAAAAAATAGCAGCAATCAAACTATTTTGCTAAGACCAACCAGCAACACTCGAATAATAATAATGCACCAGAACACCTGATAAAACTTTGTGAAAATCTTCACTATCATTATCTGCTTGTGCTTCATCATCACTGCTCTGGTGGCCATGCATCTCTGAGTCAAGAGACGGCATGTATCGATCAAATGTACCAGCACATAGACTTGTTCTCTTAGAAGAAGATTCTTCTTGATCCAACACCGTTCTTTTGCCATGCTTCATCTCGCACATCATATCTAATAAACAAATTTGAATTCGATCTAACAATCCAAACATAAAAAAATTGAACCAAATAATATAGACAACAGTATAGCACCTGCGATTGTCTGATGAAGATCTGCATCATCACTATGTCTATTAATTATTGTTCCTACAACAAATTAACGACAAAAGAAATCATATAAATATGATGCTCTGTTAAAAGAAAAGAAAACAAAGCAACAAAATATTAAAGAATGTCAAATCACCTAATATAACTAGATTAACATCTTCACTGTTGTTCTCTCTCACATGTGTCTTGCTCGACAACGTTGTTGTCTCATGACACATGGAAGATTCAACAGATCGAAAACAACGTTGTCTCTTACTCAAGCATCGATTATCTGGTGTGGTTGTGGTAGGATAGTCAAATTCTTCTGCAGAACCTTTCTCTCTAGTTGAAGAGTCATAATTCCTCTTTCGAACCATGGCTATAAAAATTCCCTCTAAAAAGTTGCTGTATGAGAGGAAATTTTGGTTAAGCAATGTTTCCCTATCTAATGCTATATACTTTATTTGCATGTTCAAGTAGGTGACAGAACACATGTTATTCCTTGATTACTACTGACTACATTAGAATAATCGCAAACTTGTCTAGATTCTATAACAAAACAAAGTTTATAGACAACCAGTGCAAAGTAAGCTGATTATCCCAACCAGTCACAAACATATTCTCGCTAAAAAAAGCCAAATTTGATTCATCGCATTAGTCCCAACAATCAATTCCAAACAATTAGCCCTCTAGTTCCTATTTGTTGTGTCACATGGAAGCCCTACCCAAAATATAGAAACTATCCTAGCTTGCTGTTTTTACTCCAACAAATTCTGGTATGGACAAAATTGATTCCTACTAAATTCTGGCTCGCTGTTTTTTAGTGTATATATATACCACACAACACACCCAGTTGAGTTCAATCCCATACATACGTTTTCACTGTAACACAAATGATTCATTTCATGGGGGTCTTAAGCTGACAACCATTTTAGAATTCACTTTTTTACACTATATATATATAATCTATGTCCCATCCTTACTCCAGGAACATTGCTTCTTTGCCATAGAGATAACATTGTTTATTTCTCAATTAAAAAGCACAAATTATATTAACATCACAGTGATCTAATGCACTCAGGAAAATGGCAGATGTGCATTCCAGCAGAAAAATGAGCAAACATTTACTGCATCTAGAAAAGCTAAACCACCTCAGCACTTAACAAATTATCCAAAACATGAAAAGGAGCTTTTATTCTTCTACTGCAGTTAAAAAATTGCATATTAAAGTGACTAAACAAATCGAGCAGCAATTCATATTCTAACATAAACATACAATTACTTGTGTACATTAACAATACAAAGGTTTTACAAAACATTACTATAAATATCAGATACACAAAAGCAAGATATTTATATAAGCATAATTCATCTAAACAATTCAATCTGTTTTGATTTTCTAGGTCTGAGCTCCTTCAATTTTTCCCATCAGAAATTCTAGGCAAACAAAACAGTAACATGAATACATAGCCACTAATGAAATGGCCTTTAATCTGCCATCATTTCCTGCTCGATCAAACCATGCATGCATAAAACCAGATCCTGGAATTGGATACCAAGCAGAAGCAAACCATGTTATTCCATATGTCAAGAACTGTTGAGCTACATGTTAATATTGGAAAGTGGGAACCATTTCTATTCTACTCGATCTATGACCATGTCATTGATTTAATCACATAGATGGATCACAAACAGATCAATCACAGAACCCAAAATTAACAGCAAAATTTGCACAGTGTATCAACTTTGTCATAAAATTTGCATCATCCAAAGCATATGTTAGTTTATATCTCATATAGCATGTCATCACATAAGAACACATCTAATCAAATATAGCAATGTAACAGTTGAAAGAATATGCCAAAAGAGTAGAACACAGGAGTTAGTTGATAGCTTAATTCTAGATCAGGAAGAACACATATGAAGAAGGGGAATATTTTCTTGAATCCACCAAATATACATATTACATGTCAAAATCATAAAACAGAACAAATCCATCCTCAAATCATACATGTGTTTCGTATATATCCAGCTTATTCTCCTATCTCAAACTGTTACCTTATGAATATTGAAGCTAATTTAAACCCCCAATCTCAAACATAATCCCATCAAACCTATCAAGGTCTCTAAATTAAACACTTCACAACAGAATCCAAAGTCCCTTAACTCAGGTTTCACGCTGGACCATAAAGTTTGCAATCACCTAACACAACACCCAAAATCGAAAAACATATAGAGATGTACCAAATGAACTTCACCAGAAACTCTCTCATACGTAGAAGCCAAAGTACATAAGTCATGAAAGAATAATCAGGAAACATGTTAGAAAACCCTTTCATCATAGATTCCAACTGTTTTACAACATCACAATTTCAGAATATACACCAACTGAAATTCACTTTGAAGTGTCACTGTTCTAGATTGCAGCTTAAAATTCAATCATACATTCACATGCAGCATGCTTGTGCAAACACACACATAACAGACAAAATTACAGCGCATAGAAAATATAGGTCTATTGCTGTAAAAGAGCACACTCAGCGAATCAAAGACTATCTATGGAGGTTAAAGTCCCCGTCGACTATGGAGCACGGAGCCTGAGATCAAGGCCAGAGGAAAAACAAAAGGGCTTAAAAAAAAGCAATTGATCAATGCTATACAATACGTGTTTCAAACAAACACTCTCCCAAAAAGTTCGGAAAATATACATCTGCCCTATCAAAAAAGTTCAAGCAAACACTCTCCCAAAAAGTTCGAAAAAGGGAACAAACATTTGCCCTATCGAAAAATATGAATTTGTGATGACCCGGACCAGAATCAGAAGTATAATCAGCTTGATTCGTGAGTTACAGCGCAGTCGCAGATTTTCGACAGATATTGGAATCGCCAGAGTTCTTAACGACTAAATTATTGGCCGAGAATTGGAGCTGGGTCTCTTCTCGAGAGTTGTTGTATGTGTGATTACGAGTTCGTGGGCGGTTCCGGATCGTTATTTGGACGACCGAAGAATTAGTTATGAATATTTGAAGTTCAGATTTTAATGGTGGGCTACTTAACGACTAAATTACCGGTCGAGAATTTGGTTTCGGCTTCTTCACGGAAGTTTCTCAGAATTTAATTTCGAGTTCGTGGGAACTTTCGGAGCATGATTTGGAGTTACGAGGAATTAGTTGCGAATTTTGCCGGTTGTTGATTGTTTGGTTAATTTAATTATGTGTTGGTTCGAAGGGTTGACTTTTTATCCGATTGGCCGATATGTTTGACTTTGGGTAATATTGGAAGAATGTGTCGAGACGAGTTCGTGGTCGCGAGAATTATCGGTATCGGAATCACAACGAGAAAGTTACGCGCGTTTGAAGTTCGTCGAATTGGATAAACATGAAGTTTCCGTTTTGGGAAAGGCTATATATAGTAACCTGCTATTCTGGGTAAGGGGATGACTTTCTATTTTGGGGTTTGACCGAGTTGACCGAGTCAACTCGGTGGAGGAGGTTTCACGTCGATACCCACGGTGGCTTGCGGTGGCGATCGATTCCGGCCACCCCGTGGGACGGGGTTGGTCCCTTGAGTGTGATTCCGGCCTTCTTTCACGGCAAGGCTCGCCGGAATTGGAAGAGAAATCCGGCCAAAATGGAGGGAAAACTTTGTATTTCGGGTTCTTGGATTTGGACCGAATTGAGCTGCAACTTTGAGTGGGCTTTGAAGCTCTCATCCCCTTGATACTCCCCTGTAAGTTTCGTGTTTCAATTCGATGTGTACATGGAGAATTTTGGAGTTGAAGATTTGGTACCAATTCGGGTTTTCATGAAATTGAGCTAGTTAGAGTTTGAATTGGACTTTGTTGCAGTTATGAAAGTTGCTCAGTTGGTGATTTTGAGTGGAATAAGGGTGGCTCCGCCGTGAAACTCTCCGGTCAACAGTGGCGCCGCCGTGGACGGCGGTCAACGGTCAGAGTTGATTTTTTTTGACTTTTTGACTTTCGACAAGTCGCATCTCATTTGACTCGAAATCGCGCCCCGATCGCAGTGGGGAGGTTCGTTTTTCGAGTTGAGCGTCCGAACGTAAAGCGAGGTATTGAAGTGGTATATACGGATTTTCGACGATTCGTCGACTTTGAATTATCTGTTTCCGAGAACGGTGGTTTCTCGTGGTTTGGTTTGTATTGTTGGATTATGAGTTTGAGATATGGATTTTGTGAATATTTAGGTGTTCGTGATCGTTCTTTTGGCGAGGGACTTTCCGCCGGATCACGGGTTAAAGCGATACGCGTTACGCCAGTCTGTGAGTGGACATTTCTTTTCACGGATTGTTTGCGAGTCTTTTATATGATTTTCGAACTTGAGCACGCGTATTGAGATTACGAATTGCATGAGCATGTGTTTTACGATTATACGATATATTTATACGATTATACGTATACGAGTATACATACACTTATATGCTGTATCATGCATTTGCATCGAAATGTTTATGATTTGGTTTACACAGAGTACAGTCGTGGTTATGTTGTTGTATCGATACACCTTGCCTCGTCGGCTGATCCCCGACGGAGGGCCGCCTGGAGGGGCAGTACCCCGACCAGACCGGTGAGGGGCAGTACCCCGGAACCGAGGCCATTTCTGGCTCAGAATCACGTGGTAGTCAGGGACTCCGTGGTTCAGACTGTACTAGCACGGAGGAGTCCATGAGTGACCCCGTGGGATTTTACTTGCATGCTCAGTACACTGGAGGAGTATGAGTTTTACCTCGTGTACTATGTTGTTTTATTTACCTGGACTCGCATATGTTATTTTAAACATATATATTAACTGGTGAAAGACATTTATTTTAGTCCACTCACTCTAACGTGTTTATTGTCTTTCACCTGGGCTTTTCGGTTTCCGTGCCCAGTTTGCAGTTCAGGCTCTGGTGTCGCACGTCGTGGTCGGAGGCATAGTGCTCGAGCTACTTTGTTTCTTCCAGTAGGTTTATTGTTCTACCTACTGTGGTATACGTATATGATTATGTATTAGAAGTCGCTCTGAGCTTCCTGTTGAATATGCTATACGATTTTACACCGGATTTCAGTAAAGTGCATATATATTTACTACTTTACTTTACTGTTGATATATTGAGAAATCAGGATGGGGTTGGTGCCCACGGTTTGCTTTTTGCGGCATAGGATGAAGTGTATTTTCCGCGTGCAGGTTAAGGTAATTCCACGTTAGTAACGAAACTCTGCCCAAATTTCGAAAAGTTTTTGTTGGTTCGTGTTTTCGAAGGGGTTTGATTCCGATTTAGGAAGCTAAATCGGAGCTGGGTCCTTTCAGAATTAAAGTTCGATGAGGTTTGTTGTTGAAAACTCAGCAAACCCAAACATTTCAGGAACCCACTATAATCAGATGAAAAGCCTAAAAACAACACCAAATCAGTACCTAGTTAACTGACCTTTATTGTATATTTTATATGATCTATAGATAGTTAACTAACCCACTATCCAGTTCTGTCTCTACATAGTTAACTGACCTTCATTGCGTATTTTATATGATCTATTTAGGAATCAAATAAATGTAAACAAAAAAACTGAAATAATAGAAAACCATCAGCAAAGGTTCAAAAGCCAGAACATAATAACAGATGTAATACAATTCATAACACAATATACAATTCAGATATATAGCATAATGGCATATATCTCTTTCATTTTACCATATACAATCGCAGTACTTATTAATCATATTCTTCATATAAAATCCTCCCACTCAAGCAACTTAGCAAAACAGATCGAATATCAAACTCGGTGAGTCTGTGATTAGCCAAAACATAGCTGAGAAGCTAAATGAACAATAGTACAATCTCAGTACTTATTAATTATATTCTTCATATAAAATCCTCCTAGTGGAGCTACTTAGGAAAACAAATGGAATAGCAAACTCGGTGAGTCCGTGATCAGTCAAAACATAGCTGAGAAACTAACATAACAATGCTACAATCTCAGCACTTACTAATTATATTCTTCAAATAAAGTCCTCCTAGTCGAGCTACTCAGGAAAACATATCGAATATGAATTTCGGTGACTCTGTGATTAGTGAAAACATATATGAGAAACTAACTTACCAATACTTCGGTTTGCTTACTACATAATCATGCTTTGCTACAGTTACGATTATGAACAAACACCCAATTCGATTAGCCTACTATAATCTGAACGCACAAACAAAACCACAATAAGCAAACAAACTCCAAATCAAAAAGGACCTCACATCATCACCATCCCATTTAATTTTTTTCCCCACAATAAAAACTACAAACACAACAGACAGGAAGAAGAAGATAACCACCACAGAGTTTCTGTTAAACACCACAAACATGATAAAGAATTGGTACCTTAAAAGAGCAAAATGCCAAACTCAACCAACAAAACTTAAACGCTGCTGCAATGGGGAGATCTAACTCTGTAGAACAAACAGCTTTTGTTAATTATGTAATAGCTTTACAAAACACATATCCCCTCCCTCCATTCACATAAAGCCTAATAAAAACTAACACAAAATTACACTACTCCATATATACATGCGCTTCCATACACACATAATCACCATCTCCATATATATATATATATAAACTTTTGTACCCTCGCATGATCACCATCATCAAAACTTATCCAGAAACCCCCAATAAGCAGCAAACAAACACAGGATTAGGAAAGTCATTATCAAATAGTTGCAGTACCACCACAGACCATAACACAGACCAACCACATTCCCCCAATCTAACAAATGTAATATTCATTATGTCACAGAAGCAACAATATGAGCAGATCAGAAACCATAACCACCAAAATTGGAAATGATACTTATGGAAGAAAAATCATGAGAAGAGGCAACATATATAGTTATGTAACCACCTACAAAGAAACTAATGGAAGCACAAATGTGCAGAATCATAAATTAGACATGAAGACGTCAAGAAAATAAAGCAAACATGTAAACACTCAAAAAGAAAGCAATGCAGGCACGAATATGTAAAATCATGAATTAGACATGTAGACATTAGACAGAGGAAACAAACGGTAGAACTAAATGAAGACATTAAACATGAATTAGCGGTGAGGTGTAAATCCTGAGATAAATTGTGTGCCTCATTAGTGTGCATTTGTACAGTGGTCATGGATATTGTAATATACCCAGGTTGAATCAATTAGGAAGGGCGAGAGTGAGTATAATCCCTTATGCTGCTCTTGGAATCTTAAATTTGTTGAGACTCAAACCTAGTTTCAATTAAGAAATGGGGAAGTTAAGAAGATGATTTTTGGCCTCTCAATAGTACTATAACTCTCACCCAGCCACTCTCTTTTATGGTTCTAATCCAAACTTTAAAACTTTACCCAAAGCCTCCAATTAAAAACAGAAGGAGATATCCATCGATACCCATTCGAAGTCAAAACAGAACATGAAACACCGAAATGCAGCACTTGAGATTATGTTAAACCCAAGAACACTCCAAAATTTAAAGCATGAGCAACTCAATTAACTAAAGATTCTAAAGCCTCACATGCACAGATAAAACGTCAAATTGAGAAACTCCAAACTTATAAGGCCATATACAGATGAATTACGAAGCGAGCCATAACCTTGCTAAACTGCAGCGGAACTGATTTTTTCAGAATTGGAGACCAACTCCTCTTAAAGAACCTTCCACTGAAACGAAAGGAGGAAGAACACAAAATCAAAATTAATAAATCAATCAAAACTTAGCTACAACAAACCATGGCAATAATCGATAGAAATTAGCTCAAATCAGAGAGACCCATAAAATCTTGATCAGAAAAAAAAACACACACACACTCACACAAAGTAACAGGAGCTGGAGACTCTAATATAGCAGATACACTGAGATCAATGCAAGACCTAGACAAAATCTCACTCAATCGAAACAAACTAAAATTGAGGCAGCAACTCGAAGAAATAAGTGCTATTTCCATGTACATAACCCCATGTCTCTCTAGCTATCTCTAGCTGCCATAGATATGTATAGCCAAGTTTTTTTGTTGTAAGCGAGAATATAAACCGTGTTAGAGCAAAAGTACAAATCTGCAACTGACTGTTGTATATATAAAGCAAGAGCTAGATTATCGAGAATGCCAAACTCTAATTCATCAGTAGCAGCAGCTGTAGAAAAGAAGGTTGAATCCAGTGGTATGTTGGATTTACAATAACACATATTACCGAATACTGATTTGCATTAACACATACTTATGTTTACCAGACCCAAAAAAACCCATCTTTTCCAGACCCATGTTTCAATACTTTTACAGGCTCGATGTTTTCAATTATAATCGATGGTACACAACGTAGCTCCATATTGGTAATCAAAAGCACTGATCCTTACTCCATATCTTAAATCCCACAACAAATATATAAAAGAATGGAGCATACCGGTTATGGTGTCGGCGGAATAGAAAACAATGGTTCGATCCGTCCGTTGGCTCACCTGATAGGATGTTAATAAGGATTCTACATGTTTGGTTTTCGCAGAGGGTGGGTCTGTACTCAAAGCTAGAATTGAAGGCAGATTCGTGAAGATAGGGAGGCCGAAATTGGAGGCAGATTCGTAGAGGTTGGGTACCTTCAATTGTAGAGGGGCAGATCGTGAAGATAGGGAGGCCAAAAGAGGTCTGTGAGAGAGAGTTCTGTGAGAGAGCTGGTAAAAGGAAGGGCTGCAATTACTCAAACACCCCCCCATAAACAGTACATGTGAACAGGAAAACCCAACTTTGTTATATAGGAAATTGGTAAGAAAGCTATTGATTTCCCCCCATCCAGAACACAAATGAATTAGGCTATTTCATAAGTTGTCCGATTATTCCATGCTAGGGTGTTCAAGTTCTAAGTGTGAGGTCCCCTCGTACTATATGTTAGACTACATTATCGTTTTTCTTTGAAATGTGATTAGTATGCATGCATTCATCGTGGTTGATAGGACTTTAATAGCTTCATTACTTCTTAGAGACGATATGACCTTTTAGGTGTGAATGCATGCTAGTTACTATGCCTAGGAAAACATGTGTTAGGTGAATAATCTTGTGAAAAAATGATGATGCCTTGCTATCTTGTTTACACTTTTGTTTTCTATGTGGCTTTATGAAAATTGAGGACAATTTGATCTAAAGTATGAAGTAGGTGGCTAATTCATTTTCACTCCTTATCCGAAAACCCATAAAAAATGAAGAAAAAAAATTGAGAAAATGTAACAAAAAAATGTGTGCTTTGTGTGTGTTTTGTATCCTAATAACCACTCCCAATGATGAGATTGAATTAATGGCCGATAGATTGCATTATTTTGAGCATGTTTAAAAAGAGAAAACAATGTATGTTTAATTGGTTTGAAAAGTGCATATGTCATTCAAAATGCATTCGCATGAGAAAAAGAATGATTAACATGTTTTCGAGCTATTTATGCCCCATGTGAGATTTTGAGCCTTATTGTGCATACATAGCTACATTATGCATCTATTCTTTCATGTGTGATATCGATTGATCATTGTGTAATCTAGAACTTGCTTGAAACCGTGCGAATCAGTTTTCAAATCATGAGATATTTTCAAAAATGATAGAGGCATTAGGATTACCACCATGGCCAAATTGCTTATTAAACCTATGATGCACACACCCTTAGTAAGCCAATTTGAGCCTTATATTACTTAGCCTTTCATTTTGTGAACACCACAAAATCCTACATAGCTTAAACACTTATCTTACTCCTAACCTGGCAATTTAGCAAGCAATGATGAATTTCTAGGAGGATGTGCTCTTAATGTTGTGTTTATGAGAAAAATGTCAAAACGATAAGTGTGAGGTGGAGGAATTTGTTGTGATGTTCAATCGTTAGTGTGTTTTACTAAAAAAAAAATATACCAAAGAAAAGAAAAGAGAAAAATAGAAAAGAGTTCCATAAAAAAGAGGGGAAGGGGGATGGTAGTTGTATTTGAAAAAGGGAAATTTGGTAGCACCTAGAGTTATATTGGAAATTCAACATGTCAGTTGCTTGCTAGGTTGCTTGGTTCTCGAACTCCTATACCCTTCTTTCATGTGACTCATTTCTTTAAGCCCTGTTACAACCCGAATAAAAGTCCTCTTGATTTGAAATACTTATGATTTTGGATTGTTGGAGCATTGGTTGAAAATAGAGCTTATGGAGAACATGTGATTGATGCGATTGATGAATGCAAACACTAACCCTCAAACACTTCTGTGTATTGAGTGCTATCTAGTGAGTTTGATGGTTATAAAATATATCAATTTGAATACATCTCATTGTGATGCATTTGGCCTAACATATCTTATTTCGGCTTATTACATATGCATTGATTTCATGTTTTAAAAGTGTACGTTGCTCAAAAGTAGTTCAATCCATCTAGCTATGATTCTTTGAGAGAAAACAATCTACAATTTAGGATACTTACATACTTGTGTGTTTTAATACTTCGAGTCTAGCTTAGTTTAATTCTTTTCTTCTTAGTTTGCTTGAGGACAAGCAATGTTTGAGTGTGAGGTAGTTTATTAGGACCATAATTGTGTTCCAATTATGTACCTAACCTTATGCTTATAGCTTGCCTTCTTGGAATAAAACATCGTTTTTAATACGTTTCCTTGTCATGTTAGGAAATAGAGAGTTTACGAGGAAACGAGCTAAAAGATGGAAATTAACTACTTTTTGGAGAAGCCAAGTTTCCGAAGCATTGAGAGAGAAGAAGGAGCAAAACCGAGAGAATGACGAAAAGTCAACCACCGGTCAAAGTCAACTCTAGCCAGTCAAATGTCAACTCCGGCGAGCCCTTGCCGGAATGTGTCAAGGCCCAAAACTTCAAGTCCAAGCCCACAAGCCCAATTGGAGAAAATATTTTGAAGAGTCATGTGCCATTCACATGTTGGTGGTGAGTCATCTTTGGACCACCAATATATCCCTAAAATTTTGGATCATGTCTTGATTTATTTTTGAATTATTTCCAAGCCAAAATATGTCCCAAAAAGCTTTAGGGTCGAGCTCCCTACTACACCCACATACAACTCACCTCATTTCTTAGTTTTTCATAGCTTTAGTCTCTCTCTTAGGCCTCCATTCATATCTATACCCAATAGCCATCTCCTCCACCTCTAAAACACCCATTAGCACCACCAAAAGGCTTGAAAACCTCCATCACCACCACATACTTCCATCTACACCATCTTCTTCTAAGCCTAAGTTGGGTGACTCAAGTTCTTGGAGCATAAGAGCATATTTGGAGCAAGAATGGAATGAGAGCTTGAAGAGCTTGGAGATTTTGGGACTCTTTGGTTATCTCTTCTCCTATTTATCTCTAATTTATATATCTATAATTTATCTTAGCTATGGGTTGTGAGTAGTTGTCTTTTGGAAGGTTAGGACTGAGCCTTAGCCAATTTGATGTACATACAACTATGTTTCGAGTTATAGATTTGAATTTGGTTTAGTTTATTATATGTTGTGAATGAGTTTAATAGCTTGTGATGTGATTGTGGTATGTTTGCATATTTGGGCCTAATTCAATGTTTTCATATTCATGTCTTGGCCATGACTAAGTTAAGATGTGTTTAATGAAGCTAAAAATGAACGTAAGTGAATTAGTCACTCACCTAAGGAAGATAAGCATGTGAACATGACTTAGGTCTACACTTAAAAGGTTGTGCTTAAGGTTTAGTTTTCACTAGGCTTGAGCATAGACCGAAGCCTTCTTGAAGTTCAAATGACTCAAGGAGCTTCGGTTAAGATTACATTGACTCGAAAGGGCTTTGTAGCTAATCGTTACTTCTTCTAACTCATGTTCTAAAAGGTGTGGACTAGGAAAGTCATTAGAACATACTTTCATGTCCTCTAATAGGGACTTAGGATGGAAAGCCATCCACATTCATCATAAGTGATCACATATTGAACTCTTTAGGCATGTGGCATGATTATGATATGATTTGTAATTGAGTTGCATTCTAGTTTCGGTTTGCTTTATACTTGAATGTTGGACCAAAATACTTCTAGTGCCCTAATGCCTAGGAGATTCAGTTCACAACCAATGGTGACTTCAAAAGATCACGAATTGGACAAACGCACGTGAATCAGACTAAACTCATAACTTGGACATTGTTTGTACATTGAGTTGGCTAGTGGCGATGTCTCTAGCCGACCAAACATTTCCTTTGATTTGCTTTACTTTATGTTTTCACTTTATTTAGTTAGTTAATCAACCAATCAACTCGTATAATCATTCACCATAATTGCATCATCCCTCGAATGCTAAGTCTCCAAAGGACTTGGTAGTGTGAGATACACTTCCATATTTTCTTTTAATCTTTGTGTCAAGTCATGTCTAGTTGTCCTTAGTCTTTATGCTTTTCACTCCGAGCTAAGGAATTTAAGTGCTTAATCCTCGTGGTTTGACACTCGATTTCCTTTTTTATACTATTACTTCTCCCCGTATACTTGCGGGTGAAGATCGTTCTTGCACTTATGAGTTAGTCAATAGCTTACTAAGTGTGGGGGTATAAATCTTCTAACAGCTACCCAGACAAATACTTAGACAGCTATCAAGACAGATACCAAGACAGATACTCAGACAGATACCTAGACAGCTACCTAGACAGCTACTTAGATAGCTACCCAGACACTTCAAGTATCTGTCTAACACCAACCAGATATCTGTATTAAACTCTTGTATTCATTAATTATTGTGAGCTACAATTTACATGAATACACACACACACATATATATATGATCAAATATAGCAAGTATTTCTAAATTTCCTATGGACCTATGAAAGCCACAACATGGGTATGATACAACCCCTATCCACCCAACTCCTCACCACCTTCTGCGCTTTCTTGGATTGGATGCTTCAAAAATGGTTTTCTTGACACAAAGACGCCCAATGACCTTTTCAATTATGCCTGTTCGCATTGAATTAGCTTGTTTACAGACATCATCGCCTTCAATCATTATCATGTCAGCCCCAGCTTCTAAGCATTTCTCAGCCCTTCTAATCAACAAATCAACATCTTCAACAAATTCTACAAAAAGTAAGGCAATGCTCATGTCTCAAGACAAAACCATAGAAAGTGATTGTAATACCTCCTTTGATCTTGGATAAGCGCACTCTCATCAAATATTTTAATCATCATCAGAAGAGAAAAAACAATTTTGAGGAAGGTGGAATGCAAGAAAGAACAATCGTCTCACATAAACTTTATAAATGGTAATATTGGGCTAGTGGCAAACAAAAAATATGTAAGTCTGTATTACAGACTAATTTCTAATAGAGAACCAAACATTCACACAAAATTCAACTGTTTACTGTGTTTTCTTGATGTGTCATGATGCCCTTAACAATAACACTCATAATCATCTTATCCCTTTTCAGTTATAAAATTTCAGATTCTCTCTCTTTATTAGAGATTCTACCTTTCGTATTCCATATTGAATCCCTTTCTTCTGCCATTTTACCTTTCATGCATGGTTCTGTACTTATCAAAAACTGGAAATATGTGTGATATAACAAGACAAAGCCAGAATCTTCGTAGTCTCTCAATCTTAGTTTCTCCAAGCTTAATGCTCAAAATATGAATTGTACCTAAATACAATGCAAAATGAAATTGTACTGAATGCTCTTCCAATCTATCATTTTTTTTATATGTGACAAGTGGCAACATCATAATAAGGTAGCTTAAACTAATATTCTGTTGTAGTCACTCAAACTAGATTCTTTAGGTTTTGGAGGTTAAGGACTATTCATACTCAAATGTCATGGTGCTAAAGATGATAATTGAATCTAAACACTTCCTACCAGACATCTTGAAAAGAGATTATGTATGACATAACTTTCCTGACTAGGATAAAGCTGCGAAATATTATAATTAACAATGAAAAGAATGGAATTTTAGCAACTTGGCACCATCACTAACTAAAGTTCCAAAAAAGTTTTAGGAAAATAGCGCATATCATACCAGATGAGCGTGGTTTCGGGACAACATAGGCTCCAAATGCTCTATCCCCTACAGGAATGTCAGACTTGTTAATCTTGACCGCAAACAACGGCTTCATATTCAAGCCACCGCTCTTGATCAACCACACAAGTTTGAGAAGCGTCTTTTTAGGAACTCCGAGAGATCCCACATTCAACTCAATCGTGTCAAATCCCAAGCTCTTACCCTCTTGAAACTAAAACACACACCACAGTCAAATCCCCCTATCTATCATCACATTATCAAAATTAACAATGACATTCTTTCGCAACAAAACTCACCTCGACACACTCTTTAAAAGCCGAAGGACCTTTCCTCCGCAAATTCTCAGCCCAATCACCAGTGCTCACATACACATCATGTTTGTGAGCCACATCAATCACCTCTTTCACAAATGATTTCGGCATTAAACTATTCGAACCGCCCGAGAACTTCAGCCCATCCACAATATTCCCCATGGACTCAAACATATCCTATAATCAAACAAATACAACATATGAATAATCCAAACCCTAATAATTAAAGCCTTCAACTTCCGCATCAATGCCAAATTACTAAGTTACTAAGTAGAGGGAGTACAAATTTAACAATTTTCCAGTGGAAATAGATCAATTTTACATGAGATAGGTTCAATTTTTCAAGACCTGGAGGATGTTTTGGTTTAAGAGAGTGTAATTGGGGCCACATTTTTCGGTGACGCCGTAATGGTGAGGCTTCTCAGACCGGTCTTCATGGAAGGTCTTCCATTAGTAAACCGACCGTTTTTGAGCTGCGATTTCATTGAGAGAGAGAGAGAGAGAGAGAGAGAGAGAGAGAGAGAGAGAGAGAGAGAGAGAGGTCGGCGAGGGAGGCACGACAGAAGGCGGCGACGGTGCTGAGATAAGATAGTGTAGCGAGGAGTCGAGGAGGTGTGGCGTGACAATGATGCAGTAAACTAATTCCGTTATCTGAATCATCAAAACCAGATACAAACCGCGAGGGAGGTTGAGACCTTCATTGATCGCGACGATGGCGACGTGGTAGGGAGAGTGGGAGCTGGTGAGTGACAAGAACACCAGAGCTTCTCACCGAAGACCATAGAATCAGAGGTTGATTGGCTTTGTTGGACAAAGAAGCGGTGTCGATTGATGTGGGAATGGTGGGAGTCTGGGAGAGTCGATAGAGTAACCGAGACTGCATTTGAGGGAGAGAGAGAAATAGAGTTGGTGGTATATTTTGTAAATATGAAAAAATATTTGGACTGTTACTTACCTAAAAATAGAATTAAATTTTGTGAGAATCAAAATTTATGGTAAAAAGTCTGACATCATTTTTTTTTCCTTTTCATTTCCCTAAAAAGAAAGAGAGAGGCCGTGGAGCCAAAAAAAAATAAACCTCGGTAAACTAAAACGCTTTGGAAAGCTTGAAGCTCTGAGGCCATTGTGTAAGTCTCTCTCTCTCTCACTCGCTCTGCTATCTGAGATTCCCATCCTTCCAATACTCATTAAGAATCGTGTCTGGGTCGACCAGTAGCCGTCCCTGTCGTCGATTTGATTGATTGATTTGGAACTGTGATGATATGGATGAATCGGGTTATATCTCTTTATGTATATTACACAAAACAACTTTTTGTTTATTATAGGGTTTTGAAATTGGATTAGCGGATAATAGTTTTGAATTCATATGAATGCTTCGGTTGGATTATGGAAGCACTGCTTTTAGCTTACTCTGAATCTTATGCTTCTGTTCTTGGATGATACAAGCTTCTTTTTTGATATTTTATTCATGTCCTGCTGTTATAGTGAGTGATATGTTGGGTTGGCAAAGCAGGTTACTGAGAGGAGTGTTGCTTGCTTGTACATTTTGATGGATAAAGAGAACAATGAGGAGGAGACTGCACAGTATGCCCTTGCTGTAGTTGATGAAGACATGATGGAGGATGGTGATGATGAAGATGATGAAGAAGAAGACACTGAAGCCGGGGAAGTGGAAGAAGATGACGAGAATGAGGAAGACGGGGTTAATCCTTTGGATCTCGTGGAAGATAATGGTGTCTTTACTGACAAACTTTATCAGAAGTTTATGGGAATGGAGTATGAGGCTCTTGCTGAGAAAAAGAGAAAAGCACTTGCCGATAACGGGGCTGAGGGTTCAGTAAAGAAGGTCAAACGGGATGATCTGCCTGGAGCAACCATGGAAGAAATAATGGAGGCCATGAATTATGGTATGCAAAGGAGATCAAGAAAGCGTAAGAAAAAAGGGAGACGGAAAGGATCTAGAAACAAGCTTAGCCCTGAAATTACAAAATTACTTGGTGATGCTACTTATCATTATGCTCTTGGTAGTTATGAAGAGGCCATACCCATCTTGAATGAAGTTATTAAGAAAGCACCACTGCCTGATGCATATCACACGCTGGGACTTGTCCATCACGCTCTTGGTAATGAAAATAAAGCCTTGAATTTTTACACACTTGCTGCACTTTCAGCACCAAGAGATTCATCACTCTGGGAACTTCTTTTTGATTGGTTCGATACACGAGGTATAACTCCAAGAGCTAGTTATTGCCTTTCAAGAGCAATCACAGCAGATCCCAAAAATATAAATCTGAAATACTGTGGCGCTTCTTACTATGTTAAGGTTGGAGATTATCGAAGAGCTGCAACTTTGTATGAACAAATAATACAAACCTGTCCGGATGATGTTGAAGCTCTCAAGACAGGGGCATATATGTACAAACAATGTGGTCAGCTTGAGCGTTCTTTTCATATTCTGAAGGAATATCTGAAAGGTCATCCAACTGAACCTGATTTGAGTGTTGTTGATCTCCTAGCTTCCTTGCTTATGCAAAATAATGCACATGAGGAAGCTATTGAGCACATTGAGCATGCACAGTTGGTATTTTGTTCTGAAAAAGGGCTGCCCTTGGAAATGAAAATTAAAGAAGGAATCTGCCATGCATACCTTGGAAATATGGAGAAGGCAGAAATATTGTTTAGTGCTCTTGAACAGAATAATGCAGATCATACCGACTTGATTACTAAAGTTGCAGACTCATTTATGAGTCTCGAGCATTATAGCTCTGCATTGAAGTATTATTTGATGCTGAATGGAACCTCTGCAACGAAAAGTGGCTTCTTGCATATAAGAATTGCACGATGTCATTTGTCTTTGAATGACAGAGGACAGGCAATTTTGTGCTTTTACAAAGCTTTGGAGACACTCAAAAACAATATTGATGCCCGATTGACATTGGCTTCTCTTCTTCTTGAAGAAGACAGAGACGAGGATGCCATTTTGCTGCTATCTCCTCCAGAAAATGTTGATTGTTCTGACCTTCAAACCGACAAATCCGAACCATGGTGGTGTACTGGAAAAGTGAAACTGAAGCTTTGCCATATTTACAGAGCTAAAGGGATGCCCAAGGAATTTGTGAATATAATCTATCCTCTTTTGCATGAGGCATTGTGTGTTGAAGCACATCAGCAAAAAGTGAGAGTAAAGAGGAGACTCACAAAAAGTGTGTTGTTAGAAAGAATTAAAGTTTTGGATGATCACCAAAGAGATAACCTAGTTTGTGGTTCAATATCAGTAACTCCGGCATCAGATATGAGCAGAGCTAACAGAGCGAGGAAGTTGCTCAAGAAGAAGGCAAAGTTGAAAGAAGAAAAGAGAGCGAATTCATTGGCTGCTGGAGTGGACTGGCAAAGTGATGATTCAGATGAAGATCCGCCAGAAGAAATACATAAAGAATCTCCCCTCCCAGATCTTCTCAAGGATAAAGAGAACTATGACCTCATAATATATTTGTGCAAGTCACTGACTTCATTGCATAGATATTGCGAAGCATTGGAGATTATAAATCTTTCTTTGAAAGTGACACGCAACAGATCTTCTTTTGCAGAGGAACTCCGGTCTCTGGGAGCTCAAATAGCATACAACACGCCGGATCCTGAGCATGGGCTTGACTGTGTAAAGTATATTGCGGACCAGCATCCACATAGCTATGCTGCCTGGAACTGCTATTACAAAGTAATTACCAGATTTGATGACTGGTATACAAGGCATTTTAAGTTTCTCCGCGGTAAGCGAGACAAACTCAAAGACTGTGCACCTCCTATTATCATTTGTGGGCATCATTATACAAGAAAAAGCCGTCATCAAGATGCTGCCAGGGAATACCTTGAAGCTTATAAGTTATTGCCGGAGAATGCCTTTGTTAATCTATGTGTTGGTACCGCCTTAATCAACTTGGCACTTGGACTCAGACTTCAGAACAAGCACCAGTCTGTTGCACAAGGATTAGCATTCCTCTACAACAATTTGCAGCTTGGCGAGAAAAGCCAGGAGGCTCTGTACAACCTAGCCAGGGCTTTCCACCACGTTGGGCTTGTGACTTTGGCAGCTGTGTATTATCAACACGTCCTAGCAATTCATCAGAAAGATTGCCCTATCCCTAGACTTCCTCACGAGAACCCAGATTCTGCTGAGGATCTATTACCCGGTTACTGTGACCTTAGGAGAGAAGCAGCTTTCAATTTGCATCTTATATACAAAAAGAGTGGAGCACTGGATCTTGCTCGAATGGTCCTTAAGAATCACTGCAGCTTCTGAATTATCATAATTCGTTACTCTCTTTTGAACCTTTGTTTTTTTTTGGCAAACTCTCTTTTGAACTTTTAGTTCAACTAAATGAAGTAGATGCTTGATTTCTTGAAGGGGGCTTCCATCTTCATGCCACCATTCTTACCCAAATAAGCTTTTAATCAAACTGTATTTCATAAAAGGGAATCATCAACCCTCTTCCTGCTCATATGATTTTACTTTACCAACACTGTTGTATCCAGTTTGAGCCTTACCACCAACAAAATGCTAGACGAGTAGAAACTATAACTACATTTTTAACATGTAACTTTGGTTGTCCAATCCCCATTAATGTGTATTCCATAACCATCCGATGAGACTTGATTTTCATCCTCCCCATCCATCTCACTTCATAGTTCAGACATGCAAGCTATTCGAATCATGCCATTGGTTTTTAAGGACCAGGCTCAAGTTTAGGTTGACATAATTAGATTTACACTATAAATTAATAGAATACCAAAGCTTGAGTGTGCTTGGTAGAGTAATAAGATGGGTCGAAAAAGATGATGATGAATTTGTTGCAGACTTGGGCCCGGCGCAAAACCCATACTCTGCATTTCCAGATCATAACCAATGCAGCCTTCTCCAGATCAACGAGGGATTGCCATAATGAGTGGGTTCGATAAAAATCATACCAGACTAATACAAAAAACTATCAGATGATGGTCGTAAGAGTGTCATCTAATACAAATGTTGTTGTCATGTACAAGTCCACTGTTTGTAATGCATTCATATGACAGGATTTCCGTTGTTAGAAAAGTACTCAGCTAACAGAAAAAAAATGGTATGTTATCTAATATAGCCATAATTTTTAACATAAGATTTAGTTAGAGTTAAAATTCTCAGTCATTTTAAATATAACTCAGATGACAAAAAATAAGTTGTCGTCTAATGATGATTATCTTTCTTTATCTTAAAATTCATTAAGATAACAGAAGTCAAAATTCTTAAACATGTAAAGTGTAACTCAAATGACAGATAATAAACTCTATCATCTAACTTAATCAATAATAACAATTTTCTTTTACTTAAGATTCATTTAGACGATAGAAATCAAAATTAGCTATGCATTGTTATCGGATTTTACTTAATCTTTGCATTTTCTTTTGATTTGTGTTGTTGAAATTATCAAAATACATATAAATATGGCAATCTCATTCATTTGCAAACAAAAGAACTTTTTCATCCAAACTTGGTCATTCCAAAATCTTGTAGTTCTATAAATTAATTCCATGGAAAACCTAACAAGCTAAGCTAGTGAATTTCGCATAACAATTTCTTGACGTCCACTTCCAAGCTTGGTTCGCAGCTTGGTCCATTTCTTCCAACACTGCCTGCATAAATTATGAAGTGATTGATTATCACACTACTGGAGGAGGGCATCGGGGCGACGTAGTTATATTTCTACGTCGCTCCGATTTTAGATGAGGCGACGTACTTTGGCTTTGATAAAAAGTACGTCGCTTCAAAAAATTGAGGCGACGTAGATTGAAGTACGTCGCTTGAACAAGCTGAGGCGACAAATTTTTCATTCGAAGCGACCAAACCAATATACGTCGCTTCGAATAAAATCGAGGCGACGTAGATTGAGCAATCTACGTCGCCTAGATTTTATTCGAAGCGACGTAGATTAGTTTGGTCGCTTCGAATAAAATCTAGGCGACGTAGATTGCTCAATCTACGTCGCCTCGTTTTTTTTAAAATCTGGATCTACTCTTCTTCTTAAAGTCAACCCGTTTATAAAGGTGGTATTTTAGAAAAACAGTTTCCCCGAGCTCTGCAGCTGTTTTGGGCGATTTTGGGGAGAAATTAGAGGAAATTGAGAAAGAAGGTTGTTCTTGCCATTGATTTGATTCTTGAGTAAGGTTAGTTTGATTTGTATCTCTTTAACCCTCTTTATGACCATAATATATTAAATTAGAAGTGAAATTGAATTTTTGGTGAAATGTTTGAAGTTGAATTGAATTTGGTGTTATGTTGTAGTTTTAGTGTTTGAATCATTGAATTGTGTTAAATCATGTTATGGGTTCATGAATAATGTTTGAAATTTGGTTAAGTTTAGTGAAATTTATTGATGATTAGAAGTGAAATTGAAGTTTTGGTGAAATGTTTGAAGTTGAATTGAATTTGGTGTTATGTTGTAGTTTTAGTGTGTTAAGCATTGAATTGTGATAAATCATGTTATGGGTTCATGATTAATGTTTGAAATTTGGTTAAATTTAGTGAAATTAATTGATGATTAGAGTAGATTATGTGTATTCGAGCCTTAATTAGTAGTGTTATTAGTGTTAATCATGATTTCGAGCGTATGACTATATATAATTGTGGTGTTTATCAACTTAGAACTCCCGTTTGAGAATCAACAACTCATCTAGTTGATCGAGTTGAGTTGTTGATTCTCGAATTGTCCCATTTTTGGACACTTTAGGTGAACATGACTTTGTTGATCCTTTTGCTATTCATGTGATTTCAGTTTCAGTTTTGGGATATGGTTTCGACAGTGTCTCCTTTAAATGTTCCCCGACTGCAAATTAGGTTGTTTAGATATGTGTGCACTCGGGGAACTGTAGGGAGATGCTGCCGAAATTTCCCTAAACTGGAGCTGAAACGCATGGGTGCAAAAGCGTTGACAAATGTCGTGTTCCCCTGAAGAGGATAGGACCCAACCCGGAGGCATAAGGCGAAGAAGTGTGGGGTTTTGGTTGAATCGCAACTGTGGCGTGGTAACTTTGTTCATATTGATTGTTTATGTTGACAGGAAACATGGACGGACTCCCAGACAAAACTTGGATGACATATCATCGTGCTGATCCAAGGTACATCAACGGCATATTCGAGTTCATGAATTTTGCCCGGCTACATAGTAACAGAGCCGATTATTACTTCTGCCCGTGCAAACGTTGTAAGAACGGTCCGTTCAAGGTTACTATGGATGTCATGTATCATCACTTATCACACAGTGGTTTGAGTCCTACTTATACAGTCTGGCACCTTCACGGGGAAGTTTCTGGTGAACCGGCAATGCTCAGTCAACGAAGACAGTGGCTTCAAGACAGAGTCGGTCCTTCTAGTGGTGCCGGTCCTTCAGTGAACCTGCAGTTGGAGATTCTACATGATGCATATCCCTATTATCCTGGATACCATGGAGATGCACCCCAACAATTAGTGGAAGATAATTCGGGCATGAACTTCAATGACATGGTAGACGATGATTATGAAAAGTACGATAGATTATTGAAGGAGTCACAGACCCCATTATACGAAGGCAGTGAGGAAACTGTTTTGAGTGCCATATTAGATGCAATGGAAATGAAAAATGAAAATGGATGGTCGGACACAAGTGTTGACTCTTTATGTATTTACATTAATAAACTTCTTCCTAAAGGGCACACATTCCCCTGTTCATACTCGAGAATAAAAAAAATCTTGAGTGATCTTTCACTGGGTTACGAAAGAATTGATGCGTGTGAGTTTAACTGTGTGTTGTTCAGGGGGGGCGCTTGTAAACGAGAGGATTTGTCCAGTGTGTTATTCTGAAAGATATAAGCCATATACGAATGATATTCCCAAAAAAATAATTCGTAACTTCCCTCTAACACCAAGGTTGAAGCGCTTGTTTATGTCCCCACACACTGCCAAGCATATGCGATGGCTGGGGGAGCGGATATGCGTGGCTGGTAGCCTCAGCCACCCAGCTGACGGAGAAGCGTTTCAACATTTTGACAGAACTTTTCTAGGTTTTGCACGGGATTGCAGGAATGTGCGCCTTGGAGTAGCAACAGACGGTTTCAATCCATTCGGAACAATGGGAACTTTGCATAGTACATGGCCCGTTGTTCTGATGCCGTACAATCTACCACCATCAATGTGCATGAAGAAGGAATATAACATGTTATCAGTGTTGATTCCAGACCCTAAATCTCCCGGAAAGTGCCTTAGTGTACTCATTGAGCCGATGATCGAGGAGCTAATACATTTATGGGTCGTTGGAGTCCATACTTTTGATTGAGTAGCCAATGAGGTATTCTTGATGAAGGCAGCGGTAATGTGGACTATTAGCGACTTTCCAGGTTTAGGGATGCTTGCGGGGTCAACTGTGAAATGGTACAAGGCATGTCCAATCTGTCTAGATGAGCTAACTTCAGAGCATATATGTGGGAGGATAGTTTATGAAGGTCATCGAAAATGGCTCCACCAGGATCACCCTTGGAGATTGAGCAAGGCATTTAACGGGAAGGAGGAGTTTGGCGGAAGACCCTATCGTAAGAGTGGAGATGAAATTTTGGAGGACGTTAGGTCCAACGTTTACCCTATTCTTAGCCAACATGAAGACTTGAAGGTGTCGTACAATCCCAATAACAGACAGTGCTGGACTCACGAAAGCATATTTTGGAAGCTGCCGTATTGGTCATCATTGAAGATCAGACATTGCCTAGATGTCATGCACATTGAAAAAAATGTGTGTGACAACATCCTTGGAACCATTTTTTCGATTGAATCGAAGTCTAAGGATGGTCCAAAAGCTCGCGCTGCTTTGAAGAAGAGGAATGTGCGAAAAAACCAGTGGCAAAGAGCGGGTGACTTGGCTACGGGGAAAGTTCCTCATGCACCCTTTTTAGTTAAAAAGGATGATCTAGAAGATGTGTTCCAGTGGTTCAGGGATGTTAAGTATCCTCTTGGTTATGCAGGTAGTTTGAGAAGTAAGGTGAAAATAAGTTCCTCGTCACAGTTTTATGGATTGAAGACGCATGATTGCCATGTCTTGCTTCAACGTCTTCTTCCTGTGGTTATAAGAGGGTTCCTGCCAGAAAACGTTGTCAAGCCATTGATAACACTGTCAAATTGGTTTCGTCAACTATGCAGTAGGGAGCTTAAGAAGGAGGTTGTGCGTGACATGGAAACTGAGATAGTGATGATTCTCTGCAATTTGGAGCTCATATTTCCTCCACATTTTTTTACATCTATGGTTCATCTCATGGTTCATCTGCCCGAACAAGTATTCCTTACAGGTCCAGTACACTATACATGGATGTATCCAATTGAAAGGTAAAATGTTGGTGGTATTGCTAATATTATATTCGTTGTGTAATATGTCGGCAATTAGGAAAATATTGTACTAATCTTGAGTGGTGTTTTTGCAGGCAATTAGGAAAATATAAAAAGTCAATGAGGAATACACGTTACCCGGAAGGTAGTATTGCTGAACAGTACCTCGTACATGAGTCGGTGACGTATTGTAAGGTTTATCTCAGACGGATGGACAACGAAGATATCGACACTTCCATATCTGGGTGGAATGTCAGCTGTGTTTCACTCTTAGTAAGACCAGATATTATCGAGACTTGTCGCCAGTTCAGGTTGACTGAGTCAGAGACTGCTGAGGCTTACTGGCAAGTCTTGGTGGAAACAGACGAAGTCAAACCTTACCTAGAAGAACATCTCAGAAGGTTCGAGGCTAAAAATGGTGAAGATTTCGACGAGCTTCGTCGGAGGAGGAGTTTTCTTCGATGGTTCTTAACATGGGTACATATGCCTATTAATTCTTGTAAGTTTCTGGCTCAAATTTATAACACTTATCTTTAACTCCTCTTAACACTTATCTCTCAGGTGTCCCTTCAAGAAAAAAACTCGGACCCGAGCTTGGTTGCAGGAATAAAGTCATTAGCTCAAGGACCTCAGCAATGTCGGGTTTATAAGTCGTGTTATGTGAACGGTGTCAAGTTCACATCGTTTGATAGAGATCAAAGAACCGTGACTCAAAACAGCGGTGTCATGATAGACATGGGTTCATCCAAGTTCTACGGCCATGTTAACTACGTGGTCGAAGTATTATATGCAGGCCGTATGCCAGTGGTGTTGTTTAAGTGCACATGGCACAACTCCGAGGACCCTGAAGATCTTGACACCGTTATAAAAGATCATGGACTGATATCAGTGAATACAAACAACAGTTACTATGAGGATTCACCCTTCATAATTGCAACCAAAGAAAAACAGGTATTCTACATAGACGATCCAAAAGCTGGTGGTACTTGGAAGGTAGTACAAGAAATGTCGCACCGCAATGTCTACAGTGCCGAAGTTCTGGCCATAGATGAAAACATATCGCGTACAGGAGATCATATATTCGAGCCTTACCAAGAGGACACTCCCACGGTGATACAATTTTACCCAGATTTTCAACTACTTTTGGACGAAGAGGAGGAGGAGGAGGAGGACGAAGAGGAGGAGGAGGAGGACGAGGACGAGGATGAGGAGGAGGAGGAGGACGAGGACGAGGAGGAGGAGGAGGACGAAGACGAGGACTAAACTAATATTATTATGAATTTGAAACCTAAATTCGTATTTTCTTTAAAGCATAATTTATGTATACGAGAAAATATTACAAACTTTATAATTCTAAACTTCATTTATTAAAAAAAAAACAAAATTAAAAATTAAATAAAGGAAAGCGACGTAGATTGATCAATCTACGTCGCCTCATTTATTCAAAAAACAAAATTAAAAATTAAATACAGGAAAGCGACGTAGATTGATCAATCTACGTCGCCTCATTTATTCAAAAAAACAAAATTAAAAATTAAATCCAAGCGACGTAGATTGATCAATCTACGTCGCCTCATTTATTAAAAAAAACAAAATTAAAAATTAAATCCAAGCGACGTAGACATATCAATCTACGTCGCCTCATTTATTCAAAAAAACAAAATTAAAAATTAAATCCAAGCGACGTAGGTTGATCAATCTACGTCGCCTAATTTATTCAAAAAAAAAAAACAAAATTAAAAATTAAATCAAAGCGACGTAGGTTGATCAATCTACGTCGCTTCATTTATAAAAAAAAACAAAAAAAACAATTAAATAGAAGGAAGCGACGTAGATTGATCAATCTACGTCGCCTCATTTATTAAAAAAATTAAAAATTAAATAAAACTAGGCGACGTATATTGATCAATCTACGTCGCCTCATTTATTAAAAAAAATTAAAAATTAAATACAAGGAGGCGACGTAGTTTGATCAATCTACGTCGCCTCATTTATTAAAAAAATTAAAAATTAAATAAAACTAGGCGACGTATATTGAAATATACGTCGCTTAGATTAATAAAATGAAACGAAGCGACGTAGAAGTCAAAATACATCGCCTCGATGGTTATATGTATTCCAGATTCACAGTTTCTGGAATCAGTTCCTCATTTCGTTTCCTTCTTCGATTCCTAAACCAATCGGCCTCGCCGTCTACTTCAATCGGACCACCCCGAAACTCGCCGTCTCCTTCGTAAATCCCCTCCACCACCACCCATCTCTCTCCGTCTCCTTCAATTGGACCACCCCGAGACCTCTCCACCCCGAAACCAAATCTTCAATCCCCTCCATCGAACTCCAACCCCGAAACCAAACCGGATTGTGCCTTCCATCTTCGAAGCCATTCACCCCATCTTGAGCTACGAAATCTGTAATCAAGGTATGATTTTATTTCAATTTTCAAATTGATTCGGGTACTTGTGATAAGTATTCCTAATGTCTTTATTAATTTCTATCACTACGTCGTGATTTCAGAACGCATTCCGGGTCCGGATTTTCGTCTCTCATTCTCCGAAAACTCTCTAAGCATCTATGTAAGTTCGGTGCTTACATTTCATGGAATCTGTGTAAGATGTGGAATCTGTGCAAATGTTGGTTCAAGTGATATTATATACAATCTGAAACAGTTTGTGGCTTGTCAATATTGTCATGGTTTGATTTGATTTGATTTGAATTTCTTGGTTAAGTTTTAGTTAGTGGATGTAGTGTGTTTTTGATTGTGATTGGTTAAAATTTTGGAACTTCTATAATAGTTGGTGTGAGAATATTACAAATTGTGATTGTGATTAGCCGGTGTGATGTACTATGAAGCTATAAGGAGCTTTAAGGATACTGTATCCATCTTGTAGTTGATAGAGTCGTAGGGTTTCAGATTCACGTCTTCATGTTACCTTATGAAAGGGTTTTACAATTGCTTGAATGTACGTATGGTTGTTAGCTATTTAGCGTACTTTAGTGTAGGTTTACAGAATGAAGTGGTGTGTATGGAACTCAATTAAAGAACCGTAAATGAGTAATGGTATTGAGTTTCAATTTTGTTCGAGGAAAGTTGATTACCAAGTTTGTTGGTTCGTTGTGTCCTAGCGTCATGTTTGAGTGTTTGACATGTATTGTACAACAAGGGTAACCTAGGTCGTATTGTGAATGTTGTATTGTACAAGAAGGGTAACCTAGGTCGTATTGTGAATGTTGTTTAACTAACGTACGTTTTAATAGAATGGCTCCCGGAGATACTGGATACAAGAGGAAGATAGCGGCGAAGCGGCCGCGGCGACAGCTGCGGAGGCGGCGGAGGCGGGGTGGCGAGCATTCAGCCGAGATGGGGCTTCCGGGTCGGGTTGCCCCACGGGACAATCGGCGATCCCGTCGATTCCAGAAGCTCCCATGTTAACGGCCGCCCCTCCACTTGAGGATGCGATTCCTCAAATGGATGACAGCGATGCCACTACGGCGTCACAGCACCCTCCCGCCCTCAGCATCCGGTGCAAGAAGACCAAACTCCCCGACATGGTCGACATGGCAACCGGAGATCCGACGACACAACAGCGCGGAGTTTTTGTCGGGACGAAGACGGAGTACCTCGTCCGCCTGAACAACAATAGGCGACTACAAGTCGCTTACTCTACGAGGCATGCGGGGCCTGCGACGAGGGAAATGAGGAGTCTGATGTGCAGAGACATCGGTAGCATCATCCGCGGAAAAGTTCCAATTCTTGCACCTAGCTTCTTGGGACTTAGCGATTTGCATCGCGATATCGTCAGTAACAGTCTTGAGGTATACTTACTGGCCTTAGCTTACTTACCTACTTGTAGTAAATGTAAATATAACTTTTACATAACGGAATTTAAATGTGTTGTGCTAGACGAACTACGACATCCCGGCGACTGATGTGGAGATGTGGAACTTCATTGATGCGACGGCGCAAACAATCTATAAGGATTGGAAGTACGATTGCCATCAGCATTATCTCCACGTCAGCCAGGAGACTCCGGCCGAGTTTCTCGGGAGGGAAGACCAATGGGCGTGGTTAAAAGCCCACTTCGAAGACCCTGCTTACTTGGTGAGTTTCATAAACGAACCTACAGTTTTGGTCAAACGTTCGAACAATATGCATGTTTATCTGTTCTTATTTTAAAATGATTTTTGTGTGTGTGTGGCAGCGATTGTGCGAACGCAACCGAGGAAACCGAAACAAGAACAAGGAGCAGCAGATCAACCACCATTCGAGATCCCTCGCCCTCTCGTACCGAAGCGAGGTGTTGGAGAAGGAGGGTCATAGAGCGCCCGCCGTCCAGACGTGGATTAACGTATACCAGCCGGAGAGGAATGCGGCTGAGAAAGTGGTAAGCTCAAATAGGTTCACGATACGTTATTTCAATTATTGCTCTTTTACTATATTGTAATATTATTTATTTTATCTATTTTAATTGAGCAGGCGGCAGTGAAGCGTCGACTCGATGAAGTCTTGTCGCAAGAAGATAGTGTTGCGGGCCCAGTTGACGGCGAAGAGGTTTCCCAACCCCAGCCTCTTCCTCTTGATACACAAATAAATATCATAGAGGAAGAGGTGGGTTCAAGGCCCGGGACTTCTATAAGAGGTAATAAATCTCCAAAACGATTCCGTCGATGCATATCTCGATTTACGTTTTGCTTTATTTTGGTTTACGATATAGTTTACTAATATTTGTTCTTGTTCGACGTTACAGGGGTGGGGCGCGCTCTCACACGCGACCCCACACCGAGAGGAGGGGCCCGGGTACAGGAACGCCAAATTCAAATGCAAAAGGAGATCGATGAAGCCAAAGAGGTGGCGCAGAAGGCCATAGCGGATTACAGTGCGCTCGCCCAAAGGATGCAAGAAATGGAGGCCATGATGCGATCATTCCAGGCTGCGAGTCAACAACCTCAAGCTCCTCCACCATCTCCCGGCTCGTAAACTGTATCTAGGATTTGTATAAACTTGATTTGTGTAAACTTGATTTGTATAAACTTTTAACGTTTTGATTTGTGATTGAATGCGTTTTTGTGGTTGAATGCGTATCTGCAATTTGAATGCGGTTTTGTGTTTGTAAATTGCGATTGGTCGTGACTTGGTACAATAATAATTAATTTTTATTTTTTTATATTTTTTAATAAATGAGGCGACGTAGATTGTTCGATCTACGTCGCCTCATTGTCTAAAAAAAATATTAAATACATTGAGGCGACGTATATTGCTCCATCTACGTCGCCTCATTTATTAAAAAATAAAAAAAATTAAATATTAAATACATTGAGGCGACGTAGATTGCTCAATCTACGTCGCCTCAATTTATTCAAAAATAAAATAAAATAAATTGTAGTTAAATTTAAGCGACGTAGATTGATCAATCTACGTCGCCTTCATGTATTCAAAAATAAAATAAAATAAATTTTAAATAAATTGAAGCGACGTAGATTGATCAATCTACGTCGCCTCAATGTATTCAAAAATAAAATAAAATAAATATTAAATAAATTGAGGCGACGTAGATTGATCAATCTACGTCGCGTCAATTTATTTAAAAAAGAAAAATAAATTAAAAAAAAATAAAATTTAGCGACGTAGATTGATCAATCTACGTCGCCTTAGTTGAAGCGACGTGATCAATCTACGTCGCTTCAATTGAAGCAACGTAACATTATTTACGTCGCGTGAAATGAAACGAAGCGACGTAGATTGTATCTACGTCGCCCCAATGGTGGCGTGATCAATCTGAAGCGACAAGACGAGGCGACGTAGTTTTGGTCACAAGAAATCGAGGCGACGTAAAATCCATACGAGGCGACCACCTATCTACGTCGCCCCGATTTCCTCCTCCAGTAGTGTCAAGCCAACTGCAACACATCATTACAAGTACTAAATTATTAGGCACCTCTAAACTAAATTTATCATTGCAAGTCTAGCAATGTAATAGGAACAATATATAGCATTAAAAGTGTCATGTACTGGTAGTAAACAGATTTGCAATCTAATGCTCTTTGCAAGCTGCACATGTACTAGTTCAAGTTGAGCTTATACCAGATTGAAGAAACCAGAGAATTAAATGCTATAACCTTGTTTTCGAATGGTGACTCATAGTTTGATTAAGTTCTATCACCATGTTTTTGAAAATCGAAAGCACTAAAATTGCCAAGAAAGAACATGGTACTCGATATTTAGAATCTTATCAAATGTTTCAACGTTTCGAGCACGCATGACAGCTAATTGCTGTCTAAAATAAAGCCAAGAGAAGATGAACTACAAATACTAACCTGCAAACATGCCCAACACCTTAACATCAATAGTGAATTCTGCAATAAATTCCAAAATGTCATTGTGCTTTCTGTAATCCTACAAACATGACTAGAAGCTCATCATTATTACAACCTTGCTTATAACTGTCATGGTTCCAAAAAACAACAGCATACTAGAACAAAATGCGACCAAATATCTGCCCATATTTAAACTACCTAGCATCATATACCAAAGAGTTAGAATCATATTCATACAATCATAGACCAACATGTCATTAGAGAAGTACACGTACTAGTATCTTACATGACCCTCAAGCAGAAAGTGGAGCGAGCTCGAGGCGGTGTCGACGACGACGCCTTTGAAGGAGTTTAACATAGGGATGGTGGCGATCTGGACGAGGTTGCAGAAGTTGAAGCCGCCTTGGGTTAGGGCTTCGAGGACGGGATCGGAGAGTGGAGGCTACTGCTATTGATATGAGGTTGTCGAAATCTGAGAATGTGAGACGGCGACCGAGGGAGTTGAGGACTTGGATCCCCATGGATATGAGAGTTTGAGGGAGGCATCAAAGACGCACAGTGTGTGAGCGAGTCAGAGAGAGAGAGGGATAATTGGGGTTAGAAGAGGGGCAGCAGGAATTAAGGGGTTTGTATGGCTGTACACATGGTGACCTAATAATATATTTTTTTACTATTCTTTTAGGGTTTAGAATTAGAGTTTAGATGTAGGTGTAGGGTTTAGGATTTAGAAAATTTATTTTTTTATATGACAAGATAGATATGAAAGTTACTGTAATGTGTGTGAGGTATTTGGTTTTAAATTATTTTGGACGGAGAGACGAATCACATTTTATTCTTGTGGTTAATATGGTCACAACGGCAGGACGCACGGATGAAGGTCGAATTCAAATCGAAAAGTTCTAATTTTTTTACAGGATGCTTATATTAGTCCGAACATCTCATCCAATAGTCATATTTGCAAAATAATTACTTGTTAGAGATTTAGTTTCATAAAGGTTTGTTTTTCATATAACCAATCAACAATGTAGTAACGCTAGTAGTCATACGTGGAATTTGTGAAATAAGAAAAACAAAAATGGTCTGATAAGAAATGTGACCATATACATGCATCAACCTCGGATACCTTAGGAAATCAACAGAGAGACTCACGGATCGAGATCTAGTTCAAGTCGAAAAGTTCTAATTTGTTAACAACGTGCTTACATTAATCATATCATCCCATCCAACGGTCAATCTTGAGAAAATGATTACTCATTGGAGATTAACTATATGAAAGTTTGTTTTACAATAACCTAATAATCACATGACATAACAAAATCAGTCATCTGATGATTTTTTCTCAATTCAATTAGATGACATAACAAATATTCTGTCATCTGAATATTTTATAACCACTACCACATAACTTCTCATTGCCGACGACTTAGAGAAACAAAGGCCAATGATTTTTGAAGTCGTCGGCAATAGTGTACTATTGCCGACAATTTGTTGCAAAAATCGTCGACAATAGTACTATTGCCGACGATTTTTGCAACAAAATCGTCAGCTATACTCATTGCCAACGTTTTATAGCCTACAAGACTATAGCCGACGATTTTTATGAAGTCGTCGGCTATAGTATAAAACCCCTGTAGGCTATAAAGCGTCGGCAATAGTACTATTGCCGACGATTTTTGCAAGAAATCGTCGACAATATTACTATTGCCGACGACTTCAAAAATCGTCGGCTTTTGTTTCTCTAAGTCGTCGGCAATGAGAAGTTATGTGGTAGTGAACCCAATTCAATAAATGATATAACAAATCTTCTGTCGACCGAATATTTTCATCCCAATTCAATAAATGACATAAGAAATCTTCTGCCATTTAATAGTTTTCTTCCTAATTCAACTAAATGGCATAAAAAATCTTCTATTATCTGATGGTTTTCTTCCGAATTCAATCATATAACATAAAAAACTTTCTGTCATTTGAGGGTTTTCTACCCAATTCAATCATATGACATAAAAACTCTTATGCCATCAAATGTTTTTCTTTCGAATTCAATCACATGACAACAAATTTTTAGTCATCTGATTATTTCTTCCTAATTCAATCAAATGACATAAAGACATCTTCAGTTGTGTGACCATTTCTTCTCAAATATTCAGATGACATACAAAAAACTTCTGTTGTGTGATCATTTTTTCCCAAATAATCAAATGACATAGTATTTGTATTATGTTGTCTGATGATTCTTTCTGAAACTTCAGACAATATAGAAAATTATATTTAGTCGTTTGATCTCATTTACTGTCAAATTTTAAGATACATTCAGACAATAAGTCAATTTTGTTCAGTCGTTTGATGACCCCGGATGACAGAAAATTGGTCTTCTGTCGTCTCATCTGTGTTGTTTGATAGACTTTTTCTGCTAGTGCCACAATTTAGTCAAGATGTTGTTGGAAATTTATGATGGCAGAATTAGCCCCCAACAAGTTATGGAAGCCAATCTCTCTGGCCGACCAAAACAATAGAAAAGTATAAACAAAAGTGATTAGGGTAGAGTGCAATACATTTATTCATTCCCGAATTGAGTATTTATACAGCTTTATAAGACATATTTCTAATAGGAAGAGATATCTACAATAAAGAATAAACTAATTCAAATTACAGTAGAATCTAGAATATATATAACTTCAATACTCACCAACACTCCCCCTCAAGTTGGCGCGTACATGTCAATCATCCCCCAACTTGACCATCCATCTATTAAAGACTTCATATGACAACCATTTAGTAAGAACATCAGCTAAATGCTCCTCAGATGACTCAAAGAGAAAACGAATAATCTTCTTGCCAAGATTATCCCTCAAGAAATGTTTATCCACCTCCACATGTTTGGTTCTATCATGTTGTACTGGGTTATGAGCAATCTCAACAGCATCTGTATTATCACAATGAAAATTCATAGGTTTCTGAAGCCTGAGACCTAACTCTTTCAACACATTCTTGATCCACAGTAATTGACATACTCCATTAGCCATTCCACAATATTCAGCTTCTGCACTGTAATGAGAAATTACATTATTCTTCTTACTGCGCCAAGTTACCAAACTTTTACCAATAAAAGTAAAGTAACTAGAAGTAGGCGCCCTACTAGTATGATCACCAGCCCAATCTGCGTCACTATAGCCTGAAACACAAACCTCACGAATATAGTCAGAAACACACAACTTACTGTTTCTTGAAAATAATAAACCCTTACCAAGTGTGCCCTTGAGATACCTGAGAATATGTAATACTGCACCCATATGATCTACTCCAAGATTATACATAAACTGACTTACCACACTGACAACATATGCAATATTAGATTTAGTATGTGATAAATTAATCAGTTTCCCAACTAAACGTTGATACTTGGCCTTATTCGTTGGAACCTGATCTAGAAGAAGCTCTAGCCTATGGTTTTGCATAATAGGAGTAACAACAGGCTTACAGTCTAACAATCATGTCTCGGCAAGAAGATCTAAGACACACTTCTGTTGGGACAATGTAATTCCTTGCTTGGACCTTGCAACTTCAATTCCCAAAAAATATTTCAAGTCCCCCAGATCCTTTATGTCGAATTCCAGTGATAACTATTTCTGAAGACTTGCAATCTCACACAGGTCATCTCCTATAACTAGCATGTCATTAATATACAAAATTAAGGCAGTAGTCTTATCATCCTTGTGTTTGACAAATAAGGTGTGGTCAGAATTGCACTGGTGATATCCAAACTTCTTCATTGATTTAGAGAAACACCCAAACCACGCCCTACATGCAGTACCACATTAAGTACCATTGCCGGCGACTTTAAGTCACCGGCCTTGTTTTTTTTTCCGCCAAAAATGACATTACCGGCAACAAGTCGCCGATAATGATGTCGCCGAAAATTGGCCGCCGGAGATAGCATTGCCGGCGACTTATTTTTCAAGTCGCCGGTAATGTCGTTCTCATTGCCGGCGACACAAAGTCGCCGGTAATGTCCTACTCATTGAGTCGCCGGCAATGAGAACGACATTACCGGCGACACAAGTCGCCGGCAATGTTTGCGCCGCCGTGGCTGGAAAATGAGGTCATTGCCGGCAACTTTGGTCCAAGTCGCCGGCAATGGTTGAAAAAATTTGTAAAAAAAAAAAGCCAGTTTTGGATTGGGCCCAATTCCAGAACTTGCATTAAAAGACATAAATCGTACAAATACAACTTCAACAGTACACACATAATTGTCCAACGTACAGTACAAATAGCAACGATACGAAAATAAACTACAACTACACGTCAGGGTCGAGGAACTTGCGGGTCAGGGTCGAAGAAATCCATGTACTCATTTGAACTCCAGTGGCTACCCTGGTCTTGCTGTGGCGGTGACTGGTGCGGTGGTGGTGGTGGATAACTGGGGAACACAGGGACCGGGGGAGGTGTGGGGAGCGGTTGTCCGATAGTCTGAGCCGCGTACATCGTCTGCATCCATGTGAACATTTGTGTCTGCTGCTGGACCATGAGTCGGTGTTGCCCGATCATCCCCCGGTACTCGGCATCTCTGACTGCCTGCTGCTCGGCCATCTGCCTCATCTCCTCCATCTGCCTCCTTTGCTCCTCCAACTACCTCTGCGTCCTCTGAAGCTCCGCTGCGAGGTTACGACTAGAAGTTGAAGTTCTTGACCCGGTAGAGTATTCTGAAGTGTTATTCAATACTCCTTCGCCCGCCGAGCCCATTCCCCTGCAGTAGTAGGTATTCTTTCCAGTCTCGCACGCTTTTGCCATGATCTGAGCCGCTATAGGGCGATCAAGCGGATCGATCTGAGAGGCATACTAGGTCACTTCTTCCTCCGAGCAGTCAGGATGGTTGTTCCGAGCTATATTCATGGTCACTTCTGTGGTCGCCTCCTCCACTCTTGCCTAATTGAAAAGCGAATATGAATAACGTATTATTTAACAAAATAAATTAATATCGAAAAATAGTTTTATTAACACATGCATATGTGAAGTACAAAATACAGAGGCGAAAGACTTACCGCTTCTTCAGGGCACTGCGGATAGAACTTCTGATGAATATACACCAACGGGTTCACTTCTTGTTGTTGCTGCGCCTTACTCGACCAACCCAAATAGTTGAGTGAACCTGCATGATGGGCCCTGGTATTTTTCAATCTATTTTCCCGGTTTGTCTTGGAAATCGCCTTGTTTGATAAACATATGTAAAAAAATTAGTAACTAACTATTTCAATGTGATACGATACATTAGGGTTGTAAGATATATTCAGGATGCATACCTTCGCTTTGGGGTGCTCGAAGTGGGCTATAAGTCACAGCCACTCGTACTCCCTAAACCGGAATTCGCTAAGGGTAGAACCTCGGCCTAGCTCCTTGTACTGTGTGTAATGTGAAGAAAGCTCGTTCTTCCACTCTTTATACCTATATTAACACCAGGAAAAAAAAGTTAGAGATATTAAAACACTTGATAAACAAAAATCTAACTCGATATTGTCTCAAATAACTCGAAGCACATCACCTCATATGTAGTTGACGCTCTACCCACGTGTGAATAAGGCATTCATCCACGTCAAACCACACCTGCAAGATGAATATATAAATGGTAAAATTATATATTTATTCGGACTTAATTAATAAATGTAAAATTTACGTAATGAAAATACTATTTAATTCACATTCATTGCATTATGCACTTGCATCTTCACTAGAGAGGCACAGATTCTCAATCTGGCCAAAGCATTGGGACCTTGTCCCGCATGATGGCCCCGGCCATGCTGGCATATTTTCGCATGGTGTCAAATGCCTCGATCACCTCGCCATGCTCATTGGCCCTAATGAGCGTTTTCCTTCCCCCGGTGGCCTGCTCAAGTCTCTTCCCGGTGCAGGTGCCTCTAGCCCCTTTCCGTTTTCCAGTGCCATTAACGAAATTGCCTAATAATACAATGTCAACAAATTGATATCATTAATTGAACCTATCGTAAGTCTTAAGTAATAATTAAGTAATCAATCTTGTTAAATAAAATTTACCTGCATCGTCCGTTTGCTGGTTAGTGCACCTTGCACTCCAAAGATACACGGGGTCGAACGGGATGAAGTTGTACGCTTCCTCCACGCTCAGGAACTCTGGCCGTCCTTCAATAGAAATAGGCCTCCTCCTATGATCGAATTCAGGGATCACAGGAATCTCGTCGGGTAGGAAGAGACCGGACGGCGGAGATAGACGAGGCCTGGACGATGAGGCGCCAGCACCATCTGCCTCAGATGATTCCCGTGAAATGGGAGTAGGCACCTGGCCAATAGGGGGCATTCGGATGGAGGGAGTTTCTGATGGCCCTGTTGACTGTCACTCGTCTGAGGGTCTGCTGACGGAGGGTATGCTGACTAAGCGTCTGCTAACTGAGGCTCGAGGCTGGACTGGGGGTTGCACGGATCTGGATCATGCAGCTTCCTCCTCTTCTCCCGCAGCTAGCAACATTTGTGTGCGAGTATTCATCATTGGCCCACTGCGCGTGTTGCTGACTGCGGCTGAGGAAGCTTGACTACTGCTCCCTCCACTACTTCCAGAACCTCTCCGTTTGATGCCTCCAAGCCAATTTGCAGCAAAACCTCCTGCACATCCAACAATTAGTCCTGGATTCGGTTATATGAACATTAAGGAACCGGAACCGTTTGGAACTGGAACGGTTTGAACCCGGAACCGTTTGGAACCAGAACCGTTTGGTTTTAAACGGTTCCGGTTACAAAAAGTTTTGGTTACACACAGTTCCGGTTCCAAACGATTCCGGTTCCGATTTCATGAGGTTCCGGTGCCAAACAGTCATCGGTTCCAACAATGAGTCATGGATTCGGTTCTATGACAAATCAGAACTGGAACCGCGTGGAACCGGAACCGTTTGGAACCGAAACCGTTTGAACCCGGAACCGTTTGGAACCGGAACCGTTCGGTTTCAAACGGTTCCGGTTACAAACAGTTCCGGTTCCACGTGGTTCCGGTTTAAAACCGTTCTGGTTCCAAACGGTTCCGGTTCCGATTTTTCACCTTAAATTATACCTTAAATTATCAACTATATTACCTTAATCCAAATCACCTTACTTTGCCCAACACCCTAAATTACCTTAAATTACCTATATCAATGAATCTAAACCCTAAATTTTCTGCCCATATATGCAACACCTTAAAAATACAATATAATTATGAACTATATATATATATATCAATTAATCCACCCAAATCCCCTTAAATTACCTAAATATTTTCCACATATATACAGCACCTTAAATTATCAAAAATTATCAAAACTTAATTATATACAACATATATACATCACCTTAATTAAATTTTCCACATATATATATACATCACATATACATCATCTTAATTAAATTTTCCACATATATATATATACATCACATATACATCATCTTAATTAATTAAATTTTCCACATATATATATACATCACATATACATCATCTTAATTAAATTTTTCACATATATACATCACATATATATATATACATCACCTTAATTAAATTTTCCAAATATTTTCCACATACATACATCACATATATATATATATACATCACCCCACAATTATCAAAAATTAATTAATCAAGTTAATTAAAATGCATAAAAATAAAATTAAAATTGAGAGAGGGAGAGAGAGAGAGGGAGAGAGAGTGAGCTTGCACCTGCCATGGTGGAGCTCGACTAGAATTTCCGGCGACGGAGGTGAGGGGAGGAGGAGAGGAGGAGGGGAGGAGAGGAAATTGATATTTGGGGTTTTTTTTGTGGAGAGGGGAGAAGGGAGAGGAGGTGAGGGGAGGGGAGAGGGGAGGAGAGGAAGAGAGGTTTGAGGAGAGGGAGGCGAGGTAGGCTTCTTATGAGATGAAGAGATAGGGGTTTTAGGGTTTGAGAGGGAAGAGAGATGTGAAGAAATGAGGAGCAGCTCGAGCTGCCTCCTGGAAATAACGAGACCATTGCCGGCGAGTTACGTGTTAACTTGTTGGTAATGACATATGGATTAACATCGAGAAGTTTTGCTCCAGTAATTCGAACGACACTCTCAAATCTCACATTATTAAGGCGAATCGTAGATGATTCCGGAATGTCAAAAGCGTTCGGCTCTTGGTATGCAGTAACTTCCTCATCATCTGCGGTCTCACCAAGTGTGGCAACACTGTATATGTTTCTATGAGCAGCATGGTTAACCACCTTCCACAAGACTTTGTTCAGAAGATTGTCAAGGTAAAACACTTGTTTTACTGATGTGGCAAGAACGAAAGGGTCTTCTTTATACCAGCTTGTAGCAGTATTCACCGAAAAAGTTCCGTACTGATCGGTCCTTGTGTTCTCCGGGCTAGTATCAAACCATCTACACTTGAACAAGTGCACTTTCATGCGGTTCCCATAAATTAGTTCAACAACTGAATGAAGGACACCGTAATAGTCAACGCCATCCTGCCCACCATGGACCATCACCCCACAATTCTGTGTTTTCAGTCGGTCGTCTCGATTTTCACATATAAATTTCATGCCATTGACCTGACACATCGAGTAAACTTTTGAAGCTATCGGTTTCATCGCCAGGACCCTCAATTCGTTTGACCACTCTGGGCAACCATCATTTGCTACATGGTGCATCTGAAAACGATAAGAAACCACACAAGAAATTATGAACATAGAAACCTAGAAACCACAAAACCACGTACACACATGCTATATAAGTAGGGCTGGGCACATATCCCGCAAATCCCGGTCCCGTCCCGGTCCCGTCCCGATCCCAGTGGGATTTGAAACCAAAAATGTATGTCCCGTCCCGTCCCGTCCCGTCAGTAAAACAATGGGACGGGACGCGGGACTGAAATTTCTCATCCCGTTAGGCCCGTCCCGTCCCGCATATAAATTAAAATTAATCTTGACCGTTGAATTTAGAAATGCCTATAATTTGGATCCTTGTTATGTTAAATTCTAAATTCATCTTTGAGAAGCTTCTTAATAGGAGCTATTTAATTAATCCCTCCTGCTGCTCTTGAAAATACAGATACATTGTCAAAGAAAAATGTATAGTTCAATCTTTAGTTGTATCATTTGAATTGTGGCTGAGCCATTATGTTATGTTGCGGGCCAGAATGAACTAAGATCATTAACCCAAAGGACTTGTGAATAAATAGACCCTCATGTCGAGTTTGGGAGGAGCTTCCAGCAGATGATGTATTATGAAACCATTTTATAGAAGAATCTGATTGTACATTTCTTTTTTCTAATTCAGTATGACTTCTGTTGGCCTGCTATGTGTTGAAACTTAAAACCACATGCATTCTGAACCTCTACAATGTAAGAAATTCAAATCAAAATTCCCTTGGATATGGCAACAGACTGTTCTCGGCCCATAATCTTTGAGTGATGCAACGTGCAAGGTAATATATATTTAGATGACCAGAAAATGTAAGCCTGCAAGCATAACACAAACCTATATATTGCTAACTCTAATCCTTGGTTACAGCCTGTAAGCAGGTTTTTTTGTTTTTTTTGTTTCTAGTTTTGTGGTGGGATTGGGCTCGTCCCGTCCCGATCCCGTCCCGTCCCATCCGGGATTGGGCCCGGTGGGATTCACTCTAAAAAATGCAAGGCCCGTCCCGTCCCGTCCCGTCCCGTCCCGTCCCGTCCCGTCCCGTCCCGTCCCGTCCCGTCCCGTCCCGTCCCGTCCCGCGTGTGACAACTGGGATGGGACGTGGGATGACCTCAATCCCGTCCCATCCCGTCCCATGCCCACCCCTATATATAAGGATATAAAAAATAGACATATACACATATACCCTTACCCATTGACCAAAGTAGTTTGCAAACGTCCTGTTGTGGTAATCAACATTTCCGGCAATAGCAGGGCAGTGAAGATGATAGTTTTTCCAATATTGTACTTCTGGACAGTTAATCAGTACCGACCAGTGGGTAATGGCTACCTCATTTCCATCCAACTTGTACGACTTTGGCAAGCTTCCCTGTACTACCACGTCATTGGAGATGATAGAAAGGTTGAACTGGGGTTCATCTATCGGCATTTGTTGTTGGGGGTCCTCAAGCGCTCCTAAATACACTTTGGTGTACGTTACACACTCGTGCGCAATATATGCTTCAGCGATACACCTTCAGGTGCATATTTATTCTTCACATAGTCCTTGTAGGCTCCCAATTGTCTACAAGTTAACAAGTGCATGTTATGATACTTAAAAAATAAGAATTTACATATAAAAACAGAGGCAAACCAAATGTATGAATCATTTGTACCTTTCCATGGGATACATCCAAGTGTAGTGTACGGGACCGGTAAGCAACAATTGTTCGAGAAGATGGATCATCAGGTGAGGCATGATGTCAAAAAAATTTGGGGGAAATATCCTCTCAAGCTTGCACATGATAAAAATGATGTCATCTTGCATCTCCCTGAGATCTGATTTTTTAACTTCCCTGGTGCATAACTTCTAAAAGAATCTTGACAAGGCCACCAACGGCTCCACCACCTCTTTGGGCAGGTACCCTCGAATGAAAATAGGGAAAAGGCGTTGAAGGAGTACATGGCAGTCATGACTCTTTAATCCGTACATCTTATTGTCCCGAAGTTAACACACCTGCTTATATTTCCTGCATAGCCATAAGGATACCTGCATATATATATATATAGCCATAGGCAACAATTATATTTCTCGCATATAACCATATATAAGTAAAAATTTAAGGCCAATTTCCTGCATAGCCATAAGAATATATACCTTACATTACTCAGACACCCAAAAATTTCATGCTTATGCTTCGGCTTGACGGTGTAAGGAGCTTGCGGCATTTTTCTCTTACCATCTCTTAACCACAAATGTTTCCGCGGTCCCATAGCTTTCAGATCAATGCGTGCCTTAGGGATGTCTTTTGTTTTCCCCTCCAAGTTAAGAACTGTGCCCACCACACTTTCACACACATTCTTCTCTATGTGCATGACATCTAGGTAGTGTCTGATAGGCAACCTGGGCCAGTAGGGGAGTTCCCAGAATATGTTCTTGTGTGTCCAAAACTTATACCTTTCGAGCTTGTCTGGAATTGACGCCACTATCTCAGGATGATTGCTCAGCTGGCCAAAATCATATTCATTCAACACTTCAAAAATTTCTTCCCCTGTCCATCGCCTTGGTGCCACACCTGTTTCCACAGTCCCATCAAACGCGTCTGGATCCTGCCTAAATGGGTGATCATATGGAAGCCAACAACGGTGACGCATCTGAACTATTTTACTGCAATGAGGACTGCAACAATCAACCATCATGCACTCTGAACAAGCCCTGTAACCCCTGGTAGCGTTGCCCGACAACATACCGCGGGCAGGAAAATCACTGATGGTGCCAACAAGCATGGCATGCATCTGGAACATCTCATTTTTGAACCTATCGTAAGTGGGGTGGCCACACTCACTCAAGTACTTAAGCTCCTCAATCAAAGGCCTCAAATACACATCGAGACACTTTCCTGGATAACCCGGGCCCGGAATTAACAGAGTGAGCATATTGTATTCCTTCTTCATGCACATCCATGGTGGAAGGTTGTACGGTACCAAAATAACTGGCCATATACTGTATTGAAGACTCATGTTGCCAAAAGGGTTGAATCCGTCAGATGAGAGCCCTAGCCAAACATTTCGGACCTCTGCTGCAAAATGATCAAACTCCCTGACCATGTGCTTCCAAGCCTCTCCGTCGGAAGGGTGTATAAGGGTGTCATCGTCAGGCAAATTCCTCTCAGCCCACCATCTCATAGCTTCGGCCGTGAAAGCACACATGAACAACCGCTCCAGCCTATCAATAAGCGGGAAATATCGAAGTATCTTCACAGCTTTCTTGTTGCCTGCAGGAGTCAACTTATACCTTTCTGTAAAACATACCGGGCAGGCTTCAAGGTCTTCAAGATCTTTTCCCCAGAAGAGAATACAATCATATCTGCATGCATGGATTTTGATGTAGGAAAGCCCAAGATCTTTCAGGATATGTCGCACCTTATGATGAGTGGTAGGAAGACGATGACCGGGTGGTAGTAGCGAAGCAGTCCACTTCAGCCAAGAATCAACAGCTTTGACAAACATTTTGTTCTCCATTTTGAGCTGCATCACTCCCATGACACTTTCAAGAACAGTCTTACTACAACCGTCGTACAACGGAGTCTGTTGCAATGCAATCAGGTTGTTGTACTTGTCCATACCGCTTGTGTTGACATGAGCTCCAGGTAATGGCTCGACTGGCTCAATATGGGGGAAACCCTCAACGACGGGAGGGACATTTGGTGCTTCATCAGCAAATACACCGCTCTCATGAGGAAACATATCATTGATTAACATCGATGTTGGATCATAGGATGGACTGCCCCTTTCAGCAAAATGTCCATGATCATAGCGTGGACTGGCCCTCTGACCAAATTGTCCATGATTATGCTGACCCACTAACGATGTTTCACCGTGATAAATCCAACAAGTGTACTTATCCCAAAACCCGTATTTACTCAGGTGCTTCTGGACTTTATCAATGGGAAACGAAATCGATCGCTGCAACACTTACATTCTTTACACGGGCAATAATGAAGTGTAGTGTCTCCACAATTAGCCTTCACAAAATTCACAAAACTCCTAATTCCCTGGTGATATCTCACATCCCATCTTTCGAGGCTCATCCAACTGTTGTCCATCCTGAAAATTCTAACAATATTACGTACTATATATATACACATTCACTACTAATTATAAAATAAATCATCATTAATTACATTCGAATTCATCCGATTAATTAATAAAATTCGACTCATGCATGCATATAAATTAAAAATATATATATATATACCAACAATTCACAATTACAAATTAACATGCATGCCTGTATATATATATAGACATATTAACAATTAATATTCACAAAATCATTTTATATCCATACATATATATATACACAAATTAACATATTTTCATCGAAATAATCTCAAATCCACTCAAAATCAACAGTCAATCACTCGAAAGCAACAATATATCCACTCTATTTGCGTATCAAACCAATAATCGATGCGATATCTCAACTCTAAATCAACACATGCATATATATATATATATATCGATCTAATTAAATCGATCAACACACACATATATATATACATACGTACGTATATACGTACCTATATATATATAGCTTCCCGAGTGATCGAGTTTTCGACGCCGGCCTTTTGACAATACCAAAGGATTTCAGAGCGTTTTCCTTCTTTTGATTTCACCGGATTTTTTTCTATCCAAATGAATGAGCTGCTGCGATCTGCATCTGATATAAGAGGCATTGCCAACGATTTAATGAATCGCCGGAAATGGAGACATTGCCGGCGAAATTCCGGCGAAAAGTCGCCGGAAATGTGTCAAAACATTGCCGGCGACCTATTCCGTCGCCGGCAATGATTGGGCAACCATTGCCGGCGATTTTCCGGCCGGAATTTCGCCGGCAATGGTTGCCCAATCATTGCCGGCGACGGAATAGGTCGCCGGCAATGTTTTGACACATTGCCGGCGACTTTTCGGACACATTACCGGCGACGGAGTAAGTTGCCGGCAATGATGATCATTACCGGCGACTTCCCAGGTCGCCGGCCTTGTTTTTAAAATAATCGCCGGCAATGGTATCGAATGTGGTAGTGATGATTTCTTTAGGCATATAACGACTTCTTCAGATAACACACATTTCCTTTATTACCTAGTTTACACATTTCCATCTTCTTCGAAATCGCCATTCAAGAAAGCATTCTTCACATCAAACTGACATAAAGACCAATCATAATGAGCTGAAAGAGCAATAAGGCTCTTACAGTGTTAATTTTGGCAACATGTGTGAAAGTCTCCTGGTAGTCAACTTCATACTTTTGGGTGTAACCTTTGGCAACAAACCTAGCGTTGTAGCGATCAATGCTCCCATCAGCTTTAAGTTTCATAGTAAACACCCAGTGACATCCAATGGTCTTCTTACCAGGTGGCATAGGGACCATATCCCAAGTTTCATTCTTCTGCAAGGCTTCTAATTCCTCGTTCATAGCTTGTTTCTATTTGGGATTTATCAAAGCATCATATACATTGCTAGGAATAGATAGTGAAGATAATCTATAAACAACAAGTGCATATGATTCGGACAACCCTATGGTGGGAGATATAGTTAGCAATAAGGTATTTGGCTTTGGCATCTGTCCTAGGCTCATATTGTTGCTTAGGAATTCCTTTAGTAACACAATTAAATTTACATACCTCAGGTGGAATACTCTGAATGGAGATCTCAGTTGGTGATGTAGACAGGGGAACAACAAGTACATGTGATTTAGATAACCTATGGTAGGAGATATAGATAGCAATAGGGTATTTGGCTTTGCCATCTGTCCTAGGCTCATATTGTTGCTTAGGAATTCCTTTAATAACACGATTAGATTTACATACCTCAGGTGGGACACTTTGAATGGAGATCTCAGTTGGTGATGTAGACATGGGAACAGAAGCTTCAATACTATCTCGATGCTGTTTCGAAGGTAAATCAATGATCAGATTCTCATTGGTTTGACAGGAGGAATTCGGGTCCTCTAACACAGGGTCTTTGATGAGAAACACCCTTTGATGCATCAAGGCAGTCTCTCAGGTCCTCTCTACTCGAACTCTTTGATGGATCGAGGGAATGATTCGATCCATCGAAGCCATCCCTCAAGTACTCACTCCTGGAAGTCTTCGATGCATCGAGGGAGGGGTTAGATCCATCAAAGCCATCCCTCAGGTTGTCGTTGCTGGAAGGCTTCGATGCATCAAGGGAGGGGTTCGATCCATAGAAGCCATCCCTTGGGTCTTTACTCCTTCGATCCTTTGATGGATCGAGAGGATCTTTCGATCCATCAAAGGAACCTCTCTGGTCCTCCATTAGAGACATATCAGAACCCCCAAATCTCAACTCTAATTTTTCAAGCTCTTTAAACTCCAACAAATTCAAAGTATTTCCTTCACATTCACTTCTCTCCCCCTGAAGGGAAGACTCGGATACTCCCCTTGAGTAAAAAGGTTCGGATTCCTGAAAAGAGACATCAAGAGAAACGTGAGTCTTCTTGGTGAGAAGATCATAACACCGATAACCCTTCTGAAAATTTGCATATCCAATGAAGACATGCTTTAGGGCACATGGATCAAGCTTACCTCTCAATTGCTTGTTGACATGGACACACATAGTGCATCCAAAAACTCAAGGTTCCAAGTTAGGGAGAGAAGGGACATTCAACATCTCCTGAAGCTTCTGGTATGGAGTTTGAAACTTAATAACATGGGATGGAGTATGGTTGATCAAATAAGCAGCAAAAGTTATAGCTGCACCCCAATAAGAACGAGAGACGTTCATGCCAAACAAAGAGGTACGAACAACCTCCAACAAAGTCCTGATCATACGCTCTTCCAAGCCATTCTGTTGAAGAGTGTAAGCAATAGAGGTTTGAAAACAGATTCTATGAGAGCTCAGATAAGTAGACATGGTGTTATTGACATACTCACCACCATTGTCGGATTGAAGAACTCAGATAGGCTATTGGTATTGAGTTGTCACCAAATTATAAAATTCAAAAAAGCAGGAGGACACATCACACTTGTTAGTCATCAAGCAAACTCATGTCATCCAAGTACACTCATCAATAAAAGTAACAAAATAACAAGCTCCAGTAGGTGTAGATTTCTGAGCAGGACCCTAAACATCAGAATAAATTTTCAGAAACGGAATTAAGCCTTTATTCAAACTGGGAGAATAAGTAATACGATGGCTCTTAGGCAGTTCACATACATCACACTTAAACTCAGACTCATCAACACCCAAAAATAGATGGGGTTGTAATCTCCTAAGATAACCAAAATTAAGATGACCAAAAGACGATGCCATAACCAGATGGTTTCCTTGGCTTTATGCAAACTGCTAACACTATTGGCTTGACTCAACAAACTCAACTACTTCTCTCCACTTGATGTCAAATCGAGATAGTACAACTTCCCTCGTCTAATATCACACCCAAGAATCTGCCAAGTCCAAATGTCCTGAAAAACACAAAAATTGGGATAAAATATGACAAAGCAATTAAGGGCCATGGTAATTTGGTTAACAGACAAGAGATTACATGCAAGAGAGGAAACAACTAAGATAGAATCAATGGTTAAAAATGGAGTGAGAGTAACAGAGCCTTCACCAACAACAGAAGAAGGGAAACTATCAGCAGGTAAAGGAGAGGGATGAATAGAGTGAACTAAGCCTTTGTCATATGATCAGACACACCAATATCAATTATCCAAGCATTATTCTCACAAGATGTAGCAAGAGAGGTCTTACCAGACATACTTGAGTAGACTATATTAGCAGAGGTTGTAGAGTGAGGAAGAGTCTTGTATGGGCAATTGCCCCACTAATCCGGATATCGATAGCAACAAAGTAATTGTCTTTGGAGTGACCATTATCCTTGCAAAGTGAGCATATAGAGTTGGCATATGGATTGGAAGGGCAAACAGGACGAGTGGAGGTCGAGGAAAAGGAGGACAATCATTGAGCCATGGCAGCTTGGGCGTCGGGAGCGGAGACCGGCGGTGGTGGTGGTGAAGATGTGGTGGTGGTCATGACAACAGGATGTTGTGGGCCAACATAATAAGTAAGATGGTCATTATGAGCTCGACGAACATGAGCATAGGTCCTATCAAGACTCAACAACTCCTCCCTACGAAGAAGCTCCCCCTAAATTTTATCAAATTTTGGGTCTAAACCTCTCAAGAACATGTGAACTCGAAGCATCGATTTGTAGTTGTTGTCTTGGACAACTGCAGCCACGATATTAGAAAAGGAGGCCACACATTGATCCAACTCCTCGAGCCATGTAACCAACTCATTGTAGTAGACAGAGAGAGGATGCTCAAATTGTTTTGCGGTGAAGCAAAGGCAGTGCAACTCATAGTAAAATCCTGATCATCATAATAGGTCAATTGTAGGGCCTTCCAAATTACAACATCAGTATTGAGATGGAGATAGTGATGAACGTTACCAAGAGACATGTTATCGATCAGCCAACTCTTCACCTTCTCATTGTTAGTAGCCCAAGTAATATAATCAAGGGTGCCGGTAGGTGGAGCAACCGAAGCACCGGTAAGAAATCCAAGCTTGTTACGGCCTCCAATGCGTATCTACATAGTAGGAGCTAGGTAGAGTAATTGGTATCATTCAAGAGAACTCCAATGGGAAAATATGAGTTTTCTTCATGGTAGTGGATGGATATAGGTGTACGTAGAGGTGGAGGAGAAGAAATCATAGCAGAGTCGGATCCTTCACCCATTGCAGCGGAATTAAGGTGTAGTATGTTACACAAATAGGGTTTTGTCGGTAGGTCTACAGGGTTGGCTCTGATGTCAAGTAGAAAACTATAAACAAAAGTGTTTAGGGTAGAATGCACTAGTTTCCTTCATTCCCGAATTAGATATTTATACAGCTTTATAAGACATATTCCTAATAGGAAGAGATATCTACAATAAATAATAAACCAATTCTAATTACAATAGGAATCTTGAATATCTACAACTTCATTACTTGCCAACAAAAACATCAACCATAGTCATTTGGCTGTAGTGGACTAGTTGACCTGATTAGTCCCTCTGATTGTCACCATGCCTAAATAAGGTGTCATTAAACTAGCCAAGGGACAATATATATATATATATATATTGTTAGTTCTTGATTAAGGAAACTGATGATATATGGTTGTGGTTTGAGATCGAAGTTGTACCATGTGTTTGGATTGATTTTCTCCAGTTAGGCCGATATGATGAAGAAGATCACAAACTGTCTCTTTTAGTTGTATTGTGCGTGCTTGGCGTGCCACTACCGAGAGCAGAATGTAGTTTGTTGTGTTTTGCGCCGCGATGTATTTGGTTCTTTACAAGCGATTGGAGCAAGGAGAGGACCAACCTCGCTCATTGAGTTCTACTTGCCTAAGTTGTTTCGAGACTTAGATTTTGTGTCTCTTCACTGAACTACAAAGGATTGATATTTTACACGCAATGTATGTATAAAGCAGAGCAATCTTTTTGGGCAAGTTTTGAGAACACTGGATAGGGTGACTTCTTGAATCCTTAGAATCTCCACGCTCTGTCGGGTGAACCAGACTCCTCTGATTGCCATCGTTGGTTTGGTAGCTAAAGTGAACCTTTGAATCTCCACGCTCGGTTGGGAGAACAAGATCTTGAGTTCGTTGTCGCTAGGTAGGGCGACCTCGTAAACCGCCGAAATCTCCACGCTCTGTCGGGTGAACCAGAGTTCTTTGATCATCGTTGTTTTTATTTACTCGCTGTGAGAGAGTAATGAATTTCTTGTATGCAGATTCTTGTATGTGTGTGTATGTATCTCTGCTTGGATTGGTCTATTTATAGAGATTGGTGTTCTTCTTCTCTGATCGCTCAAGGAAATATTTCGGACTAGGAAAATAAGGATGTATCTTTTGTAAATCTTCCTAGCTTGCCTAGGAATCTCGTATGTGATATTCTTTTCCAGATTCGTAGCAATCATTCGTGTGCCACAGAGGTCGGCCTGTATTCTTCTTGGCCCATAATATGTAATAAAATGTTTAAGTTTATTTTGGGCCCAAACATTGCCCCCTAGTTTTTCCTGAAGAGCGAGCCTCAATTATAGGCTCCGAGAAAGTGCAAAACTAAGTGGCTGGTTCTGCGGGTGTGTCATATTCCCAGACCGGCTGTCTATACTTCTTTAGAAATCGGTCGTTGATAGGGTTATGATGCATTGTTCCATCTATATCTCGCAGTTGGACAACCCCTTGGCCTCTTATTTTATCGATCACAAAAGGTCATTCCCACTTTGCAGACCATTTACCCCATCCATCTTGCAAACTCTCCTTCTGGTGCGACAATCGTAAATGAGAGCTACCTTTTTCTTCTCAGCGATTAAGTTGTTCAAAGCCTTAGTGCATTTTTCATCCAAGTCTAAAAGCTCCTGCCACATTGCCTGAAAATAATCTTCACCAATTAACTGGTGTTGGTCCATGATTTGCAGAGACTATACATTGATTTCCAGAGGTAAAACTACATCATGACCAAACATTAGGGCATATTGGGTAATGCATGTTGGGCTGTGCCTCGAAGTCCTGTAGGCCCAAAGTGTACTGAATAATTCTTCATGCCATAATCGTGGGTTATTTGCGAGCATCCTCTTCAATATATCTAGGATCAGCTTGTTGCTTGCTTCAGCTTGACCATTGGACTGCGCGTAATATGGTGAAGAGTGCAAAAATTGGATCCCAAAATCTGTCATCAACTCCTCTATTTCTCCAGATATGAATGTTGCCCCCCTGTTTGAGACAAAACATTCCGGAATACCAAACTGACAGATGACCTCTTCATATAGGAACTGTCTGATTACAGCAGCCGAAGCAACTTTTAATGGCTTTGCTTCCACCCATTTGGTGAAGAAGTCAGTAGCGACAATGATGAACTTATGTTGCATAGATGAATAAGGATGGATCATTCCAATTAATTCTAAAGCCCATCCTTGCGTAGGCCACTGCTTAATGATTAGCTGCATAAGAATATTTGGAATCTGACTAATTGGTCCATGAGCTTGACAATCCTCACATCCCTTGGCAAAAGAAATGCAATCTTTTAGAATAGAGGGCAAAAAATAACCATGTCGTCGCAGCAACCATCTCATATTAGGTCTTGATTGGTGAGCACCACAAACCTCTAGATGGACCTCTCGTAGAATCCTTTTGGTCTCGTTTCCATATATCCAAAGTAGGTCAACACCATTACCTCCTCTTCTGAGCAGCTCATTGTTTCGTACAAGATAATTAGAAGTTAAATACCTAGTGCATTTGTCTACAGAAGTATTGGGATCCTTCAAGTAGGCAATAAGTGGCTTCCTCCAATCTTCATCAATGGAACTTAAAGTAGCTACGTACCATTCATCTTTTTCTTCTATCCTTACCATAAAGGAAGGAAGAGTTCAACGTTCAACCTGTAAGATACGCTCTTGTACACCGTCTGTGAGTCTAGTCCATGTAGCGAGCTGTGCTAGCTCATTTGTTGCATAATTTTCTCCTCTGGGAATGTCTATTAATTCCACATAAGTGAAATGCTCTAATAATTCACTAGCTCTTTTCACGTATACTTCCAACGCTGCACCAGTTTTGAATGTTGCCTCGAGCTATCCTATTACTAGCAGTGAGTCACCCCAGATTTGCACATCCTTGACCTCTAAGTCAATCAGCAGTTCCAATCCAATGATCAATGCTTCATACTCTGCTGCATTATTTGAGCAATGATAGTCCAGTCTAAAGGAGTAAGAAAAAGTTTCCCACGAGGATTTACTAGTGCGATTCCTGCTCCAGCAAAAGCACTCATACTAGATCCATCGAAGTATAGCTTCTACAGAGCTAAGGAGATGTGGGATAGTTCTAACTCCTTGAGCTTTGAAATATCTACCATTGGATGATGTGCTAAAAAATTGACCACTGCTTGGCCTTTTACTACCTTCTGCGGAACATATTGCAGTGAAAACTCTGACAGTGCGAGAATCCACTTTCCAATCCGTCCTCTAAGTATAGGTAGGGATAACATGTATCGTACCAAATTTGTCTAAGTGATGACATACGTCGTGAAGGATAACATGTAATGTCTTAACTTGCAGTTAGAAAAGTATAGAGCAAGGCATAACTTCTCCATTGGTGTATACCTGCTTTCACAGTACATTAGCATTCTGCTTAGGTAGAAAATTGCCCGCTCTGCCTGGGCCTCGTCATCTTGTGCTAACAAACTTCCAACCGAGAACTCAGTTGCTGAGATATAAAGTTTCAAAGGCCTGCCTGGCTGTGGTGGTATCAAGACTGGTGGATTGACTAAGTATTTCTTGATATTATCAAACGCATCTTGGTGGATTGGCTCCCAAATGAACTCTTTCTCTCCCTGTAACTTTAGTAATGGAACGAACAGTCCTGATCTGGTGGTTAATAAATTTTGTGATCAATCGTGGTCAATTACCGTTAGATCTTCATCCAACGGCTAATAATAAGTTATCTTCCAACTATTTTTTAATCACCTACTATTAGATGTAAATCTAACGAAAGTTAACCACAACTGACTATATAATTTATTGACCACCAGATCATTACTCTGGAGCGAAAGGCTTGGTCTTCCCTGCAGCGTTGGCAATGAATCTTTTTAGGAAGTTAATCTTCCCAGAAGCTGCTACAACTCTCGTTTGTTCTTTGTGGTGATGCTTTAATTACATCTTCCATCTTATCATCTGGGACCTCTATGTCTCACTGGTGTACTAGGAATCTTTAGAAATCACACGCTTGTACCCCAAACACACACATCTTCAGCTGATACTGCCTCATTCGTTTGAATACTTGTCTTAGGTCCTCAACATGATCAGACCTCTTCCTAGATTTAACCACTATATCATTAATGTATACTTCCACGATGTTTCCTGGCAAATCATGGAAGATGTAATGCATGGCTCGTTGATACGTGGCTCCTGCGTTCTTCAGCCCAAATGGCATATTGACATACTCAAATACCCCTAATACTCACGGACATCAAAATGTAGTTTTGTATCAATCTACTTCAGCAACTAGGATCTGATGATAGCCCGCCGTACCATCCATGAAAGATAACATTTTATGCCTTGCCACTGAATCCACTAATACGTTTGCCACTGGCATAGGGTACGCGTTTTTAGGAGTAACATAATTCAAATCCCTGTAGTCAACATAGACTCGTATCTTGCCATTCTTCTTTCGTACTGGAACTATGTTGGATATCCACTTTGTGTATTTAGCTACCTGGATGACTCCAGACTTCAGCATCTTCTCTATTTCTTCTTTTACGAGCATCATTGTTTTTGCGTTCATCCTCCGCATATGCTGCTAAACTGGCTTCTTCCCTTCCATGATTGGTAATTTGTGTACCACTAATTATGGAGAAAGTTCTGGCATATCCTCAAACTTTTCTGCAATGCAATCTTTATATTCTAGTAATAACTCAATGAGCCTCTTTCTTTCCATAGGCTCCAAAAAAGTACTAATGGCCACTTCTATTGGCTCATTCGCTATTCCCAGGTTAATCTTCTTGGTGGGATCTTTTACTTTAGGTGGAGTATCATCTAAAGCTGTTGGAGCTAGCTGGATGATCTCTTCCTCTTTATTGATTCCTTATTGTATGTATTCATATATGCATTCTGGTGATGCGACTGTGAGGAGACCATCATAGGCTTACTTCTCTATCATATACGTTTACAACCTTTTGCATAGAGAAGTGCAAGACTTTGCTTCTGATTCCTTAAAAGGTTGTATTGTCATTGATAGCTAGGAGAGGTTAGCTCAAGGAAACATGGACGTGCCTTATCATCTTTTTCTTGCAATATTCCCCATTAAGCTAGTTTATAGGCCGTTACGCCAATCGGTCGGCCTTTGTTATCAATGCCACATACCTCCAATGGTCTCAGGGTTTCATTGTAGTAATTGACATCCAAAGCATTCGCGGAGATAGAATATGGTCTTGGATCTGCAATGATGATATGTCATTCATCAGTCTTCATATTCCAAAGCAAATGATGTTGATGAAGCGATAAAGAGATACAGTAACTCCTGTGGATCTAGTCTCTTCCTAGAAACGCACTATAAGGTGCATTGTTATGTAGCACGAAGAAGGTATGAGTAGCTTCTGCCGGACCAACTTTAACTTTTATGAATAATTACCCGAGAGCCTGCGAGACTGTCCCTGCAAAATTCCTAATGGTCATGGATGTAGCTTGTATGGAAGACCTAGGGATACCAAGCAAAGTCATCGCCCACGTAGTCAAAATGTTCACTGTTGCTTCGGTGTCAACCATGATTTTGCTGAGCTGGATGCCCTCTATATTTGTGGTAATTTATAGTGGTCTCATGTGTGAAGCCATGGTCGTAGTTGGTTTGGAGAACATCATATGCAATTTTTGCAATGCTAACTCTATTGTTTGAACCACTTCTTCCTCTTTCTCCTATTCTGCAAGGATGACTCATTTCACTGCTTCGCTTACCGAAGCCACTTGCTTGGCTTCTACTGGCTTTGTGAATCGATCTAGTAATACATATACCATTCCAGCGTGCATGTCTATTACGTCCTCTTCTTTATAATCCACCAACTGCTCGTCGTCGTTGTCCTCTGCTATCTCATTCGTGGCTAATACGCATGCTGCACATTCTAGCTCAACTCCTGTGATAGGCTCTTGAACCTCAGATTTAGGTCCTTCAGACTTCTGATTGGGTAATTTATCTATTACTTGGCTTCATTACATGAATTAAGGATTTTCTTCTTCTGTTCCTCAATGACCCGGGGCTTGGGACTCCATCTAAGCACTGGCCTCTTGCTAGCTTTAATTACTGTCTCAGTCTTCTTTTGAATTCTCTCCCAAGATGACCTTCGTACTGGTTTTTCCTCCATCTTGATTACTTTTCTTTGTCTCTTTGACATTTGTTGCCTTTCAGAGATCGCTTCAGTCTCACTGATTTTGGAGAAAACACTTGGATGAGATGTTCTAACTTTTGGTCTATCAAAATTCTTGTCAAAAGTGATGACTGGGTTAGTTGCAAGTCTGTTCATTCTCCTTTTGATCTATTCTGGAGATTCCACCAGCTGGTCCAGCTGTATTAATCCTATGTCCAATGCTTCCAAAGTCCTTTTTGCTAAGCCAAACTATCTCTACAGGTTTCACTTCCTGGTAAGAGTAATTTCCACGGTTTTTTCTTCTGTCTTCATGTACCAAACATCCCCTTTAATGATGGACCTGCTTGCCAGTGGGATGTAAGGTTTAGAGTCCTCCCTTGAGACTCACTGTACACCTTTGGTTAACTCGAAATTCTTTTCTTCTCTTCGCAATCTTTTGTATAAATTCAAGTCCTTTAGGGCTCTCTTTATTGCCTTCAGACTGATAGTTGAAATTTCTCAGGAAGAGAACTGATATGTGGACCTGCTAATACAGCCTCTATAAACTCATCATAAGTCATCTTCAATCCACCCTCTGCTTTGCATTGTTTGCAAAGGAGAATGGGAGTTGCTTCAACGATGACTTCTTTCTGTTTTCCCTTTAGGTCTTCTTTCTTTTTGCTTCCAAATGCAGCTGCTTTGATAGTACCCTTAAGGTCTAGAGTTTGCATTCATTTTGCTCCACCTCTCCATCATACCTCCAAGGTTCCTACCATGAATGAACCAGTGCTGATATCCTCTTCGTATATATATGGCACTACGATTTTTCCTTCATCAATTCACTGTTGGATCTACTTTTAAATTTCTTGGAATTGATCTATGTGATGTGTCCAATCATGGTGGATATGAGTCAGGGATACATATGTGAATAATTTTAGCAACTCGCCAGCTCTTTTCACATATGGCTCTAGGATTAGTCCTATTTTGAACGTGGCTTGGAGCTGTCTAATCACAAGCAGCGAATCTCCCCAAACTTGTATATCCATAGCACCAAGGTCCCATAAAAGCTCTAGTCTAATGATTAAGGCTTCGTATTTCACTATATTATTGGAATAGTTGTACTTGAGTCAGAAGGAATATGCAGATGTTTCACCTTGAGGATTTACTAATGCTATCCATGCCCCTGCAAAAGCACTCGTGATGGAACCCTTGAAGTAGAGTTTCCAAGGAGCCAATGATATGTGTGACAACTCTAACTCTTTTTTCTCTGGGATATCCTCCATAGAGTGATGTGCGAGGAAATCGGCCACTGCTCGGCCATTTACTGCCTTTTGTGGGACATATTGTAGCAAAAACTCGGATAATGTGAGAATCCACTTCCCTATCCGTCCTCGAAGTATAAGTTGAGCTAACATGTACCAGACTAAATCTGTTTGTGCTATGATGCATGTTGTGAAGGAAAGCATATAATGCCTCAACTTGCAGCCTGAGAAGTAAAGAGCAAGGCAAAAAAATTCCATCGGTGTGTACCTACTTTAGCAGTCCGTGAGAGTCTTGCTTAAGTACAATATTGCTCTTTTTGCCTTCACTTCAACATCTTGTGCCAATAAGCTTCCTATGGATGATTCTGTTGCTAAAATATAGAGCTTAAGCAACACTCCCTTTTGTGGTGGCACCAAGATTGGTGGATTAACAATGTACTGTTTGATTTTTTCGAATGCTTCTTGGTGAACCGGCTCCAACACGAACTCTTTTTCACCTTGAAATTTGAGTAGAGGTGCAAAAGGTCTGGTCTTTCCCGCAGAGTTTACGATGAACCTTCTCAAGAAGTTGATCATTCTGAGTAACTGTTGAAGCTCTCATTTGTTCTTTGGATGAGGAGCCTTTATAACTGCTTATTTCTTATCATCTGGTACCTCTATTCCTCGTTGAAGTACTAAGAAACTTAGGAAGTCCCCTGCTTACACCCTAAAAACGCACTTGGCAGGATTCATTTTAAGCTGATGTTTTCTCATTCGTATGAATATTTGTCTTAGATCCTCCTTATAGTTTGACCTCTTTTTTATTTGACCACAACACCATCAATGTAGACTTCCATTGTATCACCTGCTAGGTCGTGGAAGATATAGTGCATGGCTCACTGATACGTTGCCCCTGCATTCTTCAATCTAAATGGCATGTTTACATACTCAAATACTCCTAACACCCCCGGGCATTTAAATGCAATTTTGTGCCTGTCCTCCTCAGCTACAGGGATTTGATGATATTCCACCGTGCCATCCATGAATAACAGCATCTCATGTCTTGCCACTGCATCAATGAGCAAATTAGCTACCGACATTGGGTAAGCATCCTTTGGAGTAGATTGGTTCAAGTCTCTGTAGTCCACGCAGACTCTAACCTTCCCATTTTTCTTTCGTACTAGGACTATGTTAGATATCCATTCTATGTATCTAGCCACTTAGATGACTCCAGATTTCAACATTTTCTCGATTTCTTCTTTGACCAGTGTTGCTGTCTCCAGTTTCATCCGTCGCATTTGCTGCTGAGCCGGCGTTTTCCCCTCTGCAATTGGAAGTTTATGGACGACCAACTCTAGTGAAAGTCCTGGCATATCTTCAATTTTTTTGCGAAACAATATTTGTACTCGAACAACAAGTCAACGAGCCTTTTTCTTTCTTCAAGCTCTAAGAAGGTACTAATAACTACTTCCATTGGCTCGTCTAGTGTTCCTAGAAATATTTTTTCAATTAGATCTCTTATTTTAGGTGGTGTGTCATCCTAGGCTGCACGTGCGAGCTGGATTATATCCTCCTCAATCACTTCAGGTTGCACATCTTCATTGATACACTCTGCCGTCGTGATGGTTGGCAGACAATCGTAGGCTTGCGATTCTATCACATAGGTTTGCAATATTCCATATAGGGAAGCACAAGCCTTTGTTTCCTTGTCCTTGGATGGTCGTATCATTGACGTTTCGTAAAGGCTAGCTCGAGAAAGTAAGGTCGTGCTTTGTCTTTTCTTGCTTGCACTATTCCCCACCGAGCTAATTTTGAGGCTGTTACTCTAACAGGTCGGCCCTTCTTGTCGATGTCGCACATTTCCAATGGTCGGAGATTCCCATTATAGTAATCAGCATCTAAGACTAAGTACGGTCGTGGGTCTGCGTTGACTATGTGTGATTTTGATGTCTCCATGTCCCATATAAGGAGTTGTTGATGAAGCGATGAAGATACGTAATAGCTCCTGTGGATCCAATCTCTGCAAATATTGCACTGAAGAGTAAGTTGCACTCAATGACAAAGAAGGTATGAACCACTGTCACTGATCCAACTTTTACTTCTATGAACAGCAGTCCTAGCGTCTGCGAAACTGTCCCTGCAAAGTTTTTGATCGTCATAGACGTCGCTTGAATGGTTGATCTTGGGATACTCAATAATGTCATTGCTCGAGTAGTTAGGACATTCAATGCTACTCCGGTATCTACCATGACCTTGCTAAGTTAGATGCCCCCCATACTCACAGTACCGTATAATGGCCTTATGTGTGCTACCATTGTGGCTGTTGGTTTAGAGAACATCATGTAGGACTTTCGCACAATCGAATCCACAATTAGTCCCCGTTCCTCTGGTTCTTCTAACTCTGCCAGAGTTATTCCTTGAACCGCTTTGCTTATGCCAGCCATATGTTTTGCCTTGACTGGTTTGGCAAATTTGGCCAGTAACATGTACACCATGCCTACGTGCATGTTTTTGGTATAGACTTCCTCTATGTCCTCACTATCTTCCTCATAGTTGACTAAATGCAAGTCCTCGTAGTTACCTGCTTCAGTTTCAACTAACAGTGGCTCTTATTGACGATCCTCGATGGGAGGGCTCCGTTGCTTTCTTATGTAGACCTTTGACTTAGGTCCTTTTGAGGAGTTAACTTGTGCTGCGAACTCTGACTCACCAGCCGTTACTCCCTTGACACTGAAGCTGGAAGAAGTACTAGCGAGTTTCTTTTGTTCTTCCACTACCAAAGGCTTAGGTCTTCATCGCAGCATTGGCTTCTTTCTTGGCTCAACGACGGGTTCGGCCTTTGATTCTATACGTTGGAAGACTGATTTTCGCACTGGCTCCTCTTTTGGTTCAGACGTCTTTTTAGCCTTCTTTGGTGTTCATTGTACCTCTATGATAGGTTCTATTCTGTCTATCCTGGAATACATACTTGGTCTAGTACGTTGTTCGCCTCTTTTGCCTGTTGGAACCTTTGTCAAATGCAATCACTGGTGTAGCTGCGAGCTGATTCATCCTCCTTTGAATTTTTTCTGGTGACTCCACTAACTGGTCTAATTTGATCAACCATTTGTCTAAGGCTTCCAAAGTCATCTTCGCAGCTTCGATTTGACGTTGTAGTTTCCTTTTTCTGGTGAGGGTAATATCCATGGTCTTTCCTCCTAATTTAACATACCACATGTCTGCTTTAGTCACAGATCGGCTTGCTAGAGGGATGTAAGGCTTACTCGGTTCTGCTTGCTGCCTATCACCAACCACTTCAGTCTTTTTCTCTGCCACTTGCATTCGTTTGAATAAATTAGACTCCCTGGTAACTAGACGTAATTCCTTTGGACTTGCTGGCTGGTAGTTCTCCTGTGGAGACTTGACTGGTGGTCCTGCTCGTACTGCTTCCACGAACTCTTCATAAGTTATCTTGAGGCCACACTCTGCCTTACATCGAGTACAAAGAACTACTGGAGTTGCTTCTCTATAGACTTCTATTTGTTTCCCTTTGGGATCTTCTTTTTTGCTACTGCTAGAGACTACTTCATTGGTGGTTTTTTGATCCAATGTTTGCTTTCTCTTGGCTCCTCCACGCCAAGATACCTCTAGAGTACCAACCATGAATACTCCTTCAGAAACCTCTTCTTCCTCGCAATCCAGAATTACAATATCCCCTTCATCTATCCACTGTTGAGTCTGGTCTCGCAAAGCCTCACACTAGTTCGTGTTGTGTGTCCAAGCATGATGGAACTTACAATATAGTCCTCTTAGCGAAGATGAAGCTGCCAAAACAAGTACGTTTATGATGCTTGCTTTGATTTATTCATCCAAGATTTCCTCTATCCTATCGCTGTGGAATGTACTGATGCCTTTGGTTTTACTAGCTCTACTGCTCCTACTGAAGTTTCTGCAAAAGGTTGTCGATCCAATAATGCAATCTGTGTTGATGCATTTATTTCAAGTTTTCCCTCGTTAATCCACTTTTGGATCTGATCCTTCAGTTTGATGCACTCCTTGGTAGTATGGTTCCACATATTGTGAAACTTGCAATATTTATTTCCCTTCAACTACTCCGCAGTAGGATATGCACCAAAGTCGGATTTGGTCAACTTCCTATTAATCAAGTATTCTATGATCTCATGAGTTATGTTTGCATCATAGGTATATGACTCAAACTCTGGTTTTGTGAAAGCACTGGTTAAAACTCGTACTTGTCCTTTTCAAGGAATTATTTTCTTTGACTTGACCGTATTCTTGGCTATTAACTCCAAGCCATCCATTGTTGCATCGTCTGAGTCATATTTATCAGACTCATTTTCTCCTTGTACCGCTACAATCATCTTAGGATGCTCTCGGTATGGTGTTTTAAGAGTATATGTTCCTCTGGACGCATTGCGCCTATTGTCAGCTTCCTCATATGCGGCGTGCGTCTGAGCTACAGCCTCAATGAGAGAATTTAAAGATACAAACTTTGCATCTACATACTTTATATGCAGACATTCTTCGAGTTCTCCTACTGCGATGTCCACCAACTCCTCCATAGTGCATAAAGTCCTACTTTTGGTATACTCGGTCCTGAACCTATGCAAGTATGCCACTGGAGATTCGCTTGGCATTTGCACCATTTGACACAGCTTACCAAACTTTACAGCTGGTTCATGTCCGCCAAAGTGTTCAGTGAACAACCTTTCCATCAATGCCCAATCGCGGACTGAGCCTTGCAGTAAGTTTATGTACCAGTGTAGCGCTGCTCCCAATAATGAGGACGCAAAGACTCTTAGCTTGAACTCGCTGATGAGCCTTCCCCATGGTCCACATTATACCCTGAATCGAGCAATGTGGGTGGATGCTAGCTCTACTCCTTCTCCACTGAAGCAAGTAAACGAAATGGGTCGGTAACCATTTGGCCACTTCCAACCAAATGGCAGTGGTGGGAATGGTTCGTTGTAGGTAACTGGAGCTCCACCCGTACCTGGCAGCCTTTGATTGATGATTCGATTAATCCTTTCCTCCAACTCTTGCTTAGGGTTTGGCGGAAGAAGAGGTGGAGCTGGTATGTCGTCATCTTTGACCTCTTCTTTAGCATGAAACAAAGGCTCTTATTCTCCCAATTTTTTGTTGATCAGTGTGAAGCTAGTTGCCATAGTGTTTGTGAGATTTCCGAGGGCTGCCATAAGGTTGTCGAACTTTTTTTTGTAATCCGCGCGGTCAACCTCCTAAGCCTCGTAGAGGTTATCCAACCTGTTTTGAACCCTAGACACCATCTTATCGCTGGCCTCCATATTGTTCAACAATCGTTCGATGTTAGCGTTTCTCCGCTGTTCTTGTTTGAGCGAACAGTCCTTGTAGGCCTCGAAGTCCATGGCCTTGATTTCTTCAATATTTTTAGGTTCTGATGACGATGATGATGATGATGATGATCTACCTTTAGTTATCGTTACTCTGAACCTCTATATTACTTTCTTGTTGCTTAAACCCCTACAAGTGGCTGAATTGTGTTTCTGGAATGTAGGTGTTGGATGTTTGAGGCAATTTATGAAGGTTTTCTAATACAAATCAATGATTGCAAGACAGTAAACTTGTGCCCATTGGGTGTGCCAAAATGTTTGGCTTTAATTTTTCTCCAGTCAGGTCACTGCGATTGGAGATGTCCCAAACTGTCTCTTTTGGATCTGTAGTTGTAGGTGTGCTGTGTGCGAGGTGTGCCACTACCGAGGGCAGAATGTCATTGTGTTGTGCGTCGCGTAGTATCTGCTTCTTGTCAAGTGATTGGAGCGAGGAAAGCACCAACCTCGCTCATTAAGTCCTACTTGTCTTAATGGAATGCAAGACGTAAGCTTCGTGTCTCTTTGCCAAGCCACAAAGAATCGATACTTTACACACTCGGGCGAGTATAAAGTAGATTAATTCTAAGGACGTAGTGTTGAGAACACAGGATAGGGTGTGTCTCTCTGCCGAGCCACAAAGAGTCGATACTTTACACACTCAGGTGAGTATAAATTAGAGCGATCCTCGGGAAAAAGTGTTGAGAACACAGGATAGGGTGACTTCGTAGATCTTTAGAATCTCCACACTCTATCGGGTGGCCTGGAATCCTCTGATTGCCATCGTCGGTAGCTCGAGTGAATCTTCGAATCTCCACGCTCTGTCGGATGGCCTAGATCCTGATCGAATTCGCTGTTGCCGGTTGGTTAGCTTGAGTGAACCTTCGAATCCTTATGCTCTGTCGGGTGGCCTAGATCCTGAGCTCGCTGTTAGTTGGTTGTTTACTCACAGTAGAGTAAGATTTGCTTGTGCGCAAATTGTATGTATGTGCGCAAATTATATGTATGTGTCGAGATCCATAACCCTTTCTTGCTTCCTCTATTTATAGAGGCTAGCACTTCAATTTCCCTGGTTTGACAAGGTAACATCATCGATTAGGAAAGAAAGGGATAATATCTTGCCTCTGGATTTCCCCAACTCACTTAGGAATCGCATCACTACAAGAAAACAGCACTTAGACTACGGAAACGTAATTGTTCCGTGGTCCAAGTGACACCTGGACCACGGAAAAGACTCCGTGGTCCAAGTACCACCTGGACGACGGAGAATACCATCTCCGTCGTCCAGGTGGTCACCTGGACCACGGAGTCTTTTCCGTGGTCCAGGTGATCACCTGGACGACGGATACGGTATTCTCCGTCGTCCATGTGATCACCTGGACCTCGGAGTCTTCTCCGTCCTCCAGGTGATCACCTGGACGACGGAGATGGTATTCTCCATCGTCCAGGTGATTACCTGGACAACGGACCGACACGCCGTCGTCCGAGTACGTAACGTACTTCCACTTAGACGACGTACCGACACCTCCGTCGTCTAAGTGAAGCATTATATAAGCCCGATGCCAAACTGAATTCATTCCTCGATCTCTTCATTCCATTTGAAGAAGAATTGAAGGAGAAGGGAGAAGGAGAAGGGAGCTAGCTAGCTAGAAGGCCGAGAAGAATCAGGATCGATAAGGGATCTCCGCTGACTAGCTTGCTAGCTTAATTAACGTACAGATATCGAGAAGGCCAGCAAGTACATACGTACGCAGTTAAAATTTGCTTAATTAATATATATTTAGTGAAAACGTACGTACATACATGCAAGGATGTTAGCTATATATATATATATGTAGAGATCAATTAAATTACGTACGTACGTAATTGATGGATCGATGTAGATCGAGTACGTATAATTAAGCGTAAATTAATGGACAAATATATATATATGTAATAATTAATTAATTATAATATTTTGTAGCAGTATGGACAAGAGTTGGATGAAGTTGAAGAATAGATGTGATGTTCGGTATATGGATGGAATTAGCGAATTTGTGAATTTTGCGATAGAACATGGTCAGGGGAAGAAACGTTTCAGGTGTCCGTGTCAGAAATGTCTTAATTGTCAGTATGCGGAGGTTAATGTTATGGTGCAACACCTGTACGAAAATGATATGATGTGGAGTTACACTACATGGAGCGAGCATGGTGAAGCAGTAGAGTTCAGCGCAGCAGACTTCAGCTCAGGGTACAGTTACCATGGTGCCTCATCCAGCGGCAGTGGTGCCCGACCCCCAGCTTGCAACCCAACTGCATATTTGGTCTATGATGCGTTTCCGGGATGTATTCATAGTGGACACCAACACCAAGACGGAGGTTACAGTACCACTAATGAGCATGATGACACATTCCCCGCAGCTAGCTTGGCCACTGACACTAGTGAGATGGATAAGTACAACCGGATGCTACTTGAAGCGCAGACCCCGGTGTTCCCTGGATGTCGAGAGAATGTGTTGCAATATGTGATGGAGCAAATGAAGATAAAAGTGAAGCACAAAATGTCAGTGAGTGCTTTTGATGAAATTCAGGAGCAAATATGTAAGTTGCTTCCTGATGATCACAATCTTCCTAAATCTCATTATAAGGTTAGAAATATCCTGAGCAGCCTCGGCCTAAAGTACAGGATAATTGACGCATGTCCGAATGATTGTGTTCTATTTACAAAGAGTATAAAGAGTTGGACTATTGTCCCGTATGTGGCCAGTGCAGATTCTAGTTGAATAGGAAGAGTTCGAAAAAGAGAATTCCTGTGAAAGTTGTTCGATATTTTCCCTTGATTCCCAGATTGCAGCGCCTGTACATGTCTCTACACACAGCAGAGGCGATGCGATGGTACGCAGAAAAGCGAATAGATGACGATGTCCTGCGACACGCCGCGGATGGGGAGGGTTTCAAACATTTCGACAGAGAATTTGGAGACTTTGCTTCAGAGGTTAGAAATGTTAGACTCGGCCTATCTACAGACGGATTCAATCCTTGGGGAAGTAATAGCTCCGCCGTCAGCACTTGGCCAGTTATTCTGATGCCGTACAACTTGCCTCCGTGGATGTGCATGAACAAGGAATTTAATTTCCTTACCGTACTAATTCCAGGTCCTAAATCTCCATCGAAGTGCTTAGATGTCTACCTCAGACCTTTGATCGACGAGCTGAAACTGTTGTGGGAAAATGGAGTCCCAACTTATGACAAATTCACTGACACGATGTTCACGATGAGGGCTGCCGTAATGTGGACGATCAGCGATTTTCCAGCTTATGGGATGTTGGCAGCCTGCAGGACAAAAGGATATAATGGATGTCCTATATGTTTGGACGACGTGAACTCTAGTTGGTACGCGAGGAAGGTGTGTTACTTGGGTCACCGTAGATGGCTTCCTCACGACCACCCGTGGCGACAGGATGAAGCTCATTTCGACGGTACGGTAGAGAACAATCCTAAACCCCGTAGTTGGTCGGGCGAAGAGATTTTAGAGAGGTTGAGCTATTTCGACTTTGGTGTGTTGAGCAATGACGCGGATGTAAAGAAATGCAATCCAATTCCTCCACATGATCTGAGCTATTGGGATCACAAGAGTATATTCTTTGAACTTCCTTACTGGTCGAAGTTGAAGCTGAGGAACAACTTGGACGTGATGCACATAGAAAAGAATGTGTGCGACAGCGTGGTGGGAACAATTCTCGGTATTAAGTTCAAGACTAAAGATACTCCCAAAGCGCGCAAAGATTTGGAATCAATGAATCTACGTCGTCCCTTGTGGTTGATGAGGGATAGGAAAAGAGTGTACAACAAGATGCCAGATGCACCTTACACAGTGAAGCCGACGCTTAGACGTTCTGTATTTCACTGGTTTAAGGGCGTTCGTTATCCGGCTACGTATGCAGCTACTATAACTAGAGCAGTGGAGGTGCAACACAAGTTTGTTGGTCTAAAGATACATGACTATCACGTTATGCTGCAACGTCTGATTCCAGTGGTAATTCGACCATACTTGCCTCCGGACGTCGTAGAACCAATAGTAGCATTGTGCAGGTGGTGGCAGAGGTTATGCGCCAGAGAATTAAAGAAGACAGATGTGGTGGAATTGCAACAACAAATTGTGCACATCATTTGCAAACTAGAGAGGATTTTCCCCCCTGCTTTCTTTGACATCATGATTCACCTAATGATCCACCTGCCCGAGCAGGTGCTCATTTCTGGTCCGGTCCAGTACACTTGGATGTATCCTCAAGAAAGGTACGTACAACTAATTAATTAATTTGTTCCACCGGAGATTATATATATACTAGCTAGCTATATGTACTTATGTAATGTGTACGTTTGATTTTGTAGACAGCTTGGACAGTATAAGTCATTCGTCAAAAACAGGTCGGCCCCGGATGGCTCCATAGCAGAGACATACCTAATGCATGAGTGTGTTACTTACTGCAACAGGTACCTCAAAGATCCACCCCCTCCCACTGCCTCCGATCGCAGTGCCCGCATCAATCTTTCTGTCGTGAGAAATGTCGTCCGACCGTTTAGAGGAGTATTAAAGGAATCGTTAACACGGGAAGAACTTATTGAGGCACATTGGGTAGTGTTGTGAGACTGTGACGAAGTTGAGCCATACATGTTGTCATACAGGGAGAGGCTTCAGGCGTTAAATCAAAACAAGAGTTCGGCGTGGATTGAGAAAATGGTTAAGAAGAAGTTTCCCGATTATTTCTTCCAATGGGTACGTACGTACGTCTCGGTATTAATTATTTAAATACATATCGCTCATGTTTGTAGAAAGTAAACCCTTATATTAATTTGCCCTTTTTCGCAGATGATTGATCTGCAAAAATCTGATAACCACGGAGGGTGGTGGTCATGGCCAAAGCACTTGCTAGCAGGGAAGCCGGTTAAACACTATATTTATCCCGGATGTTTTGTGAACGGTGTAAAGTTCCATTCATTGGCCCGAGACGAAGGAAGAAGAACACAAAACAGTGGGGTAGCGGTTGGGAAAGACAATGATCTATATTACGGGGCTATTGTATATGTGGTTCAGCTATGTTACGGGAATGATGTCAACGTTTTCCTATTCAAGTGCAGATGGTTCAAGCGTACAAAGGAAGACCTGGGACTATTATCAGTCGATACAAACTCGCACTGGTATAAGGATGAGCCTTTCGCTCTCGCCACCTTAGTTCGGCAGGTGTTCTATCTCGACGATCCGAAAGCAGGTGAAGGGTGGAAAATAGTGACCATATCTCTCACCGAGGAATATGGAATACAGAGACAATTGAAGGGACACCGACGACGACTGAAGATGCTGCTGAACCAGAAAGAGACATTCCTGCCTATGAAGAGCCTAATATTTCTATGGTCCGCTCCGATATAATGGACCTGGTTCAAGATGGTGAACGGTTACCCATGCCTGATGGTTGTACAGATCTAACTGAAGATGAGATTATCGATGAGGTAGATGAAGAAGACGAGCAGGAAGAGGACGCGGACGAGGACTCAGGTTATTCGTCGGACGATGTTGAGTACGATGACGAGGATGAACCGTCGTCTAACGGGGATGAGGACGATGATGATTATGACGAAGAGTACGGTCATACGACGAGGGAGATTAATTGGTAATTAATTACTGTAATTATTCTAATATATATATGATCGATGCCGGTTTACGGTAAGAAATTAATCCGAATTATATATCCTGGACAACGGAGAAATTAATTGAAGGTTGTCGCCAAATCTCAATCTCATATAAAACCCTAGCTAAATCCTGGACCCTAAATCTAGCAGTTTGAATCGATCGATCAATTTTTTTAATTATATTTTTGAATCAGAATAATTGAACGGACACACAAATGACCGGGGACGACCTAAACCGTAAACCCTAAGGCCCTAACCCCTGAAATCGGGGTTTAGAACTTGGACGACGGAGAATGGTCATTATCCGTCGTCCAGGTATATACTAGGACGACGGATATGGTCATTATCCGTCGTCCAAGTTCACAAACCCTAAACCCTAAACAGTAAGGCCCTAACCCCTGAATTCAGGGTCTATACACCTGGACGACGGAGAACGTCATTCTCCGTCGTCCAGGTTAGAACCTGGACGACGGATAACTTCATATCCGTCGTCCAGGTGATTACCTGAACGACGGAAACGCTTATTTCCGTCGTCCAGGTGCAGATATCGTAATTTTTTCTAAGACAACGACCATCTAGACCTTCTTCCAATGCAAAGTCTTTTCATCAAGACTTTAGAGTAAACAATTCTTGGTGTGTGAGCTTCGACGGTTCGAAAATCGGAGTTGCGAAATGCCTTGTATCCACGTTTCCGGTTTGTGAAATTATCGGTTTTGCGGTTGACTGTGCCGATCAAACCCTTCCCGAACTTATTATTTTATGGTCCTTTGAAGACAATTATATATTATGTTACGATGAACATATCCAACGGTTTTTTTATCCAAATTCAATTTCGTTAATACTCTGCTGCAAATGAGCGTCTACTCATGAACACTTAAGTCGTAAAGATTAGTCGATACTTAACATGTTTCAATACGTAAAATTAATCGTCGGTTCAAATTTAACTGTTCATATATACGATGCGTTCATCGATATTGTACAACTATTTCACTCGAATGACAGATCTCTAAATTCCTACCGAATTATTTTTAAATTTTTTTTTTACGTAATTTGAACCTGGACGACGGAGATGGTCATTTTCCGTCGTCCAGGTGTTAACCTGAACGACGGATAATGACCATCTCCGTCGTCCAGGTTCAAAAACCATGGCGGTTCAAATTTATTTTTGTTTATTTTTTTTCATGTAATTTTCACTTGGACGACGGAGACTGACCATCTCCGTCGTCCAAGTCCAATTTTTATGGCGGTTCAATTTACCGCTTCTGTTTTTGGGACCGCTTGAATTTTCACTTAGACGACGGAGAATTCATTCTCCGTCGTCTAAGTCCAAAATAATGGCGGTTCAGAGCGTCCCGCCGATTAATTGGCGATGCTTGAATTTTTTTGAAACCGCCATCTAGACGACGGAAAACACTGTTTCCGTCGTCCAAGTGGACTTAGACGACGGATAATAGTTCTCCGTCGTCTAGGTGAAACTCTATAAATAGAGTTGCACCCCCCCTCATTTTGTCATCATTCCATCTCCTCCTCTCCTCTCCTCTCCTCTCCTCCGGCGACGCTCCGACGACATTTTTTTCGGCGTGGTTCCTCCTCTCCGACCACTCAACTCCGGCGATATTCCCGAAAACTCCGATTCGGTAAATTTCTATTTTTCCCTTATTAAAATAATTTTCATTTAATTAATTAATTAAATTCTAAATATAATTTAGAAGTAGAATTTAATTGATTAATTAGTTTAAATATTTAATAAATAAATAATTATTTTTATTAATTTATTAAATCATAATTATTGTAATTATTTATTATTAGTTGCATGATTAAATGAAATTATTATTAAATTTATTAAATGAATAATATATTATTCATAATTTATTAAATGAATCAATTTTTTATTAAATGCATGATAAATAAATATAAATTATTGCATCTAATTAAAAATTATTAATTAATATTAACGTTTATTTTCTAGTAAATTAATTAGTAGTACGTGTTCGATTTAAATTTAGTACATAGGCTTGGTTTATTAAGTCGCACTCTTTGGAATAGATGGCGCCTCTTTTCCTTGCTTATCTCCTTAACCCCTCGTGATGTGTGGATTTCATCACCGCACACCATAACCTAAGTGAAGTTATGGACACGAGATTGAGGGCGGAGTTTGCAAAGGACTTGAGGGAGTGTAAATTTTCGAAAAATTGGCCGAATGTCGGACATGGTGTCTAGAAACGGGTTATGACTGGTGACAGGATTTGGACTAAGAAAGACTTTTGTCGAAATTAGTCCTGCCTCTCGCGTTATCTCTATCCCTAACTGGCCATGTTTTTCGATTTAACCAAGGCTGATTAATTGAAAATTTACACTTTATCGCGCGGGTCGCACGTCCATTGAACGACCGAAAATGCCAAGCTAGTGTACTCTATTTAAATCTTAAACGTACTTAATTAATTAGCGTAAATTTTTAAGTTGTAATTATTATGGTAAGTAGGTATTTTAACACCGTACTCTTAGGTTTAAATGGCTCCGCCAAAGACGACATCCGGCAAGAAGAAATCCCAACAGGAGGCAGAAGATGCCATGCTCCGAATGTTGGCGGCCCAAGTCGGTTGGGTTCAACAGGAGGGCAACGACGCTCTCAATCCGGACGTATCATCTGGTCCGTCCGTAGCGCCCTCTGGGGAAATTCCCGCTCCCCCATTCATCTCGAGCGGTGATGACGTCGACCCCTTCCAATCTCCGACGCCCGGTACCGGTTCAACGGGAAGTACTCAGGCGTCCTCTACCGCCGAATCAATCATGTACAGCGCCCGCCGTAGGCAAAGGAGGGCCCCCACTGACCCGGAACCGAAAAGGACTCGGGGTCTCGTTAAAGGGGGCAAAGCGGAGCGTATTTGCAAGGCGACCAGTAAAAAGATCGACTTGCCGTACGACGAATTCACCGGTGGCCCTCCCACAGCTCAGCTAGCAAGTCTCTCTACGCATGGGATAGGGTCAATCATCCGTAACCGGGTTCGTATCACTGCCCCTACTTGGAAGGAGGCGCCGGATCATGAGAAGGCGAAAGTCTTCAAAGATCTTTCGGTACGTAATACGTCCAACTTAGTTATTATATAATATTGTTAATATTAGTTAAAATTTCATAATATATACGATTATAATTTTCTATTTATTTTTGATAGGAACAATTTGACGTGGATCTGACACCGGCTATGTTGAGGAATATCAACCAAACCGCCAACTCCATCTACAAAGATTGGAAGTACAAGCTCCATAAGTACTTCCAAGATGTCGGTCCCGTGCCTCCCCCGGTAGAGCTGCAAGGGGAGAGAGAAGATGAGTGGGAGTGGTTGTGTAACCACTTTGCCGATGAACAATTTAAGGTATTAATTTATTTTTTTTATTTCAATTAAGATAATTGAATTATTTAAATTTTAGTTATTCATTTTTTAATGATTTAATTATGTTGTGTAACAGAAATTCTCCGGTGTCAACAAAGCCAACCGGGGGAAAAAGGAGAAACACCATACTACCGGCGCCAAGCAGTTCATTCAAATAGCTAAGGAGCACAAGAATAAGGGCTCCAAACACCCTTATCTTGATGCAAGCGTAAGCGCGTACGTGACGCCAAGGCTCGATAATGAAGCGAGTCAATGCGGCGTAAGTGATATATTAATTATGTGCTTTTAATTATAGTAATTATTATTTAAATATGATTTCATTATAATAAATTAATTATTCTTTTGTAGGCAAGGGTGATAGAGCGTGCGCATGAAGAGTTGGCTAACACTCAGCTTGCGTTCCCAGATGTGCCGCCGGAAGACCTGCCTCCTCTATCCTTAGAAAGCCAAATTGCAATCGCGGATGAGGTCTACGGTCGTAGAGCTGGCAAGGAGGTTAGGCACTTTGGGCTTAGGGTGGTACGAGATTTGTCGACGACCTCCGGCTCATCATCTACGGGAGGTTCGGGGCAGCGGAGAAGGAGTCAGGCAGCGGCCGTCGAAGCAGCCATTCAAGAGGCTCAACTGGCACGAGAGGAGAATAAGTCAATGCGGCAAAGACTTGACGAACAACAAGCACAAAAAGCCCAACTCATCGCGCTCATGAACCAAAATCGAGAAGTATGTCAACCTCCTCCGAACCCATACCCCGACGATAACGACCCAGCTGGAGGCGGAGGACCCGGCGGCGCATCTGCTCCTCCAGTGTATTAGCTAGCTAGTTAATTATCGCGTTTCTTTATTTCCGAGTTCTGAACAATATTTTATAATTTTTGTGGGTTTTTAATTTGGAAGTGTATGTACAAATTAATTAATTATTTAATTAATACATTAATTAATATTAAAAATTTAGTTTAATTAATTATTTTCGACTATTTTTCATTATTTAAATTAAATTAATAATATTTAATTTCAATTTATTTATTTTTAAAAATTAAATAGTCACTTGGACGACGGAGATTATGTTCTCCGTCGTCCAGGTGCAAAACCCTAAACCCCTAACCCCTAACCCCTAAACCCTAAACCCTAAACCCTGCCATTCTCCGTGGCCCAGGTGTTCACCTGGACGACGGAGGATCAGTTCTCCGTCGTCCAGGTGAACACCTGGGCCACGGAGAAGCTAGCATTATCCGTGGCCCATGTATGCACCTGGACGACGGAAACGCAAATTCTCCGTCGTCCAGGTGAACACGTGGGCCACGGAGAAACGAGCAATGTCCGTGGCCCATGTAGTCACCTGGACGACGGAGAATTAGCGTTTCCGTCGTCCAGATGCATACATGGGCCACGAATAATGTCCGCGGTCCAAGTGAACTTGGACGACGGAGAACTAATTCTCCGTCGTCCAGGTGCTTGGACAACAGCACTTGGAGCAAGGACCTTGGACGACGGAGATTCCGTCGTCCAAGTACTTAGACGACGGAAAACGTCACCTAGACGACGGAAATGGTCCGTGGTTGAAAGGACCCAACCCCGATTTAGCTCCCTAAACCGGAATCGAACCCCTCCGAAAACACGAACCAACAAAAACTTTTCGAAATTTGGACAGAGTTTCGTTACTAGCGTGGAATTACCATTACCTGCACGCGGAAAATACACTTCATCCTATGCCACAAAAAGCAAACCGTGGGCACCAATCTCATCCGGATTTCTCAATATATCAACAGTAAAGTAAAGTAGTAAATATATATATGCACTTTACTGAAATCCAGTGTAAAATCGTATAACATATTCAATAGGAAGCTCAGAGCGACATCTAATACATAATCGTATACGCATACCACAGTAGGTAGAACAATAAACCTACTGGATGAAATAAAGTAGCTCGAGCACTATGCCTCCGACCACGACGTGCGACACCAGAGCCTGAACTGCAAACTGGGCACGGAAACCGAAAAACCCAGGGGAAAGACATGAAACACGTTAGAGTGAGTGGACGAAAATAAATGTCTTTCACCAAGTAATATATATGTTATAAAAACATATGCGAGTCCAGGTAAATAAAAATAACATAGTACACGAGGTAAAACTCATACTCCTCCAGTGTACAGAGCATGCAAGTAAAAATCCCACGGGGTCGCTCATGGACACACACCGTGCTAGTACAGTCCGAATCACGGGATCCCGGACCCACACGTGATTCTAAGCCAGAAAGGCCTCGGTTCCGGGGATACGCCCCTCGCCGGTCAGGTCGGGGTAACGCCCCGCCTGGGATGCCTACCATCGGGGATCAGCCGAGAGGCTAAGTGTATCGATACAACAACGTAACCAAGACTGTACTCTGTGTAAACCAAATCATAAACATTTCGATGCAAATGCATGAAACAATATATAAATGTATGTATACTCGTATACGTATATTCGTATAAGTATAATCATATAATCATAAAAACACATGCTCATGTAATCCGAAATCTCATACGCATGCTCAAGTTCATAAATCAAATAAAAGACTCGCAATATTTTCCGTGAAAAGAAATGTCCACTCACAGACTGGCGTAACGTGTATCGCGTTAACCCGTGATCTGGCGGAAAGTTCATCGCCAAACGAACGATCACGAACACCTGAATATTCACAAAATTCATATCTCAAAATCATATCTCGACAATACAAGGCAAATCACGAGAAATCACCGTTCCCGGAAACACATAACTCAAAGTCAACGAATCGTCGAAAATCCATATATACCACCTCAATACCTCGCTTTACGTTCGGACGCTCAACTCAAAAAAAAAAACCTCCCCACTGTAATCGGGGCGCGATTTCGAGTCAAACGACATGCAACTTGTCGAAAACTAGAAAAAGTCAAACTGGACCGCCGCTGACCGCCGCGTTGACCACCGCCAACCGGAGAATTTCAAGGCGGAGCAACCCTTATTCCACTCAAAATAACCCACTGAGCAACTTTCATAACTGCAACAAAGTCCAATTCAAACTCTAACTCATCCAATTTCATGTAAAACCGAATTGTCTCCTAAATTTCAAACCCAAAATTCTCCTCACACAAATCAAATTGGAACACCATACCTATATGGTTAGAATCATGGAGATGAGGGCTACAAAACCCAGTGCTTGATGTAGCTCAACTCGGCCCGAATCAAAAACCACCATTAAACCCAAATTTCACAAACTTTGGTTCAAACTTTCTCTCTCCACCGTCCACCTCGCCGTGAACGGTGGCCGGCATCCACACGGGGCAGCCAAGCCTAGTCCAAAGAGGTATGGATCGAGCTCGGAGGTGGCCGGTTAAAGAATCACCGCCGGCGAGCCGTGAAGGTGACGAACTCTTCTCCCCCACCATGGTCAACCCGAGTTGACCAGGTCAACTCCCAAAATGGCAAGTCAAAAATTTGCCCAAAGAGGAAAACTGCTATATATAGACTTTCCCAATAAGGAAACTCATACATATCCATTTCGACGAACTTCAAACGCGCGTAACTTTCTTGTCGTAATTCCGATTCCGATAATTCTTGCGGCCACATACTCGTCTCGACATATTCTTCCAATATTACCCAAAGTCAAACATATCGGCCAACCGAATAAAAATTCAACCCTTCAAAGCAACACACATTAAATCGACTAAATAATCAACAAACGGCAAAATTTGCAACTAATTCCTCGTAACTCCAAATCATGCTCCGGAAGTTCTCACGAACTCGAAATTAAATTCTGAACAAATTCTGTGAAGAAGCTAAGACCAAATTCTCGTTCGGTAATTTAGTCGCGAACAAACCCGCCATTTAAATCCGTTTCCGTCGAAACTTCAAATATTCATAACTTATTCCTCGGTCGTCCAAATAACGATCCGGAACCGCCCACGAACTCGAAATCACTTGTACTACGACTCTCGAGAAGAGACTCAGCTCTAATTCTTGGCCAATAATTTAGTCGTTAACAATCCCTGGCGGTTCAAACCCAGTCGTCAATCTGCGGCTACGCAGTAACTCATGTATACAGCTGATCATACTGCTGATTCTGGTCCGGGTTGTCACAAATCCACCCCCCTTAGAAAAATTTCGACCTCGAAATTTCTGAGTCTGTTGGCTACAAGGTAGGAGCACTGCCTCTGCATACCGCTCAACTGCCCAGTGGTAATCTCAACTGAACAACTCTGATCACAACTCCACAATAGGAGATAATTCCGTGCTGGAATCCCTGTACCCTCAAATCACAAATCTGAACTGGCTCCAAACAATAGCCAAGTGTTCCTGCATAAGGAACCGATAGGGTACACAATACGAAACCAACCTAAAACACAGTTCCGCCACACGGAACACAACACGCATAAAAGCCAACACTATAGGTGATACCGAACCATACGGCATAACACAAACTCGCCTATGACCACATATAGATCAAAACATTAAAGCAACTCACAACTCAAACTGCACACATCAACATAACTCAAATCAACATCAAACAACCTCAAACCACAGTGGTCCACAAACTGGTACTGCAAGCAAACTCAAACTGCTGAAACTGCTGGTCCCAAATCCTCCGGAACTGCAATACCAAGGTCCACAACATGCCCTCCAAGGTCTGAATAGTCCTCAAAGATCACCATCCAATCTGAGGATAAGAACCGGTACTAACTCGTAATCTGGTCCACAATGCTCGCTATAAAGCTCGCCAACGTACAGTCGTAGCTGATTACTTCGATCGGCGAACTGGGACACAGGTACACCACGTAGACGGACAACCTCCGTCAATCACAACTATGTCAGCCTACCACTGAAATCATTTCCGAAAGTGCAAGGAAATGTACCGAGTTCATCAAATGATCCACAATGGCCAAACAACTGGTACCACAAACCGAAGTGCATACAAACACACACAATCACAGCAACAATCGCCACGTCTAACCGGAAATCTCAAATGGCTGACACATCTCGGCAAACCTCTGCCTCCTAGCCATCGCCAGTCGACGAATGTGGCATCAGTACACATAAGCTGCTACATTGCTCTTCATGTTGCGTCACGAGTAATAAACTCAAAGTATCAGATACATCTCCGCATCACTAGTGCCAAACGCACGTAAAATCACGAGCATCAACACCATCGTACTCGAACTCAGCTCTCGTAGCCCAAACTCGGCTAACACAGAAACTCGAGCCACACACACATGAAACACTGAAGCTCCCGATTCTCAACTGAATGCATCAACAACCACAACCCAGACGGATAATCAAAGTACAACCTCTAGCCTTTCCTGCACAAACTCAAAAGTGCAGCCATAGTCGTGAGTCGATCCCATCCATTTACACTGTCTCAAGCCCAAATCTGGCCGAAAATGCAAGTGGATAAAACTCAGTGGTCAGTGTACACCCTACACCACGCTGCACGCCATAGCAATAGTATCTCCAACTCTCTAGTGCTAACACAAAGGCAGCTACACCCAAATCATACATAGGATATGTAGCTACACAAAGTTCCACTGCCTGGAATCAGGAGCCACCGCTCTGCTACACAATATCAAAACATAACCAAATCCAAACCTTGATGCATCGCCATAACCCACGTACTCATCACGATCGTCAGGTAAGGTCAAAACCGACACAACGGTCAACCGTCCCGCAAGAGTAAGTAACTCTCCTTGCGTGCATCGAACCACTCGAACTTGACACCTTCTTCGTCAATCCGGAAAGTAGAGTGGCAATCCGGGAAAATCCTGCATAAGTCGTCGGTAATAGCCTGCCAAACCCAAGAGAAACACCGGATCTCTGGTAAATTGGTAGGTCAACCCCAAATCAATACGGCTTCTAACTGGTCAGGATCCACGCCAACTCCCTCGGCTAGCATCACACAGCTCAAAATCGTCACGCTAATCGACCAAAACTCACACTGGCTGAACTTCACAAACAGCTGATCGTCTCGCAAAGTCCGTAAAACCACTCACAATCGTCTCAAGTGCTGGCCCACACTCCTGAAGTACATCAGGAAATTGCCGACGAACATGGTCGCAACTCGTCCAAAAACCGTCTGAACACCTGGTCCATCAAGTCCACACGATCTACAGAGCATTGGTCAATCAATGAAATGACCAAGAACTCCTGATGCCCGCATTGTGATTTGAAAGCCAACAAAGCCACATCTGACTCACCGAACCATAACTGATGGTATCCGGATCCGGAATCAATCCTCGAAAAGACTGAAACTCTCGCGAGCTGATCAACTAACCGTCAATCCCAAGCGGAGGATACTCACTCTCCTCTGAAGCGAATCAGGCTTCCGGTAGTCAATGCACCACCACATCGAACCATCCATCATCCATACACACGATGCAAGAATACACCACGCAAATACACGGGGTCGCATGAAATCTCCCGAAATCTCCTCCAGCAACTCCTGGAGTCGAAACTGTAGCTCCATCAACTCCGCTGGTAACTCCTCCGGAATACACCTGGAAACTCGGGAACCACCACAATGTCACCAATGTCGGGTACAGCAACCATAGTATCCACATCATGGGCTAAGCAAGCAACATAATCCGTCTCCATCATCCGCTCGACCATCACCGCGAAACAGTATCTCGGGGAAATCTGGTCGTCGAAACACAACCTCCTTCTCGTGGTACTCGAACATCGCCAAATGCGTCGTCAGTAAGCCCATACTCACAAGCATACCAAAACCACAATATCCAACTATAACAGATCCGCGGCTAAGTCATAACCTCCAACAAGGATCTCGCAACCTCCGGATGGATACAATACTCTCCAAAACCTCGGAAGTGGAGATACAGGTACAATAGCCATGGATATCAAACAACAGTAACCTCGGAGAAAAGTCTGTCCTCAAACAAGGTCGTGGCACGAACTCCAACATGCCTAACTAGCCGCCCACGTCAATTGCGACTTGCTGAATAACTCATCAAAAGGGTACATTGGTCAAACTTCAGGAACAACATGAGGATCTCCTCGTAGGTTCTGAGCTGCCGAACCGCTACAACAGCTGGCTGAGGGCGCTCCCTCGTAACATGACCCTCCTGGCCACCGAAACAGCAACTGAAAGTACTCCTCGAACACAAATCACCGCAACACCTGCTGCGTGAAAGGATCGCCAACGATCGCCCAAACTCATGCCACAGGAGCAAGTTCACTACTCTGCGATCTCCGCCATCGTCAAACGGATCTTCTGCTTGATCTAATGTCCCACAACATAATCGATAAGGCCACAGCCTGATGAAATCACTGATCCCGAAGTGTCGGAACTCAACCTCATCAAAACCTCACTGCTGAATCCACTTTCCTCAAACCGTCACATCGAAAACCGTGTACATCTTTTCTTCACAATAACCTCGCCGCTGAGTGCAACACACTAAGCTCCTCACGGATATCTCGAGGCACATCAATCAGACTCTCTCTGATGCTCAGGTTCAAGCTCATCTCAAACCTCGTACTCTGCTTCCTCTGATGCCACATAACTAACGCACATAGGGACAACATGTGAACAATGCATCTCTGCCTCAGGTGGATAAACACTCCACATTCGAACGCTGGGTAGCCTGATTAAACCATCACCGTTTACACAACACTCTGAATGTAGGCCATGGAGTCGCAACTGGAACTCACACAACATCAGCCCACCAAATACAACAATCTGACTCAGGCAAACATCTCTGCCACAATTCTCAGCTCTGAGGCAACATATAGACGCCCGTATACACATCCCCAGGCAAACCGTACCACACAAATCTCTGAACTCTGAATACTCATCCCAATCCACTGTTCTCTGGCAAATCGCGCGTCGATTGATCCTCAATAGGATCCATAACCGAAACGACACGGAAAACACGTCAGGAGGCATCCTAATGAATAAAATATCGTTCACAACAAGTGGAACGTAATCATGGAACTTCAAATATTTGAAAGTATACAACACCCGGAATTTGATGATTATCCGCCGGCCGGTCGGGTCACCATTCCAGACATGCTGTACATTCTCAAATACCCTTAGTAAACACGACTACAGAAGTCTACAGAACCTATAACCTAATGCTCTGATACCAAGCTGAAAGGACCCAACCCCGATTTAGCTCCCTAAATCGGAATCGAACCCCTCCGAAAACACGAACAAACAAAAACTTTTCGAAATTTGGGCAGAGTTTCGTTACTAGCGTGGAATTACCATTACCTGCACGCGGAAAATACACTTCATCCTATGCCACAAAAAGCAAACCGTGGGCACCAATCCCATCCGGATTTCTCAATATATCAACAGTAAAGTAAAGTAGTAAATATATATATGCACTTTACTGAAATCCAGTGTAAAATCGTATAACATATTCAATAGGAAGCTCAGAGCGACATCTAATACATAATCGTATACACATACCACAGTAGGTAGAACAATAAACCTACTGGATGAAATAAAGTAGCTCGAGCACTATGCCTCCGACCACGACGTGCGACACCAGAGCCTGAACTGCAAACTGGGCACGGAAACCGAAAAACCCAGGGGAAATACATGAAACACGTTAGAGTGAGTGGACGAAAATAAATGTCTTTCACCAAGTAATATATATGTTATAAAAACATATGCGAGTCCAGGTAAATAAAAACAACATAGTACACGAGGTAAAACTCATACTCCTCCAGTGTACAGAGCATGCAAGTAAAAATCCCACGGGGTCGCTCATGGACACACACCGTGCTAGTACAGTCCGAATCACGGGATCCCGGACCCACACGTGATTCTAAGCCAGAAAGGCCTCGGTTCCGGGGGATACGCCCCTCGTCGGTCAGGTCGGGGTAACGCCCCGCCTGGGATGCCTACCATCGGGGATCAGCCGAGTGGCTAAGTGTATCGATACAACAACGTAACCAAGACTGTACTCTGTGTAAACCAAATCATAAACATTTCGATGCAAATGCATGAAACAATATATAAATGTATGTATACTCGTATACGTATATTCGTATAAGTATAATCATATAATCATAAAAACACGTGCTCATGTAATCCGAAATCTCATACGCATGCTCAAGTTCATAAATCAAATAAAAGACTCGCAATATTTTCCGTGAAAAGAAATGTCCACTCACAGACTGGCGTAACGCGTATCGCGTTAACCCGTGATCCGGCGGAAAGTTCATCGCCAAACGAACGATCACGAACACCTGAATATTCACAAAATTCATATCTCAAAATCATATCTCGACAATACAAGGCAAATCACGAGAAATCACCGTTCCCGGAAACACATAACTCAAAGTCGACGAATCGTCGAAAATCCATATATACCACCTCAATACCTCGCTTTACGTTCGGACGCTCAACTCAAAAAACGAACCTCCCCACTGCGATCGGGGCGCGATTTCGAGTCAAACGACATGCAACTTGTCGAAAACTAGAAAAAGTCAAACTGGACCGCCGTTGACCGCCGCGTTGACCACCGCCCACAGCGGCGCCACCGCCAACCGGAGAATTTCAAGGCGGAGCAACCCTTATTCCACTCAAAATAACCCACTGAGCAACTTTCATAACTGCAACAAAGTCCAATTCAAACTCTAACTCATCCAATTTCATGTAAAACCGAATTGTCTCATAAATTTCAAACCCAAAATTCTCCTCACACAAATCAAATTGGAACACCATACCTATATGGTTAGAATCATGGAGATGAGGGCTACAAAACCCAGTGCTTGATGTAGCTCAACTTGGCCCGAATCAAAAACCACCATTAAACCCAAATTTCACAAACTTTGGTTCAAGCTTTCTCTCTCCACCGTCCACCTCGCTGTGAACGGTGGCCGGCATCCACACGGGGCAGCCAAGCCGAGTCCAAAGAGGTATGGATCAAGCTCGGAGGTGGCAGGTTAAAGAATCACCGCCGGCGAGCCGTGAAGGTGACGAACTCTTCTCCCCCACCATGGTCAACCTGAGTTGACCAGGTCAACTCCCAAAATGGCAAGTCAAAAACTTGCCCAAAGAGGAAAACTGCTATATATAGACTTTCCCAATAAGGAAACTCATACATATCCATTTCGACGAACTTCAAACGCGCGTAACTTTCTCTTCGTAATTCTGATTCCGATAATTCTTGCGGCCACATACTCGTCTCGACATATTCTTCCAATATTACCCAAAGTCAAACATATCGGCCAACCGAATAAAAAGTCAACCCTTCAAAGCAACACACATTAAATCGACTAAATAATCAACAAACGGCAAAATTTGCAACTAATTCCTTGTAACTCCAAATCATGCTCCGGAAGTTCTCACGAACTCGAAATTAAATTCTGAACAACTTCCGTGAAGAAGCCAAGACCAAATTCTCGTCCGGTAATTTAGTCGCGAACAAACCCGCCATTTAAATCCGTTTCCGTCGAAACTTCAAATATTCATAACTTATTCCTCGGTCGTCCAAATAATGATCCGGAACCGCCCACGAACTCGAAATCACTTGTACTACGACTCTCGAGAAGAGACTCAGCTCCAATTCTTGGCCAATAATTTAGTCGTTAACAATCCATGGCGGTTCAAACCCAGTCGTCAATCTGCGGCTACGCAGTAACTCATGTATACAGCTGATCATACTGCTGATTCTGGTCCGGGTCGTCACAGTGGTCTAGGTGCAGTTTTCTTGTAGTGCATACACTTATCCTTTTCCGATTCGCAGCTCTAATTAGGCCGCATGTGGTCGGCCCGTTTTGCCTCTGAGACCCAAAAATATTAAAATAAATGTAATGTTTATTTTGGGCCAAACACCTTTTTACAATTGTGAATAGAAATTCTTGGTTATTGAAATTAAGAGTAAATCAATCTTTGGAGCTGCTACTAGTTTAAGTTCTGTCCGAAGTTTGAATCCATTTTTCGTGCTACTTCCTTGGATAGTTGGCTCTTCTCTTTCTTGACCTTCAACAAAGAGTTGGGTGCTGATTTTGGTCTTATTTATACTCATGTTGGCCTTCTTTTATGGCAAACATGGAAGGCTCGTGTTGCCGTTTTTGTGATTGACCGATCCAGCATTCCAGCATGAATCTATTCATGTAACCATGTCCCCTTCTATTGCTTCTACAGCTTATATATACTCTTGTCAATGAATTTTCGAGTGACTCGTTGCACGTACATGTTTTCTCTCAAGGTGAATGTTATTAATGCGCGCGGCCTGGAATTCGGATTCTTCATCTTGTGGCCAGAATTGCTGCATGCTACTGTTCTTGACAGGGCAGTATACATTTCTCTAGCCTCTCCCCCTATAGCAGCAGAAGCCAAAGCTCTAATGCATTGAGTCCGATTAGCTGGTTGTTTTTCAACCACACCTCTCTCCTTTGAATCTGATAACCAATCTACACATCGTTACAGAATTAAGGCTAGGGCTCATCACAGCCAAACAGTTTGGACGAATAACTGACATGGAAAGTTTTTTTTGATGTCCAAAATGGCCTAAACATGTACTACAACGAAGGTGGATATTGATGTAATTGGTGCACGCTTTGCTCTGCCTTGTGGAAAAGAAGAATTCTCAATCCCCTAGATTGGTAAAATAGAACAGTACGTGTTTCACTTACAGTTAACATGTGAACATCAATATTCCTGTCACTTAACCAACAAGTTACTCACCTACCCCATACTTTAGTGGTTAATTAGTCTCCCAACTTTTTATATATACCCTCCATTGCCTTCCATTTGTTGCACAACCTCTTCATTTCTTCACACTCCCAACACAAAACCTTAGTTGTCCTTCTCAACTTGTGAACCGAGCTCCGCACTCTTAGAAAAACAAGCTAAGCATCCAAATATGGTAAACAGCTTCTAAATTTAGTACAAGTTTGAAGAGAGCCACTTAACCAACCAAGTCCTGCCCTCCTTGGCTTCCTTTTTGTTTAGCTTCCTTGAATCCTCGTTTTTCTCTAGCTTGGTGAAAATGTCGGCAGCCGTGGAGGCTATGTCTGCAACCAAAGATGTTAGTTTCAAATCTCAAATGAAGGAAGCTGAGTTTAAGAATGATAAGAAAACAAACAAGGATGTAGGTGAGGAACCGAGTCTGCAGCTGTCTAACGGTCATCAGCGTGACGAAAATAATCAAGATAGTAAAGATGAGGCTGATCCAGAAGAAGAGGAGGATGAGCTCGCCGCATTGAAATGTGAGAAAGAATTGGTTCTTGGCCCTAAGTTCTCTCTCAAGGAGCAGCTTGACAAGGATAAAGTCAGTTTCCCTTTACTTAAGAACTATATATTTCCCATATGCATTTGTTGATGTTGTTTTGCATGTTTGATTTTTCTTCTAGGATGATGAGAGTTTGAGGAAATGGAAGCAACAACTTCTTGGAAGCGTTGATCTCTCTGCGTTATCCGTTGCAGGTAATGTATACTAATTGATGTTCTGAAATATAACAATAATATACTAGTTAGCCAGTTAGTTAATGACTGCCATTGATTGTTTGAACTTGAACGAGAATGCAGAGAGTAAAGAATCAGAAGTGAGGATTCTAAATCTTATAATGATGTTCCGCGACCGGCCTGAGCTTGTGATGCCGATTCCATTCACCAACAAACCAAAAAGCAGTCTCTTCACACTCAAAGGAGGAAGCAAGTACCGGACCAAATTCACATTCACTGTCTCCAAAAACATAGTTTCAGGCCTCATGTACACTACCTCAGTCTGGAAGACTGGTGTCAAAGGTAACGCAGTCTCAAATTCATTATTTCAACTACATACACTCTACTCAAAACTAATAACATTCTTTTCTTAAAACGTCGACAGTGCACACCTCCAAAAAAATGCTCGGAACATTTAGTCCTCGACAAGATCCTTATACGTATGAAACCGAAGAAGATACTACTCCTTCTGGCATGTTTGCAAGGGGCTGGTATTATGTGAGAACAAAAGTAAGGATTCACTCCTCATTAGTGGAAGCAGCTATAGATTGTTTAATTTTTAAATTTCACTGTAAGCTAGTTTAATTTAATGTCTTTCTCAATTCTTCTTGTTTCAGTTCTTGGATGATGATGGAAAATGCTATTTGGATGCCAACTACTACTTTGAAATCCAGAAGAACTGGGCAACAACCACTTGAAGTCCTTGAGCTTCTGTATCATTATGTTCTCAGAATCAACTGGCTTTGTGATGCTTGCTTTTCAAATGACCCTTTTAATTTTAGTGAGTGTGATTGTGAAGGGAATAATGTTCCTCTGGCATGCATATTGTATCTTAATTGTAATCATGATCAATCTGAGCAAAATGCAATCCAACTTTAATTTCCATTCAATATGTTTCAAGGACTGTACACCATCACATGCGTTTTGATTTGTTATAACTTATAACTGCATAGAAACAACTTCCTCTGAATATATTCCGGCCTCTCATTTAAATTCTTTACTATTTTCCATCTGATAATTAAGTTCGATTTGGTGCTGAACATGATTCCAAGTCCCCACCAAAGATGAAATGGTGAACCCCCATTTGGTCATACACTTAAATTGTGAAACTAATATAACCATTTCTAACAACTGCTTGCTCGTTCTTTTACAAATGCAAACTTCTAAAGGCAAAATTAGGGGTCCAGGAGGCAGACTCAGTTCTAGAATATCATGATGATATGATCACATGAATGCATGCCTCTACTAAATATGAGGGACAAAAAAGAGAAGAAAAACAAAAGCGCTACAAGCGAAGCAGCATGCCATGTCCATCCTTCATAAATCATCAGTGTTTGTAACAAGCATGTATTTGGAAAATTATATTTACTCGACTGCAAACTCTCACGTATCTATCATGAGCTCTTATTTTGGAAGCCATGACCATAATGGAATTATTCTCCTTATTTTGAGACATTAACAAAAAAAATTAAGGGGAAAAACAATTAAAGAAGTTGAAAAGTGAATGATTAGTTCAATTGTTCAAAGTCTTCACAAAAACACATCAACATGCAATGATGAAAATTGTTGATTAATGAAGAGATAGCATGAGTAGGTCTTTAGTTACTACTTCTAGTATCAAATTTTGGGGGAGGTATGTTAGGAAATCCACTAGTTGCGGAAGCAATCAAGTGTAAACAATATAGATAAACAATCAAGAAAACAAGAACACACAAACTTATTAACGAGGTTCAACAAAGAACTTTGTCTACGTTTCCGGGCTGGTTAGATTTCACTATAGAAGAATAACACAAAGTTAGAGTACAAGAATCTCTCATAAGAAGTTATCTCACCTCTTAAGACCTTACTTGCTCTGTGTTTAATGATCAAAGACACACCTAACTACTGCTCTCTACGTTCCTTTCATAGATATCAAACTAAAACCTATAAGATATTGAAAAACTTATAACCAATGAACATAGAAAACCACTACCAGATAGGAATATATAAACGTATAGGAATTTATCAAAGCTCCTCTTTGATCGAGGATTACCAAATCTTTATCGTATGGTGGAATCGGATCCACATACTTAACAAGGTAGACAAGACCGAGTTAAGAATTGAAGCTAACTAGCTCTACGTTCACACGTTGATATATCTATCAATTCCCATGCATAAGCTAGCGCACATATACTACAAAATGGTGAAAATGCAAAGAGCTATAGCAAGCTATGTTATTAAGTCATATATAATTAGGTTTAATTATCAAAGTTTTGGCACATTATCTAACTGTTACATCTTCTTTTTTTTGTTAAAGAGTAATCCAAAAACTTTTTAAGTGTCGAGCGATCTGGCATGGAACAAATCCCATAGCGTATGTCAAATGCTCCAACAATCTCGATAAAAGATGAAAAATATCTTATAGAAAGACCATGTACCAATTTGTTAAAAACATATGCCCATCTCTTATTCATATGCTACGATATAATTTTGGTTTATTCTAAATTTTGATGCCTCAATTATATAAATTGTCAAAATTATACTCCAACATCTTATCCGTCATTATTGATTGACTCGACTCAAAAATCATATCCGTCGTTAATGATACCGTTAATTTTATGTCTTGAAAAATATGACATGTGGCAAAGAGTGTAACAGAGCTAATAACAATAGGATATAGTTTTTGAGTCGGGTTCAAAGTTGAGCTTTGATTCTGATATGAAAATTTAGAATCAGCTGAAGTTTAAAAAACGGTTTGTTGAATTTTTTCATACTTATAATTCTCGAAATTTCGTCTTTCCTCAATATACGTAATTGTCTATCTATCAAAGTGTAACATAGTGCTGCAAGCAAGCATATGCAGACATTTTCTCTGAAAAAGAGCTAACATTATTAACTAGTGAGCGATGACCAGACAAGTAATGATGGATAGCAACAGCATGATGCACTTTACAAGTAACCAAAAGCTTTAGCCCTAATAATTTTCACGCTAGCTTCAAGGCTTTTTGGGTTTGCTTCATCATTACATCCATCGATTCCACATATATGAAACTACATATTAGTTCGACTACTTTGATCTCCATGCGTATAAATTGTACACATCCAATATTATTCAACCTGTTTGCTGGTTTAAGTAGTACGTACCTTTAATTTCTGGCATAAATTGAACATGTTTACTTTCAGCGCCTGCAGCAAACTGTGCCTACTCGAAATATTCTCAATTCGATCTCATGATTTTTATGCGGCGCCAAGCTAAGTTCGAAAGTTATAATGAAAGTCCACTTAAGCTGCGGCTGCCAGCCGGCATGCTTGATTGATCATCGAATCAGTCATGTACATATACTAGACAAGTTAATCAACATACCACGATTTTCTTGGGAAATAAATTATGAATCATTAGTAGTCTTCAAAGCGTAGGTACTGCGTTGCATTACGGTCTTCATGAACACTCTTGAATATACTTTCTTCTTAGCTATGCACTGTGAGCTTCTTCAACAAGGCCACATTCAAGATTGATACAATCCAACTAAGGACAATGCATGTTTCTCTTAGAAGCAAGCTAGACGTGGTACATGGCTAACTATATATGCAGCTCAAAATGAGAGTTGACACTAATGGGGACAACGAGTCCTCACCCTCACCCTTCTCAAACAATGTTTAATGTTCTTACTTGCATGTATTGATACCGTATACTTCTTCATCTTTTCTTACATATATATACATATATTTAAATACAGAAATTTTAGACATGAACAAATAAACAAACAATTGGCTACTATAACTCCACTCTCATCAACTCCGTGTATGTACAAGGAAAACTGTATAGTTCACCAATAGTCTAACAAGGCAAACTTTGTGTGCAGCCGATTCTATTTCCTTCTTTTACTAGCTTCGCAGCTATTACTAACCAGTGTCCTGGAGCATCGTGTGGACCTCGCACCACCTCGGCTGTGCCCACAAATTTAAGCAGCTTAGCTGAGCGGTTTAGCACTGGACGAGGGCCTTCGGGATACACACCTGAATTGAGTGCAGCTGGATCCTGCTTTTGCTGATCTGTTACCGTCCTTTGAGTCATTGTAAATGTTGCGCTCAGATTCGTGAGGAACGTTGATTTGTGAGAAGGCTCAGGCGACCCAGCCCATTCAGTCTTCCGGATTGCACAACTGGGTAGAAAGGTATAATGCAGACGAAGATGAAGTATCGTCTTGAGCCATTTTCCTTTGCTCAAAAGTTGTGCACCAGTTACAATATAAACCCCACCTGGATCTCCCTTCAACCAGTTGGGGTCATGTCGAACTACGGATGAACAGATACTTGAGTATCTTTTCCATTTGATCGGCTCTAAAAATTGGCCACTGAACTCAGAATCATCGGAACCTCGCCACCAGCTTGGCCTTGTTGTGCTTGTATTAGCCAATTTAAGCTCCATAGTATTTGGAAGGATTGAGAGATGCTGCACATGAACTTCCAGTCGATTGCACTTTTTTCCTTCTAAATAGAGGCGTAGGCCAACAACTGGTTTTTGACTGGTTGAAACCTAAAGTGGCATGAGACTGCAATGCTAAAACTTAATAGCTAAAGATAGCCACAACCGTAAAAGAATCTGATGAAAATGATGGTACGAGTTCAGTTCAAAACGGTTATAGCACTATAAGTTTGAACAAAGAGCGGCCACTTCTGGGAAACAACCAGATACAATATCGAAATCATGAGATGCCAATAGATTTTGAAGAGGGCAAACTGAAATGACTCCACTTGGGATTAACATGGAAGGAAGGACTTCAGTTGAATTAATTATGTCACTGCATGGTTCAACATGAGTGGCCTTTTGTGGGACAAAATCAAATACGATAGAGAAATCCCATATGTTTATCAGCATAATTTCAAGAGCATAGCATTCAGCATCTCAATATGCTTGCATTACTTGATACACTGTAAAATTGTAATTACTACAAATCAAAAAAGAAAACAAACAATTGTATTTACTATATGAATGCCCAACGGAAGACCATGTTTCTATATTTTCTATTTTGGTGTATATGATTAAAGTTTAGTTCAGTTGATAAGAACTTTTTATCTCATCTAGTTTTAAGTTTCTTAATTAAAAATGTAAAACTCAGTCAACTCTGAGTGAGAGAGACGCACCTGCATAGAGCTAACAAGAATCTTAGGGCCCATGAAACTGAATTGCTGGGAAGGACAAGAAGCTTTTTTCCGTTGATGTGAAAGAGGTAGCTCACAAAACATTGGTGCCCATTGCCGAGGAACTTGGAACTCCAAAAAATGTTGTAAATCCTCTGAATCAGGCTTGTCTGAGATGATGGTTAGAGATCAATGTAAGTGATACTATTATCTAGATAGGTAGAGGGACTAGAGGAAGAATCGAGAAAATTTTGTTGTCTACAAAAATATAGATACAATAATATAATGTAAGAAAGCAAGGGGGACATATATGAGGCCAAAAATAGTAGTCTAAAATTGTTGTGGACTTGGTGCTATTTTAATTTTAAATGTTGGGAGAAAGGTATATAAGGTTGAGTATCCTATCTCTCATCGGACTACTTTAAATTCTAAAGTTATTCTTTTCTGATTTTTGGTCCATAATCAAAACTATAGACCTTTAAACTGTTGGATGATTCAAGTGGAAAAACATTTCGCGGGAGAGACATGTGATATAGAAGAAAGCTGAGAATAGATATGGGGCATACTAGATTCTCAAACTATGAACAGCCTAATTCAATTTTGGTAGAAAGTGGAGTACTTACAACGTGGATACAAGTTAATTGCATGACTGAGATAGCCACTACCTGGAAGACCAGTCAGAAGAGAAGTAATGGGTACAAACTTAAAAAGGATAGCTTCTGGTTCAGCAAGGACCGTCTGGAGCCAGTTTGAATGACTATTTAAGAACACATCACCTCCTCTTTTCGAGCAAACAACGGTAAGGCCCTGTTCCAATTTAGAAACAAAGAGATATTATTCAGAGCCCAAAGTTTGTATCCATAATTCTCACGTGCTTGAGGTCTTTGCTTACTTACATCTTTGCTTGACGTTTCAGAAATAGTGGTTAACTGCATGGTGTTGGATTGCAAAATACGATCAAACACCTCCGGAATCTATAAATGATGAGAGGTTTCATTAGTTAAAATGTAAAACTAACATTCGAAGTAGCAAATCAACAGATTGAGGACTATACTTTCTGTTTCCCGTTTCTTGTTTTTCCCCGTAGTAAAGAAGCTCCAAGGTCCTCCAGGTTTCTTCTAAGATCAGCAGGAGGAACTGGTGAGGAAGATTTCTGCCTAACGCAAACTAAATCCTGGCCACCAACCGCCATCCCTACAATTATAAGATGATCAGTACCAAAACCACACTGCCATTGTTGTCACATCAGCAACACTCTGCATCATCAATCATATCCGAAAAACCTGACACACTATAGCAGCAAACAAAACTAGAACTAAAAGATACTGGTATCAAATAGTGAACTATTTAAACGACTAAAGCTATAAGGATAGGTGAATAGCACATAAGTTCAATTACCAACTATGTTCTAGCCTTTACAATGAACTCCCACATTCTCTCTTTACGATTTTAAGAGTGTTTAAACTTGTCTTATAATCTTCTTTTAGTTTTCCAATTCCTTTGCTGACTCGTTCTGATAGCATTTGAATAGTTTGCAAGCAGTTCATACCACGGACTAGCCATATAAGAAAGATCACCATACTACAAAATTATATACTGAAATTAGGAATTCCAGAACAATATAACTCACAAAACTAAAACAGTTTATTAAGTTATAAGGTAAGTATTGTAGAACACTATAAAAGTAAACAATATTCATCAATAGTTCTATCTTCAATAGAAAATAAATGGATCAAGGTGTAATCCCATGAAAACTTTATGAACCTGTATCTAAATAGATGATGAATTCCCTTCATGCCATTAACTCTAATGCTATTAAAGTTTCCATGATGAATTCCCTTCATGTAAGTATTGGTCTTTCCGTTAGGAGAGATTGATTCTTTTGAGAGAGCTGTCAATGGTGAAATATTTAGCAGGAATAATTGAGACATCAGTAGAGAGACTGTGAGTGTCACAATGTCATAACACGTTTTCTTTTGTGGCAGTGTCATACTGTGTCACTAGACTCTTTTCTGTAGTATCTGATGGAGTAATTAGAGTATGATTGCAGCTGTAACAATTGTTTTATGTGCAAGGAGAAAATCTCAAGGGTAATCAATACGGAATTGACTTTTTTTGCTTATGATACAGCGAATATTACTAATACTAGTATTAAGCATGAAAGGAAGCTAAAAAGAAAAGGAGAAAAATAAATGCTGAATACTTGATTTTATATTAAGAAATGAAAACTCAATCTAAAAGCTGATACGTCAGGTGAAAGGGTGTGTAATCCTTTCTATAATTGTAATAATCTAGTTACTATTTTCTTAGAAAAATATTAATAAGTAAGCAAATAGAAAATCACCGAGACAATGCAGCTGGATCCCAACGAGATGGAACAGATTTCTGTACTTTGTTCCGCAAAATTAATGGAGATGCTGTAAGGTGTAAATTGTACAATGAAATGAAGAAGCCATCAAAAGCAAGATATTTTGTTTCTGCAGCATCTTGAAGCCAGTCTCCAGATAGACCAAATATGGAATTCAGATATCCTGAAGGAATCTTCCCTTGAACAGAAAATTTCTGATTAAGTAACTCAGACATCTGCAAGAACATATTGAAATGAATACTACAATGAAATCGGTATAAGGCTTAGCATGCATTTACAGCAACATATGCTAAATTTAATGTAATAATGATGATCATAGAGAAATTACTACAACTTGCAATAAAGTTCAACAAAATCTTGAGATTGAAAGAAGAGAACCAAAGAGAAAAGTAACAGGTAAGAGGGGAGCAATACACATAAGAATTACATGGCCTAACACATCAATGGGTTGAGAAACTCAAACCTTATCAGCTTTTATGCAAATATATTTGTTCCTGATATGGGTACACTCCAGCTTTCACAGAAATGTATCATAAGATCTTCAGTCCTGAAGTTTATGGCTCTACCTATTTGACCTCAGTCTACTCTTCCATAGTACTAGAGGTGTTCTAAGATTTCTCTCCCATCCTTAGGAGTGATGATATACAACATGGCCACTTGGAGACTGAAGAGAGTCAGACTAATATTAGAATCATTTGATCACTAGGTACTAATATCATCATCAGTTGAGTATAAAAGCACTTACTACAGTAAATTCTGGATGATCTAACTTTAGAACTTATTTAAGTCTAATTGTGTAGCTGGCTCTTAAACTATCTCCTTCAAAAATTTAGGGTTCATGTGTACTATACTCACAATTTACTACCTCAAACTAATACCCTTTTGCACCCTATTAGTAGCTCGAGTCTTCTTATTTTCCACATTCAATAGCCCTTCGTGAAACTACCAATCCCAAATTTCCAACGTCTGTTTATGGTCAAGAAATTCCACCAACCTACTCCTGACACGTGCTGTGAACTTCTATGCTCGAGTCTTCGTATTTTATTATTATTTGTCCAGGACCACATTTTCAACTATTTTGTGTCCCCGTACTGGTCATTCTTAACTTCCACTGGCATTAGTTACAGCAAGTAGAAAACCCAACAAGCCCAAAAGTGATTTCTTAAAGTAATAGATCTCAGCATAGTTCACTTGATAGCTTCATATACCAATATATATTGATGGGGGCACTATAATTCTGGTATTCATTGAGAACAGAAAACAACAAGGAATCGCCTTTGGGCCGTTGGCCCCTATGTAACCAAAAGAAAAAAGGAATCAAGCAACCCCAGCTCAAGGATCTTAAACAATAGAATGTTGGTTGAGTTGCAGAATAATAACCCCCAAAAACTTTGATGTCATTTCCTTATAAACTTAACAATGTTGTTGCTAATTTAACAATTGAAGATTAAACCCTAGTAGACCCAGTTTCCATTTTCTTTATCAAAAAATATTCCACAAAAATGGTTCTTACATGATTCATGTCCTACATTACTAAATTTTGATCCACATATCTTGTCTTTGTAAAGATTTAATCAATGTTGGGGAAAAAATATAAAGATGGCTTTTTAAGGCTTAGATCCTCAACTATTACCTTAAGAACAGATCACTAGGTCAATAAGTGGGTAATTTAATTTGCTCAACTTATGTTGCATAGCAAGTTATGCTGGACAATGAAAGCTCCAAGTCTTTTAGAAAGTATTGTGAACCATGAGTGAGCTGGGATGAATAGCGGTAAAGCTCAGGTTAAGAAGTCTGATTGGGTTGGAGAGGTTTCATGCAAGCCCTTCCTAGTCAATTGGAGAGTCTCACTTCCACTGTCTTTCACTTTTCCTTTTCTTTTATAAGCCATGTTTTGTTCCTGAGCTAGAACGACCAAAGAAGCCTAAAAGAGTTCCCTTTACCTATGTTCATTATCCACAGTTATAAATTGGTTTCCTTTAGCTGATCTTATCCCTCTTCATAAGGTGGAACATTTCCTTAATCAAAAGACCAGCTCGTTCGACTATGCTATGATCCCTACTGATTTTCTTAACTCCCACTAGCATCAGTTATACTAAAGTACAAAGCCAACAATCACAAAACATAATTTACTTGACAGATTAAGATATAGGAACCATTCTTGCAAAACAGCCATAAACTCTAGATCATAAAACAAACAAACTCTGAACAAAGAAAAAGAATATCTCACCTGATTGAATTCAAGAACATCGGATTTAAACCGAATTTCCATTAATATCCTGAGGAACTCCATGAATAACAACTCCACCACCACTACCACTAGGAATGGCAATGTCCCTCGTATTCTCCTCATTCAAAACCACCAACCTCACTTTATTCCCATCCAAACCTTTAGCAAACTTCAACCTGAAATCACTGCTCAAATCAAACCCCTGCCCAAGTGCCTCGAGAGCTCTCACCTCAATGGGCTTCTCAGCAGTACCCTCTTCCATCCTCATCCCCTGGTTCTTCTTCTTTCTACTACTACTTCTTGTTCTTCAACTCTTACAAAAAAGACCAATCAGATAAAATTAAGAGCAACCCATCTGGTTAAAGAAGCAGGAAAGTATAGAAGAAGGTGGGAAAACTTGGAAGGAAGTCGACTGCGTGTTTGAATAGAAGAGCTCTTTCTTCCTTGAGAGGCATTTTTATCAAACAGTTGGTGTGCATCGACAATCAATCACTTTTATTGAAAAAGGTAAACCAACAACTATTGACACAGCAGCAGAAGCAATTCAGAAGGAAGAATCAAGACTAATATTAATTTTGGAATGATATATGATATTTTGGAACACCAATCTTCACCAACCGCATAAAATTCGGGTCTCTTTTTCTCTTTTTAAAACGGGACTGAATGGGGAGTGTTGACAGTTGAATAATTGACATGGAGGCAGAGGGCTTCTCCAAGTCAAATTTCATCACCCAAAATGAGCAGCAGCCTCGCAGCCTCCTCGTTTAAATCATTCTTCAGTCAAAGATAATTGAGCGTGTCTGTGCCTCTCTGGTCGATACGCCATAAACACTTTGCTAAAGTTTTTTTTATGATAATAACCCGCGTAATTCTATAATATGCAGAACGAGTAATTTATGATTTATTTTCTCATACAAGATTAATTTAAGTCTAACATAAGTAAGATTATGACAAGTGTCCGATCACTTGTGTTCCGTATACTATTGGTGCACTCAATGATAACCCATGAACACTTGTACTCGACAACATAATAAAGTAATTCTAATAAGTGAGCTAGAGTTAAAAACTTTTCTCTCGGTCATACACCTACTGTGGTCGCCATGTTGATTGGATCCTCTTGAAGTTTTGCGGTTGCCTTTGTCGTCTCGAAAAAGCGTGAAGACATCATTCGGAGTCTCAAGTAGAGACGCTAAGTAGGACAAATTCTACTTCGTTGAGTGACTACTTCCTATGAAGAAGAAAGTGGAACACAAGGCTTTCAGGGAACCATTGCTGGAGTCTAGAAATTAAAGTGGAGGTTGTCGATCTGCAATCATAGAGAGCGCTCTATTTCCAGGTTTGAAGTGACATTTTGTTTTACGGGAAAAACAACCTTGTGCTAGAGAAGTATGATGAGGAGACGTTGCTTGTGGCGGTACGCCTTACCTGAATTCCGGTTTGGGTGATTGGGATGGGGCTGTCACCAAATTTCCAAAAAACCCTATTATGTTAGCCTCATAAGAGAAACTCTAAATGATGTGGTTGATGAACCAGGGGTGAAATCGCGCAAGAAAGTGCGTGTGCGGATTTGGCATCATCTTTCGGATCTGGTGAAGAAAGCCTACGCCGCTCTGGTGCACAAGTTCACCGGAATTCCTGTTCCGATGAGGTTGCGTTATGACCGGCTTGTTGGCTATTATCGAACATGTGGAATGATGGAGCACGAAGTTTGTGAAGGACCGCCTGATGTATCGGAGGTAGAGAGGATTATCGACGAGCTAGGTCTCTTTTGTACCACGACATTTTTATATAAACGATAATATTTACATATATTTTTGAATTTGATTTAGTGGACGCGATAAATTATTATGTTGTCGGCATGTTTTGGTTGATCTTCGGTTGAATTTTTAATAAGGTTGTTATACCGGTTAACTTCAGACAAAATTCGTAATATGCGTCGAGACAAGTCCGTAGGTGTGTAGAATGTAAAAATTGAGTTACGACGAGAAAGTTATGGTTAACATAAATTTAACGTTATTTACGGAATCGTAAATATGGGACTATAAAAGAGGATTACCCGAAAAGGAAAGTCAAATTTCCATTTTGGGTGTTGACTCGCGGCGAAAATCACCATCGTACTTGCCGCCACCAGTCCACCGTTGGTAGCAATTCTGTTCGAAATCGAAAGCCCTCTTCTCCTTCCTTCCTTTCTTGGTCTTGATTTCAGTGATGGAGCCTTAAAGAAGATGAATCAAAGAAAGTAAAATCCAACTGTTTTCGAGTGAACTTGCCACCATCGCTGGCAACGAACTTGGTATGGGTTGGAAGCTCTCTCACTCCTCTATGTGTTGTTATTGTCATTTTCAGTTGTTGATTACTGGTTGGTTAGGAGTTTTTCGGCCGGAATCTGGTCGAATTAGATGTAGGTGTAGTCAGTTAGATTACTGGGCTCGTTTAGAGCTTTCCAGTGGTGTGTCATTTACTACAATCGGTGGTGGTCATCAGCGGGTGCGTTAGCTACACACACCGACACTTATGGCAGTGCATCTACTGAGAAATATTTCTGAAATTGTGTTGAGTATATGTTATTAGGTTTGTATCGACGATTCAAACATAATCATGAGTTTTGTTTATTATTTAGAAGTCGTTGACTCAAAAGTAGGCACTGGTGACGCGTATCGCTGCCAATGGTGCTACGACTGACGGGGAAAATAGACGTGTATTACATCATTATGATCGTTTGGTATTAATAGATTAGTGGAAAGACTTTTTGTCCCGAATTATCAAAGTTGATTTCGAATCGAGTAATTCCTCGTGTAAGACCCCAGAAATATTAGAGGAGATTAATGCGACACTTATTTATTAATCTCGATGGTTACGAAGAATGTTCGAGGAAAGTTTATGAAATTTCAAGGATGAGTTATCATTGTTTTAAAGGTTCGACAAATAAATATGCATCATCACGAGTCCGTGGTAATTTTTCTGGCATATTTTGGTTGCGTTTGCTATCTATTTCGAATTTTGGAATATTGAAATAAGAAAAATACATTAAATAAAAGAATTATTTACTGTACAATATGGATTGTTGGATATATGTATATTTATAGCTCAGATTGAGTTGGAAGAACGAGAATCCAGATGACCCAATTGAGCAAGTCTTCTCGTTTCAACCACGGTTCCTGTCGGCTGCATTCCAAGTCCAAAATCAACATGATACAATGCTTCTTTGCCTTCGACTTTTGCATTAATGTTGTTTAGAATTGTGACAACAATATCATATCCAAATTTGACGACGATCCAATAGTGGAATCATACTGGATCAAGGTAAATGTGACGACAAATAATGTCTAATTTTTCAGTAAAGCATCAAATGGATTCTAACTTGGGTTGCATGTCCTTTCCTTCTATAAAGTCCAATTCATCTGGGTATGGATGATGTTCATTGATTGGGATTGATTATTTGATATAGCTATGAGAGCTCGAGACTCACTTTGAAGACCGACGACCCGTGATTCGGACCCCACCGGAATTCTCTCATCCGGACATGGCACGGTGGCGCATTAGTCCTATTTCCATCGTTTTCCAGCCATGGTTCTCTTGCTAGGATTATTTCATTTATTCGTTAGGGGAGGACGTGTCAACGAAGGCCAAAAGTTTCGGTGGTTTCTCTGCGCTCTCCGACGACTTCGATAGTGATTTTCTTTTCATGAGGTATGAAATTTTATCCACGCTTCTGGCCTTGCTTGTCGGTATAATGGGTTTTTGGATTCGATCTAGATTGATGATTTTTGGTTTTTCATTGTCTTTGACCTTCATTGGAATTCATTGTTCATAGTGGCATCAATGGTGCTTCTCAGTTCATTCCCGATGACGATTTTTGCTGCAAAACAAGGTTGGATGCTCTACTTTATTCAATTGATGAAACTGTAAATTGAGAGTTTATATGTGGTTCTATAGTTATGTGTTGTGATTTGAAAAAGATGTGCATGATGGCTTTATTTGTTATAAAGCATATGTTGGTAGTGTGTTCTTGTTGTTGAAGTAGTTAAATGATGTTAATTGGAGTTTGGAGTTGTCAAGTGAACTAAACTGGGCATAGTTGGATAATTATCTTATCCAAATTTTATTGATATAAGATCATATGGTGGTCATGTTAAACTTGGTTTGATGATGGGTGTCCTTGATAAATTGTGGGACTTGTTATGACTTTGAAGATCGAGTTGGTTTCTTTCTGGAAATTTAATTTGAGATAGCTTTGGTGAATTTGTGTCATTGATTTTAAGTGATTTAATGACACTTGAGTATGTCAGACTAGGACTCTAGTTACCCGAGACGTGAAATATGGTGGTGTTGGCCTAGGAAAGCAAGTGGATGTCAAAGCAACGATGTTCCAGGTAGGAGACTCTAGATTTTCCTCAGTTAGTGGTTTATTAAAGAACATATTTTCTTAAAGAATGATTACTATGTTTTCAATGCATATGAGTTTTCGTTTGATGATTTGCTTGAGAGTGAGAGGAGCATAGCGACTTTCCTGGGTTTCGATCATCTAAACCTTCAGAGGGGATGTATGGACTGAATAGTGTCTAACATCCTTTGAGGTATGGCACTGCTTCTAGGTGATACGACATAAGTGGACACTCTAGCTACACCTCACCAGGTAAACGATATTAATTGTGGTAAGGTGGTAGCTGGCATAGAGTCTGGTCATCAGGTTTGAGTTTTTTCTATGGACTCTACTTTGTTTTTATACACTGGTACGATTTGTGGCTTTGAGTATTTGATCATATGCATGGTTTTTCATTTACTTGTCGGCACTTATAATTTCATTTATTTTCACACCTAGGTAGGTACAACCCTATTGAGCAACGAGGATGAAAACTTACCACTACAACAGTTTTGAATGCAAGTAATGTTTACGAAGACAGAACAATTAGATGATGCTAGTGTGGCTTGTCTTTTCTTGTATTTTGTATTTCATCAACGGAGTTAGATCTGCGTGACAGGTTTATTTGCTTCATTTCTTCTAGCTTACTTTTTTTATCGAGTATATCTTGTTTGTAAATTCATCGTATGTTAGTCTGTTTGTACAATTCTTCTATTGTCAATTACTCGGACTTGGCTTGAACCGAACTACTATTTGCTAGTTGTTTTGGCACTTGTGTTTATTTCTAAAGTATTACACTTTAATGTTATCTTTGCTTTCACCTCATTTTCAATAAATGCTTCTGCAAGTTAAATTTCTTATCTACTTTACAAATAAGTTTTACTTTCTCATTTTGCCTTGAGGGTTTTTAGGACTTAAGTTAAAAATCTTAGCTTAAGTTTTAGGGACACGCGACACTATAATGTGCTCAATTTGATGAGGTGCAAATCGGGGCGTTACACCTCGATTTACGCATATATTTATCAAATTTTATGATATTAAAGTAGGGTTGGGTCTTCACAAATGGTATCAGAGTGCGGTTCAACTCTCGGACCTCGTATTTATTGTGTTTTTGAATTTTATCGTAAAGGTGTGAGTATATAAATTTGTAATCGTCTATAAATGTAAATATGTAACATTGCGATCGTCGTGAAGACAAGCGATCATGTTTGGGGACGAGAAGTCGAGAAAAAAGAGAGTATCATAGTTGTTGCTAGACATGATGTACACGTTTCTGTATTTATTTTTCTTTCTTAAATGCGTGTTTAATTTATCGATTACTTTTTTACATCATTTTGAATTATATTGTGATATTATTTTGATATTGATTATAAACATTGTGCTTAAATGAATGTTGATTGAAAAATGAAAACTGAGACTGTTACATAGTAGTAACTGAATGATAACATCGGTTTTCAAACAAGTGGAAACAAAACGATATCAACGACAAACGAAATGATATAACCTTAAATATGAGATTGAACTTAAAATGGAAAGTGTTTTATATTATCATACTTGTGATTATCAATACAATTTGTTACAGATATATGAAATGATTATTTGCATATCAATGCAAATATACAATCAATATGATCAGTTTGAACTTTTTAGAATCCAACGAATTCATCAAAAATTATGAAATTGAAACTTTTGTGAAACAATTAGGGTTATGAATGAAAATTGCATGCGTTCATGTTCAAATCGTTGGCGTTGGAGCTACAAAACCATGGAATTAGTTTCAATGGTGGGGAGTGACCATCGTTAAGGAGCCAAAGTACAAGCACTAAGGATGTGATTCTGAGCCCTGGTCTATCAAAGATGGATTGCCAAGCCCAATGTAAATGGTCAAGGTGCGTGATCAATTAATGCTAAGCTTTCCGGCTACTTTGGTGTTGCCTCAGGCACATGGTCAACTAATCGTGACTATTGAAAATGAAGTGTAGTTGACAACTAGGTTACAAAAAAAACAATATGTGCATCGTCAAAGGCTAGTAGATAGTGGTTCTGACCTGAAGCCCAAGCCAAAACGGCTATCCCCGAAGAAGCATGAGATGGTGATGATTGAAGAGGAAGTCCCTAGTGAGGCGGTTTGGGTGAAGGAATGGTCGACCAGTGTTGAAGTGCCTATGGAAGAGGTCCCAATGATGGAGATCGAGGTTTCACTGGAGTAGGTCAAGTTTGCTCGCTTAATGGAATAATTACTTTTCGAATTAACTGAGTTTGTTCTTGGTATATATTACCAAGTCAAAGAGTGTCGCATGATAGTAGTATGGAGGTAGTTTAGGCTAGCTTAAGTAGTCATCAATATTGTCATATCCCGTTGAGCGTTGTATACTATATCTATTATTCTAGTAATGAAAAAGTTCTTGTTTGCGTTCAAAAAATGAACACTATGCTACACGGTGCATAATTTTATTTTTATTTTTCAAGTGAACGACAGTCTATTGATCGATGATATTTGTAGATTATAAGGAATTTGTAAGCCCTGAAGAAAAAGAATCGCAAAGTTGCAAGGAGGGAGAAGAAAAAACTTTGATCACAAGAAAACTTACTTTTTGATCGGGATGTTGAACACTAGCAGTGGAGGACAATGGTGGAGGATCGGCCAGGAAAAGGAAAATAAGAAGAAGAGGGGTTTTGTGAAGAAAGCTAGGGTTAGGACTCGTGCGTGATAACTTATTGGGATATGAATGAGTTTGAGAGAAAGAATTCTTGTATTATTGATGTGTAGAATACATAATCTATATGTAGGGACTCAATACAAGTCCATATATGTTATGGAATTCTATTTGCTCAATCACCGAGTAATAGGAATCATGATTACATAATATACTCTACATCTTAAATCTACCTAATTAACAAATGATTATCAGACCACATAATCTCTTAAATATTTTTGTAACTTGGTAAAACATCATTTTAGTACCCTTTTTCTTTTGGATTTCATCGGTTCACTACTTGATGATTTAAGTGCTGAAATAATTAAATTCAAAAAATAAAGTAGTAAAAACTCGGGAAGATGTTTGATTCAAAACATGAGTATTGAAGTGATAAAATTCAAAAAATAATGTAGCAAAATGATGTTTAACCCACATAACAGGTGACTAACCTGAAATTTGCCCTTATTAGTATACCTATAATTTTATAAATATACTAAAGTAAAGTTAAAACATGTTCATTCATTGAGTGACAAATCAAGGCTTGTGGGGCTTTGGGCAATAAGTCAATGATTGTTCATTCTTTTTTTGGAAGTTGTTTCTACCCTTTGGTCTAGTTCAAGGTTAAAATTTTATGATTGAACTATTTTATGGATGTGGCAATTTTCCAAGTTGCCACATGATAGCTGACTCACAACCTTAATAATCTTGCACCGGCAAAACTCTGTAGCTAAAAGTTAATTTTTAGATTTTTCACTAATTTATAACTAGAATGATGTGGCAATCGAGCAAAATATTATTAATTGGTGGTCTCTCTCTGGTTAATCTTGAATGCACCTTATCTCTCTACACCTTAAAAAAAATAATTAAATCTCAACCATTTATCTTAAAACTAATTTTGAGTTTACAATGAGCACAGGGCACAAGATAATTTCTCTCCCATCCGCGACTCTTTCTGATCCGATCACCAGAGAGATCATGTTCACACGAACGAAAACTTTGCAGAATTACATCTTTTACGAGGTTAGACAAGGCGAGGTTATGGCGGTGCTTGGCGCAAGTGGGTTGGGTAAATCAACACTAATCGATGCCTTAGCGAACCGAATTGCAAAAGGCTTACTCAAAGTCAAAGTCTCACTCAATGGCAATGTCCTTGAATCTCGCATCGTGAAAGTGATCTCAGCCTATCGATCTCTTCTTTCCAATGCTCATGACATCTCTCCATCGTGATCCATGGTCGAGAGTTGCCAACAATAATCCATTCCTAGACCGAGAAAATCTGAAGTGACGACGAGCCTTTGTTGAGCAGATTTGACCACGGCCGATATACAGTCCTCAAACTTCAATACCGGATTCTTGAAGCCAGTCGGTGGCATCGCTAAAGAAATTCATGTGATCCACCGAGTTACCAGTATCACATCGTATATTTTGATAATCAGAAAAATATTAAAATTAATTTCTAATTTGAAGCTATGAAATTGAAATAAAGGTGGCCCAGACCTCGAAGAGGGCAGAGCGAAGGGAAGAGAATAGAGGTGAAGCTATCGGCGATTGCGAGAGAATCCCTTTCGACGACATGGAGAGCTCAGAGAAGCTTGGTTTGATTCAGGCATTTAGCTAGGGTTTTGAATCGTTGAACCGGCAGTGCGATGGTTTCGACACACGTGGACAGTGGCAAGACGAGGTTTTGTCCAGGATTATTGCTGAGTCTAATTTCTGAACATTGCTAAAGGAGATAGGGAGGACTTTGGACATCAAAGGGAGATAGAAAAGAGGAAGCCAGAAAAAAAATAGAGAGAAAAGAGGAAGCCAGAAAAACTAGAGAGAGAAAAAGCGGCGGAGAGGGTTCCGACGAAGGTATCCGGTGACGGAAAGTGACTGAGAAATCTAGGTCATGATGCGAATTAGGTGTCTTGAGCTTATTGTAAGCTTGTTAACTTTTGACTATTTTATCCAATTCAATATTGCCACATGAAATTTTTTGAGGGTATAGAGAATGCAGGTGCAGTCAAGATTAACTCTTCTCTCTCTTCCTTTTTATTTCCTTGATGTATTATGTTGTGAAGTCTCTTCGTTTATCTCATATCCAACTAATTAAGAACAATATAGTAAGTGGAATACACATAAATTGTAATTGGTTTACTGACGAAGTGGCTTGAAGGGATTCATCGACAGTGTGGGTAGTTTGTTCATGGAGAGGTTGGTTATCTAGTGGTCATGGTTCTAGCTAGTGGTTCTTGTGGTGAGAACTCGTGTGTGTAGTCTCGGACTCTTAGTGGGTCGCCTGTTGTTGTCATGGTGGTGTTGTTGGACTTGTTGGGGATGAGAATCATGGGATGCAGGTATCGGTGCCACATTTTTTGGTAGTGGTATACTCAGGCTTATGCTGAGGTTATTCTATGCAGTTCAGATTCAGGGTAGTGGCAGATCGGCGACAATGACCCCAACGTTGGAGGTTGTGGTGGTTCTCATAGTGGGATCTCAACTATGTAGACGTGAAATTTCTGACTCTCAGTGGGTAAGTTGTTGTTGCTGGTGTTGTTAGGCATGGAAATCATGGGATGCAACAGGTAGCTACACTACTACGCCTTGGTAGTGGCCTAGTTGAATCTATGATGGGGGGTTATTACATGTGGTGCAGAACAAGGGCAATGGCAAATCAACAACAATGACTCCAGCGTTGGAGGTTGTGCTAAGGGTCACTCGGTAGTGATGTCGGTTAGGGCATTGTTGGTTGGAAAATTGGACGGTGGGGAAGTTCAATGTGTACATATGGAGTCCATGCGTGACCCTCAAGCAGTCAAGCGGAAGCCCAGAGAAAGGTGGTGGCTATGCAGAATAATAATCTTTTCTAGGCGAGTCTAATGGATGGTGTTGTCTGATCTCAAATACGTACATATGAAAACAAGCTAGTTCTTCCAACTCCACTGCTAATGGACCAGCTAGAAGTGGAGGGAAGAGGACCTCACATGAATAAAAGCCTGAACCATCAATTTTTCGTGGGAAAGGCTCAATTGATTAACCATGAAGGGTCTTAAACATGAGTCCCTAAAGAAGAAAGTGGCATCAATTGAAGCCGACGATGTTGGCAAAGGTGTAGGCAGAGGACGACGTATTACACTGTTATAGTTTTAAGGTGCATAGTTAAATAAAGTGTAGAGTTTAAGAATTTTTTTTTCTTAATGTGTGCTATACAATTGTACTTTCTTGCTATGTTGTAGACTTGTGGTATTTGTTTACAATGTTCTAGTGTACTTACTTTAGAGGATTCATATTTATCAAATATAGTTTTCACTTTTAAGTATCTCTTCTACTCTATTTTTTATGATTTTTATAGTTGAAAACATAAAGGAAATTCTATAGTGGGATTGATCAAAGATCGACCTATATAAAGTTCTGATTTTGAATCCGAACATAGAACTTAATGTTCTTTTTCCTACTTTTTTATGCATATGGAAAATTCCCGACTTGAGTCTGTACCACATCTCGTTAATTCAAGGGGAGACAACTTCCAAACTTGGAAAGGGGCTGCGATTGAAGCTCTCACGAAAATAGACCTCATCAAGCACATAAAGCCTATGGGTGAATACATGTTCAAGCTTAATCATGAATTCCGCGAGGGACGCGATACAATAATTTTGGGATACCCACTCCGTTCGCTGGACGTTACACTCCGGGAAGACTTCTCCGACACGTGGGATCCAAGGACCCTTTGGGGACTACTGAATGAGCATTATGAAGACCATCCCATATCCTTGTTATCAGATACTCAAGAATGTTGGTGTGCTCTACGATTCAAGAATTTCGAACACGCCCGTGCATTCAACAAATCTCTCAACTGCATCGCCAACGAACTTATGTTGTTTAGTGTGTCTATCTCGTCTAAGAATAAAAATGAAAAAACTCTCTCAACCTTTTCACCATACTTGGAAGGCATCCACAACCACTTGAGGGAATGTCTCAATCATGGCATCATCACAAAGCATAGCATGATAATCACCAAGATAATCAAGGACGAGATCGAGAGGGATGAGCGTGTAAGGATGGGCTGCCTAATCAAGAACACCGCAACAGCCACACATGAGGTTCCTCACGCATAAGTTATGCATGACAAACATAATTCCAGAAGGCCTCATATGCTTAGAGAAAAATGTTATACACATCCACCATAGACACCATACATGCCAAGGCGTCAACAGCTGAACACGGAAAGATATGGGAATCATTTTTCCCTCCTATTAATATGACATTTCCTTCCATGATCTAGATCATTATGTTTTACCTATGTAATAACAGTGCTTCATCACTCATCTTCATTTTCCTTAGTTTCTTTTTGGTTAAGCTGATTACATTGTAATTGTTTCCTTCAACCAATAAACAATTTCATTATGTGTGATTTGAAGATGTACTTTTACTTTATCGAATTATAACATATCAGTTTATCTTTATGAACTTTATGTACTTTTGTTAGTTCTTGAACAATTTGTGTTTTGATCACACAATTGATTATTATTCTAAAGACCGATCACATGATTATGCTCTAAGTATGATTCTTGGTTTATGGCATAAGATCATCACCAACAAAACTTGAATTCTCTATAGAATTAGCTTAGAAATCTATGTGTTTTAGTTTCTCTACGCTTAGAGAACTTTAAGGAGGTTCACATGACTCCAAACACTTGATTATTTTGAATTAATATTGAATTCTAAAAAAAACAAAAACAAAAAGTGAAAGTACAGGGACTGAAGCACAGAATTTTCAGAAACTCAGAATCTGCATCTAAGCCTGTAGGAGAATCAAGATTAGTCAATGACCTTTTATCTCCACAAGACTATTCTCAACGAACAATATACGCTCCTCTTTAATGACACGTCTGATGAAGAATTTCAAGATGTAGAAACAAATGAAGGCTACCTACATAAAACACTTCGACACTCCTGTCAAACAGACTTTTAATTTGGGTAGAAGTTTATAAGCTGCAATCAAATCATTAATCTTACTCTACTCCTAGCTATTTATAATTCTCCGTTGCCCACAAAAATAGGAAATTTAGCTTGGGCACCACGCTTCGAAATGTGTACCGAAGATCAAGCCGCGAATCTCGGCCTCGATCTTCAACCTCCCTCCTATTCTTGCGTGCCAATTGTCTCATCTACTTTCTTGCGACTAATCAGTTACAAACTTAGTCAATTCATGACTAAGTCAGCCTGTGATCTTAACTCACAAAAAATATGGACTTTTGCTTGGACGCCAAGCTTTGAGATCGAGGATCGAGACTTGTGGTGCCTCGATCTTCAACTGTTTGAGCTATTCTCACGCCTTGATCCTCGTCCGCAAATCTCGATCTTCAACTGCTTACCATATTCTTACTTCTCAGCCTCACACTGACTAAGTCAACCTTGACTTAGCCAGTTTTTTTTATCAGATTTGGACCTTCGGCTATCAACGCAGGACATTCAACCTATGATGACTTTTGGTCCAATTGACATTTGACTAAAATTTTATTTTTCCATAAAGCCCCTGAATATTTTGGGAAGTTTCCAAAGCACCTAGAAAAGATTTTCTGGGCACCCGAAAACATCGATGAAATCTCCCCCGGCCAGCCACCTATCGGTTACTCCGGCGACCTAAGCTCATCACCGCTGACTTACCTCGACCTTCCGATGACCATCGGTGACAGAATTAGGGTTTTACCTAGAGAGAAATGGGACCGATTCCATCCTGAAACCTCTCGGATTGCACCACCGCCACTGCCTCTGCTCGCTCGAAGCCGCCTGGCCACCCACCACGGTGTCACGCCGGTGGGCCTGCATTCTCGATTAGAACACCTTCCTCAAAACCCTCGCCATCGACGAGAGCTAAAACTGACAAAAATTGATTGGGTTTTCGATCAGACCCGAGCCGTTCCTTCCACAGGTTGCAACAACCGAAGCTTTGTCCTTGCTGCACCGTAGGTCGATCGCCGACATCCCAACGTGCGTCGTTGTCGTACAGCGCAACCAGTAGCAGCCAATCCAAAATGGATCGGAAAAACCCTAACCCGAATTGGTCTAATAACTGGTCGGGACTTAACTCAATTGGGCCTAATAACGGGTATAATCCCAGAAGCCTAAATACAATTTGATGTTGACAGGGCGTTACACGTTAATGTTGATGTGGCATGTTTTGATGACATGGCGAGAAGACCGTGCATTTTTTATGTTAACGTGGCCAAACACTCACTGGTCACTAACTTGTCGGTACACTTTTCAGATTTCGCTGTTTTTCTGATATTTTCTCGACTAATTATGATGTGGATGTTCTAAACTGATTAATACCAAAGTTATATTTCCCTTTAGCATTGACTATTAATCCTAGTTTCCATTCACCTCATCTTAAAATCTTGTTGTAAACGATCTTGTTATTCCATATGACAATCAATACCATTTAAACAAATATTGGAATCAGATTAGCGGACCTTAGTACACTATGGAAATACTAGTGTGAGAGGATCTGATCTAAAGTAACAACATTGGTTGCCTGTTGCTCTGCTATCCACACATACACTCTAAACTCGTTGTTTCAGAGTATTATCGGTTATGAGATATATCACTCTAATCGTTGGATTATTTTCATAAAAGGTATTCTTAAAAGGGTTTATATCGATTCTCATGATAATTTGTGAAGTCTATCGATAATTGCATACTATGCTCAGTTGGTGCTCTAATTTACATTCATAAGCTTAGATGACCTACAATATAAGTTTATGGGTGATGTCTACCAAAAGCAAGTTCAAATAGACAGGCAAATACTTTTGTACAAAAGAAGTTATTTCTTCTTATGTTGTCAAGACACTTGGATTGCACCTTATCATTCGTAGAACTTGTGAGGTTGATGGTAAGTCATATTCCAACGAAATGGGCTTGCATGAATTGCAGATCGACCCAAAAAGAACCAAAATATGAGTTCGGACCTCGTATTTGAAGCAATGTTGGATTACTCAAAGAAATTTTAGGGATACAATAATCAATGAAGAATTGAGATAAACCCGAAAAGCCTCACCGCAGCTCCACATCGGCTACCACTGATGACCACCTCCACAGGTTGGTGGCTCCAGGATACCCACGTGCCGCCTGTGTCCCACGCGTGTACTTCAAGCGAAAATAGGTGGAGATGTGCTTGTTTCCTTATGTACAAGGACTCAAGTGTGGGTCACTGCTTCTACCATTGCCGACGAATCCGAAAAGTCGTCGAAGGCCTAGGTACCTCCACCCACAATTCCACCTACCGAGCTCACCCTCCTCAGCGGTGTGGGAACCGCCATTTCCGGTATGTAGTCGCCGCCATGGTATTGTTTCCAATCCCATGAATTTTATTTTTTAATGTAAACTTTGTATCATCATCACGTCTCCTATATTGCGGAGCCTTGATTCCTTGAAATATAGTGTCAGAATTGTATAGCTTTGGGAAGGATTTTGTACATTTACCATCTCTCATGCATGGGGATTTTTCATTTAATTTTCCGCAAGGACCATGTATCATAAATTAACCAACTATTTCAAAAAGTTCTGAACTGATGTTTCTATTCGGCAATTCCGCTGAAATAATTGAATCTATATCTATGGATGTATAACATTTATATGGTCTCTGAAGCAAAAACAATAAATGAGCATGAGACAATCCTCGTTTCTGAAATTCAATTGTACAAACATGTGCATCAACAGTACCAAAAGGTTCTCCGGATTTAATAAAATCAATCATATCATCCAAATTAATTTTAAAAATTCGGGAAATAATATCTGGTCGGTCTTCATCTTTGTATTATGTTTTTTTTCTTCAAAATATCTGACAATTTCTGGCCATTTAACAGTGCAAGTGAAAGCTATAAATAAATCTGGATTGCCGTAATGTCTGCAAAATTGCCACTGCATCTTGAAAATTATTTATCATATCTTTGGGACTGCCGGTGTGACTACTTGGAAGAATTTTTTTTTCCCACATCGGAACCTTGTGTCACACCGTCAAAAACAAATGTAGATAATTGATTAAATTGTTCACACCTCAATAATGGCTTATGAGTTCTTATATATTCCAAATAATTTTCCTCAACAATCGCATATGCATCAACCAAGTATTGTTGAAATAATCTTCCACCTTTTAGTAAAGTGCCTAAATCATTTGCTTTATCATGGATTTGATAACAAATGTATTTTATCATTGTCAATTTTGTTCTCTTCGTATTTTCTTTTCCTCCAATGCGATGCAAAAAAGTATTTATTATGAATCCATCTTCGCCATATGGAAAAAGCAGAGGATATTGCAATGACATTAGTTTCAGATGTATTTTGATATTCGTTTCAATGGTCCATCAACAGATCGAATAATGATATCTCTGTTAGAATTAAATTCGTCAATATCACAATAAATTAAACCGCCAATTTCAGAAGCACTTGGTAATTCATATTGTTTACCATCAGTTGGTTGACTATCAAGTAGAGACATGCTAAAATTAGACAAAGAACCATTTTCAAATTCATCTTTAACTGATCGAATTTTTTTGACCAATTCATTAACCTCATCAAACATATTTGCTAATTTTTCAACAGTTTCTGCATTGATTTTTTTATTTACATTATCTGGATCAACGGCATTAATACGATTGGATATCTCATTGGTAGTGTCGTAAACATATAATTGCACAAATTTGAGACAAATACTTTCAGAAGGTAACACTGATCCCATCGAATGATGCACTTGTCCACAGATTTTAAAAACATAAGGAATGTTGTCATTGTTCATTTTTTGATCAATTTTTGCACCCATTGAAGTAAAAGCAAACATTGAATTGTACACTCGAATATTCTCACAAAAAACTATGCTTTCATGACCATTGATTAGATTCAATAATTGTTTAAGAAGAGCTGGAGTTGGTTTTGATAATGGAAGTTTCACTTGTCCTTTTTGGCAACAGGTTGTATAAATCAATTGATTTTTGACTTTTTTCTTTAAAGATTCACTTGATCAAAAGGATGCATTGCAATGATTGCACGTATACGAATTGTCGCCAGAGTCATTATAATTCACGATCATACCTGTATGACAAATTGTTTAGATAATATTAAAAAATAAGAAATCGAAAAGATTTTCACTAATAAAAAAGCATAATGTAATGTCTTGATTACCTTGATGACTTCTATGATAGGAAGCTTGGCCAAAAATAGTCGAATCTGACACCATATTTCCTATTAGCAAAAAATTGTTGTTAGTTTTATTTAATTATACCAAACTGAAATAAACAATTCTAAATATCTATACAGACCTGATGCACAATCAACATCACTATCACATACATTCTGTAATAATCTTTGTCTCTTGTTTGAACATCTATCTTCTTCGCTTGGGTACACATTTTCAAGAGAGTTTGATGTTGTTGTTGTCTCATGTAATAGTCTATTTCTCTTACTCGAGGGACATACATCTATTCTACTCGGGACACATCTTCAACATGACTCGAAGAAGCTGTTATCTCCTGGCACATTCTGTTTCTCCTACTTGAACGATGTCTATCTTCACTGTTCAATACTATCACATATTCTATTTTTTTCCGCCCTATGCTTAAAAAACCAAAATAACCAATGAATAAATATTGATAACCAAAATATTAATTTCGTTAAATGCAGTTGGTACAAAGTGTACATCTACAAATTCAATTACTTAATTACTCTGAATGATAAATAAATCTATAAAAGTGTCAATCTTTTGCACAGACTAAACACATCTATATAAAAGTCTCAATCTTTTCCACAATGAAAAACTGAGCCCATCTACAATAAATCAAAGAGCAAAAAAGAACCACAGACCTTAAACACACATCGTTTGAGAGATAGAAGTAGAATCACTACCAATAGGAGCAATAACTGTAAGTGAAACTTGCAAGTAAATCAATGACAAACCTCCCATCAAAAATAACATAATTAATCAGATTCTCAACTAAAACTATTCCAAGCTTCAATTTTAATTCACTAAAAATCAAAACATGGTAAATTTTTTACCTGACACAGCCCACATAAATCAAGGGAAACAAACAACGTTAACAAAAAATAATAAGAGGAGCTTAGCTTCTACAGACACATGACAATAAAGAGACGTTCGCTTTCTATAAGAACTCCTATCTTCCAACTTTAAGTTTCTACGACTTCTAAATACATACACTGGCCTGTGCAGCCTTTCTATATTTCTCTTTCTACTATCGACCTTAAACTCATTCTATTGCTACCAATTAAAAGTACAAAATGCAGTATAATTTTTTACTTTTTCTATCACCAGGTTTGAGTGTACACTTCGTAAGTACACTCAACTCAAGTACAAAAAAGATAAAGCTTCCATATTTTTTCTCTATCCAAATCTATACACCCAAAAAAGTCACCAGCTTTGAGTCTTAAACGAACTCTGAAAGCCAAAACCAAAATTACAATGGGGAATGAAGAATTTGTGTCCCTCTCTCATTGTATAATCAAAGTTTCTATTTTTTCCTATCTCACCCAAATCTAGAGCATAAACACCAAACAAAAAAGTCACATTCTTTTGAGTCTCGGCCAAACCCAGAAACCAAAAGCCCCTTAAAAAACCGAAACCAAAAACAGCAAAACAAAAATTATAAAACATGTTCCTCAATTCCAAATCCAACAACAACAAAATAAAAATTGGCCAAGCTAGCTCCTTAGAATTTAGTCTGGTTCAATTTAATGCAAGGATAGATGTCTGAAATTGAGTTGTGTTAAAAGTTTTTGACCCTGCCATTGCTCCCAAATTAGAATCAACTAAATGGGATCGAATAACATTCATTATAGCATATATAGTACAACATCACTATCTATTACACATGCCTGAGATTATCTATTTAATGTTTCACCAATTACAACCGCACATCAACAATTATAGAAACTTACTCGTAAGCCTATCAACTATAAGAAAGATTCTAATTTTTTTCTTTTCTTAGAAATCAAACCCAATCATAAATAAGAACCAAAAGACAACAATGAAAAAAAAAACACAAGTAAAAAACGGTAAAAATTATATGACTTTCATACTAAGAGACTCAGAGCTTTACCTAGATTGAAGACCGGAAACTTCAACTGCACCAATCTTGTTCGACGTAGTAAGATATGTCTCCTTCGAATAGAAACCATTAAAAAGAAATATCAAAAGTCACCTTTAATCAACAATTTCAAACTACTCTAATCAATCTTCAATCACACTTGCAAAAGTCAACCACACAACAGAATACGAATAGAAACCTCAACACCAAAATCAGCAAAATAAAGACCAACTTTCCATTAAATCACCTATCTTTTATCAATTCAATCAATTACACAATCCAGTTATTAAAAACCAAAACTTTTGTTGTTCAATCACAAAGCAAACTTTTTAATCATTAATAATGGGCACAAAATTTATCAAACTATCCCACGGAAACCTATCAAACTATCCCACAAAAATGATCCTACTAAGAACTCATGTTAATAGCCATGTGAGATAAACCTCCCTCCGTACACCCATAAACCCAATAAAGTCTCAAAGCTAAAAAACCCACAAATCCAAATTTAAATTGACTAAACTCCTAAACACATATTTACATTAATCAAAACAAAACCCATGATAAAAGCAACATATATGTAGCTTGAAGAAAAAAAAAGGGAGAAAAAAAATTACAAATGGGGATAACTACGGTGTTGTGAGCAAAAAGTAAGATCAGAGAGCACAGATAACAAGTCCTAAAGACGAAAAAAGAAGTTGTGTTCAAAGATCTCATAAATCAAGACAGATTCATATAGATGTTACTGAACTCCCAAACTCATATATACTTTAATCAAAGCAAAGCTCATAATGTATCTTGAAAAAAAAATTACAAATACCCAAAATTAATCAAAAAGCATAACACTAATTAGTTTAATGCTGCAAGAAAACATACCAGCTGATGACCCAAGATAGTGCATCAATCTTTTAAACGTTACTAACCAACCTAACCACAGATACTTTAGTTCCAATTCACTCACCCACCAACTATAATTTGAGATAATTTATTTATTAGCTTTCCTTTATGGAAGATGAATCCGGAAAAAAATAGTTTAGTCAGACCTCAGAAAAAAACCAAAACCATAAATTAAACTATTAGGTCTCATGCTAATAGTATCATGCAAGAAAGTAAAACTAGAATAACGTTTATTTTATTTTATAACAACACACACAAATCATCTGTTACATCTTTCATTTTCTCATAAGAAAATAATTCTAGCTTCTTATATATTCATCCTTTACCCCAAACTAATAATGCCAACACGGCAAACTTAAAGCTAGAAGAACACATCCTCTCAATTCATGAAGTTAAACTAACAATAAAATTCAAGACAAACCACCATAAAATAACCCATAGTCACAATTCCGTTGATAAATCCCATGAAGATTCATATTTTCAAGGAAAAAAGAATAGAGGGTTATATGCCAACCATCATAAACCCCAAAAAATCCATGCTTTTTATATTCAGGTTATAAGGATATCATATTACTTCAAATGATCATTTCCCCAGTGATGGGTAATTACAGGTAATCATACATCAATAAAGATTATGACTATTTTATTCTTTCCTAATTGGGATCAGTAGGAATCCATAGCCACTGGTAAACCACTACAGTATTCTTAATTGCATCCGTAACTCCAAAAACTTGACCCACACAACACCTATGCTAGCAGTAACAACAGTCCCATTCATGATCAACATGCCTATTTTTACATCTTCAATTAGTACAGGAAAAAGATCTGCTACTACAAAATTTTCAATAACCATTTATGCTATGAGACATGCTATACTTCAACATATACATGATCATTTTGAACTCTAATTACGGATCTTCCACACCAAATGTTTAGATATGTAGTATACATAAACATATAGTTAATCATGAAATATACACAATTAATATAGGTGTGAAAGCTAACCTCCCATGCCTCAACAAACATCTAAACCGAAAAATCAAAATGAAACAAACATATGAAACAAAACCCATCACCCGTTAATGAATTTGCATATAATAACAGAGTGCATACATCGAGATCTAAACTATGATCTATTTCACATTTACCAAATCAATAGTAGGAACTGATCTAAAATCGTTAAAAAACAAAGAAATGATTAGGGATTACATATACAGTATATTGTTGTTTAGGGGTCAAGTTAACACATACATACCTATAGTCCCCTAAGTGCTCCAAACACTGTGTTTGCCTGCAACCGAAATGAAAACATAAATCAACATCACAGCTATATACATGTAGTCTAAACAAAAAACTCAGATTAAATAATCATGATTCTATGGAAGAAAATAGAAAGAAAAGATGTTATCTTTATCCCCATTGTTCATTCATTCTGCAAAAAGCTTAAACCTTAAATAGAAACCAGCAACACTACCATAAACATCTGCCTCGTACTCTATTACTAAACACTATAAATTTCAAGAACTAAACCACTTATACACCTTATTTCCAACGTAACAATAACAAAGTTTTCATCTTTATACACATTGTTTCTACGTTCTGCAAAATGCTTCTTCTAGACACTTTAAAAGGCACATATTTACTATAGCTAACATCAAACCTAGTGTACCAATATTCATTGATGAAACAATAATTAAAATAACTTGAAAATCAATGACGTATCACCTTAACTTGAAGGCTATGTAACCTCCATTGTTGAAAAACTGCCTGGGCAAAACACCTTAACCACCGATACCTACAATAAGTATTGTAAAGAAAATTAACATCATAAAAAAATGCCTAATCAAACAAAAGTAATAAGTGAGGAAATGAGACCTAATCGATGAAGAGTGGTCGACCACTACAAAAGCAGAGATCAAAGCCGTGAAAATCAACGCAGCAAAAGACGTGACGGAGAGGAGAAAACCTTGACCAAAGACCAAAGCGATTAACACAACCTGAAACCAAAAAAAAAACCCATATCCCAAACTCATGAATCCAGACGATACAACGAGAATACTTCAAACAAAAGCTTCACCTAAACCCTAGAGAAAGAACTGTAACTGATGGAAGATCTCAGAAAATGCCCTTCACTAAGCTACACCCCCAATCGATGTGTTTCAGAAGAATTTAGGAATACAAATTCAATAATCTATATCACCTTCCAAAACCATGGAATTGTTCCATTCATTTTTTAAAATCCCAAAACCAAGAAAAATAACAACAAAAAAAGTTGCATCTTACTCATGAACAAATGAGTAACGAACTCTTGTGTAGTTACAACAAATAAGCGGTCTAAGTAGATTTACTAACATGCACTTATGCCCAATGTTAGAAATCATGGTATTTATCCATAATGCATTCACAAATAAATTAATAGAACCCATCAAGACAATTAGCCACAGTGAAAATACTAAAATATTGATACGCGCAAAACATGCATTTAACGTTAACACAAAGTAGACCCTAAAAACACAGATTACGCGCATTGCAATTTAAACCCTTCTTTTGTCATTTATAATATTGGCGAGTAGGGATCGTTCTTTATCCGGGGAATTAAGGGCGCATGCATGGTTTCGTTTAATAAGCGGAAATTTAAATGTTTGGGGGGATTGGAAGTTGGTTGTTTAATCTACGAAATTAAAGTACAAAAACATGCAAACACAACTAAAACTCTTAAGCATCTAACATGTTTTACTCATAGACAAGTGTTAACAATCAAGAAACTTCAAAGTCTAATTATGCTTACTAAAAATAAGAAGTTACACTACTAATTACAAGTGATCATCTCATCTTATTAACCTTACCCTTTTTCATGCATCAAACCTTTTGTAAGTTACGAAATTCATAACTTCCAACTAAATATACATGCTTGATAATTGAGTAGGAATGCAACTTAGCGTATAAACATCCTAAACAACATACGATCATCGAAACATGCGAAAGAGAGTGACTTAGCGTATTATCTACCACATGCTTTTGAAGCTTTAAGATTGTATAAAACATGCATAAAAGGCTAGAAATCATAAACACATGCAATCTACAAATCGGTTTAAGAATATATAACACAAATCTAAACTTGTTCTTCATTTGATACATAAAAGTATTCCAATACATCAAAAGATTCAAATACAAAGCAAAACCTATGAAAGTGAAGATCATGGTTACACTTTTTGTCTTGAATGCTTGATGATCTACGGTGGAGATGGCTTTCCTTCACAAGGGACTTAGCGTATTGTGAAGGATTGATGGAGGATGCTTCGGCTTTGGATGGAGAATGCTTCGGCTTTGCAAGAGATGGATGCTTCGGCTTTGCAAGAGATGGATGCTTCGGCTTTGTGTGTGAACCTTCAAGTGTTTATGGTGGAGGAGTATTTGTGTAGAGCTTTGGCTAGTAAATGAGAGATGATCTGTTTTATGGCTGCCTCCTTGGCTTTTATAGGCAAGGGATGTTGCTCTTCTCTCTTCCACCTTGCCTCTTTCATTAAATGCAAGTAATAATCACCATGGCAAGTCACTCCCTTAGTCACCAAGTGTGATCATCAAAAAGCAAGAGTCACCATGGTAAGTCACCATTTATGAACCCTAAGCAAGAGTCACCATGGCAAGTCACACACTTAGTCATCTTTTGTGATGATCACAAGCTTAGTCACTAAGCCTTGTCACCAAGCTTGATAACTTTGACTTTTCCTCTTCCCCAAGTTGCTTCCATGCCAAATTTAATGGGCTTGGGCTGGTTTTTTGGGCCAAAACAAACTTTGAGAAATGGGCCCAAAAAATGCTTTTTGGGCCAGCCCATTCCCGGTTGTCCAAAATCGCAAAAATCGCAAAATCGCCGAAATTCCTCCGAATTGCGCCGTTATTCATCTCCACCGATGATATCTTCAAAATAACAAATTAAATAAGGAAAACATAAAAACTAAGACAATAACACAGCTAAACGTAAAGGGAAATGCGTTAAGAAACGAGCATAAAACACTTGAGCATTGGGAAGCCTCTTTTGTTCATGTATAGTTGGTCGTTTTGCATGCGGTAGTATGCTGCTCTTTGGGCGAGTTGTCTTGCCTCTGTTCGGTCGGTTGGCGTCGTTCCATCTGTCAGGTATTTGATCATGCTTGTTCGCCAGTCTTCCTCTGGTGTCGTTGGTGGAGCCGCTGTTGTTAGTGTGAATACTTCTTGGAAGCTCTTGGATATGCTTGGTCATTCCAGTGTTTCTACCATTATGTGTCCTCTTGCCGTGATTGCTGGAGTAGTTGCTAGCCTCGCTAGGGCGTCGGCCCTCTTGTTCTGCTCCCTTGGGATGTGTGTTATGTTGTAGAAAGAAAACTTGCCCAGTAGTTCCCTTATGTATCCTAGGTACGCCGACATCTGTGTTCCTCGTGCTTCGAATTCCCCCGTTACGTGATTCACCGTTAGTTGGGAGTCGCTGAATATGTTGACGTCCTTGGCTCCTACGTCCAGGGCGAGTTGTAGGCCGGCGATTAGGGCTTCGTATTCGGCCTCGTTGTTGGATGCTGGGAATGTGAATCGCAGGGCGTACTCGGCGTAGGTTTTGCCGGGACCGGTCAAGATTGCTCCTGCTCCTGCTGCTATGGCCGTCCTCGATCCATCTACGTATAGGTTCCAGCATGATGGTGTCTTTATCTGAGTTGTGGGCGGGTTCAGAGTTGCTGGCGATGTGTCGGGTTCTGGCTGCCGTTGGTCAGTTATTGCCGGTGTGAGTTCTGCTATGAAATCTGCTATTGCTTGTCCTTTTACTGCCCCGTGTGGCTTGTACTCAATGTCGAACTCGCTCAGCTTTATCGCCCATTTGGTTAGTCTTCCGGAGTGGTCAGGGCTAGCTAGCACCTGGCGCAGTGGTTGATCTGTAAGAACATGCACGGTGTGAGATTGGAAGTATGGCCGTAGGCGTCGCGCCACTGTTATTAGTGCTAGGGCCAGTTGTTCGAGTGCCGGGTACTTTGCTTCTGCCTTTTCCAATCCTTTTCCAGTGAAGAATACTGGCAACTCAGTGTCGGCTTCCCGTCTGACCAGGGCGGAGCTCACGGCGGTGAGCGAGGTGGCGAGGTAGATGTATAAGACTTCCCCTGGTACTGAAGCGTAGAGGAAAGGGATGTGGGCGAGATATTGCTTGATGGCGGCTAGCGCTGTTTCGCACTCGTCGGTCCATTCCACCGCCTTCTTCTTTGTGAGTCTGATTGCCTTGAAGAATGGCCCGCACTTATCTGTGTATCGTGAGATGAATCGGGCTAGTGACGCTAGTTTTCTGGTTAGCGCCTGGAGTTCTTTTTTCGTTATCGGCCGTGTTGTGTCTAGGACGGCCTGTACCTTTCCCGGGTTGGCCTCGATCCCGCGTTGACTCACCATGTACCCCAGGAATTTTGTTGTCGTTACCCCGAAGATGCATTTTGCTAGGTTGAGCCTCATGCCGCTGTTGATGAGCGTGTCCAGTACTGCCTTGAGATTTTTGACGTGGTCTTCCCGGTGTCGGCTCTTGACAATGAGATCGTCCACGTAGACTGCGACGGTGTCGTTGTCCAGTGGCGCGAGTAGCTCCGTCATGAATCTCTGGTATGTTGCTCATGCGTTCTTCATTCCGAATGGCATGACGTTGTAGCAGTATAGTCCTCGGTCGGTGATGAAACACGTTGCTTCGCTGTCTGCCGGGCTCATTTTGATTTGGTTGTATCCGGAGTAGCAGTCCATTGTTGATAAAAGTTCGTGGCCACTGGTGGCGTCTGCGAGTTGGTGGATCCGTGGTAACGGGAAGGAGTCTTTTGGGCATGGCTTGTTGACGTCGGTGTAGTCTACGCACATTCTCCATTTGTTGTTGCTTTTCTTGACCATGACGACATTTGAGATCCATTCCGGGTAGTGGACCTTTCTGATGAACCCTATGTCAAGTAGCCTGGCTACCTCCTCTCGCATGGCGGTGTATTGTTCTTCGTTGTATGCTCGCCGTTTCTGTTTCTTTGGGATGGAGTCGGGTGAGATTTTTAGTTTGTGCGAGACGATGTTTGTTGATATCCCTAGCATGTCGGCGTATGACCATGCGAAAACGGTACCGCACTCCCTGAGGATATTGACGAGGGCGGTCTCGATCATTGGTTCCAAGTTGGTTCCAATCCTGACGGTTCGTTCGGGGTGCTCGTCCGAGATGGAGATTGGCTTCGTGGATGTCTCGTCTGAGGGGCGGGCCGTCAGCGATTCTTCCCTTGGATCGTCGGGAGCCTCCTGTAGTCTGTTGCCCTTTAGTGCGCACACCTCTCTTGCCGGGTAGTTGGCGTCTGCGGGAGATCCTGGTAGCGTGGGCATTGTTCCCCTGATGGTGCATACTCCACCGGCTGTTGGAAATTTCATCGTTAACATCCGCTGTGATACGATATCGTTGATCCTGTTTAGGGTATTGCACCCGATAATGGCGTTGTAGAATGATGGGGCATCGACGACCAGGAATTCAATGTGTGTCTCGGCGCTGCAGCCCTTTTGACCCAGCGCGATTCTTAGGTAGTCGCTTCCCAGTGGTTGGATTTGGTCGCCGCTGAAGCTTACTAGTGGATGGTGGTCTTTCTTTAGCTTAGATGGGAGTCGCTCGAGTGCTTCGTATGTTGGGCGAAATATGACGTTGACCGATGAGCCTGTGTCCACGAGGCATCGTCCGATGCTGCATAGGTCGATGACGGCGTCTATTAGGAAGGGGTAGTCTTCGGATACCGGCGGTCTCTCCTGTTCTTCTGATTCGTGGAATGTTATGGATCACCATCCGGTCTTGGCGGCCTTGGCCGGTCCCTGTCGTAGGCTGCATACCGCCCGTTCATTTCTTCGTTCTGTCTTGGACTTGCCTCCCGTGATCGCATTGATCCTTCTAATGCTGTTGATGTTTGCTACTGTCCGCTCTGGTTGGGCGCCGTGTCCTGCCCTGAATGCCGATAGGTTTCCCTTCTCCAGCTGTGCCTCTACCGCCTTCTTCACGTCGTGGCACCTTTCTGTGTCGTGGGATTCGTTTTGGTGGAAGTCGCACCACTTCCCCGTGTTCCTGTAATCTGTTGCCCGGAATGACTTTTTGGGCAGTGTGAATAGCTCTGGGTGGGCCGTGAGGATATCGGCGTATTTGGTATTTAGCACGCTGAACATCGGTTGTGGTAGTGGGGTGGTGAAGTTCGTTCTCTCATCTCATTGTCTTTTTCCGTTATTGGTATAACTTTTCCCGCTGTTGGTGTAATTGTGTCTGCCGGTGTTGTGCCGTTGTCCGCCTTGTCGCCATCTCTGTTGGTCCTGGTCTTGTGATCTTCCCTTATGTCTGGGCGGGGTTACCCGTGATCGATCGTGAGCGGGGGGCGCATCCTGCACGTTTGTTATGGTAGTGAATGTGTTTACCTGTTGTGTTGGCGTTGGGTTAGAGCCAAAAGTCTGCAGTTCTAGTTGGGCGTGTGACGTCATGCGGTCTAGTAGGTCGGCGTATGTGGTTGCTGGGTTCTCGTTGAGCTTCCAGGTTAGCGAGCCTGGTTGTAGGGCGTTTCTGAGTACGCAGAAGGCCGAGTCGCTGGATATGCCGCGGCAGTTGGCGATGGCGGTGTTCCAGCGAGAGATGAATGCGGATAGTCCCTCTGTGGGTTCCTGTTTTATAGCCTGCAATTGATTGTAAGTTAGTGAGCAACTCGCCGATGTTATGTATCTCTTTAGGAAAGCTTTAATAAGTTCTGGGAAAGATTTTATGGATTTTGGGGGGAGGCTGAAGAGCCAGCTGAGCGCCTCACCCGTTAGGCTCTCCATGAATAGGTAACAGTTTGTGGCGTCGTCGTAGCCCCTGCCGGTTGTTGCTGACGTGAAAACGTCGATGTGGAGGGATGGGTCTGTTTTTCCCCTGTATCGTTCTAATTTGATCTTGGCCAGCGGATGTCGTCCTCGGTGCATGATGTCGCTTGAGAACGGTTCTCTGCGTACTGCTGGGAGTGTTCGGTCGAGGTAACTGGGCTTTGGTTGTGATAACTGTCGTATCATCATTTCGAGGTCGGCCACCCGTGCCGCTACCCCCCTGCCGAGTGGGTCGTTCACATTCGTTCTAGTGCTGATGTGCGGGGGCGGTGATACCGGTGAGTGGGTGATGTTATTTGGTTCTGCCTCGTCGTTGTTTTGCAGTCTGTCCTCCCCTTCGGGTGATTCTGGTTCTCGGCTGCGGGATCGAGGTGGCGGGGTTGAATCAGCCGTTGAACCTGGGTTGAGTCTCTGGCGTTCTGTGGTTCTTACCCCCTTTGATGCCCTAATGTATCGTTGGTGCTCAAAATCCCTGGCTTTTTCGAGTTCTAGGCATCTTTCCATAGCTGATTCGTACCGGCGTTGCATATCGCCGACATAGTCGTGTGTGTCGTTTACATGGCGTTTTCCTGGTCGCTGTAAGGTTTGATCGTTGTGTTCGTAATGGGTTTCCCGCGGTCCGGTGTTGGGCGATATTCCTAGCGTCAGGCTGGTGTCCATGCTCGTCGCTTGCTGAGAGTTCCGTGGTTGAAAAAAAAAATTCCAATGTGCGCTTCCCACAGACGGCGCCAATGTTAATATTCGATACCCGTTATGGATATCGTATATTGAACGAGATCTTAAGCCAATGAAGTTCACTGGATGGTTGATATTGGGCGATGTCGGTGAATGATCGTTGTCGTTATTCCACAGTGGGTTCGCCGTTACTGCTAAGATTACTAGCAGTTAAGGAGAGACGGGGATGGCCCGCCTTCAACCCTCCGATGCCTAAGTTAGAATCGATATACAAGTTATGCAGAATAACGGCGTAATAGGATAAAGAGTGCCTACCATTTAATGTTGAGTTGACCGATATATATTGGTGGTTGGAGGTTGAACTACTCTTCTACTTTCGATGTCGGACTGGTGTGTATGCTCTTTTGCTGGGGTGTTGTCTGACCGGTCTTGGTATTGGCGCGTGAGCGTTATCCTGATCGAAGGTCAGGCGGTTTTGGTCACCGAAGTTGGAGCCTTCCCGGCGGTGGTTCCTGTCACGGTGGCGGTGAGACATAATTATAACTTTATATTTAAGTCGTCTAAGCACGTACCTAGGTGATTTAGCCAGGTATATGTACGCATCTAGTAAATTTCTTGTAAAGTTTCATTTTCATCAGTAGCATACCATCTAAAAAAATAGATCTCAAAATGAAGCCACTATCTCAGTGTTGGTGGTTCAATAGGTTACTAGCTTCATCAAAGGACTTGTTAATAATGTGGCAATAAAAAGTGTCATTAAGCCCTACCGGTTTATATATATTCTACTTGATCAAATTACATTCAATTCTTGACCTTAATGCAACCAGATATCAGAAAATACTGGTTTCTCGCCAAAGATTTTATGAAGATTCAAAAGGGTTGTGATGAAGTTGGACTGTCGGAGCAAGCAAACTTGAACCGTTCAAAACTTCAAATTATCCGAAACACTCGAGACATCAATATTTATATACAAGACCAGAGAAAGAAAGTGTAAAAAGAATCAGATCAGTCCTAATTCCTAAATGCTTAACCCTGCCGCAATGCAGCAACCAAAGGTCCAAAAGACCAAAACAGAACAACCAAATGATCATTAGCCTCAACAATATATGCATGTCTTCTAATCTTTGATAGAAGAGATGAGAAAAAAACCTTCTGCATATGCAACTTCTTTGCCTTTTAACCAAAAATACAAGTCAGTCTGATACAAATGGAAAACAATATAGGCAGAACACGTTAACAAGATACTTGTGTGTATTAACTAAGTATTTTAATCGTTCTATCTTTTTATACAGCTTATAGGGCAAGGCCTCGATGATTTCTATACAGAAACGTCTGTGAACTCAAACCAAAAGAAGAGTAACTGTAATAGAATAACGTGATTCTTCTATGGGACACGCTCTAGTACTCGCTGGAGTGCTTGCTTTATACCTTCCTGATCCAGTGTTGTTGTCAATTGTATTTCTTGCACCTGATCAATTACAGTAGTTCAAGGATTTGAATATATGTACATAGAATGTCTTGCCTCAGACAATTAACATGGATTTGCATGACGAGCTAGATAAATCTCCAATGACCAATTGTAAATATCTCATATCTGTTTCAACTACATGTTCTTGGTTTTTCAATCATAAAACAAGTGTCTTTCCATTACCAATCGATTTATTATTAAAACTACGCAATGTACTCATGAACACATTCTATGTGTATGTATGTAAGATATGGAACTCACCTGCCGTCCTGCACGAGCAAGGAGAGTAAACTTCTTGTTAACGGCTGGTGACTGTAGTAATAAGCATGACAATTATTTCAGAGTAAGAAACTGTCACACTTATAAATAACCCTCTCTAAAAGTAAGATGAAGATGGTATAAAATACTGAAAAATTTGACTGAAAAAACTAACATTAGAAAGCCAAAGCTGCAGGTCCTGAGAAACCACCCTTTTCTCAAACCCTTGGCGAGTGATTCTTACATCATCTATTCTGCACATATCACATATAGAAGCAAGTATTAACGATCACTAATTGGAATTCGAAATATCATGTAGCAAGTTCCTTATACACACCAAGCCAGAGTCTAGATTCTATAACATAAAAAAGCTTCTTTCGCGAAGTTAGGATCTCAAATGTATATCTCTGGCTGCGGGTTTTCGAGGAGGCCCCAATTTCAAATGTAGGATCTCAAAGTGGCTTTTTTCTTAACCATCTACGGGTACCTAGAAATTTGTGCATGCTTCTTCAGTTCTAAAAGAGGACCAGTGTTTAGATAATATACCCAGCTTATCAATAATCTGGACTGCAATATCATTTTCAAAGTCTGATAACATACAAGTTCCCAAAATAGGAAATTCATGTTTAAAAGGGAGAATTCAACATAAGCTAGAGATAATTCAAAATGTCTAATGGTTAGCTGATAAAAAACAAAGGCAGATGAGGCCTGGACTTAATGCGAGTACTATCACTAAGATACTGAATTGACATAACTGCATGATTGAGTCATGACTCGTCAAAGAACTTTGGTGCAATCACTTATTGTAAAGTCCAAATTCATTGTTACGTTTATTTATTGTTTTACCATTGAGATGCACATTTGTGAGCACCGCAACACCAATATATAGAAGTTAAGACAAATCAAGTTTTGGTAACTTTAGGAGCTTACGATAAAATGGTGCTACTGGTTCAATTTGAATATTAAACTTAAGGCAGCAAGAGGAATTTCATTCTAAGTTGCCTGCTATCATTCAATTTCTTTCTCTTCATTGAAATATATTGCTCTAATTGTAGACTGTTGGTCATTTCAATATACACTCAGTCAATACTACTACCAGATCTAAAACATAGAGCATACTGAGATTTGTGTTGTAGGTTTTACCTAATATCCTTACTTTTTCTCATAGAACATAAAATAGAGGACAAGAAGTCTTCAAACAAGCCTCAAAGAATTTGATAAAACATCTATCAAGTCACTCCAGCACTCCAGCTATTCAATAAGTAGCAATAAGGGTTCGAGCCATGATTTCTAAACTCTTGGGTGACCAATTACCCAAAGAGCGGAAAATTTGCTGATTGGACACCTAAATTACATTGACTCTTATAGTTTGACATTGGCTGACTTCTCAAACTAAAGACTGATATTCTTGTAATCTTTTTATGACTGGGAGAAATTACATAAAATTTTAAATAAACATTAAAACCATACCAATTTCATGTTTTACTATACCACAATAGTTCCAAGTTGAATAAGGTTCAAGAACTTACCCTTCTTCCTGTAGTAGCTCTTCAAATATGGCTTCAAGGCCAGGAAGAGGTTCAATATTATTGCTGTTGTTAGTGTTCAAAGAATCAGGATCGCCGTAGCCATCCTGTGAATAGACAATTCCTCATATAGCCAAGAATTCAACTTTGCAACTGAGAGGCCATGAACATTACAACTGAAATACAAGATTAGCATATCACAGACCTGTGGAATCACTTTGTCCAATGTTTCTAAAAGTGGATCTTCCTCCAACTGTTTAATTGACAATGTGATTCTAGATTTTTCTCTGCATATTATTGTATTAAAAACTCATGTGAGTTTTCATATAGGTGAATCAATGGAAACCAAATGTTTATTTTTTTTTTCACTTTTTGACCCGAAGTGAAAAATGTATTAGTCATTGAGTTATAATAAGGCTACACAACACAACTCACCGATCAATATTAATGATTTTAGCCTTTACTGTATCACCCACCGACAGAATGTCCCTGACATCCTGGACTAAATCCCATGAAACCTCCGAGACATGTACTAATCCAGTCAAATGATGAAGACCTGTTCATAGATTCAAATGCCAATATGTTTTTTTTCCCTATTTGAATTGCACTAAGGAACATGTTTAGAACATAATTCAAAGAATAATACCATCAGGAAAAAGTAGATGAACAAAAGCACCATAATCCTCCACAGAACCCACTTTAGCTTCAAAAACATCCCCTATACTGATTTTCTCAGAATACATGGACCAGACAGCTTCCTTTTCAGAGAATATCAGTTTCTTGTTCTCTTCATCTGCTTGGATTACCTAACACATGAGATAGTTTTACATGTGAACTAATTAGTACATTTTGGATAGGCAAATGGAAAATCTGCATAATCTAAGCCATTATTGAATATTTGTAAGTTTTAAAATAAGCTAGCCAGTGCATTGGAACTAAATCTTCAACGGAGGACTGCATCAGGAGCAGAACCAGCCCTTTGTAGCATGGGACTCAAGTCCCACCCAAAATTTTGGGGAAGAAAAAAATATTGTATATGCTAGCTAACTAGGGGAAAATATATTGGTGGAAAAGAAAAACCTAGCTAGAAATAGACGGAAGAACTCGTGTCATATATACTTGTGTGACGAAACTTAACTACTAATTAAGACATATATGTTCCACACAATTTTAAACACTAGAAGATCGTATGCTACTTTTCAATACGAATTAATCATCTACACTTATACATATTTGTATAAAATCGTACTAGTAAGAAATGTAAGATAGTAATTAAAGTACAAACAAACAGATGGTTACGTCCTTTCTTAGTAGTCCAGGCTTCTAGTTAGTGATATTCTAATATTTTTGGAATTTTTTTCACTATTATGCTACCACTTTTGTAATGTGGATAGAGTTGTTTGTGTCAGTCTGCTAATTAGTGTGTTCTTGAATGCATAGATCGATGTTATGATCTATACGTCTTGTTATCATTCGAGGAGCTTAATTTGTTTGTACTTATTGTTATTGGGGGTTTAGCTTTGATGTCCCGCGTATATGTTCAAGACTTTCATTGGTTACATAGAAGAGGGTACATATAGTATATCGAACTAGACTTTCATTGATGGTCTTTTCAAGATATTTTGTTCTCAAATTTCAAATTACCTTGATCAAATTTAAGAATGTTTATCGTCCACAATGAGAAAAAAAGTAGCCGACTATTAGTAAACCGCTTTTGATTATAGTTATTGAGCTATATTATAATTTAGCTTCTTTGTGTTACATTTCGTGAACTCCGTGGATCTTATTTAGTATAAATATGCATGAAGAGATGATGGTCGCTACATGTCTCGCCATAGGTGTATTTTCCTTTCAATATATGAATTGCTCTTGCATTGTTTTTTGTTTTTTCTATAGTAGTAAATTCAAGTCCTGGCAATTATGAATCCCTGGATCCACCCCTGGACTGCATATAAACCATCTCCCTCAATCTCCTAAAAGGGAAACAAAGAGGAACTAGGGGAAATTTAGTGGTTAACTTGGTAAAAAAGTATGTGATGTAACTTGGTCTGTGTACTTTTCTGCGATTCCTAAATTCATTAGAATATGGATTCTGGATAGATTTAAAGTTTGACTTACCTATTTTATACATAGAAATTGGGAACTTTTGGATTTATTTGAGGAATATACTTCTATAAGGTGTAAATGGATAAAAGGTCAAAGTAAGACTTGATTTCTCTCTTCAAATATCTCTATTTCCCCAAGTTATCTGAATTTTATTGCTAAAGCTGTCTTCGCTTTTGGGGTTCCTCACTAATATAAGGCTCTTAGGCAATTTAGTTCTTTAACAGAAGTTGAACCCCACCTATCTAATCACATTTTATGGTATATCTAATAGAATATTCTTATTAATTCCCTCCAGCGCACTGCATCATAGCATCAAAAATTGGGACGGTGAATGTATTTTAACAAGAAATGAAAATATCTATATAAAAGAACTCATTACCTTAACAGAAAGAAGTGAACCTGGTAATCCTTTTGCAATTTCCTGGACGCTTTTTCCAAGGTCTGAAAGATTGGCATAGTAAAGATTACATGACAGTAAATGGTCCCCACCTCCTAGTTGGCAATACTAAATTCATTTAAATGACCAACAGATGTATGGATACCAGGAGTGACATGAATCATTAAGGATTGGTAATCCAGATAGTAATTAGTGGAACTAAAGCAAATAAGCTAGCAGCTAATAGATTTGATTTCTAACGTACAAGCCTAGCAGCCTTGATAGAAACTTCCACAATGCTTCTGCCAAATGAATTAATTTCCTAATTACAACCAGGAAAATCAAAAGCAAGCTATTGAACTCCTTTGGGAGTTACTACTTTTCAAAAACACACTGATGCGCACAAACATACCATAATAGAGACACGCCCTGCTCTACAATAGAATTCTCAGATTCGCACACATCCATACCTCTCCCCATGATAAAGAAATTGATTATTTGAATACAAAAGGTCTTAATACTAACCAACATAATACAAGGACTTACAGGGATTTTTGTACCTTGGCAAAAGTGTGATGGGCTCAATTGTGGAAATGGAAGAAAGCCCACTAATGAATGAAAACGAATCAGCAAGCCTCCACTGTTATACCCTTCAACCATCCCGTCAAAGATAAATCCACTATCACCGTAAGCTTTTGCAACCTTCCAATCAGCAGATCTCTACTTCTTTGCAGAGAGTAAGTATTAGCTTAGATAAGCATCTGGGGATTTTAAATACAAATATAAATAAAAAAAAGGTGAAAGTAGTATAATTAGTCTCCTATCCTTTTTTCCAGAGTGAATCTCTTCTACATTGCTTACAAATTTGTAATGATTCAAACAAAATCAAATATTGTCTGGTAAAGCAAAAAAAATATGAACTTAAAAGAGTAGAAATCGAATGGCAAGGTGCTCACATGAGTACATATTCAGCAAAGCACAAAACTCCATAAGAAAGAAACCAGCAAATTTTAAATCTTCAGCTTCGCAGCAGAGAAAGCATCTCAGTTTATTAATCATTGGGTCCCTTGACGTACCCTGCTAATTGGTTTCGACTTATATGTAATTACTAGAAAGCATGCAATTTCCACATGCTCCATGTTAGGCAAACACTATACCTCAATAGATTGAGCAGTTTCCTCTTTGCGGAAATTAGAAACATAAGTTTTGAGGAAATCTAGTATTTTAGCACACAACGATCCATTTCATACAAAAGCTCCATTCCCAACCCTTGAAGTTCTTGCAAATTCTTATATATATGTTTGTCCAAGTGGCCCAAACTACAGCCGTTACAGCACATCTGCCCAAAACCATTCTTATTTCTTTTATCTACCATTAAGAAACTTGTATCTCTGACCCAATTAAGCAATTTAGACTCCTTGAAAATATTTATTCCATATAATGTATGCCATTGGACATTGTTAAAATCAGACGAATCACAGATTCGGAGCCAAGAACAAGAACCATGCTTAAACTGATAAAGGAAAAAGACAAAGACAATGTGACAGGCATCAAGTATCCTCCTCAGAAACATGTCACAAGCTAGCACTTAAAAAATAAATTATTTCTTTCCAATGTGTAAAGATGGTTCATTTTATTCAGTAATGCTAATACAATCAATATACAACAAGCTAGCACATAAAAATGAAGAGAATACGAAATGGACCCAGTTGATTTTAAGAAGAAAGGAGAACACACACACCTGAGCCTCATCGGTAGAGGGAGTAGTGGAGTCGTCTTGAACTAGTTGTTGAGAGACTCTGCTCGCGGCGTAGACTGGTGAAGTTTTTCTCTTGTTGTTGTTGTTGTTGCTGAGAGACTTTGCAGAGTGTTTTGACAAGTTGGAGCGGTTGAACAAATAACAAGAAACTGAGCAACAATTGTTAGAGGCATCGGCGCTGGTGATGAAGAGGAGCTGTGAGATTGAACCCAATGCCAGAGATATGGGCATTTTCAGATCCTTTGTTTTGAGGATGGAGGAGAACAGGAGAGGATAACGTATATGGTTTTTGGGTGTTTGCCTTCTAACTTCCAAGTGTCTGTGTTGGAAAAGACAGGAGTGATCAATTACATTTTTCTAGTAATTCTCGGAATCACATGCGTGTCTGTGTTGGCAAAGATGTGGCTCACATGTGAGCCATTTGAAATTGCATATCAGACCGCTCAAGAGTTATCATTTGGTTATATGGAGTTATACTACACACGCATTTTACGTTAAAACCTCGTACTCAGATAATACTACACACGCATTTTAATGTTGCATGAGAATATTGACATTTCTAACCGACATTAAGCCTAGTGTCCTTGAGTGAGGTTTTAAGAAGTAAATGAGAAACTTCATTTCATAAAACCACCGAGTCATAATTAAGATACATATATGATTGCCATGTGTATACGCAGGTCATCTCGAAATATCCTCATGCAAGCTTTTGAGTCCTTGTTCTGCAATGTCGCATGGCAGATGCTTTTACAAATTTAAATGGAGAAAATTATCGAAAAAATTATTCATATTTGACAGTTGAAAAGAATTAATTATTTATAATTAAATAAAAGTTTCTATACATATGTTATTGCTATGTGTATGTGCAGGTCATCTTGAAAAATCCTCATGCAAGCTTTTGATTCCTTGTTCTGCAAAGTCGCGTGGCAAATGTTTTACAAATTCAATTAGGAAAAATTATTGAAAATGTCATTTATGTTTGACAGTTAAGACGGATTAGTCACTCATGTTTGTTATAAAGTATATCTCTATTATAATTAGAATTAACTTTTGTAGATATGACATGATTATGTAAATATCTTTTCCTTTTGAGAAATCACTTGTAAAATTATATTAACCTCAAAATTGGGATGAATGAATTCATTGAATTCTCCTTGAAATATTTTTCTACTTGGAATCAGAGCCGAATTCTTTGAATTTGAAACCCTGAATTGAATTGAAAAACTCTGAATCACCATCAAATTTTTTCCTTCCGCTGTATCTAAACCTATACTTGAACTCTGAAAACTTGAAGAGATGGAGAATGAGAATGTATTTGCAGTCAACAATGAATGAGCAACCCATCCACAATCATCAATACTTCCACAATACCATCCAAGATAACTCCGCTTTTCCATTGGCAATCTCTTAATCGAATCCAACTATTCTAGTTAGTCTGGTCTCATGAAGATTCATATTGAAAGATGCAACAAGCTTTTTCCTTCTCACTAAAGATGTCCCTGCCGTTTCGTATGCAGAATACCAATCATGGGCCACCGACAATGGCAAGGTGAAGTGTTGGCTTATTGAAAACATGTCCTTTGGATTGCGAAATTGGTACCTCTGATTGCCAACAACTAAGGCAATCCAGGATGCTTTGTAAAAAACTTACTATGATGAATCAGATGAAACCTGGATCTTTGAACTTCATCGCCCATGTTTTTGGGCAAAACATAATGGAACACCTCTTTCAACCTACTATAATGAACTTGTAGGATGGCTGAATGAGATGGATCAACGCCTGACACACTATCATGAAATTGTTGATGGCGTTATGCATGAATCCTCATATATGGCCCGACAAAGAGTTCACATATTTTTTGTGACTCGATGCTAAATTCAATCAAGTATGTAAAGAACTTTTGAGGAGAGAACCGACGTTGGATCTTGAGAAAACCTATGCCCACGTTAGACGTTTTCAGAACAAGTAGCTCACGCTCTTTGCCACTCCTTCAGAAGCCTCTGTCATGGTCACCTCCACTCTGCCACCTAGTGCCGCCAACGTTGCAAACTCCTAGCAATACCAAGGACCTCCTCCTGGCTTTTCTGGTCCTCCTCGTTATAGTAGAAAGCCTCCAGTAATATTTCCTAACATCACATGTAATCATTGCACCGAGGTTGGTCATACAAAGGAGCGGTGCTATGAAATAATTGGATATCCTAAATGGTGGAACTTCTCTCAGAAGTCGCGTAAGAACATTTCCAAAACCGTTGTCACCATTACTGAATCATCTGAACAACCATCTGCACTTATTGTCAAAAAAAGTATGAGGAGTAAGGCATCTTCTCTTACCACATTATATGCGGATAGTTCTTGGATAATAGATGCTTATGCAACTGATCACATGATTAATAGTCCTAGAATTGTAGACACTCTCAAAACCTCTCCTGAACATGTTGTTTCTACTGCGGATGGTTCTCCTTCTCTTGTTCTTGGTGAAGGATCTGTGCAACTTTCTCATGAATTAACTCTTGATTCAGTACTTGTTGACCCTTTTGTAGCATATAACCTCTTACCTATCAGCCAAATCACTAAAGCTCTCTCTTACTCTATCACTTTTTATCTCGATTTCTGTATTTTTCATGACATTTTGACACAACGGGTTCTTGGTTATGGTGTTAGAAGGGGAAAATTGTACTACCTAGAGCTGACCAATAGTGACTATGAGCAGTTTAGTTCGAGTTAAGCAAACCATGCCAGTAGTCTGAATAAATCCAAAGCAGCAGTTTGGTTATGGCATCGTCGCTTAGACCATTTGAATTTTGGATATCTTAGGAAGTTACAACCTCGGTTGTTTTCAGTTGTTGAAGAGTCAGATTTTAAGTGTGATATTTATGAACTGGCCAAGAGCCATCGTATTTCTTATTCTCCAACTATGAATAAATATTTAGTTTCTTTCATGAAGATTCACTCTGATGTTCGGGGTCCTTTAAGAATCTCTTCTCATTCTAAATTTCACTATTTTGTGACTTTTATTGATGAATGCACCAAAATGACATGGATTTCTTTCATGAAATGTAAAACTGAAGTGTTTGCTCGATTCATCGAGTTTCAGAAGATGGTGGCAACCCAATACCAGCAACCAATCTGAGTACTTCAGTATGATAATGGTGGCGAATAAGTGAATGGAGAGATGTCATCATTCTTGGGATCTCATGAGATTCGACACCAGACTTTTATTGCTTATATTTCTCAAAAGAATAACTTGGCTGAGCGGAAGAATAGACAATTGATGGAGATCGTCTGTGCCTCCTTGTTTGGAATGAATGTCCCTCGAAATCTGTGGGAAGAAGCTGTATGTTCTGCTTCTTACTTGCTTAATCGCATACCCTCTCATGTGACTGAATTTCAGAATACATACCAGAAGTTTCATCAATTACTGAATGTTCATTCTTTGCCCAATTTTGAGCCAAGAGTCTTTGGATGTATTGCCTACGTCCACATCAACAAGATATTATGCAGCAAGCTTGATGTTTCTTTCCGTGAATCTGACCCTTATTACTCAGGAGAAATTTTTGAAGAGAATCCTTTGAATTTGAAAGAATTTGAAGAATTAGAAGATTTGGAAAGGAGATTTGAAGCTGGAATTCGGACAGAAACTGCACGTGCCCAGTTTAACTCGTCGAGATCCCTCCTCGACCCGTCCAAAAATGATCTCGAGCCGAGATAGAGTGATGCAATTGACTCATCGAGAAAGCTTCTCGACCTATCAAAAAATGGACCCGAACAGAGACAATGTGATGCAGTCGATCCGTCGAGAACTCTTCTCAACCTGTCAAAAAATGGATCAAGAACGGGACAGAATGTGACCATCAACTCATCAAGAGAAAGTCTCAACCCGTCGAGAACTGAAGTTGAAGAGACATCATCGAAAGTTCAACTTTCTTCTCCTGAAGAAAATGTACTTGAAGATCCCCCTTCTACTCCATCAATCAAAGAGCCTATCCAAAATGTCTTACCTGAGGTACGTACTGATAACATTGAATTAGGTAGTGTAGAAGTTGGTATGCCTAGGAGATCTCAACGGAAAACAAAAGAGGTATTAAAGAAACAATATGAGCCTAGCATAGAAGCCAAGGAAAAATATCCTATTACTAGTTTTGTGTCCCATCATAGGTTTTATGTATCACATGCACTTGTTGTTAATCAATTATCTACAATTTCTATTCCCAGTAATGTGCATGAAGCCTTGACAGATCCAAAGTGGAAGCAGGCTATGAATGAAGAATTGGAGGCTCTACAAAGGAATGGAACGTGGAAAACTATTTATGTACTACTTCGATAGAAGACTGTTGGATGTAGATGGGTATTTACACTGAAATTGAAAGAAGATGGAAGCATTGATCAATATAAAGCTCGTTTGGTTGCTAAAGGTTACACTCAGTGACATGGAATTGACTATCATGAGACATTTGCTCTAGTAGCAAAGATTTGTTTTGTACGCATTCTTACTGCCTTAGCAGCTTGATATGATTGCCCACTACATAAATTTGATGTGAGAATGCTTTCATAAATGGAGATTTGCAAGAAGAAGTGTACATGGACATTCCTCCAGTTGTCAACCGTAGGCCATGTAATGTTGGAAAGGTTTGTCGGCTGAAGAAATCTTTGTATGGTTTGAAGCAATCTCCAAGAGCTTAGTTTGGGAGACTCTAGAGATATGAAGAAATTTAGATATCGGCAGAGCAACACTAATCATACATTGTTGTTATAGGTGATGATAAGATTACTTCTCTGAATGATAAGATGATAAGATTACTTCTCTGAATGTATATGTGGATGATATGGTTGTTATAGGTGATGATCTAGTTGAGATGGAAGATTTGAAAAGCGATTATTCCAAGAGTTTGAGATGAAGGACTTGGGTCCGTTGAAGTATCTCTTAAGAATTGAAGTTGCAAGATCCAAGTTGGGAATCACCTTGTCAAAACGAAAGTATGTGCTTGATCTTCTTGATGAAACATGAATGCTCGATTGTAAACCTTCTAATACTCTCATTGAGATGAATTACAAGTTAGAATTGTGTCCTGGCCAAGTTTCGACAAACAAGGGAAAGTATCAGAGGTTAGTAGGAAGATTGATCTATCTATTAGATACTAGACCTGATATTGCATATGATGTAAGTGTTGTCAGTCAATTCATGCATGATCCTACTGAAAAGCGTATGGATGTTGTAATACGCATTTTCAGGTATTTGAAGTCTGTACTTGGTAAAGGCTTATTATTTTCAAAGAATGGTGAGTTTGGAGTTACATGATATATTGATGTATATTGGGCAGGTAATAAAACTAATAAGGCATCTACTTCTGGATACTTCATATTCATTGGGGGAAGTGTAGTAACATAGCATAGTAAGAAGCAGAATGTATTGCCCGTTCTAGTGTTGAAGCTCAATACCGTGGAATGATACATGGAGTATGTGAACTATTATGGATTTGAAATGTATTGAAAGAGTTAGCTAGACTTCAAGATTCATAAGGCCATGGATTTGCATTGTGACAATACAGTTGCAATTGAGATTGCTCATAATCCTGTACAACATGACATAACCAAGCATGTGGAGGTTGATCGATATTTCATCAAGGATAATCTTGATAGGAAGATTATACGGTTTCTCTTTGTAACTTCTAAAGACACTAGGAGAAAAAGCAACTTAGATGATGAAACAGTGAAGGTTTCGTCGTCTAAGTGGACTTTAGACGACGTAAATAAATTGCATCGTCTTAAACATTTTTTTATCGTCTAAGTCATACTTAGACGACAGAAATGAGGCGTTGTCGTCCAAGTGAGGACTGAGACGACGACAATTACACATAGTCTGTCGTTTAAGTGACTACTAAGACGACGCACCGATGCTTCGTCGTCTAAGTAGTCACTTAGACGACAAAGCCTCATTTTCGTCGTCTAAGTAAACACAATTATATATTGTGCTAGATTCTTTTCCTCTTTGCTCGCTCAGGCCATCTCATTCTCTCTCGATCAGTCTCTTCTCACACGTACAACCAGCACTATCTCCGGCTCTGACCATCTATTCGCCATATCGGTGAAGGCTAGGTACGTGCGTAGTTAATTTTTGACAATCTTAACATTTATATATATAATTAGTTATATGTTTGATTGATTGCATTGTTAGTACATCTAATATTCATACTTAAGTTAGGTAATTGATTGATATATATATATATATTAGTTAATTAACTAGTATATATGCATGGATGTTTAAAAATTTGGTTAATATTTAGTTAAAACGTACATGCATGTTAGATATATTAAAGTAATTTATGTATAGTTAATTAATAAAGGCAATTAATAAATATTTTAATTAATTATACGTAAATAATTAAGGTAGTTGAAAATTTGTATATATAATAGTTACTTGAAAATTTGATTTAATGATTTAATAATTTAATAATTACTTAAAATATATATATAATAGTTGACTAATATGATAATTATTAAATTTTGTAGAAGTATGGACAAGAGTTGGATAAAGTTGTGGAATAGAAGTGATGTCCGGTATATGAATGGAATCAGAGAATTTGTGAGTTTTGCGAGGGAACATGGTCAGGGAAAGAAGTGTTTCAGGTGTCCATACAAAAAATGTCTTAACTATTAGTATGTGGAGGTTAATGTTATGATGCAACACATATACAAAAATTGTATGATATGGAGTTACACTACGTGGAGCCAGCATGGTGAAGCAGTAGACTTCAGCTCAGGATAAAGTTACCATGGTGCCTCATCCAGGCGTAGTGGTGCCGTCCCCTCTGCTCAGAACGCAATTTCAGATTTGGTCCATGATACATTTCCAAGATTTAGTCATGGTGGACACCAACACCAAGAGGGAGGTTACGATACCACTCATGGGCATGATAACACATTCCCCGTTGCTAGCTTGGCCACTGGCACTATTGAGATTGATAAGTACAACATGATGCTACTTGAAGCCCAGACCCCCGTGTACCCTGGATGTCGAGAGAATGTGTTGCAATATGTGATGAAGCAAATGCAGATAAAAGTGAAGAACAAAATGTCAGTCAGTGCTTTTGACGAAATTTAGGACCAACTATGTAAGTTGCTTCCTGATGATCACAATCTTCCAAAATCCCATTATAAGGTTAGAAAGATATTGAGCAGCTTCGGCCTAAAGTACAGGATAATTGACGCCTGCCTAAATGATTGTGTGCTGTTTTACAAAGAGTATGCACATTTGGACTATTGTCCTGTATGTCGCCAGTGCAGATATGTAGATGACGGGAATAGGAGGAGTTCGAAAAAGAAAATTCTTGTGAAGGTTCTTCAATATTTTTCATTGATTCCCAGATTGCAGCGTCTGTACATATCTGTGACGACCCGGACCAGAATCAGCAGTTTGATCAGCTATATACGTGAGTTACTGCGTAGTCGCAGCTGTCCGACAATTATTTGAATCGCCGAACTTGTTAACGACTAAATTATTGGCTGAGAATTGGAGCTGGGTCTCTTCTCGAGAGTCATTGTACGTATGATTTCGAGTTCGTGGGTGGTTCCGGATCGTTATTTGGACGACTGAGGAATTAGTTATGAATATTTGAAGTTTCGATGGAAACGGATTAATATGACGAGCTACTTAGCGACTAAATTATCGGACGAGAATTTGGCTTCGGATCCTTCACGGAAGTTGTTCAGAATTTAATTTCGAGTTTGTGAGAGCATGATTTTGAGTTATGAAGATTTAGTTGTGAATATTTTCGATTATTGATTGTTTAGTCGATTTAATGTGTGTTGGTTCGAAGGGTTGACTTTTTATTCGTTTGACCGATGTGTTTGACTTCGGGTAATATTGGAAGAATATGTCGAGACAAGTTTGTGGCCGCGAGAATTATCGGGTTCGGATTTACGACGAGGAAATTACGGGTGTTTAAAGTTTGTCGAAATGGATAAACATGAAGTTTTCTAATCGGGAAAGCTATAAATAGTGGGGTTTCCCTTTTGGGAAAGTCAACAGAGGCCATTTATTGAGGTTGACCGAGTTGACTTAGTCAACTCGGTGGAGGAGGATTCACGACGGGCTTCACGGCTGCCGACGGTGGCTCGCCCTTCCGGCCGCCTCCGAGCTCGGTCATGCTCCCTTTCAGCTCGCCTTAGCCTCCTGGTCTCATTCCCGACCACCGTTGATGGCGTGGGACGCCGTAAATGGTAAGAATTCCGGCAAGAAATTTCATGAAACTTAGTGTTTTGGGGTGATTCAAATTTGACCGAATTGAGATGAAATTTGTTGTGGGCTTTGTAGCTCTTCCCTCCACGAACCTAACCATGTAGGTTTTGAGTTTCAATTTGATTTGTGTAGGGAGAATTCATGATTTGAATTTTGTGTTCCATTTCGGTTTTACTTGAAATTGGATGTGTTGGAGTGAGAATTGGACTTCGGTGCAGTTGACAAAGTTGCTCAGTGGGTGATTTTGAGTGGAATAGGGGTGGCTCCGCCGTGAAATTTCACGTCCGGCGGCGGCGCCGCCGTGGACGGCGGTCAACGGTCAACGGGTTGACTTTTTGACTTTCGACAAGTTGCATGTCATTTGACTCGAAATCGCGCTCCGATCGCTGTGGGGAGGTTCGTTTTTCGAGTTGAGCGTCCGAACGTAAAGCGAGGTATTGAGGTGGTGTATATGGATTTTCGACGATTCGTCGTATTTGAATTACCTATTTTCGAGAACGGTGGTTTCTCGTGGTTTGACTTGTATTGTCGAGATATGATTTTGAGAAATGGATTTTGTGAACATTCAGGTGTTCGTGATCGTTCGTTTGGCGAGGGATTTTCCGCCGGATCACGGGTTAACGCGATACGCGTTACGCTAGTCTGTGAGTGGACAAGTTTATATTTTCACAGTTGATTTGCGAGTTCGTGGATTTTATGATTTTCCGTATTTAAATTATATGATGTTGAGATATATGTTGTTTTCGGAGGTATTGTTATATGTTTCTTTGTGATGGCATTATTTACATCGATGTACCAGAGTTGAGAGATTCCTCTGGACCAGAGTTCAGATATTCCTCTGGGCGGGGTTGAGTGGTCCCCTGCGTGCCGCCAGGGTTGAGTGGTCCCCTGGCCTATCACTGTCAGGTTTGAGCGATTCACCTGACGTCGGGTTTGAGAGGTCGCCCGACAACCTCCGTATATATATTTATATGTGTTGTGTTTTCCGAACTCGCACTGTTTTATATTGAGTATGTGCATAAACTGGTGAAAGGCATATGTTATTTTCGTCCATTCACTCTAACGTTTTTATTTGCCTTTCCCCTGGACTTTTTGGTTTCCGTGCCCAATTTGCAGTTCGGACTCTGGTGTCGCACGTCGTGGTCGGAGGCATAGTGCTCGAGCTACCTTATTTCTTCCAGTAGGTTTATTGTCCTACCTACTGTAGTATACTTATATGGTTATGTATTAGAGGTCGCTCTGAGTTCTCTGTTGAATATGTTATACGATTTTAAATCCGGATTTCAGTAAAGTACTATTATATGTATTGTTTACTTTATTGTTGAGATATTGAGAAATCCGGATGGGATTGGTGCCCACGGTTTGCTTTTTGTGGCATAGGATGAAGTGTATTTTCCGCGTGCAGGTAATGGTAATTCCACGCTAGTAACGAAACTCTGCCCAAATTTCGAAAAGTTTTTGTTGGTTCGTGTTTTCGAAGGGGTTTGATTCCGATTTAGGAAGCTAAATCGGGGATGGGTCCTTTCAATATCTCTATACACAGCAGAGACGATGCGATGGTACGCAGAAAAGCGAATAGATGACGATGTACTGAGACACGCCGTGGATATAGAGGCTTTTAAACATTTCAATAGCGAATTTGGAGACTTTGCAGCAGAAGTTCGAAATGTTAGACCCAGACTTTTTACAGACAGATTCAATCCTTGGGGTAGTAATAGCTCTGCCGTCAACACTTGGCCAGTTATTTTGATGCCGTATAACCTGCCTTTGTGGATGTGCATGAATAAGGAATTTAAGTTCCTTACTCTGCTAATTTCAGGTCCTAAATCTTCGAGGAAGTGCTTAGATGTCTACCTCATACATTTGATCGACAAGCTAAAACTGTTGTGGGAAAATTGAGTCCCAAATTTTGACAAATTCACTGATACGATGTTCATGATAAGAGCAGCCATAATGTGGACGATCAGTGATTTTCCAGCGTATGGGATTTTGGCAGCCAACAAGACAAAATGATACAATGGATGTCCTATATGTTTGGATGACGTGAACTCTAGTTGGCACGCGAGGAAGGTGTGTTACCTGGGTTACGGCATGTGGCTTCCTCACGATCACCCGTGGCGACAGGATGAAGCTCATTTCGACGAGACGGTAGAGAATAATTCTAAACCCCGTCATTGGTCTGGCGAAGAGATTTTAGAGAGGTTGAGCAGCTTCGATTTTGATTTGTTGACCAATGACATGGATGTAAAGAAACTCAATCCAATACCTGCACAGGATCTTAGCTATTGGCATCACAAGAGTATATTCTTTGAACTCTCTTACTGGTCTAAGTTGAAGCTGAGGAACAACTTGGATGTGATGCACATAGAAAAAAAATGTGTGCGACAGTGTGGTGGGAACAATTCTCGGTATTAAGTTCAAGACTAAAGATACTCCCTAAGCATGCAAAGATCTGGGATCTATGAATCTACGTCGTCCCATGTGATTAAGGAGGGATAGAAGATGAGTGTACAACAAGATGCCAGCTGCACCGTACACAGTGAAGCCGAGATTTAGAGGTTCTGTATTTCACTAGTTTACGAGCGTCCATTATCCGGCTACGTATGCAGCTACTATAATTGGAGCAGTGGACGAGGTGCAACATAAGTTTGTTAGTCTAAAGATACATGACTATCATGTTATGTTGCAACGTCTGATTCTAGTGGTAATTTGGTCATATATGCCTCGTGACATCGTAGAACTAATAGTGGCATTGCGCAGATGGTGGCAGAGGTTATGCGCCAGAGAGTTAAAGAAGTCAGATGTGGTGGAATCACAACAACAAATTGTGCACATCATTTGCAAACTAAGTAGAATTTTTCCCCTGCTTTCTTTGACATCATGATTCACCTTATGATTCACCTACCCGAGCAGGTGCTCATTTCTAGTCCGGTACTGTACACTTGGATGTATCCTTAAGAAAGGTACGTATAACTAATTAATTATACAGGTTTTTCGATCCATTATTTGTTCCACTCGAGATTACTATATGTACATGTTCTACAATTAATTAATTGAACGTTTGATTTTGTAGAGAACTTGAATAGTATAAAGGATTCGTGAAAAATGGGTTGACTTCGGATGGCTATATAGCAGAGACATACCTAATGCATGAGTGTGTTACTTACTGCAATAGGTACCTCAAGGATCCACCAGCTCTGATCCCAGTGGCCGCATCAGTCTTTCTGTCGTCACAAATATCGTACGACCGTTTAGAGGAGTATTAAAGGAATCTTTAACACGAGAAGAACTTATTGAGGCGCATTATGTACTATTGTGAGACAGTGACGAAGTCAAGCCTTACATGAAGGCGTATAGGGAGAACCTTCAGGCGTTAAATCTGGATAAGAGTTCGGTGTGGTTTGAAAAAGTGGTTAAGAAGAAGTTCACCGATTATTTTCTCTAATGGGTACGTATATTTACTTATTTAATTATATACATGTTTGTAGAAATTAAACCCTTTAATTATATATTCTTCCCATTTTTACAGATGATTGATCTACAAAAATTTGATAACTACGGGGAGTGGTGGTCCTAGCCAAAGCATTTGCTAGCAGGGAAGCCGATTAGATACTATATTTACCCCGGATGTTTTTTGAATAGTGTAAAGTTTCATTCATTGGTCCGGGATGAAGGAAGAAGAACACAAAACAGTGGGGTCGCGGTTGAGGAAGACGATGATATATATTACGGGACTCTTGTATATGTCGTTCAACTATGTTACGGGAATGATGTCAACGTTTTCCTATTTAAGTGCAAATGGTTCAAGCGTACAAAGGAAAACCTGGGCCTTTTATCAGTCGATACAAACTCAAGCTGGTATGAGGATAAACATTTCGCTCTTGCCACCTTAGTTGGGGAGGTGTTCTATCTTGATGATCCGAAAGCTGGTAAAATGCGGAAAATAGTTAACCATATCTCTCATCGAGGAATATGGAATACCACAACAGCTGAAGAGACATTGAGTATGATGATGAGGAGGAGCAATCAGATAATATTGGCGAGGAGGAGGATGCCGATTATGACGAAGAGTACAATATAACGACGAGGGATATTAATTGGTAATTAATTATTATAATTAAACTTTTTCGAGGTAATGATGATTAATTATATTATGACGAGAAGTACAATTATTCTGAACTTTTTTGAATGAGGAGCACAATAATTAATTAATTAATTATAATTCTGAACTTTTTCGCATAATTAACTTCAAATTAATTAAAGAGGTCGCTTCGACCCGTAAAAGGTCAAGATCGTAGACGACTGAATCCGGACGACTAAGTGTCACATTTTCCCTAAACCCTATAACCTAGACAACGGAACAACTTTTCGTCGTCTAAGTAAACACAATTATATAAACATAAACCCTAAACCCTCCATTTACCTTAGACAAGGAAATGGCACGTTTTCGTCGTCCAAGTAAACCCTCTATAAACCTAAACCCTAAACCTTAAACCCTTTACCTTAGACGAAAAAATGACACGTTTTCGTCATCCAAGTAATGACTTAGACGACGAAATGTTCACATTTTCGTTGTCTAAGTCATGTTATCGTAATTTTATCTCTAAGAGAATAACCATGTAGACCATGTCCCAATGCATTTTATTTTCATCGAGAGGATAGAGTAAACAATTCTTGGTGTGTGAGCGTCGACGGTTCCAAAATAGCAGTTACGGATTTTTGTTTATCCACGTTTCCGTTTTGTTAAAATTTTAGTTTTACGGTTAACTGTGCCGATGAAACCCTTAACGAACTTACTATTTACTGAAAATTATTCTACTTATATATTGTCTTATGATGAATATATCCAACGGTTGTTCTGTCAAATTTTAATTTCGTTAATATTGAGGTGCATTGAGCTTATACTTAATAACACTTAAGTTATACACATTAGTAGATACTTAACAAGTTTGAAGACGTAAATTAATTTGTCATTTTAAATCTCACTTTTTATATATATGATTCTTTAGTCGATATTTTATGACAAAAGAAATCGAAAGACAATCAGAAACTTCCTTACGAATTATTTTTAAATAATATTTTAGAGAAATTTTACTTAGATGACGAGGAGGAGGTCGTTTCCGTTGTCCAAGTGCTCACCTGGATGACGGAAACAGCATCCTCCATCGTCTAAGTCCAAATTTTGATCGGTCCAAATTCACCACCATTTATTTTGGAAACCGCCGAAACTAACTTAGGTGACGGAGGAGACCGTTTCCGTCGTCCAACTGAGAACCTTGACGATGGAAATGCCTCCTCCATTGTCAAAGTCCAAATTTTGAGTTGTCTAAATTTCATCGCCATTTAATTTAGAAACTGCTGAAACTGACTTAGACAACGAAGGAGGCCGTTTCTGTCGTTTAAGTGATAACCTGGACGACGGAAATGGTCCCTCCGTCGTCTAAGTCCAAATTTTTAGCGGTCAACTTCTACCTGCCAATTAATTATGGGAGAATTCCAAGATTTACTTAGATCGATGAAGGAAACCTCTGTTTCCGTCTTCTAATTTCCACCTGGACGACGAACACTATGTGTTCGTCATCTAACTTAAATCCATCTCACCTAGACGACGAAATCGGGCCATTCGTTTCGTCGTCTAGGTGAAATTGTATATTTTGCAGTTTTCAGCAGTTTCACAATATCTCTCTCTCACACACAAATCTCCCTCTCTTTCTATAAAATTCCTCATCCCTCCGCCGCCTCCCTCGGGTGTCTCCCACTGGCCTCCACCTCCTCTGCCGCCTCTTACGTCCCTCCACCTCCTCCACGCACGCACGTACAGGTACGGGCCTCCTCCCACCTCCCTCCAACTCCTCCCACCGCTTTCGGCGCCTCCCATTGGCACCACCACCAACCGCCTCCCACTGCCAGCGCCACCACGGTAAAATTCAAAATTTTAAAATTTTACGTACGTACGTATAATTTTGTTTTAATATGTATTTAGGTATAATAATATGTATTTACGTATAATAATGCATATTTACGTATAATAGGGTGTATAATAACACTACCAGCGTAATCACTATAGCCGATGAATTTTTAATAACTATAGCCGACGAAAAAGAATTTTTTTTTTGCCAAAATAAAAAAGTCGTCGGCTATACTATTACCGACGGGTTTTAGCCAACGGACTATAGCCGACGATACGCTATACTATTACTGACGGGTTTTAGCCAACGGACTATAGCCGACGACTTACTAAATATCGTCGGCTATAGTCCGTTGGTTTTGCTATAGTCCGTTGGCTAAAACCCGTCGGTAATAGTATAGCCGACGACTTTTATATTCGTATTCGTCGGCTACTATAGCCGATGACTTTTTTATTTCGGCAAAAAAAAAATTCTTTTTCGTCGGCTATAGTACTATAGCCGACGAAAAAAAAACTAGTCGGCTATAGTTTTTAAAAATTCGTCAGATATAGTGATTACGCTGGTAGTGTAATGTGTCTAAATATTATAATAGTATTTATTTAGGTAAATACTATAAATTGGTAAAAAAAAATAAATTGGTAAATAATGTGTTTAGGTAAAATTTGTTTAATAATGTGTATTTAGGTAAATATTATAAATTGGTAAAAAATAATATGTATTTAGGTAAAATTTGTTGAATAATGTGTATTTAGGTAAATATTATAAATTGATAAAAAAATAGTAAATATTGTAAATTGGTAAAAATAAAAAAGGTAAATATTAAAAATGGTAAAAATCAAAAAAGGTAAATATCAAAACATGGTAAAACCAATGGTAAATAATGAAAATGGTAAATTGTTAAAAAAGGTAAAAATTACAAATAGTAAATGTTAAAAAAAGTGGTAAATATTAAAAATAGTAAATATTAAAAATGGTAAATTTATAAAATGGTAAATATTAAAAATGATCAATATTAAAAATAGTAAATTTTGTGGTAAATATGAAAAATAGTAAATATTGTGAAATAGTTATAATGGTAAAATATGTTTAATAATTGAATTTTACAATTCCTAGGTTAAAATGACCCCATGGGGTAAGAAAAAGGAACAGAGAGAAGCCAAACATGCCCAGCTCCCACACTTGGCAGACCAAGTGGATTGGCGACGCTTTGAGGACACTGTTGTGGATCCTCCGGACCCTTCAGTTGTTACCTCGGCTGCGACGACTGGGGAATATCCTAATGCCCCAGTTATAGCGAGCGATGACGGTGACATCCTTTCAGCCCGATCGTCAATGTCAGAAGGTGCTCAGGAGTCGGCCTCCGAGACTATTATCTACAACGCGCTAGGCAAGGTCAGGAGGGTTCCGTCAGATCCTCAACCGAAAAGGACCCGAGGACTCGGAAAGGGCGGAAAATCCAAGAAGTTGTTCAAGGCGACGGGGCAATAGATCCAGTGTTCATACGACGATTTCACAGATGGCCCTCCCACCTCGTAGCTAGCTACTCTCTTATCGCACAGCATCGGGGCAATTATTCATAACAACATCTGTATGGTTACACCTAACTAGAAGGAATTGCCGGACTTGGAGAAGGGGAAGGTGTTTAGAGAACTCTTAGTAGTAAAATTTTAAATTTATTTTTTAATAACCAATAAAAATCGTAATTTCATAATATATACGATTTCAATTTTTTATTCCTTTTTTGTAAGTATAGTATGATGTGGATGACACACCGGGGATGCTTAGGCACATCAACTTCACCGCCAATGCCATCTACCGTGAATGGAAGTACAGACTTCATAAGTACTACCTTCAATTTGGCCGCTTGCCTACCTCCGTAAAGCTGCATGGGGATAGGGAAGATGAGTGGGAGTGGTTGGTCAACCACTTCGAAGAAGAATTGTATCGGGTTCGTCTTTTTTATTTGTTTAAATTGACGAAATCGATTAATTTATTTTTCAGTCATTTATTAGTTTTTTAATGATTTCTGTTGTCGAACATATGAAATTAGACGCAAACAAGGACAATCGGGAGAAGAATGACACACATCATACCTCCGACTTCAAGAAGATAATACAAATCGTCAAGGAGCACAGAGATAAGGACTCCAAACATCCTTATCTGGATGTCAGCTTCACCGCTTATGTGAGGCCTGAGCTCGACAATGAAGCGAGTCAAAACGGCATAAGTGTCATATATATTTCCTCTCAATTAACGTAATTAGTATTTATTATTTATTAAACTCCCATACAAATGTATAATTATTTAATTTTCATTATTATTTTCAGGCAAGGGTGCTAGAACTAGTGTAGGAGGAATTGGCAACTCGTAGCTTGCACACCCAGATATGCTGCTGGAAGACTTGCCTCCTCTATCGACGGAGAGCTAAATTGCAATCGTCAATGCGGTATACGGCCATCAAGCTGGCAAGGAGGTTAGGGGGTTGGGACGCAAGAAGCAGCGAGATTTATCTGACACATTTACGGCACGCTCGACGAGAAAGAGTGGTCAGGATGCGGCCGTCCAAGCAGCCCTTGAGGAGGCTCGACTAGCACAGGCCGAAACGTAATCCATGAGTTAGAGGCTTTATGAGCAACAAGTGCAGATAGCCAACCTCCTTGCCCTCATGCAAGCCAGGATTTCAGAAGATTGTTGCCCTGTTTCGACCCCACACCCCGATGATGACGATATGACCGGAGACGGGGGACTCAGCGGCGCATCTACTCCTTCCGTATTTACTTAGTTTATACGTAATTTTTCATATTTCTTTTTTTTTGAACGATATCGATGTACGTACATTTTAAAATTATTTTAATTAAATTTATTATTTTATTTGTTTAATAATATTTTACTTAAAATTCAATTTTTAAGGAAAAAAATTATTAAAAAAATTTAATTAAATTCACTTAGACTAGAAAATATATTATTTCGTAGTCTAAGTGATGAATTAGACTACGAAACAGTATATTTCGTAGTGTAAGTCAATTCTTAGACTAAAAAATAATTTCGTAGTCTAAGTCATCACTTACACTACGAAACAATTTCATGGTCTAAGGAATGACTTAGACTAAGAAACAATTTTGTTGTCTAAGCCTTCACTTGGACGACAGAATGCTATATTTCTGTCGTCTAAGTACTTAGACAACGAAAACTCGAACCTAGACGATGAAATAACTTCGTCGTCTAAGGGTTTTTTATTCTGTAGTGAGAGCAATTGGAGGATGTACTCACTAAGGGTTGTCACACCAAGCATTTGCATACTGGATCGACAAGTTGGGCATAATTGGCATCTATGCTCCAACTTGAGGGGTAGTATTGGAAAGTATATTCCGATTAGCTTTTGTAGATATGATCGGATTATATAAATACCTTTTTCTTTTGAGAAACCATTTGTAAAACTATATTAACCTCAAAACTGGAATGAATGAATTCATTGAATTCTCCCTGAAATACTTTTCTACTATGTTTGACAAATATCATATTTGTCACCGATGTTTTACCTTATCATTCAGATCGAACACATTGTCTGTTTTGGACATTAAAAAATATATTTTTTTATTTGTAATGTGCATATAAGTAAGTTTATTAGATTGGTAATGACAAAAATATTCATTTAAGTAAAACACATTTGTGCCACATGTGTGGTTTTTAAATTTCAAAATGGAACAAAGTGACCAATATGAATGACAAGGTAAAACATGAGTGACCAATTCGATATTTGTCAAACATGAGTGACCAATCCGTCTTAACTGTCAAACAAGAGTGACCTCTCCATCAAATTTCTCATTCAAATATATAGATACATTCTTCCAATTCATGAATTGATACATGGAGTTAATGAAAAATCATCTCACTTAATAATCAAATGTGATAAACCCCGATACAAAAGGTACACATACAAATAGACTAACCACAAAATTTCATTTATATATACAATAATCTAAATAGACATGCACACTAAGAAAACAAGAACAGGGAAAAAAAATCTTAATTCACTCATACAATCTCACAGCAAAATGCTCTTATTGACAATTCTTTAAACAACAGATCCCAAATCACAACATCTGGACTTCGGCACATAATTCTTATGCCTGAGAAGAGTCCATTAGCATTCTCTTGAAGCGAGACGGGCAAAGTCTTCAAATCTCGACTTCTGATTTAGAATGACTTTGAAGACCCTAAATGTCATCTTTCAACGTTAGCTCAAGCTTCTTACAATCATATATGAACAAAGTATCAAATGTCGCCAAGTTGTTCAAACTAGGTGGTAAGGATTCCAAATTGTTACACTTCACTAAAAACAGCATCCCGAGCTTACAGAGATATTTGAATTCGTCACCCAATGACATGAGATAAATACACCTATCAAGGAATAAAGACTGGAGCAAGCTCTGACCTTCAAATGTTCCTTGCTACAAATACATATGTTGTGTACTTATCCTCAAATATGTGAGGTTGATAAGGTTGTCTACGTCTTTGGGTAACTCTTCAAGTGCCTTACAACCTCCAAAGTCTAATGATTGCAACTTCGACAACTTGCAAATAAAATGTAGGAGCATTCTAATCTTCTTATTATAAGACAAGTTCAAATATCTCAGAAGGCACATATTATCAATTAATTAAACTTAGTATCTCCTCAAGCGTCAATCCACTCAGATCTAGCGCCCTCATGTACTTGAATCTTGAGATGCATATCTTTAGAATAGACAGATTGGTAAACCCACATTTACTATCAAGAAATAGAAGTCCTTAATTTGTCTGATGGGAAATCGACTTCATCAACTATATTCTCATATTTAGACAAATTTTCTGTGGATATTGGACATATGACAATACTTTTTCCAAATCATAAGTGGGATAATAATTAAGTGTGGAGAATTCTATTTGAGCCACTGAGATTGCTAGATCATGAATTAGAACATGGATTTTGAAAATTACAGAAGTATTAAGATCCCTCACAACTTGAAACAAACTTCTAGAATATAAATCCCTTATATATCCTAGCCCAATCTCTTGCAAATTGTCGTTTTCTCCATACGACGTAAGCTAGCCTTATGTTCTCCATAATGAAACAATGTTGATAGTATTGAATCTAAAATCTTTTGGAAATAGTGACAAGTTTAGAACTTCAGAGGAGTGTCTCATAAGATGGTGGAGTATTTGTTTTCATATTCTTTTTTTTTTTATGAAATTCTCCCAATAAAAACAATCAAATGCTCGAGAGGAGAGGAGATTGTCTCTGATTCTATAAAATGCGCCATCTCTGGGGGCGCATGAGAATCATCCACAACTTGAACTCGTACAAAAAGAATCTTAGTCCTTTGGGTAGCAATCTCATCTAGCTTTTCTCTAATATTTTTGAGTTCATGACCCATGGTAAAGTTAAAGATAATGGGCTTCCAACGTGAGAAGAATTTGTGTACCTTTCTTTTGACAACACTCAACCCGTTGTTGATGAACGCTTTCTGTTGAAGCTTTTGGAACTCGACGCCCAGTATATCCTCAGTGTCGTTGATGACATCTCTAAGATTCCTAGCCAATGGGGTATTTGGGGATCGTCTATTTGATGGTCTTCTGCATCATGTAGAATAAATCTGATGGTTAAGAAAAGACTAATTTATCTCAACAGTGTCCAAACTTATCTCAGTTAGGCAACTTAGTACCTGAACTTACAAGGTTATCAATGTGGCACTTAGACTCATTTTTTGCTATATATTTGGGGTCTCCGTTATATTTTCATCTTGTGAATGTTAGATTGCTGATGTGGCGTTGTTTGAATTCATAATTAATGTCAAAATGACTAAAATGCCCTAATGATATATTCTAGTTAGTTTTAATAAAAAGAGAAAATTCAACAAACAATATCTCAACTTTTGCTCATTCTAAATATTCATACCTCAACTGTTGAGTTATCTAGAGAGAAGCTAGTTTAGTTTTTAGTTTTCATCTTCCAATCCTGTAGAACTCAAAAGACCTAGTCTCTCCTCAAAGAGGCCAAACTTATTTCCTCTCCCTCACTATCACCCATCATTTCCTCCTCTCATCTTTGCCTCCAAGGTTTGAGTGATTCTCTAGAACTTGAAGAAGTGGGAAGTAATCCCTAGCCTTTTCCCTTTGACTTTTTTGAGTCTTAGAGGTTGCCCTTTAAGTCAGGGATTGGAGTTAGAAGCTTGAAGTGCTTTAGGTGAAGCTTACTAGTTTGGTGGAGCTTAGTTTGAGGACTGTTAGGTTTTTTCTCTCTCTCTTAGCTTCTAAGTTGTATTCAAACACTTTTGTATATATTATTAGTGAGTAGTTTGTGTGTGGAAGGCTAGGGGTCAAACCCTAGCCACTTGATGTAGAACAATGATGCTTTGGTTTATGTTAATGAGTTTGTTTTTGGGTATGAAATGCTATTAGATGAGTTTGATATGTATGTGATGTGTTTATGGTGTGTTTACATGTTTGTGCTTCATGTATGATTCTTTTGAGCATGTTTTGACATTGACTAAGTTGTGATATGTGAAAAAGAACTAAGGAATGGAACTTAGGTGAACTAGCCACTCACTTAGATAAAGATGAGCATATGAACATGGCTTAGGTTTAAACTTGAAAAGTTAAGCTTGAGCTTTGGTTTCCTTTTGCATTCTCTTGAATCTCAATGGGCTGAAGAGACTTCTGTCATGCTTACATAGTCCTAAAAAGCTTTGTAGCTAATGGTTGCTTCTTTCGATTCTTATCTAAATATGTGCGGATTGGGAGAGTCTCTTGAACTCTCTCCTAGGTCCTCCACTAGAGGCTTGAGAAGGAAAACCTCACACATCACTCACATGTTAACTAATTGAACTTGTTATGTATGGAATACGTTTAGGATGTTAGTCTCAAAAGCTTAGACCCTAAACTCGGTTTGTTTTGTGCCTCATGGTTAGGCCAGAAGTCTTCTAGAGTCATATATGGTCTAGAAGTTTTGGAACAAATCCAAACGTGACTCATAAGGTCACGATTTGGATATTTTTTTGTAAACCAAAATAACCACTCATGATAAAAAAAATTGGACATTTTTTGTGCATCTAGTTGGCTAGTGGTAATATCTCTACCAACCATTCTTTTACTATTGCATTTGAGTCTTAGTAGTTGTTGTTTTAGCTTATTTTAATCAACCATCATCTAATCGTAATTCTCTCACCATACTTCAACCATCCATTGCAATGCTAAGTCTCCAAATGGCTTAGTCTTGTGAGATTCACCTCCAATTTGTGCTTTGTGTTTTAATGTCGTGCGTATTGTGTGTTTTGTTTTTCGTAATCAAGGATTTATTCATACAAGCTAGAGAATTAGGATGGTCTATCCTCGTGAGTTTGACACTCGACTTCCTTACAAATTATATTACTTGGATACCGTATACTTGCAGTTTAGTGAGATCATAACCTCATCTTAGCTAATCTTTAGTTAAGGTGAGGGGAAGTATTTCTTTAACACAATGCTAGATAATGAGGAAATGCATATCAGAATAGATGTTCATGGAAGGTATATTAACAAAAGGTTAGCCATGCCTGTTACAAATGACGAGGGCGACAAAAGTGATAATGAGGATGATGAGGAGGATCAAGAAGATAATTAACTAGCTAATTCATTAGATATCTTTTATTACACTTTTTTTCTTTAGTTTGATGAGGTTGGTAAATTTGACAGAATATTTTGTTTGTTCTTCTTTAGATTAAAATTTTAGGACATTTCTCATCTTAAGTGTTGTTTCTATAACTTAATTATTCTCTATGTACTTCCCTGGGGTTATTCTTTAATCGTTTCGTGGCATGGTTATGAGTTTTTGGACTTATGCTTTGAAGTTTTGTCTTATCATCAAATAGTTGAATAACTTGGAGCATCCTAAATTTGACAATGAGAATTACTCTAAGGCCTCGTTTGGTTGTTTGGAAAGGGAACTAACAAATTTCCATCGAGGTGTTTGTTAACACCAGGAGAGAGAAAAGAAAGGTATAAAGCTCAAGAAGTTAGAAAGATATAAATTGAAGCATCATAATTGCAAGAAGGTTAAATTGGTCATAAAATATGGTAATGATTGCTAGAATTTGGAAGGGAAACGATTTTCTGGGCGGGGAGTAGAGGAGGACTTAGAGAGATATAAATTGAAGTATCATAATTGCAACAAGGTTAAATTGGTCATAAATGATGGTAATGATTGCTGGAATTTGGAGGGGAAACGATTTCTTGGGAGGGGAGTGGAGGAAGCAATTTTCCCCCAATCCTCTTCCCTTTGGAACAAAATTACCCTCTTGAGCTCTCCCAAACAATGGAAACCCTTCACTTTCCTTTCCTTACCCCCATTTTCTAACAACCAAATAGAGCCTGAAGGTGACACCCACTATCATAAAAAAATACTTAGGCGACGAAGCAATTTCGTTGGCTAAGAGGTCTTTTTCGTCACCTAAGTACTTAAACGATGAAACTTTCATCGTCTAAGTGCCGTAGTGCAAGTACTTAGGCGACGAAACCAAAAAGTTTCGTCATCTACGTAACATCTTAGGTGAAGAAAGAAATTTCATCGTCTAAGGTCATAGACGGCGAACTTTTACTGAAAAAGACGACGAAAATTTTCGTCATGTAACTTATCTTGGACGACGAAACAGTTTCATCGCCTCGGTGTAACAACTAAGACAACGAAACTTTTTCGTCATCTAAGTTGTGACACTTAGACGACGAACAAGAAGTATTTGTTGTCTAAGTTGTTACACCTAGGCGACGTATAGAGTAGCTACTTTGTCGTCTTAGTGTATTAACCAGGAAGATGAAACTTGAAGATTTCGTCGGCTAAGTGATATACATTTTTTTAATAACTATTTCGAAAATATAAATTAAATTTAAAACTAAATAGTACGTTAAAAAAATACCCATTGAATATATATTAAATATAAAATTTGTACATAAAAATTGTACTTTTTCGATCGATATATAAACTATGTACATATGAAACTAAACAAAAATATCGACATTGGTGAGAGTTTGAACCCCGTCAATTCCCCCGGTGTTTGGATTGTCATCATCGGGTCCAGAATCTCGAGGTGGGACATTTGGCTAACAGAAGGGAGAAGGGGTCATGCCCTGCGGCCTGAGGTACTCAATCATGAAGGTCACCTGCGCCTGTAACGTACTAGTCTACTTCTGGGCCGATCTAGCATCCTTTTGGGTTAATCGAGCCTGCTCCTTGGCCGCTCGAGCCTCATTCTCGGCTACTTGGACCCGTTCCTCAGTAGCCCCTACACTCGATCACCTAGTTGCCAAAACATGACTCAAATCTCGCTGGACTGCCCGTTCAAGGTCATGAACCTCCTTCCCAGCTCGGTGGCCGAAAACTTTATCTGCAATAGCGATATGAGTCTCCAAGGATATAGGAGGCAGCTCTTCAGGCGGCATCTCCGGGTTCTGGTACTGTACGTGCGCCAAAAACTTGTTGGAAGATTTATACCCCCATACTTAGTAATTTATTGGCTAACTCATAAGTGCAAGAACTATCTTCACCCGCAAGTATAAAGGGACAAGTAATAGTATAGAAAAGGAAATCGAGTGTCGAACCCACGAGGATTAAGCACTTAGATTCCTTAGCTCGGACTGGAAAGCACTTAGACTATGTACAACTAGACACTAACTTGACTCAAAGACTAAAAGAAAATATGGAAGTGTATCTTATACTACCAAGTCCTTTGGAGACTTGACATTGCACGAGATGATGCAATTACGGTAAGTGATTATACGAGTTGATTTGTTGATTAACTAACTAAATAAAGTGAAAACATAAAGTAAAGCAAATCAAAGGAAATGTTTGGTCGGCTAGAGATATTGTCACTAGCCAACTCAATGTACCAACAATATCCAAATTATGAGTTTAGTCTTATTCACGTGCTTGTCCAATTTGTGATCTTTAGGAATCACCATTGGTTTTGAACCGAGTCTCCTAGAGCCATGAGAGCACTAGAAGTGTTCGGCCCAACATTTAAATATAAAGCAAACCAAAATTAGAATGCAACTTAATTACGAATCATATCCTAATTATACCACATGCCTAATGAGTTCAATATATGTTCACTTATGATGAGAATGAATGGCTTTCCTTCCAAAGTCCCTATTAGAGGACATGAAAGTATGTTCTAATAACTTTCCTGATCCACACCTTTTAGAACATGAATTAAAAGAAGTAACGAGTAGCTACAAAGCCCCTTCTAGTCAATGTAAGCTTGATCGAAGCTCCTTAAATTATTCGGATTTCAAGAAGGCTTCCGTCCATGCTCAAGCCCAATGAAAATTAAACCTTAAGCTTATCCTATTAAGTGTAGACCTAAGTTATGTTTACATGCTTATCTTCCTTAGGTGAGTGACTAATTCACTTAGGTTCATTTTTAGCTTCCTTAAACACATCTCAACTTAGTCATGGCCAAAACATGAATATGAAAATATTGAATCAAGTCCAAATATGCAAACATACTACAATCATACCACAAGCTATCAAACTCATTCACAACATGTAATAAACTAAACCAAATTCAAATCCATAACTCAAAACATAGTTGTATGTACATCAAATTGGCTAGGGCTAAGCCCTAACCTTTCAAAAGACAACTACTCACTACCCATAGCTAAGATAGAGTATAGATACATAAATTAGAGACAAATAGGAGAAAAGATAAACAAATAGTCCCAAAAGCTCTAAGCTCTTCAAGCTCTCCTTCCCTTCTTACTCTAAAAATGCTCTTATGCTCCAAGAACTTGAGTCACCCACCTTCGGCTTAGGAGAAGATGGTGTAAATGGAAGTATGGTGGTGGTGATGGAGGTTTTCAAGCCTTTTGGTGGTGCTAAGTGGTGTTTGAGAGGTGGAGGAGATGACTATTGGGTTGGGTATGGATGGAGGCCTAAGAGAGAGACTAAAACTATGAAAAACTAAGAAATGAGGTGAGTAATGTGTGGATGTAGTTGGGAGATTGACCCCTATAGCTTTGGATGAGATATTTTGGGATCAAATAATTCAAAATTAAGGTTGGACATGATCCACAATTTTAGGTTTTACTTAGTGGTCCAAAGATGATTCACCAAGCATATGAGTGTCTCTATCAAAATATCTTCTCCCTTGGACTTGTGGGCTTCAACTTAGAATTCTTGGGCCTTAAAACATTCCAGAAAGGGGTCGCCGGAGTTGACTGTTGACAAGCCGAAGTTGACTTTGACCGGCGGTTAATTTTTCGTCATTTTCTCGGTTTTACTCCTTCTTCTCCAAATGCTTAGGAAACTTGCTTGGCTTCTTCAAAAAGTGATTAATCTCCATCTTTTAGCTCGTTTCCTTTCAAAATCTCTATTTTCTAACATAAAAAGGAAACGTATTAAAAACAATGCTTTATTTATAGAAAATAAACTATAAGCATAAAGTTAGGAGCGTAATAGACACATAATTATGGTCCTAACACTTCCTCAACGGCCATTTTTTTATCGATACCTGAAGAAAATCTCGTGAAAAATACATGACTGTCGATTTCTAAACAAAATTTGATATAGTTTCCCCTAAAACATGAGGAAACCAAAAATTTGCACTGAAGAAAACACTTCGAATAACCAATTTCCAAAAGAACAAATCGTGGATACCGATTCTCATCCGGATTTTCCAAGTTCATAATCATGTTTAATAGTGACAACTAAACCAAAATCCAAGAGCACAACCTAATTAAATTTCCTAATCATGATTCAATTTCTTCAAACCTGTAGTAAGATTAAACTCATTTAAATTCAGAATAAGTGTTACTTATGGCACGTTGACTTGTGATATCTTCTTCCTGCTCGGGCCTATAGTAAGTAGACAAGAAGGCATCAAGATGTGGGTGCTTTGAACCCGCATCTCTGTGAGCCTTTGTGATGTTGATCATCTTGCAGGAGCCCGAACCGTGGTGGTACTTCTTCATTCCACGATTAGTTGTGTTCTTCGACCTTCTCTGTTTCACACCAAGAAAAATTAATTAATAATTAAATTTTAAAAAATATTATATGATTAATTACACTAAAGCAAAGAAAGACGAAGCTTATATTGGTCTGAATCAAAATGCCCGACCAACCAATCTCACTTGTCTTTCCTTTTCTTGAACTCCTCTGGGACACTAGAGGCACTGTGTTCCTTGTAGTGCTTGTGTAGACTGTGCTTCCATCTCCTGTAAGCATCCAAGGTCATCTTCTGTACGGCTTACAACATCTCCGTACTTTGCTCCAAGTCAAAGTGTACATAAGAAAAATAAAAAAAGATTAAATTCCTAAACCCTATATTTTGTAATTATTTATAAAATTAAATAAAATTAAATAGACCATATTACCGAGAGTTCGTGGACAACTAAGAACTTCTTAGCATCCTTCAAATCGTCGTAAGTAGGGGCTATACTATATATACATTGCCTCGTACAACTTTCCCGATTTGAGACGTGGTAAAACTGGAGAGCTCCTTCGACGGTGGAACTTTGGTGAAATTATCATACTGCACACCAATCCGGTTCCCTATTATCTTGCATAGCTTGTCGAATTTTCTTCCATTCACAATTCCCCGAGTGCTTTTAGGGCCCGGGGCTGAGGGGTCCCTATTGGTTTCTTTGCGTCGTACACTATAGCAACAAGAATTACCGGAAGACTGAGGATCTTGTGAGGAGGCCTCGGTGTCCAAATCCAACTTCGCTAGCTCATCGTCTGTTGAATGGACATTAAGAGCATTCGAAATGGCCGCTGGCCTGGAAGGAGCAACAGGAGCTGTAAGAGTCATGTGACCATGAACCCCAACCCAACTGTTCAAATGTAGATTACATTAAGGCCCCCTGGTCTTGTTTAGTGCGCCTCCTCCTCCTGCCAAGCATCTTAAACGCTAAAACCGAAACCATATATGCAATTTTTACTCCATAAAACTAACCATATTCTTCAAAACACAGACAAACTCATCCAATCTAGTACCTATACAACAAAGCTTAATTACATTCCTAAATTCATCCAACACAACCAGTACCTAAATCATCAAACACAACCAAAATTTAACATGCTAATCCCTGTTCATTTATGCCTCATCCATTTTCATTCAATATAGTACACAAAGGATCCATCAACAACAATTCTATACAAACTCTATAATTAGAACATATATAATGTCCAAATCTCATAAATCTTCAACATCAATCAATCATCAATCAACACCCACCTTTCATCATCAATCAACACACTTACATAAACATTAATTCAACACATTACTGCAACACAATCTAACATTAGCTTAAAGCATGATCTATTTATATCACCAACCACATAATCAATAACCAACACACAATAACACAATTCTACAGTAGCACCCACATTAGAAAGTCTATATATTGATCAACACAACACACATTACTACAAAAATTCACACAAAAATCCTAAAATCGGAGTTCAATTAATGAGAGAGAGAGAGATACATGGTGGTGTGTCGGTGGTGTTAGAGTGAACTTAGAGCTGGTGTTGGAGTGAATCCGGAGGTGGTGTCGGAGGGAACCCAGTCCTAGGTGATGTGGGTCTGTTGTAGCCGGTTTGAGGGCCGACGATGGTGTCTCTCACAACGGCACGGGTCTGAGTTCGGAGGGAGGCGTCGATGGAGAGTCGAGTCAAACCGTGAGCGAGAGAGAGAGAGAGAGAGAGAGAGAGAGAGAGAGAGAGAGAGAGAGAGAACGGAGTCGAGGCAGCATCAGATGGGAGGGGAGTTAGAGATTTTGGTTTGGGATTTGGGGATTATGGGGAAAGATATCGACATAGTCAATCTTATTGAAGGACTTAGATGACGAAGTCATCCACTTCGTCGTTTAAGTGGTTTTAAAATTACTTAGACGATGAAACATTATAATTTCGTCGTCTATGTCGTTTCTAAAATTTGTCTAAAATATTTGGTTGGTAGGAAAAACCGCCAAATAATTGACTTTGGATGATGAAATTATATACTTTCGTCGTCTAAGAATCCATCTATATGATGAATACATGCGATTTCGTTCCCTAAGTTTAAATTTGTTTATTTATTGAAATAAATCAGAAATAATAAGTTTAGGTACCCGCATGAACCTTATACGAAAAAAATCGTCATATGTAACCGTTTAATTCATATGACATTGTAGAAAAAAGTTGAAGCAAATTTGGAAAGTGTTCGTATTTATTCGAACGATCTATTCTTGTGAATTACAACAAAAGTTTAAATAAAAAATGGAAACGATCGTAAATTATTAATCGTAAAACTATTTTCGACGTTACGAGTATTTCATACTATGTAGGCAGACAAATTTTAAGACAATATGAAGTTCGCTAAGGGTTTGATCAACGTAGTCAACTATAAAGCTGAAATTTGAACAAAACGAAAACGTTGTCCGATTTTTGATCCATCGACACTCACAGTCCAATAATTGTTTATCCTATGCCCTCAACGAATATAATCCACAATGTAACATGGTACACATGATCTTGCTCTACCATGATCTTGCTCTTACAATATGTTAGATTTTGAAACTCTACTTAGACGAAAAAAGTTGTTGAATTTCGTCGTCTAAGTAGCACTTAGACAACAAAATATTATAATTTCTTCCTCTAATATTATTAGGATTTAGGGTTAGGTTTTAGGCGACGAAATGATAAAGTTTCGTCTTCTAAGTAATGTTTAGATGACGAAACGCCCACTTTTTTCATCGTCTAATGTGCTCTTAGACGTCGAAACGTCACAATTTCGTCGTCTAAGTTCATTTTTAACAGAAAAACATCCTCCTTTCGTTTAAGACAAAATCATTCTTGTAAGACATAACAAGTATTACAAACACTCTATTTGAACCACTTTTATTAGTGCCTTGTAATTTGATCGATTGATCATCGATCAAATTGGTATGCATACAAATTAATTAACTAAGTTTGAATTGGATCAATGAACTTGATCTATTAATTAATTAATTAAAATTAAGTATTACATATATTTATATATACATATCAATTTCTTACATCATCATAGTCTTCATCAATATCTTCCTCATCACTCTCAACTGACGACAACTAATCCTCATCATCATTATCGTATATGACATTGTCTTCATACTCCAGCTCCTCTTCAGAGGCATTATTATTCTCTAGGTTCTTGATCTTCTTTTTAGTAAGATTTTTTCCTAATCAAGCATGGGTAAGCGTTCGTTATAGCGAATCAGTGTCCTTGTGTTTGAGATGACAGAAGTATCAGGTTCTTGATATGCATTGATATTATGTTGTTGAGTGTCAGTCATTGACGCTCCTGAAGTGTTGTGGCACTCCATATTCCTTTGTGAGACATATGGTTAACTACTTTTCAGCTTGCACCCACTTTCGGATCATCTAGATATAACACCTGTCTGACTAAGGTGGGAATAGCGAATAACTCATCTCCATACTAGCTTAACTTTGTATCGGCTGAGACAAGGCCGAGATCTTCCTTAGTACGCTTAAACTATTTACATTTGAATAGAAAAACGTCGATATAATTCCCATATAGTAGCTGAAAGACATTAACAAGAACCCCGTGATATACATGCACCTTGTTCGACCACCATCTCACTATTTTGTGTTCTATGATGACTCGACCCCAATTTATTTTCATAAACCGGGATTAGGCCCTAATGATCATTAAAACTTAAACATGCTAGTCCAAAAGAAAATCAAAGGAAAATTCAATAATATGAAAATCATAAACATAAAGAGACTAAATTCCAGAAATAACTCATAACAACAGAATCCAAAACCATTTATGATATCAGAGCTACTAAACTCTCTAAACTACCTATGCTGACTAAGTTGCTAACTCGTAGGATGAACTCTGGATCCTACGACAGATACTGCTATGCATTGATCTGTGTGCGTGCCCAACCTCCACATAACTCTGTAAACTTGGGCATTTGAAACCGAAGGGCCCAGGGGAAACATATAAAAACATGGAAAACGTCAAAGTGAGTAGACGAAAAATAAATAGTCTAAGAAATCGTACACCGTGGCCAAGGCTTGAAGTAGCATATGGTGTCTGTGTCCGAGAAGACTGCGGAGACTATGTCATAATGAGGAGTATCTTAACCTCCCTCTTCGTGTTGGTGTCCAACATGACAGCTGAATGCCAGAAAAGCATCATGCATCAAATCCATAGTAGGGTCCCAACAAGGGGCGCCACTACCGATGGATTAGGCACCCTGGTAACTGTACACTAAACTGAAATTTTTTCTTGAGCTATAGTCTATTACTTCATCGTGCTCACTTTATGTAGTGTAACTCCACATCATACCATGGTTGTACAAGTTTTGAGACATAACATTAACCTTCACATATTGATTGTTAAGATATTTTCTACACGGATACTTGTAGCGCTTCTTTCCTTGACCAAGTTGCATCGTAAACATCATAAACTGACTGATTTCGTCCATATACCTCTCATCACTTCTATTTTTAAACTGTATCCAACTCTTGTCCATAGTTCTGCGTAAGTTAAGCGAAACATAAATTTATTGAATAAACCATAATTAGTTAGCAAAAAATTGTCATTCTAACAACATTCTGTCGATCTTATCATTTTTTACTTACATTAATTAATATTCATCATACATAATTAAATTACATAACACAATAAAATGTATTTACATATTTTAATCCGCATCTTAATATATAATTATCAACTAATTGATCTAACATTTAATCATATATATAATTAATCAACACATGCATGCAATTATCTAACAACTAATTAATGTGATATATATATATGCAAACAAGGTCCCCGGAATATTTATTTTCTGGAGTATTTCATTGAAGAACTCTATCACTATACGTTATTACGTACATAAATAAATTCAAAAAAATTAATCGAGAAAAATGAGTTAATACCTTCACTGATAAGGAGATAAATGGGTAAACTACAACTTCAGAGGTGGAAAAACTATATAAATCAAAATTTTGGTCGGAGGAGTTGGTTTTGAGAGATGAGAGAGAGTTAATGCTCGATGTAAAAATAGAATCTGATCTAAATAATTGAGTTTGACTTAGACGATGAAATATTTCGTCCCCTAAGTACAACATTTCGTTGTCTAAGTACATGCTTCGAAGACGAAAAATGCTTCATCGTCTAAGTCATCACTTAGACGATGAAACACTTTTTTCATCATCTATGTGATGACTTAGACGATGAAACTATATTTTTTCATCTAAGTTGTACTTTGAGACAACAAAAACATTTTTTGTCGTCTGAGATTTTGTACTTAGAAAAGTACATAGATGACGAAACACTATTTTCATCATCTAAGTCATCACTTAGGTGAGGAAACCGGCAACGAATGTATGTTTCGTCATCTAAGAAAATACTTAGACAATGAAATAAAATTTTGTCACCTAAGTGTGACCTAGACGAAATATTTTCTTAGGCGACGAATAATTTTTTTGTCGTCTAACGGTTACTTAGGTGACAAAACCGTAATTGTTTTGTCGCCTAAGTACGAATTTCTGGTAGTGACCGAAGAGGATAATAGTACGTACATGTTTCATCTGCTTTTTTCATTAATCTTTTCTAATATATATGTTTATGTAGATGAAACTCAGAACAAAAAGAGAAAAATTTCCATGTAATACCTGAACTATAGCCTTTCGCACATTTTGATACCTAGACTTTGAAAAATATACATATGGTATCTGAACTTATAACATATGTCTCCATATAGTACCTATGTGATTTAATTATTTATATTTGACTCAATATGCCCTTGGTATACTAATAAATACTAAAGGAAAGAAAAATACCCCCCAAAACAAAACAAAACAAGCCTTCGTCAAGTCATGAATTCACCTTTAGGCCTCATCCTTCCTGGATTACTTATGCAAGAAGACTCACTGCTAAATGCTTCTTTTTTAAGGGTGATTCTTCTCCAAACTAAGTTAATTTTTATAACAAACAACCCATATTTTCTAACTTCTGGGCGGTAGTCCGCCTCCTAGGAGATTATAATGAGTATGAACAAATATAAACAACTTAATTTCTTCCTTCTTCTAGACCATAGTCTGCATCTCAGAGGATTTTTAATGAGTTTTAATGAATCTATATGCCTATGCAACAATTTGAAAGAATTGTACTGGGACACCATATCTTATTTATTCCACAGAATTACAGAATAAACATCCAGAGTCCCACTCTCTGGTAAACAGCTATAAGTTGATTAGCTACTCATACTAGCAGATATACTTACTTGGAAATAGAGAAGTTGAACAGTTTGCTTCGACTCTATCTCTCAACTCACAAGGTTGACTCTCAGACTTTCTACTCTCGGATAGATCTCTTCTATTCTAAACTTCAATGCCTAGAACTAGGACTTAAGACTCCTTATATAGGGAGCGGAACTCAAACCAGAAATGAAATATGCAGATTTTTCAGTAGCTCCACTATGAAAGGTGTCCCCCTGCTGATAAGGTTCTGGCTCCACTTCATTATCTTATTTTGAAAAGCAGATTCCTTATTCATAAGAGATGTTCTCGCCTTTAGACAAAGAAAATATGAATTTTTATGTCTTTATATGTCATCATATATTTCTGAATTTTCTCCAAGATAAGATTCTTCAAATATATGTCTTTTTATGCTTCCATTTTCTTCCACATTTGTATCATCTTGTAGGGCCTGCCATTCTTGATCTTTTCGAGCCACTGGGTACATGCAATGGTGGAATCAATACCTTTTCTTTTGAGAGAAACAAATAAGTCACTGGTAAAGGCCTCTAGGTGATCATAAGTGGTGGCAATTATGTGCTCTCCTAAAGCAAGAAAAGTAATCTTTTGATCTTTTTCGATTATTTTCTTGATGTATTCTAATGTCATGGCTTTCACCCATGGGATACAAGAATTTGGAGTTCTATTGTATCCTTTACAGGCTGGTTCTAGATACTAGCCTTGGATGATTCTGACATAGTGGTATGGAGAAATATACTCAGTTTCTCCATTGGTTTTCTACACCCATTTTGGAGGTGTAGATCTGATCTCGAGTCTAAGAATGCAGTTGGATTTCTTTATATTCTTAATAATATTGCAAATGTTAGCAAGCAATCCCCTAAGATCATCATGAGTCTTTCTCCATAGATTATGCATAAAGTCGTTTTCAACTAACCACAAATTGTGCTCTTGCGGGTGTTCACTTTGAAAATTCACCACGTATCTTACTGGGAATGGTCTTGGAACAATAAAAAGTGTACCAGGGAGAACTGTCTTGATTGAATGTCTTCCATTGGTGTTGTGAATTTTGAACCACTTTGTCTCTTTTAAGGTCTAAATTAGTAATTTTGTACTTTCAGGGGTTCTGATGTACTGCACTACTGGTTTATTAGCAACACTTTGTTGTTTTCCCTTTTGGTTCAGTTTTTCCACTAAGGAATTCATGGCCTCTACCATAAGCCTTTTATCTTGTTCATGGAAGGCGAACATGAAATTGTCTAGCAAAATCATCTGATGAAATGTCTAATGACCCAAACCAAAATGACGTGATTAGTGAGAGCGAATTGACGAAAACTCCTATTAGTCGTAAGAGTTAGGTCATTAAACGGTTTTTATTTCCATTGAGATTTTGACCTAAATTTCTTCTCAGAAGTTGTGGAGCATTTTATTTCGAGGTTGTAGGAATTTTCAGGGAATTTTTCGGATAACTGGAGCAATAGTTATTAATTTTAGAAGTTGTTGTAAGTGTTGTAAATTGAAGGCATTATCATAATACTTGATTTATACTAGTCGTACGATCATTTTACGATTAAATCTTAGCCATTGGATTCAGTATAAGGCTTGGGGTATAAATAGGAAGCGGAAGAAAACCCAAATCAGTTTTGGGTTATGTTGGACCCGGTTTAGAGGTTGAGATCCACGCAGCTAACCCATTGTCCCGTGACCCGACCTGCCGAAATCTTCCCTGACAGGCCACCATTGTCGAAGCTACAGGTATGGTTTGGAAGCTCTTGACATGGTGATATTGTTTATGGGCCTTATTAGGTATTTTAGGGAGTTTTTATAGGCGTAGCGACCCGAGTTAAGATTTTGGGGTTGTTGCAAGCGGGGGCGTTGAGGTATGGAGGTCGGGAGGTTAGGTTTATTAATGCTTGAGTTATCGAGAGTATTTTTGGGTAGGTTTTGAGGTCCACCGAGGCTCCATGACGGAGCTTTGACGACGGAGATTTCGGCCGACCAATTTGGGTCCGCCGGCTTTCGAGTCAATTTCCGGCCACAGGTGAGACTTTTAGGCTTGGGTCCTTTGGAAAATGTTGTTGGGTTGAAGGACAGGGAAAGAACGATCTAAGGTTTTCCGCCACTCGTGGTGGTCGTCGGTGGCCGAATTCGCTGTCTATGGCTGTGGTTTCGACCCCATAGCCGCCGAATCTCACTACGGCGATGAAGGAAAAGTTGTTCGGGTAGTCGAGAGGAAGCTAAGTGTAACGGTTACCGGCTCACCAGAAAAGTCACCACAGGCGGCGCGTGGCCGCTATGCACTATCGTCCACAACGGAGCTCTGGCGAGGTAGAAACTTAAAATCTTTGTATGGATTTTTCGGGTAGTTTTAAACAAGATTTGAATCCCTTAACGATTTTTGGATATTAAACTTGTCGTATCTTTATTCAGGAGATCACAACCAGAATTACGATGAAAGGACTTACGCCGGGCCGCGGAGCTAGATGTATCAGTGAGTGAACTTTCATTTTTCACTGTCGTTTAGCGAGTTCAAATCTATTATGCTCTTGATTTCTCCTTACACATATACGATATAATCTATGACACATTTTCATTTAAGCATGGAGGAACTCATGATATGGTTTTATGATTTATTACACGTTATATTCATGCATGTTGCATCGATGCATTAGGCCCTTCGGCTGATCACCGAGGTGCTCCAGGAAAGTCACAACAAACACTTGACCCAAGATCACGTCACGCATGCCTCCTCACTCATATGTTGTTTTTATTTCCATGGACTTGCTATAGTTTTATGTTCTTTATTTTGGATGAAGGCATAAGTATTATGTTTAATGTTACGTTAGGTAAATTTATCTTTTTGTCCACTCACTCTAACGCTACTATATTTTTCTATGCCTTTCCCCTGAGCCTTTCAGTTTATCATTGCCCAGTTTGTTGTTTCCATCCGGAGTTCACGACTCAGCGTCGGAGGTTTAGTGTTCGCGTCATCATCCATGATCTGTAGGTTCCTAGATAACCTACTAGTCATGTAATAAAGTAAAGTAGACGTAGTGTGCTTTGAGAATCATTTTTTTTTCTTTTCATTTCTGTTGTCTTTGTATAAGGAGTCTAGAGTCATGACCTAAACTCAAATTAGTATTGATGCTTAATTTGGGTTGGATCGTCTCAATTGGTATCAGAGCACTAGGTTCTTAGGTCTTGTAGACTTGTTTTTATTGTGTGACTAATGACATTTAGGGATTCATAGCACTTCCGAAGCAATGGCCCAACTGGTCGTTGGATCCCCATTATATGCTCATGGTGTTGTGTATTTTTTGGATGCCTAAAGTCTCATGACCGAATCCTTTATGTTGTCAGTAATTATGTGTTTTTGATTTTTTAGGATATGCTTCCACGACGCCGAACTCGATCTAAACTGGATGGAATTAAGGGACATGAGTTACCTCAACCTCAGAATATAGCTAATCAAGTTGATCATGAGGATAGCTAGTAAGTGCTCTTACTCGTGCTATCCATAGCTTAATACCTTCTTCATCAGATCTTACCAGCAAGGCACTTAAGGCTGGGACTTCTGCGTTTGAGGGTTCCACTGACCCTGAAGTATGCATGGATTGGTTGAGCTTGGTTGAGCATGTGTGTGACCAGATTCAGTTGCCAAAGAATGTGTGGACTAAGGTGGTTGTTACTCTTTTGTAGGGAAGTGCCAGCTATTGGTGAACTTTTACTCAAATTGACAAGGATACCACTACTTGGGTGGAATTTAAAAAGTTATTCAGGAGCATGTACGTTACTGTTGCAGCTCAGCGGCAGAAACTTTAGGAATTCCTTAATCTGAGGCAGGGTGACATGAGTGTATTTGAGTATTGGGATCAGTTTATGCACCTTCCTAGATTTGCACAAAACATGGTGTCCACTGAACAAGACAAGTGCCGTAATTTTGAGAACGGTCTGAGGTCGGAGATACAATTGATGGTAGGCTCTATCCTACATGATAATTTTGATGCTTTTATGAATGCAACAGCCAAGAGTGAGCAGACAATAAAGGCACATACCCAGTTTCATTTTATTGAGGAGGGTGACCCTAGTCATGGTCCTTCCAAGAGGATAAGTTCTATCACTTTTGGATCAACTTCTTCTTCTGGTAGAGGATCATATAGTTTTTCCCTTGGGTCATCTAGGCCTAGTGGGAGGTTAAAATGGAGGAGGAACCGACGTTTGGGTTAGCAGTCGGGGACTACTTCTAGTGGATTGAGTGAGACTCATCGTCAGCATATCGCACCTATAGGACTGCAAGATTATCCGAGGTGCAATAACGGTAACAAACATCACAATGGGCAGTGTCACTGGGGTACCACATCATGTTTTAATTGTGGACAGGTGGGACATTTTTTTGAGGGAATGTCCTAGGAGGCAGCCTTTTGGGAGGCCTACACATCAGGGTGCTACAAAGGACCAGGGCATGCTACAGGTCAGGCGTCATAGCAGAATCGGAATCAGGGAGGTCACCCAACTAGTCAGGCACGTGTGTAGGCTATGACCCTCAAGGAGGGTACCCCAAGGTTATCATCGGTACATTACACACTTTTTCTTATTCATTTTTAACACTACGTGTGTAACAACCCAAACCAAAATTCACGTATAAATCAGCATGAAACAGTATTCTCGCGAATTAGTTGTATCGCGTGAGTTATTAACGACTTTTTCATCGGGCAAGAATTTCACTTGATTTTCTTCACGAGAGTTGTAGAATATTTAATTTCAAGCTCGTAAGAATTTTTGAGGAATTTTTCAGATTTACGAGCTATTTATTATGATTTTTGGAAGTTTTTGTTTTCGGATAGCTATCGCGATGTTTATCGGAAATTATCGTAACGGATAAATCAAAAGGAAACTTGTTCTTATCAGTTAATTATTGACCATACGATCGCGATATAGTCGATTAATAGTCGTAGATCAATTGAGGATTGTCCCCTATAAATAGCAAGTTTCTAAAATTAGTCGGTTTACCGATTTGAAAAGTTTGACTGAGGTGTTGACTAGAGTTAACTGACCCATTGACCCGACCTGCTTTCACGACCCGCCAAAAACTTCACCGTCCAGCCACCGTTTCAGGCGATTGAGGTAAGCAAATTCCTCCTCTCTTGCCCATGAGTGGCTTGGTGTGATTTATTATGGTTTTTAGGTACGATTTAAGGTAACCTGAACAAGTTTAGTGGCGAAACCCACGGTTTTCACCCCAGGAGTTGAACCCTCATAACCTCGGGGTCCGTCATGTGTCATAGCCAGCATTTTGACGACGAGAGTATTCAGGCCGGGTTTTGGACCCGCCATTTTTTGAGGGATTTTTCGGCCAATATTGTCGGAATTGGTGGATGTCATAGAAGGGAAAAACGTTCGGCTCAAGGAGATCTTCAAATTGGTGGGTTGAATGCTCCAAACGGAGCTATCTGGCCGGGGGACGTGTGTGGTTCACACGCCGCCGTCGGAGGAGACGCATGACGGCCATGCGCCTCCGCCCATGGCGGGGCTCCGACAAGGAAAAATTTTGAAATTGTCCGAGGGATTTTCGGGGTAGTTTCTGAGTTGATTCTTGCAAGTTTTATCAAATTCCTGTGTTAAATATATGTGTTATTTATTTAGGAGATCGTGATCGAGACTTTGGCGAGGAACTTCCGCCAGACCACAGAGCTAGCCTCTGTACTGTGAGTAGACATTTTATTTTCACTGTTGTTATACGAGTCTTCAATTATTTATTTTACATTTATGCATTTATGTTTATGCATTTTCATTTGGAGGCATAGATGATTTGTTTTACACAGAGCATATTTATAGTTGTTGCATCGATGCACTGCCTCTCGGCTAATCCCCGAGATTCTCCGGGAGGGCCAGGGACTTGACCCAAAGATTTATTGAGCACCAAGGAGGGCCAGGAACCTGACCTGGGTAGTATTAGGACTTGTGGTCTGATGACCCGAGTCGTAGCCTCCACATATTTTACAACACCCAGGTGGGCCAGGAACCTGACCTAGGCAGTATTTGGACTTGAGGTCGGGTGATCCGAGTCAAAGTCTGTGCATATTTTACAATACCTAGGAGTACCTGGATGTTTATTTTCAGACTCGCATAATTTTTATGTACATTATTTATGAAAGGCATATTATTTACAGTTTCAGTTAAAAAGTGAAATATTATTTTCATCCACTCACTCTAACAGTTTTTGTTATTTTATATGTCTTTCCTGGGCTTTTCAATTTTCTCCACCCAGATTGCAGTTTATATCCTGAGTTTGCACGTCAGAGATGGATGCATAGAGTTCGTGTCACTGTACTCATCTAGTAGGTTCCTAGCTTAACCTACTAGTCTTGTGTAATATGTAAACTAGAAGTCGCTCTGAATACTGTATAGAGTTTACTTCTATTGTGTTATATTTTTTATTCAGTCTTCGGATTTCTTATCACCTTCTGTAATTAGTTTATATCTCTAGTGGATTCAGTGTTTAACTGATTTGAGAAATCCGGATGGGATTTGGTGGCCACGGTTTGTTTTTGTGGACATTTTAGAAGTGTGTTTTCCATGCAGGTTTTTGGGTTTCTTGGTTTTAGAAGAAACTTTCAAATTTTTTTTGTAGACTCAGGTGTTGTTAGGGATTAATTCTGGTTTAGGCAACTAAATTGGAATCCAGTCCTTTCAACGTGATTCGGGGGCTACACATTCTTTTATATCACCTAGGTTGGCATCCTGTGCAAATGTGTCTCCTTCTCCACTTCCGGATATGTGGAGAGTATTATATCCCAAAGGAGATGCAACAAGTGTTTTGTTTGGATATACAAAGGCTGTGAGATTTTTATCGGTGGTTATCCGTTGGTTGCATATTTAATGTTATTAGACATAGTAGAGTTTGGTTTAATTTTGGGCATAGACTTCTTGGAGATTCATCGAGCACTCTTCGACTGTTATAAAAAGGAGGTAATTTTCAGGAGTCCAGTCATGTCGAAGATCACATTTCAAGGTGAAAGGAATACTTCTTCACCTTGTATTATTTCGGCATTAAAGCAGAAAAGATGTTGTTGAAGGGTTGTGAGGCATACCTCGCTCATGTGGTGAACATGGTTATATGCACACCGAGTGTTAGGGATATTCTCGTGGTTCTTGAATATACAGACGTGTTCCTTGAGGAATTACCTGGTCTTTCTCCAGATACTAACCCTATTTCTCAAGCACCTTATCGTATGGCTCCAGCAAAGTTAAAGGAGTTGCAAGTTCAATTGCAGGAGTTGATTGACAATGGTTTCATTTTAACCTAGTGTTTTGCCTTGGGACCCTCTTATGTTGTTTGTAAGGAAAAATGATGGTTCGATGAGACTGTGTATTGATTACCAAAAACTAAATTAAGTCACAGTGAAGAATAAATATCCTTTACCCCGGATTGATGACTTGTTTTACCAATTAAGGGATGCGACTGTCTTCTCCAAAATTGACCTAAGGTCGGAGTATCATCAACTATGTATTATGGAATTAGATGTCCCTAAGACCGCTTTCCGATCACGTTATGGGCATTATAAATTTCTTGTCATGCCATTCGGTTTAACAAATGCTCCAATTGCTTTCATGGACCTTATGAATTGGGTTTTCAGGTCATACTTGGATAAATTTGTTATTGTGTTCATTTATGATATCTTGATTTATTCCAAGGATGAGAAGCAACACAAGAAGCATTGGCATGTCGTTTTGCAAACTTTTTGAAGTTCCTAGTTGTATGCGAAGTTTAGCAGTGTGACTTTTGGCTGAACACTGTGAAATTTTGGGGTCATGTCATATCAGCTGAAGGAGTTAGTGTTGACTCTGACAAGGTTGAAGTTGTGTTGAACTGGAATAGACCCTCGAGTGTGTCTAACATTAGGAGTTTCTTGGGCTTAGCAGGAGATTACCACCGATTTGTGCAAGATTTTTCGCGGATTGCTGCACCGCTTACTCGACTGACTATGAACGGAGTTAAATTTGAGTGGTCCGATGTTTGTGAAGAGAGTTTTTAAACGTTGAAGTAAAGGTTGACCATAACACCAATTTTGACCTTACCGGATGGTAGTGGTGAGTACACTATTTTCAGCGATGCTTCGAAATTTGATTTGGGTTGTGTATTGATGCAGCATGGCAAAGTGGTTGCTTATTGTTTCAAATAGTTGAAACTGCATGAGGTGAATTATCCTACTCATGATTTTAAATTGGTTGTTATTGTTTATGCTCTAAAGAGTTGGAGACATTATTTATATGGAGCGCGATATCAAATTTATACTAACCACAAGAGCCTCACGTATCTACACACTTAACCAGGAAATCTGGAGCCTCTTTATTCCATGTGTATGTAGCTAGGGTATCTCTGTTGGCAAAGTTGTTAGCTACGGGAGTAGACTTGGAATGGGGTGATGATGGTGCTTTGTTAGCCAGTTTCCAGGTTCGCCCAGTGTTGATTGATTATGTGCGTGAGGCGCAGGATTCAGATCCCTATTTGTTGAGCAAAAAGGTTATAATTCAGAATGGTGAACCAACAGCGTTTCAATTGAGAGGAGATGTCACTCTATTGTTTAGAGGAAGATTATGTGTGCCAAGAGATTAGGGACTTAAGAAAGAGATACTTGATGAAGCTCATTGTTCAGCTTATGCCATGCATCCTGATGGGACAAAAATGAATCGTACTCTTAGAGAGTTTTATTGGCGGCGAAACATGAAGAGAGAAATAACAATTTATGTAAGCAAGTGCCTGATCTGTCAATAGGTGAAGGCAGAGCGACAAAGACCTTCTGGAAAATTGCAACCGTTGAAGATTCGAGTTTGGAAATGGAAGCACATCATGAAGGATTTCGTGCATGGGTTGCCACATTCATCTAACAGTAACACTGGTATCTGGGTAATTGTTGATTGTTTCACAAAGTCCATCCATTTTCTACCTATTTTAGGAAAACTCTCAGTGGAAAAGCTAGTGAAACTGTACATAAAGGAGATTGTGAGGTTACATGGAGTGCCGGTGTCTATTATTTCTGATCGGGATTCCCAATGTACATCTGAATTTTGGAGAGAACTATACAAAGCATTGGGAACCAGATTACATTTCAGCACAACTTTTCACCCTCAGAGAAGACAATTCAAACTCTGGAGGATATGTTACGATCATATGAGCTATAGTTTAAAGGGAATTGGGATACACACTTGTATTTTATGGAGTTTTCTTATAATAGTAGCTACCAGGCTAGTATTGATATGGCTCCATATGAAGCCTTGTATGGTAAACAGTGTCAGACTCCACTATGTTGGAATGAAGTTGGGGAAAGATGGCTCATTGGTCCGGACATAGTAAGGAGACCGTAGAGGATGTACAGATTATCCAAGACAAATTAAAGATTACTCAAGATCGACAAAAAGAGCTATGCAGACATTAGAAAGAAAGACCTAGAGTTTGATATTGGTGATTGAGTATTCTTGAAGTTGTCCCCATGGAAAGGAGTTGTAGGATTTGGGAAGCGTGTTAAGCTTCGTCCACACTATATTGGCCCTTATGAGATCGTGGAGCGTGTGAGTCTGGTTGCTTATCGATTATCCTTACCTTTTACGATGGCACGAATTCATGATGTGTTTCATGTATCTATGTTGCAAAGGTATATCTCTTACCCATCCCACGTTCTTGCACCCCAACAGCTCCCAATATGCAAGGACCTAACATATGTGGAGGAACCAGCTCGGATCTTAGACTGGAGAGTGCAGGAACTTCGTAACAAGACTATTCCCCTAGTGAAAGTTCTATGGAGAAACGATGCAGGTGAAGAGGTCACCTGGAAACCTGAGCAGCAGATGTAAGATTAGTACCCATATCTCTTCGAGCAGCAGGTATGTAAATTTTGAGGAGGGAATTTGTATTGGGGGGGGGGGGGTTTAGATTGTAACGACCCAAATCAGAATGACGTGATTAGTGAGAGCGAATTGATGATAACTTATATTAGTCGTAAGAGTTAGGTCATTAAACAACTTTTATTTCTATTGAGATTTTGACCAAACTTTCTTCACACGAATTGTAGAGGATTTTATTTTGAGCTTGTAGAAATTTTCAGGGAGATAATCCAATGAATATAAGCTACATGATAAAATTGAAAGACAATTTTCTGAGGCAATTACACCACAGAAGTACATCAATCCGTTGGGATGGTCAACATTACTCGTGCAAAGATGTCACAAAATGGCAAGACTCTAAGGATCCAAATCTGAATGTACTATTGGGAGTCATGGTAGGAGGACCAAACCAGTTTGAAAAATTTATAGAGGAGAGGGACAAGAAAGAGTACACTAAGCCTAGTATATCCAGCAATGTTGGATACAAGATGGCTCATTGGTCCGGACATAGTAAGGAGACCGTAGAGGATGTACAGATTATCCAAGACAAATTAAAGATTACTCAAGATCGACAAAAAGAGCTATGCAGACATTAGAAAGAAAGGCTGGTATACAAGGTATTCAAGTCGTTGATTGGGGACACGATGGAGGTATACGTGGATGATATGCTGGTCAAAATCAAGAACAGGCAGGACCACCTGGCCAACCTAAGGGGATGCTTCGATCTCCTGCGCCAGCATAACATGAAGCTGAACCCCGAGAAGTGTACGTTTGGGGTAGGGTCTGGAAAGTTCCTGAGCTACTTAGTGACACAACGAGGAATAGAAGTGAACTCGGATCAGGTCGCATCGATTGTCAAGATGAAATCCCCATCCACAGTCAAGGAAATCCAGAGCTTGAACGGAAAACTGGTGGCCTTAAGCAGATTCCTATCTAGATCGGGCGACAATTGTAAGCCATTCTTCAAGGCACTTAAAAGGATCAAGAGCGAGCTCTGGACCGAATAATGCGATAGGGCATTCCAATCACTTAAACAATACCTCACCTCTCCCCCCGTGCTAAGAAAGCCCGTGCTGGGGTAAAATCTGTACCTATATTTGGCAGTTTTTAGTGTGGCAGTGAACCGAGTTCTGGTTCGAGAAGATACTAGGGGACAGCTACTCGTATACTACATGTCTAAAGCTCTCCTCGACCCAAAAACCCGCTACCCTAGGCTGAAGAGGTTAATACTGGCCCTGATTATGTCATCGCATAAGCTCCGGCCGTACTTTCAAGCTTTCAAAGTCATCGTCATGACTGAATATCCACTAAGAACGATCCTCTACACCCCAGACTCCTCGAGCAGGGTGACTAAATGGGCCATTGAACTGGCACAACACGATATTGAGTGCAGGCCCATAACAACGATGAAGGGGCAAGCTCTGGTAGACTTCCTGGGAGAGTTTACTATGCCTGCTGAAAACCCCAGACAGAAGGATCATGGAACAAGCCCTAACTTTGGGGTGGAAGGCCACAAATAACGGAGCCGAGTACGAAGCCCTCCTGCCAGGGTTGAGGCTGAATAGGGAATTGAACGTAAAAAAGCTCAAGGTGTTTTGTGACTCACAACTGATTGCAAACCAGGTCCTAGGTTAATACGCAGCCCACCACACGTCCATGGAAGCATATCTAAGGTTGGCTAAGGGACTGGTCGCACAGTTTGAAGAATTTTCAATCATGCAGCTGCCGAGGTCCAAGAACACACACGTAGATGCTCTGGAAATCTAGCCTCCAGCGTTGACTACAAGCTCAGAAGAACGATTCTTGTAGAGCACCTGCCTAACCTAAGCACGGATGAGCAAGAGATCTTGACTGTAATGCCCATTCAGTTGGGACCCTCTTGGATGGAAGAAATAATAAACTACATAGAAGCGGGTATCTTGCCGGGGGACAGGGTGGATGCTAGAAGGGTAGTACGATGAGCAGCAAGATACAACATCAGGGAAGGGAAGTTGTACAGGCAATCCTTCAGAAGACCTAACCAATTGGCGGCGCACCCCACCCAGGTGAGAACGATTATGTAGGAACTCTATTCCGGGATATGTGGCATGCACATTGGAGGTAGGAATATTGTGGTACGATGTTTGACCGAAGGATATTACTGGCCAACGATGAAGAATGATTACATGGAATACACTAATTGCTTGTGAAGCCTGCCAGAGACACGTTCCTCAACCCCCCTGCACCCGGGGGAGTTGTACTCGGCTTCAGTACCATACGCCTTTCCATAATAGGGGCTAAACATAGTGGGAGATTTTTTGACCAAAGGTGGGGGCAGACAAAAATAGTACGTCCTAGTAGCCACCGACTATGACTCCAAGTGGATTGAGGCTGAGGCCTTGTCTAAAATCAAGGGCGATGGGGTAAAAAAATTCATTTGGAAGTTCATAATATGCAGTTTGGGATCCCACAAATGATCGTGGAAGACAACGGCCCTCAGTTCAATTGCCAAGATGTTAGGGATTACTATGCCGACCACGGCATCAAGATTCGATTCTCAACCCCCAGGTATCCTCAGGGTAACAAACAGGCAGAGGCTTCGAATAAAATGATACTGTAGGGACTAAGGAGGAGGCTCAATAAATCAGCGAAGGGGAAGTGGGTGTCCTTGCTCCCAAACGTACTTTTGGCTTATAGAATGACCAAGAGAAAACCCATTGGGGAAACTCCCTTCACCTTGGTTTACGGAATAAAGGCAGTCATTCCAATCAGCCATAAGATCCCTAACCTCAAGCTGACAGAACAAACATAGGAGAGCAACTCAGAGAGCCTGAGGCACGAGTTGGACCTACTAGAGGAGCGAAGAGAACAAGCTCAAATAAGGGTGGCTTCCTACCAGCAGAGGATAAAAGCCCATTATGACAAGAAGGTTCGACCTAGAGTTTTCCTTCCTAGAATCCTAGTATTAAGCAAGGTGTTCGAAAATACAAAGGTCTGATGAGAGGAACAACTGGGGGTAAACTGGAAAGAGTCATATAGGAATCGGAGAAGGCTATAACAGGTCATACGAGCAGGAAAATTGTAGAACCAGAGACCTAGTGGGTAAACGGTGGAATGTCCTCTATCTAAAGGAGTATCATTCAGAGCGAAGCTCAAGAACTAAGGCCTAACCAGTTTAATCTATACTATATGATTTTTTGAACAGGTTCGGTGAGGCATGTGAGACACTTTCCTGCTCGATGTGATTGATATAGTACGATATGCTCGATGTGGCAGATATTATACGATTGTGTACGATCATTCAATAAAAGCCCCTGATCTCAGTGGCTATGCTTCTTTTTGAATAATGTACGAAGTTTTTAAAGTACGATTCTGTGTGTTCGATCTTTTGAGTACGATTCTCTGCGTTCGATTCATTAAGTAGGATTTCATGTGCTTGATCTTGGGGGTATGATCATGTGTGCTCTATAGCAGCTTACGGGCCAATAAATACGATTAAGGGGAGCTTAAAGCCCAGGAAAGGCAGCGAGCTTAAGCGGGGTAGATGACATTGGTTCCCAGGGAAGGACTTTCACTTTGCGAGCTGGTTGGCCCTTCTAAAGCTAATGCACCCTGAGAGAGGGAGGACTAGGGCATTAAGGAGGATGTCCGTGGATAGACCAAAATATTCAGAGTAAAATCCCGCAAGAGCTCACATTAATCTTGGGTCAGTAAAGTCCTCGAGGTTAGAATGTATGTGGTAAGATTAACAAACACCCCAGTGGTGGCTTAGCCCTATTCTGGAAAATTGGGCATTTTAAGTCCCAAGCGTATACACCTAACGACGCCCTAGGGATAAGTCAAAGTCGATGGGAAAAGTGTTGGAAGACTCCATCTTAGCACTGCAGACAAGCCCCCCTGGTAAGATTTGAGCATGAAGGGCAACCCTGATCAGGTGCCCTTATGAAGACTAGGATCCCCTGGGATGAAGGAGCTTGGTTGAGAGAAGGGTCTGGAGTACTGTGGTCTTTATACAGACCGGGGTAGGCATGCATGCCCCCATATTAGATAGGCAGTCTCAAAACCGCAAGCACCTCTCAAGAGACCTTAAGGTTACCAAGGTAATCTCCTCAAGCCTCTTCCAATAGCATTTTAGTATGTGTGAGGGTTCGAGACTCACACTGAGGCCAAAGGCACTCAAAGGCAGATCCCTTAAGCCCTATCAAGCAAGATCAATGGGCATGGAATAAAAGCACGATGCGGAAAAGTAAGAAACAGTTGAGCACGATGAGCTAAGAACGATAAAGCAAAATACGATGAACTAAGTACCATACTTACTCTTGGCATACTAGTTCCCTGGGATAAAGGCCCAGGCCAAGATCAAAAAATAGGTTGTGAAACAAAAAATAAAAAGAGAAACATTGTTCAATGGTCCTAACGCTATTACATAAGCTACACCCCAAGGACAGGCTGGAGGCTTCATTCAGACTCGATCTCTGAGGTAGCAACGGAATGGTCGTTGGCGCGGATCAGCTCTGCTTGTTCCTGCTCCCAGTCCACTCATTGGGATTCGAGCTGGAGCCCATGGGAGGTCTCCAGGGTAGCCAAGCGATCCTCACACTCCTTGTCCTTAGCATCCAGAGCCTCCTTGCGCTTAGCATTGGCAGCCTTCGCCGCCTCCCTCAACTCAGATCGGGTCCGTTCAAGGTCCGACTTCAGGGACCTGACCTCCTCCTCATATTCGGAGCGTGCAGCCTCTAGGTCCTTTTTGCCTTGATCGATCATGCGGCAAGCAAGGTCTTGGGCCTCCCCAAGCCCTTTCACGTGGCCCTCGAGCTTCTTGACCTTATCCTTGGCCTCCCTAGCCTCAGCATGCATGCGTTCAAAGGCTACGGTGAAGGTAGCAGAAGACTGGAATAGTGGAAAGAACAATATGTTAGATTCAAAGGTAGAGATTGAGTAAAACGAGCATGATAAGATGTTAGATGCGTGAAAGGAAATATTACCCGGTAAAGAGAAGTCTAGGACGTTGTCATCAGATCCCCGGTCTCCAATGATCTAAGGTCCTCGGCATCCTGCTCGAGAATCATGGAAACCAGGGAAGGGCAGGCGATGTTAGCACAAGCCAAACCCAAGCAAAATTGGGAGGGGATGAGCTCCCCTACACGAGGGAGCACAATGCCCTCACCAAGGGCCTCTATCTCCCCTTCAGTAAGATCGCAAGGGGGATGAAAGATGTAGCCCCGGTTCGCCTGGGACCTTTTGAAGTAAACCCGGGGATGATCGGGTAAGATCCCTTCAACCACCTTCCCAAGGGGACCTACATAGTCAACGGTATGACAAAGCACGTATATTCAGCAAGCACAACACATGCAGACAAGGCTATGAAGGCATGCGAGATGATATAAGAGCTACAAAGTAGGATTAATGACACTGAGGATACAGGAGAATGTAAACTTACCAAGAGAAAAGTCCTTGGGACGGGGGGCATCCGAGTCAGTTTTCATCTTCTTGAGAGGAGGAGACGGTAGAAGAGTAGCATCAACAACAGTATTAGTAGTAACAGTAGTAGTGGGGGAAACTAGATTCTGAGCCTCTAGTGGCTCTGCGACTTGGACCTTGTCTTTGAAAAGCTCAAAAGCCTTCACCAACCTCCGCTTCTAGGGCTTGGAGCCCTCCCCCTACTGGATAAGAGCTTCAACATGTGTGGGCTTGGGGGTTGGGGCTCCTTTCTTGTGGACTTGGAGAGCTCGAGGGACCTGGATCACCTCTTAGCGATTCTTATGCTGGAGGGGCACGATGCCCTCCAGGCCTCCAGGTCTGAGGCGTTCCTTGCTCCATAGACACCGATACTTGCGATACATGGTAGGGATGGCTAGAGCATCGTTGACAAGGTCGTGGAAAAACTCGATGGCCATGCACTACAAGAAAACATCACTTAGACCACGGAAACATAATTGTTCCGTAGTCCAAGTTACACCTGGACGACGGAGACTTCTCCGTCGTCCAGTCGTCCATGTACCACCTGGAAGACGGAGATAGTATTCTCCGTCGTCCAGGTTATCACCTGGACCTCGGAGACTTCTCCGTTAACCAGGTGAGAACCTGGACGACGGAGATAGTATTCTCCGTCGTCCAGGTTCTCACCTGGTCAACGGACCGACACGCCGTGGTCCGAGTGACGTCCAATTAGATGGCGTACCGACACCTCCGTCGTCTAAGTGAAACATTATATAAACCCGATGCCAAACTCTCTAGCTTCCTGATCGATCTCCCGGGAAAGTTTAATGAAGAAGAAGAAGGAGAAGGAGAAGGAGAAGGATCTCCGCTCACTCTTAACTGATCGAGCATAATCTCTTCCTGCCTTGATCAGCTAGCGCCTCACGTGTGCACGCAATGCAAACGACGATCGACGTCCTAGCTAGTTAGCTGGCTAGATATATAACACTATATATATCGATTTTCGGCTCCGACCATCGATTAATTCGCCATATATATATCGGAGAAGGCCAACAGGTACGTACGCAGTTAATTTTCCAACACCATTAACGTAGGTTTATATATATATATATATATTTAATTGCATGTACGTTTGTTAAAACGCCCATTGTTAATAATTAATTAATTAGTACGTCTAATTAATATATAATTAATATATTAAGTTAGAAAATTGATGATCGATATATATATTAATTAGTTAATTATAGACACATATGTAGTACGTATATATATATATGTATGGATGTTTTAAAATTTTCTTAATATTTAGTTAAAACGTACATACATGCATGGATGTTAGCTACATATATTAAATTACGTAATTGATCGATGTAGATCGAGTAAGTATAATTAATAGTTAATTAATGGACTAATATATATGTAATAATTAATTAATTATAATATTTTGTAGCAGTATGGACAAGAGTTGGATGAAGTTGAAGAAAAGATATGATGTCTGGTATATGGATGGAATTAGCGAATTTGTGAATTTTGCGATAGAACATGGTCAGGGAAAGAAGCGTTTCAGGTGTCCGTGCCAGAAATGTCTTAATTGTCAGTATGTGGAGGTTAATGTTATGGTGCAACACCTGTACGAAAATGGTATGATGTGGAGTTACACTACATGGAGCGAGCATTGTGAAGCAGTAGAGTTCAGCTCAGCAGACTTCAGCTCAGGGTACAGTTACCAGGGTGCGTCATCCAGCGGCAGTGGTGCCGGCCCCCCAGCTTGCAACCCAACTGCAGATTTGGTCCATGATGCGTTTCTGAGATTTAGTCATGGTGGACACCAACACCAAGACGGAGGTTACAGTACCACTCATGAGCATGATGACACATTCCCCACTGCTAGCTTGGCCACTGACACTAGTGAGATGGATAAGTACAACTGGATGCTACTTGAAGCGCAGACCCCGGCGTTCCCTGGATGTCGAGAGAATGTGTTGCATTATGTGATGGAGCAAATGAAGATAAAAGTGAAGCACAAAATGTCAGTGAGTGCTTTTGACGAAATTCAGGAGCAAATATGTAAGTTGCTTCCTGATGATCACAATCTTCCTAAATCTCATTATAAGGTTAGAAATATCTTGAGCAGTCTCAGCCTAAAGTACAGGATAATTGACGCATGTCCGAATGATTGTGTGCTATTTAACAAAGAGTATAAAGATTTAGACTATTGTTCCGTATGTGGCCAGTGCAGATATGAGCTGAATAAGAAGAGTTCGAAAAAGAGAATTCCTGTGAAAGTTGTTCGATATTTTCCCTTGATTCCCAGATTGCAGGGCCTGTACATGTCTGTACACACAGCAGAGGCGATGCGATGGTACGCAGAAAAGCGAATAGATGACGATGTCCTACGACACACCGTGGATGGGGAGAGTTTTAAACATTTCGACAGAGAATTTGGAGACTTTGCTGCAGAGGTTAGAAATGTTAGACTCGGCCTATCTACAGACAGATTCAATCCTTGGGGAAGTAATAGCTCCGCCGTCAGCACTTGGCCAGTTATTCTGATGCCGTACAACTTGCCTCCGTGGATGTGCATGAACAAGGAATTTAATTTCCTTACTGTACTAATTCCAGGTCCTAAATATCCAGGGAAGTGCTTAGATGTCTACCTCAGACCTTTGATCGACGAGCTGAAACTGTTGTGGGAAAATGGAGTCCCAACTTATGAGAAATTCACTGACACGATGTTCACGATGAGGGCTGCCGTAATGTGGACGATCAGCGATTTTCCAGCGTATGGGATGTTGATAGCCTGCAGGACAAAAGGATATAATGGATGTCCTATATGTTTGGATGACGTGAACTCTAGTTGGCACGCGGGGAAGGTGTGTTATATGGGTCACCGTAGATGGTTCCTCACGACCACCCCTGGCGACAGGATGAAGCTCATTTCGACGGGACGGTAGAGAACAATCCTAAACCCCGTAGTTGGTTGGAAGAAGAGATTTTAGAGAGGTTGAGCTATTTCGACTTTGGTGTGTTGACCAATGACGCGGATGTAAAGAAATGCAATCCAATTCCTCTACATGATCTCAGCTATTGGCATCATAAGAGTATATTCTTTGAACTCCCTTACTGGTCGAAGTTAAAGCTGAGGAACAACTTAGACGCGATGAACATAGAAAAGAATGTGTGCGACAGTGTGGTGGGAACAATTCTCGGTATTAAGTTCAAGACTAAAGATACTCCCAAAGCGCGCAAGGATCTGGAATCAATGAATCTACGTCATCCTTTGTGGTTGAGGAGGGATAGGAAAGAAGTGTACAACAAGATGCCAGCTGCACCTTACACAGTGAAGTTGACACTTAGACGTTCTGTATTTCACTGGTTTAAGGGCGTTCATTATCCGGCTACGTATGCAGCTACTATAATTGGAGCAGTGGACGAGGTGCAACACAAGTTTGTTAGTCTAAAGACACATGACTATCATGTTATGCTGCAACGTCTGATTCCAGTGGTAATTCGACCATATTTACCTCGTGACGTCGTAGAACCAATAATGGCATTGTGCAGATGGTGGCAGAGGTTATGCGCCAGAGAATTAAAGAAGTCAGATGTGGTGGAATTGCAACAATAAATTGTGCACATCATTTGCAAACTAGAGAGGATTTTTTCCTTGCTTTCTTTGACATCATGATTCACCTAATGATCCACCTGCCCGAGAAGGTGCTCATTTCTGGTCCGGTCCAGTACACTTGGATGTATCCTCAAGAAAGGTACGTACAACTAATTAATTATACAGGTTTTTCGATTCATAATTTGTTCCACTGGAGATTACTAGCTATATGTACTTATTCTTATTGTACGTTTCATTTTGTAGACAGCTTGGACAGTATAAGTTATTCGTCAAAAACAGGTCGGCCCCGGATGGCTCCATAGCAGAGACATGCCTAATGCATGAGTGTGTTACTTACTGCAATAGGTACCTCAAAGATCCACCACCTCCCACTGCCTCCGATCCCAGTGCCCGCATCAATCTTTCTGTCGTCACCAATGTTGTCCGACCGTTTAGAGGAGTATTAAAGGAATCGTTAACACGGGAAGAACTTATTGAGGCACATTGGGTAGTGTTACGAGACTGTGACGAAGTTGAGCCGTACATGATGTCATACAGGGAGAGGCTTCAGGCATTAAATCAAAACAAGAGTTCGGCGTGGATTGAGAAAATGGTTAAGAAGTTCCCGATTATTTCTTCCAATGGGTACGTACGTACGTCTCGGTATTTAGTAATTTATATACATATCGATCATGTTTGTAGAAAGTAAACCCTTATATTTGCCCATTTTCGCAGATGATTGATCTGCAAAAATCTGAAAACCACTGGAGGTGGTGGTCCTGGCCAATGCACTTGCTAGTAGGGAAGCCGATTAAACACTATATTTATCCCGGATATTTTGTGAACGGTGTAAAGTTCCATTCATTGGCTCGAGATGAAGGAAGAAGAACACAAAACAGTGGGGTAGCGGTTGGGAAAGATAATGATCTATATTACGGGGCTATTGTAAATGTGGTTCAGCTATGTTACGGGAATGATGTCAATGTTTTCATATTCAAGTGCAGATGGTTCAAGCGTACAAAGGAAGACCTGAGACTATTATCAGTCGATACAAACTCAAGCTGGTATGAGGATGAGCCTTTCGCTCTCGCCACCTTAGTTAGGCAGGTGTTCTATCTCGACGATCCGAAAGCTGGTGAAGGGTGGAAAATAGTGAACCATATCTCTCATCGAGGAATATGGAATACAGAGAAAATTGAAGGGACACCGGCGACTGAAGATGCTGCTGAACCAGAAAGAGACATTCCTGCCTATCAAGAGCCTAATATTTCTGTCATCCGCTCCGATATAATGGACCTGGTTCAAGATGGTGAACGGTTACCCATGCCTGATGGTTGTACAGATCTAACTGAAGATGAGATTATCGATGCCATTAATGAGGTAGATGAAGAAGACGTGCAGGATGGAACGCGGACGAGGACTCAGGTTATTCGTCAGACGATGTTGAGTACGATGAGGAGGATGAGCAATTGGATAACGGGGATGAGGATGATGACGATTATGACGAAGAGTACGGTCACACGACGAGGATTATTAATTGGTAATTATTGTAATTATTGTAATATATGATCAATCGATGCATCATCGATCAAAAATTAATATAAATATTATAAGGAGGAGAATGTTTATATGTACGTAGATCTTAAAATTTTTGTACTTAATTAATTAATTACACGCGTCCATGCTCGATCAGATCGGATTGACCGACGTACGTAAATTAAATTAAATTAATTAATTAATCTGAATTATATATCCTGGACAACGGAGAAATTAATCACAGATTTCGCCTTTTGGGTATTTTGGGCTTTCGGTAGTCAAAAAGGTGAAAGGTTTCTATTATGTCCAAGAAGCTTCCTCAAGAAGCTTTCGTTCGTTTAATTGTTTTTAAATAATATTTATGTGTAAATAGAATTATGGGTTCCTATGATTATTGCGAGAGATGAATGAAATAAATGTTTCAGGAATTATACTATATTATTCTATGATTGATTATGTCATGTGATAGTATTATTGTGAGCACGATGTAGTATATGTTGTTTTAATTACGGCGTTAAATCTATATATCATGCCAGAAGGAAAGTCCATACATAAATACCTTGAGCTATCTCCCTAAACCCTAAACCTAGCAGATCGGATCGATCGATGATTTTTTTAATTATCGACTTGAATCAGAAGAATTGAACGTACACACAAACACTACCAGAAATTGAGACATTACCGGCGACCTCCCGTCGCCGGCCTTGTCTTTTTTTTTTCGCCGGAATTGTCATTCCCGGCGACAAGTCGCCGGCAATGACGTCGCCGGAAATCCCCCGCCGGTGTTAACATTGCCGGCGACGGGAAACGGAGTTGCCGGCAATGTCAAGACGGCAATGGTAGCGCCGCCGTGGCCGGAATTTGTGACATTGCCGGCGACTGAGGTCCATGTCGCCGGCAATGTGTGAAAAAATTTTGAAAAAAAAACGCGGTTCTGGATTGGGCCCAATTCCAGAACCTGCATTGAAAGACATAAACCGTACAATCATACAAGTTCAACAGTACACATAAATGTCCAACGTACAGTACAAATAGCAACGACGATACGAAAATTAACTACAACTACAGGTCAGGGTCCAGGAACTTGCGGGTCAGGGTCGAAGTAATCCATGTACTCATTTGAATTCCGGTGGCTTCCTTGGTCTTGCTCTGGCGTTGACTGGTGCGGTGGTGGTGGTGGATAGCTAGGGAACGGAGGGACCGGGACCGGGGGAGGTGTGGGGAAGGGTTGTCCGGTAGTCTGAGCCTCGTACATCGTCCGCATCCATGTGTACATCTGAGCCTGCACCTGTGTCTGCTGCATTTGGTACTCGGCCATCTGCCTCTTTTGCTCCTCCAACTCCCTCTGCGTCCTATGAAGCTCCGCCGCGAGGTTACGACCAGAAGTTGAACTTCTTGACCCGGTAGAGTATTCTGAAGTGTTCTTCAATAGTCCTTCGCCCGCCGTGCCCATTCCCCTACAGTAATAGGTATTCTTTCCAGTCCCGCACTCTTTTGTCATGATCCGAGCCGCTATCGGAGGATCAAGCGGATCGATCTGAGAGGCATACTGGGTGACTTCTTCCTCGGAGCAGTCAGGATGGTTAGTCCGAGCTATACTCATGGTCACTTCTGTGGTCGCCTCCTCCACTCTCGACTAATTGAAAAGGGAAAATGAACAACGTATTAGCTAACAAAATCTATTTCCATCTTGAAAAATAGTTTTATTAACACATGGAGAGGCGAAAGACTTACCGCTTCTTCAGGGCACTGCGGGTAGAACTTCTGATGAATATACACCAACGGGTTCACCTCTTGTTGTTGCTGCGCCTTAGTCGACCAACCCATGTAGTTGAGTGAACCTGCATGATGGGCCCTGGTGTTTTTCAATCTATTCGCCCGGTTCGTCTTCGAAATCGCCTTGTTTGATAAACATATGAAAAAAAATTAGTAACCAACTATTTCAATCTGATACGATACATTATGCTTGAAAGATATATTAAGGATGCATACCCGAGCTTTGGGGTGCTCGAAGTGGGCTATCAGCCACAGCCACTCGTACTCCCTAAACCGGAATTCGCTAGGGGTGGAACCTCGGCCTAGCTCCTTGTATACAGTGTAATGGGAAGAAAGCTCGTTCTTCCACTCTTTATACCTATATTAAAACAAGGAAAAAAAGTTAGAGATATTAAAACACTTGATAAACAAAAATCTAACTCGATATATATTCAAATAAGTCGAAGCACATCACCTCATATGTAGTTGACGCTCTACCCACGTGTGAATAAGAACTTCATCCACGTCAAACCACACCTGCAATATGAATATATAAAAGGTAAAATTATATATTTATTCGGACTTAATTAATAAATGTAAAATTTACGTAATGAAAATATGATTTTACTCACACTGAGTGCATTATGCACTTGCATCTTCACGTAGATAGGCACAGATTCCCAATCTGGCCAAAGCATTGGGACCTTGTCCCGCACGATCGCACCGGCCATGCTGACATATTTGCGCGTGGTGTCGAATGCCTCGATCACCTCGCCATCCTCATTGGCCCTTATAGGCGTTTTCCTTCCGCCGGTGGCCTGCTCAAGTCTCTTCCTGGTGCAGGTGCCTCTAGCCCCTTTCCGTTTTCCAGTCCCATTAACGAAATTGCCTAATAATACAATGTCAACAAATTGATATCATTAATTGAACCTATCGCAAGTCTTAAGTAATAATTAAGTAATCAATTTGATGTTAAATAAAATTTACCTGCATCGTCCGTTTGTTGGTTGGTGCACCTCACACTCCAAAGATACACGGGGTCGAACGGGAGGAAGTTATATGCTTCCTCCACGCTCAGGAACTCCGGCCGTCCTTCAATATAAACAGGCATTCCCCTATCATCGAATTCAGGGATGACAGGAATCTCGTCGGGTAGGAAGAGACCGGACGGCGGAGATAGACGAGGCCTGGACGATGAGGCGCCAGCACCACCATGTGTCTCAGATGATTCCCGTGAAATGGGAGTAGGCACCATCCGAATATAGGGCATTCGGATTGAGGGAGTTTCTGATGCCCCCGTTGACTGTCGCTCGTCTGAGGCTCTGCCACCGGAGGGACGTCTGCTGATTGAGCGTCTAGAGACTGAGGCTTGAGGCTCAACTTCCGGTTGCACGGCTCTTGATCGTGCAGCTTCCTCCTCAGCTCGCGCCTCTAGCAAGGCTCTCGTGCGAGCACTCATCATTGGCCCACTGGGCGTGTTGCTAACTGCGGGCGAGGAGGAAGCTTGACTACTGTTCCCTCCACTATTTCGGGAACCTCTCCGAAGCCAATTAGCCGCAAAACCTCCTGGACATCGTAATAGTCATGGATTCGGTAATTAACCGAAACGGTTTGGAACCGGAACCGTTTGAAACCGGAACTGTTTGGAACCGGAACCGTTTGTAACATAACGGTTCCAGTTACAAACAATTCCGGTTCCAAACCGTTTCGGTTCCAAACCGTTTCGGTTCTATAGCAAATCGGAACCGGAACGGTTTGGAACCGGAACCGTTTGAAACCGGAACTGTTTGGAACCGGAACCGTTTGTAACATAACGGTTCCAGTTACAAACAGTTCCGGTTCCAAACCGTTCCGGTTCCAAACCGTTTCGGTTCTATAACAAATCGGAACCGGAACGGTTTGGAACCGGAACCGTTTGAAACCGGAACTGTTTGGAACCGGAACCGTTTGTAACATAACGGTTCCCGTTACAAACAGTTCCGGTTCCAAACCGTTCCGGTTCTATACCAAATCGGAACCGGAACGGTTTGGAACCGGAACCGTTAGAAACCGGAACTGTTTATAACCGGAAACATTTGTAACATAACGGTTCCGGTTACAAACAGTTCCGGTTCCAAACCGTTCCGGTTTAAAACCGTTCTGGTTCTAAACCGTTCCGATCCCGATTTCCACCTTCATTTGTACGATTAATTAACAACTATATCACCTAAATTAAGAACTATACATATTCGATGTGTATATATATATACATCATGCATCTTAATTAAATTTATCCATCACATATTCATCCAAATCACAAACCCTAATTAATTTTCCACATTTATCACACATATATATATCATGCATCTTAATTAGGTTTAATTTCCACATATATATACATCACACATTCATCCAAACCACATTTATACATAATTTTCACATATATATATACATCACTTCATTTTCACATACCTAAATATATATATACATCACATATATATACATTGCATATAAATTTAGAACTTATCACCCTAATTTCCAACTTAGCACCCTAATTAATTTACACATACACATACACATACACATACACATACACATACACATACACATGCAAAAAAATAATTAAAATTGAGAGAGAGAGAGAGGGAGAGAGAGAGGATCAGACCTGCCATGGATTTCCACCTACAATGCTTTGCCGATCGACTACAATGGTGAGGGGAGGAGAGGAGGGGAGGAGGGGAGGAGGAGATTTTCGGAGGAGGAGAGGAGAGGGGATCGGTGGAGAGGAGGAGAGGGAGAGGAGGAGTAGAGGATAAGGAGGAGGAGTGGGAGAGGAGGAGGAGGAGGTGAACTCACCGGACCGATTTGGGAGGAGGAGAGGGAGAGGAGAGGGAGAGGAGGAGGAGAGGGAGAGGAGGAGAAATGAAAGGCTCGGGCTATCATGCATCTATCCAGAAAACATTGCCGGCGAGTTTCTTATAACTCGTTGGTAATGTCATTACCAACGACTTCAACTCGTTGGTAATGACATTACCAACGAGTTAAAAGCAACTCGTTGGTAATGACATTACCAACGACGAGTTAACTCGTGGGTAATGTCATTACCAACGAGTTGCTTATAACTCGTTGGTAATGTCATTATTTCCCGAAGAATATCCGACAACATTTTCCGTCTACGATTTTCGGCTACATTTTCCGACTACAATTTCGATTATCGATTTCTGTATACGTACGATTAACGACTACATTTTCCGACTACAATTTAGATTAATGATTTCCATATACGTACGATTAACGACTACGATTTCTGTATACGTACGATTAACGACTACATTTTCCGTCTACGATTTCTGTATACGTACGATTTCCGGCTACATTTTCCGACTACAATTTCGATTATCAATTTCCGTCTACGTACGATTAACGACTACAATTTCCGTCTACAATTTCGACTACATTTTCCGACTACATCATATTTCCGACAACAATTTCCGACTACATCATTAACGTACTAAGGATGATAATCGTAATCATCGTCATCACTTGAGTCTGACTCGGTTTCATAGGTAACCTCTGGCAATATGTGCCTCTCCTCGTCATCTGAATCAGCGTCAACTTCATATGGATTAACATCGAGAAGTTCTGCTCCAGTAATTCGAACCACACTCCCAGGTCTCACATTATTAAGGCGAATCGTAGATGATTCCGGAATGTCAAAAGCGTTCGGCTCTTGGTATGCAGTAACTTCCTCATCATCTGCGGTATCACCAAGTGTGGCAGCACTGTATATGTTTCTATGAGCAACATGGTTAACCACCTTCCACGGGACTTTGTTAAGAAGATCGTCCAGGTAAAACACTTGTTTTACTGATGAAGCAAAAACGAAAGGGTCATCTTCATACCAGGTAGTAGCAGTATTCACCGAAAATGTTCCGTACTGATCGGTCCTTGTGTTCTCCGGGCTAGTATCAAACCATCTACACTTGAACAAGTGCACTTTCATGCGGTTCCCATAAATTAGTTCAACAACTGAATGAAGGACACCGTAATAGTCAACGCCATCCTGCCCACCATGGACCATCACCCCACAATTCTGTGTTTTCAGTCGGTCGTCTCGATTTTCACATATAAATTTCACGCCATTGACCTGACACATCGAGTAAACTTTTGAAGCAATCGGTTTCATCGCCAGGACCCTCAATTCGTTTGACCACTCTGGGCAACCACCATCTGCTACATGGTTCATCTGAAAACGTCCATATATTAATACGTACAGAAGAAATTATGTCATCTTGAAACCACAAAACCACGTACATACATACATGCTATATAAGGATATATATAAAAATAGACATATACACATATACTTACCCATTGACCAAAGTAGTTTGCAAACGTCTTGTTGTGGTAATCAACATTTCCGGCAATAGCAGGGCAGTGAAGATGATAGTTTTTCCAATATTGTACTTCTTGACAGTTAATCAGTACCGATCAGTGGGCAATGGCTACCTCATTTCCATCCAACTTGTACGACTTTGGCAAGCTTCCCTGTACTACCACGTCACTGGAGATGATAGAAAGGTTGAACTGGGGTTCATCTATCGGCATATGTTGTTGGGGGTCCTCTACATTTTCCAGGTACACTTTGGTGTACGTTACACACTCGTGCGCAAGATATGCTTCAGCGATACACCCTTCAGGTGCATATTTATTCTTCACATAGTCCTTGTAGGCTCCCAATTGTCTACAAGTTAACAAGTACATGTTAACTTACTTAACCACAAGTCATTACATATAAAAACATAGGCAAACCAAATTTATGAATCATTTGTACCTTTCCATGGGATACATCCAAGTGTAGTGTACGGGACCGGTAAGCAACAATTGTTCGGGAAGATGGATCATCAGGTGCGGCATTATGTCGAAAAAATTTGGGGGAAATATCCTCTCAAGCTTGCACATGATAAAAATGATGTCATCTTGCATCTCCCTGAGGTCTGCTTTTTTAACTTCCCTGGTGCATAACTTCTGAAAGAATCTTGACAAGGCCACCAACGGCTCCACCACCTCTTTGGGCATGTACCCTCGAATGAAAATAGGGAAAAGGCGTTGAAGCAGTACATGGCAGTCATGACTCTTTAATCCGTACATCTTATTGTCCCGGAAGTTAACACACATGCTTATATTTCCTGCATAGCCATAAGGATACCTGCATATATATAGATAAAGCCATATATATGGACCAATTATATTTCTCGCATATAACCATATATACTCCGCTAAAAATTTAAGGACAAATTCCTACATAGCCATAAGAATATATACCTGACATTACTCAGCCACCGAAAAATTTCATGCTTATGCTTCGGCTTTACGGTGTACGGAGCTTGCGGCATTTTTCTCTTACCATCTCTTAACCACAAATGTTTCCGCACACCCATTGCTTTAAGATCAATGCGTGCCTTAGGGATGTCTTTTGTTTTCCCCTCCAAGTTAAGAACTGTGCCCACCACACTTTCACACACATTCTTCTCTATGTGCATGACATCTAGGTAATGTCTGATAGGCAACCTGGGCCAGTAGGAGAGTTCCCAGAATATGCTCTTGTGTGTCCAAAACTTATACCTTTCGGGCTTGTCTGGAATTGACGCCACTATGTCAGGATGATTGCTCAGCTGGCCAAAATCGTATTCATTCAACACTTCCAAAATTTCTTCCCCTGTCCATCGCCTGGGTGCCACACCTGTTTCAACAGTCCCATCAAACGCGTCTGGATCCTGCCTAAATGGGTGATCATATGGAAGCCAACAACGGTGACGCATCGAGACAATTTTACTGCAATGAGGACTGCAACAATCAACCGTCATGCACTCTGAACAAGCCCTGTAACCCCTGGTAACGTTGCCCGACAACATACCGCGGGCAGGAAAATCACTGATGGTGCCAACAAGCATGGCATGCATCTGGAACATCTCCTTTTTTAACCTATCGTAAGTGGGGTGGCCACACTCACTCAGGTACTTAAGCTCCTCAATCAAAGGCCTCAAATACACATCGAGACACTTTCCTGGATAACCCGGGCCCGGAATTAACAGAGTGAGCATATTGTATTCCTTCTTCATGCACATCCATGGTGGAAGGTTGTACGGTACCAAAATAACTGGCCATATACTGTATTGAAGACTCATGTTGCCAAAAGGGTTGAATCCGTCAGATGAGAGCCCTAGCCAAACATTTCGGACCTCTGCTGCAAAATGATCAAAGTCCCTGACCATGTGCTTCCAAGCCTCTCCGTCGGAAGGGTGTATAAGGGTGTCATCGTCAGGCAAATTCCTCTCAGCCCACCATCTCATTTCCTCGGCCGTGAAAGCACACATGAACAACCGCTCCAGCCTATCAATAAGCGGGAAATATCGAAGTATCTTCACAGCTTTCTTGTTGCCTGCAGGAGTCAACTTATACCTTTCTGTAAAACATACCGGGCAGGCTTCAAGGTCTTCGAGATCTTTTCCCCAGAAGAGAATACAATCATATCTGCATGCATGAATTTTGATGTAGGAAAGCCCAAGATCTTTCAGGATATGTCGCACCTTATGATGAGTGGTAGGAAGACGATGACCGGGTGGCAGTAGCGAAGCAGTCCACTTCAACCAAGAATCAACAGCTTTGACAGACATTTTGTTCTCCATTTTTAGCTGCATCACTCCCATCACACTTTCAAGAACAGTCTTACTACAACCGTCGTACAACGGAGTCTGTTGCAATGCAATCAGGTTGTTGTACTTGTCCATACCGCTTGTGTTTACATGACCTCCAGGTAATGGTTCGACTGGCTCGATATGGGGGAAACCCTCAACGACGGGAGGGACATTTGGTGCTTCATCAGCAAATACACCGCTCTCATGAGGAAACATATCATTGATTAACATCGATGTTGGATCATAGGATGAACTGCCCCTCTCAGCAAAATGTCCATGATCATAGCGTGGACTGGCCCTCTCACCAAATTGTCCATGATCATGCGGACCCGCTACCGATGTTTCACCGTGATAAATCCAACAAGTGTACTTTTCTCAAAACCCGTATTTACTCAGGTGCCTTGATATACACATTTTATGCTCGTTTCTTAACGCATTTCCCTTTACGTTTAGCTATGTTATTATCTTAGTTTTTATGTTTTCCTTATTTAATTTGTTATTTTGAAGATATTTACGGTGGAGATTAATAACGACGCAATTCGGAGGAATTTCGGCGATTTTGCGATTTTTGCGATTTTGGACCTCCGAAAATGGGCCGGCCCAAAAAGCAAATTATGGGCCCATTTCTCAAAGTTTGTTTTGGCCCAAAAACCAGCCCAAGCCCATTAATTTTGGCATGGAAGCCTTTTGGTGAAGTTGAAAAGTCAACAATATCAAGCTTTGTGACTCATTTTAGTGACTAAGCTTTGTGATCATCACAAAAGATGACTTGCCATGGTGACTCTTGCTTAGGGTTTATAAATGGTGACTTGCATGGTGACTCTTGCTTAGGGTTCACAAATGATGATCACACTTGGTGACTAAGGGGATGACTTGCATGGTGACTCTTGCTTGCATTAAATGGAGGGAGGCAAGGTGGAAGAGAGAAGGCAAGCATTCCTTGCCTATAAATACCAAGGAGGCTGAACATAATTAAACCATCACTCATTTTACAAGCCAAAGCTCTACACAAATACTCCTCCACCATAAACACTTCAAGGATTCTCAAGCAAAGCCGAAGCACATCTTCTCCATCCAAGCCGAAGCAATCCTCCTCCATCCAACACAATACGCTAAGTCCCTTGTGAAGGAAAGCCATCTCCACCGTAGATCATCAAGCATTCAAGACAAAAAGTGTAACCATGATCTTCACTTTCATTTCTTTTGCTTTGTATTTGAACCCTTGGATGTATTGGAATACTTTTATGTATCAAATGAAGAACAAGTTTAGATTTGTGTTTCATGTTCTTAAACCGATTTATAAGTTGCATGTGTTTATGATTTCTAGCCTTTTATGCATGTTTGATACAATCTTAAAGCTTCGAAAGCATGTGTTAGATAATACGCTAAGTCCCTCTCTTTCGCATGTTTCGATGATCGTATGTTGTTTAGGATGTTTATACGCTAAGTTGCATTCCTACTCAATTATTAAGCATGTATATTTAGTTAGAAGTTATGAATTTCGTAACTTACAAAAAGGTTTGATGCATGAAAAGGGTAAGGTTAATAAGATGAGATGATCACATGTAATTAGTAGTGTAACTTCTTATTTTTAGCAAGCATAATTAGACTTGAAGTTTCTTGATTGTTGAAACTTGTCTATGAGTAAAACATGTTAGATGCCTAAGAGTTTTAGTTGTGTTTGCATGTTTTTGTACTTTAATTTCGTAGATTAAACAACCAATTTCCAATCCCCTCCCCCCCCCCCCCCCCCCGAACATTTAAATTTCCGCTTATTAAACGAAACCATGCATGCGCCCTTAATTCCCCGGATAAAGAACGATCCCTACTCGCCAATATTATAAATGACAAAAGAAGGGTTTAAATTGCAATGCGCGTAATCTGTGTTTTTAGGGTCTACTTTGTGTTAACGTTAAATGCATGTTTTGCGCGTATCATGCCTCTGGACTTTATCAATGGGAAATCGAAATCGATCGCTGAAACACTTACATTATTTACACGGGCAATAATGAAGTGTAGTGTCTCCACAATTAGCCTTCACAAAATCCACAAAACTCCTAATTCCCTGGTGATATCTGACATCCCATCTTTCGAGGCTCATCCAACTCTTGTCCATCCTGAAAATTCTAACAATTTTACGTATTAATTATATATATATACACACATTCACTACTAATAATCGACGTGATCTCTCAATTCAACTCTAATTAAATCAACACATGCATGCATATGTATATATATATATATATCGATCTAATCTCTGAATTCGATTCAGTACTCGATGATAGTATTCTCCTTTTTTCAATTCAAAACGTATTTGACTGGGTAGGAGGAGGCTCTGTTAAGCCTGGCTCCGATAACAATACGATAATACCAGTCATTGATTCAGACACAAGATTAACTACAAGCTGTTTTCTCGTTTCGGTGACCGTACATCAACAACATTTCATATATATATATCTCACGAATTGGATTTGATCAACACACAGACATATATATATATATACCACATATACGTATATATACACCTACGTACCTATATATATAGCTTCCCGAGTGATCGAGTTTTCGACGCGCGCCTTAATTTTGACAATATACCGAATGATCGATTTCAGAGCGTACGCTTTCCTTCTTTCGATTTCTCTGGATTTTTTTCGCTCAAAATGATTGAATGATCGAGCTGCCCCATCCGGCATCTAATATAAGACACATTGCCGGCGACGGAGTAAGTCGCCGGAAATGAAGACATTACCGGCGACTTTACGCCGGAATCTCGCCGGTAATGTTGTAAAACATTACCGGCGACTCCAACCGTCGCCGGCAATGTCTAGGCAGACATTTCCGGCGAAATTCCGGCCGGAAAATCGCCGAAAATGTCTGCCTAGACATTGCCGGCGACGGTTGGAGTCGCCGGTAATGTTTTACAACATTACCGGCGAGATTCCGGCGACATTACCGGCGACTTTTCCGGTCGCCGGCCTTGTTGGCCGGAATCTCGCCGGTAATGACTCATTTTCTTGTAGTGAAATGACCTTGGACGACCTAAACCCTAAACAGTAAGGCCATAACCCCTGAATTCAGGGTTTTACACTTGGACGACGGAGATGACCTTCTTCGTCGTCTAGGTACTAACTAGGACGACGGAGAAAGGCATTTGTGTCGTCTAAGTGAACAAACCCTAAACCCTAAACAGTAAGGCCCTAACCCCTGAATTCAGGGTCTCTACACCTGGACGACGTAGATGAGCTTCTCCGTCATCCTAGTATGCACCTGGACCATGGAGAAGGTCATCTCCGTCGTTCAGGTACTCACCTGGACCACGGAGAAGCTCATCTCCGTCGTCCAGGTGCAGAATTCGTAATTTTTTCTAAGACAATGGCCATCTAGACCATCTTCCAATGCATATTCTTTTCGTCAAGACTTTAGAGTAAACAATTCTTGGTGTGTGAGCTTCGACGGTTCGAAAATCGGAGTTGCGAAATGTCTTGTATCCACGTTTCCGGTTTGTCAAAATCTCGGTTTTGCGGTTGACTGTGCCGATGAAACCCTTCACGAACTTATTATTTTCTGAAAATTATTGTAATTGTATATTATGTTACGGCGAACGTATCCAACGGTTGTTTTGTCCAAATTCAATTTCGTTAATACTCTGGTGCAAATGAGCCTATACTTATTAACACTTAAGTCATAAAGATTAGTAGATACTTAACAAGTTTAAAGACATAAAATTATTCGTCGTTTCAAATTTAATTGTTCATATATACGATGCGTTCATCGATATTTTACGACTATTTCATTCGAATGACAGATCGCCAAATTCCTTGCGAATTAATTTTTAAATTTTTTTTTACGTAATTTGAACCTGGACGACGGAGAATGACCATCTCCGTCGTCCTGGTGACTACTTGGACGACGGAGAATGACCATCTCCGTCGTCCTGGTGATCACCAGGACGACGGAGATGGTCATTCTCAGTCGTTCAGGTTCAAAAGATAGGGACGGTTCATTCTGCCGCCTTAAATTTCGGCGCCGCTTCAAATTTGACTTAGTTGATTCTCCGTCGTCTAAGTTCAAATTCAAGGCGGTTGAAACGTCCCGTCGATTAATTGGGCTCCGTTTCAAAATTTTGAAACGGTTCACTTAGACGACGGAAAAGCCCGTTTCCATCGTCCAAGTGCACTTAGACGACGGAAAATAGGGCTCCGTCATCTAAGTGAACGCCTATATATAGAACAGTTCACCCCTCTCATTTTCTCATTCCATCTCCTCTCCTCCTCTCCTCTCCTCTCCTCTCATCTCCTCTCCTCCGGCCTTCCTCCTCCGGCGACGCTCCGGCGAGTTTCCCTCTCTCCGACAACTCTACTCCGGCGACATTCTGGCGACATTCCGGCAAGGTAATAATTCTATTTTTTAATTAACATTATTTTTATTTAAGTAATTATTTAATTTGTAAATAGTTTTAAATAATTAGTAATTATAATAATTATTTAGTTGTAATTATAATAGTAATAAGTAAATAAAAATTAATAGTTGTAATTATAATAATTAGTAATTATAATAGTTTTAAATATTTAGTAATTCTAATAATTAGTAATTAATAATAATAATTATTAGTAATAATTAATTATTTAGTAATCATTATTAGTTGTTATTTGGTAATGAATAATTATTAGTTAAAATTAAATAATAGTAATAATAATTATTGTTAATAATAATTAATTATATTGGTAAATGAATAATTATTATTAAATGCATGATAAATAATAATTAATTATTGTCATTATTTATTATTTTAATTAATAGTATAATTTGTGATTATTATTGCATGTAATTAAAAATTATTAATTGATAATTATGGGAATTTTCTAGTAAATTGGTAGTCTTTGATTTAAATTTAGTACATAAGGTTGGTTTATTAAGTCGCACTCTTTGGAATAGATAGCGCCTCTTTTCTTAGCTTATCTCCCTAACCTCTCGTGATGTGTGGATTTCATCACCGCACACCATAACCTAAGTGAAGTTATGGACACAAGGTTGAGGGCGGAGTTTGCAAAGGACTTGAGGGAGTGTAAATTTTCGAAAGATTGGCCGAATGTCGGACATGGTGTCTAGAAACGGGTTATGACTGGTGACAGGTTTTGGATCTAAGAAAGACGACACCAATAGAGTATATACCATTCATTTGGTTAGCCTCGGGGTGTTTTGTCGAAATTAGTCCTGCCTCTCGCTTTATCTCTATCCCTAACTGGCCATGTTTTTCAATTTAACCAAGGCTGATTAATTGAAAATTTACACTTTATCACGCGGGTCGCACATCCATTGAACGACCCAAAAAACCAAGCTAGTGTACTCTATTTAAATCTTAGCCGCACTTAATTAGCGTAATTTTTTTATATATAATTATTATAGTAATCAAGTATTTTAACAACGTACTCCTAGGTTTAAATGGCTCCGTCTGGAAAGAAAAAACCCAACAGGAGGCCGAAGATGCTATGCTCCGACGCTTGGCGAACCAAGTCGGTTGGGAATTACAGGAGGGCAACGACGCCCTCAATCAGGACCCTTCATCTGGTCCGTCGGCAGCGCCCTCTGGGGAAATTCCCGCTGCCCCATTTATCCCGAGCGGTGATGATGACCCCTATTCAAGTCCGACGCCTGGTACCGGTTCAACAGCAAGTACTCAGGCGTCCTCGACCTCTGAATCTATCCTCTACAGCGCCCGGCGTAAGCAAAGGAGGGCCCCGACTGACCCGGAACCGAAAAGGACTCGCGGTTTCGTCAAAAGCGGCAAAGCAGAGAAAATTTTAAAGGCGACCGGGAAAAAGATCGACTTGCCATACGACGAATTCACCGGTGGCCCTCCCACAGCTCAGCTAGCAAGTCTCTCGGCGCATAGCATAGGGTCAATCCTTTGTAGCCGGGTTCGTCTCATTGCCCCTAATTGGAAGGAGTTGCCGGATGAAGAGAAGGCGAAACTCTTTAAAGAACTTTCGGTACGTAATACGTACAATTTTAAATTTATTTTTTAATAACCAATAAACATTATAATTTCATAATATATACGATTATAATTTTCTATTTATTTCTTATAGGAACAATATGAGGTAGATCCCACACCGGCGATGCTTAGGCATATCAACTCCACCGCCAACTCTATCTACCGTGACTGGAAGTACAGGCTTCATCAATACTTCGAACATATATGCCCCGTGCCTACCCCCGTAGAGCTGCATGGGGATAGAGAAGATGAGTGGCAGTGGTTGTGTAACCACTTTCAAGATGAAGAATTTAAGGTGTTTACTTTTTTTATTTCAATTAAGAGAATTGAATTATTTTAATTTTAGTTACTTAGTAATTTTTTAATGATTATGTTGTCTAACAGAAATTCTCTGAAGTCAACAAAACCAACCGGGGGAAGAAGGACAAACACCATACTTCCGGCGCCAAGCAACTTATTCAAATAGCCAAGGAGCACAGGGATAAGGGCTCCAAACACCCTTATCTCGATGTTAGCATAAGCGCGTACGTGACGTCTGGGCTTGATAATGAAGCGAGTCAATACGGCGTAAGTGATATATATATATATGTGCTTTTAATTGTTATTTAATTATTATTTCATTATAATTTTTTAATTATTCTTTTCTAGGCAATGGTGGTAGAGCGTGCGCAGGAAGAATTGGCTAGCACTCAGCTTGCGTTTCCAGATTTGCCGTTGGAAGACCTGCCTCCTCTATCGATGGAGAGCCAAATTGCAATCGCGGATGAGGTCTATGGTCGTAGAGCTGGCAGGGAGGTTAGGGGGTTCGAACCTAAGGTGGTTCGAGATTTGTCGACGACCTCCGACTCATCATCTACGGGAGGTTCGGGGCGGAGAAGTACTCAGGCTGCGGCCGTCGAAACAGCCATTCAAGAGGTTCGACTCGCACGAGAGGAAAATCAATCCATGCGTCAAAGGCTTGATGAGCAACAAGCACAAATAACCCAACTCATCGCCCTCATGCAACAAGCTCGACGAGAATGTCAACCTCCTCCGAACCCATACCCCGACGACGACGACCCGGCTGGAGGCGGGGGACTCGGCGGCGCATTTGCTCCTCCAGTATTTTAGCTAGTAGTTTATTATATCGTTTCTTTCCGCATTCCGAACAATATTTTAATTTTTATGCGTTTTTCGATCATGTATGTACAAATTAATTTTATTATTTAATTAAGTAATTACAAATTTATTTTATTTAGTTAATTTTAACATTTTTCATTATTTAAATTCAATTTTTTTATAAATTAAATTATTAATATTTAATAAAAATTTAAATTTTTTTAAAAAAATTAAATTTTCACCTGGACGACGGAGAATGTCATAAAAATAGCTGCAAAAATGAACTTTTTGGGTTTGATGCGAGAATTTTACAAGCGTAAAAATGAAAAGGGAGAGGGCCTTTGATTTATATACTGCGAAGCGATGTGAAGTGATACGAAGTGGCCGTTTGAGGAGATAAGCTGCTTCGGATTTCGAGGGATATGATTGATCTTTTGAAAATAGTTAGAAGTGGGAAATGTTGCGTTGGACGAGGAGAAACGTAATGGCTGGTGAAGCGTGATGACGCACGGGTCATGATAAAGGTGGAGCAGTATGAACACGTGCTTGGAGTTTCGTGCATTACTTGTTGAGAAAGAATGAGGCGTCTCGAGGACGGAAGAGCTTCGACGAACAGCAGCGTGAGGTCAACACGTGTAGAGCCTCACACTACTGTTGGGGTCATTGTGGGAGTCAGTTTTGGCCAACCAATCTAGGGAAAGATGAGCTTGGATAGAGCGATTTTGGATGGGGTCCGATGAGGTCAGATATGTGCCTGGGCTCAGTCGATTATGGGATCGATCAAAGAATGAACGATTTGGGGGTTTCTAAAAGTCTCTGGAACGATGTGGAGTCTTCTAGAATGTTCGATGGGCATAATAATCCTAAGCAAGATTGGACCTCAAGACAGTCTCACCTCAAGGGGCTGTTCGATCCGACCATAAGGGGTTGACAGAATCTGAAGAGGAAAAGGAAAGATTTGTGCGAATCATAGTATGATTGTTCCAAAGGGCCTATGGTAATCATGAGATATGATTGACCCTGGATATGGAGATCCATTCCTTAATGGATTCCTCATATCCGAAAGTAAAGTAATCCTGTTCGATATGGATTATGCTTAGACCTAACTCGATTGCTATATATGGACCATCCTTACATGGTCTGAGGTAACGTTACTCTGCCCAATCTTATTGTTCGATTCTTGAGATAAGAATCGACTTAAGCGTCGGAGGGTTTAAGCACGGTACCACACCGTGCTCTGGCTTGTTTTGCAGGTTCACGGAGATCTAAGTTGAAGCGGGATAAATCTGCTCTCACAACTACGTGGTGGTGTATAACATGAAAGCTAATAAGCGCTGAAACGCCGACTACACTTGGTATCGCGTTTCGGATCTGGATACAGGTATGATATGCGTATGATACGCACTAATACGTTTGGATAAGGTATCAAATTTTAGATACCGATTGGATACAAGAGTTTCAGAATTGGATACGCAATTTTGTAAATTCATAGGATACGTGAGGGTATAATTAAGATTTTTAGTAATGAAACCCAAAGTAAACAATTCTCAAATAACTCCAAATGGGCTCAAAATAAAGCTCTGCTGCCTCTGGTCACCTCCATCATTCCTCATCGATCAAAACAAGCAATACTTAGAATCTAGAATAACATCATTAACAGTTCCTTTCTTTGTTTCATGGCGGTTGTAAAAAAAAATTACCACAGTTGAATTTTAACGTATTATTAATTTGATTCAAAAGTAACAACAATTAAAGGTTTATTTTTTTTAACTATATTCAAATTTAACATATTATTTATTTGCCGTATTCATCTGGTATCGTATCCTTTAGTTTTTTGATTTTGTCATTTTCTTGTATCGTATTTTCATATCCGTATCTGTTTCGGTACAATCTACCATTAAAGAGAAGCTCTGACAAATGTGTCAAAGGTGCTGGACAAGAGTATAAAAAGTTCAATTCAATCTACTAGTAAAATAAGGATTTCAACTGAGTTGAAAATCAGCCAAAATTGTTTCTTTCAATCAAATAAATGAAAACCATCAAATCATTCATATTCCTATATGACGGATCATCCGAGGTCTCAAATATGTACGAAGCACATGTGTACTGATATTTATCCACATCGGCTTGGTTCAAGTGTGTGAAATTGAATAACCAAGAAACAGGTTTATCCCTCGGGAACATTAGTCAGTCCGGTAGAACTCGACAAAACATGCAGAGAAAACAAGACTAAATATAGAAAAGTACCTGTTTTTGCATCCATTATTTTACGGTCAAGCCATCTTGGGCTTCAACATAAGCCTGTCCACCAAGAACTGCAGGCACAAGTCCAATAGCAAACTTGACCTTTTCTGGCCAAGTCAACATCTCGTTGTTCTTTAGTATGGCCCATATTCCTGCGACCCACAATAACTACGAACTCAGAAAAAAAAACATATCCTTACAGGCACGCGCAGAGACACCGACATCCGATCAATTGGCATGACTGGTTTGAACTTCAGTATAAAAAACTTAGGTACAAGGTATAACTCTCTTAGGGTACAAGGTATAACTCTCATGTTCTAGTGACCCAAACTCTAGGATCTCAACTGGGGCTAACCAATAGCAACTGCCACAGAGACTGGGTTCCCATGGTGATCTATAGGAATTGGACCCCGCTCAGTGTGGACTTGTGTAAGAAGTAAAAAAACCTATATTGAATAGATAATGTTTATTATTGCCTGAGAAAATATATTATTTGCACGGAGTGGGGTAATTGCCGAAAAGGCCATTGCCATGCGACAAACTATTAAGGAAATTTTGTGATAGCATGTGTTTCATCAAGTCTTTCTGTACTTGTAACCCAAATGAGTTGCATTGGTAGAATAAATTAACCTTGGTCGTCAGCAAAAGATTATAGTATCATACCATTTAAGGGTGCTGGCAGAACTTCAGCAAAATCAAACCGACTGAACTCCACTGGCTTGTTTGGCATTGCAAATATCATAGAATGTTCCTTCCACTGCAACCGATCATTAATACCAAGCCCTCCAAACAAGTTCTGTACATTTGGATAAGCCCCAACAAGCCAACATAAACAATAGCACAAAAGGGTATCTTTAAGAATTTACAATGTTGCAAAACTAATGGAATAATCAAACAGATATGAAAATGTGATCCCTCGAATTTATTTGAGGCGAAGATGGTACATGATAACAAAAAGAATCAAGCCTTTACTTGGATGAGAGAAGTAAGAGCTTAGAAATAGGAACCACTAGCTATTGGAGATCAGAGTGGCACATGCAATGGATGTTGAACTGTAAATCGTTGAGACAACTTTGAAATAGCCTCACTTTTGAAAACAATGATTGTCGACCCATTTACGGGATCAGGTCTGCATCCTAGGTTTAAATATTCTATTAGATTTTTTTCATTTGTGTCACGTGTCAATGTTTGATTGGTTTTATTTTTTAAAGTCGACTAAATTTATGATAAACTCAGTCCTCCAAAAGAACAGTTGCCATAAATTCACCTCCGTCACCGAAAAATCGCCGTCACCGTCAGCCTCTCTCTCTCTCTCTCTCGTTTTATCATAACCTTAGGCTCAATCTCTCAATTCTCGTCGTCCAAGTACAATTTAGACTAAGGAATTATTGCATGGTCTAAGATGATTTAGACCATGAAACTATTTCGTAGTCTAAGTGATGACTTAGACCACGTGTATATATATGATTTTGTAGTCTAAGTGTATTTTTTTATAATTAAAATTTGAAGTTAAAGTAAAATATTAATAAATTAATTTAAATACTAAATTTCATTTAAATATTAAAATAATTAAAAATTGTACGTACATCGATATCGTTCAGAAAAAATAAAATATTAAAAACTACGTACAAACTAAGTAAATACGACAGGAGTAACACGTGACGCCGAATCCCCTGCCTTCAGCCATGTTGTCGTCGTCGGGGTGTGGGGTCGGAGAAGGACGACAATCTTGTTGAACCTGGTTTTGCATGAGGGCGAGGAGGTTGGCTATCTACACTTCTTGCTCATCAAGCCTCTAACGCATAAATAGCGTTTCCGCCCGTGCGAGGCAAGCCTCCTCGAGGGATGCTTGGACTGCCGCATCCCGAGCATTTGTCCTCGCCGAGCGTGCTGTAGAGGAGTCAGAAGATAAATCTCGCTGCACCTTGCGTCCCAACCCCCTAACCTCCTTGCCAGCTCGACGATCGTATATCTTATCGGCGATTACAATTTGGCTCTCCCTCGATAGAGGATACAGGTCTTCCGGTGGCAAATCCGGGTGTGCAAGCTGCGTGTTGGCCAATTCCTGCTGCGTCAGTTCTACCAACCTCGCCTGGAAATAATAATTATAAATTTGTACGAGAGTTTAATAAATAATAAATAATAATTATGTTAATTGAGAAGAAATATATATGACACTTACGCTGCTTTGACTCGTTTCATTGTCAAGCACATGCATCATGTAAGCAGTGACGCTAGCATCCAGATAAGGGTGTTTGGAGCCCTTATCTCTATGTTCCTTGGCAATTTGTATCATCTGCTTAGAGCTGGAGGTATGATGTTTATTCTTTTTCTCCCGATTTGCCTTGTTTACGTTTGATTGCGTCTGTTCGACAACATAAATCATTAAAAAATTAATAAATGACTAAAAAATAAATTATTTGATTTCATCAATTTAAATAAAAAAAGACGAACCCGATACAATTCTTCTTCGAAGTGGTTGACCAACCACTCCCACTCATCTTCCCTATCCCCATGCAGCTCTACGAAGATAGGCGAGCGGCCGAATTGGAGGTAATAGATGTGAAGTCTGTACTTCCCATCACAGTAGATGGTGTTGGCGGTGGTGTTGATATGCCTAAGCATCTCCGGTGTGACATCCATCGCATATTGTTCCTACAAGAAAAGAATAAGAAATTATGATCGTATATATTATGAAATTATGATTTTTCTTGGTTATTAAAAAATAAATTTAAAATTGTACGTATTATGTACCGAGAGTTCTTTAAACACCTTCCCCTTCTCCAAGTGGAGCAACTCCTTCCAGCTAGGCGCAACCATACGAATCTTGTTGCGAATAATTGCCCGCCTTGAACAACTTCTCAGATTTTCAGCCCTTTAAAGTCCTCGGGTCTTTTTCGGTTGAGGGTCTGACGGAGCCCTTCTGACCTTGCGCCGCACGCTGTAGAGAATAGACTCGGAGGCCGACTCCTGGGCACTTTTTGACATCGATGATCAGCCGGAATGGGTGTTATCATTATCGGTCTGTATAACTGGGGCATTAGGAATATTTCCAGTTGCCGCAGCCGAGGGACCAGCTGAAGGATCCGCAGGAGGCGCGACATTGTTCTCTAAGCTCTGCCAACCCACTTGCTCTTCGGCCTCTTTTTGTGCCTTCTTTTTACTCCATGGAGCATTTTAACCTGGGAGTTGTAAAAATTAACTTATTTTACCATTAATTATAACTACTTTTCCATTTATTCTTTTTCATATTTACCACAAAATTTACTATTTTAATATTTTTCATTTGTAAAATTTACCATTTTTGATATTTATCATTTTTTAATATTAATCAATTTATAATATTTACTATTTGTAATTTTTATCTTTTTTAACAATTTACAATTTTTATTATTTAGGTTAGAGATAGAAGATCCTCTGATCCCTCTTAACTCAGTTGCGTAAGTGATGATGCGGGAACCCTTTCTTATTTGGTTTTATCATGTTTCTATTTACCGTTTTTTCATATTTAGTATTTTTAAATTTTATCATTTTTAATATTTACCTTCAATTTTTATATTTTTTACCATTTTTATCGATTTATTATTTTTATCATATTTACAATATTCACTAATTTACAATAATTACCAATTTAAAACTTTTACCAATTTATAATATTTACTTAATTTATAATATATTTAGCAAATTATTATTTTTACTGTTTTTAATATTTACTAAGTTACAATAATTATCAATTTACAATATTGACTTAATTTACAAAATATTTATCAATTTATTATTTTTACTAATTTGCAATATTTACCAATTTACAATCTTTACCAATTTACCAATTTATAATTAAACACAATACATTGTATTATACCAACATATGTAGTACTATACCTAAATACACACTACCAGAAATGTAGACATTACCGGCGACCTGCCGTCGCTGGCCTTGTCTTTTTTTTTCGCCGGAATTGACATTACCGGCGACTTGTCGCCGGCAATGACGTCGCCGGTGATTCCCCGCCGGTGTTGACATGTTTCCCGTCGCCGGTGATGTCTCGGACATTACCGGCGACGGCGTCGCCGGCAATGGCAGCGCCACCGTGGCCGGAATTTGAGACATTGCCGGCGACTCGAGTCCATGTCGCCGGCAATGTGGGAAAAAATTTTGAAAAAAAAACGCGGTTCTGGATTGGGCCCAATTCCATAACCTGCATTGAACCGGATAAACCGTACAATCATACAAGTTCAACAGTACACGTAGTAAAGACAGTCATACAAGTTCAACATAAATGTCCAACGTACAGTACAAATAGCAACGACGATAAAAAAATTAACTACAACTACAGGTCAGGTCCAGGAACTTGCGGGTCATCAGGGTTGAAATAATCCATGTACTCATTTGAATTCCGGTGGCTACCTTGGTCTTGCTCTGGCGTTGACTGGTGCGGTGGTGGTGGTGGATAGCTAGGGAAGGGAGGGACCGGGACCGGGGGAGGTGTGGGGAACGGTTGTCCGGTAGTCTGAGCCTCGTACATCGTCCGCATCCATGTGTACATCTGAGCCTGCACCTGTGTCTGCTGCATTTGGTACTCGGCCATCTGCCTCTTTTGCTCCTCCAACTCCCTCTGCGTCCTATGAAGCTCCGCTGCGAGGTTACGACTAGAAGTTGAACTTCTTGACCCGGTAGAGTATTCTGAAGTGTTCTTCAATACTCCTTCACCCGCCGAGCCCATTCCCCTGCAGTAGTAGGTATTCTTTCCAGTCCCGCACGCTTTTGCCATGATCCGAGCCGCTATCGGGGGATCAAGCGGATCGATCTGAGAGGCATACTGGGTGACTTCTTCCTCGGAGCAGTCAGGATGGTTAGTCCGAGCTATACTCATGGTCACTTCTGCGGTCGCCTCCTCCACTCTCGACTAATTGAAAAGGGAAAATGAACAACGTATTAGCTAACAAAATCTATTTCCATCTTGAAAAATAGTTTTATTAACACATTGAGAGGCGAAAGACTTACCGCTTCTTCAGGGCACTGCGGGTAGAACTTCTGATGAATATACACCAACGGGTTCACCTCTTGTTGTTGCTGCGCCTTAGTCGACCAACCCATGTAGTTGAGTGAACCTGCATGATGGGTCCTGGTGTTTTTCAATCTATTCGCCCGGTTCGTCTTCGAAATCGCCTTGTTTGATAAACATACGAAAAAAAATTAGTAACTAACTATTTCAATCTGATACGATACTTTAGGCTTGAAAGATATATTAAGGATGCATACCCGAGCTTTGGGGTGCTCGAAGTGGGCTATCAGCCACAGCCACTCGTACTCCCTAAACCGGAATTCGCTAGGGGTGGAACCTCGGCCTAGCTCCTTGTATACAGTGTAATGGGAAGAAAGCTCGTTCTTCCACTCTTTATACCTATATTAAAACAAGGAAAAAAAGTTAGAGATATTAAAACACTTGATAAAAAAAAATCTAACTCGATATATATTCAAATAAGTCGAAGCACATCACCTCATATGTAGTTGACGCTCTACCCACGTGTGAATAAGAACTTCATCCACGTCAAACCACACCTGCAATATGAATATATAAAAGGTAAAATTATATATTTATTCGGACTTAATTAATAAATGTAAAATTTACGTAATAAAAATACGATTTTACTCACACTGAGTGCATTATGCACTTGCATCTTCACGTAGATAGGCACAGATTCCCAATCTGGCCAAAGCATTGGGACCTTGTCCCGCACGATCGCACCGGCCATGCTGACATATTTGCGCATGGTGTCGAATGCCTCGATCACCTCGCCATCCTCATTTGCCCTTATGGGCGTTTTCCTTCCGCCGGTGGCCTGCTCAAGTCTCTTCCCGGTGCAGGTGCCTCTAGCCCCTTTCCGTTTTCCAGTCCTATTAACGAAATTGCCTAATAATACAATGTCAACAAATTGATATCATTAATTGAACCTATCGCAAGTCTTAAGTAATAATCAATTAATCAATCTGATGTTAAATAAAATTTACCTGCATCGTCCGTTTGTTGGTTGGTGCACCTCACACTCCAAAGATACACGGGGTCGAACGGGAGGAAGTTATACGCTTCCTCCACGCTCAGGAACTCCGGCCGTCCTTCAATATAAACAGGCATCCCCCTATCATCGAATTCAGGGATGACAGGAATCTCGTCAGGTAGGAAAAGACCGGACGGCGGAGATAGACGAGGCCTGGACGATGAGGCGCCAGCACCACCATGTGTCTCATATGTTTCCCGTGAAACGGGAGTAGGCACCGGGCGAATATGGGGCATTCGGATTGAGGGAGTTTCTGATGCCCCCGTTGATTGTCGCTCGTCTGAGGCTCTGCCACCGGAGGGACGTCTGCTGATTGAGCGTCTGGAGACTGAGGCTCGAGGCTCAACTTCCGGTTGCACGGCTCTTGATCGTGCAGCTTCCTCCTCAGCTCGCGCCTCTAGCAAGGCTCTCGTGCGAGCACTTATCATTGGCCCACTGGGCGTGTTGCTAACTGCGGGCGAGGAGGAAGCTTGACTACTGTTCCCTCCACTATTTCGGGAACCTCTCCGAAGCCAATTAGCTGCAAAACCTCCTAGCATGGACACCGTAATAGTCATGGGAACTGGGGTTCTATAACAAATCGGAACCGGAACGGTTTGGAACCTGGAACCGTTATATTACAAACGGTTCTGGTTACAAACAGTTCCGGTTCCAAACCGTTTCGGTTCTATAACAAATCGTTGCCGAAACGGTTTGGAACCGGAACCGTTTGAAACCGGAACTGTTTGTAACTGGAACAATTTGTAACATAACGGTTCCGGTTACAAACAGTTCCGGTTCCAAACCATTTCGGTTCTATAACAAATCAGAACCGGAACGGTTTGGAACCGGAACCGTTTGAAACCGGAACTGTTTGTAACTGGAACAATTTGTAACATAACGGTTCCGGTTACAAACAGTTCCGGTTCCAAACCGTTTCGGTTCTATAACAAATAAGAACCGGAACGGTTTGGAACCGGAACCGTTTGAAACCGGAACCGTTTGTTTTCAAACGGTTCCGGTTATAAACAGTTCCGTTTTCAAACCGTTTCGGTTCCGATTTGGTATGGTTCCAATATCACCTATTATACGTTAAATTAACAACGTACTATATCACATAACTTAACATATATACATACATCATTTCCGGCTTTAAACTTTTCACTCATATATACATCGATCATGCATCTTAATTTCACCTTAATTCGTGCATATATATACATCACATATTAATCCAATTCACCCTAGCTAATTAATTTTTCACATTTTTCAAACATACGTATATATATACATTCCATATATATTAATTAATTTTTCACATATATACATCACATATATTGCTCCTTCACCCCACAATTATCCACATTTTTTTCCCACAATTTTCATACATACCTTAATTACATTTTACAAATATTGTCCACATGCATACATATATACATCCCACAATTATCAAAAATTAATTAATTAAAATACAGAAAAAAATATTGTGGAATGAGAGAGAGAGAGAGGGAGAGAGAGAGGGAGAGAGAGTGAGCTCAAACCTGCCATGGTGGAGCTCGACCCAACTTTGCCGGCGACGGAGGTGAGGGGAGGAGGAAGAGGAGGAGGGGAGGAGGAGAGAGGGGAGGAGAGAGGGGAGGAGAGGAAGAGAGGGGAGAGGGAAGAGAGAAGAGAGGATTGAGGAGAGGGGAGAGGGAAGAAATTCGAGCTAAGAGAGGGAAGAGAGAATTGAATTAGGCCGAAGAGAAATGGGGAGGAGGAGCTCGAGCTCGAGCTATACCGCCACCATTGCCGGCGAGGTAGGTCAACGTCGTTGGTAATGACATTACCAACGACTTAGGAACTCGTGGGTAATGTCATTATTTGTCGACTATTATCCGATCGACTAATTTCCGACCATTTTCCGACTACATAATTTCCGACTACGTACAATTTCCGACTACATACAATTTCCGACTACGTATAATTTCCGACTACGGTTCCGATTTCCGACTACGTTCAATTTCCGACTACGGTTCCGATTTCCGACTACGTTCAATTTCCGATTTCCGACTACGTTCAATTTCCGATTTCTGATTTCCGACTACGTTCAATTTCCGACTACGTTCAATTTCCGAGTACATTTTCCGAGTACATTTTCTGACTACAATTTCCTTAAACATTTTACTACGTACATTTTACTACGTACATTTGCCGACTACAATTTCTGACTACAATTTCCAACGTACTAAGGATGATAATCGTAATCATATTCATCACTTGAGTCTGACTCGGTTTCATAGGTAACCTCTGGCAATATGTGCCGCTCCTCGTCATCTGAATCAGCGTCAACTTCATATGGATTAACATCGAGAAGTTCTGCTCCAGTAATTCGAACCACACTCCCAGATCTCACATTATTAAGGCGAATCGTAGATGATTCCGGAATGTCAAAAGCGTTTGGCTCTTGGTATGCAGTAACTTCCTCATCATCTGCGGTATTACCAAGTGTGGCAGCACTGTATATGTTTCTATGAGCAACATGGTTAACCACCTTCCACGGGACTTTGTTAAGAAGATCGTCCAGGTAAAACACTTGTTTTACTGATGAGGCAAGAACGAAAGGGTCATCTTCATACCAGGTAGTAGCAGTATTCACCGAAAATGTTCCGTACTGATCGGTCCTTGTGTTCTCCGGGCTAGTATCAAACCATCTACACTTGAACAAGTGCACTTTCATGCGGTTCCCATAAATTAGTTCAACAACTGAATGAAGGACACCGTAATAGTCAACGCCATCCTGCCCACCATGGACCATCACCCCACAATTCTGTGTTTTCAGTCGGTCGTCTCGATTTTCACATATAAATTTCATGTCATTGACCTGACACATGGAGTAAACTTGTGAAGCTATCGGTTTCATCGCCAGGACTCTCAATTCGTTTGACCACTCTGGGTAACCATCATCTGCTACATGGTTCATCTGAGAACGTCCATATATTAATACGTACAGAAGAAATTATGTCATCTTGAAACCACAAAACCACGTACATACATACATGCTATGTAAGGATATATATAAAAATAGACATATACACATATACTTACCCATTGACCAAAGTAGTTTGCAAACGTCTTGTTGTGGTAATCAACATTTCCGGCAATAGCAGGGCAGTGAAGATGATAGTTTTTCCAATATTGTACTTCTTGACAGTTAATCAGTACCGACCAGTGGGCAATGGCTACCTCATTTCCATCCAACTTGTACGACTTTGGCAACCTTCCCTGTACTACCACGTCACTGGAGATGATAGAAATGTTGAACTGTGGTTCATCTATCGGCATCTGTTGTTGGGGGTCCTCTACATTTTCCAAGTACACTTTTGTGTACGTTACACACTCGTGCGCAAGATATGCTTCAGCGATACACCCTTCAGGTGCATATTTATTCTTCACATAGTCCTTGTAGGCTCCCAATTGTCTACAAGTTAACAAGTGCATGTTAACTTACTTAAAAAATAAGCATTTACATATAAAAACATAGGCAAACCAAATGTATAAATCATTTGTACCTTTCCATGGGGTACATCCAAGTGTAGTGTACGGGACCGGTAAGCAACAATTGTTCGGGAAGATGGATCATCAGGTGAGGCATTATGTCGAAAAAATTTGGGGGAAATATCCTCTCAAGCTTGCACATGATAAAAATGATGTCATCTTGCATCTCCCTGAGGTCTGTTTTTTTAACTTCCCTGGTGCATAACTTCTGAAAGAATCTTGACAAGGCCACCAACGGCTCCACCACCTCTTTGGGCATGTACCCTCGAATGAAAATAGGGAAAAGGCGTTGAAGCAGTACATGGCAGTCATGACTCTTTAATCCGTACATCTTATTGTCCCGGAAGTTAACACATCTGCTTATATTTCCTGCATAGCCATAAGGATACCTGCATATATATAGATAAAGCCATATATATGCAACGGTTATATTTCTCGCATATAACCATATATACTCCGGTAAAAATTTAATGCCAAATTCCTACATAGCCATAAGAATATATACCTGACATTACTCAGCCACCGAAAAATTTCATGCTTATGCTTCGGCTTTACGGTGTACGGAGCTTGCGGCATTTTTCTCTTACCATCTCTTAACCACAAATGTTTCCGCAGACCCATTGCTTTCAGATCAATGCGTGCCTTAGGGATGTCTTTTGTTTTCCCCTCCAAGTTAAGAACTGTGCCCACCACACTTTCACACACATTCTTCTCTATGTGCATGACATCTAGGTAATGTCTGATAGGCAACCTGGGCCAGTAGGGGAGTTCCCAGAATATGCTCTTGTGTGTCCAAAACTTATACCTTTCGGGCTTTTCTGGAATTGACGCCACTATGTCAGGATGATTGCTCAGCTGGCCAAAATCATATTCATTCAACACTTCCAAAATTTCTTCCCCTGTCCATCGCCTGGGTGCCACACCTGTTTCCACAGTCCCATCAAACGCGTCTGGATCCTGCCTAAATGGGTGATCATATGGAAGCCAACAACGGTGACGCATCTGAACAATTTTACTGCAATGAGGACTGCAACAATCAACCGTCATGCACTCTGAACAAGCCCTGTAACCCCTGGTAACATTGCCCGACAACATACCGCGGGCAGGAAAATCACTGATGGTGCCAACAAGCATGGCATGCATCTGGAACATCTCGTTTTTGAACCTATCGTAAGTGGGGTGGCCACACTCACTCAGGTACTTAAGCTCCTCAATCAAAGGCCTCAAATACACATCGAGACACTTTCCTGGATAACCCGGGCCCGAAATTAACAGAGTGAGCATATTGTATTCCTTCTTCATGCACATCCATGGTGGAAGGTTGTACGGTACCAAAATAACTGGCCATATACTGTATTGAAGACTCATGTTGCCAAAAGGGTTGAATCCGTCAGATGAGAGCCCTAGCCAAACATTTCGGACCTCTGCTGCAAAATAATCAAACTCCCTGACCATGTGCTTCCAAGCCTCTCCGTCGGAAGGGTGTATAAGGGTGTCATCGTCAGGCAAGTTCCTCTCAGCCCACCATCTCATTGCCTCGGTCGTGAAAGCACACATGAACAACCGCTCCAGCCTATCAATAAGCGGGAAATATCGAAGTATCTTCACAGCTTTCTTGTTGCCTGCAGGAGTCAACTTATACCTTTCTGTAAAACATACCGGGCAGGCTTCAAGGTCTTCGAGATCTTTTCCCCAGAAGAGAATACAATCATATCTGCATGCATGGATTTTGATGTAGGAAAGCCCAAGATCTTTCAGGATATGTCGCACCTTATGATGTGTGGTAGGAAGACGATGACCGGGTGGCAGTAGCGAAGCAGTCCACTTCAACCAAGAATCAACAGCTTTGACAGACATTTTGTTCTCCATTTTGAGCTGCATCACTCCCATGACACTTTCAAGAACAGTCTTACTACAACAGTCGTACAACGGAGTCTGTTGCAATGCAATCAGGTTGTTGTACTTGTCCATACCGCTTGTGTTGACATGACCTCCAGGTAATGGTTCGACTGGCTCGATATGGGGGAAACCCTCAACGACGGGAGGGACATTTGGTGCTTCATCAGCGAATACACCGCTCTCATGAGGAAACATATCATTGATTAACATCGATGTTGGATCATAGGATGAACTGCCCCTCTCAGTAAAATCTCCATGATCATAGCGTGGACTGGCCCTCTCACCAAATTGTCCATGATCATGCGGACCCGCTACCGATGTTTCACCGTGATAAATCCAACAAGTGTACTTATCCCAAAACCCGTATTTACTCAGGTGCCTCTGGACTTTATCAATGGGAAATCGAAATCGATCGCTGAAACACTTACATTCTTTACACGGGCAATAATGAAGTGTAGTGTCTCCACAATTAGCCTTCACAAAATCCACAAAACTCCTAATTCCCTGGTGATATCTGACATCCCATCTTTCGAGGCTCATCCAACTCTTGTCCATCCTGAAAATTCTAACAATTTTACGTATTAGTTATATATATACACACACATTCACTACTAATAATCGACGTGATCTCTCAATTCAACTCTAATTAAATCAACACATGCATGCATATGTATATATATCGATCTAATCTCTGAATTCGATTCAGTACTCGATGATAGTATTCTCCTTTTTTCAATTCAAAACGTATTTGACTGGGTAGGAGGAGGCTCTGTTAAGCCTGGCTCCCATAACAATACGATAATACCAGTCATTGATTCAGACACAAGATTAACTACAACCTGTTTTCTCGTTTCGGTGACCGTACATCAACAACATTTCATATATATCTCACGAATTTGATTTGATCAACACACACACACACATATATATATATATACCACATATACGTATATATACACCTACGTACCTATATATATAGCTTCCCGAGTGATCGAGTTTTCGACGCGCGCCTTAATTTTGACAATATACCGAATGATCGATTTCAGAGCGTACGTTTTCCTTCTTTCGATTTCTTTGGATTTTTTTCGCTCAAAATGATTGAATGATCGAGCTGCCCCATCCGGCATCTAATATAAGACACATTGCCGGCGACGGAGTAAGTCGCCGGAAATGAAGACATTACCGGCGACTTTACGCCGGAATCTCGCCGGAAATGTGCCCTACACATTACCGGCGACTCCAACCGTCGCCGGCAATGTCTAGGGCACATTTCCGGCGAGATTCCGGCCGGAAAATCGCCGGTAATGTGCCCTAGACATTGCCGGCGACGGTTGGAGTCGCCGGTAATGTCTAGGGCACATTACCGGCGAGATTCCGGCCACATTACCGGCGACGGAGTAAGTCGCCGGTAATGATGGACATTACCGGCGACTTTTCCGGTCGCCGGCCTTGTTGGCCGGAATCTCGCCGGTGATGACTCATTTTCTTGTAGTGACATATTAAAAAGAAATTATAAATACATACGGTACATAAAAAAATAAAAATTACCTAAGGTAATGGGGCGGCGGTGGGATTGGGCCAGCCGGTGGCGGTGATAGTGGGAGGCGTCGGATGTGGAGGGAGGGAGGGAGTGAGGAGGATCGTTGACGTACGAGGTGGAAGGAGGGAGGAGAGGCCGATGGTGGAAGAGGTGGGAGGCGGCGGAGGAGGCCGGTAGAGGCTGACCAGTGGGAGTCGTCGGAGGGAGACGTGAGGGACAGCTGAAGGGACGCCGGCGACTAAACATTTTTTTGAACCGCAAAGAGACATTACTGCATATCAAGAGCCTAATATTTCTGTCATCCGCTCTGACATAATGGACCTGGTTCAAGTTGGAGAATGCTTATCCATGCCTGATAGTTGTACGGATCTAACTCAAGGAACATTCGTCGGACGAAGACTCAGGATATTCGTCGGACGATGTTGAGTATGATGAGGAAGAGGAGCAATCGGATAACAGTGGTGAGGAGGATGATTATGATTATGATGAAGAGTACAATTCAATATAACGACGAGGAACATTAATTGATAATTAATTATTATAATTAAACTTTTTTTCCGTAATGAAGCATGATTAATTATATATATTATGAGGAGGAGTAGGTACAATTATTAATTTTGTACTTAATTTAATAATTAATTAATTAATTATAACTTTTTCGCATAATTAACTTCAAATTAATTAAAGGGTGAGGTCGCTTCGACAGACGGAAATACAAATTAAAATTAATTAACTAATCTGGAGGATCGGATCAAGAATCACATTTTTCCTAAACCCTAAAACCTAGACGACAGAACGACTTTTCGTGATCCATACCAAGGTAATTAAACACAATAGTAATTAATTATATAACCCCAAATCCTAAAAATTTATCTTGGACGATGCAAAAGGGTCATACCGTCATCTAACTATACCCTAAACGCTAAACTCTAAACCCTAAGGCGCTTATCCCTAAACCCTAAAATAACCACTTAGACGACGCAAACGTGTGTTTGCGTTCTCCAAGTATGAACTTAGACGACGCAAATGTGTCTTTGCGTCGTCTAAGTTAAAATTTCATACTTTCACATCTAAGACAACGACCATGTAGACCATGTCCCAATGCGTATTCTTTTCATCGATACCATAGAGTAAACAATTCTTTGAGTGTGAGCGTCGATGGTTCCAAAATAGAACTTACGGATTTTCATGTATCCACGTTTCCGGTTTGTAAAAATTTCGGTTTTGCAGTTGACTGTGCTGATGAAACCCTTAACGAACTTACTATTTAGTGAAAATTATTCTACTTATATATTGTCTTATGACAAATGTATCCAACGGTTATTTTGTCCAAATTCAATTTCGTTACTATCGATGTGCAATGAGCTTATACTTAACAACACTTAAGTTATATAGATTAGTAGATACTTAATAAGTTTAAAGACGTAAAATTATTCGTCGTCTTAAATTTTACTTTTTATTTATATGATTCTTTAACTGATATTTTACGAAAATTTCATTCAAATGACAGATCGGAAACTTCATTATGAATTACTTTGAAAAATTATTTTTATGGAAATTGTACCTGGACGACGGAGATGGACCATCTCCGTTGTATGGGTTCAAAATTTTGGTGGTCCAAATTCCACCGCCATTTTTTTAGGGAACGGTTCAAATTTGATCTGGACGACGGAGATGACTATTTCCATCTTCTAATCCGTCGTCCAAGTGATGCATTAGACGACGCACCGACGCTATGTCGTCTAAGTAGCCACATAGACGACGACGTTTCTGTGCGTCATCTCACTCCTCACTTGGACGACAGACTCATTTCCGTCGTCTAAGTGTGACTTAGGCGACGGAAAAATATTTAAGACGACACAAATTATTGGTGTCATCTAAATTCGATTTAGATGACGAAACATTTACTGTTTCGTCGTCTAAGAGAGTTCTTCTTGTAGTGAACGACAGTGAGTTCGCTGCTGCTACTTTATTTGTTGCCACAACAGAGAGAGTGAGGCCATGGGGTATTGATGAGATGGAAGGGGTGGTAGAAAATTTTCAAGTGATTGCTCTGTGTCTCGTCCCAGCACAGCTACGCGACGGGAGGGAGGGGAGGGAGGGGGAGAGAGAGAGAGAGAGAGAGAGAGAGAGGGAGGGAGAGAGAGAGAGAGAGAGAGAGAGAGAGAGAGAGAGAGAGAGAGAGATCGGTGGACTGAGGTTATAATAAGTTCAGTCAATGTTAAAAAAATTGACTAAAGATGCCACTAAGAATATTACACGTGTCATTAGCCTAGGGTGCTTAGCCCTGGGGTGCAATGCAAAAATAACCACATTTACGATGATACAGACTAAATTTTATTGCATCTAACTTCTCATACTCTACCTAAAAGTAGCTACCCCTATCACTCAGTGGCAGAGCCAGGATTGAATCTCAGGGCGGGCACAAAGTTAATAAATAGTAAGACTAATAATGCTTATATAAATAATAAGTAGATAAAAAAAATATTATAACCAATTAAGTGGGTAAACAAAAGAATAAAAAATTGAAAACAAACCATATAAAGAAAGCATTGATGAAATAAGACAATAAGCAGGCTATGCAAAAGTATTTATAAAAAAATACTATAAAATAGAAGAAGAAGAAGAAATTGTTGCTTGAAACAAAAGTGGTTAAAATTCAAGAGTGTATGTGATGAATCAAACTCAAGTCCTTTGCAATGTGTAAAACAAAAGACTTTTCCACTACACCAGATTCACTTTTCAATAATATGAAGAAACCAAAGATGTTTATTGTATTTTTAGGGAGGGAAGTAACTCTCTAGCTCTGTTGCCTGTCAGAAAATCTGTTTTTCTTGTAAAATACTAATTTTTGCGTCAAAGAGAACGCTTTAGTAGTTGTTTAACCAGATATTTCTACAACTTTTGGTTTAAAAAAAGAGGAGTATAAGTGAATTAAGATCTCCATTGAAAGCATATAATCCTGACAGTGTAAGTTCCTCGACCTTCAACACTTGCATGAGAAATATTTGTCACCATGGACATTAGAAGTGGACTTGACTTTACTATTTGAACCAAAAATTGAAAGGAGATAAAATTCAGGCTATGAAAGCCTGAAATCTCAATTCCTGTTATAGGCATCTCAAATTCAAGCCAGCTAAATGTAGCATACAACGCACAAATGACCATCTGGTAAACTATTACTTGTAAAGTGAACTTAACTTACAAAATATATGTAGGCCTGTTTCATACCAATCTCCATAATTATCTTTCCACGCCGCAACCTAAAAAGAGTTGAAACGTCAACACAGACGAATGATAAACCAAATATACCCAACTAACAAGTCAAAACTGGCAGTGACCATTCAATTTAATACTGGTTGTAAAAAACTATGAATGTGGAGCAGCACTTGAATAGGGCTGCCTGACATTTACAATGGTCAGGCTAGCCAATCAAAAACTTCCGTTTCTACCCAAAATGTCTCTTTTCCCTTACCAAAACTCCCAAATGCCCCACCAACCCCTGCAAAGCTCAACAAGGGGCTCTCCCTATATTCTACCTGGCAAGGCCGTCGTGAGGAAGAACTGTTCATGAACTGTTCATGCTACTGCTACCACATAATGAACATTCGACTCTAGTAGAACAATCAAACAAAATTGATTACTCATTCATCTTTTCCCATTTCAAATAAAATCTAACTTTTGAGAATATTGTGGTCAATCTTTGAGCATAATTGGCACATACCCATGCTTAACTTGATAGAAGCAATCGTATACGTGTAAATGATGATCAGATATACATGTAACTAGGATTAACATTGAAAAACTGCCATCGTTTCCAAGTAACTTAAAGCTCCAACGTTATAAGTATCATCCTTCCTATATTTATATTCTCAGTATGATTAGTCAAGTATCTCAATATGGTAGGTAAAGCTTTCGATTCAAAGAAAAATTTGTTAGAAAAGTAAGTGATATTAAATTAAATATAATAAACAAAATATTAATTAAATAATCAGTAAATTACAAACAAACATATGAACGAACAATTTCTGGGTAAGAAGATGAACTAAGTTGAGTCACGTGTATCACACGCTTTCCTTAAAAAAATTTACGCCGCCCACAGGCTTGTATGGCGTTGTTCTCCCACGATAAAACAACTTCAAAGTTTTGTACCGCAACACAAGAACTTCTCTTCGAACTGAAGAATACATTTCTCTATCACCGGATTTTGTTCTGAGTTGAGAGAGGGAGAGAAGTGATCAGAAGAGGAGATTGCTTCTGATGGGATCGATTGAATCGATGAAATGAGGAGAAGAATGTCGCTTTATATAGGCTTCATTGGGGACAAGCAACTTATTGTCGAGTTAATACCAAAACCATTTTTGGTCATTAAACTCGCCATTAATTGGCAGTTACAAGATATTTAATTTGCCGTCAATAATGTTTAGGAACGGTTACAAAATAATCCATTTAGTAGGCTTCAATTGTATATCATAACTAAGGTTTATGAGCGGTTACAAAACTGTTACAAACCATTTAGTTCGTTATTCAATTGCTTGCCATTACTAAGGTTTATTAGCCGTCATAAAAAATTTAATTGACAATTCGAAACCCTTTAGCTTGCTTTGGGTGATGATTTCTCATTCACCCATTTAACCATTTGAACAAGTAAATATTTTAATTTAATTGCCTCAAAATTGTTAGTTAAAATAATGTTAAAACACCTATTTTTCCAACAATTCCCCACCTGAATGAAATTAGCGACCAAAGACTCGATGGACTTGGTGATAGATTCTACGGTTGAATACCTGCATAGGATAGGTAGGGGTTAACCCTTTGAACCTTCCCTTCTGAAAGCATGCTTACTTTACTAACTAAATAGTAGACGCGGTGTCTTTGAACTGTCTGTCATTTGTATAAATGATGGCATACTTCACACAGGTATCTTCCTGGTATTTTCAGTTCTCACTGTTGTGTCCGTTTTGGCCCTGGACACACGCCTGGTTCTGTAAGATCTTAACAAGAATTGTGCCCTGAACAATTCCCTTAGAAGCAGCCCCACTTCCCTCTTACATAGGTGATTTCTTAATTAAGAGTAACCCGTTTTACTCCGCTCGGATTTCCGACGCATAAGAATCATTAAAAGCTTTGAGCTTAACCTCATACCTTACGCGCATCACTGTTTTCATCATAGGAATGGACTTGGGGATAATCCCCACAATGATCCGGCACGGTCTCTACAATTTAGTCGTCCCTTTTAAACCTAGATCTTGAGATCTCCAGTCAACTAGGTTGGGTGTCCACTGTAAAGACTTTAACTGATGGACTTTAGTCCCATTCCCCTAGATGATTTATCAACCAACTCTCTGTTTAACCCTTTGGTTTAACGAATCCGCTATGTTATCTTTTTGACTTTACATAGTCAATGGAGATGACACCAGTAGAGAGTAGTTGTTTGGTAGTATTGTGTCTTAGACTTACCATTGTACATACTGCTCTGTGCCCTGCCAATTGCAGATTAACTATCGCAATGTATGCAAATTACAGGCACTGGCTTCGTCCCTTTTGGAATATCCTCTATGAATTGGCGTAGCCATTTAGCCTCTTCCCCACATTTGTCTAGGGCAACAAACTCAGATTCCATCGTGGATCTGGTTATAACAGTTTGTTTTGAGGATTTCCAAGATACCGCTGCACCCCTTAGTGTGAATACATATCCACTAGTGGATTTAGAATCTTTCATATCAGAAATCCAATTTGCATCGATGTACCCTTCTAAGACAGCTGGATATCTGGTATAGTGCAGCCCATAGGTACGAGTATACCTTAAATACTTGAGTATTCTTGCAATTGCTTGCCAATGGCTTCCACCAGGATTACTCGTGTACCTGCTTAGCTTGTTCACAACATAAGCCAAGTCTGGCCTTGTACAACTTGTTAAGTACATTAGGCTTCTAATGAATCTAGAGTATTCTAATTGAGAAACACTCTCTCCTTTATTCTTCGAAAGATGAAGAGTCATGTCAATCGGAGTTCTGGCAACTCCAGAATTTTCCTTGTCAAATTTTCCAAGGATATTATCCACATAGTGGGTCTAATTTAGTATCAGCCCTTCTGATGTCTTTGTGATTTTTATCCCTAAGATCACATCAACAAGACCCATGTCTTTCATGTCAAATCTAGAATTTAACATGTCCTTAGTGGATTTGATCATCTTGTCATTACTTCCAACAATGAGCATATCATCGACATAAAGAGATACAATGACATATCCATTATCCGTTTCTTTGGCATACACACACTTATCACATTCATTGATTTTAAAACCATTAGTGATCATAGTGTTGTCAAACTTTACATGCCACTGCTTTGGTGATTGTTTCAAGCCATACAGTGACTTCACCAGTTTACATACTTTCCCCTTTTGATCAGGAGCTGAAAAACCCTCAGGTTGTTCCATATAGATCTCTTCATCTATATCTCCATTTAGGAAAGCAGTTTTTACATCCATTTGATGTACCTCAAGATTCCGCAAGGCAGCAATGGCAAGTATCATTCTAATGGAAGTTATTCTCGTCACTAGAGAGTAAGTGTCGAAATAATCCAGACCCTCTTTTTTGTCTATAGCCTTCAATCACAAGCCTTGCCTTATATTTATCTATTAACCCATCTGTCTTCATTTTCCTCTTGAAAATTCACTTGGAACCCAAAGGTTTACAACCTGGTGGAAGATCAACTAGTTCCCAAGTGTGATTCTGCAGAATAGAATCAATTTCATTTTTGATAGCTTCTTTCCACATAGGACCATCGGTGGAATTCACAACCTCTTTAAAGGTTTTAGGTTCACCTTCAAGCATGTACGTCATAAAATCTGGACCAAAAGACTTTTCAGTCCTTGCTCTCTTACTTCGTCTAGGTTCTTCCTCAGACTCAGTTTCTTGGTCTTGGCCATCTTCTGTAGTGGCCTCATATGTCCGTTTAGAAAAACTAACTTCTCTTATGGACTTGCATGGAAATATCATTTCAAAGAAACTTGCATTCCTTGATTCCATTGTTGTATTTTCATGTATATCCGGGATTTTTGATTTATGCACTTGGAACCGATAAGCGGAACTATTCTCTGCATACCCAATGAAAATACAATGAACCGTTTTTGGTCCATTTTGAACCTTTTTAGGTTTAGGTACTTGTACCTTAGCCAGACATCCTCATACTCGCAAGTAATTATAGGATGGTTTTCTTCCTTTCCATAATTCATATGGAGTTTTCTCTTCTTTCTTTTTGGGTATCTTATTTAAAAGATAATTAGCCGATAAGATGGCATCTCCCCACATGCTTGGTGGCAAACCAGAACTTATCAACATCGCATTCATCATATCCTTTAAGGTACGATTTTTCCATTCAGCCACACCATTTGATTGTGGAGAATACAGTGTTGTTGTTTCATGTATAATCCCATGCTGAGCACAGAAGTCAGTAAATGGTGATTCATACTCACCTCCCCGGTCACTTCTTATAACCTTTATAGTTTTATTGAGTTGATTCTCAACCTCATTCTTATAGAGAACAAATTTCTCTATAGCTTCATCTTTGCTTTTCATGAGGTACACATAGTAATATTTCGTGCTATCATCAATAAAAGTGATAAAGTACTTATTACCACTTTTAGTTTGAGTTGCCTTTAAATCACATATGTCACTATGGATTAAATCAAGGGGTTTAGTATTTCTTTCTATACTCTTGAAAGATGTTTTTGTTAGTTTTGCCTCTACACAAGTTTCACACTTATGTTTATGATCAATTTGGAATGTTGGTAAGTGCTCCATGTTAATTAGTCTTCGCAAAGTATCATAATTAACATGTCATAGTCTACCATGCCATAAATTGGAAGACTCAAGCATATAAGTGGAAGAGCTAGCTTCATTCATTTTCTTGACTATAGTCATTACATTTAGTTTGAACATACCACCACTCATATAGCCTTTACCCACATACATTCCACTCTTAGACAAAACAACGTTGTCAGACTCAAACACTAGGCGAAACCCATGAGTGTTCATTAGAGAGCCAGACACCAGGTCCTTGCGGATTCAGGAACATACAGAACATTGTTCAGAGTAAGCTCATTTCTAGAGGTCACCTTCAGCACAAATTTTCCTTCACCCTTGATCTCAGAAGTAGCAGAGTTCCCCATGTATATCATCTTACCATCCTCATATGCCTTGAAAGTAGAGAACATCTTCTTGTCAGCACAGACATGGCGAGTGGCACTAGTGTCGATCCACCACTCCTTTGGGTTTGAGCCCACCATGTTTACCTCAGATACCACAACACATAGATTGATATCAGACACATCCTTAGTGACTTCTTCAAGCAAGTTGGCTTCCTTATTCTTCTTTTTCTTGGCCAGCTTACACTCGAAGGATTTGTGACCAGTCTTGTCATAACTATAGCACTTGCCTTCAAACTTAGGCTTCTTGCTAATGCTTCCCTTTGGTCCAAATCTTGACCCTTGATTCTTGTTCTTCTTGGTCTTTGAACTTTGACCATACTCCACCACATTAGACTTGGCGGAGTAGCTGTTGTTGACCCAGCTCTTCTTTTCAGATCCTTGATTGTCTTTTTCAATGCGAAGCCTAACAATCAGATCATCCATGATCATTTCCTTTTGCTTGTGCTTCAGGTAGTTCTTGTAGTCCCTCCATGCAGGTGGCAATTTTTCAATAACACATGCAACTTGGAAGTTTTCTCCTAGAAGCATCCTTTCAGCGTGAATCTCATGCAAGATCAATTGAATCTCTTGGACTTAGTTGACCACAGTCTTGTTGTCCACCATCTTATAGTCAAGGAAGCGGCCCACAATGAATTTCTTGGCGCCGGCATCCTCAGTCTTATACTTCTTTTCCAGAGACTCCCATAGCTCCTTGGCGGTCCCCATGTTAAGATAAACATTGTATAGGGCATCCGACAAGCTATTCATGATGTAGCCCTTGCATAGATAGTCAGAGCTATGCCATGCATTCACAGCCGCAACTGTTTGCTCATCAGCTCGCTCATCATCATTCTCCTCGAACAAATGAGCATTCTCAGTCAAGAACCTTGCAAGATTCAGTGTGGTCAGGTATAACAGCATCTTCTGTTCCCACCTCCTGAAATTCTGCCCATTAAACTTCTCAGGTTTTTCGCCATGAGAAACTGAGACAGGTACACTGGGAGCATGCATAGCAGGCATCGAGTTCAAATTCTTGGGTCCATCCACAGATTGGGCCGACATTTTCTATAATGTAACAAAATGTTTAGGCAACGGATTAATTCAATATCACAAAATAAAAGTTCTTAAGATTGTAGGAAAAGTAAGTGATATTAAATTAAATATAATAAACAAAATACTAATTAAATAATTAGTAAATTACAAACATATGAACGAAGAACAATTTCTGGGTAAGAAGATGAACTAAGTTGAGTCACGTGTATCACACGTTTTCCCTAAGAACTTTTACGCTGCCCACAGACTTGTATGGCGTTGTTCACCCAGGATAAAACAACTTCAAAGTTTTGTACCGCAGCACAAGAACTTCTCTTCGAACTGAAGATCAAATACCTTTCTCTATCACCGGATTTTGCTCTGAGTTGAGAGAGGGAGAGAAGTGATCAGAAGAGGAGATTGCTTCTGATGGGATCGATTGAATCGATGAAATGAGAAGAAGAAGGTTGCTTTTTATAGGCTTCATTGGGGACAAGCAACTTCTTGTCGAGTTAATACCAAAACCATTTCTGGTCATTAAACTCGCCATCAATTGGCAGTTACAAGATATTTAATTTGTCGTCAATAATGTTTACGAATGGTTACAAAATAATCTATTTAGTAGGCTTCAATTGTATATCATAACGAAGGTTTATGAGCGGTTACAAAACCATTACAAACCATTTAGTTCGTTATTCAATTGCTTGCCATTACTAAGGTTTATTAGCCGTCATAAAAAATTTAATTGGCAATTCGAAAGCCTTTAGCTTGCTTTGGGTGGTAATTTCTCATTCACCCATTTAACCATTTGAACAAGTAAATATCTTAATTTAATTGTCTCAAAATGGTTAGTTAAAATAGTGTTAAAACACCTATTTTTCCAACAAAACTAATACAACGAGAAAGATCAAATCCCTCTGCATGAGACCACAATTTATATCAACTCTCTAAGGTACCAACTTTTCAAGCAAATAGTCAAATTGAGTTTAAGTTGGAGCAAGAAGAAAAACCTTTTCACCTAGGACACGTTGGAAAGTATATGATTGTGAGTATTCTTTTGTAATTAGAACTAAAATTATATAGATGTGATATCAATGCAAATATTCTTTCCTATTAGGATACCACTTACACATTTTTATTAACCCCAAAAATTGGGATGAATGAAATCATTGAATTCTCCCTGAAACACAAATCTACTTAGCATCAGAGTTGAATTCTTGGATTTTGAAACCCTGAATTACCACCACCATTTTTTTTCTTCCGCTGCATCTGAACTTGAAACCTAAATTTTGAATTTTGCAAACCTTGAAGAGATGGCCAACGTGAATGATGAGAACATTTTTGCTAATAATGATGGAGAACTCATCCCCAACAATGGAGAAATCACCATGCAACCCATTCACAATCACTTCCACAACACCATTCAGGACAACTTCACTTTTTTCATTGGCGAGCTCCTCACTGAAACCAACTATTCTAGTTGGTCTGGATACATGAAGATTCAACTTGAAGGTCGAAACAAGCTTGATCTCCTCACCAAGGACCCTCCTGTCGCTACCTCTGCTGAGTATTCAACATGGGCTATCGACAATGGTAAGGTGAAGTGCTGGCTTATTGAAAATATGTCTCCTGGATTGTGAAAACGGTACCTCAGATTTCCCACGGCTAAGGCGATTTGAGATGCTCTGTACAAGACCTACTCTGATAAATTCTAATGAAACTCGAGTTTTTGAGCATCATCATTTGATGACACACGTGTGTATTCATAGCCTAAGTCAAGACAGAAAAAATGACATGTCGTTTATAAATCACCATGTGTATCTGTTTAGATAGATGTTTGGGTCTCTGTCTAAGTATTTGTCTTTAAGGTTGGTTGGTTTATGAACTGCTGCGTTTCTATGCCAAGTATACACAAAGATTTGAGTTGGTTTTGTGTTGTAAATTGTATCAGAGTGTGAAAAACAAATTTTCATTTCAAAAAGGCTTTATACATTGAATCTCTCTTTGAGTAAAACTCAATAACAACACCGATAGTATTACCAAGACAGATACTCAAACAAATACACAAACAGATACTCAAAAGAGATAGTCATATAATTACATAATGGTCACTACAAACAAAACACATACCGTGTGTTAAAGACAGAAACCTGTGGGGGAGAAAGGCGTGTTAGAGACAGAAACCCAAAACAGATACCCTAACAGATAAACAAACAAATATCCAAATAGATACTCAAAACAGGTACTCAACACAGATACTCAGAGAGAGAGAGAGAGAGAGAGAGAGAGAGAGAGAGAGGCATATGATTACATCCATACTACTCTGATTACAAACTAACAACATTGTTCACAAAATTGTCACTACAAACAAAAATATACACACTGATTACTGTCCTATTATTAGATACTGTCATGTCCTACACTTCTTTCTGAACTGGTCCTTCTTCTTGATCTAGTTTATTCTATAAATTAACTTCCATTTTTCTTCTTTGATACCTATGACTGATCATGATTTATAAACGATTCTAACAATCTGACCTTGAACCGAGCAACTTCATCATTATTCAGGTTTTGCTTTATTTGCTTGTCTAAAGCTATACTTTACATGAGGTAACAAACAAAAGTTCTGCAATCAAGGCCAGAAGGTCGTTGAGGACCGCTGATGGAGAACACCGGAATTTTGAAAAAATCAATCTTCTGATCTTTGACCCACTGAATGTTTTTTTGTTAATTCTCTAATAAAGTGATTTCTCTCATCTCCAGCACCTTGTCCGTGCTATTGTCATATGCAAGCATTCTAACATTCTGTGATAACATATCCTCACTCATGTCCCTCATATAATCCATCCACATGGATACCAAACGAACCTGCATCAAAATAGTAAACAATCTGTCAACCCATCTACAAACTGTTAATAATAAACATCCCGAAAAGAAAAAGAAAATAAAAGAAGAAAGACAGAACAAACATTACCGTTTTTAGTGCCTCCCAAAAGTGTTGGTTGTCCATCGGCTTATATTTCCTTTTGAGTGAGTCATAATGATACTAGAACGGAACACTTTTATCAAAGACCAACAGGTGGAAATGTTCATGGAAAAGGATTGGGAACATCAGCTTGTCAGAGATGCCCAAAACCTTAAACAACCTCTCGAAAAGACATTCATGCATCATCTTTACTTTCAAAGTAGACACAGATACCTGTCAAAAGCAGCACAGAAAAAATTACACAAAAAAATCTAAACCAATAAACCAAAAAAAGACATTCTAAAAAGACATACACAAATTAAAAACACACAGAGGCTAAAAAAAAATAACATAAGGATTACATGAGCCAATGTGTAGAAGGCATACAAACTTTGATCTCCCAAATCATCCCTAAATTCACCAAGAATAGCGGAATAGCAATCCAACACAGAGTTCGAGACCTCTTGACCATTAATAATACACTCCAAGTCTTCATGGTCGAAGAACTCTAAAGACTGAGTACTAGTCCAAAACTCCTCTCTGTCCAAAACAAACGGAGAGAACAATTAAAACCTAAAAACATTACTATAAACAACAGATACCCAAACAAATGCACTAACAGATACTCACTTATTTTTGACAGTTTCTGTCTAGTACATTACCAAATCAATCTGGTAGCTCTCTCTCAAGTACTGGAAAACATCACATTGATGAAATGTGATGACATTCTTTTGCTCATCGGTCAAACTCACACGTATTCTTTTTGGCTCACCCATATTCTTCTTGACCGATTTCACTATAATGATGAATATAATTCCTGAATCATAAACTCTCGACTGGGCACTAGGTCAACGTTTTTGCTCTTGACTCTAGTCTAGGGGTTTTCCATGCCTTCAATATCGCTAGGACACCAGTAGATCTCCTCCCTCTTCAAGGGCTTCTTGGTCTTATCGTTTGAACTCTTAACATACGAACATAGATAAATATTTTATCTGTTGAGTCTCACACCAGGGCCAGGAATTGCCTTGTGAATCAAATCCGTGCGAGGGACTAACGGAAGAGGAGGAGTCAACAGGCTTTCAACCACATCTGGAGAAACAGCTGTAGTAACAGGAAGATGAGGAGGAGGGGTAATCCCTATACTGAAAGTTGGTGCAGACTCTACCCGTTGGGAACTCTTCTTCGTTTGCGACAAATTCCCTAACAGAGATACAAACAATGAAGAAAAAAAGGATTCACTTCAATGAAAGTTACAAAAAGACAGATACATACATAAATACTTAGAAAGATACCCACAAAAAAAGTATATTAGACGAATTATACAAAAATGAAATGACTGAGATCTATTGTCATCAAATGTCAGAATCGGTACCAGGTAGTGATTTTTTAAATGTAGCAACATGCTTCGTCAACTTCTCATTCTGTTTAACAAGCTGCTGATTGAAGAACTCAAGTGTCTGCTTTGCATCTTCAAATTGTATCTTTTCCTTCTCAAGATCATCCTTTTGTCTTTGCAAGGCATCCAATCTCCTCCGAAGATCCTCATTTACTGCTTGAGAGGATTGAAGTGCTTCAGCACCATTTTCAACTTGCTTCTTCAATTTGCTATTTTCTTCAGCAAAAAACTGTATCTTCCCCTAAACAACAAGTTGAACTTGTGCTTCATCGAGTTGCTTCTTCAACGACAAAATTTCTCCCTCAGCAGCTTCAGCTTTAGCAGCCCCATCTTCAACTTGCTTCTTCAATTTAGTATTTTCTACAGAAGCACTTTGTATCTTCTCTTGAGCTTCCTTCAGTTGATATTCTGCTTCAACGAGCATCTTTCTCAAACCCTTAACCTCTGAAGCAACATTTCTCGCACCAGATTGACTAGCATCCTTCACCTATTTTAATCTGTTCTCAAGCAATGACTTCTCCTCAAGGGATGCTGCAAGTTTGGTCTCAACATCCAGTAGTTTCTTCTCAGCAGCTTCAACACCATCCTTCATCTCTTTAAATCTCTTCTTCGCAACATCTTTCTCTGCCATCACTGCTGCCATCACATGCATGGCATCATCAGTATTTGATACTTGTTTCTTAAGAGAATTAATCTGATTCACCAGAGACAATGTCTCCCTCTCCATATACTTAATCTCTCGTTCCTTCTTTTCCTTTTCAAACTCATAGTATTCATTATCATTCTTGAGAGAAATCAAATCTTTTTTCAAAAAATTAATGACAAGCAAAAGAGATGCTTTGGATTTCTGCAATTTTTTAATCTCCACATTCATCTCCATGTTACGATCTTGCAAATGGGAGCTAAAATCTTCAATTTCCTTCAACTGCAAATCCATCTCCTTAATAGTTCCTTGCAACTTCTCAACAAACTCTTAACTGTCTTGCATAGTCATTGTTGGCCATATCATTGATAATTTGCAGGACAGGAACTATGTCATCGGCTTTATCAATTTTAGTATCAGCTTTAATTTTATTCGTCCTCGAATTCAAAAAATATCTGGTCTGTGAAAAAGAGATCCAGACAGCTAGTTAGACAGATACCAAGAAAGATACATAGACAGTTATTTAGACAGATACCCAGAACAACAAACAATAGTTAGATACTCACCCTCAGCATTTCCATGCTTCTGATGTTTCGAAAATAACTCATAATATCACAGAGGCTGTACTTGACCATTCCAACCATAGAATGCTCATTCTCTTTTCTTGGTTTGATAATATCAAGGATTGAAGCAAGATAAAACTGATACAAAAAACAACAATGAAAAAAAAATAAGGGACAAATACTCAGAAAGATACTCAAGCAGATACTCAAGAAAATTTATCGAAATAATAAGGTTTCAGGCACCAACATTAATCACATTACTTCTATCACGCTTTTTATCACACTCATCCTCATCATCATCAATATCCTCCTTCACTACCTTCATTTTCTCAGCTGCCTTCTTCTCCTTCAGTTTCTTTGATTCCTCCTTCTTCATGGCTACTTGTGGAACAAAGTTCTTTGCATAAGTGTCCAATGCAATGAACAGCTTGTCGAGTACAACAGTTGCCCATGAAAACTGCTTCATTAGTTCAATGTTGGTTACGCAATTAGCAAAACCAACCACCAAAATTCCTTTCGAATTAGGCAGGAGAACACAGGCCATAAGAAGCAACACAAATAGAATAACACATTCGTCAATCATCTCTTTCTTACCAAATTTTCCCACCAACAAAGAGCAGATATGGCCCTTGCTGATTGCCTTGCCCCCAAACAAGTTAAGCAGCCACCCAAAAATCTTCACATTCTTGTCATTTAATGGAATTGGATTTCCTTCTGTGCTCAAACTCAACAGAGATGTGACATAATCAAGAGTGATATGGTGAACACGAGAAAGATAGAAATGAAACTCCTTGTTCTCTATTCTGTATACGTCAGCCATAACAGCAATTGCATCATTCGACTTAAAGTAGTCACGTCGATCAATATCACCGTCAATGAATGCTCAAAGTAGATCATTGAACGGTGTCTCCTTCAACCTATTCTTCACATCTTCGCTGATAATATCCCGGTTTTTAGCAACGAAATTATAGAAATACGGAAAATAGGACCAGAACTGACACTTCCAGTTCCGTTCCACCACCTGAACAACTTCAGGATGATCCACTACTCGCTGCCGTTGTCTAACAGGTACCAGAACTGACACATCGTCATTACTATCTGTATCTGAATCAAAATCAGAAGTTGATTCACTTTCTTCTTCAGACTCCAATTTCTTCTTTCCCTTCCCCTTTATCTCCTCCTTCTTCATAACCTTGCTCTTCTTCTTCATTGTATTCTTCTTCTTCCTCTTCTCCTTCTCTTTCTTCTTCTTCTTCTGATTTTCCTGCTTTAAACTTTCCCTAACCATCTTGGCAACATGATCTTTAATCATAGCAAACTGATCATCGGGAACAGCAGAACAAGATGAAGAGGAAGCCACTCTTCTTCCCCTGTTCCTTTTGACTCTTTTCGAATCTTTTTCCCTTAAACAGTCTGCTCCTCCTCCTCGGAAGAAGAAATAAAAGATGAAGACGAAGGCACATCAGATTCCAATGATTAAGCATACTGTTTTATTCTCTTCATAGATGATCTAAGAATTCTAGGACTTCTTTCATCTTCGCTGTTTAAATCTTGAACTACTCTATAACGTTTTTCCATTGATTATAGAATAACTGCAAATGATCAATACACATGTAGTTAGAAAAAAATTAAAAATAGATATTCAAAAAATAGTAAGATAAACAGATACCCAAGACAAAAATACCCAAACAGATACCAAGACCATCTAGAACAAATGCAACAACAGGAAACTAGTACAACAAACAAAAAAGAAAATGAAAACCTTGATAAATGTCAATAACAACAACAACATTTCAACAACACAGACAGATACCTAGACAGATACCCAGATATATATACACATACACATACATACAGATACTTAGATATATCCAGACAAAAGCCTTCAAACACAAACACAACAACAAACAGCAACTGCTACAACAAACAAAAAGCATTCACAACACATTACATCACATACATTCTACAAAAAAAATATTTAAAAAAATACTGAAAAATCACCAAAAATCAACAACAATAACCGAAAATATAGAAAGAAGCAAGAAAATGATAATGGAAATTGCTTAGAACAGAGAAAAACAAAAACATAGAGTTTCCGAATGGAGATTTCACTACTTACAGAAAACAATATGAACTCCGAAACAGAATGATAAGATGCAAAAATAACGGCAGCGAGAAGTAACACGACGGTAAACACAACGAAGGCGATTTTCAAACGAAGCGACACAAAGCGAAGAGGGAAAGATATGTGAAATGAAAACTGACGTGAATTATGTACTACGTGGGAGATAGATAGTGGCAAATTATGTACAAATGACGAAAATAAAGGTTTATTACATACTTAAAAACAGAATGAGCTTTTTTGGGATCAAAAATATATGTTGGGTTTTTTAGGAAAGTGAAAGTTTAAAATGGGTCTTTATTTCATTTCCCCTTTATTTAATTATGAATAAGGCCCATAGGTTGATTTCTATAGCCCGCTTAATAATCACGGTTCGGGAAGAAAATCATATTGCCTCACTATATCCCTTGCTGAGCAAAGAAGACGTAATCTAGCGAATCCGGTATTTAATTAGAATCCTTCAAAGATTTAGATTTCTTACTTTTTTCAAAAAGACATACGCTTGAGCGATCATTATAAATAGAAGGGTTCATGACCAAATTAAGGACACCTCTACACACATACAATTTGCCCTTGGCAAACTCAACTTCATTCTTGTCAGACGACGACTTCTAAAGGAGTTTTCACCAGACAGGGTGTGAAGGTTCTAATGATCAAAGGAGTCATATCCAGTGTTCTCAACATTCACCAAGAAAGTTGTTCTACGTTGTACCAGACATGGTGTACAAGAAATTGATTTTCGTAGTTCAGCAACGAGATCACGAAACAAGTCCTGATCCGTTAGGCGCAAGTTCTAGGTCACCTAGGCAAAAAGAATTCATTGTGTGAGGTTGGTGCTCTCCTCGCTTCAATCGCTTGTGTAGAAGCAAATCCAGCAGTGCAACGCAAATCAACATTAATTCTGTCTTCGGCAGTGACACGCCAAACATGTATAAAAGAGATAGTTTGTGATTACCTAATACATCTCTACTGGAAAAATGAGCCAAACAGTTTGTATTATAGACGTACTCCTATTTTGGTATTTTCAGGCCAACATTCAATAGGATGGTGAGAAAATTGGAAAAAGCGAACAGGACTTGAAGCGTTAAAACTAAGCCGAAACACTGGAGACCAGAGAAAGAAACAATGAAATGTTTGGAAAAAATCCGATAGGCCCTAAATTCTTAACGTTTTGCAGCTGTAATATAGAAATCAAAACATATCGAACTACCAATGATGATGATTAGCATGAAAAATATATACGTATCTTTGCATCCTCGAGTAAAAACAATCATCTGCATATGTGCAACTTCGATAAACAACGACTCAGTTTCATACAAATGGAAAATAAAATATAAGCAAACCATGCACGATCGAGTTGATCCTATACATTTTGGTGCAGTCAATCCTAAGAGCTATCTAGTACATGCAGTCATCGTCATTCCCAAAAACCATGTTTTGGTCGGTACTGAAATCTATGGATTTCAACCATTCAGGTTCAAAACCTGGCAGTAACTCCCCAAGTTGATCTGCGAATTCTTGGATTTCGGCATCTGAGATTACACAACCATCTTTCATAGGCAATAAGTCCTCTTCCAGTTGAGCCGCGAATGCATCGAGTCCTTCATCTTCTATAGACAGTGGTTGAGCCTCGACTACATAATCTTCGATTAATAGCACTGGAACAGGTACTGCTGCTCCATTATTGTTGAAGATACTTACAAGCATTGACCATGTGATGCGTGCTCTCATGCGTCCTCCTCGCGAGCGCTCTTCTCGCGAGGAGACCTCTTCTTACTTACTTCTCTTGGCGAGGTCTCGCGTGTATCACGTGAGCTACACATGAGGTGCTTCTTACGCCTGGCGAAGTGCTCGTGGGTCTGTCTGAGATTGTGTATCCCAAGACCAGTTGACTTATATTGTCTGCTCTTGGTCTCTGTTGTACCTATCTGAGTTCTGCTTTCTTCTCTGTCGGCTCCATTGGGTTGTAGTGGTTCTAGAACGACTTATATCCGTTAGGTTCTCTCTCCCATTGTAATATATATATACTGCCTTGTAATTCTTAAACATATGAATGAACAACATATATCATCTTCAACTTCTAGTCTGGCTATAACTTTCTTCTTGGTATCAGAGCAGTGATCCATCTAAGGACCTGCTTCTACTCATTAAATCCATAGCTACTTCCCTGTACTCATAATGACAGGAGGCAACACCTCTCAATCATCCTCAGGCCAATCATCTGGCACCAAACCATCAGAAGAGTTCGAGTCTGCTACAAATCAGCGACTCACATCCTCTCTCCTCAATGAGTTCAACTATACATCATGGTCAAATGCAATGACACTGGCCATTGGTGGAAGGCAGAAGCTGAGCTTCATAAACGGAAAATCCAAGGTCCCTGTAGCCTCTTCTCCAGAATTCGAGTCATGGCTCTCACAAGATCAGCTTGTGAGATCTTGGCTGATCAACTCCATGGAGCCAAAACTCCAAAGGATTTTTCAATACTCAGACTCTGCTCTCAACATGTGGGAGGCAGTGAAAGACCTCTATGGAGACCTCAACAACTCAGCTCGAGTGTTTCAAATCAAGAAAGACTTGTCTGAACTCAAGCAAGGAAATCAGACATTCATCGAGCACCTTGGAAACTTTCAAGCCAAGTGGAATGAACTCGATCTCTACAGGCCCCATACAGTAGATTCCAAGATCATTTTGAAAAGGGTTAAAGAAGACAAAATCTTTGAGCTTCTGTGCAGCCTTGGTCTTGACTATGAGGACCTTAAAAGCCACATACTCATGTAACCTGAGCTTCCCTCACTAACAACTATGTGTAGCACCATTCAGAGAGAAGAGACTAGAAGGAAGGTGATGCAAGCTGATATTGCAGTTGGTGGAGCCGACTGAACTCCCACTGAGTCAAGGGCCTTTGTGAGCACAAGGCCTTACAAGGGAAGGAGACCTGATTTGAAATGCTCTCAATGTGAGCGCATTGGTAGACATGGCATAGGCCATACCAAAGAAACTTGTTGGCTGCTGCATCCTGAGCTCAAGCCGAAGGGTCTTGGTGGTGAGAGAGGAAGAATGAGAGTTGCTTATACTCCAAAAGAAAACGTTGCATCAAACACATGCTCAGAAGAAGCTGTAGATTACTCTACAAATCCCATAAATTTGATCAATGAATTTGCAAGCTTTCTTCAGTAGAAGCAAGGGTCATCATCTAGTGGAAATGCAACAGCTATGCTTGAAAAATTTGCTGGTTTCCTAGCTGATTCTCACCTACCTGATCCTGATGACATACCAGGTATAATGTGCTGTATATCTACTGCATTGGATTTCAGCAAAACTGGTAATCTTTGGATTGTGGATTCTGGTGCTTCTGATCATATGTCCAATGATTCATCTGTGTTAAATGATTTTTACTCTTTTGATAAGCCATCATTTGTTTCCATAGCAAATGGAAATCGTGTCCCTGTGATTGGTACAGGAAAATTGTCCTTGTTTTCAAAAACCATTAAATCGAGTGTTATGTATGTGCCAGATTTCCCTTTCAAACTCCTATCTGTTGGAAAAATCACTCGTTCACTTGATTGTCTTGCAACTTTCTCACCTCATAGCATCATATTTCAGGATCGGGTCACCAAGAAGATGATTGGTGAAGGTTTTTATCTCAATGGCTTGTACTACATTTCCATATCTTCAAGTTTTTTAAAGAGCCTCATAGCAGATTCACCTTCTTCAAGCCTACAAAATCTGTGGCATTTGCGTCTGGCACATCCTTCAGTTCATGTCATGTCTTTCTTATTTCCAAATGTCTGTAAACCACTTCATGAATGTGAGACTTGTCACAAGTCAAAATCAACTAGATTAGCCTTTCCCAGTTCTGTTTCTAGGGCATCTAGACCGTTTGAAATTGTCCATTCAGATGTTTGGGGACCTGCAAAGGTTGTATCTTTTGATGGTTTCAGATACTATGTTACTTTTATTGATGATTTCTCAAGAAATACTTTCGTTTATCTCCTAAAATTTAAGCATGAAGTTCAAAAATGTTTTGAAGATTTTCATAATTTGGTAAAGAATTATTTTTCTACTAATATTTCCATCCTCAGATCAGAAAATGGAACAGAATTCACATCCAATGTCATGCAAAACTATTTAAGCAACCAAGGTATTTTGCACCAAACTTCTTGTGTGGGAACCCCTCAGCAAAATGGAATTGCTGAGAGGAAGAACAGAGATTTGTTGGAGAAAACAAGGGCAATTATGCTCCATGCCAATGTACCAAAACGCTTCTGGTCACACGCCATCCAAACAGCAGCCTATGTTGTAAATAGAGTCCCCAGCAGGGTCTTGGAGTTTAAATCTCCAATCGAAGTTCTCAAAGGCAAGGCAGTTGGATTTGAGCATCTAAGAGTGTTTGGATGTGTGTGCTTTGTTCATATCTAGGCCTCACATAGAGGGAAGCTTGATGCAAGAGCAGCTAAATGTGTTCTTCTTGGCTATTCTTCAACTCAAAAGGGTTATAAGTGTTATGATCCAACATTTAAAAAACTCTATGTAACTAGAGATGTGAGGTTTGATGAGTCTACCTTCTTCTTTCAGAAGAGTGATGACAGCAGTGAGGGGGAGTTGTTTGACCCAACCACACCTACAGTGCCTGTTATAGAGCAAAGAAAGATCAGCCCGCAAGAAGAAAAAGAGATAGAATCAGAAAAAGATGCAGAAGCAGATGTCACTGAGCAAAATCATGAGCACAGAGAAAATGTAAGTGATCATATCACTCATGAAGAAGCTGTGGATCATGAAGAGGAAGTGGTGGGAGACAATTTTCAGTCTCAAACTCATCAAGAAAGGAGAGAAGCTTCAGAACCTAGATATCCTAGTGGTGTTAGAAAACTGCCCTCAAAATATGAGGGATTCAAGATGTATACTCATAAGCACCCTAGCTGCAATGCTATTTATCCAGAAAAAATCTCACCAGCTCATTATGTGTTTCTTACCAAGCTCAGTGAGCAAATCGACCCTAAGACATTTGAAGAAGCAAGCTGCTCACAAACTTGGAATCAAGCCATGAGGGATGAACTTCAAACTTCAAGCTTTGGATGATAATGGCACTTGGAGTGTGGTGCCTCTGCCCAAAGGGAGAAAGGTTGTTGGCTCCAGGTGGATCTATAAGACAAAGTATCATTCAGATAGGAGCATTGAGCGGCACAAAGCGATATTGGTGGCGCGTGGATTTACTCAAACCTTCGGAGTAGACTACAAAGAAACATTCGCACCTGTTGCTAAGATGAACACAATGCGAGTCTTATTATCTGTGGCCATAAATCATGGCTGGTCCCTTTTTCAAATGGATGTAAAAAATGCCTTTCTCCATGGGGACCTCGAGGAAGATGTGTTCATGAAGATCCCTCAAGGTCATCCTCAAGAAAATGAACCTGGTATGGTCTGCAAGTTACACAAGGCCATATATGGCCTCAAACAGTCACCTCGAGCTTGGTATGCCAAGCTGAGCGCTGTGTTGTGCAAGTCAGGTTTTAAGTGCAGTAATGCTGATTCATCAATGTTCACTCGAAATGGAAAGCTTGGAAGGCTGGTTGTGTTGGTGTACGTTGACGACCTGATCATCATAGGAGATAACATTGAAGAAATTCAGTCTCTCAAGCTCTCTCTTCATCAAACTTTTGCAATCAAGGATCTTGGCCAACTCAGGTACTTTCTTGGCATTGAGTTAGATTACTCAATTAAAGGCTTGTTCCTGAATCAGTGAAAGTATGTGTTGGACTTATTAGAAGAAGCCAACATGCAAACTTGTAGCACAGTGAAGTCCCCTCTCCCTAGTCATCTCAAACTAGAACATGATGGCCATATCATGCAAGACATCACCGTGTATCAAAGACTGGTTGGAAAACTCATCTACCTCACCATAACAAGACCTGACATTGCATACGCAGTAAGCATTGCAAGTCAGTTTATGTATGCTCCAACCCCTGATCATCTTCAATTAGTAAAGAGAATTCTTAGATACCTCAAGGGTTCCATCACACGAGGAATTTTTATGAGTAACAATGGCCATTTTGCTCTTGAGGGTTTTTCTGACTCGGATTGGGCAGGTAATTCTCTTGATCGCAAGTCAACAGCTGGATATTGCACCTTTGTTGGCGGCAACCTAGTCACCTGGAAGAGTAAAAAAACAAACGGTGGTGGCACGATCAAGTGTAGAAGCAGAATATCGTGCCATGGCATCCACGGCATGCGAGCTCATCTGGTTAAAAGCTCTCTTGCTTGACCTGGGGATTCAGAGTTCGAAGCCTATCACTCTCCATTGTGACAATCAAGCTGCAATACACATAGCAGCAAATCCCGTGTTCCATGAACGCACAAAACATATTGAGGTCGACTGCCATTTTGTTCGCCATCAAGTGCAATCCAAAGTGATTCGAACTGTGTATGTTTGTTCCTGTGATCAACTTGCAGACCTGTTTACCAAAGTACTTCCTACTGCTCAGTTTGACAGGTTGTTAGGCAAGCTTGGATCAAGATCTTCTCTTGATACAAGCTTGAGGGGGAGTGCTGAAGATACTTACAAGCATTGACCATGTGATGCGTGCTCGCATGCGTCCTCCTTGCGAGCGCTCTTCTTGCGAGGAGACCTCTTCCTACTTACTTCTCTTGGCGAGGTCTCGCGTGTATCACGTGAGCTACACATGAGGTGATTCTTACGCCTGGCGAAGTGCTCGTGGGTCTGTCTGAGATTGTGTATCCCAAGACCAGTTGACTTATATTGTCTGCTCTTGGTCTCTGTTGTACCCATCTGAGTTCTACTTTCTTCTCTGTCGGCTCCACTGGGTTGTAGTGGTTCTAGAACGACTTATATCCATTAGGTTCTCTCTCCCATTATAATATATATATATATATATACTGCCTTGTAATTCTTAAACACATGAATGAATAACATATATCATCTTCAGCTTCTAGTCTGGCTATAACTTTCTTCAATCATCAATGAATGACTCGTTGGTTCTTTGTCGCTTCCTCGCTTCACGAACCTCTTCTTGCTCCTCCTCCCTCTTCATCTGAAGTTTCTTCTTCATCATCAGAGTTGTATCTGCTTCCACGAACCTTCTTATTCTTTTCAGTAGGCTGTTTCCTCTTCTTATTGAAGATTATAGGCTTATTGGACAGTAGGACAGTATGGCTGGCTTGTTACTTCTCCATCAAGCATGCTTAAGTCAACTAAAGGTGTTACGCTTTTGTGCAAAGCATAGTGTTGCAGCTGCTGCTGTACCGTTACCTTAAATTCTAGGAAAGGTGTACAGTAACCTAGTTTTAGCTTCACATGTGAAAATCTACCGTTATACTTCTCTTTTATATACTTGTATCAAATCAGCTTGTAAAGCACAATTGATATTATTCAATACAGAGCAATTGTCTCAAGTGTTCTTAGTATTCTTGTTCCATTTTCACTACATGGTATCAGAGCAGGCTGAGTTCCTATCTTTGTTGTTCTTTTGCTTCCGCAAAATTTGTTCTTTGTGTTGTTGATTCTTATCACAACATGCCTGAAGTTACTTCTTCCAGTTCTGATATTGAGAACCCATTTGGGATCTCAAGTAGTTCAATCACTCAAGATACGGATACTAATACCAACTAGAGGCTTTGTTCTGCTTTGCTCAATGAGTTCAATTACCTTTCATGGGCTTGGGCCATGACATTGGCTCTTGGAGGAAAGGCTAAGCTTGGCTTTGTCAATGGTGCTTTCAAGATGCCTCCCTCTCCTTTTGAAGCTCATGATACTTGGCTGTGTAAAGATCAACTTGTTTCCACCTGGTTCTTAAACTCTATGGAGCCAAGGATATCTGAGATTTTCAATTATGCTCAGTCTTCCATGCTTCTCTGGGACAATGTGAAGGAGATATATGGAAACAAAAATAACTCAGCTAGAGTTTTTCAACTGAAGAAAGATATCTCTGATCTTGAACAGTAGGAAGACACATTTGTGAAGCATCTAGGAGCTTTAACTAGCATGTGGAGTGAGCTAGTTGCCTACAGGCCTCATACCACAGACTCAACCACACTCTTGAAGAGAGCTGAAGAAGATAAGATCTTCCAACTGCTTGCTAGACTCAACTCAGACTTTGAAGATCTCAAAAGCCATGTTTTGATGAATCCTGTGCTGCCCTCCTTCACAAGTGTTTGTGCCATCATAAACAGAGAAGAAACCAGGAAGAAAGTGATGAGAAATGACAAGCCAAATCTCTTAGAATCAAGGGTTTATGCTTCAAGCTCTACTACTCATAAGGAGAAGGTTTATAGAGGGAGGAGACCTGATCTCCAATGCACCCACTGCAAGGAAATTGGTCATGCTGTTGATACTTGCTAGATTCTTCATCCAGAATTAAAGCAAAAGTTTCTGAAGGAAGGAAAATGCACATCTAAATCCTTGACTCACAAAGACAGTGTGGTAACTGCTACATCTGATGCAGTTCTCAACTTCACAGTAAATCCCACCATCTTGATCAATAAGTTTGCAAACTATCTCCAACAAAGACAGCTGATAAAGGAGGAAGCAAGTGGCTCTGGAGGATCAAATGGAAATCATACAGCCTTGTTGAGAAAATTTGCTAGTTTCCTTGCTAATTCATATCATATAGCTTCTTGTGATGTCCTAGGTATTCTAAAATCTTTCTCTACTACTCTTAATTTCAGTCTTAAGCATGATTATTAGATAATAGATTTTGGAGCTATTGACCACATGACAAATCAAACTTCAAATTGACTTGATTTCAAAAAGTTGTCTGCTAGTGTTTTTGTTGCAAATGGAAATGGTGCCTGTGTGTGGAAAAGGAAAAATAAAAATTTTATCAGATGAAATTAGTTCAAAAGCCTTATTTGTTCCTTCATTTCCTTTCCATCTCCTATCAGTAGGAAAGCTCATAAACAGACTTAACTGTTATTCCATTTTTACACCTAATAAGGTTTTTTTTAGGACATTCCTACCATGAAGATGATTGGTGATGGGTTCTTCCTAAATAGCCTCTATTATCTCTCCAAACAATCCAAACCCTTTCAAATTAGTTCCGGCTCACATCAAGATCATCAAACCTAGCATCAACGTCTTGCTCATCCATCAGACAAAGTTCTATCTATTTTGTTTCCAAATATAAGCAAGAACAATCCACATTGTGATGTCTGTCATTTGTCTAAAGCAGTTAGGTTACCTTTTGAGATCTCTACTTCTAGAGCTAGTCATCCATTTGAAATCATCCATTCTAACATTTGGTGGCCTGTATTAGAGTCAATGGATGGTTATAAGTATTTTGTAATTTTTGTTGATGATTTTTCAAGGATGATTTGGTTATACCTAATGAAAAGAAAGAGTTAGTTGTTACTCATTTCAGTTCTAAAATTCAAATCCTAAGATCTGATAATGGCTCAGAATATATGTCCAATAACATGTCTCAATACTTGAGCAATAATGGAGTATTACACCAAACCAGTTGTGTTGGGACACCACAGCAAAATGAAATTGCTGAGAGGAAAAATAGAGATATCCTTGAAAAAATTAGAGGGTTAATGTTTCAAATGAATGTTCCCAAAAAGTTCTGGTCACATGGTGTTCTTACTGCCACTTATCTGATAAATAGATTGTCTAGCAGGATCTTAGATTTCAAGTCTCATCTTCAGAAGTTGAAAGGAAGAGACATTGATCTATCACATTTGAGAACCTTTGGTTGTGTGTGTTATGTTCACATCCAAGTTGCTCACAGAGATAAGTTAGATCCTAGAGCCATGAAGTGTGTGTTTTTGGGTTATTCCACAATTCATAAAGGTTACAAGTACTATAATTCTATAACCAGAAAAACCCTTATATCAAGGGATGCACAATTTGATGAAACCACACCTTACTTTGTTAAGAATGCTGAGGGTGGAGGTCAGAGGGAGTACTACAAGGAGTTGTTTCCATTTCCTGCAGTATTCAATGTGCATGAACCTTCTGATGTTTCACCTCACCATTTTGAAGCACCTGAGGTACCTCAAGTACCCATTGTTGAACCTGAAGTTCCTATTATTGAACCTGAGATTCAAGAAGAGGAAGTTATGGATGTTGTTGACCAACCTCAAAAGGTGGTTATCCGAAGGAATCCTAGTAGAATTAGGAATAAACCTACAAGACTTCAAGACTATGTTATGCTCTCTTCAAGGCACTATCTAGCCAACTTCATCACTTATCAGAAGCTATCTCAATCTCATTCCTCATTTCTCAACAAACTTGACAGTTGCCTTGAACCTCAAACTTATAGTGAAGCTTGTCTTTATGAAGAATGGAAATAGGCTATGAAATCTGAGTTACCTACACTTCACCAAAATCAGACATGGTCTATTGTCAAACTACCTAAGGAAAAAAGAGTTGTTGGTTACATGTGGATTTTCAAAAATAAGTTCAACTCTGATAGGGAACTAGAAAGACAGAAGGCTCGTCTGGTGGCTCGTGGCTTAACTCAAACATATGGTGTAGACTATAAGGAGACGTTTTCTCATGTAGCCAAAATGAGTACGTACTATAAGGGTTCTTCTTTCTGTAGCAGTTAATAAGGATTGGTCTCTCTATCAAATGGATGTTAAGAATGCTTTTTTACATGGTGACCTAGAGGAAGAGGTGTACATGAAATTACCACCTGGTCATCCTCAATATGATAATCCTGAATTAGTATTCAAATTGCATAAGGCAATTTATGGTCTTAAACAATCTCTAAGTGCTTGGTATGCAAAACTCGGCTCTATTCTAAAAGAAGTTGGATTCCAGAGAAGCAATCCAGATTCTTCCTTATTTATCAGGAAGGCACTTATGGAAAATTAGTTGTTCTCATCCATGTTGATGATCTCATCATTACAGGAGACATCATTGATGAGATTGCAGCACTCAAACAAGCACTCCACACCAAATTTGCAATCAAGGATCTAGGAAATCTGAAGTACTTCCTTGAAATTGAAATGGCCTCATCAAAAAGGGGTTGTTTCTTAAACAAAGGAAATATGTCCAGGACCTATTGAAAGAAGTGGATATGTTAGATTGTAAACCAACCAAAAGTCCCCTGGACAGTGAATTCAACTTGAAGACAACAGGTGAATTACTCCAAGATATTGGCTACTATCAGAGGTTAGTTGGCAAACTTATTTATCTCACCATTACAAGACCTGATATCTCTTTTAATGTGAGCATAGGTAGTCAATTCATGCATGTTCCCATTGTTTTTCATCTAAACATAGTGAAGATAATTATTAGATATCTTAAAGGGTCAGCTAGTAGAGGTATCCTGATACATAAAACTGGTGAGATAGATATTTTAGGATATGTTGATGCTGATTGGGCTAGAAATGCATGTGATAGAAAGAGCACCACAGGTTTCTGCTCATTTGTTGAAGGTAACCTAATTACATGGAAAAGCAAGAAACAAGCTGTTGTTGCTAGGTCCAGTACTGAAGCTGAGAATAGAGCCATGACATCTACTGCTTGTGAACTCATTTGGCTCAAGGGATTACTTCAAGACTTGGTATTTTCAATCTCTTCTCCCATGTCTTTGTTCTTTGATAATCGAGTCGCAATGCATATTACATCTAATCCTGTCTTTCATGAGAGAAACAAGCATATAGAAGTTGACTATCATTACATCTGCAATCAGGTTCAATCTAACATCATTGCAACTATGTACAATCGCAGTCATGAACAACTTGATGATATTTTTACCAAAACTCTTCCCACAACTCAGTTGCATCATTTTCTTGTCAAGCTTGGCTCAATCAACCCTCTTGATCTAGCTTGAGGGGGAGTATTAAAGATTATAGGCTTATAGGACAGTATGGCTGGCTTGCTACTTCTCCATCAAGCATGCCTACGTCAACTAAAGGTGTTATGCTTTTGTGCAAAGCATGGTGGTGCAACTGCTGCTCCACTATTGCCTTAAACTCTGGGAAAGGTGTATAATAACCTAGTTCTAGCTTCACATGTGAATTCCTACCGTTATATTTTTCTTTTATATACTTGTATCTCAGCTTGTAAAACACAATTGATAATATTCAATACAGAGCAATTGTTTCAAGTGTTCTTAGTATTCTTGTTCCATTTTCACTGCACTTCTTTCTTTACGCTCTTCGGTTCATGAATTTTCCAGAGCAAGCAAAGCACGTAGTCTTTCTTCTTTGGTTTATTATTTTCGATCTCCGAGGAAGCAAGGTCGTACTCATAACGGTGTAACAACCGTTGTACGTAGATTGTTGATTCTTGTAAGTAAGCCTCTTCTTGATCCCGACCACAAGACTGGTGTCCACACAGCTGACTGCCTCACCGGCGGTATCACCCCTACAAGTTCCTTTTCCGACTGTCCAGGTTATGCATTTGTCATTGGAACTCAGCCTCTTGAGTTTGGTGAAGAAGTAGAGGTCATTGCTCTTCCTCAAGTCTTAAGGCCTTCTTGTTCTGTACACGTCCCAAATCTTCCATGGCTCCAGTGGACCGTATAGGTTGCATTCGAAGATGACGTGGGTTATGCCGGGAACGTTCTCTCTGGCCAACAAGAGCTTGAGATATGAAAGAACGTGTTCGTCGTCCATGGGGAAGAACCTCATGCCAGGGATTTGAAGTTGATCTTGATCTCAGTTGATGATCTCTTCCATCGTAGACTGTTGATGTTGCTCTATGCTACGTTCAATCTTGATTGGTTTCTTGGTGGTTAATGGAAGGCTAGATTTTTCTTATACAAGGAAGAAATTTAGCTAGTGGAGAGTGGCTATGTAGGTTTTCAAAGGTGATCGATGGAGATGAAACGATCGAGTATGATTAACTGGACATACGTATATGTTTTTCTCGTTATGAAGATATGAGTAGTATTGTGCTGGAGTAGGGAAGTATTGATAGGAACTAATGGCGGCTAAGGTAGGGTTTTTTGGTGCTAGAATATTACTTGAAGTTCATGAGTGAATCTAGGATTTGATAATCGGATGGGCTGTAATTTACTTTGCAGCGCACGGTTGTTTTTTTTTTTTTGAAGTTTGTAATCTATTGGGAAACTCATCCTCACTCATTGGCAGTGAACAATACTGCTCTTCAAGAATATCATATGTAATCTCTGCAAAATGAAGAGAAAGCAAGTAACTAAACTAATATATACAAGAAAACAAAAACAAAAAATTAAGCTAAAATTTAAATAACTAGTACTACATGAATGAATAAAAATTTAGACTTATTTAGGCAAAAAATAAAATATCAAATTTCAAAGATATATCGATAGTTTGAAATATGGATATTTCAATGAAAATATCGAATGAGACAAAATTTCGATGAAAATGTTTACAATATGGTCTTATATTCAAATAATTTGATAGCATATAGATCTAGTAGAATGTATGTTTGAGCATAAAAGGTTTTTTAGTGTTGGTGGTTGGTCTTTAACTTGTAATTAAACCTAACCCGAGTTCGAATCATGGTATGGTTAGTGTTTATCGACTCTTAGCTTATATTTTCTTATGAGTTAGGCAGCATGCCTAATTCTTTTTCTTTTTCTACTGCCCAAAAAATTGGGTGGGCTGGATCCGCCCTGTTGAAGTTTAAGCAAGTAACTAACCTGATCGATTAAGATTGAGTCGGTTAGCTACTTAGAGCACGTTTAATTAATGAACCAATTTGATTACGTACATTTTGCCAAGCCTGAGTACCTAGTACAACTTGAGTCTAGAATGAAAGGATTGACAACCAGAGAATTCCATATATGCGTTAACAATTCAATCGATGTGTCTTCAAAATGCTTGATCGGATGACATAGAAACATGAATTGTATGGTTGATGTTGTCAATTCAAAAAATTTAATCTTCCTCGAAAGATGAATGATAATATGTAGTTTTCTTTTTAAATAATTTATCTCCAACATAACATATCATGTTTATATTTGCTTCTGACAACAAAAAGTCAGGATGGCGGAGTGGTCTAACGCGCCAGACTCAAGTTCTGGTCCTCTAACGAGGGCGTGGGTTCAAATCCCACTTCTGACAAACTCCTATTTTTAGTTGTTGGAAAATGAGGTAATGTTGTTGTTGTTGTCTTCGTATTTTTATTGATGTCCACGCACGCTCTACGCCATTAGTTGTTGAAAAATGAGGGCCAAATTAGGGCCGGGACTTCTGGCCGAAAAAACCGTTTACGATGTCATTTTTGTGGTTAGTGGTAAATTAGGTGAATTGTTGTCATTGGATGTATTATATGAAAAAATTAGAAACCTTACTATTCTTGGCAGCCACTTTCTCTTTCTCTCGCTCACCCTCTCCCTCTCGAGTTTCCACTCTCAAGGACTTCATTTTTACATATAATTACCCAAACACATTCCACCATCAACTATCATAAGCTCTACGGGATTATTCTGGACCAAACTTACATCATGAGCCTAAAGATGGAGTGCACCTTCGGTATGCTGTCCAATGGTGTGCATGTTAAATTTTGCACTAACTTTGGCATGTGCAAGGCACATGGAAGGAAAAACTAGTATAAAATTTGACCCGCACACCACTGGGCAACACTTCTAAAAATGGGTCGATTTTCAACTGATCGGATTAAAAATAGTCTTGACAGATTCGTTGTGTATTTGTGCTTGCAGCTAGATTACTAAATCAGAGAATGTCAACAGATCATCCCAAAATTCGGATGTTGGCAACTAAATTCAGAAAATTAGAAATGAATTTCAGGCGATAAACTTAATTTAAGAACTGAAAAGAATAGAAAAAAGTAGTAAACTCCAGTTGTTCATAAATAAAGTGACGAACTGTACTTGAACCTACTAGAGATTCTTCATCAAGTACGGAATTGCTTGTTTCATGGCATGTCATTCTATTGTTCGTCCTCCACAAGAACTTGACCCACTTACAAATTTGTCCTCATATTTGGTTCTATTTTGTGCTCGTGAGTCTGTGCAATGTACAACTTCCTTCTATTGGTAATTATAAATAAAAACGAAGTCGTTCACTGGATACCAACTGAAAGGACCTGATTTCGATTTAATTGCCTAAACCAGAGTTAGACCCTAACGACCCTACTAATCCAAGTGTCTACTCAAATTACACAAGAATCGAACTGGAGATCCAAAACTCAAAAGCCATAAATAAAGGAACTATTTTCTTTTATATCAACTAAAAACTAAAAATAGCAATTATAAACTGTTTGCGACATCAGAGTAGCAAGACATTCTAAACTAACTACACTAATGAGAGTACTAACTCGTAGGCTCTACCTCAGATCCTACGGTAGATATCACTATGTTTCCATCTACCCCCAGTGCATTGATGCATCAACTGTACTATACTCTATGTAAAACCAAATCATATGTTCCTCCATGCAAATGCATAATCGTAAATGCATACTCATAAAATGCATAATCGTAAAATGCATAATCATAAAATGTATAATCATAGACTCGCAAGTCGACAGTGAAAATAAAGTATCCACTCATAGTACTGTGCCGTGATTTCCACCAAACTAAAGCCTGTCAGTCGGCGCTTTTATACATTTGTCACTGACTGCTAATACATTGTCCAAACAAATCTAGAATGGAGGAAACGACTAAATGAGCACAAGAAATAGAGTTGTTGATACCACATAACTGAGGGGAATGATTATAGGACTACAAAATATTGTAGTTATGTGCAAGTTTTTATTTTTCTTTTTTGGTAATTTTTTTCTTAACTTTGATTAAAAGAAACCGAAAAAATCCGGAAAAAAAAACCAAAATTTTAACTGAACCAAATCGAACCGAACCGAAAGCCTCAATTTTTTTTGTCGAAAATGAAAAAATTGAACCAAACTAAACTAAAGAAAATATTTCGATTTGGTTATAATTTTTACCAAAAATCAAATCAAACCGGACCTAGTAAAATCTGTTCTTAATTATTAGCGCCAGCTCCTTGAATGTATGGGTTAGTTTGATCGGTACAATCTGTAATCAAGGATTCAAGGTAGAGACAGCGGTTCTATAGCAGGTTACATTTTCTCAAAACTACAGTTCTACTCTCTTAGCACATAAACTGGATTCCAAGGGTTTGTCTGAACATTGGTCATCAAGATAGGTATAACATGATGCTACTCGAAGCCCAGACCCCGGTGTACCATAGATGTTTAGAGAATGTGTTGCAATATATAATGGAGCAAGTTTAGATAAAAGTGAAGAACAAAATTTCAGACAGTGTTCTTGACAAAATACAGGAGCATATACGTAAGTTGCTACCTGATCATCACAAGCGTTCGGATAGCCATTATAAGGTTAGAAAGATTTTAAGCAATCTCGGCCTAAAGTACAAGCAAATCCACGCATGCATAAATGATCATGTGTTGTTTTACTAAGAGTATGAACATTTGGACTATTGTCCCGTATGCAACCAGTGCAGATATCAAAACCAGAATATGATGAGTTTGAAGAAGAAAATTCTTGTGAAGGTACTTCACTATATTCCGTTGATTTTCAGATTGTAGCATCTATATGTGTCTCTATACACAGCAAATGTGATAAGATGGTACGCGGAACATCGAGTAGATGATGATGTGCTACGACACGCAGGAAATGGAAAGGCTTTTAAAAATTTTGACAGGGAATTCGAGGACTTTGCAGCAGAGGTTCGAAATATTAGACTCGGCCAATCTACAAATGGATTCAATCCTTAGGGTAATAATAGCGCTGCCGCCAGCACTTGGCCAGTTATTTTTCATGTCGTATAACCTGCCTCTGTGGATATGGATGAACACGGAATTTAATTTCCTTACTCTATTAATTTCAATCCTAAATCTCTGAAAAAGTGTTTAGATGTCTACATCAGACCATTAATCGATGAGGTAAAACTGTTGTGAGAACATGGAGTCCCAACTTATGACAAGTTCACTAACACGATGGTCATGATGAGAGGAGCCGTGATGTGTACAATTAGCGATTTTCCTACATATGAGATGTTGACATATTGCACAACCGGAAGATACAATGGTTTCCCTGTCTATTTGTCAGACGTCAACTCCAGTTGGCATGCGGGGAAAGTATGTTACCTGGGTCACCATAGATGACTTCCTCACGATCACCCGTGGCGATAGGATGAGACTCATTTCAACGAGATGGTAGAGAATAATCTTAAACCCCGACAGTGATCTGGTGAAGAGATTTTAGAGAGGTTGAACAGCTTCTATTTTGGTGTTTTGATCAACGACAAAGAAGTGAAGAAACTCAATCCACATCCTTCATACGATCTCAGCTATAGGCATCACAAGAGTATTTTCTTTGAACTGCTTTACTGGTCCAAGTTGAAACTTCGAAACAACATTGATGTCATACACATAGAAAATAATATGTGCGACAGCATGGTAGGAACAATTCTGGGTATTAAGTTGAAGACTAAAGATACTTCCAAAGCGTGAAAAGATCTAGAATCTATGAATTTGCGCCTTCACTTGTGGTTGAAGAGGGATAGAAAAGAAGTGTACAACAAGATGACAAATGCACCTTACACGGTAAAGCTGGCACATAGGAGTTCTGTATTCAACTAGTTTACGAGTGTTGATTATCCGTCTACATATGCAGCGAATATTACATGAGCAGTTGATGAGGGGTAGCAAAAGTTCATTGGTCTAAAGACTCATCACTATCATGTAATATTGCAACCTCTGATTCCAGTGATAATTTAACCATATTTGCCTTGTGACGTCATCCAACTAGTAGTAGCATTGTGTAGATGGTGGCAGAGGTTATGCGCCAGAGAGTTGAAGGTTGCAATACGAAATAGTGCACATCCTTTGCAAACGAGAGAAGATTTGTTTCCCTGCTTTCTTTGACATCATGATTCACCTCATGATCCACCTACTCGAACAGGTGCTCCTTTTTGGTCTGGTCCACTTCACTTGGATGTATCCTCAAGAAAGATACGTACAATTATTTATAACGGGTGTTCATCATTTGCATTTCTTTTTTTTTTGTTTCTACTATTCTTCACATTTTAATTCTATGATTTGCAGACAACTCAAACAGTATAAAGAATTTATGAAAAATAAATCCGCCCCGGATGGCTCCATAGCAGAGACATACCTAATGTATGAGTGTGTTACCTACTATAATAAGTACCTCATGGATCCGGCCCAGACCAATCCAAATGTCTGCCACAATCTTTCCATCATCACAAATGTTGTACGACCGTTTCGAGGAGTATTAAAGGAAATATTAACAAGAGAATAACTTGTTGAAACACATTGGGTAGTGTTGCGAGACTGTGACGAAGTCAATCATTACAAGAAGGAATACAAGGCATACATTCAGACGATGAAACCGGACAAGAGTCTGTTTGGGTTGAAAAAGTGCTTAAGAAGAAGTTCCCCGATTATTTTCGACAATGGATACATATGTTTAATTAATTTAAAATTCTTTTTCACATATATAGTACATATGTAATTAGGCTATTTAATTGAAATTTATAAATCCGAATTTGGGAATAGGTGCCCATGGTAAATTGGAAGGACATTTAGTGTTTGTTCATGTGAGAAATGTTTTGCCTTAGTTTGTGCATGCAGATTTTTGGTTTCCTTTATTTTTAGGGGAAACTATATCAAATTTTCGGTAAAAATGAAATACACATTTATATATTCTTCACATTTTTGCAGATGAATGATCTAGAAAAAATCCGATAGCCACGAGGGGTGGTGGTCGTGGGAAAAGTACATGTTGGCCTATAAGTTGGTTAAGCACTATATTTACTCCGGCTATTTTGTGAACAGAGTAAAGTTTCATTCATTGACCCGAGATGAAGGAAGATGCACACAAAATAGTTGGATTGCAATTGGGGAAGGCGATGTTGTTTATTACAGAGTTTTTGAACATGTCATTGAGCTGTTATATGTGACTGATATCAACGTTTTTCTGTTCAAGTGCAAGGTTCAAGCGTACCAAGGAAGATATGGGGCTTTTATCAGTTAATACAAACTCAAGTTAGTATGAGGATGAGTCATTCGCTCTTGCCACCTTAGTTAGGAAGGTGTTCTATCTGGATGATTCAAAAGCTGGTGAATGCTGGAAAATAGTAAATCATATGTCTCACAAAGGAATATGAAGTGTCACGACACTTGAAGAACGTCAGCAACAGATATTGAAGCGCATAGAGATGATGCATATCAAGAGTCTAATACTTCAGTCATCCCCGACATAATGGAACTAGTTTGGCATAACGAACGCTTACCCCCGATTGATGGCACCACGGATCTTACTCCAAAGGAGATTACAGAGTTAGCGCAGAATGCCCCAGGTGTTGAGGAGCCGGAGGATGACGACGATGACGTCAGATATAATTCAGACGATGTAGAGTATGATGATGAGGAGCAATCGGATGATAGTGAGGAGGATGATTCAGATGATGATAATTATGAGGATGAAGATTGATATGAGGCCAGATTACTATTTATATTAGACATTAATTAATTGAAGTCACTATATATATGTAAAGAGGTTTATATTTTTGAATTAAATAGTATATTTGATGATTTGTGTAGGTGCATGCAAAGAGCCACATGAATAAAATATTTTTTGAGGTCAGCATGCCTATAGCAAATGATGGTGAGTGCACCACTGTAACATTTCTAACAAGTTATCAGAATTGGCTTTTGATTTTAAATTCTATAAGATTATGAATCGGAAGGACTCATGCGCATGAAAATGGCCAGATGGTTATGATTGAAATAAAATTATGTTTGGAATTGAAAAATAAATAAAAAGTAAATAAAAATGACTCTTGGCCAACGAAAATGGATTATTTCGTCGTCTAAGGTGCACTTAGATGACGAAAACATTTATTTCGTTGATTAAGTAACACTACCTAGACGACGCAGAAAACATCTTCGTCGTCTAGGTGAACCCTAATGAAAGGACCCAACCCCGATTTAGCTTCCTAAATCGGAATCAAACCCCTTCGAAAACACGAACCAACAAAAACTTTTCGAAATTTGGGCAGAGTTTCGTTACTGGCGTGGAATTACCATTACCTGCACGCGGAAAATACACTTCATCCTATGCCACAAAAAGCAAACCGTGGGCGCCAATCCCAACCGGATTTCTCAATATATCAACAGTAAAGTAAAGTAGTAAATATATATACACTTTACTGAAATCCAGTGTAAAATCGTATAACGTATTCAATAGGAAGCTCAGAGCGACATCTAATACATAATCGTATACGCATACCACAGTAGGTAGAACAATAAACCTACTGGATGAAACAAAGTAGCTCGAGCACTATGCCTCCGACCACGACGTGCGACACCAGAGCCTGAACTGCAAACTGGGCACGGAAACCGAAAAGCCCAGGGGAAAGACATGAAACACGTTAGAGTGAGTGGACGAAAATAAATGTCTTTCACCAAGTAATATATACATATAAAATCATATGCGAGTCAAATGCGTGAAAATCAAATGCTACGTGAGGAGACTCTGGCTACCACTCACGTACAGAGCATGCAACGTAAAACATATCGCGGAGACTCTCGTGGGCTTCCACGCGATAGCACAGTCTGAATCACGGGATCCCAGACCCACACGTGATTCTAGCCAGAAAGGCCTCGGGTCAGGATATCTGTCCCCCCCCGGAGCGTACTCGGGGATCAGCCGAGAAGCCAATGTGTATCGATACCACAACATATACTGAGACTGTACTCTGTGTAAACCAAATCATAAATCTTTTTCTATGCACATGCTTAAAACATAGTATGTACGTATGTATATATACTCGTATACGTATATTCGTATAAACATAATCGTAAAACACATGCTCGTAAAATCATGATCAATCCGCATGCTCAAGTTCATAAATCATAAATAAGGACTCGCAATCAATCCGTGAAAATAAAGTGTCCACTCACAGACTGGCGTAACGCGTATCGCGTTAACCCGTGATCCGGCGGAAAGTCCCTCGCCAAAACAACGATCACGAACCCCTGAATATTCACAATGTCCCATATTCAAAATCATAATCCGACAATACAAATCAAACCACGAGAAACCACCGTTCTCGGAAACAGATAATTCAAAGTCGACGAATCGTCGAAAATCCGTATATACCACTTCAATACCTCGCTTTACGTTCGGACGCTCAACTCGAAAAACGAACCTCCCCACTGCGATCGGGGCGCGATTTCGAGTCAAATGACATGCGACTTGCCGAAAGTCAAAAAGTCAACTTTGACCGTTGACCGCCGCCGTTGACCGCCGTCCACGGCGGCGCCACTGTTGACCGGAGAATTTCATGGCGGGGCAACCTCCAATCCACTCAAAATCCTGCACTGAGCAACTTTCATAAATGCACCGAAGTCCAATTCAAACTCTAACTCACCCAATTTCACGAAAAACCGAATTGTTCCACAAATTTCAAATCAAGAATTCTCCTTACACACATCAAATTGAAACTCCAAATCAACTTGGTTAGATTCGTGGAGGGAAGAGCTACAAAGCCCAATCCATTTCATAGCTCAAATCATCCAAAATCAACAAACCCGAAATCATCCAAAACCTCACCGTTTCATGCCGGAAAATCTCTCTCTCCGGTGATCCACGCCGGGAAAGGCGACCGGGACGATGATGGGGACACCAAGGCGCATCTTTTGGGACTAGTTTCGGGCTCGGGGGTGGCCGGAAGCATCACGTCGCCGGCGAGCCGAAACCCACCGTCGCACCTCCTCCGTTAAGCTCGGTCAAACCGGTCAAGGGAAGTCAACCACTAATTGCAAACTTTGACTTTCCCAAAGGGGAAACCTCCTATTTATATCTGCCCAAAATGGAAACTTCCAAAAATAGATTTACGACAAACTTTATATATTCGTAACTTCCTCGTCGAAACTCCGATTCCAATAATTCTTGCGGCCACAAACTCATCTCGACATATCCTTCACTAACCACCCGAAGTCAAACACATCGGCCAAACGGATAAAAAGTCAACCCTTTGAACCAACACCCATTTAAATCGACTAATTAATCCACAAACAGAAATAATCACAACTAAATCTTCGTAACTCATAATCATGCTCTGGAAGTTCCCACGAACTCGAAATTAAATTCTGAACAACTTCCGTGAAGAAGCCGAAACCAAATTCTCGTCCGGTAATTTAGTCGTTAAGTAGCCCACCATTTAAATCCGAACTTCAAATATTCATAACTAATTCCTCGGTCGTCCAAATAACGATCCGGAACCGCCCACGAATTCGTAATCACACGTAGAATGACTCTCGAGAAGAGACCCAGCTCCAATTCTCGGCCAATAATTTAGTCGTTAAGAACTCTGGCGATTCCAATATCTGTCGAAAATCCGCGACTGCGCTGTAACTCACGAATCAAGCTGATTATACTTCTGATTCTGGTCCGGGTCGTCACACCTAAACCTAAACCCTAACACTAAACCCTAACACTAATCATTTTACCCTAAACCTTGAAACCTTAGACGACAAATCCACAATTTTGTTGTCTATGTGAGTACTTAGGCGACGAACCCACTCATTTCGTCGCTTAAGACTAATTCTTTTGGCAGTTCAGTGTTTTGTGCCAAATTTTTCGGGGAATATTTAAAAATGACTTAGGTGACGAAATGAATAGCTTTCGTCGCCTAAGTGAATTGAAATATACAAAAATTGGATCCAATTCGATCCAATTTTCTCACATTTCGTCTCTCAATCTCTCTCCCTACCTAAACCCTAAATCCTCCAAAACGTCGCCGCCTCCTTTTCTCCTCTCCCGGAACCCCAAAACGCCGCTGCCCAACGCCGGATTCTCTCTCTGTCCTTGCGCCGCCGATTTCCCTCTCTTCTCCTCTCCTCCCCATGGTCTTTCTCTCCTCTGCTCTCCTCTCCTCCGCCGCCGCGCTCTCCTCTCCCGATTGCCTAGCCGCCGGCCGGATTCTCTCATCTCCCCTGGTCTCCCCATCGGTATACTCTCTCTCTCTCTCTCCTCTCCTCTCCTTTTATATATATATATTTGGTAATAATATTTATTTGGTAATATATATGTATATTAGATTAATACTATTTGGTAATATATATTAGATTAATTATATGTGGATTAATATATTATATTTGAATTAATTTGGGTATATTAATTGATGTTATATATATTGATTAATTTGGGTATATTAAATTAATGTATATAAATTTTGATAAATTGGATAAATTTGACAAATTTGGCTATATTTGTGAACTTTGGATTTCTGGATAAATTTAGATATATTTGTTAAATTTAGATATATTTGATGAAATTTGGATGAATTATGATGAATATTAAACATTTTTTCAACTTAATTATGGCACCAATGAAAAGGTGCACAGCTGCAGAGAATGAGGCCAAACGTGAAGCCATTGCGCGAGCTATGGGTTGGAGGTAGGTTTTGGAGGACACCGTTTCCAATTCTCTGCAACAATCTTCGGCTACGGTGACTGGCCAAATCCCTCATGCTCCACGTGAGGAGGCCTCATCCTTTATGGACGAGCCAAACGGGGCCCGATTGTCTGCGGCGTCAGAAAGTCCAGAGGAGTCGGTCGACGACTCGATTGTCTATAGTTCCCGACTCAAGGTCAGAAGGCAGCCTACCAGACCCGCTTCTGAAAAAGAATCAGGGACTTGGAAAGGGCGCCAAAGGCGAGCGCATAAATAAGTCGATGGAGAAGAAGATCGAGGTGTCGTACGATGAGTTCACCCTAGGTTCTCTGTCTGCACAGCTCGGGAGTCTGACCTTGCACACCATCGACTCGATCATACGGAACAACATCCGTATGGTTACCCCTTTATGGAACAAGCATCTTTCCAAAATTAATTGAATTTACTCGTACTTTCAAAGCATATCAAAATTTAGTATAATGCTAATTGTATTTTTAAGAAATTGAATTATGATTAGGATATGATTTAGTTAGGTTGTGCTATTGGAATATGATTTTGAACTTGAATTAGGTTATGCTTTAGTTTAGTTGGTTAAATTATGACTTTCAACTTGAGAAATCCGAATGGAAATCGGTGCCCACAGTGTAATTGTGTTGTTGGAATTGGTTATTCGAAGAGTATTCTTACCTGCAGATTTTTTGTTTTTCTCCAATTTTAGGGGAAACTATGCCAAATTTTTGTTAGAAATTAATATTTATGTATTCCTCACATGATTAATTTCAGGAGCGATTGATACAACTGGCCGGGGAGGAATTGGGGGTGACCCAGCTCGCCAGCCCGGAGATGACGCCTGAACAGGTGCCTCCCTTGTCAATGCTATTTACAGCTGCCAACCTGGCAATGAGGTTTGTAGACTTGGGCGGACGGTGCAGAGAGATTTGTCTGAGTCATCCACATCGTCGATTCATCGCGGTAGGGACGATTCCAAGGCACTCTGAGCTGCCCTTGAACGGGGTTGATTAGCACATGAGTCGGTCGATCGTGCCTGATTGGCACTCGAGGTCAGTTGAGACAACTGTTTGAAGCTCACAACTGTAAGATGACCGCCTTCTACATTTGGTTCATCGCCTAAGATGCCACTTAGGCTACGATTGTTAGGCAACGAACTTTAGGAGACGAAAGTTTCATTGCCTAAGTGAGTTTTTTGGGTAGTGCACCACACACCACCACCACCACCTCGACACCACCATCACCACCACCACTACCACCACCACGCTGTCGTCGCCACCGCCACCATTATTAAATTATCTCCTAATAATATTACAATTTTGGATTAATAATTAACATCTAATTATTTAATTACGATTTAATTATTTTTTATTTATTTTAAAAATCCACTTAGATGACGAAACAAATAGTTTCATTTTCTAAGTTGTTTATTTAATTTTTTTTTAATTTAAATTTATCACTTAGACGACAAAAAACTTTCGTTTTCTAAGTGGATTATTTATTTTTATTTTTTTAAAAAAAATTCGGCACTTAGGCGACATAAATCCTAAAATTTCTTCGCCTAAGGGGTAACACTTGGGCGACGAATTGTGAGTTTCGTCGTCTAACTTCTTGCTAATGACGAAAATTTTCGTCGTTTTCTCATTATTTTTTCGTCGTCCAAAAACCTAGACGACGAAATATATTTTGGTGCCTAAGTGGCCATTTAGACAATGAAAAACAAAAAATTCGTTATCTAAGTACTTAGGCTACGATTGTTAAGCGACGAACCTTAGGTGACGAACCTTAGGCGACGAAAAAAACCACTGAGGTGACGAAACTGTTTCGTCGCCTAAGTGTGTTTTTTTGGTAGTGCACCTCTTTTAGACTAAAGGCATTAGGGTAAGTGAGACAGAAAGGCTCCTGCTTCTCTTTCATCTTCCTTTCTTTAGATCACTTATCAGAATCTCATCCTCATGTTTCTTTGATGTAAAACCCAATTCTGCGACCCTTATGGCTTCAGGGGCGGATCCAAGGGTGGTCGTGTAAGGCAAATGCCCCACCTGGAATTTGAGAGAGAAAATAAAAACTTATACATATATCTAGTTGTGTGAGGAAGAAAGAGAACTAGAGAGCATATCAAGAAACAAACTGGGAAGAGTAAAGAGACATATCGACCGTGTTTATTTCCTTTGAGAGAATTTAAAATATTTAAAAATAGTAAAACTTTGAAATACTCTCATCAAACAAAGAGGAAAGAGAGAGGCAGAAAGAGATATCTGAAAATAGCAAAACTTTACATACCCACATTCTGAGTTTGAGTATAGCATTTCCAATAATATACATTTTTATTGTTAATAATCTACTATATTTGATACTTATGTTTTATGAAACATTCTTGGGTATCCAAATGGTATGTCACACTCTTATTAACAATTTGAAAACCAAATTATAATATATTTGAATAAAAATTTACAATATTTAGAACAGTATTACCACAATAACCATATATTGTTATGAACTATGACCACAAAATTTATTCTTAAATGATAAATGATACCAAGATACTTAAGAATTTCCCTGTGTTTTATAGGTTCATAGTTCTTTTTCCATGAAAATATGTCCATTTGGAATTATCTGAATTATAAGTTATCGAGATGGGCAAAATTTTTTGCCCCACCTGACCAAAATTCCTGACTCTGCCATTGATTAGCTTCCAAATATTCCAAGTTAACCTCAGCTTGTTGGGAGAGACAATTTCTCCCTCAACTCTACTTCGCTTGCCTAGTGTCTCAGCTACCTCATGTGGCTGAACGTACTTCGAATTCATCCTCCTTTGAAGTCTCTTTGTCCATCGTTGGTTCCTTCTCAGACACTATGTGCTCTCTCCTCAGATGGAGTCCCCGGCGTGGCTTATGTATCACCACAGGAACAGCTACCGGTATCTTAAACATACCACCAAATTTTCCTGTAGATACAAGGTAAATGCAAAAGAGGAGGCTTTGACCACCCCCATACCACCACGATTTGATGCCGCGGTAAACTCAGCCGAGGAGGAAGAGTTCTCTGATGGCATCGAGCGTCGCTGTTGAAGAAACAAATCGCGTCAGAGTGAAACACCAAGGCACACAAATCACAACGTCCCACCATATTATCAAAATCAAATCACTATTGGGGAACAGATTCGAGGCGACGAAGCTTCATGGTCGCCTCGGATCACTTTCTCGTCGCCTCGATTTGTTGTAACCAACTCTTCGTCGCCTCGTTACGTCGTCCCAGATTGATCCCTTCACCATTGGGGCGACCAATATTGAAAACCTTCGTCGCTTCATTTTATTTGAAGCGACCAAAACAATATACGTCGCTTCGATTTTTGGCCGCGAAGATTTAAATATTGTCGCTTCAATTAAAAATAAAGCGACGAAGATTGAACAATATACGTCGCTTTAATCTTAATTGAGGCGACGTATATTGATCAATTTCCATCGCTTCAATGTAAATGGAGCGACGAAGATTGATCAATATACGTCGCCAAATTACATTTAATTTTTATTTTGTTTTTATTTCTCTGAATTGAGGCGACGTATATGGATCAATCTTCATCGCTCCATTTACATTGAAGCGACAAATATTGATCAATATATGTCGCCACACTATATTTAATTTTTATTTTGTTTTTATTTCTCTGCATTGAGGCGACGTATATGGATCAATTTTCGTCGCTCCATTTACATTTAAGCGACGAAGATTGATCAATATACGTCGCCACATTATATATATATTTTTTTATTTCTCTAAATGAAGCGACGAAGATTGATCAATCTTCGTCGCTTCAATGTATTTAATTTTTATTTTTTTTCTTTTTCACTCAATGAGGCGACGTAGATTGATCAATCTTTGTCGCCTCATTGAGTGAAAAAGAAAAAAAATCAAATCAAATATTAATGTACCAAGTCACGACCTATCACAATTTAAAAACACAAAAACCCATTCAACCACAAAAACGCATTCAACCACAAATCAAGTTATATAGAAAAAATTGGCACAAATCAAAACGTTAACAGTTTATACAAAGCCTAGATACTATTGTTCGATTCGCATATTAGACTCATGCTGGGGGACGGCAATGCAGCTCGATTACGAGCCAGGAGGTGGTGGAGGAGCTTGAGGTTGTTGACTCCCAGCCTGGAATGATCGCATTAGGGCCTCCATTTGTTGGACCCTTTGAGCGAGCTCATTGTAATCCTCTCTGGCTTTCTGCGCCACCTCCCTTGATCTGCGCGCCTCCTCGCCCGATATGCGCGCCTCCTCGCTCGATCTGCGCGCCTCCTCTCTGGCTTCAGCCACCTCCCTTTTCAGGGCTTCAGTTTCCTGTACTCGGGCCCCGCCTCTCGGTTTGGGGTCGCGTGTGAGAGCGTGGCCCACCCCTGTCACATCGAACAAGAACAAATATATATTAGTAATGGAATAGTAAAAAAAAAATAAAGCAAAACGTAAATCGAGATGAACGACGGTGGTTTAGGAGATTTATTACCTCTTATAGAGGTCCCGGGCCTTGAACCCACCTCTTCCTCTATGATATTTATTTGTGTATCAAGAGGAAGAGGATGGGGTTGGGAAACCGTCGCATCGCCGTCTGTGTCACCCGCAACACTATCTTGCTGCGACAAGACTTCATCGAGTCTTCTCTTCACTGCCGCCTGCTCAATTAAAATATATTAAATAAATTACAGAGCAATGTGGTAAACAAAAATAATTGAAATAACGTAACGTGAACCTATTTGAGCTTACCACTTTCTCAGCAGCATTCTTGTCCGGCTGGTAAACGTTAATCCACGTCTGGACGGCGGACGCTCTATGACCCTCCTTCTCTAACACCTCGCTGCGGTACGAGAGGGCGAGAGATCCTGAATGGTGGTTGAGCTGCTGCTCCTTGTTCTTGTTTCGGTTTCCTCGATTCTGTTCGCACAATCGCTGCCACACAGACACAAAAATCATCGATGAATTAGAATAGATAAACATTTATATTTTAAAATTGTTGGCTACCAAAACTGTGCGGATAGTTTATGAAGCTCACCAAGTAAGCAGGGTCTTTGAAGTGGGCTTTTAACCACGCCCATTGGTCTTCCCTCCCGAGAAACTCGGCCGGAGTCTCCTGGCTGACGTGAAGATAATGTTGATGACAATCATACTTCCAATCCTTGTAGATTGTTTGCGCCGTAGCATCAATGAAGTTCCACATCTCCACGTCAGTCGCCGGGATGTCGTAGTTCGTCTAGCATAAGACATTTAAATTCCGTTATGTAAAAGTTATATTTACATAAACCGTAAAGTAACAAAGTAAGCTAAGGGCAGTAACTATACCTCAATATTTGTATTGACGATATCGCGATGCAAATCGCTAAGTCCCAAAAAGCTCGGTGCAAGCATTGGAACTTTTCCGCGGATGATGCTACCGATGTCTCTGTACATCAGACTCCTGAATTCCCTCGTCGCAGGCCCCCGATGGCTCGTAGAGTAATCGACTTGTAGTCGCCTATTTTTGTTCATCCGGACGAGGTACTCAGTCTTCGTCCCGAAAACGACTCCACGCTGTTGCGTCGTCGGATCTCCAGTTGCCATGTCCACCAAGTCGGGGAGTTTGGTCTTCTTGCACCGGATGCTGAGGGTGGGAGGGTGTTGTGACGCCGTAGTGGCGTCGCTGTCATCCACTTGAGGAATCGCATCCTCAAGGTTTGGGGCGAGCGTTGGGGTCCCAGATTGTCCTGTGGGGCAGCCCGACCCGGAAGCCCCCTCTCTACTGAATGGTCACCACGCCTCCTCCGCAGCTGCCGCCGTCGCCGCTTCACGACGCTGGATCACCGCTTTCCTCATTTGGTGACTTGTATTTCCGGGAGCCATTCTGTTAAAACATTAAAAAAAATCTTATTCTTAAACCATACTCTGCTGATAAACAAGCACTTTGGCAACCCTATTCTAAACCAATAACTTAATCATAACCTGCATTGTGGGTCCATAACTCATACTAAATAGTTGCCATTCCAATAACAGTTGCAATATGGAGCACGATAACTCCTAAATCGATTTCACATGAATCACAACTTATGCCAATACAGGAGCTAGATATACAACTCTAACACACACATACACAAACACATACACAGTAGCTAGACACTAACATGAATCACAATACACAGTACCTAGACACTAACATGAATCACAAAGAACACATACATAGTAGGTAGACACTACCATGAATCACAATACACAGTACCTAGACACTAACTGTCTCACACGTTCTTACACATACACTATCTCATACACTAACACATACACTAACTCCTAAGTCGATTTCACATAAATCACAATGAACACATACACTAACACACACATACTCTAACATATACAACAACTGAAGGTTACTACATAGATGGCACTAGTCACCCGACATGCTTATGCGGTATAAGGTTGACACACACACAATCAATTGATAACAATGCTACAATTCTAATCAAATGCACATTAACAGGAAAATTGTTCTACTGATCCCAGATTTCTGGAAATAAACTTGAAGGAAATTAAACAAAGACCAGATCACACCATATTTCGGAACTAAATATCACATCCGAACTAAAATTGCAGAAGCCATCACTCATAAACCCAAAACCCAACAAACGGAATCAATTCAATGTTTGATCAAACTGAACAATGCAATTCGAACAACTCCAAAATCAAATCCAATCCAATCCGGATCTAACACACACACAAACTGGACAGTTCATGATCACAAACCCAAAGATCGATTCTAGCATATAAATATAACAATGGTAAATCATTTTAAGGTAAATGGCAAATATCAAACCTTGTAAACCAAATCGATTCGGGAAGATTGAGAGAGAGAGAGAGAGAGAGAGAGAGAGGCATACCTTGAGATTTACAGATTGGGGATGCAAACTGATTTGGGAATTTAGGGTTTTTATGGAGGGGAGGGAGGGGGTTTAGGGTAGAGGAGGAGGGGAGGGAGGGGGATTAAGGTTTATGGTGGAAGGGATTTTGCATTTTGGGGTTTTAATTAGGGTTTTGAGGAACTGAAAATCGAAGAACGAAACAGGGAGAAGAACTGGGTTGAAGAGGAAGAAAGTGATCGAACCAGAATGAAGAAGAAAGAAACTGTGACAGTAATTATATTTGTTTTGAGGCGACGAAGATTCAATCTTGGTCGCTTCAACACATTGAAGCGACGAAGAATGCAATATTGGTCGCTTCCATGCATTTAAGCGACCAATATTGCATTCTTTGTCGCTTCAATGTGTTGAAGCGACCAATGTTGAATCTTCGTCGCTTCAATGTGTTTAAGCGACTAAAATTGACTCTTCGTCGCTTCAATTTGTTGAAGCGACGAACTTTGACATCTTGGTCGCCTCATTTTTATTTTTTTTACAAATTCACAAATTTGAAAGTTTTCAAATACACAATGTATGATTTAATGAAAATACAATGTCTAGTTTTCAAATTCATAATAATATTAGATTAGTCCTCGTCCTCGTCCTCGTTCTCGTCCTCGTCCTCGTCCTCGTTCTCGTCCTCGTCCTCGTCCTCGTCCTCGTCCTCGCCCTCCTCGTCATCGTCCTCGTCCTCGTCCTCGTCCTCGTCCTTGTCCTCGTACTCGTCCTCGTCCTCTTCCTCGTCCTCGTCCTTGTCCTCTTCTCCTTCTTCATCCAAAAGTAGTTGGAAATCTTGGTAAAATTGTATCACCGTGGGAGTGTCCTCTTGGTAAGGCTCGAATATATGATCTCCTATACGCGATATGTTTTCATCTATGGCAAGTACGTCAGCGCTGTAGACATTGCGGTGCGACATTTCTTGTACTACCTTCCAAGTATCACCAGCCTTTGGATCGTCTATGTAGAATACCTGTTTTGCTTTGGTTGCAATTATGAAGGGTGAATCCTCATAGTAACTGTTGTTTGTATTCACTGATATCAGTCCATGATCTTTTATAACGGTGTCAAGATCTTCCTCATCGTCGGAGTTGTGCCATGTGCACTTAAACAACACCACTGGCATACGGCCTGCATATAATACTTCGACCACGTAGTTAACATGGCCGTAGAACTTGGATGAACCCATGTCTATCATGACACTGCTGTTTTGAGTCACGGTTCTTTGATCTCTATCAAACGAGGTGAACTTGACACCGTTCACATAACACGACTTATAAACCCGACATTGCTGAGGTCCTTGAGCTAATGACTTTATTCCTGCAACCAAGCTCGGGTCCGAGTTTTTTTCTTTAAGGGACACCTGAGAGATAAGTGTTAAGAGAAGTTAAAGATAACTGTTATAAACCCTCAAAGAACCTTACAGGAATTAATAGGCATATGTACCCATATTAAGAACCATCGAAGAAAACTCCTCCTCCGACGAAGCTCGTCAAAATCTTCACCATCTTTAGCCTCGAACCTTCTGAGATGTTCTTCTAGGTAAGGTTTGACTTCGTCTGTTTCCACCAAGACTTGCCAGTGAGCCTCAGCAGTCTCTGCCTCAGTCAACCTGAACTGGCAACGAGTCTCGATAATATCTGGTCTTACTAAGAGTGAAACACAGCTGATATTCCACTCAGGGGAAGTGTCGACATCTTCGTTGTCCATCCGTCTGAGATAAGACTTACAATACGTCACGGACTCATGTACGAGGTATTGTTTAGCAATACTACCTTCCGGGTAACATGTATTCCTCATTGACTTTTTATATTTTCCTAATTGCCTGCAAAAACACTCTCAAGCTTAGTAAAATATTTTCCTAATTGCCGACATATTACATAACGAACATAATATTAGCAATGAAAAACATTTTACCTTTCAATTGGATACATCCATGTATAGTGTACTGGACCTGTAAGGAATACTTGTTCGGGCAGATGAACCATGAGATGAACCATAGATGTAAAAAAATGTGGAGGAAATATGAGCTCCAAATTGCAGAGAATCATCACTATCTCAGTTTCCATGTAACGCACAACATCCTTCTTAAGCTCCCTACTGCATAGTTGACGAAACCAATTTGACAGTGCTATTAATGGCTTTACAACGTTTTCTGGCAAGAACCCTCTGATAACCACAGGAAGAAGACGTTGAAGCAACACATGGCAATCATGCGTCTTCAATCCATAAAACTGTGACGGGGAACTGACTTTCACCTTACTTCTCAAACTACCTGCATAACCAAGAGGATACTTAACATCCCTGAACCACTGGAACACATGTTCTAGATCATCCTTTTTAACTAAAAAGGGTGCATGAGGAACTTTCGCCGTACCCTGGTCACCCGCTCTTTGCCACTGATTTTTTTGCACATTCCTCTTCTTCAAAGCAGCGCGAGCTTTTGGACCATCCTTAGACTTCTTATCAATCGCAAAAATGGTTCCAAGGATGTTGTCACACATATTTTTTTCAATGTGCATGACATCTAAGCAATGTCTGATCTTCAATGATGACCAATACGGCAGCTTCCAAAATATGCTTTCGTGAGTCCAACACTGTCTGTTATTCGGATTGTAGGGCACCTTCAAGTCGTCATGTTGGCTAAGAATAAGGTAAACGTGTGACCTAACGTCCTCCAAAATTTCATCTCCACTCTTCTGATAGGGTCTTCCGCCAAACTCCACCTTCCCGTTAAATGCCTTGCTCAATCTCCAAGGGTGATCTTGGTGGAGCCATTTTCGATGACCTTCATAAACTATCCTCCCACATATATGCTCTGAAGTCAGCTCATCTAGACAGATTGGACATGCCTTGTACCCTTTCACAGTTGACCCCGCAAGCATCCCTAAACCTGGAAAGTCGCTAATAGTCCACATTACCGCTGCCTTCATCAAGAATACCTCATTGTCTACTCGATCAAAAGTATGGACTCCAACGACCCATAAATGTATTAGCTCCTCGATCATCGGCTCAATTAGTATACTAAGGCACTTTCCGGGAGATTTAGGGCCTGGAATCAACACTGATAACATGTTATATTCCTTCTTCATGCACATTGATGGTGGTAGATTGTACGGCATCACAACAACGGGCCATGTACTATGCAAAGTTCCCATTGTTCCGAATGGATTGAAACCGTCTGTTGCTACTCCAAGGCGCACATTCCTGCAGTCCCGTGCGAAACCTGGAAAAGTTCTGTCAAAATGTTGAAACGCTTCTCCATCAGCTGGGTGGCTGAGGCTACCAGCCACGCATATCCGCTCCCCCAGCCATCGCATATGCTTGGCAGTGTGTGGGGACATAAACAAACGCTTCAACCTTGGTGTTAGAGGGAAGTTATGAATTATTTTTTTGGGAATATCATTCATATATGGCTTATATCTTTCAGAATAACACATTGGGCAAATCCTCTCGTTTACAAGTGCCCCCCTGAACAACACACAGTTAAACTCACACGCATCAATTGTTTCGTAACCCAGTGAAATATCACTCAAGATTTTTTTTATCCTCGAGTATGAACAGGGGAATGTGTGCCCTTTAGGAAGAAGTTTATTAATGTAAATACATAAAGAGTCAACACTTGTGTCCGACCATCCATTTTCATTTTTCATTTCCATTGCATCTAATATGGCACTCAAAACAGTTTCCTCACTGCCTTCATATAATGGGGTCTGTGACTCCTTCAATAATCTATCGTACTTTTCATAATCATCGTCTACCATGTCATTGAAGTTCATGCCCGAATTATCTTCCACTAATTGTTGGGTAGCATCTGCATGGTATCCAGGATAATAAGGATATGCATCATGTAGAATCTCCAACTGCGGGTTCACTGAAGGACCGACACCACTAGAAGGACCGACTTTGTCTTGAAGCCACTGTCTTCGTTGACTGAGCATTGTCGGTTAAGCAGAAACTTCCCCGTGAAGGTGCCAGACAGTATAATCCGGACTCAAACCACTGTGTGATAAGTGATGATACATGACATCCATAGTAACCTTGAACGGACCGTTCTTACAACGTTTGCACGGGCAGAAGTGATAATCGGCTCCGTTACTATGTCGCCGGGCAAAATTCATAAACTCGAATATGCCTGTGATGTACCTTGGATCAGCATGATGATATGTCATCCAATTTTTGTCTGGGTGTCCGTCCATGTTTCCTGTCAGGATAAACAATCAATATGAACAAAGTTACCACGCCACAGTTGCAATTCAACCAAAACCCCACACTTCTTCGCCTTATGCCTCCGGGTTGGGTCCTATTCCCTTCAGGGGAACACGACATTTGTCAACGCTCTTGCACCCATGCGTTTCAGCTCCAGTTTAGGGAAATTTCGACAGCATCTCCCTACAGTTCCCCGAGTGCACACATATCTAAACAACCTAATTTGCACTCGGGGAACATTGAAAGGAGACACTGTCGAAACCATATCCCAAAACTGAAACTGAAATCACATGAATAGCAAAAGGATCAACAAAGTCATATTCACCTAAAGTGTCCAAAAATGGGACAATTCGAGAATCAACAACTCAACTCGATCAACTAGATGAGTTGTTGATTCTCAAACGGGAGTTCTAAGTTGATAAACACCACAATTATATATAACCATACGCTCGATTTCATGATTAACACTAATAACACTACTAATTAAGGCTCGAATACACCTAATCTACACTAATCATCAATTAATTTCACTAAATTTAACCAAATTTCAAACATTAATCATGAACCCATAACATGATTTATCACAATTCAATGATTCAAACACTAAAACTACAACATAAGACCAAATTCAATTCAATTTCAAAAATTTCACATCACCTTCATTTTCACTTCTAATCATCAATAAATTTCACTAAACTTAACCAAATTTCAAACATTATTCATGAACCTATAACATGATTTACCACAATTCAATGATTCAAACACTAAAACTACAACATAACACCAAATTCAATTCAACTTCAAAAATTTCACCAAAACTTCAATTTCACTTCTAATTTAACATATTATGCTCATAAAGAGGGTTAAAGAGATACAAATCAAACTAACCTTACTCAAGAATCAAATCAATGGCAAGAACAACCTTCTTTCTCAATTTCTTAAAATTTCTCCCAAAATCGCACAAGAACAGCTCCAGAACGCGAATGAACTGTTTTTCAAAAATTCTAACTTTATGAACGGTTTGACTTTAAGAAGAAGAGTAGATCCAGATTTTAAAAAAAACGAGGCGACGAAGATTGAGTAATCTACGTCGCCTCGAGTTTCTTCGAAGCGACCAAAATATTCTTCGTCGCTTCGTATATAAAAAGTGGTCGCCTCATATTATTGAAGCGACCAATATCAATATACGTCGCCTCAATTTGTTGAAGCGACGTAATTAGTATCTCAGGCAATTTACGTCGCCTCGATTGAAATTGGAGCGACGAAGATATGTAATTACGTCGCCCCAATTCTCTCCTCCAGTAGTGAATTTTAAAACTGGTTCAATACTGCCTTCATATGAACCTTGCGTTCAAACACCAAAAGTTTTGAGATGTCGTGACCAAAGAGGATCTACATAATACCTTTAGCCAATTCTTTAATGTCATGCCTGATGAAACCTCCCAAAAGATTACTGATCTTGGCAAAGGTTTCAACGTCTTCTTCAAATGCCAGTGGAAGACGAGAGATATATACCTAACCTGATTGACCACCACTTCATCGTTCGGAGTGACACCATATATCAAGAAGACATCACCATGCTCTTGAATTCAGAAAGTGTTTTCAACGTGCTAGATCCATTGAAAATGGCCTGCGAAAGTCAGCTAGTACCACCGACCTGTTTGTCGGAGGCTGAGCAAGGAGATACGCCAGCGACGTACGTCGCACTAGTCCACCACCAATACGATTGAGGCCAACAGCTTCACCGCCTTATGCTAGAGTCAAAGAGGCAACAAAGATCGATGTAACACTTGCGATAGAGTCCATGACGATGAGCATGACAGAATTTTGAGAAGAAAACTAGGGTTTGTAGGTTGGAATGAAGAAGTATGGGGAGAAGGCTTGGGAAAAACCTAGCGTGCTCTGTGTGGCGAGAAAATATCTCTCGGTCTAGAATCTTTGTTAAAATAAATAAATAAAGAAATAAAAAAATAAAAAAAGTTAAACATGACCAATACTAAAATATGATAATTACATAGTAAAAAATCACGAAACCTCATTTTAGAATTTGCCATTTTCCCATGGAGTCGGGGGTGGATATCACTACTAGAAAAAGTCACTTAGGCGACGGAACAGTTCCGTCCACTATAAAAAAACAGCACTTAGACCACGGAAACGTAAACGTTCCGTGGTCTAAGTGTAACTTGGACGACGGAGAATTCTTCGTGGTCCAAGTGTAACTTAGACGACGGAGACGATTATCTCTGTGGTCTAAGTTCCACCTGGACAACGGAGACGACTATCTCCGTCGTCCAAGATCCACTTGGTCAACGGACCGACACGCCGTGGTCCGAGTGGCCACTTAGACAACGTACCGACACCTCCGTCGTCTAAGTGAAGCATTATATAAGGCCAATGCCAAACTCTCTTCCTCTCCGCTCACTGGTCTCTCAACTAATCGATCATAATCTCTTCCTGTCTTGATCAGCGCCTCACGCGTGCACACAATGCAACCGACGACGTCCTAGCTAGCTAGATATCACTATATATATCGATCTTCGGCTCCGACCATCGATTAATTCGCCATATATCGGAGAAGGCTAGGTACGTACGCAGTTAATTTTCCAACACCATTAACGTATGTTTATATATATATAATTAATTGCATGTACGTTTGTTAAAACGCTCATTGTTAATAATTACACTACAAGAAAATGAGTCATCACCGGCGAGATTCCGGCCAACAAGGCCGGCGACCGGAAAAGTCGCCGGTAATGTCCATCATTACCGGCGACTTACTCCGTCGCCGGTAATGTGGCCGGAATCTCGCCGGTAATGTGCCCTAGACATTACCGGCGACTCCAACCGTCGCCGGCAATGTCTAGGCACACATTACCGGCGAGATTCCGGCGTAAAGTCGCCGGTAATGTCTTCATTTCCGGCGACTTACTCCGTCGCCGGCAATGTGTCTTATATTAGATGCCGGATGGGGCAGCTCGATCATTCAATCATTTTGAGCGAAAAAAATCCAAAGAAATCGAAAGAAGGAAAACGTACGCTCTGAAATCGATCATTCGGTATATTGTCAAAATTAAGGCGCGCGTCGAAAACTCGATCACTCGGGAAGCTATATATATAGGTACGTAGGTGTATATATACGTATATGTGGTATATATATATATATGTGTGTGTGTGTTGATCAAATCCAATTCGTGAGATATATATGAAATGTTGTTGATGTACGGTCACCGAAACGAGAAAACAGGTTGTAGTTAATCTTGTGTCTGAATCAATGACTGGTATTATCGTATTGTTATCGGAGCCAGGCTTAACAGAGCCTCCTCCTACCCAGTCAAATACGTTTTGAATTGAAAAAAGGAGAATACTATCATCGAGTACTGAATCGAATTCAGAGATTAGATCGATATATATACATATGCATGCATGTGTTGATTTAATTAGAGTTGAATTGAGAGATCACGTCGATTATTAGTAGTGAATGTGTGTGTATATATATAACTAATACGTAAAAATTTTAGAATTTTCAGGATGGACAAGAGTTGGATGAGCCTCGAAAGATGGGATGTCAGATATCACCAGGGAATTAGGAGTTTTGTGGATTTTGTGAAGGCTAATTGTGGAGACACTACACTTCATTATTGCCCGTGTAAAGAATGTAAGTGTTTCAGCGATCGATTTCGATTTCCCATTGATAAAGTCCAGAGGCACCTGAGTAAATACGGGTTTTGGGATAAGTACACTTGTTGGATTTATCATGGTGAAACATCGGTAGCGGGTCCGCATGATCATGGACAATTTGGTGAGAGGGCCAGTCCACGCTATGATCATGGAGATTTTGCTGAGAGGGGCAGTTCATCCTATGATCCAACATCGATGTTAATCAATGATATGTTTCCTCATGAGAGCGGTGTATTCGCTGATGAAGCACCAAATGTCCCTCCCGTCGTTGAGGGTTTCCCCCATATCGAGCCAGTCGAACCATTACCTGGAGGTCATGTCAACACAAGCGGTATGGACAAGTACAACAACCTGATTGCATTGCAACAGACTCCGTTGTACGACGGTTGTAGTAAGACTGTTCTTGAAAGTGTCATGGGAGTGATGCAGCTCAAAATGGAGAACAAAATGTCTGTCAAAGCTGTTGATTCTTGGTTGAAGTGGACTGCTTCGCTACTGCCACCCGGTCATCGTCTTCCTACCACACATCATAAGGTGCGACATATTTTGAAAGATCTTGGGCTTTCCTACATCAAAATCCATGCATGCAGATATGATTGTATTCTCTTCTGGGGAAAAGATCTCGAAGACCTTGAAGCCTGCCCGGTATGTTTTACAGAAAGGTATAAGTTGACTCCTGCAGGCAACAAGAAAGCTGTGAAGATACTTCGATATTTCCCGCTTATTGATAGGCTGGAGCGGTTGTTCATGTGTGCTTTCACGGCCGAGGCAATGAGATGGTGGGCTAAGATGAACTTGCCTGACGATGACACCCTTATACACCCTTCCGACGGAGAGGCTTGGAAGCACATGGTCAGGGAGTTTGATCATTTTGCAGCAGAGGTCCGAAATGTTTGGCTAGGGCTCTCATCTGACGGATTCAACCCTTTTGGCAACATGAGTCTTCAATACAGTATATGGCCAGTTATTTTGGTACCGTACAACCTTCCACCATGGATGTGGATGAAGAAGGAATACAATATGCTCACTCTGTTAATTCCGGGCCCGGGTTATCCAGGAAAGTGTCTCGATGTGTATTTGAGGCCTTTGATTGAGGAGCTTAAGTACCTGAGTGAGTGTGGCCACCCCACTTACGATAGGTTCAAAAACGAGATGTTCCAGATGCATGCCATGCTTGTTGGCACCATCAGTGATTTTCCTGCCCGCGGTATGTTGTCGGGCAATGTTACCAGGGGTTACAGGGCTTGTTCAGAGTGCATGACGGTTGATTGTTGCAGTCCTCATTGCAGTAAAATTGTTCAGATGCGTCACCGTTGTTGACTTCCATATGATCACCCATTTAGGCAGGATCCAGACGCGTTTGATGGGACTGTGGAAACAGGTGTGGCACCCAGGCGATGGACAGGGGAAGAAATTTTGGAAGTGTTGAATGAATATGATTTTGGCCAGCTGAGCAATCATCCTGACATAGTGGCGTCAATTCCAGAAAAGCCCGAAAGGTATAAGTTTTGGACACACAAGAGCATATTCTGGGAACTCCCCTACTGGCCCAGGTTGCCTATCAGACTGGTTGGTATTGTCATTACCAACGACTTAGCAACTCGTGGGTAATGTCATTACCAACGAGTTGCTTCTCAACTCGTTGGTAATGTCATTACCAACGAGTCAAGTCGTTGGTAATGACATTACCGACGACGTACGTCGTTGGTAATGTTATTACCAACGACGTTGACCTACCTCGCCGGCAATGGTGGCGGTATAGCTCGAGCTCGAGCTCCTCCTCCCCATTTCTCTTCGGCCTAATTCAATTCTCTCTTCCCTCTCTTAGCTCGAATTTCTTCCCTCTCCCCTCTCCTCAATCCTCTCTTCTCTCTTCCCTCTCCCCTCTCTTCCTCTCCTCCCCTCTCTCCTCCCCTCTCTCCTCCTCCCCTCCTCCTCTTCCTCCTCCCCTCACCTCCGTCGCCGGCAAAGTTGGGCCGAGCTCCACCATGGCAGGTTTGAGCTCACTCTCTCTCCCTCTCTCTCTCCCTCTCTCTCTCTCTCTCATTCCACAATATTTTTTTTCTGTATTTTAATTAATTAATTTTTGATAATTGTGGGATGTATATATGTATGCATGTGGACAATATTTGTAAAATGTAATTAAGGTATGTATGAAAATTGTGGGAAAAAAATGTGGATAATTGTGGGGTGAAGGAGCAATATATGTGATGTATATATGTGAAAAATTAATTAATATATATGGAATGTATATATATACGTATGTTTGTAAAATATGGAAAATTAATTAGCTAGGGTGAATTGGATTAATATGTGATGTATATATATATGCACGAATTAAGGTGAAATTAAGATGCATGATCGATGTATATATGTGTGAAAAGTTTAAAGCCGGAAATGATGTATGTATATATGTTAAGTTATGTGATATAGTACGTTGTTAATTTAACGTATAATAGGTGATATTGGAACCATACCAAAAAGGAACCGGAACGGTTTGAAACCGGAATTGTTTATAACCGGAACCGTTTGAAAACAAACGGTTCCGGTTTCAAACGGTTCCGGTTCCAAACCGTTCTGGTTCTGATTTGTTATAGAACCGAAACGGTTTGGAACCGGAACTGTTTGTAACCGGAACCGTTATGTTACAAATTGTTCCAGTTACAAACAGTTCCGGTTTCAAACGGTTCCGGTTCCAAACCGTTCCGGTTCTGATTTGTTATAGAACCGAAATGGTTTGGAACCGGAACTGTTTGTAACCGGAACCGTTATGTTACAAATTGTTCCAGTTACAAACAGTTCCGGTTTCAAACGGTTACGGTTCCAAACCGTTTCGGCAACGATTTGTTATAGAACCGAAACGGTTTGGAACCGGAACCGTTTGGAACCGGAACTGTTTGTACCCGGAACCGTTTGTAATATAACGGTTCCAGGTTCCAAACCGTTCCGGTTCCAAACCGTTCCGGTTCCGATTTGTTATAGAACCCCAGTTCCCATGACTATTACGGTGTCCATGCCAGGAGGTTTTGCAGCTAATTGGCTTCGGAGAGGTTCCTGAAATAGTGGAGGGAACAGTAGTCAAGCTTCCTCCTCGCCCGCAGTTAGCAACACGCCCAGTGGGCCAATGATGAGTGCTCGCACGAGAACCTTGCTAGAGGCACGAGCTGAGGAGGAAGCTGCACGATCAAGAGTCGTGCAACCGGAAGTTGAGCCTCGAGCCTCAGTCTCCAGACGCTCAATCAGCAGACGTCCCTCCGGTGGCAGAGCCTCAGACGAGCGACAATCAACGGGGGCATCAGAAACTCCCTCAATCCGAATTCCCCATATTCGCCCGGTGCCTACTCCCGTTTCACGGGAAACATATGAGACACATGGTGGTGCTGGCGCCTCATCGTCCAGGCCTCGTCTATCTCCGCCGTCCGGTCTCTTCCTACCCGACGAGATTCCTGTCATCCCTGAATTCGATGATAGGGGGATGCCTGTTTATATTGAAGGACGGCCGGAGTTCCTGAGCGTGGAGGAAGCGTATAACTTCCTCCCGTTCGACCCCGTGTATCTTTGGAGTGTGAGGTGCACCAACCAACAAACGGACGATGCAGGTAAATTTTATTTAACATCAGATTGATTAATTGATTATTACTTAAGACTTGCGATAGGTTCAATTAATGATATCAATTTGTTGACATTGTATTATTAGGCAATTTCGTTAATGGGACTGGAAAACGGAAAGGGGCTAGAGGCACCTGCACCGGGAAGAGACTTGAGCAGGCCACCGGCGGAAGGAAAACGCCCATAAGGGCCAATGAGGATGGCGAGGTGATCGAGGCATTCGACACCACGCGCAAATATGTCAGCATGGCCGGTGCGATCGTGCGGGACAAGGTCCCAATGCTTTGGCCAGATTGGGAATCTGTGCCTATCTACGTGAAGATGCAAGTGCATAATGCACTCAGTGTGAGTAAAATCGTATTTTTATTACGTAAATTTTACATTTATTAATTAAGTCCGAATAAATATATAATTTTACCTTTTATATATTCATATTGCAGGTGTGGTTTGACGTGGATGAAGTTCTTATTCACACGTGGGTAGAGCGTCAACTACATATGAGGTGATGTGCTTCGACTTATTTGAATATATATCGAGTTAGATTTTTGTTTATCAAGTGTTTTAATATCTCTAACTTTTTTTCCTTCTTTTAATATAGGTATAAAGAGTGGAAGAACGAGCTTTCTTCCCATTACACTGTATACAAGGAGCTAGGCCGAGGTTCCACCCCTAGCGAATTCCGGTTTAGGGAGTACGAGTGGCTGTGGCTGATAGCCCACTTCGAGCACCCCAAAGCTCGGGTATGCATCCTTAATATATCTTTCAAGCCTAAAGTATCGTATCAGATTGAAATAGTTAGTTACTATTTTTTTTTCATATGTTTATCAAACAAGGCGATTTCGAAGACGAACCGGGCGAATAGATTGAAAAACACCAGGGCCCATCATGCAGGTTCACTCAACTACATGGGTTGGTCGACTAAGGCGCAGCAACAACAAGAGGTGAACCCGTTGGTGTATATTCATCAGAAGTTCTACCCGCAGTGCCCTGAAGAAGCGGTAAGTCTTTCGCCTCTCAATGTGTTAATAAAACTATTTTTCAAGATGGAAATAGATTTTGTTAGCTAATACGTTGTTCATTTTCCCTTTTCAATTAGTCGAGAGTGGAGGAGGCGACCGCAGAAGTGACCATGAGTATAGCTCGGACTAACCATCCTGACTGCTCCGAGGAAGAAGTCACCCAGTATGCCTCTCAGATCGATCCGCTTGATCCCCCGATAGCGGCTCGGATCATGGCAAAAGCGTGCGGGACTAGAAAGAATACCTACTACTGCAGGGGAATGGGCTCGGCGGGTGAAGGAGTATTGAAGAACACTTCAGAATACTCTACCGGGTCAAGAAGTTCAACTTCTAGTCGTAACCTCGCAGCGGAGCTTCATAGGACGCAGAGAGAGTTGGAGGAGCAAAAGAGGCAGATGGCCGAGTACCAAATGCAGCAGACACAGGTGCAGGCTCAGATGTACACATGGATGCGGACGATGTACGAGGCTCAGACTACCGGACAACCGTTCCCCACACCTCCCCCGGTCCCGGTCCCTCCCTTCCCTAGCTATCCACCACCACCACCGCACCAGTCAACGCCAGAGCAAGACCAAGGTAGCCACCGGAATTCAAATGAGTACATGGATTACTTCAACCCTGATGACCCGCAAGTTCCTGGACTTGACCTGTAGATGTAGTTAATTTTTTTATCGTCGTTGCTATTTGTACTGTACGTTGGACATTTATGTTGAACTTGTATGACTGTCTTTACTACGTGTACTGTTGAACTTGTATGATTGTACGGTTTATCCGGTTCAATGCAGGTTATGGAATTGGGCCCAATCCAGAACCGCGTTTTTTTTTCAAAATTTTTTCCCACATTGCCGGCGACATGGACTCGAGTCGCCGGCAATGTCTCAAATTCCGGCCACGGCGGCGCTGCCATTGCCGGCGACTCAAGTCGCCGGTAATGTCCGAGACATCACCGGCGACTCAAGTCGCCGGTAATGTCTCGGACATTACCGGTGACGGCGTTTCCCGTCGCCGGCAATGTCAACACCGGCGGGGAATCACCGGCGACGTCATTGCCGGCGACAAGTCGCCGGTAATGTCAATTCCGGCGAAAAAAAAAGACAAGGCCGGCGACGGCAGGTCGCCGGTAATGTCTCCATTTCTGGTAGTGTTAATTAGTACGTCTAATATATAATTAATATATTAAGTTAGGAAATTGATGATATATATATTAATTAGTTAATTATAGACCTGTAGTACGTATATGTATGGATGTTTTAAAATTTGGTTAATATTTTGTTAAAACGTACATACATGTATGTATGTTAGCTAGACATATATATTAAAGTACATAATTGATGTAGATCGAGTACGTATAATTAATAGTTAATTGACTAATATATATGTAATAATTAATTAATTAATTATAATATTTTGTAGAAGTATGGACAAGAGTTGGATGAAGTTGCAATTTAGATGTGATGTCCAGTACATTGATGGAATTAGCGAATTTGTGAATTTTGCGATAGAACATGGTCAGGGAAAGAAGCTTTTCAAGTGTCCGTGCCAGAAATGTCTTAATTGTCAGTATGTGGAGGTTAATGTTATGGTGCAACACCTATACGAAAATAGTATGATGTGGAGTTACACTACATGGAGCGAGCATGGTGAAGCAGTAGACTTCAGCTCAGCAGACTTCAGCTCAGGGTACAGTTACCAGGGTGCCTCATCCAGCGGCAGTGGTGCCGGCCCTCCTGCTTGCAACCCAACTGCAGATTTGGTCCATGATGCGTTTCCGGGATTTAGTCATAGTGGACACCAACACCAAGATGGAGGTTACAGTACCACTCATGAGCATGATGACACATTCCCCGCTGTTAGCTTGACCACTGACACTAGTGAGATGGATAAGTACAACAGGATGCTACTTGAAGCGCAGACCCCGGTGTTCCCTGGATGTCGAGAGAATGTGTTGCAATATGTGATGGAGAAAATGAAGATAAAAGTGAAGCACAAAATGTCAGTCAGCGTTTTTGACGAAATTCAGGAGCAAATATGTAAGTTGCTTCCTGATGATCACAATCTTCCTAAATCTCATTATAAGGTTAGAAATATCTTGAGCAGCCTCGGCCTAAAGTACAGGATAATTGACGCATATCTAAATGATTGTGTGCTTTTTTACAAAGAGTATAAAGATTTGGACTATTGTCCAGTATGTGGCCAGTGAAGATATGAGCTGAATAGGAAGAGTTCAAAAAAGAGAATTCCTGTGAAAGTTGTTCGATATTTTCCCTTGATTCCCAGATTGCAACGCCTGTACATGTCTCTACACATAGCAGAGGCGATGCGATGGTATGCAGAAAAGCAAATAGATGACGATGTCCTGCGACACGCCACGGATGGGGAGAGTTTCAAACATTTCGATAGAGAATTTGGAGACTTTGCTGCAGAGGTTAGAAATGTTAGACTCGGACTATCTACAGACGGATTCAATCCATGGGGTAGTAATATTTCCGCAGTTAGCACTTGGCCAGTTATTCTGATGTCGTACAACTTGCCTTCGTGGATGTGCCTCCGCGTATCTGCTCCTCCAATATTTTAGTAGTTAATTTGTGTACTTTATTATATCGTTTTTTTCCCGATTTCGAAAAATATTTTAATTTATATTTAATTTCATGTATGTACAAATTAATTTTTATTATTTAATTAAGTAATTACAAATTTATTTTATTTAATTAATTTTAACATTTTTAATTATTTAAATGAGATTGGAGTTTTTTAATTAAATTATTAATATTTTACAACAATTTAAAATTTAATTTTAAAAAAAATTAAATAACCACTTAGACGACGGAGAATTGATTTCCGTGGTCCAAGTGAGAACTTATTAGACCACGGAGTTTTTGGGCTTTCTCCGCGGTCTAAGTTTTCACTTGGACCACGGAAATCAATTATCCGTGGTCTAAGTGGGCACCTAGACCGCGGAGAAAGCCCACAACTCCGCGGTCTAAGTTTTCACTTGGACCACTAAAATCAATTCTCCGTGGTCTATGTGAGAACTTAGAGCATCCGCACCGGTGAGCAAGATTTGCTCAAGCAAATGGTGGACTCCACCACAAATTGCTTGCTCAAGCAAAATTTTGCTCTTGCTCAAGCAAGAGCTCAAGCAAATTTTTCTTGAAGCAAGCAATTTGCTTGAGCAAAATTTGCTTGAGCTCTTGCTTGAGCAAGAGCAAAATTTTGCTTGAGCAAGCAATTTGTGGTGGAGTCCACCATTTGCTTGAGCAAATCTTGCTCACCGGTGCGGATGCTCTTAGACCGCGGAGAAAGCCCAAAAACTCCGCGGTCCAAGTAAGAACTTGGATAATGGAGAATGGTTCTCCGTCGTCCAAGTGCTTACTTGGACCGCGGAGTTCATCTTCTCCGTCGTCCAAGTACTTGGACGACAACACTTGGAGCACGGAACTTAGAGGACGAAGGTTCCGTTGTCTAAGTACTTAGACGACGAAAAAACGCACCTAGACGACGGAAACGCTCTGCGGTTTAGGTGCGTTTTTCTTGTAGTGGTCGCCTAAGTACTTACACTACGGAATCTCCGTCGTTTAAGTGCCATCGTGTAAGCAACATAGTTTAGGTACTTAGACGACGACATCTCCAATTTGCGTTGTCTAAGTACCTTAGGCATACTAAAACGACAGATTAAGAAGTGTCGTCTAAGTCCCACTTAGACGATGCATTTTTTCATGGTCTAAGTATAACCTTAAACGACGTAAGTTTCCATCGTCTAAGTCACCCTTAGACGACGCATTTTTTTGTGGTCTAAGTATAGCCTTAAACAAAGGAATCAAAGTTTCCATCGTTTAGGTGATCTTACTTAGACGACGGAATCAAATTTGCCGTCGTCTAGGTGATCTTACTTAGACGACGACAACTTTAACTCCGTCGTCTAAGTAGGAAATATAATTTTTTTAAAATATAATAAATCTAATATATTAAATATTAATTTAATTTAAAAATTAATTAACTAATAATAATCAAAAATATATTAAATATAAAATTCGTACAAAATTAATTAAATATTGTTCGATTCCGATCAAGATCACAAAAGTACATAAAAAACCTAACTAGCCACAGTAGAAGGTGTATGGGCCCCGCCGATCCCACCCCTGCTCGGATCGTCGTCGTTAGGTCTTGGAGGATACTGAGAGCCAAACGAGTGACAAATAGCATCGAGATCTAGGCCTAGCTTAATCGACATGATGCGCATTAATTAATCCATATGATCCATCCGAGCTTGAGTTGCTTGACTCTCATCTCGAGCCTTACTAGAGTCCTCTTGAGCCCTATGAGCGTTCTCATGGGCAGCTAAAGCGTTGTCATTGGCCACTCGAGCTTGCTCTTGGAAAATTTGTATTTGCTCTTGTCCCGCCGCATTCAAGCGCCGACTCCCCGATGATGTGGACTGACTCATATCTCGCTCGACTCCTCGTCCAAGACCACAAACTTCTTTACCAAGTCGACGGCCGAAGACTGCATCTGCCATTTCTATTTGAGACTCTGTCAAAAGAGTAAGTAGCTCCTCAAGCGTGATCCTTGGACTTTGGGACTGCATATCCACAATTCTCTCATCGGCCAATTGTTGCAACCTCTCCTGAAATGAACATGAACAATATCTATATGAATGTTCCCAAAAAAATTGACATAATTTCCCCTAAAAATTGAGGAAACCAAAATCCTTCCAATAACATCAAAACTAAATCTCATTCACATTTCTCAAGTTCACTATATGTATCCCACATGCACCTATGTACCACACATGCATATAATCAATTACCTATGTATCACACAAATAATATCCTTATTTATCAAGTTGATCTCTTTATGCACAAGTGAAGAAGCAACAATAAAATTAAATATTAATACTTTGGAAAAAAATGTTACTTACGGCGTGTTGAGTGTCAAGATGTTTGGTCTGCCCAGGCCTGTTGTAAGCAGAAATACTACCTGCTATGAGCAAGTATTTCAAACCCTTTTGCAAGTGCTCATGATCCAGGTTGAACATTTTGCAGGAGCCCGATCCGTGGTGCAACGGCTTCTTCTCCCGATCAGCTCTATTCCTCTGTGATTGCGTCTGTTACACAACAATTTAAATTATTACGCAATTAATCATTATTCAAAAAAAATTCCCAAAAAAACGACATGAATGTGGAGGAATATGAATTACAAACCTCATACGGTTCGGACTCAAAGTGGGCTTTCAACCACTTCCACTCATCTTCCCTTCCCCTTTTGAACTCCTTCGGAATCTTTTCGGGGTTTGCCTTATACGTCTTGTGCAATGTGCACTTCCAATCCTTGAAGATCTGGTGAACGATTTTGTTGATGTAGTCCACAATCTCCGGAGTCTGTTCATAATTAAAATTGTTCTAACAAAAAAAAATTAAACAATTAGAAATAATAAACACTAGAATTTGTAATCAATTATGAAAAAAACTATAATATTAAATATTTTTTTACCTTGAGTCTGTGGAACATATTCATTTTGTCCTTTTCGGATGGCTCTTCCTAAGTAGGGGCTATCATAAGTATGTGAGAACGTATGTAATTTACGATCTGGTGAGCTGTCAAACTAGTCAGCCTCCTTTCTTCAGGACATCGATCCTCCCTCCTGCTGATGTCTTTGCTACGCTCTCGGCTTTGCTTCTATTGCTAATTCTCCGAATGTGTTTAGGGGGTGGAAGTGAAGGGTCCCTCCTGTTTCGCCGTCTCGCACTAACGGCATCTGAATCTTCATCGGAAGATTTGAGTGCCTGTGATGTCGACTCTAAACCGCCCTGATCAGCTACAACGTCGTCAATAGGAGGAGCATGCAGAATCTCCCCTTCAAACGCCGAACCCATACCCGAATCATTTGAGGCTTGATTCCCCCAACCTATCTGTCGTAAAATAGATTGATGCCACGATTCTTTACATTTTGCCGTGTGCCTTTTTGGCATCTTATATTTCTATATATTAACACATTTATACTTATTTCACATATAATTATAAACCACTACAAGAAAAACGCACCTAGACCGCGGAGAGTTTCCGTCGTCTAGGTGCGTTTTTCCGTCGTCTAAGTACTTAGACGACGGAACCTCCGTCATCTAAATTCCGTGCTCCAAGTGTTGTCATCCAAGCACTTGGACGATGGAGAAGATGAACTCCGCGGTCCAAGTGAAACTCGGACGACGGAGATTGTCCGCGGTCCAAGTAAGCACTTGGACGATGGAGAACCATTCTCCGTCGTCCAAGTTCTTACTTGGATTTTGGAGTTTTTGGGCTTTCTCCGCGGTCTAAGTTCTCACTTAGACCACGGAGAATTGATTTCCGTGGTCCAAGTGAAAACTTAGACTGCGGAGTTGTTGGGCTTTCTCCGCGGTCTAGGTGCCACTTAGACCACGGAGAATTGATTTCCATGGTCCAAGTGAAAACTTAGACCGCGGAGAAAGCCCAAAAACTTCGCGGTCTAAGTTCTCACTTGGACCACAGAAATCAATTCTCCATCGTCTAAGTGGTTATTTAATTTTTTTAAATTAAATTTTAAATTGTTGTAAAATATTAATAATTTAATTAAAAAAACTCCAATCTCATTCAAATAATTAAAAAATGTTAAAATTAATTAAATAAAATAAATTTGTAATTACTTAATTAAATAATAAAAATTAATTTGTACATACATGATCGAAAAACGCATAAAAATTAAAATATTGTTCGGAATCGGGAAAGAAATGATATAATAAACTACACAAATGAACTACTAGCTAAAATACTGGAGGAGCAGATGCACCGCCGAGTCCCCCGCCTCCAGCCTGGTCGTCGTCGTCGGGGTATGGGTTCGAAGGAGGTTGACACTGTCGTCGAGCTTGATTTTCCATGAGGGCAACGAGTTGAGCTATCTGCGTTTCTTGCTGATCAAGCTTTTGACGCATAGATAGATTTTCCTCCCGTGCGAGTCGAGCCTCTTGAATGGCTGCTTGGACGGCCGCAGCCTGAGTACTTTTCCTCGTCGAACCTCCCATAGATGATGAGTCGGAGGTCGACAAATCTCGAATCACCTTAGGTCCCATCCCCTAACCTCCCTTCCAGCTCTACGACCGTATATCTCATCGGCGATTGCAATTTGGCTCTCCATCGATAGAGGAGGCAGGTCTTCGGGCGGCAAATCTGGGTATGCAAGCTAAGTGTTGGCCAATTCCTCCTGCGCACGTTCTACCAACCTTGCCTAAAAAATAATAATTAAAAATAATAATAATTAAATAATAACTACTATAATTAAAAGCACATATATATATATCACTTACGCCGTATTGACTCGCATCATTCTCGAACCCAAGCACAACGTACGCGCTTATGTTAGCATAGAGATAAGGGTGTTTGGAGCCCTTATCCCTGTGCTCCTTGGCTATTTGAATCACTTGCTTGGCGCCAAAGGTATGGTGTTTGTCCTTTTTCCCCCGGTTGGTTTTGTTGATTTCAGAGAATTTCTGTTGGACAACATAAATCATTAAAAAATTAATGAGTAACTAAAATAAAAATAATTCAATTCTCTTAATTTAAATAAAAAAAGTAAACACCTTATATTCTTCATCTTGGAAGTGGTTACACAACCACTGCCACTCATCTTCCCTATCCCCACGCAGCTCTACGGGGGTAGGCATGGGGCCGATATTGTCGAAGTACACATGAAGCTTGTACTTCCAATCACGGTAGATGGAGTTGGCGGTTTGGTTGATATGCCTAAGCATCGCCAGTGTGGAATCCACCTCATATTGTTCCTATCAGAAATAAATAGAAAATTATAATCGTATATATTATGAAATTATAATTTTTATTGGTTATTAGAAAATAAATTTAAGATTGTACATATTACGTACCGAAAGTTCTTTAAACAGTTTCGCCTTCTTTTCATCCGGCAACTCCTTCCAAGTAGGGGCAGTCATACGAACCCTGCTACGAAGGATTGACCTTATGTTATGCGTCGAGAGACTAGCTAGCTGAGCTGTGGGAGGGCCACCGGTGAATTCGTCGTACGATAAGTCGATCTTTTTCCCGGTCGCCTTTAAAATTTTCTCTGATTTTCCGCCTTTGACGAGATTGCGAGTCCTTTTTGGTTCCGGGTCAGTCGGGGCCCTCCTGAGCTTGCACCGGGCGCTATAGATGATAGATTCAGAGGTCGAGGAAGCCTGAGTACTTCCTGCTGAACTGGACGTCGGACTGCAATAGGCGTCGTCATCACCAGTCGAGATAACTGGGGCAGCGAGAATTTCCCCAGTGGGCGCTGTCGACGGGCCAGCTGAAGGGTCCGGAGAGAGCGCGTCATTGGCCTGCTGTAATTCCCAACCGACTTGCTCTGCCAAGCGTCGGAGCATAGCATCTTCGGCCTCCTGTTGGGCCTTTTTCTTTCCCGACGGAGCCATTTAAACCTAGGAGTACGTTGTTAAAATACCTGATTACCATAATAATTATATAAAAAAATTACGGTAATTACACCTTAGTATTTAGTGCGCCTAAGATTTAAATAGAGTACACTAGCTTGGTATTTGGGTCGTTCAATGGACGTGCGACCCGCGCGATAAAGTGTAAACTTTCAATTAATCAGCCTTGGTTCAATCAAAAAACATGGCTAGTTAGGGATAGAGATAACGTGAGAGGCAGGACTAATTTCGACAAAACACCCCGAGACTAACCAAATCAATGGTATATACTCTATTGGTGTCGTCTTTCTTAGATCCAAAACCTGTCACCAGTCATAATTCGTTTCTAGACACCATGTCCGACATTCAGCCAATCTTTCAAAAATTTACACTCCCTCAAGTCCTTTGCAAACTCCGCCCTCAACCTCGTGTCCATAACTTCACTTAGGTTATGGTGTGCGGTGATGAAATCCACACATCACGAGGGGTTAAGGAGATAAGCTAGGAAATGAGGCGCCATCTATTCCAAAGAGTGCAACTTAATAAACCAAACTTATGTACTAAATTTAAATCAAAGACTACCAATTTACTACAAAATTCCCATAATTATCAATTAATTATTTTTAATTACATGCAATAATAATCACCAATTATACTATTAATTAAAACAATAAATAATTACAATAATTAATTATTATTTATCATGCATTTAATAATAATTATTCATTTACCAATATAATTAATTATTATTAACAATAATAATTATTACTATTAATTAATTTTAACTAATAATTATTCATTTACTAATAATTATTATTACCAATAATTAGTTATCATTACCAATAATAATTATTACTAATATATTATTACTAATAATTTATTTTTACTAATAATTATTATTACTAATACATTAATTACTAATTAATTAACCAATTTACAAATTAAATAATTACTTAAATAATAATAATTTTAATTAAAAAATATAATTATTACCTCGCCGGAAAGTCGTCGGAATGTCGCCGGAGTAGAGAGTCGCCGGAGAGAAGGAAAGTCGCCGGAATTTCGGTCGCCGGAGGAGGAAGGCTGGAGGTTTTGAGAGAGAGTGAGAGGAGAGGAGAGGAGAGGAGGAAATGAGATGGGATGAGGAAAAGAGGATCAGCCACTGCTTTTATATACAGGTTCACTTAGACGACGGAGCACCCTTTTCCGTCGTCCAAGTGCACTTAGACGACGGAAAAGGCCGTTTCCGTCGTCTAAGACAACCGTTTCAAATTTTTGAAACGGTGCCCAATTAATCGGCGGGACGGTTTTAACCGTGTTAAATTTCGGCGCTGTTCCAAATGTTGACTTAGACGACGGAGAATTTCAAATTTCGAAACGGTGCCGAAAATTAAGGCGGTACAATCAACCGCCAAGGGTTTTGAACCTGGACGACGGAGAAGACAATCTCTGTCGTCCAGGTGTGCACCAGGACGACAGAGAAAGACCATCTCCGTCGTCCAAGTTGAATTTACGTTAAAAAAAATTTTAAAATTAATTCGCAAGGAATTTGCCGATCTGTCATTCGAATGAAATAGTCGTAAAATATCGATTAACGCATCGTATATATAAACAATTGAATTTGAAACGACGAATAATTTTACGTCTTTAAACTTGTTAAGTATCTACTAATCTTTATGACTTAAGTGTTATTAAGTATAGGCTCATTTGCATATCGATATTAACAAAATTGAAATTGGACAAAACAACCGTTGGATACGTTTGCCGTAACATAATATAGAATTAGAATAATTTTCAGAAAATAATAAGTTCGTGAAGGGTTTCATCGGCACAGTCAACTGGAAAACTGAGATTTTGACAAACCGAAAATGTGGATACAAGACATTTTGTAACTCCGATTTTGGAACCGTCGAAACTCACACACCAAGAATTGTTTACTCTATAGTCTTGACGAAAAGAATATGCATTGGGAGATGGTCTAGATGGTCGTTGTCTTAGATAAAATTACGAATTTTGAACTTGGACGACGCAAATGAGATTCTCCGTCATCCAAGTGAGTACCTAAACGACGGAGAATGAGTTTTCCGTCGTCGTAATATAGATCATTGTCGTTCCCAACCGCTATCCCACTGTTTAGTGTTCTTCTTCCTTCATCTCGGGCCAATGAATGGAACTTTACACCGTTCACAAAACATCCGGGATAAATATAGTGTTTAATCGGCTTCCCTGCTAGCAAGTGCTTTGGCCAGGACCACCACCCCCGTGGTTTTCGGATTTTTGTAGATCAATCATCTGTGAAAATGGGAAAATTTAAGGGTTTACTTTCTACAAACATGATCGATATATATATATATATAAATTACTAAATACCGAGACGTACGTACGTACCCATTGGAAGAAATAATCAGGGAACTTTTTCTTAACCATTTTCTCAATCCACGCCGAACTCTTGTCTGGATTTAACGCCTGAAGAATCTCCCTGTATGACATCATGTACGGCTCAACTTCGTCACAGTCTCGCAACACTACCCAATGTGCCTCAATAAGTTCTTGGGCAGCAAAAACCAGAATCGAACCCCTTCTGAAAACGTGAACCAGCAAAAACCATAAAAATTTAGGCAGAGTAACGCTACTAACACAGAATTGCCTTAACCTGCACCCGAAAAATAACACTTCATCCTATGCCATAAAAGCCAAACCGTGGGCACCAATCCCATCCGGATTTCTCCATATCAATTCAATAGCAATATGCAGTAAACATAACTGTAATATATAATATATCCGAGAAAATCCGTATAAAACACGTATCAGTAACGTATCAGAGCGACCTCTAGTGTATACATATACAAAATACAAAACAGTAGGCGAAACAAGAAACCTACTGGAAAACACAGGTAGCTCGAACAACTAACCTCCAACCACGACGTGAGACACCAGAATCTGAACTGCAAACTGGGCACGGAAACAGAAAAGCCCAGGGGAAAGACATGAAAACCGTTAGAGCGAGTGGACGAAAATAAATGTCTTTCACCGAATAATCTATGTTATAAAAACATATGCGAGTCTAAATGCATAAAAATCAAATGGTACACGAGGGAGACTCTAACTCCTCACGCGTACAGAGCATGCATCATAAATACCGCGGGGTCATCCATGGACTTCCTCGCGCTAGTACAGTCTGAATCACGGGATCCCAGACCCACACGTGATTCCAAGCCAGAAAGGCCTCGGGTCAGGATATCTGTCCCCCCCCTGGAGCGTACTTGGGGATCATCCGAGAGGCCATGTGTATCGATACAACCCTGTTCACTGAGACTGTACTCTGTGTAAACCAAATCTCAAATCCTTTCCATGCACATGCATAAAGCATAATATATAGGTATGTATATTCATAGATGCATATTCGTAAGTGCATAATCGTAAAACACATGCTCATAAAAATCGTGATCATAACTGCATGCTCATGCTCGTAAAACGTATATAAAAGACTCGCAGTCAATCCGTGAAAAGAAATGTCCACTCACAGGTGAGCAAAACGCGCACTCGCGCTAATCTCGTGGCCCGGCGGAACATCCCTCGCCCGAAGCACGATTTCGATCCCCTGAATAGTCATAAAATATATCTGATCAAAATCATAATCCAAAACACTGTATCACACCTCAAAAACCAACCGTTCCCGGAAATATACAACACAGTGCAAAATAATCGACGAAATTCCCGAAATCTCCACTCGAAACCCTCGACTGAAAATCTGATACCTAAATCAACTCGAAAACCTCAAGGCGACGATCGGGGCACGATTACCAGAAAAACGACATTAAAAACATCGAAATCCAAAAAGTCAACGGGTCGCCGGAGCTCCGGCGTTGATCGCCGCCGTAGCCGGCGGCGCGCCGTCAACCGAAGAGTTTTTTCCGGCGACCGAGCTACCACAATGATCTTCTCAACAAGGCGAACAACTTTAACAAATGGACCACCATCATCCAACCACCACCGTGGCCGAAATCCAGCTCGAAAGCCACGGTGGTCCAAATCGGCCGGAAAACTTCCCGGACCGATTCAGGCGCCGTCACGCCACCTCGTCCCTCCAAACCAAAGGGGAAATTTTCACAATCCAAAACCCAACAAAACCCACCAAAGATCCACCCCGGAAAGTCACGGGAGCACCTCCCTCCGTCGAGGCCGATTCCGGCAAAAAATTCCCAGTTTTCAAATTGAAATATCTCCCTCAAATCTCAACCAAATCAAGCAATTCCAAGTTCTAAACTGTTTAGAATCACGAGGAGAACATTTTACCTTCAAGGGTCGTGGCCTGAAATGGCCGGAATCAGCTGGTCCGGCGACGGAAGCCAAACGGTCCGTTTTTTTGTCCTCCGGTCAACAAAAGTCAACGGTCAACACTCGGTCAACAACGGTCAAACTTCCCAAACAGTGTTTTCGACAATTTTTCGACTATTTCCGATATTTATACTCGCGCCTCGGGACGATCAACAGTCCAAAAAGGATAACCATTACGATTCGGATAAACTCGATACGAATGGATAAAATTGTCGATATTCCGAAACTTCAAATAATCATATTATATTCCTCGGTCTTCGGAAAAATCATCTGGAATCGCCCAAAAACTCGAAATCACGTGTACTACAACTCTTGAGAAGAGACTCAACTCAAATTCTTGGCCGATAATTAAGTCGTAAACAAAATCGGCAAACCACACAATAATTGATAAACCGCGATTACACACTAACTCGTAGATTAGGCTGATTACTCTACTGATTCTGGTTCGGGTCGTCACAAATCTATCCCCCTTAAAAAAAATTCGACCTCGAAATTTATGTACATGTCAAGTGAACAAATGAGGATACGGCTCCCGCATACGCTGCTCAGTCTCCCAGGTGGCCTCCTCAACCGAGTGATTCTGCTACAAGACCTTCACCAACGGTATAACACGGTGTCTCAACTCTTGCTCACGGCGATCGAGAATCTTTACCGGCTCCTCCACGTATGTCAAATCCTCTCAGATCGGTAACTGCTGTGGGACTAACACATGCGAAGGATCTGAGATGTATTTCCGCAACATCAAAATGTGTAAAACATCATGAACATGAGCCATCTTAGCCGGTAGCTCAAGTCTGTAAGCAACAGCTCCAACCCTCCCGGTGATCTCGTACGGACAAATGTATCGTGGTTGAAACTTGCCACGCTTCCCGAAACGCACAACACCTCTCCACGGAGATAGTTTCAGGAAGACCCAATCGCCTACCTCAAACTCAAGACTCTTCCTCCTCACGTCTGCATAACTCTTCTGACGATCCTGAGCGATGTTCAATCTGTCCCGAATAATCTGAACGTCCTCCATGGTACTTTTCACCAGATCAGGGCCAATAAACCATCGCTCGCCCACCTCACTCCAACACAACGGAGTGCGACACTGCCTCCCGTATAGGGCCTCGTACGGTGCCATCTCAATACTGGCCTGATAGCTATTGTTGTAGGCGAACTCTATCAAATGCAGTTGCTGGTCCCAATTTCCGCGAAACTGTAATACACATGACCGCAACATATGCTCAAGTGTCTGTATAGTCCGCTCAGACTGCCCGTCAGTCTGAGGATGAAAACCTGTACTGAAACGCAACCTCGTGCCCATGGCTCGCTGCAATGCCTGCTAAAACTAGGAAGTAAACTGACTGTCTCGGTCAAAAACAATAGACACAGGCACACCGTTCAGATGAACAATATCTGATAAATACAGCTTGGCCAATCTGCCTACTGATATCTTCCCCGGAAGTGCAAGAAAATAAGCGAATTTCGTCAGCCGATCCACAATAACCCAAATACCAGTGTTGCCAGCCGAAGTACGCGGCAATTGATAAACGAAATCTATAGTAATGTGCTCCCACTTCCAAACCAGAATCTCTAGTGGCTGTAACTTCCCTGCAGGTTTCTGCCTCTCCGCTTTAACCTGCTGACCGATCAAACATCGGCCCACATACGCGGCAATCTCCCGCTTTATGTTGCGCCACCAGTAATACGATCAAAGTGTACGAAACATCTTCGTACCTCAGGGATGCATCGCATACGCCGAACAATGGGCCTCATCCAAAATCTCCTTCTTCAGACTCTCATCTTGGGGTACGCACAACCTGCCTCTGAAAAGCAACGTACTGTCGTCACTCAACCGAAACTCTGTAGGCACACCATTCCGTATCATGGTCTTCTTGCCCAACAGGTAGGAATCTGAATCCTGAGCCTCCCGCACCTGATCAACCAACACGGGTCGAACCTGGAAACTGGCTAACAAGGCTCCCTCGTCATCCCACTCGAACTCGGCTCCCGTAGCCCGAAGCTCGGCTAACATAGACACTCTAGCCACACACACATGAAACAACGAAGCTCCGGATTTTCGGCTAAGTGCATCAGCCACAACATTGGCCTTCCCTGGATGGTACTCGAAAGTGCAGTTGTAGTCGTTGATCAACTTCATCCATCGGCGTTGCCTCATGTTCAAATCTGGCTGCATCCGCAAGTAGGTAAAACTCTTGTGATTAGTGTAAATCTTACACTGGGCTCCGTACAAGTAATGTCTCCAACTCTTCAACGCTAGCACAATAGCGGCCAACTCCAAATCGTGGGTCGGATAGTTGACTTCGTGTGGTTTCAACTGCCTGGAACTGTAGGCTACAACTCTGCCATGCTGCATCAGCACACAACCAAGTCCCAACTTCGACGCATCACTATAAACCACAAACTCACCGCTGTCGTCCGGTAATGTCAGAACCGGTGCAGTATTCAACTTCTCCTTCAGGAGCAAATAACTCTCCTCACATGCATCGGACCACTCAAACTTGACGCCCTTCTTTGTCAGTCTGGTCAATGGGGTAGCAATCCGAGAAAAATCCTTTACAAATCGCCGGTAGTAGCCTGCCAAACCCAAGAAACTCCGGATCTCCGGTACAGTGGTAGGTCTACTCCAATTCAGCACGGCCTCGAGCTTGTCAGGATCAACACTGACTCCCTTAGCCGATATCACATGGCCCAGAAACTTCACACTGTCCAGCCAAAACTCGTACTTGCTAAACTTCGCAAACAACTGATGGTCCCGCAAAGTCCGCAACACCGCTCGCAAATGCTTTTTATGCTGGCCCACACTCCTGGAATATATCAAAATATCATCGATGAACACAATCACGAACTTGTCCAGAAACCGTCTGAACATTCGATTCATCAAGTCCATGAAAGCTGCGGGGGCGTTGGTCAACCCAAACGGCATAACCAAAAACTCATAATGCCCATACCGCGACCTGAAAGCTGTCATGGCCACATCAGACTCACGGATCCTCAACTGGTGATATCCGGATCGAAGATCAATCTTCGAAAAGACTGAAGCTCCCTCGAGCTGATCGAACAAATCATCAATCCGCATCAACGAATACTTGTTCTTCACCGTAACCTGATTCAGCTTCCGGTAGTTGATGCACAATCGCATAGATTCATCTTTCTTCCGCACAAACAAAACCGGGGCACCCCATGGCGAAACACTGGGTCGAATGATACCATTCTCCAGCAACTCCTGAAGTTGAACCTGGCGCCATACGATACGGTGCCTGTGAAATAGGTCTTGTGCCCGGTAACAGCTCAATAGTGAAATCAATCTCCTGAACTGGAGGTATGCCCGGTAACTCCTCCGAAAACAAATCTGGGAACTCAGAAACAACCTCAATACCACCAAGGCCTGGCACAGCAGCCGTAGTGTCTACCACATGAGCTAAGTAAGCAACACAGCTCTTTCTTCATCATCTGATCTGCCTTTATCGCGGAAATCAAACATGGTAGTGAAGTGTTCTTCTCGCCACGAAACAATATCTCGGGAAAGCCTGGTCGTCGAAACACGACCTCCTTCTTGTGACAGTCAAACATGGCCCAATGCGTCTCCAAGAAGTCCATACCCAAGATCAGATCAAAATCGACGATATCAAGCAACAACAAATTTACGGCTAAACCATGGCCTCCAATAAAAATCTCACAGTCTCGGTACACCCAACCAATACTCACAATCTCACCGAACGGATACAACACTCTCCACAACCCCGGAAGTGGAGATGCAGGTACCGTAGCTAATGATGATAGTCTATATGACATGAATGAATGCGTGGCACCTGGATCTAACAATGTAAGTACTGGAATACCAAAGATATGCAACGTACCGATAACAACCTCTGGTGATGCTCTACCCTCTCGCAAAGTCATGGCGTGAACCCTCGCCTGCCCGGCTGGTCGTCCACGCTGAGGCTGTCCCTGTTGTCCGCCCTGGCTCGCATACTGTACTGGTCGAGCTCCCGAAGTGGCACCTCGCTCTCCTCCGGAACTCTGGGCTGTTTGGTCGCCAACACCAACTAACTGAGGACACTCCCTCGCAAAGTGACCCACCTGGCCACAATGATAACAGTTGAGGGTACCTCACTGACATGGACCAATATGATACCTATTGCACAAAATGCACAATGGGTACTCCCTCGGTGTAGCAAAAGTGCCAAAAGGTCGTCGAGGGTAACTGGAACCACTAGAACCCCCACTAGACTGTGGTCGTTGCGGTCGATCTCTCCTCCATCTCTGCCTTTGTCTCGATGCACCAGCTGCTGGTCTATATGGTCCACTACCTGAGGATGAAGCCGAACTGGAAGTATCAGAACTCTGCCTCTTAGAAGGCCCCTGACTCGGTCCACCCTCCTCAAACCGTCTGGGCTGGTATCTCATCTGTCTCTCCTTCTCGATATCCTCACCTCGGAGTGCTGCACTGACAAACTCATCAAAGTTGTTCCGAGGCATCGTAGTCAGAGTCCCCTTGATGTTCAAGTTCAAACCCAGCTCAAATCTGCGACACTTGGCTTCCTCAGTAGCCACCATGTCACGCGCAAAACGAGATAAACGGGTAAACCTGTCCCGGTACTCAAGCACTGACATACTGCCCTGTCTCAAGTTCGTAAACTCCTCATACTTACGTTGCTGGGTAGCCTGGTTGAAATATCTCCGCATAAACAAATCTCGGAACAAAGTCCATGGAGTATCAACTGGAACTCTATCGGTGCTAACCCACCAGAAGTATGCATCTGACTCAAGTAATCTAACTGTTGCCACTGTCATCTACTCAGGGGTAAAACGCAGACGCTCACATACACGTTCAACCTGAACCAACCATGCCTCATAAATCTCTGGATCAGCTGAACTCGAAAAGACAGTCGCACCAGCAATAAGAGCTTTGACCACAGGGTCAAAATGCTCCTCCAAACGCAACACTCGCATCAGCAAGTTGTGCGTCTGGCGATCCATATCAGGATCCTCTTCCCGATCAACACGGGGACCACGTCGAGGAGGCATCCTACTGATACAAGACAAGCATTAGGTACAAGCAGAAGAAACGTAATCATGAGACCTCGGATATTTGAGAACACACAACACCCGAAGTATTGATGAGTACAGCTGGCCAGTCGGGTCATCACTCCAGTCATGCTGTACAAACTCAAATACCCTAAGCGTCACAACTACAAGAGTTTACAGAATCTGACAACCTAATGCTCTGATACCAAGCTGAAAGGACCCAACCCCGATTTAGTTTCCTAAACCGGAATCGAACCCCTTCTGAAAATGTGAACCAACAAAAACCATAAAAATTTGGGCAGAGTAATGCTACTAACGCGGAATTGCCTTAACCTGCACCCAGAAAATAACACTTCATCCTATGCCACAAAAGCCAAACCGTGGGCACCAATCCCATCCGGATTTCTCAATATCAATTCAATAGCAATATGCAGTAAACATAACTGTAATATATAATATATCCGAGAAAATCCGTATAAAACACGTATCAGTAACGTATCAGAGCGACCTCTAGTGTATACATATACAAAATACATAATAGTAGGCGAAATAAGAAACCTACTGGAAAACACAGGTAGCTCGAACAACTAGCTAGCCTCCAACCACGACGTGAGACACCAGAATCTGAACTGCAAACTGGGCACAAAAACCGAAATGCCCAGGGGAAAGACATGAAAACCGTTAGAGTGAGTGGACGAAAATAAATTTCTTTCACCGAATAATATATGTTATAAAAACATATGTGAGTCTAAATGCATAAAAATCAAATGGTACACGAGGGAGACTCTAACTCCTCACGCGTACAGAGCATGCATCATAAATACCGCGGGGTCACCCATGGACTCCCTCATGCTAGTACAGTCTAAATCACGGGATCCCAGACCCACACGTGATTCCAAGCCAGAAAGGCCTCGGGTCAGGATATTTATCCCCCCCCCCCCCCGGAGCGTACTCGGGGATCAGCCGTGAAGCCATGTGTATCGATACAACCCTGTTCACTGAGACTGTACTCTGTGTAAACCAAATCACAAATCCTTTCCATGCACATGCATAAAACATAATATATATAGGTATGTATATTCATAGATGCATATTCGTAAGTGCATAATCGTAAAACACATGCTCATAAAAATCATGATCATAACTGCATGCTCATGCTTGTAAAACGTATATAAAAGACTCGCAATCAATCTGTGAAAAGAAATGTCCACTCACAGGTGAGCAAAACGCGCACTCGCGCTAGTCTCATGGCCCGGCGGAAGATCCCTCGCCCGAAGCACGATCTCGATCCCCTGAATAGTCATAAAATATATCTGATCAAAATCATAATCCACAACACTGTACCACACCTCGGAAACTAACCGTTCCCGAAAATATACAACACAGTGCAAAATAATCGACGAAATTCCCGAAATCTCCACTCGAAAACCTCGACTGAAAATCCGATACCCAAATCAACTCGAAAACCTCAAGGCGACGATCGGGGCACGATTACAAGAAAAACGACATTAAAAACATCGAAATCCAAAAAGTCAACGGGTCGCCGGAGCTCCGGCGTTGACCGCCGCCGCCGGCGGCGGTGCGCCGTCAACCGGATAGTTTTTCTGACGACCGAGCTGCCACCATGATCTTCTCAATAAGGCGAACAACTTTAACAAAGGGACCACCACCGTGGCCGGAATCCAGCTCGAAAACCACGGTGGTCCAAACCGGCCGGAAAACTTCCCGGACCGATTCCGGCGCCGTCACGCCACCTCGTCCCTCCAAACCAAAGGAGAAATGTTCACAATCCAAAACCCAACAAAACCCACCAAAGATCCACCCCGGAAAGTCACCGGAGCACCTCCCTCCGTCGAGGCCTATTCAGGCCAAAAATTCTCAATTTTCAAATTGAAATATCTCCCTCAAATCTCAACCAAATCAAGCAATTCCAAGTTCTAAACTGTTTAGAATCACGAGGAGAACATTTTACCTTCAAGGGTCGTGGCCTGAAATGGCCGTAATCAGCCGGTCCGGCGACGGAAGTCAAATGGTCCGTTTTTTTCTCTTCCGGTCAACGAAAGTCAACAGTCAACACTCGGTCAACGACGGTCAAACTTCTCAAACAGTGTTTTCTACATTTTTTCGACTATTTCCGATATTTATACTCACGCCTCGGGACGATCAACGGTCCAAAATGGATAACCATTACGATTCGGATAAACTCGATACGAACGGATAAACTCGTCGATATTCCAAAACTTCGAATAATCATATTATATTCCTCGGTCATCGGAAAAATCATCCTGAACCGCCCACAAACTCGAAATCACGTGTACTACAACTATCGAGAAGAGAGTCAACTCAAATTCTCGGCCGATAATTAAGTCATAAATAAAACCGACAAACCACACAATAATTGATAAACCGCGATTACATACTAACTCGTGGATTACGCTGATTACTCTACTGATTCTGGTTCGGGTCGTCACAGTACTTTTCCCATGACCACCACCGATTGTGGTTAGAGGATTTATGTAGATCTTCCATCTGCAAAAAATGTGAACGTACAAGATGTAATTAAGAATATATATATATATATCTACCAAAAGTTTTCCATAGTTTCCCCTAAAACTAAAGGAAACTACAAATAAACCTGCATCCAAAATTTGACCAAGATCCTCCATCTAGGCCTACTACTTCACCGTGCTCACTCCATGTAGTGTAACTCCACATCATACCGTGCTCATACAAGTGATGAGCCATAACATGAGACTCCACAAACTTATGGTTAAGACATTTTCTGCACGGGCACCTTATACGCTTATTTCCTTGACCATGTTGCATTGCAAACATTACAAACTCTCTGCTTCCATCCATATACCTCTCATCACTTCTATTAACCAACTGTATCCAACTCTTGTCCATATTCCTGTGTAAGTAAATGAAACTTTAAATTATCGAATAAACCATTGTTAAAAGTTAACAAAAAATTGTCGTTCAATTCATACAATTTCTAATTAATTAACAACTAATTAATTAATTTAGCTCTAATTAATATTATTTAATTATGAGATTAATATATCGATCAACACACACACACACACGTATTTCAACCGCAATATTGTTAAACAATAATTAGTTAGCTAGCACACAATTAATTAAAAAAAATAGCTAGCTAGCTAGGTTCACATTATGGAATAATATTTATATATATATATATGCAAACAAATTAAAACCGTCTGAATGATCGAATCACGGATCAGAATTATTAGTACAAACCAAATTGAATATACGTACGTACTTTAATTCGTCGATAATTATTAGCCGGCCGATCGATTGAAGTGATCGAGCTATCTAGAGGTAGGCTAGCTAGGCTTGTTTATATATATATATATATATATATATATATATATTATTTTATTGGAGAGAGCTAGCTAGAGAGATTGATGAAGAGAGCTAGATGAAGAATTCGAAGCTGAGAATTGAGAGAATGACAAAGAGATGAATAAGAAGCTGAGAATTGAGAGAATGACAAAGAGATGAATAAGAAGCTGATTGATATATATAATTGAACTTTTTTACTTAGACGATGCAAGTATTAATTTTCCATCGTCTAAGATATCAATTAGACGATGCAATTAAGTAGATCCGTCCTCTACGTGATTTCTTATACGACGCCTAAAAATGGTGTCGGTCCGTCGTCTAAGACTCCACTTAGACGACGCAAGTATATATGTCATCGTCTAAGTGGAGCCTTAGAAGACGCAAGTATATATGTCGTTGTCTAAATGTTGTCTCAGACGATGTAATGGATATACATCGTCTAAGACAACACTTAGACGACGACATATATACCCACGTCATCTAAGTGGAGTCTTAGATGATGCAAGTATATATGTCGCATCTTTGCATTGTCTTAGACGATGTGATGTATTTGGGCTAATTAAAAAAATAATAATTGTATAGAGCCCAGCCTAAGCCTGAACAGCTTAACTCTCTCATTCTCTTGCCTAGATCTCCGCGAATTTGCCTCTCCAAGTCTCGATCTCGCGACTCGCAATTTAAAGATCTCGCCTGGGCTGTAGCCGGCTAGCCGCACCGATCAACCCTCCCGGCCTCCTCGCCTGAGTTCCTCCTCCTCCGTAGTTGCCAACGCCGCATTTATGCTAGGCAAGGTATGAAATTCCTCATAGTTATGATTGAATTGGAATTTGGGAACTTGCAATCAATGGGGAGTTTGTATTGAATTGGGAACTTACTTACATTATCTTGATCATCTAAAATATCTTGTTCCTTTCTGTCATGATTCTGTGTGCATCATGTTCTGCATTAATAGTTTCATGATCATAAGAAATTGACCTAGTTTGATTTGAGGTAAGAAAAAATTTAAATCAAAATCAACTTTTGTAGGTTTAACCGTTTGACTTGTAAACTTATTAGTTTTATTTTTCAATTCTAACAATCATCAGCAGATCAATTTGTATGAGATTAAGTTGTGTCAAATTGAAAAATTGATGTATACTATAGAATTTTGCGGTAAGTTATGTTTCTTTTCTAGTTGAAAATGTTAAAATATGTTGATAGGCTAAGAATCAAGAACAATCTGTAGTGTAAATGGTCCGGTCACTCTTAGTCAATTTGGGAGCTGCTCCAACAATCCAACATTCTAGTTACTTGCTTTCTCTTTATTTTGCAGATATTATATATGATGGATTCTTGAAGTGAACTATTTAGTTAGTAGTAATGTAGATTTTTTAATTCAAGGAGTTTGGTTTTATGTCCCTTTCGATGTATGTTTTACTTATATATAATAATAAAAGTGTGAGGATATATGAGCCTCCCAATGAGTTACAAACCTAAAAAAAATAAAAAAATTATGCACTGCACAGTAAATTACAGCCCACCCAAATTTCAAATCTTGGATCCGCCCCTGCATGGAGTTGAATTGTAAGTTGACGCACGGGTTCCGGCTGGAGTTCATGATGAATTAATTGTTCCTCGTGTGGTTGACAAGATGGGCGACGACGTCAATACGATGGGTGCCAGCAACATCAAGGTGGGCGGCATCATGCTCAAGTTATAATTAAAGGCTAGGATTTTTTTCCTGAAATCCTAAGCTAGATTTTTTCGATAGGATCAAACCAAACGGCTAAATTGGGCTTATTTTGATTTTGTTTCAATTTCTAATGACGATAACAACACCGTTGAGTGGATCCATGTAATTTTTTTTGGAAAAATTTCACCTATGATGTCTGAATTCTTTTGGTCAGGTCAAAAGGGTGTCCGAACTCTAAAAACTATCAAAATGATGCCCAAACTCTTAAAATTCTATAAGTATGATGCATACGACATTTTTCTGTCACAGTTCCGTTTACCTTGATGACATGGCATATTGAATATTTAAAAATTAAGGGTACTATGGTTAATTAAATATGTTTATTTTAGATCTCTCTCATTTTAAATCTCAATCGGTGATCTTCAAAAAAAAACTGAGCTTACAATAAGCTCAACACATTGGCACCGTCCGCCAGATTCGCCTCCAATTTTGGTCATCGCCCGATCGTCCTCACTCTCACCTCCAAGTCACGAATCACGCCGCCATCCTCTCCTAATTGTGCCCTCGATTGGAGAGTCTTGGGCTCAGCCTCAATTCGGTTGTCTTCGGCTCGCTTCACGCTGTCGTCGAACCTGGCTCTGTCTCGCGTGCCTCCGTAGTTTTGGTTAAGGTCGACCTCGGCCTCGCTCTCGTTCGCTCACTCAAGCCAATGCTCCACGATGTCGCCATCACTAGGGGTCGCTTCCTCTCGGTGTCATTGTCCAGCGCACCTCGCCTCTCGATCTCGACGTTTAAGCATCGCTTCCAGCCACCCTCAAAGCTAGTCAAATGTCGTGCTCAAGCTTCTCGCCTCACCTAACGCCATCCATATCCATTGGAGATTGATTGATTCGGCTTTTAGAAAACTGTAATGTGTAAATTGAGGGGTTGGAGGCAGTAGCGGAGCCAAGATTAATTTCTTACCATGGTTTGTGTTAACCAATGGATTGCGGTGTTGTACTGTACAACACACGATTTTTTTTTTGTTAACTTTATTACTTCACAATTATAATGACCATATTCTAATTTGGAATTATATATTATCTCCAATTCTTACAAAAAATGTATAAATTCACTAAATTTCTAATTTTCAACTTGAAAAGGCTTAAAAGGAGTAGAACACCGAAACAATATCAAAATCAAAAATAAAGAGTTTAGACAAACATTAAATTCTTGAGTTTGCGAAAAACTCATAAAGTTTTGTTGATAAACAACAAGTGGGGTTGTAGCTTCGAGAATGCATTGTCGAGAATATCGAGTTATGTCATAAAGCCGAGGTGCGAATGAATAGGGGAGAAAAAAATCTTACTTGAATTTTTTTTTCTATCTATCCAAGTATTTTTTTTAATACAAACTTACATAATATATTACTTGTGCAAATTTTTTTGGCTAAATTGGAATTAAGGGTTTTGAGAATTGGGGAGATTGGCTAGAATGACTATTGAGGGTTGATTTCCTCTGTCAAACATAAGCAAATATGATGGCTTATACCTTATTATATGCTATTCTTATAGGCTAGCACTTTATACGACATATTGATATTGGTTATATAGTAATTTTTTTACTTTATGAGTAGTAGTAGTTTTTTATTTTAACCCTAAAATACTCATCAGGCTTAAGCCCTGGTGAGCCTTTGAATAGCACTGCCACTGGCTGGAGGTAGAGGGCGAGGTGTTGCAAGAGATGGGGTGTGAGGGGCTGGAGGTAGAGGGCGGTACACGTGAGGCTAGAAGGGTGAGAGGCAGACGCGGAGGCAAGGAGTGGCACCAATCCATTTTTTTGGTGACCTAGTGCGAGGTTTGGACAGTGTGGGCAACCTTTAGGCTGCTACTATGTTTTGAGAGAGAGAGAGAGAGAGAGAGATTTAAAAAATATATATAAGGACATAAACATCAGTTGATCTTTTTTTTTTGAAAAAAAAACTGTCACATCATCAAGCTAAATAGAGCTGTGACGAAAAAAGTTCGTAGACATCACACTTATAGCATTTTAAGATATTATTTTGATAGTTTTTAGAGTTCGGACACCCTTTTGACCTGATTGATAGAATTCAGTTGTCATAGGTGAAATTTTTCTTTTTTTTTTAGTGTTTTCTATTTTTAACAAAGGTATATGAATTGTACAGTGCAGTTTCATGAATTCTTCGTTATCGAGCATTCGAGGATGAGTGTACTGTTACGGAATCCTAATTTTAAGCTACAATAGCCTCTTATTAATGAATTAACGTTCACCTAAAAGAGAAGAAGAAATGATAGCTAGACTGGGCATACTCAATTTCACTTTATAATTGAAAGTCAATCCTAACTATTAAACCACCTCCTCGATCTGCCTTATATGGATCTTTATTAAACCTTTGGTTGGAAGACTCGCTTGTTTCTTGTCCTCGAAAAATATTTTAACAATGTACCTAAACAACAATTAAACAATTAACAGAGATGTAGCTTATTAGCATAACCAGGTAACGAAACAACTATTAATCGTTACTTATTGAATTAATACTTGACCAACAATTATAGTAGTCCATCTCGTTCTTCGTGCCCTCTAGCCAATGAGAGCTTGCCAGAGGTTCTAAGAATCCATAGAAATATAGTCCAGGAAGGGATCGAGGAGGGTGCATATGAATGTGTGCTTCAATAATTGAAGATCTAGCTGTAATTGTACGGGGGAAGTGACGTGACTAGGCCGTAAGGTTCACTCAAGAAAGTCATATTTTAAAAATTTTATACCTTAATTGTCCTTGGAAATGTCCGGTAAAAATTTAAAATTATCCTTCATAACTTCTGTTTGATGGGTCGTACGAAAACAGTGTAAGGCGGCCTCACCGAATAACTATTTTTAAAGGTCCCGTTAGATCTCAAATATTAAACTACATATAGAGGATTTTGGCTTAGACCATCTCCCATGATAAGCTAAAAAGTCAAATTTAGTTTATGGTTACTCTCATCATAAGCTAAATTTCAATTTCTAAGACAAAAAATTTAGCCTAAGCAATTTTGTAAGCCAAATTTGGCCTTCTACTTCTGTAGACTAAAGTTAAATAATATTTTATTCAGTTTTATTTTTTTCCAGATTTATCATTCTACCTACCATTTTATTTCATTTTATATCCTTTTTAAATTTGAACTAAAATTTTTTAATCTTTCACAACTACAAAACTAAAAACTCGTTTCTATTTAATTTTTTTACCATTGCGAAGATCTCGATAAGACCTTTCATGTAACTCCCATATCTAATATATTTAGATAAAATCATATACTTGATTAATTATTAAATTAAAAAAAGTACATAACTTATTCATGAAAAGAGTTACGTTACTTATTAAAACATAAACAACACAAAATGTTAAGACTTAATTAACAAAATTACAATATAAAGAAATAACTAACATAAAATGCTAGACTTAATAAAAACACATTATTTTTCAATAAAAAAACCCATATTATAAGAACCATCAATAGTAATTCGGTACTCTACCGCTTTCATTAAGGGGCTCCTCCATGTCCATCGCTTATTCTGGTACCTCCGCTTCCTCCATAATTTTTACCTTTTCCATATCCAAAAGGTCCTCCATAAAGACTCTTTCCTCCATAGTCACCATTTCCTCCATAATTTGGCATTGCTCCGTATTCATTGCTTGATCCATATTGACTTGAAACTTGAAATGCATTACCAACGCTTCCATCATTGAATGTAGCTTGTGTGTCACCTTGGAACAGATTCATCGGTGGAACAACAACATCAATGTGCTAGAAGCATCTCACTTATTTGTAGATCTTGTGGAAAGTAAATCACCTCCGGTTAGTTATACAATTATGGGAAAGGATTATAGTGTTGTTTATTATCTAGCCGGCGGTATATATCCTAAATGGTCCATACTTAACTATACATGATCCATAAGGTCGGAAGAAAACTTTTTTCGCCACAAAACAAGAATCATATAGGAAGGACGTGGAGCGTGAATTTGGAGTTCTTTAATCACGTTGGACAATTATTAAATGACCAGCATGATTTTGGGATAAACGTATCTTACATGATATAATGACTACATGCATCATAATGCACAACATGATTATCGAGGATGAGCGAGATTTATCGGCTCCGATTAGGGAATTTAATGAAGCATCCGCCCCTACTGTTGAGATGGTGGCCGATGAAATAATAAGATTTAACCAATTTCTTGATCGCCATAGAAAAATTAAAGATAAGAAAGCTTATTATGAACTTCGAGATGCTTTGATTGAACATATTTGTCAGCGACATGGAGGAACATAAGTTTGAAATCGTGATCACTAAATATTTATTTTTGTTTTCAAATAAATTTAGTGTTATATTTTTTTTTAATTTTCTTTGGTTGTATCTTTTAATTATCATATATTGAAGGAATAAGATCTATGTATGTCTTTCTCAATATTTGTAGTTTTAATTTATTTTTAATATTATATATAAGAAAAGCAAAAAAAATATGCATAAAAATATAACATTAATTACATTTATATGACAAAAGAATTAGAAATGGCTTTATCTTGAGATTTAGCTTATGAAGAGAGTGTATTTTAGAGTCAAAATGTTATAAATTTGACTAAAAATTTAGTTTACAGTGAGAGACTTTGATAGATTCAAAAAAAATTCTACAAAATATTTTTATTTTTTAAGTCAAATTTAATTAAAAATTTAACTTGCCATGAAAAATACTTTTATGCTTGCTGGGATTAGTTCATATATCATTGCCCAGTCTCTGAGAGAGAGAGAGGGCACCTTTGAAGTTTGAGCCCTTAATCTAACTCAGATAAATTAAGCACTTACCCACGGGCCACAGGACACAGAAACTCACAGAAACAGAGAGAGAGAGAGTACGGTGGGCGGCGAGGAGGATCATTGTGGCCGAAAAGGTCCGAGACAACGTGCAGAAAGCTGATACAGTTCGAACAGTAATTGGCTGTTTAAGCCTGTACGTGCTTATTTATACTGTTATACAGTTATATATAAACACCAAACTGACTTACTTATGAATCTTGATTGACTTTGAGACTTATTTATATATGCATTTTGCATGCATGTGTTTCTAGCAGGCCAAATATATATAGAAGTTCCCGATTCATGAGCAAAAAACCGTTCACACGCTGTGTATATGAGGGAGATCAATATCCCAATTCGAGTTTATTTGTAATCGAGCTCGGGTAAGAAAGAATATATCTGATCTTACACACTACATGATCCTTCAAACAGACAATTTGATGAATTGAACATGAACATTTTGAAAACCACATCTCAATGATTTGGAGTCTCTGACCATTCTAGCTCTTTACTAATTAAGAACTTGAGTTTCCTTCAAAAAGAGCCATGCATGCATCAATTTCTTTTGTAATTTGGTGACACCATGCACAAAATGTGGAAATTAATTTGTTTTTGAAGGAACTGGCTAAGCTAGCTAGCTAACAAAGGCGTGTATATATACCGTCGTGGTAAGAGTTTCCTAGGGTTGTGGCACCATATCACAATTAATGAATAAAGAGCTAGCTAGGTAGGGAGTTAGGGTTTGTTATTAGGTTTTTTTCCCCCAAGAGCGAGGCTGTGGATCCAGTACTCATTTCAATCCTAATATCTACTTCATCGATCGAAAGCTCCCAACTTGCGGGCACTGGTGGATCTATAGATAGGTCAGCTTGGGCAATCCACCCTGAATTTTTGAAATTAGTCTTAGATTTTATGAATTTTGCATAATAATGTCGGTAAAAATAACAAAATGAGCTGCAAAACAGAGCGAAGAATTGAAGAAAATTGAACGAAAGAAGCGTTATGTTCTGGGTTAAACTTTGAATCAATTAATATGCATGGCCTCCGTGACTCCGTTCGATGTCGTTTGGATTGCCTACTAATAGTTTCCCATTTGGCAGGTATAAGTAGCAATTAACTTACGTGAAGATGAATTAATTAATTTTGTCATAATAAATATATATTAAATAGTAGTTTTACTGTTTACTCATTGATCAAAGTTTATATACCCTTTAGAAATATACCGTTTATAAAATGATGTGTCTTCATGAAATTTCATTTACTTTACAGTTTTAGGGAGTTTCTCTATTGAGGATCTCTATGGTGAGTACTTTCTATACAATGGTTTATAAGACTTAATTTTCGATCATATTTTGACATATTAATCTTTAGATGTTTAGCTATATATGAGTAGATCATTCTTGTAAATTTTCAATCAAATCGAAAATTGTTAAGGGATTCAAAATCATGGTTTATCAATTATAAACATAAACGGTTCAAGTTTGATAAATTTGGAACGTTCATTTATTTCATTTTCTTCGACACCATAACGATTTTTAAATTGGATGAAAATTTATAGAAATGATCTACGTATATGTAGCTAGATATACAACGGTTGATGTTCCAAAATATTATTGGAAAGTATGACTTATAAGAAGGTACTCACCAAATGTTCACCATATAAGTCCTCAATGGAGAATTTACTTACTATTTTATTGCATTTTAACTCATATATAAAGTTATTTTTCTTCTAAATTCGAATCTTGTGAATTTGAGTTGTTTTATCGTTACTCATATATAAATTAGTGAAATATTCTAAAATTCACCTTCAGTGGTTTCATTTTTGTCCGACCTGAAATAAATTCCTTGCGGGAGTTACCACAAGTTCGATCATGCTTCCGCCTACAATATTCCTAGCTACACATTAGTTAGCAGCTACATAGCAATTCTCTTACTTGCACCTTCATCAATATATCTTTACGACACAGGATACGCTGCTACGTTGTAGAAAATACGTACACTTCCTTTATTATGATGCATAATTATATACTCCCCCCAAACAGATCGAGAGAGATTACGGATTCTTTCATTGTTTGTACCAAACTTTGATATCAATCTGTAAGATTGTTTGAAGCGCGCTGGATGTGTATGAGATTGAGGCACGCGCAGTTGGTGGACTCAATCAGGCATGCATCCTTAGCCAGCTGCTTGATATATATATATATATATATATATATATATATATAAACCAGATTTCCATCTGATAAAAGATCAAAAGTAGCAGCTTGAACAAGAAAAAATTCCATAATGTGAGCCACATGCATAATCCTCAAGCAAGATTTCATATTTAAAAAGAAGGAGATCGAAAAGAAAAAGGGAAATTGAAAAGTAATAATAATATGTACATAAAGCCAACGAAAGAACTTAAAATATGATCCTTTAGTATTTACTATTGGTTTTGTTGAGCGATCCGGAGGTAACACCGGCCCACTAAAGCCTCGTTTGATTTCTGGAATGGAAAAAAAGTACTTCCCCTTCCCTTTCCATTTCTTTGGGAAGGAAAACTGAAATTCTCTACTAAGTTTTATTTCTAATGTTTGGTAACACCAAGAAAGTATCTTTGTTTTCCTTACTGCTGTTTGGTTCTTTTTAGGAGAGGAGAGTAAAATCATGTTCAATTTATCATAATAACCTATGTATCAATACACAAATTTGAAGCAAATGTTGATGAGCGTTTTTATGATAGGTAGCATATACTGAGGAGCTTCATTACTAGCAAAACACAATAACAACAACAAATTTACATTCACTCAACTACAAAAAATAGACTCTACATATCAATAATCCATTACGAACTCATGAAGAACTTTTGAACTGAGTTGTGTGCTCCAACTGAACCATCTCCCTCTTATCAATGTGACGTCCCAACAACTTTTCAAGTTCTTTCGTGTAAATCTCCTGTTTTTCTCCCTCCTCTAACAAATACTGCCCCAAACCTCGTCTTTCTTCTCCAAAGGTAGATACCTTTGAGTAGCTCACCAGAGTTGAATTATGCAATCTAATCCCAAAGTCAAACTCAACATAATAAGTTTTCTTGCAGTCAAGACAAAAACTCTCAAGTCTAAACTATTTTCAATCCAATTGCATACATCTTGCACTAAATTGTATACTTGCATTGATGAAAAAAGTCTTTCCTCTAACTTGATCATACACTCATTTTCCATCTGTCCCATAACCATCCACAAATAGAGTCCCCTCTTATCAATGTGACCCAACAACTTGTCATTCTCTTCTATGTAAGTCTCCAATTTTTTCCCCTCCTCCAGCACAATACTGCTCCTAAAATCTCATCTTTCTTCCCCAAAGATACCTATGAGTAGCTCATCAAAGTATAATTCTGCAATCTGATCCCACAAACCAAACTCAACAGAATAAGTCTACTTGCAGTCAAGACAAGTAATCTCAAGTCTCAACTATTCTCGAGCAAAACTCATATAGACCATTAAGTACTCATAGTCCCATATATCAAAGTGATCAAACACAATCAGACATAGTTTAAAGCCTATCCAAATAACACCAGATTGAAAACCCATACCATAAAGAATTGATTTATTAAACAATCTGAAGTCTAAGCCCAGGCAAGAATCAAACCACTACCGAAAAAATGCACTTAGACGACGAAGCAGTTTTTTCGCCTAAGAAGCTATTTTCGTCGCCTAAATATCTAGACGATGAAATCTTCGTTGTCTAAGTACCGTAGTCTAAGTATTTAGATGACGAAATAAATATATTTCGTCGTTTAAGAGGCACTAAGACGATGAAAACTTTGTCGTTGCCTAAGGTCTTAAACGACGAAATATAGGTCGAGACGATGAAACATTTCGTCGTCTAATTTCACTTAGATGATGAAATGTTCCGTCATCTATGTTGGAATTTGGGATGATGAAATGTTTCTTCGTCTAAGTGAAAACTTTTAACGACGAACGTTTCGTCGTGTATGTGTTAAATGATGAAATATTTTATCGTCTAAGTAGGATGACCTAGACGACGAACTTGAAACATTCATCATCTAAGTAGGCTTACCTAGACAACGACAGTTTTCATTTTTCCGTCTTATGCTGTTTTTATATTTTTTTTCTTCTAAAATTAATAAATCGAATATGAAATATTAAATTAATGAATTCATTTAAAAATTAACTAATAATAATCAAATATATTAGATATTAAATTTGTACATAATTAATCCGATCGAAATATAAAACTACATAATATATACATACTAAACCTAATATTTGGCTAACCCTCGACTATCGTCGATTCCCCCCATGCTCGGACTATCGTCGTCATCGTGTCTAGAGGATCTCGAGGAGTGCCAAACGGCTGACAAATAGAATTGGAATCTATGCCTTGCTTAGCTGACATGAAGCAGATTAATTGTTTCATTTGATCCATTTGAGTTGTCGCTGCTTGGGTCTTCTCCTGAACCTTACGAGTCTCCTCCTGGGCCGCTTGTATTTTCTCCGGTTATCTGCGGTATTCGAATGCCGACTCCCCAATTATGACGACTTGCTCAAATCTTGCTTGACTCCCCATCCAAGACCACGAATCCCCTTTCAGGTCGACAACTGAAGACTTTATTTGAAATTTCTATCTGAGTCTTCTACGAAAGAGAAGGCATCTCTTCAAGCGTCATCTCTGGCAACTACGACTGCATCTCCGCTAGTTTCTCATCAGCTATTTGTTTCAACCTTTCCTAAAATTTAAAAGAACAATATATGAATGTTGGAAACAAAATTGACATAATTTCCCCTAAAAATGGAGGAAACCAAAAATCTGCACGAAAATCAAAACACTTCGAATAACCTCAAAACCGAATCCCATCCGCATTTCTCAAGTTCACTTACCTATGTATCACGCATATAATCATAAAACGGCCCCCCTAGATAGTTTATCTTTTTATGCACAAGTGAAGAAGCATTTTTGATTATACAACCTCAGGGCTTATTAGTCAATTAAACTACCTTGATTAAAATACTTCTAAAAACTCATATCTTTGTTATCAGATTAGAATACACATGTTACTAACACAATTAAGTATTGCAAAGCATTTAAGCACTTGTTGTAATACACTAAGCCAAAGTCTTATGCTCATAATCATGTTTTAATTAGCCAACTAAACCAAATTCCAAGATAATTGAACCAAATTTTACGTTCTAATTAATCATGATCCAAATTATGGATAACCAACAGTAAAATTAAATTCAATTAATTTGGGAATTTTTTTTTACTTATGGCGTGTTGAGTCCCGAGATGTTCGTGTTGTTTGGGCCTATTGTAAGTAGACATGCCACCTGATATCCACGGGTATTTCGAACCCTTTTCCAAGTGTTCCAATGTCACGTTGAGCATATTGCAGGAGCTTGATCTGTGGTGCAACTGTTTCTTGTCACGATTAGTTTTGTTCTTCTCTGATCTAAACTATTTCACAACAATGTAAATTAGTATGCAGTTAATCATTATTCAATAGTCTTTTTTTATATGTTATTTTTTAGTGATATCCTTTTATAGAACTTGATAGTATCATTCTTTAAAGTTTTTTGTGCGTATACCAAATAGAGTGTAATGATGAAATTGCAAGTTGCTCATATATTCAGTAAAAAAGACGTTCAAGAATGTAAAGAAATATGAACTACGAACCTTAAACTTATCGAACTCAAAGTGCAATTTCAACCACTCCCACTTGTCTTCCCTTCCTTTTTTGAACTTCTTTGGTGTATTCCAGGGTTTTCCTTATATGTCTTGTGCAATGCGTACTTCCAATCCTTGTAGATATCATGAGCGGTGTTGTTTATGTAGTCCACCATCTCTGGACTATGATCATGATTAAAATGTGCCTAACAAAAAATTTATTTAAAAAAAATTAAGAACAATAAACCTTATAATTTATAATGAATTTTGAAAAAAATAAAATTAAGTACTCTATTATCGTGAGTTTGCGAAACACGTTGAATCTGACCTCCTCGGGGAGGTCATCCCAAGAAGGGACTATCATACGTAAGTGGCCCCATATAAAACCCCCGATTTGATGAGCAGTCAAACTAGTCAGCTTCCTTCCTTTAGGGCATCAGGTGAATGAATTTAACGGCACATTGATCTTTTTCCCTCCCATTGTCATTTTTAGGTTCTCGGCTTTGCTTCCATTGCAAATTCTCCGAGTGCGTTTGGGGGGTGGAAGTGAACGGTCCCTCCTAGTTCTGTTTCATCGTCTCGCGCTAACGCAAGCAGAATCTTCATCGAAAGATTGAGGCAGTCGTGATGACGTCGAGGCATCCTGAGCTGGAATCTCTTCATTGGGAGCATGCAGAATCCTCCGCGCAAGCGCGCTACCCATCTCAGACTCATCTGACGGTTGGGTTTGCAGTTGAGCCCAACCCATTTGTCGTGATAGAGATTGATAATACACATCATTCTTTTCTGTTGTGTGCCTATTCAGCATCTTAACGGTCTACAACAAAAACCAAACATTAAGCATTATGTACGTTCAAAACCTATATCCACCAAACTCTCCATAACTTGTATTAACCAATTCAAAACGGTCCAAAATGGCAAAATCATTCCTATTTAATCATACGACCTAACATATATTGTCAAACAATACTGCAACACATATACTTCAACACATATACATGTCAATTCATCTGCTCAAATGCAAACACACATAAACATCATATGTTTTATCCAAAATTACAGCCCTAACTAACATCATCACTAACATAACCCGAAACAACACATATCACAATAGATATCACAGTAGCAATCCAATATCACATTAGCAATCAAATATCATCTAATCATTCTTAATTATAGTAGCAATCATCAAATTCAATCATCAATCACACCTCCATCAATCATCAAATTCACGGCAACCGTATATATATATATAGAGAGAGAGAGAGAGAGAGAGAGAGAGCAGAATTTGGGTCGGGTCCGGTGAGGATCGAGACTGAGAGAGAGGATTCCGGTGGTGGTGGTGGTAAGGTATGGACAAGAGAGACGGCGGCAGTGAGGGGATGAGGTCAATGGAGAGAGGAGGTCAGCCCTCGATTGTCAGAGAGAGCATTAACGACGGCGGCGACGACCAAGTGGGACGAGAGAGAGCCAAAATTGGGGGGCGTTGGTGATGGTGGTGATGGTGGTGGGGGGGGGGGGGCGTAGGCGTCTGTGGGTCGTTGGTGTCGGCGTTGTTTTCTAGAAATCGAAGGGAATCGGTTTAGGGATTTTGGGAGTTTTGCCAATTTAAGGAAAATGATCAAACTTCCCAGACTTATTGAATGGACTTAGGTGACGAACCAAGACCTTTCGTCATCTAAGTGGTTAAAAAACAACTTAGACGACGAAAAGTCTTGGTTCGTCGCCTAAGTTCTTTTTAAAATTTCCCTAAAATATTTGGCAGGTGCATTTGACCCGCCAAATAATTGACTTTAGACGATGAAATATGTTCATTTTGTTTGCTAAGATCCCACTTAGGCGATGTGACTAAAGTGTTTCGTCGCCTAAGTATATATTTTCTTTATTTTGGGAGAAAAATCATAATTTAAATATTGAGGATACATGCATAAGAATTATAAGAAAGCAACCGTTAGATGTAACTGTGGTGTTAATATCACATTAAAGAAAAAAATTGAAGTCATTTTGGAATGTGTTCGTATTCGATCGATGTAGTTTTGCGAATATCAACTAAAGTTTAAAAAAACAGATACGGTTGTAAATTTTTAATTGTAAAATCATTTCCAACATTATGAGTATTTTCATTTTTCTCGATATTTTATATTCCCATTAGATATAAATTATTGGAAATTTTACATAATAACTCGATTAACAAACTTTGTTAAGGGTTTAATCAACGTGGTCAAGCACATCGTCAGTCAAAGTAGTACTTAGACGATGAAAGTAAACAACTTTCGTTGTCTTAGAAATCTTTAGTCGATGAAACACATTATTTCGTCATTTAATATTTTCAGGGTCTAGGGAAAAGGGTTTAGGGTTTAGTGCATTAAGGTTTAGGGTTTGATTTCACTTAGACGATGAAATATTTGTCGTTTAAATAAACTCTAGACAACAGAGCATTTCAGTTTCGTCGTCTAAGGTTTACTTACACGATGAAACATTTAGGTTTTGTTGTCTAAGCAGACTTCTTTAACTTGTCATCCTCCTTTCATTTATTCCAATATCATTCCTGTAAGGCTAAGACATATTAAAAATAATCTAAATTCGTACGCGTGCAAATTCCAATATTATCAATCAATCAAATTAATTCGTACGCTTACAAATTAATTAATTAAGTTCGATCTCGATCTAATTATCTCGATCAATTAATTAGTTATAATTAAGTATTACATATTTATATATATCAATCACTTTCATCATCATAATCTTCATCAACATCATCCTTCTCACTCTGAACAAGTTCTTGATCCTCATAATCATATATATTCTCCATCATCATCATCATCATCATCATCATCATCATCATCATATACGACTAAATCTTCATCCTCCAACTCCTCTTCAGAGACATAAATATTGTATAGGTCCTCGATCTCAATTTCAGTAAGATCCGTATCAGCATCAGGTTTCGATAAGATTTTGTTAAATCAAATCAGTTGCCTCATGTTTGGGACGACAGAAGTACTAGACTCTTGATATACATCGATATTATTCCCTTGAGTGTTTAATGTTGACGTCCCTTCAAGTCTGCGACACTCCATATTCCTCGGTGAGACATATTGCATAAAATTTTCCAGCCTCCACCCAATTTTGGATCATCCAAGAAGAACACTTTCCTGACTAAGATGGCAAGAGCGAATGACTCATCTTCATACCAAGTTGAGTTTGTATCGACTGATATAAGGCCTAGATGTTCCTTCGTACGCTTGAACCATTTACACTTAAATAGAATAACTTCTATATCATTCCCATATAGCACTTGAACAACATTAATAAGAACCCCGTAATATACAACATCACCTTGTCCTTTCGCAATCCCACTGTTTTGTGTTCTTCTTCCTTCATCTCGTTAGACTAAATGAAGCTTTACACCGTTGAAAAAATATCCGAAGTAAATTTGGTGTTCGATTGGCTTATAGGCCAAATTATTCTTTTCCCGTGACCACCACCCCTCGTGGCCATCTGAATTATGTAAATCATTAATCTACAAAATTGTGAACAAGATATATGAATGTCTATTTAGTTAATAAATTCTTACCAAAAGTTTGACATAGATTTCCCTAAAATTAAAGAAAACCATAAACCGGCATGCATTCACAAATTAAGGAAAAACACTATATAAGCACAAACACCAAAAAATGAACATCCAAATTTCTCAACATCAAATAAAGTAAGCACAAAACCTAAAGACTGGGGTTTTAACATACCCATTGGAGGAAATAATTAGGGAACCTCTTCTTCACTTGTCTTTCAACCTAGAAATCACTCTTGCCCGGTTTGGATGCCCGAATTATTGCCCTGTAAGCTTTCGTGAAGTGGTCAACCTCATCATAGTCTCGCAACACTACCCAATGGGATTTAATAAGTTCTTTCTAAATTACTTTTTCTTTTAATACTCCTTCAAACGGTCGCACAACATCTGTGACGACTGAAAGATTATAGCTAACATGTGTATTGGAGGCGGCGATCTCAACTGGATCTTTGAGGTACATGCTGCAGTATGTTACACACTCATGCGTTAGGTATGTTTTGGCTATAGAGTCATCCAAGGCACCTTTATTTTTGACAAATCATTTGTATTGTCCGAGTTATCTACAACACAATGAGGTAAAATTTATTTCACATTACATGTAAGAAAATAGACACACACACACACACACACACACACACACACACACATATATAAATGATGAAAACCGTGTTTAACAAATTTAGTTACATGTAATAATTGTACCTTTCCTGAGGATACATCTAAGTGTAGTGGACCGGACCAGAAAACAACACATGTTCGGGAAGGTGGACCATGAGGTGAATAATGATATCAAAGAAAGCAAGGGGGAAAATCCTCTCTAATTTTCAAAGGATATGAACAATTTCTTGTTGAGCACATCTGACTTCTTCAACTCTCTGGCGCATAACCTTTGCCACCATCTGTACAATGCAACTACTAGTTCGTGGACGTCTTTAGGCAAATAATGTCGAATTACCACTGAAATCAGACATTACAACATAATGTGACAGTCATGAGTCTTTAGATCATAGAACTTGTGATCCCCAACATTGACAGATCGATATATATTCGCTACATAATTGGACGGATACCGAGAACTTTTAAACCAGTTGAATACAGTATCCCTTAGTGCAGGCTTCACTGTGTAAGGTGTATTGGGCATCTTGTTGTACACACATTTTCCATCCCTCTTTAACCACAAGATACGGCGCAAATTCATAGTTTCAAGATCTTTCCATCCTTAGTCTTGAGCTTAATACCAAGAATTATTTCCACCACGCTGTCACACATATTCTTTTCTATGTGCATGACATCTAGGTTGTTTTCTGAGTTTCAACTTCGACCAATAAAGTAGTTCAAAGAAAATACTCATATGGTGACAATATTTAAGCTCATCTGAAGGGTTTGGATTAAACTTCTTCACATCATCGTCATTGCTCAACAAACCAAAATCGAAGCCGATTAACCTCTAAAAAATCTCTTCGCCAGACCACTGTCTAGGTTGCATAATTTCTATTATTGTCCTATCGAATTCATCCTTATTATTTCGCCACATGTGATTATGAGGAAGCCATTTATGGTGATCCAGGTAATACACCTTCCCCGAGTGCCAACTAGCATTGACGTCGTTCAAGCAGACAGGACAAGCTTTGTACCCTTTGTTTGTGCAAGATGCCAACATCCCATAAGCCGAAAAAACACTGATGGTCCACATTATAGTTGCTTTCATCATGAACATTGTGTTAGTGAACTTGTCATAAGTTGGGACTCCATTTTTCCACAACAGTTTCATCTCGTCAATCAATAGTTTGAGATACACATCTAAACACTTTTCAGGAGATTTGGGACCTGAAATTAGCAGAGTAAGAAGATTAAATTCTTTGTTCATACATATCCATGGAGGCAAGTTGTACGTTATGAGAATAACTGGCCAACTGCTGACGACAGCACTATTACTATCCCAAAGATTTAATCCATCGGTAGAAAATCCAAGCCTAATATTTCGAACCTCTACTGCAAAGTCTTGAAATTCCTTGTCAAAATATTTAAAAGCCTCCCCATCAGCTGGATGTCTAAGCACATCGTGATTTAGTCTTTGTCATTTCGCATACTATCTCATCGCCTGTGTTTTGTTTAGAGACATGTGCAAACACTGTAGTATAAGAATCAATGGAAAATAGCGAAGCACCTTCACGACAACCTTCTTCTTCAAACGTCCTTTTGTTAGACTTAAACCATCTGGGCTTGTTGCATACAGAACAGTAGTTCAAATTTGCATTCTCCTTGTAAAGCATCACACATTCATTTCTGCACGCATGAATTTGCTTGTACTTTAGACTGAGGGACTTCAAGATCTTTTTTACCTTGTAATGGGAGTCAGAAAGGTTATGACCCTTAGGCAGAAAATCACATATATGTTGTTGAATATCATTAAAACCTTCACCAAAGATTTTGTTCTTCACTTTGTACGATATTAAAGTCATTATGGAGTGTAAAGCATTCACTTCACATCCATTGTACACCGGAGTCTGGGCTTGAAGTAGCATATTATTGTACTTATCCATCTCAGCAGTATCAATGTCTGGAAAGGTTGTAAGGATTGTGTCATAATTAGAATTATCATTACCTCCCTCTTCATGTTGGTTTATAACATGACTGAACGCCGGAAAAACATCATGCACTACATCCATAGCGGGGTTCCAAGAAATGCCATTAGCACTGCTGGATGATGCACCCTGGCAACTGTACCCTGAGCCGATGTTTGGTGCTGAGCTGTAGTCTACTTGTTCACCATGCTCACTCCATGTAGTGTAACTCCACATTATACCGTGCTCATACAAGTGTTGAGACATAACATTAACCTCTACATACTGATTGTTAAGACATTTCTGCACAGACACCTGTAAACCTTCTTTCCTTGACCGTGTTACATCGCAAACATCACAAAGCCATGCATTTCTCCATATACCTCACATCATTTGTATTCGACAGCTGTATCCAACCCTTGTTCATATTTCTATGTAATTTAAACGAAACATAAAAATAATCGAATAAACCATAATTAGTTAATCGAAAACTGTCATTCTTACAATATATATTCATCTAGCTAATTACGAAAAAAAATCTTCTTAATTATCATTCATAACTTACATTAATTATATTCATATACTACTATATATATAATTAAATCACATAACACAATAATATAAACATGCATTCACATATTTAAATTCATAAATTAACAACTAATTAATCTCTAACATTATTTAATCATGACATTAATCAACACATTCATTTCAAGCAAAGTTAAACAATAATTAGTTAGCACACAATTAAACAAATTAACTAGCTAAGCTCACATATATATATGCAAACAAAATCGTCGGAATGATTCATCGCACATATACGTAATTAATTATATATCTTACGAAAAATAAAATCGAGAGAATATAGTTAATACCTTCCATGATAATGAGCTAGATAGGTAACTATAGAACTCTGGAGATGAGAAAACCAATGCAAATTAATTAAAGAAATCGGAATTGTGGCTGGAGGCTAGGAGGTGTATGTTGAGAGGTTTTTGAGAGAAGTACGTGAGAGAGAAATGCTCGATCTGCAAATGAAATTTGATATAATAATTGAGATTTTCTTAAACGACGAATATTTCGTCGTTTAAGTATTAAGTTTCATCGCTTAAAGAAACCTAAACGACAAAAATATGTTCGTCATCTAAGTTATATTTTAGACGACAACACATATATTTCGTCGTCTAACTACAAATCCTAGGACGATGAATGTTCTTTTCCTCGTCTGGAAAAGCAACTTAAACGACGGAAAACATATTTCATCGTCTAAGTTATACTTTAGATGAGGAAACAACAGTTGCGTCATCTAAGAGATCACTTAAATGTCGAATTTTTTTTCGTCGTCTAAAGGTACCTTAGATGACGATTTTTTCTCTTAGACGACGAAAAAGAATTTCGTCTTGTTAGTTTTTCCTAGGCAACGAAGAGTTTAAGCTTTCGTCGTCTAAGTTAGTTTTTCTGGTAGTGAATATCAGTAGCTTAAAGCTACTGATTTTACACAAAATTTATTGTTTTTGGTTCATAAAGTTGCAGCCTTATCATAATAACACAATAGTGCACATATCGATTGATATATAAGGCATAAAACCCACTACAACTTTGAGAACCCATGAATCATGTCACAGTCGGAAACGGTCTATAGCTTCAAAATCACCATGATCAGATACTCATTTACTTAAAGATCTCAACTTTACACTTTAACTGTAAAATACATAAAAGAGATTGCATCTTTCTCAAATCTCAACAGTAACATACAACATAATTTACCTAGATGGTCAGCAAATGGGTCCGGGTTTGTTGATAGGCGATGGTGTCATTCGGTTAGAGGAGAAGTTCTTCTTGGCGTGCTTGGCCTGGATTTGAGATTTGAGCTTGAGTGAGATGTCAGCGATGCCGAGCATTTGTATTCGCTTAAGGTTTTCTTTGATTCGTTCATCTCTGAAGAACTCGTACTGAGACTTGGTCTAGGTCTGAGTTATATTTGAAATTGTGAACGTTTAACTCACTCGGCTCTACTTCTCTCTCTTGAAACCCAAATAGAAACGCAAATAGTAAGGGAACCCAGAATGGGTCAAAACCCATAATTTGTAAGGAAGAAAAAGATGACTCAAAGAACAATGGAGATGCAATGAGCTAGCTTTTGTTCTAAACTACCTATAAATTGAAGACATAGCTGTGTTTTATCAAGAACGAAAAATTGAGAAAGAGGGTATCCATATGAATTTTAAACTTCCAGTAAGGTCAATTTGGGAAGAAAGAAAACATAATTCGAATGCGCTGTTTTGGCCGGTAAGGTCAATTTGGGAAGAAAGAGGGTATCAAGAATGCAGGAAACTGAGTTTTCTTTCCACTCCCTCAATTTCGACCAACCAAACGAGGCCTAACATTCTACAAACGAGGCCTGACAATCTACAACCCTAGCCTACATGCAATTGAGCACCATCCCAGATAATTTAGTTTCCGATCGAAGCTTTTGGGTAGCAAGCATGCACTGAGCTAGGTAAAACACTAAAACACAAACAGATTATAAATATATATGATCAATGACTCTGCACTCTGTCCTGTTTAGCCTAATCATTGATGATTAGCACCCAAAAACAGTGACACATTGACGGTGAGGATTTTGTTTATGAGCATATTAATTACAGAATCATTTTAGTCCATTACTTATATACTTAGAGCATCTCTAACAATTACGTACTCTATAATAGAAATTGAATCAATTTTAGAGTAAAAATACATGTGAAACAGTTACTCTAAAACTCTCTCTATTTTAGAGAAAATGATGAGAGAGAGAACCAAACACTATATCTATAGAAAAATCAAAAACTCTAAATTTCACTCACAATCTCTAAAATTTAATGCATATTTATCATTTTCACTCTTTTTCTTTTTCATCTCTCTATTTTACTTCTTCTTTTTCCTATTCAATGATTTAATTTGATATAAAATTTGATTTATGTTGATTTCATTAAATTATAGAAAGAAACATTAAATTATAGAGTAAAATTTTAAAAAAATTGTTGGAGTTAGAGACAATTTTTTATAGAGATTTTGGCTTTTACATTTTTATAATAGAGAAATTTTAAACAGACCGTTTAGCGGATGATTTTGTTAATGTGTATATTAATTACAGAATAATTTTAGTCCAGTACTTATGTACTTAGGTAATTAATTAAGTACGCGAATAATTAACAGGCGAGTTCTTATATCATTGAATGAGGTTAGTGAGCTTAATGTTCAACATAAGTGCACACTGACATGCACGGTCTGGAAAAAGTGTACTGATTGGATTCTATATCAGTACAAAATTGAGACGTCCGCACTATGTTTTTTGAGTTGTGAGTTCTACTCGATCACGTTTTTGGGAGCTTGATACATATGATGATTAATCATGGATCGAAATCTCGAATATGTCAATAATGTATTCTCTTGCAATCATAACTTGAGTATTGAACAGCGAATTTTTGTGCTCATACACCATAACTTGTTATGGCATTGTCAAGCGTACTTGGACATCGTCATAGTATTATAATGGCCACTAGTCTCCTTACTCTAGATGTCCCTCATAAATTTTTCAAGAAAAATATTTTTTACACGAAGTGCCCTAAATTTTATGGTTTAGATACATAGTCCTTTGCTACGTTCTAATTAACATATAGCGAGAGCCTCCTTGAACCAAATCTCGCCTGAAAGAGAATAACTAGTTAGATGAGCCGCTTAAAAAAAACTCTCACACAATGGGTGCTGCCACCATGCTCTAGGACGATGATGGGGTGACACACTCTAGCTGCGGCCTTGCATTTTAGTATTCATCCAAAAGCCACACCGCTCAATTGAGCGGATGACTAGACTGAATTGAACTAGTCTCCCTTCCCGACAGTATTATTGTTCCACGAACACTTCCTCTACTCCCCCTTTGTTCGATTCTCAGATAACCGCATAGTAAGAAACAACTTCCAATTCCTCTGGTAGATTTTGTACAACCTTTATACCCAGACTTTCTAAGTTGTACAATGATTCCTAGTTGTATATTTCATATCATGTAACAATCGGTATCCTTCGTCAACAGTGCAAGACTAGTGTTTCTACCAGTTTGCATTAGGTGTCTTTGATAGAAGCACAAATAAAGTATATGGTGGAAGTCTCTCCGTTTGATCACCTCTTCGTTAGGCCACTGTTATAAGTAATACACATACAAGACGTTAGAGGTCTTGACGGATCTGGCTCGCCTTCAACATTCTGATGTACAAGTCATTAAACGTATCAAGTATAACAACGTTAGGAATTTGAGTGAACAAGTTACCTCTATTTGTCATAAATGAAGTCCTTATATTAGTAGTTGGAGGAACTCTCTTGCTTTCGTTTTCGAAGTGGGACTTTCCCTTCTCCTGGGTTGTTTACTGTTTGCGCTATATCGATCATGTTGTTGCTTTTTTTGGGTCGGGTCCGTCAACAAAGTTGGATCTCTTGCTGTTATCGTTCGTTTGGTCTTGGAGGTGTTGTCCCGATTAGTGGCTAAGTATCCGTAATTAGGCCATATTTTTATATAAATCAACAAGTCTCCCAAGTACCCAAGTCAAGGGGATCAATTCTTGATTGAGGAATGTTGAAGAGCTTTATACCCCCAACCTTTTGACTATTGATTAGTCTAAGGCTAAGTGAGTTTTCTCTTACGCACCAGTATACGGGGTCAAGTTATAGTAGTTATAAGAAGTCAAGTGTCGAACCTACGAGGATTAACCACTATAACTCCTTAGTTCGAATTGATTAAGCACTTAAACTACGACTAAACTAGACACTATCTTGATACTAAACTAAAGTAAAATGTGAAAATGTGTAATTCACACTACTAAGTCCTTTGGAGACCTAGTATTGTAAGGGGTGATTTAGACTATGATAAGTGATTATTTGAAAGTTGATTGATTGATTATACTAAAACACGGAAACTACAATAGCAACCGAATTCAATAAAAAGAAAAATGGTTGACTAGGAAAATCTCTGCAAACCATATGATGCTCAAACAATGTCCTGATTAATGAAGTGGATTATTAAAGTTTGTTTTATACAATTCATGTCCAAATCGTGACCTTTTGAGTCACGTTTGGTTTTGAACCCAAATTCCTATGTTATTTTGGACTCTAGACGACTTGAACCCAACCTTGAAGTATTTAGTGAACCAGAATCAAGACAGAAGCCATTTGGGGCTTAGATCTTGACACTATGTCTCGTGAGTGAAGTCAACAAGCATACAATGTGATACATGTGGAAGGTTCCCCTTTTCGAACCCCTTTTGGACTCGTGGGATAGTCTGAGTGAATCTCCCAATTCGCACCATTTTGACTTATGAATCAATAAACCCAACTAATAGTCGCAATAACCTCTCGATTCAATGTGTGTTTAACTAAAGTCCCTCAAGTCTATTGAGACTTAAGGATGCTCTAGTCCTCGCTGAGTATTAAGGAAACCAAAACTTAAGGTAAACCCTCTCGAAATAGACCATAATCATGTTTACATGCTCATCTAGCCTTAAGTAAGTAGCTAATTCAAATAAGGTCCCATTTTTAGTCTCTTTATACATATATTAACTTAGTTAGGGTCAACACGTGCATAGATGAAACAAATCATGAAGCTCAGGTATAAAAATATCCACAAACACATAGTAATCTCATTCACAACATAACTTCACACAACATACACTAAAAACATAAACCATACATAATTCAAGACATCATTTGTTCACATCACATGGCTAAGGTTCAAACTCTAACCTCCAAAATGGGACTACTCACTACACATGGAAAGAATGGAGTCTAGATACATAGATAAGAGTCAATAGGTACAAGAATTAACCGAAGAGTCCCTTGAGCAAAGCTTCCAAACTCTTCAAGTCCTTTCTTCACCTCTTGGTTCCTTTCTTGCTCCTTGGCTCCACAAAATTGATGAACCCACCTTAGGCTAGGGTGAAGACGGTGGAAATGAGAGTATGGTGGTGGTGATTGAGGTTTCTAGGTCTTTTGATGGTGCTAGAGTGAGTTTTAGAGGTGGACGAGAGAGTTAGAGAGTTTGGGTATGGATGAGGGTTATGGAAAGAGAAAAAAAAACTATGAGAAATGAACAAATGAAGAGTGATATGTGCGAGGGGAGAGGGGAGCTCGACCAAGATAAGCTAAAGGAGATATTTTGGTGTTTGAAATTCAAAATTAAGATGCTTAGACATGATCCTAAATTTTAGGCTTTTAGGTGGTTCTAATGTGTGACTCACCCCAATTCATGTGAGTTACATATTCATTCGTCTCTCAAAATATCTTCCTTGTGGGCTTGAACTCTTGGGCCTTAGCCCAACTTGACTTGACTCTTGCCATTGACTAGTGACTTGTCGGAGTTGACCGTTTACCAGTCAGAGTCGACCGTTGATCGGCATTGACTTTTTGTCCTTTTCCCAATTTTGCTCCATCTTCTCTAAGGGCTTCGGAAATGCGCTCGACTTCTCCAAAAAGTGATTAATTTCCATATATTAGAGAGTTTCCATGCCAATCCCTCATTTTCTAGCATAACAAGGAAACATAATAAAAATGATGATTTATTGATAAAAGGCAAGAAATAAGCATGAAGTTAGGAACAGAATTAGAGTGTAATTATGGACGTAACAAACTACCTCACAATTAGACTTTGCTTGTCCCCAAGCAAAAAAATAAGAAAAGAGAGTAAGCTAATCTAGACTCAAAGTACCAAAGAATTACAAGACTAAACACAAAATCATGTAGGTATCTCGAATGCTGAATATTCTCTCAAAGAACCATGGCTAATGTATTGAACTTTTTTTAAGCACAAAAGAATATGAAATTAATGCATGTTTAATAAGCCAAACCTGCTACATGTAAAACCAAATGCATGCACTGAGATGTATTCAAATTAACATGTGCCTAACCATCTAACTGACAAGAAATTATTCAATGCACTCAAGTGCTTAGAGGGTTAGTATTTACACTCAAAAAGCAAATTGATCACATGTTTTTCATAGGCTTGCTCTTCAACTAATTACTCCATCCATTCCACACATAAGAGTTCAAATAAAAAGGATTTTTATTTATGTTAATTAGGGTTTAGGGAAGAGGGGTTTAATCGAAAGTAATGGATAGGATAATCAAAGACCAAACAACCTAGCAAGCAATTCACAATTTGAAGTACCTCTAAACTACTCCTAGGTGCTACTATTTTTTTTTCTTTCAAATCAAACTACTTCTCAAATCACTTATTCTTTATGTATAAACACACACTATTTTTGAATTTTTCTTTGTTTTTCAATCACAACTGTTTTTGTAGAACAATTTTCTCCTTTCTATTTTGTTTTCTTTGCTTTTCTTTGGTACTTTTTTCTTTCTTTCTAATTTCAACAACTCAATAAAGAAATGACCAACACAAGACCTTCTCTACCTCACATTTATCTCGTGACATTCTTTGCAACACTAAGACCGCATCCTAATAGGACTTCATCATCGCTTGCTAGTTTGCCGAGTTAAGGGATATGGTAAGTATTTAAGTTAGGTAGGTATTTGTGGTGTTCATGAAAGTAAACCCTAAGTATTAAAAGACTCAAATAGGCTCACTAAAGGATATATGCATTATAGGTTTAAAAGCTATTTGGCCGTGGTGGTTATCCTAATGCCCCTATCATCTTTAAAAAATACTCATGTTTCAGAAAAAATGTTTTGCACAGTTTAAAATAAGTTCTAGATCACACATAACCAATTGATATCACATATAAAAGAATTGGTGCATTAAATACGCTAGTCATGTACAATTTGGCTCAAACTCTTATATAGATAATGATAGCTTTGGAACATGTTAATGTTTCTTTTTCTCAAATGCACACATTTTGAGGGACATATACTTTTCAACCGACTAAAAATGCATTGTTTCCATTTTTGTTTCACACATGCTTAAAATCATGCAATCTACTATCCATAAATTCAATTTCATCATCGAAAACCATTATTAGCACATAAACACACCAAAACACACATATTTTTGCATTGCATTTTCTCAAAATTTTCAATTTTTATGGAATTTTAGGATAAGAAGTGATAATGACTTAGCTGCCTACCTTACACTTTAGAATCAAATTATCCTCAATTTGCATCAAGCCACATAATAAACACAAGTGTACAAAAGATAGCATAAACATCATCATTTCACATTTTATTCTCCTAACACATGTTTTCCTAGGCATAACAACTAGCATGCATTCTCACTTAAATGATCATATAATCTCTAAGGAGTAATGAAGTTATTAAATTCCTATCAACCACAATGGGGGGTATGCATACTAATCACATTCAAAGGAAAATAACATTGTAATCAAGCATAAAACATGAAGGGTCCTCACAATTACACAAGACTACCACATGCTATGTGACTCCAAATAATATCCTAAGTATCATTTTCAACATATACATGTCATGCTAAGAAGTAAAGAGATTGTAGGGAGAAAGAGGATGCAAACGTTTTGAAGACCGACTCCGTGCTCCATGCGCAAGAGTATGTAAACCAACAAATGCCAAGTTAGGCCTCGCCATCCAAATGTGCATATGCACGGTAAATATCGGAAAACGGCGCATTCGAATTGAAATTGGTGTCAAGGTATAGTGCAAAGGGACATGCCATCAAGTCCCAAGCTCTTAGTTTTCAAAAGTCAACTTGGGAAGGGCAGATCCTCGGCAGGTCCAGAAAAATTGCACTAGGGTTCTCGACCGGTCGAAAATGTGCAACAAACTGAACAGAAGCCAATATTGGACGAGTCGATAAAAATCCTCGACCGGTTGAAAAACAAGAACCTTGTTGGCAGGAGGCTGCTTTTGACGGGTAAAGGAAATTCCTCTACCGGTCGAAAATGCCCAGAATTGCATCCTTCAGTTGGTTGACATGCATAAAATCCATTCCAAGCTCCAATAGTGTGTCAAATTCCTACTTCTTTAATGAACTCCATTATCAATACACACATTTCACAAAACAAACACATAAACTCAACAAAGAGAGTAAAATGCTCATCCAAATCATCCATGAAGGCAACAAATAAGCACATGAGTTCACAAAGACAAGCAATACCACAAAAAAAGACGCAAAATATAGTAAGTAACCACATTGACATCAACCAAAATGCATCAAAGATGTTCAAATGACATCACAAATGATAAAAATCCCAACAAAGTCTTCAGATTAGAGGTTAGTTAAACACATGTGAGAGAGAGATCAAATAAAACACAAGAATGTGAAAGTCTTCATCTATCCTTGTCCTCATCACCCCTATCACCATGCTCGACATCTTCTTGTCCCATGGTTGACGGACCGGCACTTCCACAATGGTAATAGACCTTTAAGAAACTCATCCGCTCACTAAGATTGCTCATTTGTTCCCTTAAGTTGCTTAACCTGTTCATGGTGAGGGTGTGGTTGCTCTGCATGTCCACGAAATATCTGTCAAAGTAGTCAAACATTTCCAGGGTCATGCCATTGGGTGGACCTTGGTCTTGATATGTTGAAGAAGATTCACCACTGGTTTGGCTAGGCGCGGGAAGTTTTAGAGCTCTGAAACTCTTGGTGACTACAACATCATTGAGTATGCCATGGAGTGAGTGACAACTCATAGTAGTTCCAAGGAAGCCCACTAACTCCACAAGAATGACAAAGCTCTGTAATAAGACATGGAAAGACGAGAGCCCGGTTGTACTCTCACTACAATTAATGATGGAATCATAGATAATCTTTTCAAATTTAACCTTCACTTCCTCATCCATCATAGTATGCATGGTTTGGTATCCCATCTTCTTGATCTCAACACTATGCTTGGAGGGACTCACATTGTGTTTCACAAAAAGCCAAATAACCCGATATACGTCGGTGAGGTCCGCGGTTTGGAAGGTACCATTGCCACGTGCCGGTATTTGATTCGGTGGACATGCATCTAAGGCGAAGTCATCCCAAGAAACCCTAGCAAACCTTTCCCGAAAATCTTCTCGCTTTTGCTTGGTAAGTGAATGGAGACCCCAAAGCCTCTCAATGGCTTATGGATTGAGCACTATGTGCTTTCCCTTGAAATTAAATGTCCACCCTTCACCATCCTTTGATACGGCGCCTTTGAGGGTGGTATAAAAATCTTGTACCGTTGTCTCATCATACCCTTTCCATCCCGTGGTGAGCACACGAATCCCATGGCGGTCAATCACCTCAAGAACAACCCTTAGTTCGGGCTTGGTGGCCTCCTCCATAACACACCTCTCCGCACAAATAGGGCAGGCTCTGTCAACCTTCAGGTACACCACCTTGCCCCTAACATTCATCTTTTTCATCGGTAGTCCTTCTCCGGAAGGATCATCAAGGGACACACTCTTTCGTCGTGGGGGGATGATGATGATGATGATGATGATGATGATGATGATGATGATGATGATGGATTGCCTAGATACCTAAAGAACATTATGCACAAGAAACACTTAGAATGCAAAACAACAACACATATAGGCAATGCACATTCAATATGATAGTCTCAAAGCATATCTTCACACAACCAACACAAAAAGTAACACAATTGTAAAGTTATGATTATCAAGTTCTTAGTCTAATTATTTGTCTATTTGATCAATTCTATCCAAATTTGAACCAAAACTTACGCAGTCTTAACCAAGACAATCACATTACAACAAAAACACACATAACAAACAACTACACACATGCTTTCTTCACAATTTTGGCCAAAGTCAATTATAGTTAAACGGTCACCAATTTTTTTTCGATATGTTCTCATTCAATTGGTGTCAAATTTCAACTACCCATTAGGCCTAGATCATGATTTCAAGCACAAATTGACTCAATTAACATTAATCCCAAAATTTCTAAATTAGGGTTCATGCATAACACAACTAAACCAATTTCATAATTTCATGCATATAAGTGTTAGAATCACACAACCCATACATCTAACTCAAGGAATATAGCATCAACTAACTACAAACATCACAAAATCACAACATAATCTCACAAACTTCCAAATCAGGTTCAACGGGTTCAAGCACAATACATTTACAAAGATGGCTCAAAACCTCTCCAATCACCAAGATGCAACACCAACAAGCAAGAACAAGTTTCAAATTTGAATTTTTTGAGTGATTTGTGAAGTGAGGAGTGTTTAGAGTTTTAAAAGAGGGAGAGAGAGTTGAAGAGAGAAGAAAGAAATTGAAAAAATGAAGAAAGAGGCGGAGAGAAGAAGAGAAAAAAGAGGAGAAGAGCTTTCATTAAAGGTCAAACTTGGGTCAATGTTTCCCCATACCTGTTTTTGACCCGACGAAAATTTGAACTGGGATTGTTCAACCAGTCGAAGAAGGCTTACTATTTGCTCAACATAGGTTTTTTGACCGGTAGAAAATTTGAACTATCATTCCTCTACAGGTCGAAAATTTCCAGATTTATGACTCAAACATATGCCCATTCTCACACAAAAAAGTCACAAAACCTACATACTTTTCTACCACAAATTTCACACATAAAAAGCTAACAATCTTAACACAAAAACACATCAAACAAGCATAGAAAGTGAAAGTAAGGTAAGAGATGAGAAGTGCTCCCCCTTGAAGACTAACAAATGGCACCCATAGTCACCAACAATTACCAACATGTATGACCACGATTGGTCTCGCCTTCCATGCTCGGTATCTTTGGCTTTCTTCAAATTGGTTTCTTCTGGGTCATATGATCACCACCTCTACCTCACACTTTATTTCTAGGAGCTCTCTCGATGGTCTCCGGCCATCACGGGTTGTAGTTTGAGGATGTAAACATGGTTCGGATGAAGGCAAGGCTTCAACTCATCAAGGTGTGTGAAAAATGCACAAACTTCATTTTCACAACATGCTCGCTTGGTGCTATCCCTTCCCAAGCCTTTATCCGGTGTCTATTCACCTTGAAGGTGCTTCCATCCCTCAAGTTTCGCAAAGTGACCACTCCACGAGGAAACACCTCTACAAGTTCAAATCGCCTATTCAATCGTGATTGTAGCTTCCCTGGGCGCAAGGAGAGACGGGAGATTTATAAGAGCACTTTCTTGCCCACAATAAGCTTCTTGTGCCTTAAGCAATTGTTGTAGTATTTCTTTATCTTCTCTTCGTAGATTTTGGCGCTTTCATAAGCCTCAAGCCTCAAGCCTCAATTGTTCAAGTTCCATGATGTTAAGCTTTCTTTTTGCCCCACTATCTGCCAAGTTCATATTCAAGGTGTTAATGGCCCATCTCGCTTTATGCTCAAGCTCCATTGATATGTGGCAAGCCTTACCATAGATAAGTCGATAAGGGGACATGCCTATTGGTGTCTTGAAAGCGGTTAGGTATGCCCAAAGTGCATTGTCTAGCTTTTGGCTTCAATCTCGCCGGTTGGAACTCACAGTCTTCTCCAAGATACTCTTGAGCTCACAGTTGCTTATTTCCACTTGCCCACTTATTTGAGGGTGATAAGGTGTAGCTACCTTGTGACACACCCCATACTTCTTCAAGATGGCATTGAGTTTAGTGTTGATGAAGTGGGAACCCCCATCACTTATGATAGCCCTTGGGGTGCCATGCCTTGTGAAGATATATAACATTCTTGTGATAACCCAGAACAGAATCAGTATGAGAAATCAGCTTAATCTACGAGCTTGCGCGTAATCGCAGATTTCCGACAGTTGTTCGAATCGCCGAACTTGATAACGACTTAATTATTGGCCTAGAATTTGAGCTGAGTCTCTTCTCGAGAGTCGTTGTACATGAGATTTTGAGTTCGTGGGCAGTTCCGGATCATTATTTGGATGACCGAGGAATAAGTTATGAATATTTGAAGTTTTGACGTAATTGGGTTAAAATGGTAGATTTGTTAGCGGCTAAATTATCGGACGAGAATTTAGTTTCGGATTCTTCATGGAAGTTGTTGAGAATTTAATTTCGAGCTTGTGGGAACTTCCGGAGCATTATTCCGAGTTACGAAGATTATGTTGTGAATATTTCCGATTGTTGATTATTTAGTCGATTTAAGTATGTGTTTGGTTTGAACCGTTGAATTTTTATCCGATTTGTCGAAGTGTATTTTCCGGGTGCAGGTAATGGTAATCCCGCGTTAGTAACGAAACTCTGCCGAAATTTTGATGGTTTTTGTTGGTTCACATTTTCAGAAGGGGTTCGATTCCGGTTTAGGCAACTAAATCGAGGTTGGGTCCTTTCAGCTTGGTATCAGAGCATTAGGTTGTCAGATTCTGTAGACTCTTGTAGTTATGATGCTTAGGGTATTTGAGTTTGTATAGCATAACTGGAGTGATGACCCGACTGGCCAGCGGTACTCATCAATACTTCGGGTGTTGTGTGTTCTCAAATATCTGCGGTTTCATGATTACGTTCTTTCTGCTTGTGCCTAATGCTTGTCTTGTATCAGTAGGATGCCTCCTCGACGTGGTCCCCATGTTGAGCGGGAAGCGGATCCTGATGAGGATCTCCAGACGCCCGACTTGCTGATGCGAGTGCTGCGTTTGGAAGAGCGTTTTGACCCTGTGGTCAAGGCTCGTACTGCTGGTGCTATTATGTTTTCGGGTTCAGTTGATCCAGAGATATGTGAGCCTTGGGTGGTTCAGGTTGAACGTGTATGTGAGCATCTGCGGTTTACTCCTGAGCAGATGACAGTGGCAGCAGTCGGATTACTTGAGGGTGATGCATACTTTTGGTGGGTTAGCACCGACAGAGTTCCAGTAGATACTCCGTGGACTATGTTCTGTGATTTGTTTATGCGGAGGTACTTTAATCAGGCTACCCAGCAGCGTAAGTATGAGGAGTTTACGAACTTGAGACAGGGCAGTATGTCAGTGCTTGAGTATCGGGACAGGTTTACCCGCTTATCTCGTTTTGCGCATGATATGGTGGCTACTGAGGAAGCCAAGTGTCGCAGGTTTGAGCTGGGTTTGAATCTGAACATCAAGGGGATTCTGACTACGATGCCTCGGAAAAACTTTGATGAGTTTATCAGTGCAGCACTCCGAGGTGAGGACATAGAGAAGGAGAGGCAGCAGAGGTACCAGCCGAGACGGTTTGAGGAGGGTGGACCGAGTCAGGGGCCTTCAAAGAGGAAGAGTTCTGATACTTCCGGTTCAGCTTCATCCTCAGGCGGTGGATCTTATCGACCACCAGCTAGTGTACCTAGACAGAGGCCGAGATGGAGGAGAGATCGACCGCGGCGACCACAGGCTAGTGGGGATTCCAGCGGTTCCAGTTACCCTCGACGACCTTTTGGCACTTTTGCTACACCGAGGGAGTATCCGTTATGCAACTTGTGCAATAGGTATCATGTTGGTCCATGTCAGCGGGGTACCATCATTTGTTATCGTTGTGGCCAGGTGGGTCACTATTCGAGGGAGTGTCCTCAGTCGTATGGTGCTGATGGACAGGCGGCCCAGAGTTCCGGAGCTGAGCGAGGTGCCACTTTGGGAGCTCGACCAGCACAGTTTGCGGGCCAGGGCAGACAGCAGGGACAGCCCCAGCGAGGACGACCAGCTGGACAGGCGAGGGTTCATGCTATGACTCTTCGAGAGGGAAGAGCTTCACCGGAGGTCGTTATCGGTACGTTACATATCTTTGGTATTCCAGTACTTGCATTGTTAGATCCAGGTGCCACCATTCATTCATATCATATAGACTATCATCATTAGCTACGGTACCTGCATCTCCACTTCCGGGGTTGTGGAGAGTGTTATATCCGTCATGTGAGGTTGTGAGCATCGGTTGGGTGTACAGAAACTGTGAGGTGTTTATTGGTGGTCATGGATTAACCGCAGATCTGTTATTGCTTGATATTGTAGATTTTGATCTGATTTTGGGTATGGACTTCTTGAAGACGCACTGGGCCATGTTTGACTGTCGAAAAAAGGAGGTCGCATTTCGACGACCAGGGTTACCTGAGATACTGTTCCGTGGCGAAAAGAACATTTCACTACCGTGTTTGATTTCCGCGATGAGGGCGGATCGGTTGATGAAGAAGGGTTGTGTTGCTTATTTAGCCCATGTTGTGGACACTTCAGTAGCTGTGCCAGATCTTGGTAGTATCGAGGTAGTTTCTGAGTTTCCGGATGATTTTTTCGATAACCGAGGAATACAATGTGATTATTTGAAGTTTCAGTTTTCGACAAGTTTATCTGATTGTTTCGTGTTTATCCGAATTGTGATGGTTATCCATTTTGAATCGTCGATCGACCCGAGGCGCGAGTATAAATATCGGAAATAGTCATAAAATCGTCGTAAAAACACTGTTTGGCATTGACTGACGTTGACTTTCCAAAAATAGAAGTTTGACCCGTTAACCCGAAGTGGAACCTTTCCCGTTTTGGCTTCGCCGTCCGACGTTCATTTTCCGGCCACCTCCGACTTCGTCGAGGGTATGATTTGCATCTCCTTGAGTTTCTAAGTTGTTTTACAATTGAATTCATGAGAATTGGTTGCGATTTGGTGGAACCCGAATCGGGTTGTGATGTTGGAGTTCGCCGGAGTTGGGAGGTGGTGCTCCGGCGAGTTGTGAGGGTGGAGTTGATGGGGTTTCAGCTCCCCTAGCCTAGGTAAAGCTTTCTGGGTGGTTTAATTTGGGATTGGTGGAGGTTTTGGTTGGACCCGATATGGGTTGCCGGAACTGGATTCCGATATGATTTTGTGCTGATTTGAGGTGGTTCCGGTGGGATTTGGCATTGATGCTAGTTGAGGAAAGGCTTGGGCTTGAGGAGACCTTGAATTCTGGAGATTTTCGCCGTGGAATTTCACCATTGACGGCGCGCCGCCGGCAGCGGCGGCGGTCAACGGCGGAGCTCCGGCGAGGAGTTGACTTTTCAGATTTCAGTGTTTTTAATGTCGTTTTTCTCGTAATCGCGCCATGATTATCATCCAGAGGTTTTCATAGTGATTTGAGTATCGGATTTTCAGTCGAGGGTTTCGAGTGGAGATTTTGGGAATTCCGTTAATCATTTTGTACTGCATTGTATATTTCCGGGAACGGTTGGTTTCCGTGGTTAGGTACAGAGTTGTGGGTTATGTTTTTGATCAGTTGTGTTTATGAATATTCAGGGGATCGAGATCGAGATCGAGATCGGGATCAAGATCGAGATCGAGATCGAGATCGAGATCGGGATCGAGATCGAGATCGAGATCGAGATCGAGATCGTGCTTCGAGTGAGGGATCTTCCGCCGGACCGCGAGATTAGCGCGAGTGCGCGTTTTGCTCACCTGTGAGTGGACAATTTCTTTTCACGGATTGATTGCAAGTCTTTCATAGATGATTTTCGAACTTGAGCATGCAGTTTGATCATGATTTTTATGAGCATGTGTTTGACGATTATACATATACGGATATGCGTATACGAGTATACATATATATATATATATTATGTTTATGCATGTGCATGAAAAAGATTTATGATTTGGTTTACACAGAGTACAGTCTCAGTATATGTTGTTGTATCGATACACATTGGCTTCTCGGCTGATCCCCGAGTACGCTCCGGGGGGGACAGATATCCTGACCCGAGGCCTTTCTGGCTAGGAATCACGTGTGGGTCTGGGATCCCGTGATTCAGACTGTGCTATCGCGTGGTAGTCCATGAGTGATTCCGCGACATTTATTATGCATGCTCTATATGCGTGAGGAGTTAGAGTCTCCCTCGTGTACCATTTCTTTATTTATGCATTTAGACTCGCATATGTTTTTATAACATATATTATTCGGCGAAAGACATTTATTTTCGTCCACTCACTCTAACAATTTTCATGTCTTTCCCCTGGGCTTTTCGGTTTCCGTGCCCAGTTTGCGGTTCAGGTTTTGGTGTTTCACGTCGCGGTTGAGGGCTAGTGATCCGAGCTACCTGTGTTTTCCAGTAGGTTCTTGTTTCGCCTACTGATGTGTATATTGTATATATTTACACTAGAGGTCGCTCTGATACACTCTGATACGTGTTTATACGAATTTTCTCGGAGATAATATATATAGTACAGTATGTTTACTGTTTATTGTTTATATTATGATGTTGAGAAATCCGGATGGGATTGGTGCCCACGGTTTGGTTTTTGTGGCATAGGACGAAGTGTTATTTTCAGGGTGCAGGTTTATGCAATTCCACGTTAGTAACGAAACTCTGCCGAAATTTTGAATGATTTTTGTTGGTTCGTGTTTTCAGAAGGGGTTCGATTCCGGTTTAGGCAACTGAATCGGGGTTGGATCCTTTCAATTCTTGAGGAACTTGGTCACCATTTTGACATCATGTTTTGGGCATGCTATCGCTTCCACCCACTTGGAAACATAGTCCACTGCCATAAGAATGTAGAGCATGCCATTTGAACGAGGGAAAGGCCCCATAAAGTCTATGCCCTATACATCAAATAGCTTCGTCTCAATGATGGTCTTCAATGGAATTTGATCTCTCTTGTTGATTTTACCCACTCTTTGGAATCTATCACAAGCCTTGATGAAAGCATGGGCATCTCAGAAAAGGTTAGGCTACTATATTGAAGGACCTTGTTAGCGGTCTTTGAAGGCCTATGGTGTCCTCCACACTCTAACTCATGGAAAAAAGACAACATACTATGCATCTCTTCATATGGCACACATCTTCGTAGAATTCCATCCCTTCATTCCTTCTACAAGTAAGGATCATCCTATATGAACTCACGACTAATTCTTCTCAACCTCTTCCTTTGGTCACTGAGAAGTGGACGGGAATGTAGGTACCATTTCTTGAGAGATAGTTTGCAATATCCCTAAACCATGGATAAGATGAAGTAGTAAGCTCCTCTTTGACATGGAATAGTTGCTCATCCAGAAAGTCATCATTCAAGTCACCATCTTCTTCCTTGAGTTGAAGGCGGAAGAAGTGATCCACAACCAAGTTATGCCTCCTGGGTTTGTTCACAATTTCTAAGTCAAACTCTTGTAGTAGTGGCACCTATCTCAACAATCTTGCTTTAGACACTTGAGAGCACTATGATCCCTATGCACAATGACCTTGGAACCCACAATGTAACTCCGAAACTTGTCAAGTACAAACACAATAGCCAATATCTCCTTCTCCGTAGTGGTGTAGTTCTTTTGTGTCAGATTGAATGTGCGTGAAGCATATTGGATTACTCTCAACACGTTGTCTCTTCATTGACCAACCATTGCCCCCATAGAATAGTCATTTGCATCACACATGATTTTGAAAGGAAAACTCCAATCTGATTTGATTATACCCACTATACCCATCCAATAAACAATAGTACTCATGACTGGCCAACTTCTCTAACATTTGATCTATGAACGACAATGTAAAGTGGTCCTTGTGAGTAGCCGCATTTAGCTTCCTATAGTCGATGGAAAAGCGCCAACTATTTATAATCTATGAAGGGATGAGCTCCCCTTGAGCATTGGGTAGGACAGTAATTCCTCCTTTTTTAGGCACGACTTGAGTAGAGGAGATCCACGGACTATCTGAGATGGTGTAGATGATACCATTTTCTTGAATCTTTAACACTTCCTTCTTCATTACCTCTTGCATATTCGGATTATGGCACATTTGAGGTTGCATACTTGGCTTGGCATCTATGGCAGTGTAGATGTGATGCTCACAAATTGTGGGGCTAGTTCCTTTGATGTCGCTTAAGGACAACCCAATCGCACCCTTATTCCTCCTCAACACTTCAATCAACTGAGCCTCTTGACTCTCATCTAGTAGGGATGAGATAATCACCGGATTTTTGTTTAGCTCCTCTAAGAATACGTATTTGGGCATCTCCAGCAATTGCTTGAGCTCTAAGTTCGAGAGGATATACCATTGTTGAACGGTAAGCAAAGTGTCATGCACATTCACTCTATCCACATTGTTCCGGGAGTAGCAATTCCCTTCAAGTGCCATTGGCCTCAAACCAGCGAATGGGAGTGGCTTGTACAAAATTCTTGGCCCATAGATGTTTTGTGAAGTCATGATGCAATTCTAAGCCGCATCTCCCATAATTGTAGACCCTAGCAAATACTCGTCATACTCGACAACCAATGTTGCATCAACTTTTTCTTTGGGGTTACTCTCCATGTAAACTTGGTTAGAGATATCATCCAATTCCTCATCAAGCTCCTTCTCAATTATCCTAACCATGAATGCTTGCAACTTGGGGATAGGACTAGAATCGTGAAAAATATTGAAGGTCTCCATTTTTTCAAAGACTTCCCTTGTAAGCATACCTCCCTTTACATCAATCTTAGTTCCGGCCGTAGTCATGAAAGCCCTTCCGAAGTTGATTGGAAGGTCTTCATACCCTATTGGCTATTCTATATCAAGTATCACAAAATCGGCTGGGATAACTAGATCACCTATCATCACTAATACATTCTCAACAATGCCCCTTAGGCGCACCACGCTCCTATCGGCGAGTTGGAGTGACATACTCACTGGCCTAATCTTCCCAAGACCAATCTCCTTATATACCAAATAAGGTATCAAGTTAATAGAGGCCCCAAGATCCATCAAAGTTCATGGAAAATTCATGGTGCCAATGGTGCATGGCACGGTGAAGCTTCCCGGATCCGCGGGCTTCTTGGGTACCTTTCGTTGAATAATCGTCGATACTGTGGCGTTGAGCTTCACCTTGTCGGTACTTTCCTCCCCTTGTAACTTGTTTTTCAATTGGCAGTTAGTGTAAAGGTTCTTCAAGAACTTGGAATACATTGGAATATTTTGAATGGCGCCAGGAAGGGGTATGTTGAGCTCAACCTTTAAGACATCTAAAAATTCCTTAGTCTTTTGATCCAAGTTTGCTTGAGCCCTTCTTCACTTGAGAAAAGGGTAGGCATATATCCTCATCACTTTGATCCTTCTCGGAATGCCTCTTTGACTTGCCCTGACTCTATTTTTCGACGGGTCGAGCAGGATTCTCGACCGCTCGAAAATGCGCTCATTCCTGGACAGTACGTGTTGTTCGACGGGTAGAGGAATTTCCACTATTGGTCGAATCCTGGGCAGCTTCTCTTCCTTCAATCTTTTCCAAATCTGTTCCAGAATGCTTCCTGTCCATATCTCTACCCTCTAGACCTTTTCTGACACTCTTATGGCTACTTAAACCTTTCTTGGTACCCGCTTTCTCAACCACAAACTCATTGTCCTCATTATTTGATACATCATCTTCACACGGAATTAAGGCGAGATTATCTTGAAAGCTCACAACCTTTCCTCCACTTATGGAACCCTTCTCACACCCAGAATGGTTCTTAGATACAAATGGTGTGTCTAAGTCCTCTTCATCATCACTTTCCACAATAGGAGCATCACCATAATTTTCGAATCCTCTCTCAGATCGCAACACCACCTTCACTACATTGACTTGGTGCTTGGGATTCTTCTCGGTAGTGGAATGGAATTCACTAGCCTTGCTACCTCCTTGTGTGGTGAATGTCTTCGCCAATTGACTAACTTGAGTCTCCAATTTGTGAATGGTGCTTTGACTCTCATTATGAAGGACTTGGTTCTCATTCTTCATACTCATGAAAATATCAAGGTACATCTTCTTGTCCTATTCTTGAGTCTTGACAAGCTTGGAAAACAAGTCATCCATGTTGGATTTAGGTGCCTCTAATATTGTGGTAGAGTAGGTACTTGTAACAAAGGTGGTTGTTGGGCCCTTGGCATGAAAGGTTCTCTCGGTTGGTAAGTGTTACCACCCGAGGCATTGGCAAACCCTCTATTCGGTCTTGGTGCAAATCCGGGAGCTTCTTGATAGTTTGAGAACCCCCTGCTTCCACTTCCTGAAGTACTAAAGTTGCCTTAGTTCTCCCTTGATTGTATCCTCCATTCGACTGTTGAAAACCACCATTTGGTCTTGGTAACCCTCCTTGACCGCCTTGGTTACCTTGTGTTTGACTACCCCAAGAGAAATTAGGATGGTTCCTTCAATCCGGATTATAGGTTTTGGAGTATGGATCATTCTTTTTTTGGTCATAGAAGATTCCTTTGCACTCTTCAATAATTTTTGAATAATTCTCTTAATGAGGACAACTCAAAGTCTTATGCACCGTGCTTTCGCATATCAAGCAAGTGACCGACTTTACACAAATTTCTGACACTTGGTGGGTTGGTCTCCACTTCTACTTTGCTTCATTAAGAGCTCAAACTTCATATTCATTGATTCCTCAAGCCCCTTAAAAGCATATTCTTGTTAATGGGATCCCTTGACTTCATAGATACCACCCCTATTAGTTTGGGTGGCCTCCCTCATTGAAACTGCATGATTCCTCACACTAGGCTTTAAGTCCCATAATGTCGATCTCTCTGCCAACTTCTCAAGCAATATATGAGCTTTTTCCGCAGTCTTATCGATGAAATCTTCACCACATGCGTTATCAATCTTTCGCCTTGTCTCCGTACTTAGCCCTTGGTAGAAAAGGGACATGAGCATGTCTTATGTTTGTCTATGGTTCGGGCATCCAAGCTCTAGATCTTTGAATCGCTCCCATGCCTCGCAAAAGAGTTCCCCATCCTCTTTTCGGAAGGTCATCAAGCTTGTTTTCCTTTTGTTAATCTTGCCCGGAGGAAAATACTTAGTAATGAACTTCCATTGCAAGCCTTCCCGAGAGTTGATGGAATTGGGAGGGCGCTTGTTAAGCCATTCATTAGCCTTGTCGCGCAAGCTTGATGGGAATACCCATAATATCAATTGTCCGGCATCCATGTTACGGATATTCAATCGAGCACTTGCCTCCTTGAACTCCAAAAGGTGTAAGTAAGAGTCCGAGTTGGCATGGCCAAGAAAGATGGGAAGAGTTTGCAAGAAGCTTGGTTTGATCTCAAAAGATTCTCCGACCAAGGGTTGCAACATGATACACCCAGTATGCGCCACTAAAGAGGGTAAGGCACATTCCCTCAGTGGCCTCACTTCATTTATTTCGTCCTCCATAGTGATTTAATCTAACTCTCGAGGCTCTTCTTCTTCCTCTTCCGGAACTAGAGAGTCCAACTCAATATGGAAGGTATGTGGTCCAAGTGTTGGATCCTCATGCTTATCCTCCAAGGCTATATCGAATAAGGTACCAAGAGCTTCCTAGTCTTGAACTCTCAACAAGGTAATGTCGTTATCGTCTTCAGTACCACTACTAGATCTCACTCTACTCGGTGCCACTTTATCAAAACCCAAATTAGTCTTCCACAAAATGGATGATGAACTAGAAGATGGCGTGTGTAGATGTGAATGATGAAAGGGCATAAACCTGAAATCACACTTAGCAACCACTCGATGTTAGACCTAAACTCTCAAAGTACTCAAAGCCTTAAGGGCCTTCCATGGTGCTTCTTTGACACCCCCTCAAAGAAACATCAATGAGCACTTCAAGAGTTTAATGTGATTCGGTACCTGGCACACTGGCCATCATATGCAATAGTCACCGAGGTGAACCGTGATGTAGGCTTACGTGGTCCAAGATACCAAAATTGTGAAATAAAGTCCTAAGAATCTAGGGTGTAGCAGAAATTAAGTTTGCTAAATGTAGACTCACTAACTACTATGCTTGAAAGAACGACATTGCTTAGATATGCTCCAAAGAATATAAATACTCAAAGTAAAAGAGCTAGAGAGATAAGTGAAACAACTTTAGCTTCAGCAAAAATTTTGACGAGTCGAGATAAGTACTCGATTGATCAAAAGCAAGCTACTGCCTCTTCTGGTGCCAAATTTCGATAGGTTGAGGAAAATCCTTCGACCAGTGGAACGGACTACCCTGAAATTGGTGAGTAAAACAAAAATCTAGCAAACTTTCACCTCAAAATATCTACCAAAGTATTCTAAGGATCAAATACAAAGAAAACAAAGTTCTAAGTGATAAATTGAAGGAAAACTACAAAGCTAAGAAACAAACATCAAGAAAAATGTCTAGATTCACTGCAATCAAGGTCTTCCAAAGTTAAGGGATTAAGATGAGCCTAATCCCCAAAAACAGCTCCAAAAACTTGTTGAAGAGCTTTATACCCCCAACCTTTTGACTATTGATTAGTCTAAGGCTAAATGATTTTTCTCTTACCCATAAGTATACGGGGCCAAGTTGTAGTATTTATAAGAAGTTGAGTGTCGAACCCACGAGGATTAGCTACTATAAATCCTTAGTTTGAATTGATTAAGAACTTAAACTACGGCTAAACTAGACACTAACTCACACTAAGCTAAAGTAAAATTTGTAAATGTGTATCTCACACTACTAAGTCCTTTGGAGACCTAGCATTGTAAGGGGTGATTTAGAATATGATGAGTGATTATCCAAAAGTTGATTGATTGATTATACTAAAACACGAAAACTACAATAGCAAACGAATTCAATAAAAAGAAGAATGGTTGACTAGGGAAATCCCCTCTAACTATATGATGCTCAAATAATGTCTCGATTTATGAAGTGGATTATTAAAATTCGTTTCACACAATTCATGTCCAAATCGTGACCTTTTGAGTCACGTTTGGTTTTGAACCCAAATTCTTATGTCATTTTATACTCTAGACTACTTGAACCCAACCTTAAAGAATTTAGTGAACCGGAATCGAGACATAAGCCATTTCAGGCTTACATCTTGACCGTATGTCACGTGAGTGAAGTTAACAAGCATATAATATAATACATGTGGAAGGTTCCCCTTCTCGAACCCCTTTTGGAGGACCCGGAGGATATAGTCTAAATGAATATCCCAATTTGCACCATTTTGAGTTACAAATCAAAAGACTCAACTAATAGCCATAATAACCTCTCGATTCAATGTGTGCTTAACTAAAGTCCCGCAAGTCGATCTATTGAGACTTAAGAATGCTCTAGTGCTTGCTTAGTTCTAAGGAAACCAAACCTTAAGGTAAACCCTCTCGAAATATACCCTTATCATGTTTACATGATCATCTAGCCTTAAGTGAGTAGTTAATTCAAATAAGGTCCCATTTTTAGTCTCTTCATACATATATTAACTTAGCTAGGGTCAACATATGCATAGATAAAACAAATCATGAAGCTCAAGCATAAAAACATCCACAAACACATAGTAATCTCATTCACAACACAACTTCACACAACATGCATAAAAAACATAAACCATACATAGATCAAGATATCATTTGTTCACATCACATGACTAAGGTTCAAACCCTAGCCTCCCAAATGGAACTACTCACTACACATGATAAGAATGGAGTCTATATACATAGATAAGAGTCAATACGTACAAGAATTAACCGAAGAGTCCATTGAGCAGAGCTTCCAATCTCTTCAAGTCATTTCTTCACTTCTTGGCTCCTTTCTTGCTCCTTGTCTCTACAAAATTGATGAACCCACCTTAGGCTAGGGTAAGCGGAGGGGGGGTGGAAATGAGAGTATGGTGGTGGTGATAGAGGTTCCTAAGCTTTTTGGTAATGCTAGAGTGAGTTTTAGAGGTGGAGGAGAGAGCTAGAGGGTTTGGGTATGGGTATGGATGAGGGCTATGGAGAGAGAAAAAAACTATGAGAAATGAAAAAGTGAAGTGTGATATGTGCAAGGGGAGAGGGGAGCTTGACCAAGATAAGCTAAGGGAGATATTTTGGTGTTTGAAATTCAAAATTAAGATGCTTAAACATAATCCTAAATTTTAGGTTTTTAGGTTGTCATAATGTGTGACTCATCCCAAGTCATGTGACTGCTTGCATGTACATCTATCTCTCAAAGTATCTTCCTTGTGGGCTTGAACTCTTGGGCCTTGGCCCAACTTGACTTGACTCTTGCCATTGACCGGTGATGACTTGTCGGAGTTAACCGTTGACCGATGTTGACTTTTCATCCTTTTTCCAGTTTTGCTCCATCTTCTCCAAGGGCTTCGGAAATGCGCTTGACTTCTCCAAAAAGTGATTAATTTCCATGTGTTAGAGCATTTCCATGTCAATCCCTCATTTTCTAGCATAACAAGGAAACATAATAAATATGATTCTTTATTGATAAAAAGCAAGAATAAGCACGGAGTTAGGAACATAATTAGAACGTAATTATTGACCTAACAAGGAATTGAAAAACTCTTTGCCTAATTACGTGTACTTAACCACATTAAGATGGGCTGACGTACCGTACCCATTAGTCCCCTCAGCTTTCTAATCAAAGGATTGATCTCCATCCTGCATAAACATAGAAGTACATACAAGTGTGCATCTTTTTCCATTATAGCATATGACAGTATAGTATGCGTGTTGTGATTGGACGTATGTGGTGTAGTGTGTTAGGGTCAGGGTTTGAGTTGTGTGACCTATAAAAGTTAAATTTAAACGTTAGTTCTTGAAGCCCAGGTAATGAACTTGTCTTCCATGTGATATGCCGTCGAAGAGATCGATCTGTACCAAGTACGCCATAATAGTGGGCTTTTGGTACCCTTTTGTTAGACCAACAATAACGACAAGTGATAGGGCATTCTTGGTTATGGATAGTTGACAAATTGTGGGGTTTCTCTTCCGTTTGGCTATCTCATAAGTCCTAACGATAGGTTCCAGTCGTATTCCGTTAGACTGACAAATGACGACAAGCGATGTTGCTTGTTTGGCCATGAATAATAGACAAATGTTGGGTTTTCTCTATCGTTTGGCTATCTCAAAAGTCCTAACGATAGGTTCTGGTCCCATTTTGTTAGACTCACAAATGGCGGCAAGTGATGTTGCTTGCTTGGCCATGGATAACAGACAAACGGTAGGGCTTCTCCCTCGTTTGGCTATCCTAGAATTCCTAACTATAGGTTCAGGTCTCGTTCTGTTAGACTAACAAATGGCAAAGTGATGTTGCTTGTTTGGCCATGGATAACAGACAAACAGTGAGGTTTCTCTCCCGTTTGGCTATCATGGAAGTCCTAATGATGAGTTCAGGTCCCATTCTGTTAGACTGATAAATGGCGACAAGCAATGTTGCTTGCTTGACCATGGATAGTAGACAAATGATGGGGTTTCTCTCTCGCTTGGTTACCCTAAAATCTTAACGATGGGTGCAAGTCCCATTTCATTAGACTGACAAATGACGAAAAGTGATGTAGCTTGCTTGGCCATGGATAGCAAACAAATGGTGGGGTTTCTCTCCCGTTTGGCTATTTTAAAAGTCCTAACGATTGGTTCAAGTCCCATTCCGTTAGACTTTCTCGTTGCCTTTCTATGTTCCTTCTTGCTGGCACTTCAATGGTTACTTTCTGCATGGGGGATGTATGTAAAGCCGTGTGCAACGGTTACTTTTAGCATGGCTGACACTTGTCCATAGAATTCGAAGCATCGAGAGGAATTTATTTGGGCAGGAACGCGTGGGGCGCGTGTGACATGTGTCAAGACCCAACAATGGAAAGCGTTGGTTTTGACGGCTCGGAATAGCCCTAGGGATGATTCAGGTGCCTATAAATAGCTCACTTTTCACTTTCTTCTCACTTTTCGCATTTTTACGCCGCTACACTGCTTCAATATTGCGAGAAGAGTTCTTAAGCCCCCAAAGCCCACGTCTCGCGAATCTTTAATTTTCTCAAGGTAAATTTATATTCCCTTCATTTGTCAAGCTTTGTTGATGTTTGATTTGGGGTTTGGGATTTGTTGTGTGGTTTGGATTACTTGGATATGCATGCTTGTTCGTTTCTTTCGTTTATGCCGAATAGAAATATTGGGTTGTGTGTTTGTGAGAGCTGGGAAATTTCAAGGTTTTGAAACATGATTAGTATGGGTGAAATGAATGGTTTGGTTACAATCGATTCAGTTTCTACATTTTTTTGGTGAATTTCTGGGTTTTAGGGTACATTTCTCGGCTTTTGGGTTTCTAGATGTGATAAACTCTGAAGAATAGCTTCATGTTCTTGGTTGGGAGCCTTTTGATCTTGTTGTGGGTTGGATTGACTGAGAAAATTGTGTGTGACTTTTGTAGTTTCCAACGTGAAATAGTCTAACTGTTGGGGATACCCGTTAGCTTATACTGTCGTTTGCCTTCATGTTAGGAATATCAAGAGATAGAGAGGTGCTATCAAGACTATGGCATTCTCAGCTCCGTTAAGCTAAAGGTTTTGGGTCCTGATTAGATGTCTTTGGCACCGCCACCTGGGCACATATGCGTCAACGAGTTTCATCTGAAGGCCAAGATCAAGCTAGCTCCTGTTACACTCCTTTTTCCAGTATGCGTTATCTCTTTTTAACGTCACGTTAAGCCAATGTGGTTCGGTGATGAATTGCGGCATTTTGACTGCGTTAGTGTCGCCTCCTCCTGAAAAAGTTGTCAAAATTGAAAGGATTCATCTTACTGATGAGAGAATGTGAAGAAATGTGTTTATTAGTAGAATAGCAAGTGAACTGTAGATGGTGTGAGTATACAAGGAGCCATAGATGATACTTTTATAGCTAATTTTAGATTATCTAATGTTTGAAGATGAATACATATGTCATATCCTGATTGGTCAAGAATCTTACCAGAAATTTTCATCCATAATTTAGACGATGACGACACGTGAAAGTGACATATGTCACATTATTTAGACGATAATGACACATGTCGTCTAGTTATTAGATAAAAATATTATGAAAAATTAATTAATTAAATTTTTATAATTAATAAATAATAATAAAAAATCTTATTTTTTACACTCTTGACAAACACATGAATAAGATCTCCTATTTAATAAATAATAAATCCTATTCTCTCTCCTGTTCTCTCTTTGCTCCGTCTACACTCACTCATCAACTCATTCATTCATCCCCAATAGGCCAATATTTCACTTCCCATCTAAGCTTTTTGCTTTTCCCTTTTTCCCTCTTCCCCGAATTGGGTGTCACACAAGCAGCAGGACCATATCATCCTCATCATCATTATACGTCCTCTCCACCTGAATTTCAAACCTCTGCTTCCTCCTCTGTGTTTCAACTCCTTCTTGATCTTGCTCCAACTGATTAAGAAACATGGCAAGGGACAACAACTATTCAGCAGCACCCAGTTGGAACCCTTCGAGTTTCGCTCTTGAAATGCAATCAAATGAGCTCATCAACTCTGCTCCATTACAGCTGCTCCCCAATTCATACTTCACCGCCAATTGGGACAATTCCATGGATCAGAGCGATCCCTTTGTGTCTGCCTTGAGCTCCATGGTGTCTTCACCGGCGGCTTCCAACGCCTTCGCCGGAGGTGAAATGATAAGAGAACTTATAGGGAGACTAGGAAGCATTTGCAATTCAGGGGAAATATCATCTCTGTCTTACAATAACAGTACTAACAACTCATGCTATAGTACCCCATTGAACTCTTCTCCACCAACAAAGCTCAACTTGTCAATGACTGATCCACAGCAGATCAGAGGAGGCAGTTTGGCTCCATTTCAAGCTGACCCTGGCTTTGTTGAGAGAGCTGCAAGATTCTCCAGCTTTGGGAATCATGGTGGTCTCAATGAAGCTGAATTGGCCTACGGATCAATGCTCAAACTTGATTCTGACAAGCTCTCTAGAGCTTCTAGCAACCAGTCACTGTGTAAAGCTGGTGGATCTCAGATGGGTGGTGTTCAAGAAACCAAGAAAAGCCAGGAAAATGGTGAATTGGGTGATTCCAGAGAAGGGTCATCAGTCTCTGAGCAGATCCCAGCTGGGGTTTTGGGTCTGAAAGCAGAGAATGCTTCCAGTTCTAAGAAGAGGAAAGCTGTTCCAAGAGGGAAAGCCTCTTCATCTCCCTCTGTTAAAAATGGAAAGGTGACTTCAGTTTGATTCTATCTGTCATGATGAATTGCCTTCTTATTCTGGTTGAGAATTGTGTGATTGAATCCAATGAGTGAATTAAATGCAGGCTTTGACTGAAGAGCAACCAAATGCCAAGAGAAGCAAAACTGATGAAGCTTCTGGGAATGAAAAGGAAACTGAAAAGTCAAAGACAGCAGCTAATGGGGGCAGCAAGGCTACCAAGGATAATTCAGAGACTGTTGAGCCTCCTAAGGACTATATTCATGTCAGAGCTAGAAGGGGTCAAGCTACTGATAGCCATAGTCTTGCTGAAAGAGTATGTTTAATGAACTCAATCCTCTCTAGTTCTCTCTTAGATTCAGTTGTTTCATTGCTACATCATATTTATGATTGTTTTTACAATTTGATCAGGTTCGAAGAGAGAAAATTAGTGAAAGGATGAAATTTCTTCAGGATCTTGTTCCTGGTTGCAACAAGGTACATAGAACATGAAAATGGACCTTAAAATAGTTTAATTACTTGGGTTGTAACTAGTTGAAGAATGAGAAATAGTACTAAATTCGGTTTAATCCCTTATCTCAGGTAACTGGGAAAGCAGTGATGCTAGATGAAATTATAAACTATGTTCAGTCATTACAGTGCCAAGTCGAGGTAAATTTGGATTATCTCTAGTCTCCACCATTCACATTCTGTGATTGTAACACCTAGACTTATTTCTAAACGGGATTTTGATTGAATTTTTGTGATCGTCTCAGTTTCTTTCAATGAAATTGTCTACTGTGAATCCTAGAATGGATTCAAACATGGGGTCTTTGCTGTCAAAAGAAGTATGTCTCAGATCCTTCCACTCTTGCATAATTTTGGGGTTCATTCCTAATGCGTTTTCAGTTACTAATTTCCTCTATTCTGTACTGCATCATATTTCAGATCCTTCAATCACAAGGAGCTTTACAAAATGCCATTTACCAATTAGATTCTGCAGTCCCTGCATCATTCCCTTTCGGTTATCAACCCCAGCAACATCCACCTTTACATAACAACGGCATCTCTGAGACAGAGACACGATTTCCAGTAGATCTAAATCCAAACATGCAATCAGCTGCTTTTGATAGGTTTGGCGGAGCAAATCCTCAGGTAGTTAAAGCAAAATCTTAGCTCACTACCACCTTTTGAAGTAGTCTTCTTGCATTTACTCGAGGCTTACAACAATTCTACTTGTCCAGGCAACACAGATCTTTGAGGATGATCTGCAAAGTATGGTACAGATGGGTTTTGGCCAGGTTGAGCAGCAGAACCTTCATGGTAAGTGGTCAAATAATTCTCAAGGATGGATAATCAGTGCAGTTGTCAAATTATGAAGCTTTGGTTTCATGTTTCGACAGATGTGTAATTTGGCTTTTTTGTTTGTGCAGGCTCATTGACTGCAGCTCAGATGAAAGTTGAGCTATAATCAACATAGGTAACTGTTATATACTGAGGAATTCCAGTTTGAGTGAATCTATATAGCCTGGAGGAAAATAACAAGCCTCTCCCTCATCTTAATTTTAGTCTCTCTCTGATCGGCAAATTGATTCAGCTACTCATTCTTTGGAGAATTCTATTATTTCAAGAATTCCACTATGTAAATCCTAGAACTAGTTGCACCAATTCCATAAGAGCAGACCCAGTTTATCATACATGTAGCATTTGTAAGCACTTGAGAATGTTGGAGGGATAAGAAGTATTCAATAGTGTGATTTATGTAAGCTTTAGTTTTGATCCAGCCTTGTGTATCATCAAAACTTACTATTTGATCATATATATAAACCTACTGAGATTGATTCAGATAATTTTCAATCTTCATTGTTCATCTTCATGTCCTTTATTTTGCTATAATTTTCTTTGGAAAGTCTTATGCTCAGGTTGATTACTGAGAGAAACTTAGAAAGTGGAAAGCAAACTAGAAAAGATACCCACCATTTTCAACCCCCAATTGGCCAATAGTGTTATTTTTTGTAGCCATCTTCTCAGCAACTAAACATAAATAGTTTAATGAGAAAAACAGCTCTCAATTGCTATCAAATTTGCTGGAAAGGATATTGATGATGGGCCCTGAATCCTTCTGAAATGCTGAAAGCTATAATTTTTGAAATCTTGAGGTAGATTAACAATTCTTTATTGGGAACCAGCTGTTAAGTAGTTAAGTAGGGACAAATGGGTTTCTTAAGTCCGACTTATGATCAGGAATAACTCCCTCAACCAAATTTTCCATCTTTTGGGAAGGAAATAAATACAAATAAAAGGGATTTGGGAGAAGAATTGTGTGTACTTCTTGAGCTGGAATCCAAACTCCTGTGAGCACTTCAGTATGCATCAAGAGAGTAAAAATGATGTGTAGTTTTTGCTGATGGAGAGCGTGACTTGTCGATTAGTTTATGTAATTAAATACATTAATATAGATCTCAAAACTTTTTTGTTTAATCAATCTTTAAAAAAAATACCTTTTTGTTTAATTAATCTTTTATTTATAATTAGATGATAAGTGGACCAGGTTGGCAACAGTGACGTTCTGACTTGGCTGGAGAATATCAGAGGAATTTTACAATCCCAAGTTTCCCGATTGCTTTATAAAATTGAGGAAAGAAAAATCGTAAAGATGGATAAGTGGAAGTATCAAGAAGTTGAGATGAGACGATGATTGACACACTTTGAAGATAAAAAGGACTTTCCTTTCAAGTTTGTAGGGAAAATTCCAGCTTTCCACTGTATATGTATACCTGGCCTTTTTCTTCTCAAAAAAAAAAATTATACCCGGCCTTTCAATTTTCTAGAAAATTTGGCCATTGTATTTTGGCTTTTTCTGAGAACAATTTTACCATTAAATCTTTGGAGTATGTTTAACAATATTACAGTAGAACCCAGTGACAGCTATTCAAAGGCACACCAAGCCTTATGCCTGGTGAGTATTTTAAGATTAAAATAAAAAATTACTACTACTCCTAAAGTGAAACTATATAACCCAATATCAATACATTGTAAAAAGTGTTAAGCTATAATAATAGCATATAATAAGGTATAAGCCTTCATATTTTCTTATGTTCGACGGAGGAAACCAACACTCAACATCATTTAATCTCCTCAATTCTCCAAACCCTTAATTCCAATTTAGCCAATCTTTTTGCAAAAGTAATATATTATGTAATTTTATATTTTAAAAAAAACTTAGATAGATAGAAACAAATACATTTCAAGTAAGATTTTTTCCTTTCCCATTCATTCGCACCTCAAATTTATGACATAACTCGATGTTTTCGACAATGCATTCTCGAAGTTACAACCCCATTTGTTCTTTATCAACAAATTTTATGAGTTTTTCGCAAACTCAAGAATTTAATGTTTGTCTAAACTCTTTATTTTTGGTTTTGATACTGTTTCGGTGTTGCTCTACTCTTTAGTGAATTTATACATTTTTTGTAAGAATTGGAGGTTATATACAATTACAAATTAGAATATGGTCATTATAATTGTGAAGTAATAAAGTTCACACAAAAAAAAAATCATGTGTTGTGCACAGTACAACACCGCAATACTCAGGTTACAATTAGCCATGGTGAGAAATTAATCCTTGCTCCATCACTGGTAGAACCTCAATTTAAGAATACTCCGTATAGAAATAACTTTTTATAGTGATAAAATATCTTAGTCCCAACTCGGGACCAGTTATAAATAGGAATAACCTCCACATTGTAATAAGTTATAAGATTTTTTTTGTCCCATATATAAAAAAGTTATCGCTTTAAAGTAATAATTGCTAATAATTTTTAAATATAATGTAATTTACGAAGAACTAAAATATTTTTTATAATATTTTGAGATAGTAATTTAAGTTTTATCGTTGTTATCACGTGTTAAAGTTTGAGGGTACGTACTTACTCATGATTATGCTTTATAGGTTATATTAGTTGCTATTATAAATATATTATTTACTTCATGTTTATGATTTAGTTTCTAGACCGTAAATTTTATTAAACCTCTACTAAGGAATAACCTCTATATAGGAATAAATTATGTTAGTCCCATCAATATGACTGTATAAAGGTTTTACTGTATAAGGAAAGGGGAAGCTAGAAGATAAAACTACCAAATTCGTCTCTCATGTCATTTTTTCACGTAACATTGGGTGATATGGTACAAAATGAGTCGTCACTTTGCTAGATTTTTCGTCTTAGGGTGTGAAAAGGAATTATAAACAGTTCTTTGATTGATATTCGATGGAAATTCTAGCCTGGAGTACGAGAGGGCTAAACTATGGGACATTAGTTCAAGTGTGAAGCATGTGCTGCGACAGAAGTCGTCTTCGTTCTTGTTTCTAAAGAAGATTAGGTCGAAGATATGGATTGCAAGAATTCGCTAAGGTTTGAGTTTGGGATGCTAGATTGTGAAGCGGTATCAGGTGCAGGTCAACCAAGATGGATACATTTCATGTTGATTTTTGTACAAAATCTTTGCACATATTAATATTGTGATTCACGTTACAAATGGTTGTGACATTCATTGGAAACTGATTGGATTTTATGAACACTCGGAGGCATTCGAGAGGCATTGAACCATTGATTTGTTGTGGAATCCATGTCCTCATAGTCTCCCAAAGTGGGACTACCTTATATACATTCTCCTTAGTATGGTACCTCGGAGGAACACCAGTAACCTTGACCCAAAACCCAATTGTTTTCATTGGATCATCATCCATTGATTCCATGCCATCATATTTCACCGTTTGCATCAAATCTTTGTAGAAATCCCATGGGCCTCTTTTGAAGACGCAGTTCCGATCAGATTCCTTATCGAAAACTAGGTGTTTGGACTCAAAATAACATTTTATTTGAGTCGATTTCTGCGGCCCGCTTAATAAGCCTAGTTTAAGAAGAAAATCATATTATCTTGTTGAATCCCTTGCTGAGCAAGGAAAAATGAAATCTAGTGAATCCGGTATTCAAAACCATTCAAGGATTTAGATTTCTTACTCTTTTCAACAAAAGATATGCTTGAGCGACAAATTGCTCCCAGTAAATTTAACTCTCCTCGCAAGAGAAATTGACAAAGATGAATCTAGAATTATCACCAGACAAGGCGCGAAGGATTCGACAATTCTCTCTTGTCAATCGACATGGGCGGACTATGGGTTTTCACCAGACAGGGCGTGGCAAATTTGGCAGTTTACTCTTGTCAGACAACGACTATCAAAGGAAGTTTCACCAGACAGGGCATGAAGGTTCTGACAGTAAAAGAAGTCACAACCAATGTTCTCAACATTTGCCAAAAAGATTACCCTGCTTTGTACAGGATAGGGTGTACAAAGTATCGATTTTCGTGGCTCTATAGCGAGACACAATACCTAAGTCCTAAAATAATTAGGAAAAAAGAACTTATCGAGCGAGGTTGGTGCTCTCTTTGCTCCAATTGCTTGTGAAGAAGCAAGATTAATGACGTTGCACACATCAACATTCTTCCTACGGAAGTGGCATGCTAAGCACGCAACATAAAAGGCACAGTTTGTGATTACCTAGTCACGGTTACCTAGATCTGCTGGGAAATTCGAGTCAAACACTAGGAGGAATCGCTCCCTATGATCTTGGTCCCAAACACATTCCAACGCCTCCCACAGCCTCGAGAACTTCCTCATTGTGCATCCTTGTCATACAATTTGAATAACAGAGTCGCGCCATATGAAGCTTTTGGCCGATTTGTTCAAATTTTATTGCCCTCCCGGGCTCAAATCCATGATGCCATCATCATTGTCTAAAGTCAATGCCGACATGAAGCGTGCCGTGATCACCGTATCCTTGTTCATCTCTATCTTGTTCATGGTGATGATCGTGGAGGTGGATTGTCACGTACTTGTGGACTCTCATGACATACGCAAAAGCGTTGTCGACTAGGAAACTAAGGTTTTTCTCTCGCGGTGAAAACTAGGGTATTAATGAAAAAAAATGACTCATAGTCATAGTTATAGCAAAAGGTAGACTAGACTTTTAACAATCACTTTCTTAAAATAATACACATAAATGTTAATTGTTTTCCTCCAACGTTTTACAAAACTAAAATGATTTTCGTTTCTAAAACAGTTAATCCAATATAAGTTGATCACAGATTGAATGAAATAGTTTTTTTTTTTGAACCAAGGATTCTGTCACATTAAAACAATAATAAGGTTACATTATATATAGATCCACCCTAACAGGCCCGACCTAAGAAACGCAAACATTCCTAAAAAACCTATGTGTCCTAACAAAGTTAGGCCGAAATGCAACCTCTAGTATGAAGCTCACAATAACTGTGTGACCACATGAGAAAACATGTCGAGACTGGCAAGAACCATCAGGTCTAGACACCAAGAATAGCCATTTGACGTATAAGTCTTTTGTCAAGGCGGGCACATGACCGACAAGCCCCAACAAAGAGGCTAACACAAACCTAGCTAACAAACCTCCTGGATCCCAAATCCAGATCCAAAATGGATCTGAGCCAAGGACTCACGCCCAAACCCAATCCAAGGCCCATAAGTTAACAAGCTCCACCAGCACAGAACTTCATAATCGTCGTCGCCAACAAGCCTCGACAACAACCACAGAGTACTGGGCCCAACCACTAGAGGGTCAGAGACCCCCAACAACCTCCATATCGACCCCGGACACCACCTCCACAGATCTCAGACTCACCCCCATCCCAAAGCCAACACCTGAAACAGATCTCCAACCCGGATCTTTGCAGAACAGGGTGTCCGACACCAAAAGTGGAGCCGCTGGTGGAACACCATCGAGGGATGAAAAACAGGCAACTGAACCATAAGGAACAACAGGAAGAAAGGCTTCACGATGGAGCCAAGGAAGCGTCATTGACAAAACCCTAATAGGGTGCACGAGAGCACTCGCTCTAAAGAAGCGGAATGTCGACCATGGCACCACTAACCATTGAGATGAAACTTGATGATTGCAGCCTCAAATCGGCACTCTTGATCAAGGAACTCCTTGAGCCTTGCACGAGTCAGACGCGAACCATCAACCAATGATTCAACCTTCGGAAGCCGTTGACCACCTACACATAGCCTCTGCTGTGAACCTGAGATCGGGATTGGAGAAGAGATCCCTAACCTTCAGAAGCCGTAGACCACCTACACACCCCCAGACAAGGATGATGACACAAGATCCGATCGGAGATAGATGAGAGATTCCAGCACCCTAAGCCAAGAGATTTTGGCGGCAGCTGCTCCTTTAGAGAGAAAGGAAGGCATTTTCTCACACTCTAACTCCATTTAATTTAGTGCTGATATGTCTTCTAGTCATTCATGTAGTGTGCATTATTCTAGATTGAATGAAATGTTTGTTTGTCATCAATCTAGAAATTTATACTGTCCCTTTCAAAAAATAATAATTTCTACTGTCATAGACGGATGGTAGATGAGTTTGGTAAGATTTCTTTTTCCTTTCCAATTAGATCTAGGCACCTCTTTTTTATGCATTTGGAAAATTTTGTTCGAATCAGTTGCCTTGATTTTTCATTATAAATCACATTGACAATTGATAATGACCTCCAAACAAACAATTCAAGTTAACAGCCTCGTCATTAGTAGACAGACTGACATGAGTGATGAGACAAAATGGCGTCTAGGTATGAAAATTTTCATTGGAGTAACATTCACATTTTAACAAACTGAGTCAGTCTTGTGCTCTTTCTAGTGATACAAATAAAGGATCATATTTTTATGCACTCTAAAGTTAAATACTCTATGGGCTAATTTTCTCACTTGACACGTATTGAAATATGAGTGGGTGCTCACTTCAACTTTTTTCAACTTTGACTGAGTTTATGATAAGCTCGATCCATGTGAGAGTCCTCTTTGCCCACTACCCACACTTCGTCTCAACCATCGTATGTTGTCACTATCGCCGCCGATCTGCTTAATCTCCAACGTGTTCTGGGCCGTCGACGTCAATCAAAGCCATGTTTCGCTAAATGAAATCTCTTAAAATTAGCTCAAATGGTATCATAAAGGTTTCTCTGACGGCAACTGGGATTCACCTTCTCAAAAACTCATCTCAGAATCTCTGATTGTAGAGAAATTAACAAGAATCACTTCATCTTTCTTTGTACATTCATAAGGGCTATAGTCTGGATGTAGACTAACATGACCGAGCATCTCCATCGCCGGATCCAAGCCCTAGGTCTGACGCGCTTCGATATTTTTGCCAGGGATGAACATGAAGCCGAATAGGTTTTCGGTGTAGAGGAGCTAGAGGGTGGAGTCGTAATAGCATAAGGTGGCATGGTTGGGGTTACGGACGGCGACATATTAGGAGAAGATGAAGTTGCGGATGGAGAGCGACTTGGGCTTGAACACCGTGAAGTAGACGATCACCACGAACGCTAGGAAGATGGTGGCCGCAAAGCATGAGGTGAGGTTGGTGCAACCCGAAGGCGACGTTTCGAGCCTACTTCGTTGATGATCATCATGGGTCGGGTCATTCCAGAATTATGCACAAATAAAAGAAATAATTCATGGGCAGTATGAATTCAAAGAAACCAAATAAAATAAACATACAACATATTTGGTATAAGAAACATTTCTTTGTAGCGCATACCGAAGATACCATGCAAGCGTTTAGTGCTAGAGTCCTCTCACCGTTTGACATATGCACTCTCCACTCGAGTTCAAATTACGAAATTGTCAAAGTGGTCGGATGATATTTAAATGTACCTTTGAAGCATTGTACTTGTGTGAGACAATTAGTCATTGGACCAAGAGCTTTTAGAGTACCCTTGACAAGGATGTACACAATTAATTTCTTCTCAATTTAGACAAAAATATATATTCTTCCTTAATTTCCAATGTAATAATCTACGAAAGAAAAATATTCCTCTCAATTTATCAGACAACTAATAATAATGACAGCACATAAAGAAAAAGAAAAAAAATAGAGCATAAGGATCTACCTTGATCGATATTTTGGTCCAAATTTTGGTGATAAGGACTCTGAGAATGACAAGCCAAGCACGTCTCAGCTTCAATTGCAATTTTAGTGACCAATTTAGATCCTAATCACCACTCCCTCGTTCATGTTCTTGTCTTGCTATGTGTCCAAATCAATTATTAATAAAATTAAGATAAACTTGTGCCTGGGCTAAACAGACGATCACATTCGTACGTAGTTGTTGATTTGAACATTACACATATGATAAGGTGTAAGTGGTGAAGAGATAAAAACCATTTGTGAGCAGTCCAAAAATATCAACTAAAATAGGAACTAACTAATGTGATTCTGATGAATTGGTCCCATCTCCATGTTGGTAGGGAGTATGATTAGGAAAAACTGATGTAGAGTGTTTTCTCGTCGGGTTCTATTGTTGTGAGTTTTTTTAAATTTTTTTTTTATCAAAATTCCCAAAAACTTCAAGTCTTCAATTCGTGCACCTCCGATTGAATTGGGAATTGATCATTATGATCTAGCTCCAGAGAATGTATGATTCTATAGTGTTGTTTCGGCGGTACGGTGATTGATGCACATACATCTCTTTGTCACTGGTCATTTCTATGGTTTTACATTGATAGCTATTTAGTCCACCTGTGACGACCCAGAACAGAAACAGTATGAGAAATCAGCTTAATCTACGAGCTTGCGCGTAGTCGCAGATTTACGATAGTGTTTGAATCGCCAGATTTGTTAACGACTAAATTATTGGCCGAGAATTGGAGCTGGGTCTCTTCTCGAGAGTTGTTGTACGTGTGATTTCGAGTTCGTGGGCGGTTCCGGATCGTTGTTTAGACGACCGATGAATAAGTTATGAATATTTGAAGTTTCGACGTAATCGGATTTAAATGGTGATGCTCTTAGCGACTAAATTACCGGACGAGAATTTGGTTTCGGCTTCTGCACGGAAGTTGTTGACAATTTAATTTCGAGCTTGTGGGAACTTCCGGAGGATTATTCCGAGTTACAAAGATTAAGTTGTGAATATTTCCGATTGTTGATTATTTAGTCGGTTTAAATATGTTTGGGCTGAACCGTTGACTTTTTATCCGATTGGTCGATGTGTTTGACTTCGGGTGATAATTGAAGAACATGTCAAGTCGAGTTGTTGCCGCGAGAATTAATAGAATCGGAATTACGACGCAAAAGTTATGAGTATTTAAAGTTTGTCGCAAATTAATTGTGGAAGTTTCCGTATTTGGCAAGTATATAAATAGAGGGTTACCATAATTGGAAAGTCAATATGTTCATTCATTATGGTTGACCGGTCAGTTTAGGCATGGTGGAGGTGTGACGCGGCGGTGGTTGGCTCGCCGGCGACGAGCTCCGTCCGGCCACCCTAGGGCTCGGCCTTGGGCTCGTTTTGCTCGGCTCGGCCTCCCCGTGGTGGTGCCGGCCACCGTTCACGGCATGGTTCGTTGAAGAAAGAGAAAATTCCGGCAAAAAAATGGAGGATTTTGTGTGATTTCGGGTTTGTATTTTCCGGCCGAATTGAGCTGAAACAAGGAGTGGGCTTTGAAGCTCTCATCACCATGAAGCTACCATGTAAGTTTGGTGTGTCAATTCGATGTGTACTTGGAGAATTTTGGATTTGAAAATTTGGTACCAATTCGGTTTTGCATGAAATTGAGCTAGTTAGAGATTGAATTGGCCTTTGTTGCAGTTAACAAAGTTGTTCAGTGGATGATTTTGAGTGGAATAGGGGTTGCTCCGCCGTGGAAGTCTCCGTTCGGGTGGCAGCGCCGCCGTTGGCGGTGGTCAACGGTCAACAGTTTGACTTTTTGAGATTTTCAACAAGTTGCATGTCATTTCACTCGAAATCGCGCCCCGATCGCAGTGGGGAGGTTCATTTTTCGAATCGAGCATCTAAACTTACAGCGAGGTATTGAGGTGTGATTTCCGGATTTCCGACAGTTTGTCGTAATCGGATTATGTGTTTCCGAGAACGGTGGTTTCTCATGATTTGTTTTGAATTGTCGAGTTATGACTTTGAGTAATGGACATTGTGAATATTCAGGTGTTTGTGATCCTTCGTCTGGCAAGGGACTTTCCGCCGGATCACGGGTTAACGCGAACCGCGTTACGCTAGTCTGTGAGTGGACAAGTTTCTATTTTCACAGTTGATTTGCGAGTTCGTAGATTTTATGATTTTCATGTTTATTTTATACGATGATTGAGATATATGTTATTTTCGGAGGTGTTATTATATGTTTATTGGTGATGGAATTTATTGCATCAATGTTACCAGAGTTGAGCGATTCCTCTGGCCCAGAGTTGAGAGATTCCTCTGAAGCAGGGTTGAGAGATTCCCCTGAGTGCTGCCGGGGTTGAAAGATTCCCCTGGCCTATCACCGTCAGGTTGAGCGATTCACCTGACGTCGGGCTTGAGAGATTCGCCCGACAACCTCCATATATATATATATGTGTGTTGTGTTCCGAACTCGCACTGTTTTATATTGATTATGTATATAAACTGGTGAAAGGCATACGTTTATTTTCGTCCACTTACTCTAACGTTTTTATTTGCCTTTCCCCTGGACTTTTCGGTTTCCGTGCCTAGTTTGCAGTTCGGATTCTGGTGTCGCACGTCGTGGTCGGAGGCATAGTGCTCGAGCTACCTTGTTTCTTCCAGTAGATTTATTGTTCTACCTACTGTGGTATATGTATATGATTATACATTAGAGGTCGCTCTGAGTATTCTGTTGTATATATTATACGATTTTACTCCGGATTTCAGTAAAGTACATATATATTTACTACTTTACATTATTGTTGATATATTGAGAAATCCGGATGGGATTTGTGCCCACGGTTTGATTTTTGTGGCATAGGATGAAGTGTATTTTCCGCGTGCAGGTAATGGTAATTCTACGTTAGTAGCGAAACTCTGCCGAAATTTTGTTGGTTTTTGTTGGTTCGTATTTTCGAAAGGGTTTGATTCCGGTTTAGGGAGCTAAACCGGGGTTGGGTCCTTTCACCACTGCATGCTAGATTTTAAATGTCAAAAATCGTTGGAAATGCATATTCATTAATTGTTTTGTGACGACCCGAAACGGAATCAGTATAGTAATCGGCTTAGTCCACGAGTTTACGCGTAATCACAGTTTTCCGTAAGTTAATTGATTTGGCGGTTCGATTCACGACTTAATTATCAGGCGAGAATTTGAGTTGAGTCTCTTCACGAGAATTGTTGTACGCATGATTTCGAGTTCGTTGGCGGTTTCGGATAATTATTTCAAAGACCGAGGAATATGTTATGAATATTTGAAACCGCGGAATTTCGTCGTGTTTATCCATTCGTATTTGAGTTATCCGAAACGTGGATGTGATCCGTTTTGGACCGTCAATCGTATCGAGCTGCGAGTATAAATATCGGAAATAGTCAAAAAATTATCGAAAACACTGTTTGGAAGTTTGACCGTCGTTTGACCAAGAGTTGACCGTTGACTTTCGTTGACCGGAGCTCCACCGCGCGTGTGTGAACTGTTGCCGTCGGACTTCGCGATTCCGGCCACCTCCGACACTGATTTAGGTATGAATCGATTCCTCTCTTGATTTGCAACTGTTTAGAACTTGGAATTTTGGAAATTGGTTTGGATTTGAGGGAGATCGAGCTAGTTGAAATCTTTGAAAATTTTGCTGGAATCGGGATCGTTGGGGGGTGGCGCTCCGGCGACTTTCCGAGGGGGGTTTTTGGTGGAAAATGTTGGGTTTGAGGTAGGGAGGGGACCCCTTGATGTTGGGAGGCCGAGACGGCCTCACGGTGGTGGATTTTGCAGGAGAAAATTTTCCGGCCGGTTTGGGTTTCGTGGCTTTCGAGCTGATTTTCGGCCACGGTGGTGGCTGGATGGTGGTGACCCATTTGGGAAAGATGCTTGGCTTGAGGAGGAGAACATTTTGGGGCCTTGGTCGGAGGAAAATTCCTCCAGTTGACTGCGCGCCGCCGCCGGCAGCGGCGGTCAACGGCGGAGCTCCGGCGACCCATTGACTCTTTGGAATTTGATGATTTTTATGTCGTTTTACTCGTAAGCGCGCTCCGATCATCGCCTTGAGGTTTTCGAGTTGATCTGGATGCCGGATTTTTAGTCGAGAGTTTACGTGGAGAGTTTGGGGAATTTCGTCGATTATTTTGTATCGAGTTATATGTTTCCGGAAATGGTTGGTTTCCGAGGTGTGGTTCAGGGTATTGAATTGTGATTTTGATCAGTTATATTTTGTTATTATTCAGGGGATCGAGATCGTACGTTGGGCGAGGGATCTTCTGCCGGATCTCGTGATTAGCGCGTTTGCGCGCTGTGCTATCTGTGAGTGGGCCTTTTTATTTTACTGTCGTAGCGAGTTCATGATTTCCGTATTTATTTACGATACGATGTTGAGATTATTTATTGCTTTTGGAGGTATTATTTTATATTTTATATGGTGATGGCATTACTTAGCATCGATGCATTGGCTACTCGGCTGATCACCGGTAGTCAGATCCAGGGTTGAGAGATTCCCATGATGTGCCCACTAGGCTTGAGAGATTCGCCTAGTCTATAACCGTCGGGCTTGAGAGATTCGCCTGACACCTACATTCATTTTTCGAACTCACTTTGTTTTATTTTATGATATATGTTTGGTGGAAGATATATGAATATTTTCGTCCACTCACTCTAACGGTTTTATTTGCCTTTCCCCTGGGCTTTTCGGTTTCTGTGCCCAGTTTGTAGTTCAGATTCTGGTGTCTCACGTCACAGTCGGAGGCTTAGCGTTCGAACTATCTTTCTTTTCTAGTAGGTTTCTTGTTTTGCCTACTGTTATACATTTTGTATATATACAGTAGAGGTCGCTCTGATTACTTTGTCATTATACTTTTATGTGATTTTTCCCCGGATTTCTATAAAGTACAGTTTTGATTACTACTTTACATTATTGTTATGATATTGAGAAATCTGGATGGGATTGGTGCCCACGGTTTGGCTTTTGTGGCACAGGATGAAGTGTGTTTTCGGGTGCAGGTTAATGGCAATTCTACGTTAGTAACGAAACTCTACCGAAATTTCTATGGTTTTTGCAAGTTCGTGTTTTCAGAAGGAGTTTGATTCCGATTTAGGAAACTAAATCGGGATTGGGTCCTTTTATGTTTACATTTCAATTTACTCATTTTGTCCACTCACTCTAACATTTTAAAACTATATTTCTTGGATTTTTCGGTTTACGTTGTCCAGATCGCAGATTAGACGGCTAAATGTGAGTATGAATCAAATGACATAAAATTTTCATAAAAAGACATATCCCGGCACTACCGTCGTGAACCACCGCTATCAGTGGCAGCGCCACCCTTATTTTTTGGCGACCCAAACCTAAAAGCATTTGAAATCTTGCAAGCAACAATTCATTTCAAAGCCATAACATCCAAATCACAACATAAGTCGTCCAATTTTACCTTTGAACTCAAAACTCCTAAAAACTTCAAGTATTTGATTCGTGCACCTCCGATTGAATGTACTATTCTATAGTGTTGGTTCAGCGATGAACAATACACATGCATCCCTTTGTCACTGATCCCTTCTATGGTTTTACGCTAATAGCTATTTGTGAGGTTCTTTTTATGCATGTACTTCTTGGTTTATTTCTATTGTATTTGGATTTATACTTCATGGCTTCGATATGTTTCTGCAGTGACTCAAAAACTAGAAGAATAATGTTATTGTTGGAAAGTATAGTCCTATTGTAAATATAGAATAAACTCTTATAGATATGATAGGATTGTGTAAATATATTTTCCTATTAGGAAACCACAAGTAAAGCTTTATTTAACCAAAAAATTGGGATGAATGAAATCATTAAATTCTCCATGAAATATTTTTCTACTTGGCATCAGAGCCGAATTTCTGGGAGCTTAAAAACCTTGAATTACCACCACCAATTTTTTACCTTCGGCTGCACCTGAAATCTCAAACATTGAAACCACTGAAATTAAACTTGAATCCTTAAATCTGAAAATCCATAATTCTGAAATATAATCTTGAAAATTCTGAATCTTGAACTCCTATCTACATGAAACATGAAGATGTCGCTTGGATCCGTTACTATTTCAGAGGAAGAGCATCCATCAATTGTCTCAGTTAATATAGTTGAATCAGGTATGAGGGGTAAGACATCGTCTCTCTCTGCATTATCTGCGAATAATACTTGGATAATTAATACTGGTGCAACATATCATACAACCAATACTCCTAGTATAGTACAAACCATTAAACCATCCCCTCAACATGTTGTGACTATTGCTGATGGTTCTCCATCTTCTGTTTTTGGTGAAGGTTCTGTCAAAATCTCTGATAATCTGTCTATTGATTCTATTCTTGTTTCTCTCTCTTGCATATAACCTTCTATCTCTTAGTCAAATAACTTCGGCACATGCATACTCTATAACTTTCTATCTAGACTTCTGTATCTTTCAGGATATTTTGACTCGGAGAGTTCTCGGTTATGGTGTTAGAAGGGGAAAATTGTACTACCTTGATTTGACAAGCAGTCGATAACAATCATTCAAATCGTCGGGTCAGGTAAATAATACCACAAATTTCGATAAAGCTAAGGAAGATGCGTGATTATGGCACCGTCGTCTTGGTCACTTGAATTTTTATTACCTGTAGAAGCTTCAACCTCAATTGTTTTCTCTTGTGAATGCTTTAGAGTTTCAGTGTGATACATGTGAACTGGCTAAGAGCCACCATATTACCTATTCTCCAAGCTTGAATAATTTTTCAGTTCCCTTTATGAAGATTCATTCTGATGTTTGGAGTCCTGCACGAATCTCTTCTCGTTTTGGCTTTCGCTATTTTGTGAATTTTATTGATGAATGCACCAAAATGACTTCGGTCTCTTTAATGAAGTGTAAAAGTGAAGTATTTTCTAGATTTACTTAATTTCATAAGATGGTGGCAACCTAGTACCAGCCGCAAATCCAGGTCCTCCAGTCTAACAATAGTGGATAATTTGTAAATGGTGAGATGTCAGCTTACTTGAGCACTTATGGGATTCGACACCAAACTTTCATTGCTTACACTCCTCAATAGAATAGATTGGTTAGACGAAAGAATAGATTTTTGATGGAAGTTGTCCATACTTCATTGTTTGGTATGATTATGCCTCAAAATTTATGGGGAGAAGCTATTTTGCTACATAATTGAATTTCAGAATCCTTATCAGAAGTTGCGTGCGTTGCTGAATGTACCATCTTTGCCAAATTTGGAGCCAAGAGTTTTTAGGTGTGCAGTATATGTTTACATCAACAAACAACTGAGAGGCAAGCTTGATCCGTGTGTTTTGAAGTGTGTCTTGATTGAATATGCTGAGTTCTTAAAAGGATGTCATTGTTATGACCCAGTTATAAAAAAAATGCATGTTTCTCTTGATGTTTCTTTCCTTGAGTCTGAACCTTATTACTCATGGAGAGTTTCAGAGTCTTTCCTTTAAGGAGAGAACAATAAAGGTGAAGAAAATCCACTGAATCTGAGTGAATTTGAAGAATTGGAAAGCTTGGAAAGTCATTTGGAAGCTAGAAATTGAACTTAAGAAACTGTAGTCAGTCTGTTCGACCCGTCGATGACAAACCCAGAATGGGACAGAAGGGTCCTTTCAACCTGTCAAGCATACTTCTCGACCCATCGAAAAATGGATCAGGAATCGGGCAGACAGATCCTCTCGACCCGTCGAGAAATGAACCTGGAATGGCGACACCAGAAGTCAACCTAAAACTCAACTTCCTCCTACTGAAATGAGCACAACTGAAGACCCCCCTCCTACTCTATCAACTGAAGAGCCGGTCTAGTATGTCTTACCAGAAGTGCGTAAATACCCATTGGGGTGTACCTTTACTCTTTTTTCACTATACTCTATCAAAGCTCAACACTGCGGCTATTGACACCCCATTTTTCACTCTTCACACACCATTACTCTTTACACCCTACTGAAAGATTTCAAAGAATATAAAAGGCTAAACTCACCCCTTTTTTTACTAAAATACCTATTGGGTGTACCTGTTACGAAAAAGAACAAAACTTTGATACACCCCGATCTTCTTTTGACCCAAGTTCCTACGTTTATTAGTCGTGCTCAAGAGATTTAAAAAAAAACTAGGGTGTGAAGAGAGAAGAGACGCATCGAAGAAAGAAAGAGGAGGACACTGAGAAGAGGCGATAACTCTCGCTACAATCCATTTCTTCCTAGTTTTTGGGTGGTCTTCTCTGTCAAGGTTCAAGTTTTTGGGTGTCTTCTTTATTTCACCTCGTTTCAGGTAAACCTCTCTCAATTTTTTCCCTAAAGTTACATGTCTTTTAGTTATGATTGAATAGATATCATTGGGTTCGATTAATCTTGATTACTTCCATTTATGAGAGCCCATTATAGACCTGACCCTATTTCTAATTTTCAATAAATTTGAGCCAACCATGATTGGGTCTGGAAAAAATTAATTTAATTTCAATTTTATCTTGAGTGTATGTTAAATAAAGTAGTGATGGGTCTGGTAGACATGAGTTTTCTATACAATTTGATCTTGATGAAGCTAGAGGCTGAACTGGAGGTATATGTTTTGTGAAAAGTATCTATTTTACTGTTTTTTTGTGTGTTTACGAAAAACTATTAGTCACATATTTCTTTTCCTCATTTATGCTTGAACCATAGAAGCAACTAGCATGATTACTGTTAATATAAAGATTAGGAAATATATAAACATTTGATTCATTTTTTTATCTGGATCCTTGTTTTAGTATGGAAAATGTTCTTTGTTCTCCAAACTTAGCCATTTAGTTTAGATATGTGATATTGGTGGCCTTAGCCATGGAAAAATGATTGATGCATTAGATATGAGGTGATGATTAAGGAATAAGAGTGAAGCAAGGGAGAATAAACTACTTGTTTGTTTACACTTTGGTGTTGAATTTATTATACACAATTTGATTTCAAATATAAATATGGATGGCACATCACGAGTTCGGCTGACAGCCTCGGCTATGGCAGCTACATAAGGTAAAGTAGGTCAATGCAAACATAATCGTCATGCATCCAGAACTATAGCAGAAGAGGTTGCCAACCCTTTAATGGAAGCAGTTGGTGACACTCAATCAGAAGAGGTTGGTAATCCTCAATTGCAAGAGGTTTTTATTCCTTAGCTAGATACGGTTTCTAATGATGAGTAAACTCCTGAACTAAGCCAACCATTTCCTAGAGGCCCCGTCAATTCTTAAGCATTTTGATACTCATATAGCCGCGTCTATATGGCTGAATAAGGAACGTACTATTTGTTACCTTTCTACTCTTAGAATCCATGTACTACTTGTTCACCTACATCTTTTATTTTTAAATAAGGTAGTGATCCACTCAAGTGTTTCTCCAAAAAAGTCACGCTTCGTCAGTGGGATTGGCAGGGTAGGAATGATAATACTATATTTCAGAAGTATATTAAGGAGTCTGGGTTATTCTCAGTAGTTAATAGTTCTTACACTCATGTAAATAAGGTGATTGTCTCTGCCTTTGTTGAAAGATGGCAACCTGAGACAAACTCTTTTCACTTACCTTTCGGTGAGATGACCATGACATTGGATGATGTATCCAACATTCTAGGCATTTCAGTAAATGACTTTGTGGTGTCTCTAATGAGTAAGATAAATGGCGTCAAACTTTTGATAATTAAAGTCACTTGGAGGAGATAAAAAGGAGACTTATGATGAGTTGCAATCATTCGGTGGCGAATATGTGCATTTTGATTGGCTAAGAAACATGTTTGGTGATGTATTTGATTCCGATTCTGCTGGAAAAGAAATATATACGCTGTGAGGGCAAACTTGTTGTACTTATTAGGATGTACTCTATTTGTTGATAAGGCCTCATCTAGAGTGTCAATTGTCTATTTAAATATTCTATGGAACTTGGATAAAGTGAAAGGATTTTCCTGGGGTGCTGGGGCTTTAACATGGTTGTATAGACAATTAGGCCAAGCTAGTCATGCTGATGTAAATAAAAGGGGGGAAATATATGACATTACTACAAGCATGTATTTACGAGCATATATATAGCCTTGTTCGATGTCATTACGACAATAATTACCCAGAAGATTTGTCTCGTATTCGTCACTAAAAACCATCAAAAGAGGGTAGCTCAACATTGGATGATGTTATGAAGTTAAGGATAAGGCTTGATGCTTCCAAATTTGATGAGGTACTGTTGATCTATAAATCTGACATGTACATGTCTAGAAGATATTGTGCACTTACATTCCATAATAATATTTTTAATTATATGTGACATGTCAGATTTGACTTTTGATGAATGTTATTATTTGATTTATTCAAGTTAAATGGGATCCATATTAAACAAAAAGACAACTTCATCCGTTACTAGAAATTTCATTTTAGATAGGTATAATCAAGTGTTGCAACGTAGTTGAACCTTACTACCTAGATAGGGCATTACAACAGTTTGGCAGGGTACAAACTATCCCTCCAATTCCTCGTTTCCCTTCTCGTGGTAAGCGTGGTTGCAAGGCGAACTCATATAAGATTGTATATGACTATTTAGAAGGGATGTGGGAGTCTTGAACTAATCATGTGTTGTCAATAAAAAATCAGAGCATGTTTGTTAGATTTTATTTCATAAGCTGTAAATGATTATTTAGAGTGGTTTCGTTCTATTTCACATCCATATGTACAGAATCCTAAATATGGTGGTACTTTTGAAGACCCCTTTACGTGTTACCAAGTACAATTGGCATGTTATCATTGTAGGTAAATTGTGAATTTCATTGATACGTACTTGAATAGCTAAATGTATACTCTTTTTTAAGGGGACTGTGGTGCTCGTATTTTGGCTCTAACGAAACCTATCGCTGCAATGGGTGCAAAAGAAGCTTTGAAGCGACACCCCCGAAGACTTTATGAAGCTCTTGAGAGTGTGCAACGTATTGTAGAGGGGTCTAACTCTAGAGAAATCTTAACGTATCAATGGAGAAATAGATGATAAGCCATGATAATTTCTATCTGTGTTGCTGAGATTAATTATAGGCATCCACATTTCTTTGTACCAGTATCTCTTGTCTTCTTTTTCTTTTTCTTCTGACAACCAACTTCGAACTTTGTTGGGCTATCACAATCTTGGGTATCACTGGCATCTTCTTCTTTGACGGCTTTTATTCACCGCTTCTCTCACAACATAATGTAATTCTTGCTCTTCTCTTGCCAACTCCTCCCAAATCTGATCTCTTTGTGACAATAACAAACTTATTTCGAATTCCTTGCGAACGAGCCTAAGTTACTAGAACATCTTTACTTTCAAATATCTTCAAATAGAAACAAATTACTTAGCATAATCATGGAACATTAAGTCATCAATAATAATAAGTTAATAAGAAATTCATCAAGTAAATGCTTACCACGTCAATGGTGAATTCACTACTGTAATCATCCCCTAAAATATTATCAGTACGGACATCACAATCTTCCACGTTCTGTAAGTAAAAAACAGAGTCGTTTCATTCCTATGTTGACAAACATTGTTTGAGAATTTGTCAAAGCTTGACAAACACTACCGTTTTTTTTGTTAGACATTAGACAAATAACTTATTTTGTTTTCTAAGGGCTTATACAAAGTAGTTTATATTTTTGTCAAGCAATAGACAAACCCTGAACACATCTTTGTCAGGGTCCTGACAAACGAATAAAATAGCTTAGCTAAGCCCAACTTGATGTTTGTTAGGATCCTAACAAATGATGTATGTTTGTTTGTCAAAAACTTATCAAATATGATATTTCCATTTGTCAGTCATTAAACAAACGTTACAATTTCATTCATCAAAGGTTTGTCAAACGAAAGATACTTATTTATCATATATCTAACAAACAATCAATTCTTAATCCTTCACTCTATCGCATATGTTTTTTATGGATGGTCAAGATTCTGCACATGACTTATAATCTTAGCATTCAATTCTTAAACCTTCTGTCTCTCTCACATTTGCCTTTCAATAAGTCTAAATTGCAGCACCTCTACTTATGGCAGAACTTTTCTTTTAGAGTTATATTATCTACGCAATAGAGAACAACGATAAACGATAAAAATACTCAAGTCAAGCAGGGTTCGCATGCGAATACACAGAGTTAAAGCAAAGCAAGATGATTCTATAAAAATATAATTTACTTTATTTGGAATCTTCTCAAGGATTTCTTCAGACTTCATGTCACAGTTAAAGCTTCTTTCACATCAATCCCATAAAGTACGAACGTATGGTATAAATTTTACAGAACAACCGTACTTGTTGAGTAACAGTTTCACGTGAATAACAATTCTGCTCCACTTTTACTTGTTGGGGTGTGGAAGCATTTAAAATTGTAATTTTAAGTAATAATAAGGACGTTTATGTAAATTGCACTAAAGATAACATATTAATCAATAATACAAATAAGATGGGGTGTGAAGGGTAAAAAATGGAGTGTGAATAGCAACAATCCATTTTTTACTGTTTAGTGTCCAGGTGAATTACAACACTGGAAGGTCTTGAGTTATTGTTGAGAATTATTGTTTCTCTCTAATGTTATAATTCTCAAGTATATTCTTGGTCCCAGTGGATCTTGAATTATTGTTGAGAATTATATCATTATGTCTCTCATTTTTAGTTAGGATATTACTGAAAATCTTTATGCTTTTTTATTCGTGTTCAAGCAGGTATTGATGATTCATTATAATTCAACGGATTGGAAGCCTTCCTTTATCAATAAAATGTTTGATCTCATGGATTCCTTTTTCTACAAAACTTGCGCTTCATTAGGTTAGCGCACGGCCACCTTATATTTTCTGACATGTTTATAACCGTCATATATCGCCTCCTTTTCATTAAAACAACATAAAAGAGCAAGCCTTGTACAGTTAAAAATTACCCCATCTCCATGATGGCATTTGGTGATGTCTGAGAGTTCTCGACCAACAAAAAACACACCTTTGGATCATAACAAAGAAATAATCAACCAACAAACGAACACAAGATATATACTTAGTTTGATGTTTGGACTCCCGCGAAGGAATGGCTAGGGTTGAAGGCCTACTTGTTCTTCTTGTATCCCCAAACCTCGCCTCCATACAAAACAGCCATGGAACTGGAATAGTAATGGTCCACTGGTAGGGGTGATACATCATGTCAGAGAAAGACATGGCAACAAACTTGAAAGCTTGTATTCTTGTGGTCTCCAGGACATGGTCGACTTCCCTCACATTATGTGCCTCCCCGTTCCCATTCCAATGCCCAAACACACAGTCCTCTTAATGATCTCAATTTTCAGAAGCTTCGGTTTTCAATCCTATATGCACGCCCCACCATATGCAGTATATCCATATCTTTGAAGAGTCCCATTTCTTATACTACGTAACATGTTCTTCCTCAGCTTCCATCAAACAAGAATATGACTATTATTACGCTTAGAAATAGGAATAACAGATTCCACTGGGCATATATTCTAAGTTTGTTTGCACCACACGCATGCATTTGCATCGCCTAATGATTTCCAGGAATAAAAGAATACAACAAATTCATTGGGTGCTCACTGATTCTAGATACAATTTATCACAAACTGTTAGTAGTACTCTACATACACTATGTATCCAGGTGTGACCTTTTCTAGATGTTGCATCGGTCGTAACCAGAGAACCATGATGAGGGTTCAGCGAGTTTCCGTAACATGCTATCCTCCCCATTGTAAAATGGTTCGAATTCCTCTTTCCACTGCTGATCATTTAAACTATGGGGCTCACCTGCATCATATTTTGCCATATGAGAGTCCTTATCATAGGCAGGTTGGATTGCATCTTTGGGTAAACGGGACTGAGCAAGTAGCTCATTAAGACTGTTTATCTCCTTCTCATATACTTTCTTCAATTTTTCAATCTTCACGTAAGCCTTGTGGGATTCCTGCTTGGCCTCTGAAGCTTGCCTCTGTAGACATTAAGAATTTAATTATCAAATCAATCTATGTTCAGATGAAAAAAGGAGGAGCAAATATTCTTCAAATCTAATCTTAAACCCACTATTAAATATGATAGAAATTAGGAATAATGTCTAGCCCAACCTCCCTTCAAAATGCCACTTTACCATACCAGCCCAACATCTTCACAGGCCGATCCTTGGAAATCATTTTAGCAATTAGGAATATTACCCACTTGTTGTGGGTACTAAAAGTGTCATAATATAGGAGTTTGGTTATATTGGACTTCAAAGTATCAGGCCTTCTTAGATGCGGAGGTCCGCATATATTGAAATATGCGGATTTTCTTGATTTGACCAGTTTTTTAATCACATAATCACATCTCCACCGTTCAGCTTGTAGATATATATGTATAAATAAACTCTTTACCATTTCATTCAATTTGATAATCATTTGGGCTCTCATAATCGTGATTTACCACCTATATACACGAACGGTTCCGATCGTACTGATTTCTGTCCGTTGGTTAATTTGATCTAGTTAGGTAACTTAACCATCACCAAATTGGATGAAATTTTGCAGAAGAAATCTATACACTAACCTAAAATCTGAATTGTGGAGATATGAATATATAACCTAAAAGTTAACCAAATTAAGAAATCTGCTTATATTAATATATGCAGAGGTCACCTAAGAATTTCCGTTCATGGACCCACAACAAGTGGGTAATAACACCATCATTAAGAAATAAGTAATAACGCCATCATGGACATTGTGGCAGGCTACAAAATCTGAAAGCATCTATTTGGTTACGTAGATTGATCCTATTTGGTTAAAGTCGCTAAGTTTTCTCATATGGTTTTTGCGACTCATTGATTCAGGGAATAGGGGAGTTGATCAGCAGGCAAAGAAGTGAGGGAACAGTGTTTAAATCTCTGCAGCAACTTGTGTTATATATTTTTAGAACCCAATAGACAAACGCAAATGATTCAAACGACTTAAGAATATAGTTCAAAGAAGCAAAGAAAGCAATAAAACACCAATGCATGAAAATAACAAATAAAAAAATTAGAAACACAGGACCAATGCATGAAAAATAACAAATAAAAAAATTAGCAACACACCTGGGCAGTGGCAACAGCCTCATCTGCTTCTTGGAGTCGTATCAGCAACTCCCCAGCAGCCTGTACAGCTTCAGCAGTATCCTGTAGTTGAGCCTGAAGCCCCTTATTCTCATCCCTGAGATATCTCCTCTCTCTTTCTCTTTCTAATCGCATTGTTGTAATTTCTGCAGCGAGAGAATTTATAAACTTGGACTCAGCACCCCTAACTCCGGCCTTGGCAGCTGCTTTCTTTACATCTTCCACTCCATCCCGGATCTTCCTGTTCCTTATGAGCAGTTCCACATGCTTCTCTTCCAAATCTGCATACTGTTCCAACATTCTTGATTGCCCCTCCATTGCTCGTTGCATTGCTTCCTTGAGCTCTTCTGCACATTTTTTCTCTGTTTCTAGTTCCTGCTTTGTCTTTTCAACCAGTGATCTGCTAGCCTCTAGTTCAATTCTTAGTTCCTCAGAAAGAGAAATCCACTTTGTCTCTACCTCAGTCCACTGTTTTCTCTCATGTTCAAATTGCTGGTCAGCATTCTCTTCTGTTGACTCAGGAACCTCAGTTGATTCTGGAATTATACTTAGAGGGGCCAACTTTGGCTCCAAGGAATAGGTCAAATGCAGCACAGAGTTCCGTGTCCGGGATGATGTGGATGAGGAGTCCACATAATATTGCAGCTGGCTTCTTAGATCTTGAATCTCTTGCACTAACACCTCCCTTTCACCCATATCAATAAAGTTGCGTAAATTTTCCAGCTGATCTTGAACTCTTTGTAACTCGATCTTTGTCCTCAAAAGCTCAGGGTGATTCTCATATTTCTCCTTCAAAAGCTGTATACAGCATATAATAAGCTCTATATGTATAAAGACAACAAAGGGAGCTTTCAAAAATAAATTTCTACCTGGTAATCCTGTGTGAGGGACACTAGCTCTTCCTCCATGAACTCCTCGGTGGGTAAAACCCCGTCCATAAGACTCTCCAGACGCTGAATCTTATCCTCCCTCGTCTGGGAAATGATAGCATTGCATTCCCTCTCATGCTTGTACTGTTGCACCTGTAAATGACAGTTAAAGAACGTCAGACGAACTGTAAACGAAAACAGAGGCTATTAATGTCAGTTAGAGAACTTTAAGCTACCTACCAAACGTTTTAGCTGCATTAGCTCAGTAGTTTTCTTCGCACATATGTCTTCTAAACCCATTTCTCTTCTTATAGCGCCAGCCAATACCTTTTCCACAGCCTGTTGATTAACATGGGCATAAGTTAAGTGACTCACAAATGAACATACAGCATCAGGAAAAAAATTATAATAAGTCCAGAAACTCTCCCCCAAACTTACTTTAGGAACATGCATCCTGGATTTGTCAACAGGTTCTGACCCATCAACAGTAACTAATTGCATGCTGGAGATCTCCTCAGCCTCTTTGACTTCTAGCTCAATTCTGTTCTTACAGCTATTACAGATATAATTCATTGCATCTTCTTGTAGTATCTCATCAACTGTTTGCACACCAGCATCAACTTTGGAAACTGGTAACATCATCCTAGTGTCTGAAGGTTTCAGTGAAAATCTGAATGATGATCTCCTCGAGGCTGAACTCTGGTGATGACTACCAAGAATTTCAAGGCCATGACGAATGCTCGCTGCTAACTGAAAAGTTGGTGCCGAAAAGTTCTTGCATGTTTGTGTTGATAGTTCAATAGAGTTACCTTCTGCAGGTTTTATCAAAGGTACATTCATGGCCTCTGGGATTAATTGAGTGCCATTGAAAATATCCTTCTGAGAAGCTGTCATCATTGATGAGGTTCTCAAACTCTTTCTGCTGGTGCTCACGCTAGGTGAAACACTGGGAGTAGGAGACTTTAGGACCGGATCACATGGAACTATTATGAGGCTTGGAGAAACACAATTCACAGAGCCGTTAACTAATTTATTGGGTTCATCTGCAACGGAAAGGTATTCAGATACTACATCAGCTGGTTTGGAAGCTGCGCATGATGTGTTGGGCTGTGACTCTTTGCTGGCTGACTCTTCACTTAGCATATCTAGGGGTTCCCTAACTGAATCAACAATTATGGTCCCTTCTAGGATTTCTTCCTGCATCATAACATTTGCATCATCAGGACCTCGTACTGTGAGACAATCACTTAAAGATGTGTGGTCCTGAGGAACATCAGCTATTTCTTCTTCCATCTTTACATCTGTATCATCCATAGCTTGTTCTGGGACACAACCACCTCCTTCTTCCATCTTAACATCTGTATCATCCGAGGTTTGTTTTGGGACACAGCCACCTCCAGATGTACAGTTCTGAGGAATATCAGAGGTTCCGGTTAGAACATTCATCAGTTCTGAATTAGATTTGTTCACATTAGATATGTTTCTTGCATCACAGCCAACTGACTGGTTAGCCACTTCCATACAGAGCCTCTCAACAGCTTCCTCATCAATGTCCATCTCCTCATCACCATCATCGTTGATATAAGTTAATGCCATTGGACAGTGAAGGCTAGCCCTTAGGATGTTTAAGCTTTGACGAAACCACACTGCCGAATGACCTCCATTCGTATCAGCTGTATTTTTCCCATTTGCTTTGATTCGCTGTAGTTCATCCTGTGTAAAGCTCAAAGGTTACATCCGCAAGTTGATTGGGAGACGAGCAAAACACAAATTAACCAAGTATAATGAAAAAGAATATATACCCTTAATTGCCGTATCACCTCAAGCAAGTGATTTACGTCTTCCTGCACTACTTCATTTACAACTGCCTTATTCTTGATGGCCTTAGCACGCTGAGCAAATCTCAATGTACTGAAAGTCTCACTCTTACAGCTGTAAAGTTGAAGTATATAAGTTTCCCTTCACAAAAATTATATAAAACATGTTTGATGGTACTTAAGGATGAAAATGTAGTACTACCTCTGCGTAGGAGATACAGCACAGACCATTGCCAACTTTGCATTGCCCCCAAGAGACTCCTGCAGCAAGAATGTCAACCTGGAATCTCGATAGGGGATATGCCTTTGTTTTCCTGTCTGCGAAATTTCAGCAAGGATGTTTATCAAATTCCTGCATTCAGAAGTTTAGCTGCAATTAATACGACACTACAAAATCATCACTCAGACAAGCATAATAAAAGAAACACACACAAGAAAGAGCTAACTTGGCTTGATAGGCTCAGCAACAGTTCATAAGATAACTGACTAACAGAATCCAGGATTCACAAGAAACCTTGTTTCTATTCTGATGTTTTAGAATATATTGTGTATATAAATGTATCTATGTTTTTCCCAAGAGAAAGTGAATCTATTTTCTATGATCAAGTATCAGTAAATATATGTTTCAAATATTACACACATTTCAACTCAACTGAACCCTAATCTGAAGCCTGACACACCCATACAGCAAATAGATCAATCATACCCAAGCTGTGAGAGTGATCGATTAATATTCCCTGCTTCCTTCAGACGCTCCCCAGCTGCACCAGTTAACTTTTGGCGCTCTGACCCGGCTAGATCCACAAGATTAATTCTACTGCTTTTAAAGCTGCTTATACCATCTGCCACACTCTATAAAATTGAAATTTTACTTTAATCACTCCATGATATGATTCTATAAATATGCAAATAATTTAGTGATGTAAATATTCATTGAGCATAATTTTCTATTGTAATATTGTGATAAACAAGTAAAGTGTTCAATGCAAAATTTCGTGGTCAAACTCTTACCTTGTATTGAGATTCCACAACACAGGTAAAAACAGTATGTGAACGGGAACTCTCAGCATTGATACTTGTTGAACCCGTCCTCCTGTTTGACAACCCCTGCAACAATGTATATTTTAGAATGTTACCCAAAATATTGTAGTCATTCTAACTTTTCAGGTAAGATTTTTCAGGAGTTTTCTTTTGCTTTTTCTAAGCAGCCACCAGAAAGAATTCTCATCATCCATGACAAATGCATCCATAAGATTATTTAAAAACAATGCCTTAAGACTGGGAATATCTCATATATCATGGTGTTAGATGCACAATCAAGATATGGGCTCTTATTTTCTTAAATTTCTTTTCTAGCTTTCTACATTAATATCTACGTCCTCATAAAATTCACTCTGCTAAGAAACACTTCATAATGTACTTTAAAGATCCTCCCAATTTCCAATTCACAATAGTTACTTTATGGAATCCTTGTATATATCTAATCATGAAATGTAGGCTAAAAAGAATTAGTACTATGCAACAAACAGGTAAATGACTTTGTTCAGAGGTACGAAAAGACTCATCCACATTTCATATTCAACAAAAGGTTGAAAATACTGAAATAATATGAAATGTCTTTCCTCAATAAAGTACTACTAAGATTATGTCATAGGTACAATTAGAATAAGCAAGCCAACCTTTATCAAAAGCTGAGTCACATCTTTGATTGTACGTACACATTCCTCTGTGAGATTTTCAACATAAACCCCTGATTTAACATCTTCTCTTATCTGTGATAATCACCACAAAACTTAAAAAACCAAGTACATAGTGCAAAAGCATGCTAAAAAAGAAAAGAAAGATGTTCCATTTACCTGAAGACTTTTTAGATTTTGATCCAACAGATCTGTAATTTGTTCATTGTAAATCTGCAAATACGCTTGTGAATCAAACAATTGAAATTGAATAATTAAGTAAAAAACCTCTCAAAGGATGCTAACAACATATAAATGAGTTTACCAGCATGAATAATCACAATATCTACCTCTAGAAAAGAACATCTGCACTGATACGTCAGTTGTTTGTCAGCGTGCTTGATTTGCTCCTGTAAAGATCATCACAGTATATAGGGAAGCTATTAATACTACAGGACATTAACTAGTAGAATACTAACAAATGAAACTGAAACTCACCTCATTTAAGCGAGCAAAAAGACGCTCAAGGACACGGGGAGTTAAGCCTTGTTGATCACTTGATAAATTCTCATCCAACAATGCGTTTGCAGGACCCCACATAGTGTATGTCTTTCCACTTCCCGTCTGATAAATTCAATGATCAGACTTATAGAACGTGTAAAAACAACGAACAAACTAATATAATATGGATGAAGGAAAGAGCAAAAGGAAACACACCTGTCCGTAGGCAAACACAGAACTGTTAAACCCAGCCATACAATTCTCAACCAGGGAAACTCCTACCAGCTGGAAAATATCTAGCTGCAATATTATACACAACAAATGATAAGCAATTACTCTAAATTATCTGCTCATGAATACAGTTGACAGTGGTCAGTCTTGCCTGTGATGCATCTGTGTCGGCCACCGAGTCAAATGTGAAGGTCTGTCCATTTATCGACAAAGAATCACAGGATGTTTTCTGCACCATCAGCTCTCCTTCATCCTTGTCTTTTTGTGGTGGCCGCATTCTCACGATTACCTATCAATTTTGTGAAAATAAACGATATTAACCAATAACAAACATAGGTCTTGATACAACTAAATAAGTGAAAAAGCCGTTTCACTATCACAGGAAGGATAATGAACAGAAACAAAATATACTACTCAGTTGTGGATAATTTTTTGTTTTCGTTAAATCCCTCTGATTCTGGATTATTTATATTAACCCTTTCACAACACCCAAACACATAGTGAGTCAAGAATCATAGTGAAAACCATCATTCTTAAATTCACGGTTCAGCAGCAAATAAGGGAAGTCAAGTATAAAGCTGCAGGCAATAACCTGAGCAAAAATGATTCCCATTATAACAAAGTTCAACGAAAACCAAAGGATATTGAAAGATAGACCGAATTAGTTTAGTAACACTAGTATACAGAACAACTTCTTGATAGGGCAACTAACCCTAATTTTCTACAGATTCTTTTCTATTGATTTCCCACAACAGCGGAATAAAATTGAATCAAAAATCAAGCAACTGTTGGTGCAAACCATGATAGATAACACCGATTCAATTTCTCTAAGGTCCCAACCACAATCGATTCCAATACAGATATATCCCAAATAAGCAATATCTCAGGCTAAAACGTAAAAGGCTGAGGCACGGCGCCGTACCTGGACACCGGAATCTGAGGATCCATGGACGGAGTTCTCCAGCAGAATCTCGAGCTTCCGTTTGAGCGGATTCGACGGCGGCGGCCGCGGCGGAAGCGGGCACTTGAGCCTCGCGGCCGGCGAATGCTTGGAATCCGTGGCCGTATAGTTTAGATCTGAAGGAGGAGGCGCGTTCTCTTTGGCGGCTCTGTTTTTCCTCGGAAATTTAGGCTTGCCGGAGCTAAGGTTTGGCGACTGGGGAGGCTCCGTCACCTCCCTTAGGTAAGTGTTGCGCGGCTGCATCGAGTGCTTCATCGCCTTCAATTCAATTCTAGAGCGAGACGGAGAAGGTTTCAGAGAGAGAAAGATTGACTCTGTGACTGTGTGTGTGTGTGTGTGTGTGAGAGAGAGAGAGAGAGATGTAGCCGTTGTGGTGTTGAGAGAAGAGAGGAGAGCGACTGTGAAGAAGAAAGAGGAATTTGAATTTGGGGGAGAAAAGCACGTGCGTAGGGTCGTTTTCTATTCAAGAGCCTTTTTTGAAATTGGTATTGGATCTGGCCGGGCTGGTGTTGGATCTGAAAATGTGGATTTGGCCCGTTTTGATTCAACCACAAATTTCATTTTTTATTCTTTTATTTCCCATCAACCCCTAGCTAGTCCGTTGGTGAATTTGTAGAAAGTGTAATAGATGCTCTAAAAATTATATTACGAGCATTCGGTATTGGTCAAGTGACCAAGGCAGTGTGACACCCTGCTCATCACTTAAGTTTAAAATCTTTCAGTCACAAGCTTTCTACCAATGTTATAAAATAATTATAAAAAAATTGATTATCATCCTTGACCTCCACCTTTCCGAGTTCATTATCTCCGGCTATATATTGGTGCATTTTTGGCAATTCTTGGTGACAAAGTTAGACCATTTATCATCATGGAAGGTACTTACCTCCAAAAAATGTCGAAACAACTTACTAGTAAACCAATAGGGATATCATTTGACCCCTTGACTTAACCAATATGAGAACTTAGAAAAGCTAAAAGAGATGGAGGCCTTAGATTTAGAAATCTTGAGAGCTTCAATTTTTCTCTCCTTGCTAAGCAATGATAGAGAATTCAGAAAAATCCTAATGCCTTGTGGGTGAGAGTCTTGAAGGCAAATTATTTCAATTGTTGCTCTTTCTTTTATGCCAAAAAAAGTGGTCATGCCCCTTTCTCCATTATATGTTACTAAAAAATGTGCACACCCTATGGATGTGATTGTGTGAGTTTTTTTTTAAACTAAGATTGTGTGAGTTAACATTCCCTTGTAGTTAATTAAGTAACTGTAAAGAGATATTCAATTTAATTTTGCACGATGCAGTTTTTTTTTTTGCAGGGAGAGAGAGAGAGAGAGAGAGTTTGAGAAAAATTTGAAAAAATGGGGAAAGAACCTCTCTTCTCTTAATAATAATATAGATAAAATCGTTATTTATTTCAGTTATATATCATATAACTAATATATTGATTTGAGCTCATGTATGATATAATTTTTCAATTTTTAAATTCCTACTTATATAATACTTGTATAAGTTTGTATGTGTGAATATTCATCTTCTCTATTTTATTTTTAAGAGAAATAAATTTCCATTAAGAAATTTTCGGTCGAAGCAGTACATATATTTGTGTCCAATAGAGAATGTTGAGTAATTTTTACACCCGCACAACGAAACAAATACCACTCTTTAAAATCCAATGAGCTCTACATAATGCTAAACTCATTCCTATCAATAACTAAGATATAAATCCGAACTACCTAATCTAACCAGCACAATTGTGGCATATGCTAAGCTAAATCTTTGAAAGGAAATTATTGTTGGCTTCAAAATATAGGCCTTAAATGTGTAAGCATAAGCGCTTCGGCTTGCCACATTTCATACACGCATTTTAAAATAAACGAAGCACGCAAAAAAATAAAAGTAGAAACGCACCGAGTCCAACATCAGAATGTGAGGAAGAAGCACGTCTTTAAGTAAGTATATAACAAATTAATTGTCATTAAGAGAAGGTAATTGACATATATGGTCTTAAGCATATTCATTCCTACTATATTCATCCTTATCTCTTGCATCTACTAATTTTGGCATCAAAGCGTTAAAGGCGAGTCAACCCGCCTTCACTTCTAACTTCCATCTTTCATCTTATCAACCCAGCTCAATCAAGTGTGTTTACATCTCAACACGCCCATCCTCTTCTCTTATCTTCCAGGTGTTTCTTAGTCTCCGCTCGGATTCTAGTGCAAACAAAATGAGGCATTAATCATATGTGGCATCTATGATAACGACACATCATTATGTATTGTCATGTCATCAAACCTAAATGACTATCTCATCCATTTATAAACTTCAAAGGCTAATATTTTTGATGCATTTCAATTTCAACAATATTCTTAATTAATACATATTGTTTATTTTCCACTTCGTGCTTTTGTTCTTGACTTTATTTGGATTAATTTGATGGCTTCATGATGTAAGTTCTACTTTATACTATATGTATAAGTTCATTCTCTTAATAACTAATTAAGTATATAATCGAAAGAAACTGATGTAGATTTGATTTATCATGGAGTGACATAAACCCAGAATTTTGCATTCATAGAGAAGAACTTCAATCAATGGAATAATGCTTTTCATCAATTGAGTTTTGTTGCTAACGAATAGAAAAGGGAGAAAAGAGATTAAACTCACAGGAGAAATCATATATTGAGAGTGTGAGAGCAGATTTATTCCGCTTTAGCTTAGATCTCCGTGAACTTGCAAAACAAGTCAGAGCACGGCGTGGTACCATGCTTAGACCCTCCGATGCTTAAGTCAGAACTTGTCTCAAGAATTGAATAATGAATAGAGCATAATTATGTTACCTCAGACCATGCAAAGATGGTCTATACATGGTGATCAAGCTAGGTCTAAGCATAATCCATATCGAATAGGACTACTTTACTTTCGGGTAGGAGGAATCCATTAAGGAATGGATCTCCATATCCAGGGCCAATCAGATCTCATGATTACCACAGACCCTTTGATATAATCCTGCTAGGACACATACAAATATTTCATTTTCCTCCTCATATTCTGTCAACCCCCGAAGGTCCAATCGAATCAGTCCTTCGAGGTCAGATTGCCCATCCCTCTTCAAGTTCGATCTTACTTGGGATTATCATGCCCATCGAACATTCCAGAAGACTCTACATCGTTCTAGAGACTTCTAGAAACCCCCAAATTATTCATCCCTTAATCGAACCCATAATCTTCTAGAACCAGACCCATATTTGGCCTCATCGAATCTCATCCAAAAAATTTCTACCCGAGGTCATCCTTCCCCAGCTCAGGTGGCCAAAACTGACTCCCACAAATACCCCCACAACAGTATGAGGTCTGACACGTGTTGGCCCCGCGCTGCTGTTTGTCCAAGCTCTTCAATTTTCGAAAAGCCTTTTATCTTTCTCATCAAGTAACGCGCGAAACCCCAAGCACATGCTTGAACTGTCCTACCTTCATCACAACCCGTGCTTCATCACGATTCATCAGCCACTACGTCTCTCCCTATCCAATGCAGCCCTTCCTAATTCCAACTTCTTTTCAAAAAATCAATCATATCCCTTGAAATCTGAAGCTGCATATCTCCTCAAATGGCCACTTCGTATCACTTTATATCTCTTCACCCTATATAAATTGAAGGCATTCTCCCTTTTCATTTTTTGCATTTATCGAACCCAGAAAGCTCATCTCTGCAACTCTCCGAGCTTCAAAGTTTTCCTAGAAAAACCCAGAAAACTTCCAACACCTTTTTCTGAAACCCAGAAAGATTCTATGGCTTCCAACAACACTTCCTCTCCTACTCCTATTGAAATCACCACCCCCAATATCACCATCCTCCAAGATCTTACTACCTAGACGTGATGCACATTGAGATAAATGTTTGTGAGAGTTTACTAGGGACACTACTGAATATACCTAAAAAGACAAAACATGGGCTTCAAATGCGCAAGGATCTTGTGAAAATGGCTAAGAAAGGATAGGTTGCCATTGGCTAGCTGTAACTTGATGTTAGAAGAAAAACGTTGTATGTGTATATCTTTTTTTGATATGAAGGTTCCTGTTGGGGTTCCTCTAACATATCCAGCTTAGTATCGATGAAAAATTTGACGCTTAGTAGACTTAAATCACATGATTGTCATGCGATAATGCAACAACTCCTCCCCATTAGCATTAAAGGTGTGTTAGAAAAACCGGTTAGAATTGTTGTAATTAGGCCGTGTCTATTTTTTAGTGAAATATGCAGCAAAGCAGTAAATGTGGCTAGGCTGCCTAAAATACAAGCTGATATTGTTGAAACTTTCTGCTTGCTAGAGAAGTTTTTCCCTCCTTCTTTCTTTGACATAATGGTTCATCTTACTGTCCACTTAGTCAGAGAAGTGGAATTATGTGGACCAACTTTTTTAGATGGATGTATCCTTTTGAGCGATATATGAAGGTGTGTAAGGGATATGTCAAAAATAAAAACAATCTTGAGGGTTGTATTGCTGAGAATTATATAGTGGAAGGAGGCTATCGAGTTTTTAGTAGAGTTGTTCAATGATAATCAGAAGATTGTAGGCATCCCTAGCACAACAAATTTAGAGGACCATCGTTTGTTGGGTGCCACAATTGTCAATAAGCTGGGTGATGAGCTTAAGCAAACTCATCTTTGTGTGCTTCAGAACCTAGATGAATTCAGAAGCTACTATGAGTAAGTCACATCACAACACCAACTTGCTTGTGGATTAGTTTACTTAATTTATGAACACTATGTACTGAAGATGTTTTACATACTCTTATTTATGCAGTGAACACATGGACTATTTGAAGACTATGTTTCTGAAGTTCAAAACAATGTGAAGTGGCTATTGGACAAGCAAAACAAGGAATTTAGAGATTGGGTTCAGACCAGGGCATGATATAAATGCCTTTTCATTTTCTTAAGTATAAGGAATTAGTTTATTATATGTCAAACTATAATTTTCTTAATTATACTGATAAAAATTTATTTCTTAGGTTGCGTCTCAACTACAAGACACGACATGTAATATACCTGATATTATGAGATGGGTTGCAGATAAGCCAAATGATCTTGTACCGATGTTTTTTGGTTACAGCATTAGTGGAGTTAAGTATCACACAAAACTGCGAGATCTAAAATAGACTACTCAGAATAGTGGCGTTCTCTTGGTGGCGGAGACAACTCAAGTGGCTAGTGCAAGGGATAAAAACTCGATCAGACAAAACATGAGCTTTTACGGTGTTATTACTGAAATATGGAAGCTTAATTATGATGTCTTTTGATTTCCAGTCTTTAAGTGTGACTGGGTTGAGAGTGGAAGGGGTGTTAGGGTAGATGACCTTGGTTATACACTAGTTAACTTGAATAAGAAAGGTCATTTCAGTGACACTTTTGTTTTAGGGAAGTTAGTTGAGCAGATTTTCTATGTTCAGGATGAGAAGAATATGGGATGGTAAGTTGTCTTAAAACCACCCAAAAGAGATTACAACGACTATGTTCAGAATGACGTGCTTGGAGACACTGTCATTGCTCATGAACCCATCACCACATCAATGCCTTCAATTGAATCATTTGATAACTAAACTGATGATGGTGATCTTGGTTAAATGCGGGACGGTGATCAGGATATCCTCATTGTTGAAGAAGACTAGACATTAGCTTTTTAGTTTGCGGTGTTGCTTTTTAGTTATATACTTGAACCCTATTTGTGGTGTTGCTTTTTAGTTTGTTATTTCCTTCTTCTTTGTTTCTTTGGCTTCCAAAGTGTGTAATTGTTCTTTGAATTGAAACTATGGTTGTGTTTATTAGTGTATTGTGCCATGTATTGAAAAGTTTCCTTGTGAGATTACTTTCTGTACAGTTTAGACATATATATTTATATGTTTATCATGTTCAAATTTTAGTACTTATAGAGCTCAAACATGACTAATATTTCCTTGTGATTTTCAGATTATGAAGAAATTCGAATCCAAAACTGCTGCAGTACTATCACCATCAAAAATGAAGCATAAAGAAAAATATGTTGCAGTACCATCACCATCGAAGACGAAGCACAAAGAAATATCTACTGCAGTACCATCACCATCGAAGATGAAGCACAAAGAAAATAAAATAAAATCTAAGGCAGATAGGGATAGCTCAACGACAATCACCCAATTAACCGAAGCTTTAGATTTTATGAGGATAGTTGATGATTCTATGGAGACAGTTCAGACTGGGAGGCAAAAGTTGTTGAAGCAACATGATGTGACGATCCAAAGTATTTCAAAAACAAAGAGCTTAAAGCGGAAGCGTGTAGTGTTGTTTAATTGGAGGGGAACTTCATGTGGCAAGGTAGCAAAGAAAATACAGTCATACATAGGCGTTCTAGCTCGCAGAAAATTACCAATAATCAGAACATCTTGGAATAGAGTCAAGAATCAGAAGAATGATCCAGTTGGTGATGAAGAGAGGGAGAAAATATGGAGACGTGTGAAGGTAAATTCTGCTCGGTCAATACATTGTACTATTTTGAGACCTCTGTGTAAATATAATGCATTCCCATATGTTTAAATTTTACTGATTTGTTATGTATGTGTTAATGTGCACATATATGTGGCATTCACGATAGGGGAAGAGGCCAAGAAGACGATATTGGAATCAACTGCATGTAGAGGGAGGAAATTTAAGTGCAGGCTGACCACAAATTACGTTATATCATTCATTGGCGATCAGAAGGCTTTGCGTTATCCCCCTGAAGATTATCCATTCATCCTTTCAGAACATTAGACCGCATTTGTGGCTGAAAGGACAAGTGAGAAGTGGCTGGTGAGTTTCAGTGGCCAAAATCTTGTAGGTAGCAGTTAGTATCAACTCTAAATCATTTTTAAAAAAATTCAAGCCAAGCATAAGAAGCAACAAGAGGTGCGTGCAAAGAATAAATATCGACACAAAATGTCCAGAAAGGGTTATGTTGGATTGGAGGAAGAACTGGTTAATACATGGCTTCATTTAGGCCTTGGTTTAATGTACATGTATGTTGGTATATTATGTACACTAATCAGAGTGTCTTATATTTTATGTAGAGAGAGAAAATGCCGGAAGCAGAATTTGATAGAGCTGATATGTGGATTGAGGGAAGGTTTAACAAGGATGGAACCTTTGGTGATAAAGAAACAAAGAAGACTGTCGAAAAAATAGTAAGTAGACAATTATTAAATTACTGTGGAGTTTCAAAATTATAAAAAAAAATTTAATTTTGTGTATATGTATTCACAGAAAGAATTGAAGAGGAAGGCTAAGAATGGAGAAATAAACATAAGCGGCAATGATGATGTTTTGACGATGGCATTAGGGACAAAGGAGCATGGAGGAAGAGTGCATGGCGTGGGAGAATTTGTGACTGCCACATCCTACTTTCACTTCCCGAGAAAGAAGCGAGAGACAATCGAAGAGGCATTAAGATCAGTGTGGCAATATACATCAATGAGGCACATGAGAAGATGATGGAATTGGCAGCAACAAAAATTATTGCAAAAGCAGCACCAAAGATAATTGAGGAGCCAGTACCAAAGGTTATTAAAGAGGTCAATGCAAGCTGGGAAATGAAGATTAAGCAGATTGTTGATGGATTAGATCCGGGTAATGTTGCAAAAGTGGCTTTTCAACATTTATTCGAACAATCTCAGAATTTTGGTGAAGCAAGCTGCTCTAAAACTATGAGTGAAGCACCACTGGATTGTAATACCGAAAAGAAAAAAGCCAATGTTGAAAATTTCGAGGAGGCTACTGATGATATTTTTGAGGAGACTCAACCTTTAGAGAATGTAGTGGTTGTTGAGGCTACTGTTTCAAAGGAGCAACAACCAATCATTATTGAAGAGCAAAACTAGTATGGATTTCGTATCCACAGTACAAGCATGTAAGGTATGTTATTTATTGAATTATTGGGATATATGTTTGTATCTATCCATTATCCTAATTTCTGTCTTTCATGTCTTTTGCATTTGTAAATGTCAGCGCCGAGGAGCTGAAATCAGAGCTAAGTTAGCAATAGGCTCAATAGACAATGTTGTAGCCAAATGGACATTCATGGATAATGATGATCCATCACTAACTGTGCATAGTGTGCCACTTGGTGAAGATAGACTTCGTGTTTCAATAGATTGGGCTGTTGCCGGTCATAAGAAAAACAATTTACCTTTTCTTGTTGATGATCATATTGTGACTATAAAACAAGCAATGGAGAGTTGGGTAGCATGGCCTAAGGAGTTGGACATTAGAGAACATGATGAAGAGGAAGTGGTACTTGGTTTCTCAGTTTTTGATATTTATATATATATAAATAATTTGAACTTGAAATATTTGAGTTAAACTAATGTACTTGCTCATTATTAGTTTTGCATAGGAACTTGACTGTGGCCTGAGAAAGAGAAGAATAAAGGTTACTCAAAAAGTGCCCATGAGTATCGACTGGGATGTTATCTTAGAATCTGACATACCATCTTCTTTATCGATGGTATGCAAGTGGGTGAAGGAAAACCTAATAGATGGTAAAACAATTAACTCCATGGCATAGACAAAATTGTTTGGCAAACAAAGGAAACTATATCTCTATGACACTGATGTTCAGGCCTTTGCATCAATGTGTGAATTAGGAAGCAATGTCATTGCCATGTACCAAAGGTACATATCTCTCAGTATTCTTATGTGCTTTTACAATTTTTAAACTCTTGTGCACTATTGTAACTGAGGGCAAATGATGTTTATATATCTTAGGTGCATATTTGATGTGCTGGTGAAAGCAAAAATGGAGAATATGATTGCATTTGTCGATCCACATGACATCAGTGGGGAAAAGAGTTATCGGGCTAGGAGATCTAGATTGATAACGGATAGACTGGTTACTACAAAACCAGGACAACTCTTCCTTCTGCCTTAGAACCCAGAGTAAGTATACTATACAATTTAAGGTATGCCTAAGTCTTTTTTGTTTTGCTTTTAACCTTATTTTTCATATGGTAATTGTTACTTGCCTAACTGAATTGTCATAAATTCTTACTCGTAGTACCCATTGGATGTTGACTGTTCTTGATCTAACCAAAGAAATTGTGTACCACTTGGACCCTATAACAAGGCGTATTCCTAGTGGAGAATGGAAATGGGTTGTAGACACGTAAGCTACCACTATTTTCTTAACTTAATTACATATGCATCCATGTTGGATAATTTTGTTACATTATGGTTTTTTGTATGCTTTCAATATACACAGACACAACCAATCATTATATCTATTTGTTGGTTAATTCAACTTATAATGTGGTTATTTTAGATCTAATATGGAATGTTGGATTATTTAGTGTTCATTTGTATGTTGTAAGTTTTTGATTTGGGATGTTGAAAGTGTTCATAATTTGGTTCTTTTATTTCAAGTGCAATGGCAATGTATAATGCACATTGTGGCAGGAAATGTCGGATTTCACCTACTTAGAAACCCTTTATCGGTACAATTCTTTTTCCAAATTTTCAGAGAACATATTTATATCAATTGTTTTCGTTGTTTTTCTCTATTGACTAATATGTGATGCACTAGCCTCAGGGTATTCCTAAACAACCTTCCGATACTGAATGTGGCTACTTTGTGATGCTTTACATGAAAGAGATAATTGAAGATAAAGACCTGCAATTTATGCACAAGGTAAACACACTACTTTAATCAAACTTGTTGTCTACTTGCCAAATTTAGCATTTATATGCATATGCGAAATTGACCATTTCTTGAATTTGTATTTAGTGGGGGAGGAGATCCAAGCCTGACCTCAAATATGACCAAGCTAATATTGATGGCATGAGAGATCAATTTTCCAAATTTGTTCAATCCAAGTTTTGTTAAAGCAAGTATAATATGGTAGGAGGAGGTATTTTTGGGAGGAAGTTTTTTTTGGGATATGCTAGTTGTTGGCAGATATATATATATATATATATCTTGCAATGTTCATCATGACCATATTGAAGTCATTGCTAGTTCTGTATATATGTATGCAGGCTAAGAGATAGTTAGAAGTAGTTAAGGTTTAGGTTTAATGCATTATGACAATAAGCAAGTGCCCCTATTTTGCTACTTTTGGAATTGTTACAAATGTATTTGGAATGTGGCTACGGTCAGAATGTAGCTAAGGCTTAGGGGCTTAGGTATTAATGCATTATGGTCAGAATTACAGAATGAATGATAATGAACCAATTGAATATTTATATGGTAGATTCATGTGGTATATTATGAAATTATGGGAATTGCATTACTTGTTTGGAACTGTTCATTTGGTCAATTTTACAGGTTCTTGAATGGTTACTATTCATTTGGTATATTTTGATTCTAAATAACTTACTGTGCATTTGGTACATTGTGAATTGCTACCATACAACACACTTATCACTTATAAAACTGTTGTGTGAGGATAGGCATAAAAAGCTTCACACAACTGAAAAACTTTCACACATACAACATTCAATGTAGGATATTTACTATTGTATGGGCCTATAAGCACAAATTCACACAACATTTGGTCTCATACATTATAGTGTTGTATGTTTGTCCCATATACACAACAGTTGGTTATATCAAACTTTTTTTGTATATTAGACCATAGATAGACATATCAAACAACATAATTTATAAATATATTGATGTCTGAACGAAAAACAACAAAGTTTTACAGAGGTATACAATTTAAAAATGTTGCGCGAAGCCATTTTCTTCACTTAAATTTGTTGTCTTAATGCAATGCAATTCCATGCCGAATGTCATGCAAACGCCGAATGCCATGCTAGATGTCATGCACGCGTTGAATGTGATGCCGAATTTCATGCACCCACTGAATGCCATGCCGAATTCTATGTGCGCGCTCAATGCCATGCCAAATTCTATGTGCACGCTCAATGCCAAGCTCGCATGGTGACTCAAGCAAACTAGAATGTTTCATTTCACAACGGGTTTTATATAACAATTGTTGTAGGAGTTTTGTCATACAACATTTAAATCATCGTCATCTGATGCTATCATCACACAACATGTAGTAACACAACAGTTTTTGACTCTTGTTTGCAACAGTTATTCCTAGTTGTGTGATGCATCATGTGTAGTCGTGCATATTCAGAATTTTTGAACATTAAGAGTTTTCGAACATGATTAGGGGAAAGATTACCAAAACTTGTTTTAGCCATAACTTTCTCATTACTTAAAAATTTTAAGTGATTCAAAAGCCAAAGTCAAATAACTTTTTATGTAGAATCTACTTGTGTAAAAATATTTGACTAATTAGAAATTTAACATAAACAAAAATATCAAATTTACCCAAAGGCATATTATTTCTCTTTTATTCTTAGCTATGTACTTTGATGTAATTATAAAGATAAAGAACTATAAGAATGTACTCATGTACTTACATACTCAAGAATTACAGTAAGTGAATGAGGTATTTGATTAACTCAAGATGGATCTCTTGGAGCAAAGAAAGAGTTACTAATATGCTTGAAAGAAAGATAGTTTGGTGTGGGATCTTAGGAGAGTTGCATTGCAACTTTGGGAGAGTTTCAGTCGGTGGAATCTTGACTAAAATGGTGTGTGATCAGGCTGATCTCAAAAGCATGTAAATATAGGCATTGGAGGATACATGAAAAATAAATTTACACCTATTTTTATCGACTTTGCAAGGCAAGTTGATAAGGAATTGTTGGGCTACTCTCTAGGGTAAATATATATTTGTAAAAACAATAGTAATTGTGACGACCCGGAACAGAATCAGAAGCGTAATCAGCTTAATTCGTGAGTTAGCGTATAATCACAGATTTCCGATAATTGATTGAATCGCCAGCTTTGATCACGACTAAATTATTGGCCGAGAATTTGAGTTGAGTCTCTTCTCGAGAGTTGTTGTACGCGTGATTTCGAGTTCGTGGGCGGTTTCAGATCATTATTTGGACGACCGAGGAATATAATATGAATATTTGAAATTTTGGTATACTGTTTAGTTTATCTGTTTATGTTCGAGTCTATCCGAATCATGATTGTAATCCGTTTTGGACCGTTGATCGACCCGAACCGTAAATGGAATGATTATCGACTTGATTTGCGAGTTTCGCGATTTGTTGTGATTTCGAGATTATCCATTAATATGGCGGCTTCGTTAGCGACTAAATTATCGGGCGAGAATTTTATTTCGGATCCTTCGTGGAAGTTGTAGAGAATTTAATTTTGAGCTCGTGGGAACTTTCGGATAATTTTTCCGAGTAGCGAGGAATAAGTTATGAATATTTTCGTCCACCGAATATTGTCGTATTTATCCATTTGGGGTTCGATACGCGTACGGTATAAATACGGAAGCGATACCTGCCGAATTGGGAAACTTGCCTTAAAGGGAAAGCTGGGTTGACCCGCGTTCACCACTGGTCAAGAATGACCCATTTTGGAGGCCGAATGGGTTGCCGGAAATTGAGGTCGATTCCGGCCATATTTGGGCAAGGCTTCTTCATGAGATTTGTTGGGCTCGAGCTCCTCTTCAGATTGGTAGGTGGATCGTCCCGTGGGGTGGCCGGAGGAGAGAGAATCGAATCGGCAAAGTTATGGATTTTCCGGCGAGTTTTGTGGCGTTCGTGTGGCAGCGTGGAGGCCGAGATGGTGGCTCCTCTTTGAGGGGTTTTGTTAGCCTCAATGAGAGGAAGCTATTGCAAGCGGTTTGGGAGGTTGCCGTGGCCGGAGGAGAGAGATCTGCCGATGTGAAATTCCGGTAAGGGTTTGGAACTTTGGGTTGATTTTTGGAGGTTTTCCGGTCAAAATTGGCCTTAACTTATAACTGAAAAGTTGGTGGAATCGTCGAGATCTTTGAAACCATGTATGCCATGAATTTTTTTGGGCAGATCTGAAATTCCAGCGACGGTGGCAGCGGCGACTTTTCGCCCGACGTGGTTTTCAACGAGTTATATGTCGTTTCACTCAGAATCGCGCCCCGATCACAGTGGAGAGGTTTTTCGATTTGAGCATCGAAAATTATAGCGAGGCTTTGTGGTGTGATTATTGGATTTTCACGATTTCGTTGTTATTGGATAATACGTTTTCGGGAACGGTTGTTTCTCTTGATTTGATTTGAGGTGTCGAGTTATGATTTTGAGAAATGGATTTTATGATTATTCAGGGGTTCGTGATCCTTCGTTTGGCTAGGGATTTTCTGCCGGATCACGGGATTAACGTGAACTGTGTTACGCTCATCTGTGAGTGGACAATTTCTTTTCACTGATAATCGCGAGTCGTTATACACGTTTTACGAGCATGAGCATGCATATGAGATTATGATTTATATGAGCATGTGTTATACGATTATGCTTATATATTTATATATTACGTATATGCATTTATATATTGCTTTATGCATTTGCATCGAACTATTTATGATTTGATTTACACAGAGTACAGTCATAGTTCATGTTGTTGTATCGATACACTTGCATCCCGGCTGATCCCCGAGGGTGCCTACCAGGGGGAATCTGTACCTTGTACCGATGTATTTCTGGGTGGGTACAGATTTCTGTTCCTTGTGCCGATGTATTTCCGGGTGGGAACAGATACCCTGACCTGAGGCCTTTCTGGCTAGAATCACGTGTGGGTCTGGGATCCCGTGATTCGGACTGTACTAGCATGGATGTGTCCATGAGCGACCCCGTGGGATTTTTACATGCATGCTCAGTACGCTGGAGGAGTATTAGTTTACCTCGTGTACTTTATTATATTTATTTATCTGGACTCGCATATGTTATTTTAACATATATCAACTGGCGAAAGACATTTATTTTCGTCCACTCACCCTAACGGTTTTCATGTCTTTCCCCTGGGCTTTTCGGTTTCCGTGACCAGTTTGCAGTTTAGATTCTGGTGTCGCACGTTGTGATCGGAGGCATAGTATTCGAGCGATGTTTCTTTTATGGTAGGTTCTTAGTTTGGCCTACTATCTGTATATGTATACTAGAAGTCGCTCTAAGTATTCTGATGTATACTTTCATACGATTTTTTCCGGATTTCTGTAAAGTATAGTTATATTTATTACTTTACATTACTGTTATGATATTGAGAAATCCGGATGGGATTGGTGCCCACGGTTTGATTTTTGTGGCATAGGATGAAGTGTATTTTCCGGGTGCAGGTAATGGCAATTCTGCATTAGTAGCGTTACTCTTCTGAAATTTTGATGGTTTTTGTTGGTTCATGTTTTCAGAAGGGGTTTGATTCCGGTTTAGGAAACTAAATCGGGGTTGGGTCCTTTCAGTAATGTTGTTGGAAATCTGATTGAAATGTGAATATGTAATCATGTGAATGCAATACGTAATGTGATGTGTGAAGAAAATGTGTGATTTTACTATTAAAGTGTAAATAAGAAAAATACATAAACCAATAATAGTTAGCACCAAATTAGTACCAAATTAATATATAAGTACGACCTTTAAAAGTATTAATTGTAATCTTAAAACACAAACTTTGATTCAGAGAACAAATACGAACACAGGCAGTTTGGTCATTTCGTTAAAATTCCATTTTCAAAAATTGGCTATTTGGAATTAGGGTTTCTTTGAAAGGACCCAACCCCGATTTAGCTTCCTAAATCGGAATCAAACCCCTTCGAAAACACGAACCAACAAAAACTTTTCGAAATTTGGGCAGAGTTTCGTTACTAGCGTGGAATTACCATTACCTGCACGCTGAAAATACACTTCATCCTATGCCACAAAAAGCAAACCGTGGGCATCAATCCCATCCGGATTTCTCAATATATCAACAGTAAAGTAAACAATACATATAATATATACTTTACTGAAATCCGGGGTAAAATCGTATAATCATATTCAATAGAAAACTCAGAGCGACCTCTAGTACATAAACATATACGTATACCACAGTAGGTAGAACAATAAACCTACTGGAAGAATCAAGGCAGCTCGAGTACTATGCCTCCGACCACGACGTGCGACACCAGAGCCTGAACTGCAAACTGGGCACGGAAACCGAAAAGCCCAGGGGAAAGACAATAAACACGTTAGAGTGAGTGGACGAAAATAAATGTCTTTCACCATATAATATATATGTTATAAAAACATATGCGAGTCCAGGTAAATAAATACAACATAGTACACGAGGTAAAACTCATACTCCTCCAGTGTACTGAGCATGCAAGTAAAATCCCACGGGGTCACTCATGGACACACACCGTGCTAGTACAGTCCGAATCACGAGGTCCTTAGTCCCCGTGATTCTAAGCCAGAAATGGCCTCAGTTCCGGGGAAACGCCCCTCACCGGTCAGGTCGGGATAACGACGTCCCTCCTGGCGGCCTACCATCGGGGATCAGCCGAGAAGCAAGGTGTATCGATACAACAACGTAACCAAGACTGTACTCTGTGAAAACCAAATCACAACTATCTCGATGCAAATGCATAAAACAATATATAAGTGTATGCATATTTGTATACGTATATTCGTATAAATATAATCGTATAATCGTAAACACATGCTCATGTAATCCGAAATCTCATACGCATGCTCAAGTTCATAAATCAAATGAAAGACTCGCAAGATTTCCGTGAAAAGAAATTGTCCACTCACACGCTTGCGTAACGCAGTTCGCGTTAACCCGTGATCCGGCGGAAAGTCCCTCGCCAAACGAACGATCACGAATACCTGAATATTCACAATGTCCAATTCTCACAACAATATTCGACAATTCAAAACAAATCATGAGAAACCACCGTTCTCGGAAACACATAATCCGATCACGACAAACTGTCGGAAAATCCGGAAATCATACCACAATATCTCGCTGTAATTTCGGACGCTCAACTCGAAAAACGAACCTCCCCACTGCGATCGGAGCGCGATTTCGAGTCAAATGACATGCGACTTGTCGAAAGTCAAAAAGTCAACCCGTTGACCGTTGACCGCCACCCACGGCGGTGCCGCCGCCGACCGAAGAATTTCAAGGTGGAGCAACCCCTATTCCACTCAAAACCATCCACTGAGCAACTTTGTCAACTACAACAAAGGCCAATTCTCACTCTAACTCATCCAATTTCATGAAGAACCGAATTGTACACAAAATTTCAAATCAAGAATTCTCCCTACACAAATCAAATTGAAACTCAAAACCTACATGGTTAGGTTCGTGGAGGGAAGAGCTTCAAAGCCCACACTAATTCATAGCTCAATTCAACCCGAATCTAAGAACCCGAATTCATCAAAAATCTCACCACTTTTGGCCGGAAATAGTTCACTCCCCCGGCGGCCTCGCCGTGAACGGAGGACGGCACGGTGTCGAACGCACTGAGGCGAGTCCAAAGACACCAGCCTCATGCCCGGAGGTGGCCGGAACCAAACACGCCGCCGTGGAGCACGAGCAAGCCGTCGGCCTCCTCCTCCTCCCACCGAGTTGACTCAGTCAACTCGGTCAAACCAATTTATGAGGTTGTTGACTTTCCCAATATGGTAAGTTTGCTATTTATAGCCTTTCCCAAAGAGGAAACTTCATACTTATCCTTTTCGACGAACTTCAAACGCGCGTAACTTCTTCATCGTAATTCCGATTCCGATAATTCTCGTGGCCACAAACTCGTCTCGACGTACTCTTCAATAATCATCCGAAGTCAAACACATCGACCAAACGGATAAAAAGTCAACCCTTCGAACCAACACACAATTAAATCAACCAAACAAACAACAAACGGCAAAATTCGTAACTAATTCCTCGTAACTCCAAATCATGCTCCGGAAGTTCCCACGAACTCGAAATTAAATTCTGAACAACTTCCGTGAAGAAGCCAAAACCAAATTCTTGACCAGTAATTTAGTCGCGAACAAACCTGCCATTTAAATCTGTTTCCGTCGAAACTTCAAATATTCATAACTAATTTCTCGGTCGTCCAAATAACGATCCGGAACCGCCCACGAACTCGTAATCACACGTACAAGGACTCTCGAGAAGAGACTCAGCTCTAATTCTCGGCCAATAATTAAGTCGTTAAGAAGCTTCGGCGATTCAAATAATTGTCGAACAGCTGCGACTACGCAGTAACTCATCAATCAAGCTGATCATACTGCTAATTCTGGTCCGGGTCGTCACATTCTTACCGTTTCTAGGTGGAGTAAAACCATTTTTATTATTTTTACTATTCTACGGTATGAAAAGTTTCGTAAATCCAGTTTTGTGGTCTCGAACCCAAGACCAAGGAGTACCTGATTTGAATTTGAGTATCCACTGGACCATTTGCTTTACTCCGCTAATTTAAGGGCTCTAAGTATAAATTAAATTATGGTGATTTCTATGTTTAATGAGTTATATAATAATCTAAATTATTATACGAATTTTTGGGGTATTACAGTAGTATAACTGATTTTTTCTGGTAGTGTGATGGTGATAAAATGAGTGACATTTCCCCCTGCAATTTTGAGCATGGTACTTTTAATTACAACACACAACATATATTCACATATTTATTATCTGTAATTTTAAAATGTGTTCCCAAAATTACCTTCATGGAGTTTTCCTCCATCTCTGAACTATCACATAACATATATTATAAAAATCCGTTGTATGACTAAAATGTTGGCTGCAACTATTCGATGTCATTTTCTTTTCTCCCAATGTCAGATTGATCACACAACAAAATATACAGCACCTCATTATATGACAAAAATATTGGTGGCAACTATTCGATGCCCTTTTGCTTCCCTCCAATCCCAAATCGATCACACAACATAATACGCAGTACATCATTACTCAACGAAAATGTTGACGGCAAATATTTGATGCCATTTTGTTTCCCCTCAATGTCAATTCTCACACAACGAAGAATATAATACTTCGTTAAATGATGGAAATGTTAGCGGAAACTATTCAATGCCATTTTATTTCTCCCAAATTTCGATATTTTTATATAACGAATTCTATCACATATCGTTGTATGAAGAAATATTGGTGGCAACTATTGAATGACATTTTTTCCCTCACAATTTAACATAGGTCATTGTATGAACAAAATGTTGGAGGAAACTTTTCAATTCCATTAATTTTTTTTCTCCAAGTCAAAATGCTCACACAACACAACATATATACCATTATGTTGTATGATGTAACCCTGAATACCTATTTTCATGTCAAAACTATCACACACCAAAGTATATACTGTATCGTCGTGTAAACTCTAAAGCACTTATCGAAACTCGATCTCCAAGTGCATCTTACGTTTTTTTTTCTTTTCTTATTTCCTTACATGTTAAAGTAAAAATATTTTACTAATTTATAATATAAAAATAAAAAAATAAATTTGGCAAATCAGTTCAGATTTAATCACATATTTTTTCAACAGTAAGATTACATTGAATGATACATTAAAAGACATATATACCATTTTCTTATATTTTGCCTTTTATCCTATGGGGGGAGTAGCTAAACGATTTTTTTGTCAATTTTTTTAACATATAGAAAAAGAAATGAATCTCACGAGAATGTGTGCGCTAAATTCGGTCTCAAATGACTTTTGACAAAACGACAAATTAAGTTTTAGTCGTAAGACCATTAACGTCACAATTGTTTGGCACACAGATCGAAGTTGATTTGAAGTCGAAAAATTCTAATTTTTTTACAGTGCACAGATTGTTTTGATAATCTCATCTAACGGTCGATTTTGTAAAATAATTATTTGTTTATGATTGAGTATCACAAAGATTAACATTTTTATATAACCAATAAAGAACATCAATAAGACTAGTAGTCATATGGGGAATTTAAGCCATATGAGAAATCTAAATGGTCTAAAGAGAAATGAACACATACACACGCGTTCACCTTGTATTAAGGCATTGTGCGGAAAAAATTAGCCTCGTCGGAGTTCATATTGACCCCGGTCAATGAAGTCAAAGCATTATTGTGAAAAGACATAAATATCCATTTGATGAGTTTTTCTCTTTTTCCTATAGGGGGAATAGCTAAATCAATTCATTTTGTAAATTGTTTTAATATGGTGAAATAGATATGAACCTCATGAGAATATTTTTATTAAAATCGGTCTCAAATCAATTTTTTACATAATACTAAATCACATTTTAGTTGTAAGGGCACTAGGATCACAACAGTCAGACAGTCGGATGCATAGATCGAGGACAATAAAGAGTGAAAATAGCATTAGTAGTTATTTGGAGAATTTATGCCATATGAGAAATCTAAATGGTCTAAAGAAACATGAATAGAAACACATGCATTTACCTTGTAGTGATAGGCACTATGCGAAAAAAATTGGCCTCAACTGAGTTCGGATTGACCTCGGTCAATGAAGTTAAACAATTTGTGTGAAGAGACTTAAATACCAATTTGTTGGATTTTGCTCATTTTCCTATGGGGGAGTAGCTAAATCAATTTATTTTGTGAATTATTTTCATATGGAGAGATAAATAGAAACTCCACGAGACTATGTTTGTAGAACTCGATCTGAAATTATTTTTTTTACAAAATGACAAATCACGTTTGGACGCACCAATCGATGTCAAATTCAAGTCGGAAACTAATAATTTTTTTACAATACACTTAAATTTTCCGGTCATCATATCTAAAGGTCGATTTTGCAAAATAATTATTCATTCCTAATTTATTTTCACAAAGTTTACATTTTGATTTAATCATGTTTCTTATAGGTAGTCTTAGTCAAAAGTTAAAACAAACACGAAAAAAAAAATACTTTAACCCTAGATAAATTTAAGGGCAAATGATAAAAAAAACACTTTAGGGGTCTCCTTCCTAAAAAATTCAAAAACTTTTCAATTTTTTAAAAAACCCAATATATTTTTCTGATATACAATATACCAGAATTTTACTCTTATTTACGAGAAATGCCATCAATTTTTCGTAATCCCTCCCCTTTGTTTACTCTGTGGTTCTGTCTCTCACACTGAGCTGCTCCTTAGCCTCGCCAACGCCGTCGACCTCGACTTGGCTTCATATTCGCCGAAGAGGAGATTAGTTTGGGGTCAAGATTGCTACGCATCACCACCGTCAACTCTCTGATCTTGCCTCAACGTTGAAGTCGAGATCACCGTAGTGAGCCCAACCTCTCTAGGCCATCAAGCTTCTTGCTCTCTACTTCTCCGACATAAATTTCAAGGTCCATTTCTTCACTTCTCTCTCGTCCATTAGATCTAAATGGTTATGAAATCACGATTCTAATTGGTCAGGTTATTCGACATCACGAGGCCCTTGCTTAGAGTCGGAATTGTAGTTGACGAGTCACAACAGCTGGCAAGGCATATGGCGGCGTTGCCAGCTCCGATGAGGTGACAACGAGTCTCAATCTCCACTGTCTGATTATAAGGCGGGAACAACAGTGAATGACAGCTAACTCATAGTAAATAACAGTTAACTCACAGTGAACTCTCAGTGAATAATAGCTAACCCACAGTAAATGACAGTTAACTCATAGTGAAGTCTGAGCTACCCACAGTGAATCTTAGTTAACTCACAATCAAGTAACTAACTATAGTGAACTCTACATTTGACAAGTAATGACAGTTACCCACAGTGAAAGACAGTTAACTCACCGTGAATGACAGTTAACTAACAGTGAATCATAGTTAACTCACAGACAAGTAATTACATGTAGTGAACTCTAAATTTGACAGGTAATAACAGCTACCCACAGTGAGTGATAATTAACTCACAGTGAATGACAGTTAACCCACAGTAAATGAAAGTTAACTCACAGTGAACTCTCAGCTACCCACAGTGAATCTTAGTTAACTCACAACTAAGTAACTACACATAGTGAACTCTAAATTTGACAGGTAATAACAGCTACTCACAGTGAATGACAGTTAACTCATAGTGAAATCACAGTGAATGATAGTTAACCCATAGTGAATCACAGCGAAGTCACAGTGAAGCAAAGTTAACTCACAGTGAATGACAATTAACTCACAGTGAATCACAGTTAACTGATGGTGAACTCTCAACTGCCCATAGTGAATCATAGTTAACTCACAGCCAAGTAACTATCCATAGTGAACTCTAAATTTGACAGGTAATGACAGCTACCACAGTGAATGACAGTTAACTCACAGTGAACTTTCAGATACCCACAGTGAATTATAGTTAACTCGCAACCAAGTAACTATCCATAGTGAACTGTAAATTTGACAGGTAATGATAGTTACCCACAGTGAATGATAGTTAACTTACAGTGAAATCACAGTGAATGACAGTTAACTCACAGTGAGTCCCACTAGTAACTCATAGCGCAAGTAACTCACAACCACCTACAGTTAACCCACAGTTAGTAAACTTTCACAACTAATGGACTTCAGCTGTAATATATCAGCACAACTTTAAATATACAACACAAACTGATAAACAACACATCTGTCTTTGATACCAGTTGCAAGTGACAGTACGGCGAAGTAGAACAAGTCATTATTGTCAAAAGTTGAGCTAAGGCACACGGTTCTCTGCTGAAAGATCCCGTAATTCTCAAATCCCTTGACATACCTGAGAGCAAATTTTACAAGATTTATCTCATAACCAAGACGAGTAAAGAGTATTATGCTTGTTCAAGTGGATCAAAGAAACAAAAATTCTGAGAGGGGACAAAGAAAGAACGATATCAAAAACAACTTCATGTACCATCCGATCATGCATGAACTTAATCTATTAGCTAGTATACGTAATAAGCAACTGCTCAAGCTCCTTCCCTGCATAGTGCATACATATATAAGTACCCTTCTAGCGAGCTAGTTAATATATCCATCCACGAACATAACCATATTTACAACACCATCGATCATCTAACTATATAGCTAACATGGCTTTCTTGATCAGATTGTTACATGTACTCTTGATCATATCAGTTGTTGCTTTGCAAAGAGCATTAGCAAGTGATCCCGACATCACCACCGACTTCATACTCCCAAAAAACTACACCTTCACGATCGTTGACGCGTCCTTTTTCAAATACACAGGATTCCGCGGCCTATTCGACCAAGTTCCCAAAGAATTTACGGCGACGAAAGCAATGAATCGAGCTGCGACACGGCACAATTACTTGACGAACCAATGGTGTGACCTAGAAATCGGCGCTGCCGAGGTGGAGGCGAAGCGACGTCAAGGGAGATCGAGGTTGTGATGTTCGTCGGAGGCTTGAGGTTGGTGGAGGCGGGTCAAATCCCTCATCGACATCAAGAAAGAGATAAATGGACTTGCTCTCTTGTGTTTCTTCTAAATGAAAAACGTTGGAAGCTATTAGAGCAACTACAGCAGATTCCCTATAAATCAGTTTTAGCTAAAATATAAAAATTTTCTCTTAAAATTCACTCCAGCAGCTCTCCTATCTTATTAGCCAATTTAGGGATTCCCTATACTTCATGTTTTCATCCCCTATTTTTATACCGAAAACATAAATTATAGGTAACGAAACATTCAATATTGTAATTAATACTTTCCTTCTAGATTGTAAATGTAATTAATAATTATATTAATAAATAAATATTTTATTATCAACCAATCAAAATTAAGCATGTGTTTAAATCTAACTACATTTTAAGTGATATTGTTGGAGTAAATTTATACAAGTGATTAGCTAAAATAGGGTTCGGTTTCATTTTTGAACAAAATAAGCAAACTTTCAGTCATATTGTTGGAGTTGCTCTTAGGGGCAAGATTGAAAGGAAAATTTTAGTTTTGGAATAAAATGAGCTTTTTAAAGATTTGGTTATTTTTTTTGAGTTTTTCTAAAAAGTGAGACCAAAAATGTTGAGTTTTTTGAGTTTGAGGAAGAAATTATTGGACTTTTTAGAAAAAAGTAACTGAATATGAGTTTTTAAATCATTTGTCCTAAATTTAAACACCTTAACTTCTGTCGCCTCTCTCTCTTCTCTCACTCTCGTTCTCTCTCGTCAATACGAAAAAGGCCAAAAACTAAAACGAAGAAGTAGCAGTCGGCCTCCGCCCTCAAAGTCCTCGTTGGGCACAGCCTCGCCGTCGCCCACCCCCTGAAGCCTCGCCGCCGCTACCACGCTACGTCAATGCCTCGCACTCTTTATGCCTTGCGTTCCGCCTCCAACAACCTTGTTCGGCCGGGGCTCGCCTCGGCCTCAAGCTTGAGCCTCCGCAGCTGCCTCACCTTGGCCTGGGCTCGCACTACCACGTTTGCTACTCCGATTTCTAGTGTGGATATGCTCGCTTCACTGTTCGAGCTCCTCCTCAGCACGGCCCTCTCTCTCTCTCTCTCTCTCTCTCTCTCTCTCTGCGCGCTTAAAAATGAGAAGAGTTTCAGAAATAGTAGTTTATGGTGTGGTGATGGTAAGCTTGATACTGCTTAATGCAGTAGAGCCGCAAACGGTGCAATATCTGCTGAAACACAGAAGTTGATCAACGAGGCCAACAAGAGAGGCCCTTACTTAGGCTTGGTCATTCCAAATTCTTTCAAAATGGACCCTCTTCTTGAATCTTCAAACTTCACTTCATCTAACTTGATTATAGACTTTTCTAGTAATTTAACTCAATTTGATTTCCTGATATAATTTTATACTCTAACTAAATAACTGTAGTTTTCCTTTTTCTATATATCTGCTCTTAGTTTGCTACTTGCATTTGCTCAACAATTAGCTTGAGAGATATATAATTCTTTTTTGATCTTCAACTTTTTCTAGGAAGGAGATTCAGGGTTGGAATCATTGCTGAAAAGAAAGTCATGTTAGTCATGACAGAAATGGGAATGGTACGCTTTATGTAGATCAATGCAGGAATTACAACCCAGCTTTTGCTGAGCATGTTCAATATTGAAGGAGTGGTGCACTACGGGACAGCTGCAAATGCAAAAATAAGCTTCAGTATTGGTCACATTCTGCTCTCTGGGTCTGGCAGGTAGGCTAGCTCTATCTCTATCTCTATCTCTGTTTCTGTCTCTGTCTCTGTCTCTATCTCTTCAGAAATGTACGCTTGAAGATTGTTTTGAATTGAAAAATTGTTACTGTAATTGGGGGTTTCATCTGTACATTTGCCTGATGAGAAGTTAATTTTGACGTCAATGATGAATTCTAGCTGCCAATTTATGGCCTATTGCATAGGTTAACTTGAATTTATGTTGAGCTGAATTGATGTTTTGTTTGTAGGGAAGATAATTGCGGGAAAGTCTACATATGATTCCAATTCTTGTTCTCCCTCTGCTTCGAAGAAAGTGCTTGTTCCTAGTGTTCAGAGCGATGATACGCATTTGAAAAAGGAAGTGGAAGTTCCTGCCACATTTTCAGAGGACGATATTCAGGTTTGTGATACACATTATCTGCATACTGTTATCGTAACAACTCGTACCCAAATTAACGAGCTAATTCTTATTCTGCAAGTTTTGACGAGTTAATCTTATTCTGATATGATTATTGAGATCCACAATTAGCCACAACATAAAAGTCAACTTCTTATATTTTATTAGAGGAAATTATTTTGAGTTTGTCGAGCCGAGTACGAGGACATGCCAAATGCTAAAATCGAAGTTACGACAAGAAATTTTTTGCCAATCAAAGTTTGACGAGCTTTACGGATTTAGGCAAAACTTTACTATAAGCATGACTTTCCGATTTTGGAAAAGTCTGAAATCACTATTTAAAGTCAACGCGGGTCAACTCTCCTCCCGCAACCCGTTTTCTTCTCCTGACCCTTCTTGGGCGGCGAATATGACTAGTGACTGTCTAGCCACCAAATCAGGCGGTCTTAGTGTCAATCTCTTCATCTCAACCTCCTCTTCTGAACCCCCATAGCCACAGCTCTCGTATCTCGAAGATTACATCATGGTGTCGATGAGAAAGGCTGCCGAAGTTAAAAACCCTAGAATTTGAGTCGTTCATTTCAAGGCCAAATTGGCCGGCTAGAAGCACTGGGTTTTGAAGCCCTAATTACCACAAAGCCAACCATATGAAGATTGCACTCTAATTCTAACCGAGGAGGAAGAATCAACGATTTGAAGTTTTGTGAAATTTTGGTGTTCTGGAGTTCAAACGTAAATTCGGTGGGTTCCCTTGGATTTGGACTTTGTCATAGTTATGGAAGTTGTTGTTGGGTTAATTATGCACAAGTTGGAGTTCGGGTCACCAAAATTGGAGATCGCCGCTGTTGAGCCACCGTCGTTGGTTGTTCATGGGGGTGCCTCTGGCCGAAGAATTTCGGCAAAAGTTTTATGTTGTTTTACTCATAATCATGTACCGATTGTAACGAAAAGGTTGAATTGATTTGGACTTATGTACAAGAATTGAGGCTAATCGACACTTCAACATGGTTGATCGTCATGTAATGAGTTGAAGCTCACCTATTATAGAGCTTGGGTGGTACGAGACGACGAAAGAGATCGAATACATGATTTGTTACAGACGATGAGGAGTCTTAGTAGCAGTGCATGATCGAAAATGGAACGTGAGTTTTTGATAAACATTTTGTCTCGGATTCCTATTTTCTATTTTAGTTATACGATCATAATATTTCATTAATTGGTTTTAGATCTTCACTTTGGCCTAAGGAGCGCCGAGTGAGATTCTTGAGTTAGTGGATCGACAAGCTACTTTTCTTGGGATCCAAGTGAGTGGACATTTCATTTTCACAATTGATAGTGAGTCATTGCTATTTATTTTACTATTTATGCAGATTTCAGCTTTCAGTGAGGCTATTGTGCATATTTATTCAGTCATTATTGTATCGATGCATTAGCTACTCGGCTGATCCCTGGATTCAGTTGCATTGAGATTCTGGTCATATCATATGGATATGTATGTCTTTGAAAGATTATCGCTAGTTATTGTTAATCTTACCGCTATGTTTTCTATACTCGTTCTTAGGTTCTAAAGGTACTGTCAAAGCACTAAGTCTGGATTTAAAGGGGAAAACGATTTTTTTTGAGGCAAGATTAACAAGAATGAGTTTTCCAATTTGAGGAAAAATTCAACGATGGGCTACCGCCTAGCACTGCGTAGGTTGATTTTTAGAACAATGGCATATATGTGCGATTTATTTTAGAAACTCAATTTTGTCCTATGATTACCTAGACGTTGAATTCCATGTCGCATGCCAAGCTCGCACTGTGACACGTGCGAATTGGCATGTCTCATACACAAAGATTTCTAAATAAACTTCGTTGTAGGAGTTTTGTCACACAACCGTTATTTCACCATTGTCTGATGATTTCAATCATATAAAATGTGCTAACACAATGGTTTTCAACTCTTGTTTGCAACGGATTTTTCTAGTTGTGTGATGCATCATGTGTAGTAGTGTCATGACATTTGGTGTGAAAAATACATCTACTTTTCAGTGAATAGTATATCAGATTTTTAAGAACTGCGATAGCTTTTGCAGTATATATGTAGATGATATACTGATACATAGCAAATAGAAATGAACATAGAAAGCATTTAGAAATAATCCAAAATGAGTTTATAAAGAATGACATTATTATTAGAAAGAATAAAATAGACGTAGAAAAACAGAATATAGATTTTTTAGGAATTTACGTTAAATCAGGCACTAAAGAAAACATAATAAATTGTTTTTAGGAATTTTCATTAAATCAGACTCTATACAACGTTGGAACATAATTAAAAAATTTATAGAATTTCCTGATAAGTTAGAAATTGAAAGAAATTACAAACATTGTTAGGACTTTTGAAATATGCTAGGAGCTTCATTCCTTATCTCGGTAGGAAAAATAGCAGTTTAGCATAGCAAAACCAACGAGACAGGTCAAAAATATTCCAATACAAAAGATATTAAGTTATTAAAGCAGATTAAGAGAGAAATTACACAGTTAAAACCTTTAGCATTACTATTAGACAACAATTGTAAAATAGTAGAAACTGATGCATCATCATTAGGATGGACACGAATTTTTTTATCTTAATAAGAATAAAGATTTAGCAAAATCATATGAACAAATATGTCGATATGCATCTGGTAAGTTTAATGACATACAATTCAGATTACTAGCAACAAATTTGAAATATTTGGCATAATTAATTCCCTTTAAGATTTTTTTTTATCTTTGCGTAATGAAGTTTTTTACTATTAGAATAGATTGTCAAAATATAGTATCACATTATAATCAAATTACATGTAATTGACAATCAACCTGTAAATGGGTAAATTTTATTGATTCTATTAAAGGAAATGACTTTAAGCCAAAATTTGAACACGTAAAAAAGAACATATAATACATTAGCAGATATCTTATCTCGGCTCATTTTGTAATAAGTATGTAGTTCTTTCGATCTTCATCTTCTAGTAACCAACCAGCAAAAGATGGTGTACCATTTCAAAGTAGTAATCCACCATTCATGACAGCAAGACCAACAACAATCACTCATTCGTATAATAGTAATAATGTATAAGAAATCAGAGAGCTCTCAAGTTATCAGTTCACCCTTACTATCTAATATCTATCAAACGAAAAGTCTTACCAGATAAGATTTGGAATAGTAGGATCCCATTACCTTCCATGAGAAAAAGGCAAGAAATATTAGTTAGAGCCTTAGAGCAAGAATTTCTATGTAATAGAGTAGATAAAGAAGTAGTCATAGATGAATATCATAAACTGTAAGCACACTATGGTAGATTGCAATCACAATTTACTAATTATTGAGAACACAATTATAGCTTTAGACATAGCATATTAGACTACAAAATAAGCATAATACAATTATTGAGCATTTTTGTAAACTAAACTTAAACCATCAGAGATTAGTCAAATACATACATGACTGTGGACAAGAATTTTCTGCATCAGTTTTAGAGGCAAAAATAGTACACCCTTATTTCCTTTAAACCTTAGCAAAAGAAATATTTTTCCACCTTCCAGATCTTTGAAAGGATGATGCATTACAATTAGAGCACGGTTAGCATAAATATTTGCAATTAGTCATCCAAAACTTTTTATTTAGCCTTATTTCCAATCCGTAATCAGACCTAAAAGTTGTTTACCTATCTAGTCTTCATCGTGAAAATAATAAAGTAAATATCATATTTTATTAGCCACCATAAATATGGAAGAATTTGGAGAGCATATTTAGAGCATAATGATAACAAAATTTTAGTTACCCATGGTTTATTGATAGAACATGGTTTTCTAGTTTATCTTTATGTTCAAAGCAAGAATCATGTCCAATCAATCTTTGTCTCGCAAACTTAGGTTTGGCATAGAAAATTATATAGATATATAAGGAGTAGAAGAAGCATAAATTGTTACTCTTCAGTTGGAATTTATTTCATCAGCACCAAGATTTGTATTCCATCAGCACCAAGTCTTACTAGCATGTACCCTAATAGAGCAAGACATCTTATCTCTTATCCCAACAAAACTATAGAGAACCTCGAACATTGCCTTAATCACTACCACACCAATTTTAGAAGGTATCCATAAGTTTAGGGAACACAATTAATCACAGAAAAATTCTATAATGATACCGATGTATATCTGGTATATTAAACAAGCACCATAAATATGTATACCAACAAAATCTATGAAGATCTTTCTAGACCAGGTGACAAACACATACGAACAAATGAAGAGAGAAAAGCAAGAATTGGAAGAAACTTTGAGAAAAGACAGAGAATGAAGCATCCATAAGAAAGGCATAATACTAGGAAGCATTGGATGACATAGAAGCCCACAATCTTGAAAATATGATAAGACCATAATCAAAGAGGCATCAGATGAACAAGAGAGCAAAATACGCTCAGAAATAGAGAAGAAAATGATAAGCAACTAGAAGAAGAAGATGAAGAGAATGAGAAAGAAAGAAGAGAAGAAAATGAAAGGTGAAGCAAAAGAAGAATAGGAAGAAAAATAATAAATGGAAGAGTTGTTGATGACAATGACATCTTAACAAGAAAAAGACATCTTCCATGTAAAATTTTGAAAACAGTAATAAGAGCCTTTTAGACTTGTCAAGCTACTTTATAGTAGAAAGACATGTTTTTCTCCCATGGTTTGGCTTGAACCTAATTGAGGCCAGCTATATAGACAAGATAGTCACATAAAATCAGCATGTACTAAACTAAATCACTTTTGGCTTTATCTCGCATTTTCAACTTTAAATTGTAGAAACTGCTATTGTGCATCCAAGCTCTGCGTGCATCCCATCCAAAAGACTTTGACGTTCTTTTGCATGCAAAAATTTACTTTGTTGCATTTACAGAAAATGCAAACTTAAAAAAGACAACTCTTACACCTCTTTTATCTATTTTCCTCTCTTATCTACAATTCTTCATCATCTATAATTATCTTGCTTCAAACCTTCATCTTGGTTCCATCATGTTTTCAAGATTGTGGGATTTTATGTCATCCATTGCGTCTAAGTATTGTGCTTGCCTCATGGATGCTTCTCAGAATTCTGTATGTCTTTTCAAAGTCTCTTCTAATTGCTTTTCTCTCTTCATTTCTTTGTATGCTTCTCTAGTAGTTTCACTCATGGTAGTTTTGTATTTGTCACCTGGTCTGGGAAAGCCTTCATAGATTTCACTGGTATACATATTTATGGTGCTTGTTTGATAGATTTGATACAAATCAGTATCATTTCAGAATTCTTCTGTGATTAATTGTGTTGCCTTAAACTAATAGATATCTTCTAAAATTGGTGTTTTAGTGATTTCAGGCAATGTTGGAGGTTCTCGATAATTTTGTGAGGATAAGAGGATAATATTTCTTTCTCTACCAGGGTACATGCTAGCAAGACTTGGTGCTCATATTTCTATATAATGTTCTATGCCAAACTTAAGTTGGCGAGATAAAGATTGGATATGATTCTTGCTTTTAACATAAATGTTCTATCACTTCAGTACCTCACGTTTAAAATACTACCTAGTATCAGTACTCGTTGTTAATAACACGGTTAACTTATTAAATATTTTTTTGGAAAATGTCAAATTTATGGGGTAAATTTTTAATTCCTATTGCTTTCTTTTTAGTTTTTGTTTTCTTATTCTTTTTCTATTTTTTTTCCTCCTAAGAAATTGGCACTTTTCAATAATTTTTTAATAAGTTAAAGGTGTTACTAACGACAAGTATTGATTTTAGGTAGGGATTTGAATGTGAGGTACCAAAGTGATAGTTTTCAAAAATGAGGTACTGAATGATGAATCCCATTAATTTGTGAGGTACTAATCATGATAAAAAAAAACTCTAAAATTGTATTTGGGTGTGAAAAAAACACAAGGAATTTCTTTTAAAATCAGAATTTGAAAAATTTCTCTGAACAAAATTATGTGTTTGCCAAACAATAACTAAGAAATTTTGTGAAAAAAAAGAAGAATTTGAAGACATTAAATTCTGACTTTAAATTCCACCTATATATTTGTCATTTTTAAATTTTATCTTTTATCACTACTTTAACATATGTCAATAACATAATTTGAGAATCTATGTGGATATCCAAACAACAGAAAACTAATCTACTAGAAATCTAAACACAGGAATTGTAATACTTGTCATTGAAATTTACTGAGAATTTTGAGACTTCTCCATCCGAACACAACCTAAATTTAAACTAGAAAATTCTGCTATCATTATTCTCTAAATATGCTTCTCCAAATTCTTCCAACACTACCACATTTTTGGGCATTACCAACGAAATGGAAAACTAAGGCCGACGATTTAAAAAATCGTCGGCAATAGTTTTCCCTATTGCCAACGATTTGGGGGAAAAATCGTTGGCAATAATGGGTCGGTAATAGCCCAAAAACTATTGCCGACGACTTGGGGAAATAGTTAAATGGGTCGGTAATAGCCCAAAAACTATTCTCAGTAAACTATTATTACCGACGATTTTCCCCAAGTCGTCGGCAATAGTTTTTGGGCTATTACCGACCCATTATTGCTGACGATTTGGGGGAAAAATCGTCGGCAATAGTATTATTGCCGACGATTTTTCCCCCAAATCGTTGGCAATAGGGAAAACTATTGCCGACGATTTTTTAAATCGTCGGCCTTAGTTTTCCATTTCGTTGGTAATGCCCAAAAATATGGTAGTGCAGGTTTATGCTGGCTAATAAAGTATGATATTTGACTTTATCATTTTCACGATGAAGACTAGAAATGTAAACAACTTTTATGCCTAATTGCGTATTAGAAATAAGGCTAAATAAAAAGTTTTGGATGACTAATTGCAAAGAAAGGTGCTGATCGTGCTCTACTTGTAATGCATTATCCTTTCAAAGATCTGTAAGGTGAAAAAATATTTCTTTTGCTAAGGCTCGAAGAAAATAAGAGCGTATTGTTTTTCCTCTAAAACTGATGCAGAAAATTCTTGTCCACAATCATATATATATATATTACTAATCTGTAGTGGTTTAAGTTTAGTCTACAAAAATGCTAAATATTTGTATTATGATCATTTTGTAACCTAATATGTTGTGTCTTAAGCTATTATTTTGTTCTCGATAATTAGTAAACTGCAATTTCAATCTACCATAGTGTGCTGCAGTTATGGTATTCATCTATAGCTACTTCCTTATCTGCTCTATCACTTAGAAATTCTTGCTCTAAGGCTCTAAGTAATTAAATGTTATCTGGTAAGACTTTTTCCTTGATAAATATTAGATAGTAATGGTGAACTAATAAACTTGAGATGTAGCTCTCTGATTTCTAGTACATAGATACTATTATACGAGTGAGTGATTATTGCTATTCTTGCTGTCATGAATGGTGGATTATCACTTTGTGTTGTTGATTGCTCGAAGAGGGTCGTAAGAACTGCATACCCGTTACAAAATGAGTCAAGATAAGATATATGCTAATGTACTATAAACTTCTTTTATGTGCTCAATTTGTGGCTTAAAGCTATTTTGAAAGGACTCGACTCCGATTTAGTTGCCGAAACCGAAATCCAACCCCTTCGAAAACACGATTTAAAATTTTTTTTTGCCAGAGTTTACTTTGAAATACGTGAGCCAAAATTAGAACTTGTAAAGAGAATCACACTTCGAATATTTCACAAAAGCCAAACCGTGGGGCTCCGTTCCCTATCCGGATTTCTTAACATCATATATATAATAAACTACAAGGTTTACAAGAAATCCAGAAAATATTCAGGAGTAAACTGAACTGAAAAAAAACATAAGTATTCAGAGCGACTCCTATATACATCATATACAACTAGTACGTCAAACAAAGAACTTACTCGAACTGAAGTGTGACTTGAACTCTACGCCTCCACCGTCGACGTGCAACCCTAGAACCCAAACTGTAAACTGGGCAAAAGAAATCGAAAAGTCCATAGGAAGACAAATAAAATCGTTAGAGTGAGTGGACGAAAATAATAATATGTCTTTCCCAACATATCAGTATATATGCACATAAAAGCCTAATGCGAGTCAATGCACATGAAAATCCCGACCAGGTACATTTTCCCTGATCTATAAAGATGCACATAAAATCATGCGGGGCCACTCACGGACTCCTCCGTATAGTATAGTCTAATCACGGGATCCCAGACCCACACGTGATTATAAGTCTGAAAGATCTCGGTTCAGGATATCTGTCCTTCCCGGAGCATCTCGGGGATCAACCGAGAAGCCAAAGCATCAATGCTACCTCTATATCTGAGATTGTACTCTGTGTAAACCAAATCATAAATACTTTCCATGCACATGCAAAATCGTAAAATACATAATTGTAAAATGCCTACTTGTATGTGCATAATTGTAAATGCATACTAATACAATGCATAATCGTAAAGTGTATAATCATAAATTCATAACGTAAATGCATAATCAGGACTCGCAAATCAAGTGTGAAAATAAAGTGTCCACTCACAGTACGAAGCTAACTTTGAGGTCCAGCGAAAGATCCCTCGTCAAACACTCGATCACGATCACCTGAATAACAGGGATACGATCAATACATATTGAAACACAACATACGGAGCTAATATGTCAAGAACCCCGCGTTCTCGAACAACGTATCGCTCGAAATATCGACGAGGATAGAAAAATTCTCAAAATACACCCAAACAACCCTTGACCCAAAATAGAAAACTCAAATCAACTCAAAAACCTCACGACTACGATCGGGATGCGATTACGAGCAAAACCATATAAAAATCTCCAAAAATCCCAAAAAGTCAACCATCGCCGGAGCTCCATCGTTGTCTGCCGGCGGCAGCGGCGGCGTGGGGCCAACAGTGACCAACTCCGGCGACCCTTACCTCAAACTCTTCATCTCCTTAAGCCCAACACATTTCCTTTCTACCATTAAAGCCACAACTAACCACACCGGCTGGAATTCCGGTCGAAAACCTTGCCGGATCTTCCACTCCGGTCACCACCACGTACCACCTCAAACATCTTCCTTAACTCAAATTGAACACCCAGAAACCTTCATGTGGTTGAGGCGAGCCTGACCCCCACCACCGCGACATCAAATCTCACCGAAATCTGCATCCCGATTCCGGCAAAATTCCCAAACTTCATTGAGTTCGTTCTACCTCAAATCACAACCAATTTCCATAAATGAATACACAAATCAATAGTACAAGTCAAGAGCTTTCCAACCATACTAAAAACGTGATCGGAAGTGGCCGGAAAAAGCGGGTCGGACTGAACAAGCTCGCAGGTCAACTCCGCCCAACTCGGTCAATCGGTCAAAACTGGTCAACTCGGCCCAAATGTGACTTTTCGACAATTCCACGACTATTTCGATATTTATACGTCGTGAACCGACCAAATTCACGATTCGGATAAATCAAACCCAAACGGATAAGTACGACTAACTCGACGATAATTTCAAATATTTATTTTACATTCTCCGATTATCCGAAAAATCCTCCGAAATCTCCTACGAACTCAAAATCAAATCCTCTAAATTTTCCGCAAAGGAACTCAAACCAAATTCTTGCACGATAATTTAGTCGTGAACAAACCCGCCATATCGATCAATTACGACAAACCGTGACTAATCGTGGAACTCGCAAATCAAGTCAATTAACGTACAATTTCCGGTTCGGGTTGGTACATATTTCTTGTAATATAATCAATAACATTTACACGTCTTTAGGTAGATTGTCAATTAGTAGTGATTTTATTATAATGAGATACTGTATGACAATATGTTCTGATAGTAAAAACTTTATTATGCAAAAATAAAGAAAATACTTCAAGAAAATTAATTATGCCTAATATTTGCAAATTCGTTGATGGTAATATATCATTGAACTTACTAGATTCATATGGTTTGCTAAATCTTTAGGGAGGTGAAATTAACACCCCCTTATTTACAATCCACACCCCCTTTTTGTCATCTTTACAATGCAAAAGTGTAATGAAAATGTACATACACAAAAAGTGGGGTGTGCTTTGTAAATAAGAGGGTGCCAATTTTACCATCCAATCTTTATTCTTTCTGATAAAAAAGTTCATGCCCATCCTAATAATGATGTATCCATTTCGACTATATTATAACTATCGTCTAATGGTAATGCCAAAGGCTTTAATTGTGCAATATCTCTCTTAATCTACATGTACTAACTTAATATCTTATGTATTGAAATATTTTTGACATGTCTTACTGGTTTTGCTATGAAACATAATTGAGGCAGGAGGTTGTTATGGTTTGATGGCCAACTTAATCACTAAAGATTAAGCCTTGAGCATGGATAAAAACATAAGACTGCTTAAGAAAGCTTACTCAAGGGCCTATAAGAAGCAAAGATAGTAGTTTTCAGACTCAGAGGTCCTCCGACTAATTTCTAGGAATCAACCCGGCAAGGATAAGCATAACAAAGATTCCTAAACAATTATATGATCGTCAGTTTTCTTGAATAATATAATTATACTAGTATTTTTCTATATTAGACTAGAAGCCTACTTAAAGAAACTGAAAAATGTAAAGCTTAGAAAACCAACATTTATGTGCTAGTACTGTTGGAAAGAATATTCTTATTGTAATTAGACTTAATTTCTATATATATGTTAGGATTGTGTAAATAATTTTTCCTTTTGGGAAACCATCTGTAAAGTTATATTAACCCAAAAATTGGGATGAACGAATTATTGAATTCTCTCTGAAATACTTTTCTAATCGGTATCAGAGCTGAATTCCTGGAATTTGAAAATCTTGAATTAAATTGAATTGAAAACCTTGAATCACCACCCAAATTTTTTCCGCTGCACCTGAATCTGTAACTGTACTTTGAATTCTCGAAGAGATTGAGGGTGGGTGAACAAAACATATTTGCTGAAGATGCAGGAGCACTCGTCTCTAACAACGGAGCAGGCGTTGTACAACTCGTTCATAATCACCAACACTACCATAACACCATTCAAGATAACTCCGTTTTTTTCATCAGTGAGCTCCTCACTGAAACCAACTATTCTAGTTGGTCTGGATTCATGAAGATTCGTATTAAAGAACGAAAGAAGCTTGAGCTTGTCACAAAAAACTCTCCTATCGTTGCTTCTGCAGAATATCAAAAATGGGCAATCGACAATGGCAAAGTGCAGTGTTAGCTTGTTGAGAATATGTCCCTTGGATTGAGGAATCGATACCTCCGATTGCCCACAGCTAAAGCAATCTGGGATGCCTTGTACAAAACATACTATGATGAATCAGATGAAACCCAAATTTTTGAGCTTCATCGACTGTGTTATACGACGAAATAGAATGGAAGAGCTCTCTCAACATACTACAATGAATTTGTAAAATGGCTGAACGAGATGGGTCAACGCATCATGCACTCTCAAAACACCGTTGATGGCGTTGTGAATGTAATCCTCTTGTATGACCCACCAACGAGTTTACATGTTCTTAATGGGACTTGATGCTGAATTTAGTCAAGTACATGAAGAACTCTTGAGGAGGGAACAAAAGCTAGATCTTGATCAAACATATGCCCATGTCAAATGCTTCTAAAGCAACTGGACCACATTATCTACACCTCTACGTGAAGTCTTCATCATGGCAGCCTCTTTCTCCTCCTCAAACACCTCCAACGCCACTCAATCACAGTGACGCCAGGGTCCTCCTCCTGGCTTCTCTAGTCCTCTTCGTTCTGGTGAAAATCCTCCTGCCAAATTCCCGAATCTCAAATGTACTCATTGTCAGAAGGTTGGTCATACAAAGGAGCGGTGCTATAAACTTGTTGGATACCCTGAATGGTGGCCATGCAAGAACATCCCCAAAAACAACTGTAATCACCACCGAATCATCTGCACTCATCGTCGAAAAAGGTAATGGGGGGAAAGCATATTCTCTTACCACATTATCTGCGGATAGATCTTGGATAATTGATACTGGTACAACTGATCATATCATAAATAATCCTAGTGTCTAAGCACTTGGACGACATAAATAGTCTGTTACATCGTCCATGAGGTCACTTGGACGACGCAAATGGCCCGTCTCCAAGTTATGATGAGACGACGTAAATGTTATTTGCGTCGTCCAAGTACAACTTAGACTACGCAATTATTGCGTGGTCTAAGTTATACTTGGACAACGCAAATATTGTGTGCGTGGTCTAACTGATCACTTAGACTATGCAAAAATTCCGTAGTCTATGTGATCACTTAGACCACGTATGTGTATATGTTTTGTAGTCTCAGTCATCAATTAGACTACGAAAGCATATATGATTTTGTAGTCTATGTGAGGACTTAGACTACAAGAGCGTATATACTTTCGTAGTCTAAGTGTATATATTTTCTTTAATTTTTTTAATTAAAATTTGAATTTAAAGTAAAATATTAATAAATTAATTTAAATACTAAATTTAATTTAAATAATAAAAAAATTTACGTACATCAAAATCGTTCAGAAAATACGATATATCCTAAACTACGTACAAACTACTAAAATACGGCAGGAGTAGACGCGCTGCCAAGTCCCCCTTCTCCAGCCGTGTCGTTGTCGTCGGGGTGTGGGGTCGGAGCATGATGACACTCTTGTTGAACCTGGTTTTACATAAGGGCAATAAGGTGGGCTATGTGCACTTGTTGCTCATCAAGCCTCTGATGCATAGATAACGTTTCCGCTCGTGCGAATCGAGCCTCCTCAAGGGCTGCTTGGACCACCGCATCCCGAGCACTTGTCCTCGCCGAGCGTCCGGTAGATGAGTCAAAAGATAAATCTCGTTGCACCTTGCATCCCAACCCCATAACCTCCTTACCATCTCGACGACCGTATACCTCATCGGCGATTTCAATTTGGCTCTCCCTCGATAGAGGAGGCAGGTCTTCCGGCAGCGAATCCGGGTGTGCAAGCTGCATGTTGGCCAATTCCTCCTGCGCCCTTTCTACCAACCTGCCTGAAAATAATAGTAAAAACTAAATAATTATAAATTAGTATGACAGTTTTATAAATAATAAATAATAATTACGTTAATTGAGAAGGAATATATACGACACTTACGCGATTTGACTCGTTTCATTGTCGAGTCTAGGCGTCACATAAGCAGTGACACTAGCATCCAGATAAGGGTGTTTAGAGCCCTAATCTCTGTGCTCCTTGGCGATTTGTATCATCTGCATGGAGCCGGAGGTATGATGTTTGTCCTTCTTCTCCCGATTGGCTTTATTTACGTTCGATTGCGTCTGTTCGACAACATAAATTATTAAAAATTAATAAATGACTAAAAAATAATAATTCAATTTCGTCAATTTAAATAACAAAATACGAACCCGATAAAATTCTTCTTCAAAGTGGTTGACCAACCACTCCCACTCATCTTGCCTATCCCCATGCAACTCTATGGGGGTAGGCGAGCGGTCGAATTGTTGGTAATACTTGTGAAGTTTGTATTTCCAATCACGGTAGATAGCATTGACGGTGGTGTTGATGTGCCTAAGCATCTCCGGTGTGCCATCCACCGCATATTTTTCATACAAGAAAAGAATAAAAAATTATTATCGTATATATTATGAAATTACAATTTTTATTGGTTATTAAAAAATGAATTTAAAATTGTATTACATACTGAGAGTTCTTTAAACACATTCCCCTTCTCCAAGTCCGGCTACTCCTTCCAGGTAGGTGCAACCATACAAACCTTGTTGCAAATAATTGCCTCGATGTTGTGCGATGAGAGACTAGCTAGCTGCGAAGTGGGAGGGCCATCGGTGAAATCGTCGTACTGCAACTGGATCTTTTGCCTAGTCGCCTTGAACAACTTCTCGGATTTTCCACCCTTTCCGAGTCCATTTCGGTTTAGGGTTTGACGGGGGCCTCTTGACCTTGTGCCGCACGGTATAGAGATTAGACTCGGAGGAGGCCGACTCCTGGGCACTTTCTGACATGAATGATGGGCCGGAAGGGGTGTTATCATCATCGGTCTGTATAGCTGGGGCATCAGGAATTTCCCCATTCGTTGTTGCCGAGGGACCAGAGCTGAAGGGTCCGGAGGAGGCATGACGTTGTCCACCTGACTCTGCCAACCCACTTGATCTGCAAAGCGTCGGAGTTGAGAATCTTCCGCCTCTTTTTGTGCCTTTTTTTCTACCCCGTGGCACCATTTTAACCTAGGAATTGTAAAAATCAACTATTACACATATTTTACGATTAATTATAACTACTTTACCATTTATTATTTGTAACAATTAACTAATTATTTTTTCTACATTTTTCATATTTACCACAACATTTACTATTTTTAATATTTTTCATTTGTAAAACCATCTTTGATATTTATCATTTATTAATATTAACCAATTTATAACATTTACTATTTATAATTAAATTCATACTTATTTACAATAATTAAAATAATATTACAAATAATTAAATTCATACTATTACAAATAATATTACTATTAATTAAAATAATAGTACAAATTAATAATTAAATTCATACTAATTACCATAATTTACAATTAAATTCATACTATTACAAATAATATTACTATTAATTGAAATAATAGTACAAATAATTAAATTCATTCTAATTACCATAATTTACCATAATTCATACTAAGTAAAATAATTTACAATAAAATTCATACTAATTACCATAATAAATAATTTACCATAATTTATCATAATTCATACTAAGTACAATAATTTACAATAAAATTCATACTAATTTACCAATAATGACTAATTTACAATAATTAATAATTTACAATAATAATTACCAATTTATTAATTTACCAATTTATTATTAAACACAAATACAATATATTTATACATAAATACATGTATTATACCTAAATATATATTAAAAATAAATTTAAAATACATACGTACATAAAAAAATTAAAAACGTACCGGTGGTGGAGATGGGTGGCAGTGAGATTGGGCGGCCGGTGGCGGTGACGGTGGGAGGTGGAGGCAGAGAGAGGGAGCGAGGATGATCAACGTACGCCATGGAGGGAGTGAATGACGGTGGAGGAGATGAAAGGCGGCGGAGGGAGGGAGACGCCGGAGGGAGGTGGTGGGAGGCCGGATCGAGTTTGAGAGAGAGAGAGAGAGAGAGAGAGAGAGAGAGAGAGAGAGAGAGAGAGAGAAGAGTTATGAGGAGTTGACCGCCATATTTTTTGGCAGGTCAAATTTTGAACAGTTCCAAAAAAAATGGCGGTGAAATTTGGACTGTCTAAAATTTGAACCTGGACGACGGAGATGTCCATCTCCGTCGTCTAGGTATAATTTTAGTAAAAATAAATTTTAAATATAATTCGTAAGGAAGTTTTCGATCTGTCATTCGAATGTAATTGTCGTAAAATATCAATTAAAGAATCGTATATATAAAAAGTGGGATAGACGACGAATAAATTTACTTATTTAAACTTGTTAAGTATTTACTAATGTGTATAACTGAAGTGTTATTAAGTATAGGCTCATTGCATATCAATATTAACGAAATTGAATTTGGACAAAACAACCGTTGGATACATTCACCATAAGATAATATATATATAAGTAGAATAAATTTCAGTAAATAGTAAGTTCTTTAAGGGTTTCATCGGCCCAGTCAACCGCAAAACCAAAAATTTTACAAACCGTAAACGTGGATACAAGAAAATCCGTAAGTCCTATTTTGGAACCGTCGACGCTCACACTCTAAGAATTGTTTACTCTATGGTCTCGACGAAAAGAATATGCATTGGAACATGGTCTACATGGTCATTGTCTTAGATGTGAAAGTACGAAATTTTAACTTAGACAACGCAAAGACATGTTTGCGTCGTCCAACTATGCATTTATACAACTCAAATGTGTCATTGCATCGTCTAAGTGCATACTTGGACTAAGCAAACGTGTCTTTGCGTCGGCTAAGTGCTTATTTTAGGGTTTAGGGTTAAGCGCCTTAGGGTTTACTTAGATGACGGTATTACCTTTTTGCGTCGTCTAAGATATATTTTTAGGATTTAGGGTTATATAATTAATTACTATTGTGTTTACGTTGGTATGGACTACGAAAAGTCGTTCTGTCGTCTAGGTTTTAGGGTTTAGGGAAAATGTGGTTCTTGATCATACGGATTAATTAATTAAATTTAATTTGTATTTCCGTCTGTCGAAACGACCTCGCTCTTTAATTAATTTAAAGTTAATTATGCGAAAAAGTTAAAATTAACTAATTAATTAGCAAATTAAGTACATAATTAATAATTAATTGTACCTACTCCTCCTCATAATAGATATAATTAATCATGCATAATTACGTTAAAAAAGTTTAATTACAATAATTAATTACTAATTAATATACATCGTCGTTATATTGTACTCTTCGTCATAATCGTCATCATCCTCCTCACCACTGTTATTCGATTGCTCTTTATCATACTCAACATCGTCCAACGAATATCTTGAGTCCTCATCCTGGTCGTCATTCTACGCATCTTCTTCATTGACCTCATTAATTGCATCAACAATCTCATCTTAAGTTAGATCCGTACAACCATCAGGCATGGGTAAGTATTCACCAGCTTGAACCAGGTCCATTATGTCAGAGCGAATGACAGAAATATTATGCTCTTGATATGCAGTAATGTCTCTTTGCGATTCAACATATTCAGTCGTCGGCGTCCCTTCAGCTGTCATGGTATTCCATATACCTCGATGAGAGATATGGTTCATTATTTTTCACCCTTCACCAGCTTTTGGATCATCAAGATAGAACACCTGCCTAACAAAGGTGGCATGAGCGAAAGGCTCATCCTCATACCAGCTTGAGTTTGTATCGACTGATAAAAGACTCATGTCTTCCTTTGTACGCTTGAACCATTTGCACTTGAATAGGAAAACGTTGACATTATTCCCGTAACATAGTTGAACGACATATACAAGAGCCCCGTAATATAAATCATTGTCTTTCCCAACCGCTATCCCACTATTTTGTGTTCTTCTTCCTTCATCTCGGGCCAATGAATGAAAATTTACATCATTCACAAAACATCCGGGATAAATATAGTGTTAAATCGGCTTTTCTGGTAGCAAGTACTTTGGCCAGGATCACCACCCCCGTGGTTTTCGAATTTTTGTAGATCAATCATCTGGGAAAATGGAAAATATATATAATTAAAGGGTTTAATTTCTATAAACATGTATATAAACTAAATAAGTAAACATACGTACCCATTGGAAGAAATAATTAGGGAACTTCTTCTTAACCATTTTCTCAAACCACGCCGAACTTTTGTCCAGATTTAACGCCTGAAGGTTCTCCATGTACCCAATCATGTACGGATCAACTTCGTCACAGTCTCGCAACACTACCCAATGTGCCTCAATAAGTTCTTCTCGTGTTAACGATTCCTTTAATACTCCTCTAAACGATTGTTCGATATTTGTAACGACAGAAAGATTCATGCAAGCACTGAGATCGAAAGTGGTGGATCCTTGAGGTACTTATTGTAGTAAGTAACACACCCATGCATTAGGTATGTCTCTGCTATGGAGCCATCTGGGGTCGACCTATTTTTCATGAATCATTTATACTGTCCAAGTTGTCTACAAAATCAAACGTTCAATTAATTAGCTAGTAATCTCGAGTGGAACAAATAATGAATCGGAAAACCTGTATAATTAATTAAATGTACGTACCTTTCTTGAGGATACATCCAAGTGTACTGGATTGAACCAGAAATGAGCACCTGCTCGGGCAAGTGGATCATTAGGTGAATCATGATGTCAAAGAAAGCAGGGGAAAAATACTCTATAGTTTGCTAATGATGTGCACAATTAGTTGTTGCAGTTCCACCACATCTGACTTCTTTAACTCTCTAGCGCATAACCTCTACCACCATCTACACAATGCCATTATTGGTTCTACGATGTCACGAGGCAAATATGGTTGAATTACTACTGAAATCAGACGTTGCAACATAACGTGATAGTCATGTGTCTTCATCCACTGCTCCAATTATAGTAGCTGCATACGTAGCTGGATAACGAACGCTCTTAAACCAGTGAAATACAGAACCAATAAGTGCCGGCTTCATAGTGTAAGGTGCAACTGGCATCTTGGTGTACACTCATCTCCTATCCCTCCTCAACCACAAGGGATGACGTAGATTCATATATTCTAGATCTTTGCATGCTTTGGGAGTATCTTTAGTCTTGAACTTCATACTCAGAATTGTTCCCACCACGCTGTCGCACATATTCTTTTCTATGTGCATGGCATCCTAGTTGTTCTTCAGCTTTAACTTCGATCAGTAAAGGAGTTCAAAGAATATACTCTTGTGATGCCAATAGCTGAGATCAAGTGGAGGTATTGGATTGCATTTCTGTACATCCTTGTCATTGGTCAACACACCAAAGTCGAAATAGCTCAACCTCTCTAAAATCTCTTCGCCAGACCAACTACGGGGTTTAGAATTATTCTCTACCGTCTCGTCGAAATGAGCTTCATCCTGTCACAATGGGTGATTGTCAGGAAGCCATCTAAGGTAACCCAGGTAACACACCTTCCCCGTATGCCAACTAGAGTTCACGTCGTCTAAACATATAGGACATCGATTGTATCCTTTCGTCTTGCAGGCTGCTAACATCCCATACGCTAGAAAATCATTGATCGTCCACAATACGGCTTCCCTCATCATGAACACCATGTCAGTAAATTTGTCATAAGTTGAGACTTCACTTTCCCACAACAGTTTCAGCTCATCGATCAAAGGTCTGAGGTAGATATCTAAGCACTTCCCTGGAGATTTAGGACCTGAAATTAGCAGAGTAAGGAAATTAAATTCCTTGTTCATGCACATCCACAGAGGCAGGTTGTACGGTATCAGAACAACTGGCCAAGTGTTGACAACAGAGCTATTACTACTCGAATGATTGAATCCGTCTGTAGATAGTCCGAGTCTAACATTTCGAACCTCTGCGGCAAAGGATCCAAATTCGCTGTCGAAATGTTTGAAAGCCTCCTCATCCGCAGCGTGTCTCATCACATGGTCATCTATTCACTTTTTTTCGTACCATCGCATCGCCTCTACTGTGTATAGAGACATGTACAGACGCTGTAATCTGAGAATCAATGGAAAATATCGAAGAACCTTCACAGGAATTTTCTTTTTCGAACTCTTCCTATTCAGCTCATATCTGCACTGGTCACATACGGGACAATAGTCCAACTCTTTATACTCTTTGTAAAATAGCACATAATCATTTGGACAGGTGTCAGTTATCCTGTACTTTAGGCCGAGGCTGCTCAAGATATTTCTAGCCTTATAATGGGATTTAGGAAGATTATGATCATCAGGAAGCAACTTACATATTTGCTCCTGAATTTCGTCAAAAGCATTGACTGACATTTTGTGCTTCACTTTTATCTGCATTTGCTGCATTACATATTGCAACACATTCTCTCGACATCCAGGATACACCGAGATCTGGGCTTTAACTAGCATCCTATTGTACTTATCCATCTCACTAGTGTCAGTGGCCAATCTAGCAGCGGGGAATGTGTCACATGCCCATGAGTGGTATTGTAACCTCCCTCTTGGTGTTAGTGTTCACCATGACTAAATCCCGGAAATGGATCATGGACTAAATCCACAGTTGGGTTCCAAGCAGGAGGGCCAGCACCACTGCCGCTGGATGAGGCACCATGGTAACTGTACCCTGAGCTGAATTCTACTGAGCTGAAGTCTACTACTTCACCATGCTCGCTCCACGTAGTGTAACTCTATATCATACCATTTTCGTTTAGGTGTTGCATCATAACATTAGCCTCCACATACTGATAGTTAAGACATTTTTTACACGGACACCTAAAACGCTTATTTCCCTGACCATGTTTTATCGCAAAATTTACAAATTCTCTAATTCCATATATATACCGGACATCACTTCTATTCCGCAACTTCATCCAACTCTTGTCCATACTTCTACGAAATTTAATAATTATCATATTAGTCAACTATTATATATACATATTTTCAAGTAATTATTAAATTATTATATATACAAATTTTTAACTACCTTAATTATTAACGTATAATTAATTAAAATATTTATTAATGACCTTTATCAATTAATGGTGAATATACTATACATCAATTACTTTAATATATCTAACAGTACGTTTTAACCAAATATTAACCAAATTTTTAAACATCCATGCACATATACGTACTAGTATAATTAATTAACTAATATATATATCAATCAGTTACCTAACTTAATTATAAATATTAGATGTACTAACAATGCAATCAATCAAACGTACAATTAATTATATATATATAAACATTAAGATTTTCAAAAATTTACTACGTACGTACGTACCTAGCATTCTCCGATATATGGTGAATCGATGGTCGGAGCCAGAGATTTATCCATATATAGTGCTAGCTAGCTAGTTGTAGGTGTGAGGAGAGTCTGATGGAGAGAGAATGATATGAGGACCGGATGAGGATGAAAATGAGACGAGCGAGCGGAGAGGAAGAAAGTCTGGCAAGGACAATATATAATGCATCTCTTAGATGACGAATTAAGGTAGTTTTCATCGTCCAAGTGGTAAATGAGACGACGGATCGACACGTCATCGTCTAAGTGGCCACACAGACGACGGCGTGTCGGTCTGTCATCTCATTCACCACTTGGACAATGAAAACAGATTTCCGTCGTCTAAGTGTGCTTTAGACGACGGAAAAGTTCTTGAGACGACACAAATTATTACCGTCGTCTTAAGTCTACTTAGACGATGGAACATTTATGGTTCCGTCATCTAAGAGTGTTTTTCTTGTAGTGGAAGTTACCGCCTCAATTGTTTTTGGTTGTTGATGAATCAAATTTTAAGTGTGATGTTTGTGAACTGACCAAGAACCATCGTATTACTTTTTCTCCCAATTTAAATAAATTTTCTATTCCTTTCATGAAAATTCATTCGGATGTTTGGGCTCCTGCAAGAACCTCTTCTCGTTCTAGATTTCGCTACTTTGTGACGAATTTTGCTACTTTGTGACTTTTGATGAATGTACCAGAATGACTTGGGTCTCTTTGATGAAGTATAAAAGTGAAGTATATGCTAGATTTGTTGAATTTCACAAGATGGTGACAACTTAGTATCAACAGTATTTGAGTGTTTATGGTGGAGAGTATGTTAATGGTGATATGTCAACATATTTGGGTGTTTATGGGATTAGGCACCAAACTTCCATTGCATATACTCCTCAACAGAATGGATTAGCCGAAAGAAAGAATCGACAATTGATGGAAGTTGTTCATGCTTCTCTATTTGGTATGTATATTCCTACAAATCTATGGGGAGATGCCTTGTGTTTTACTTCTTACTTAATCAATCGCACCCTCTCTCGTGTGATTGAGTTTCAGAATCTGTATCAGAAGTTGCATGAACTGTTGAATGCGCCATCTTTGCCAAATTTGGAACCAAGAGTCTTTGGGTATACTGTGTACGTTCACATCAACAAACAATTGCGAGGGAAGCTTGATCCTTGTGTTGTGATGTTTGTATTTGTTTGATATGTTGAATTTCAAAAAGGTTACCGTTGTTATAATCTGGTTTTGAACAAGATGCATATGTCTTTGGATGTTTCTTTTTGTGAATCTGAACCTTATTACTCAGGAGAAGTTTCAGAGTCTTCCCTTCAGGGGGAGAAAAGTATATGTGAAGGAAATCCTCTGATTTTTGGAAGAATTTGAAGAATTAGTGAGCTTGGAAAAGAGACTTGAAACTGAAAATCAGACAAAACCTGCAGAAGCCCAGTTCGACCGGTCGAAATCTCTCCTCGACCCGCCGAACAACAAAACCAAAACCAGGCAGAAGGTATCTTTCGACTGATCGAGCAACATCATCAACCCATCAAGGAATGACACCAAAACTGGATAGAATGTGTCCTTCGACCAATCAAATGATATCCTCGACCCTTCGAAGGATAGAGCTGGAATGAGACAGAATGCTGCTTTTGATTCGTCGAGCCATAATCTTGACCCATCAAATTCTGAATCTGAGACGCCACAAAGTGAAGTCCGATCTCATGAAGACCCCCATTTTACTCCATCGACTAAAGAGCCTTCCCAGATTGTCTCACCTAAGTTATTTATTGATAACATTGAATTGGGTAGTGTAGAGGTTAGTATGCCTAGGAAGTCTCAACCGGAAACAAAAAGAGTTCCAAATAAACAATATGAACCAGCCATAGAAGTCAAAGCTAAATATCATATTGCTAGCTTTGTATCTCACCATAGGTTGTCTGGATCACATACGCTTATTGTTAATCAATTATCTATAGTATCCATTCCCAGTAATGTGCAGGATGCCTTGGTGGATCCAAAGTGGAAGCAATCTATGAATGAAGAATTGGAAGCTCTACAAAATAATGGAACATGAAAGACTGTTCCTGCACCACCTAGAAAGAAGACAGTTGAATGTAGATGGGTGTATACAGTGAAGATGAAGGCAGATGGAAGCATTGATCGATATAAAGCACGTCTGGTTTTAAAAGGCTACATCCAGCGGTATGGAGTGGATTATCAGGACACATTTGCTTCAGTGGTAAAATCAATGCTGAATGTATTCTCATTGCCTTAGCAGCTTGACATGATTGGCTATTACATCAATTTGATGTAAATAATGCTTTTTTGAATGGAGATCTGGAAGAAGAAGGGTACATGGATATTCCTCTAAATGTTAATTGTCGGCCGTGTGACATTGGAAAAGTGTGTGAAAAAATCTTTGTATGGATTGAAGCAATCTCCAAGAGCTTGGTTTGGAAGATTTTCTGGAGCTATGAAGAAATTTGGATATAAATAGAGCAACTCTGATCATACCTTGTTCATCAAACGCAAAAGTGGTAAGATCACTGCTCCGATTGTCTCTGGATAATATGGTTGTTATAGGTGATGATCCAGTTGAGATGGAAGATTTGAATAAACGTTTGTCCCAAGAGTTTGAGATGCAGGACTTGGGTCCATTGAAGTATTTCTTGAGAATTGAAGTTGTAAGATCCAAGTTGGGAATCACTTTGTCACAACGGAAGTATGTGCTTGATCTTCTTGCTAAAACATGAATGTTGGATTGTAAACCTGCTAATACTCCTATTGAGATTAATCATAAGTTGGAGTTGTGTCCTACTCAAGTTTCAATGAATAAATGCAAGTATCAGAGGTTAGTAGGAAGATTGATCTATTTATCGCATACGAGACTTGATATTGCATATGTTGTAAGTGTTGTTAGTCAGTTCATGCATGATCCAAGTGAAGAGCATATGGATGTTGTAATGTGCATCCTTAGATATTTAAAATCTGCAGCTGGTAAAGGCTTACTATTTTCAAAGAATGGTAAGTTTGGAGTTACATGATATTTTGATGTAGATTGGGCAGGTGATAAGACTAATAGGGCATCTTTTCAGGGTACTTCACTTTTATTGATGGAAGTTTAGTATCTTGGCGCAGTAAGAAGCAGAATGTGATTTCTCGTTCTAGTACTAAAGCTGAATACTGAGGGATGACAAATGGAGTGTGTGAAGTATTGTGGATTCATAATGTATTGAAGGAGCTAGGTTTCAAGTTCCATAAGGCTATGAATTTGCATTGTGACAATACTACTACAATTGAGATTGCTCATAATCATGTACAACATAATCGAACCAAGCACGTGGAGATTGATCGACATTTCATTAGGGATCACCTGGATAAGAAGGTTATACGGTTTCTCTTTGTAGCTTCTGAAGAGCAATTGACGGATGTACTCACTTAGGGATTGTCACATCAAGTATTTGCAGGATAGATTGACAAGTTTGGTATGATTAACATCTATGCACCAACTTGAGGGAAAGTGTTGGAAATAATATTTCTATTGTAATTAGAATTAATTTCTGTAGATATGTTAAAATTGTGTAAATATTGTTTCCTTTTGAGAAATCACCTGTAAAATTATATTAACTGTAAAATTGAGATGAATAAATTATTAAATTCTTCTTAAAATATTTTTCTACTAATATTATATGTACAATCTTCTTTGAAGCTTAAGCAGAAAATCCAAAATAGAGTTCGTTTTTGTAAAACTTTGTATCTGAATTATCCTTATGAAAAATTTGCTGTGATTAGGCTTGAATTTGAGTCGATGGAGACATATACATGATATGGCGGTGTATGAACAAAGACTTTTTATTAAACCGGAAAAGACATACAAAAGCAACACAAAAATTCCTTTTTTCTCACGATGTTTTCTGCTTCGACTACATTTTCTCTATTTATACAACCAAACTTTTTTATCACACCGTCATATTCTACGTTTCAAAGCATGCAGAAGATATACATCTTCTACACAAAAACAAAAACTAGCACTCGATTGAGTGAGGTGGCAGTAGAAAAGGCATTTCGGAGTTGTAAACAGGCAACCTCCAACGTGGCAAATATCAAAGCTCAACTCCATTCTCGTGGCACTCTCTCATACTCGCATATTCATGCACATGAAAACAAAAGCACCCTGCAATTGTCGTCAGCTCCATTACTCCACTTACCCACCCACCTTAGCGCCAAAATCCAAGCTGATAAGAATATTGATCTGATCGACTTCCGGAATAGACATTTCCAGTTTCATTTTGATTTATACATGCATGGGTCTGTATTGTGTGGTCAGAAATTCAGAAATCTATGCCAATTATTTTTGTGTTGGGCAGATATAACAAATCTCACGAGATAATGCGACTATCGCGAAGGTAATGTGTTGGCTGATTATTTAGCTCAACTATAGAGCGGATAATGAAGGGTCGATTTGGTAGACTACCAGTTCCAAGCTTTATAAGATTTGCGTCTGGTCGAGATCTTCGTCTGCTTTGTTGGTTTTTGACCTCCATCGTACTGTACTTTGACTTCTTCTTAAAAAAAAAGAAGAAGATTTTATTTTAAAATAAAATAAAATAAATATGTCACAAGAATATAATATTAGTCCTTGTGTGAGGTCCGTTTCATTGTATAACTCATCGTCTCAGACTAAAAATACTCCTTAGGTAAGTAATCTTAAATATACTCAATGAAATCAACATTTGATCTTTGCTATCGGACAATACTCCAGGTAGTTCTTCATGAAAATTTATACTATTCTTTAAGAGAACTCGTGTTGTTTCCATATTTGTCAATTTCTTTCCATTATGCCTTTTTTATTTTAGTTAGATATAATATATTAAGGACATTATAGTAATTAAAAATATTTATCAATAATAAATATTGTGTAAAAATTTATTTTGTGTCCACTACATTATTTCTCTCTGTAATAATTTTTTCTCTCACAAAACAAGTTTTACATTCTCTGCAATTACTACCCATTTCTAGATCTCCTTCACACACTCATCGAGTGTGTATATTCTCTAGTTTTTTTAAACAAGTTAAAAATTAAATTTACTTGTCAGTGAATTGTTGTTCAAAGATAAGAGCTTATGTTGTGATCTTTAAGGTTATATGTTCGAATCTCATTGAAAATCATATTTTGTGAAATTTATGAAGTTTCTCGTCATATAAAGATGTAAGTGTCTTTTATTCCATACTTAATATTTTTGTTATCTCCGTGTAAATTTGTATGTACTTTGTCTTAAAAAAAAAAGAATGCGTCAAGAGAGCTTTTCTCTCCTTTCTTGAGCGGCGACAAACTCTAGGGCTTTGTTTGCTGAGAACCGGTGTCGCCAAGGCCTTTGCTCGCCCTAGCTTTTCCTCAAGATCGTCTTTGTTGAAGATTTGTGTGCCATGCTTCCGTTTGGTGCTTCGTGGTGGCGACCTCCCACTCCCACATGTGTAGTATTGTTTTAGTGAGGATAGTTCTCGGATCCAAAGCTGGGTGATGACTTGGGGTTTGAGATCTCGGCGTTGGTTTTGGGATTGTGGAAAGCACAATGATGGGTTGGCGACAGCTAGAGTTGGCTAGGCGAGGGGTGTCATTGCGTTGACGGCTGCAGTTAGAGATGACAAATAACTTGAACCCGTGAGTATTCGCCTGACCCGAACCCGACAGAACCAGATTTCTAAGGGAAAAAAAATTGGGTATTGAGTATTTACCGACTCGAACCCTAACCGAATGCTAACGGGTTCGGGTCGGGTATGGATATGCATTTATCGAACCCAAACCCGAACCCGAACCGCCCATTTTTTATAGTTTATAATTTATTGATTATATTTTATAATTTATTATCTAATTTTAATATATTTTTTTATTTTTATTATAAAATAGTAACATTTATAATCTTTATTTATTTATTATTATTTAAAATATTTTTAGTTCGGGTATACGACTCGAATTTCGGTATTACATATCCGACGAGTTCAGGTCGGGTAAAAATCTAAACTAAAAATTTTCGGGTTTGGGTTCGGATACCCAAAACCCGGCCCCGACCCGACTCGTTGGCATCCCTAGCTGTAGTGCACGATTCCTGGCGTTGGTCCATCGTTTTGGTGGCGGCCGGTAACTTTTGGCCGATCGACATAGAATTGGTTCCAATCTGTCCTCCATGTTCAAGGTTTGGTTGGGGTCGGTATGCTTCTTCCAATGGACGATGTTTCTTAGGTCAGTTGCGGCAGAAAACGACGACAACGAAGTACGTGGGAGGAGCAACGCCGATCAACTACGCTAGGGTTGACTGGTCTTCAGTCAAGGGCTTGGGCCAGTTTGACTTCCTGTTTTAGATCCAACCCTATTGCCAATTGGGCTTGGGGTTTTCAGGGGATCTGTTTAAGATCCATTTGATCTGGGATCCAGAAGATCATTTGTTGGGTCGAGCTTCTTGGACCGTGGATGTCCGCAAAGGATTTTAATTTTCTTGCAAAAATTAGTTCGAGCAAAATAGGTATTGCTTATCATCTCGTTTCGTGTTACGTCATGATTATTGGTTACTTGGTTATATTTTCTTTTTTGAGCATATTGTTGGTAGGAGAATTATTTGGGCTAGTTAGAGGACTTTGTCGTGTAGCTAGTCTAGACTGTGACTACTTGGCCTCTGACTTTTGCCCTTCTTAAGGGTAGTCGTATGTTGTGATATGTCCTCATCTTGTGTTATTAATGAGAATTGACATCTCACGTTTCCGTCTAAAAATAAGTCTTTCTATACTTTACTTGGTATTATTTGTTAATACAATTACGTATATTTTAAAAAGATAAAAAAAACTTAAAATAGTCACTTAAGCTTGGTATAAGTTAAATAACTTATGAAACTATAACTTTGGTCACTCAAGTTAGTCAAAAAAGGACATTTTAATCGCTCAACTTTTGAAAGTATAACTTTGGTCACTCCTCTCACTAGGGTTGGGAATGAGACGGGTCGGGTCAATTTTTGGTCGTCCTTATCCTTATCCTAAACAGGACGAGACAAGATTGCTCATTTTAAAAGTCTATTCTGATCATCCTGAAACCCAAACAAGATGTGACATGTCCCACTTCGGGCTCAATTTAAAATGAACATTTAATATAGTATGTAACAACAAAAGACATAACGAATTAAAATTCGGGCTCAATATAACTATATTAGATAAACATAGTTTGATAAAACCTCGAAGTTTACAATTACACAAAGTAATGTCGTTTCACTTAATGTTTAATTAAAAGTAGTAAAACTACAAGTAATTTTATTTTATGTTTATTTGATACATTTTCTTCATATTACAAGTAATGTAATACTTTGATCGTCATAGAGTAATTTTGATTTTTTGTTGAATATTGCTAATTTTTTGATAATTTAATATGTAACTTTTAGTAAAATAAATGATAAAATATACGAAATATATAATGCGAGACGAGACGGGTCGATCGAGATTCTAAAGTCAAGATCTGATACTCACTCCTTGTCGGTTAAAGATTTACGAAATTCGTGATGTGATGTCTAAATTTTATTTTTCTATAAAAATAGGGTCTTTGTCAGATTTCCATCTGAAAAACGTCAAATTGATGACGTGACATTCGCAAAATTCAGAACAAAGGTATAATGACCATTATGCCTTGCATATTCCAAAATTGATCCATTTTTTTATTTTTTGGTCTAATCCAAAAAGGTCGCCACTTCCCCTTACACAATGTGTGCACAAGCTGACAACCTCTCTCCAACCCAGTCGCTCTTCGCCGCACTCTCAAGCTCCTCTCCTACCTGGCATCGCATCATCCCCAGCCCTCTTGCCACATATTTGATTCCCTTAACCTCTGTGATCTCTCTTTGATCCTTCTCCGATCAATCGTGGTTGTCCGTCCCGGCAAGCCCCTTGTCAAGTGCACCCCTCACTTTCATCGTCGTTGCCTCCTCCCTCTCTCCCACACCCAAACCCCGCCTCAAATCCAAACCCTTAACCCTAATTTCGACCCTAAATTCTTGCAAAAAGACTTCTCCACGATCACCAACCTACTCGCCGATCCAGCCGTCTCCCTCGGTTCGTCTTTCCAGGGTGCATTGGACTAAGATAGAATCGACCTGAGTTCGAATCTAATCCATGTCGTATTTGACCACTTTGATTTGTCACCCAAATTGCTCAATTCGATGTCCCTTTGGGCTGAGAAGCAGCCCCAATTTTGATGCTCTGCAACGCTCTTCACCTCCATCGTCATTACGCTCGCCAAGGCGCACGAATTTGATGCTGCATTTTCCCCTCATTTTGAACGAAAAATAAAAATGGATCAATAATTAGTAAAAGATGAAGACTAGAAAAGAAATTTAGGGTAAAACCATAAGCAGACCCCTAAGGTGCTCAAAGGAAAAAATATGAAGAAGAAGAAGAAGAAGAAGAAGAAGAAGAAGAAGAAGACCTATGTGCCCAGAGAAAAAATTTGGGTGCGATGCACATATCAATTTTTTGGGTGCTCAGATGAATTTTTTGGTTGCCCAAATCATTTATGTTGACTATTGAGGCAAAATGACAATGTTGCGCTTATTTTTTTCATCTCGAACATGTCACGTCACTTTCTTAACAGAGATTTAACAAAAAAATTGACCAGGACCCTAATTTTATAGCAAAATGAAAGTCCAAACACCACATTGAAAACTAACTTTTGGAATATGGAGGGCATAATAGTCATTACACATTTCTTCTAAATTGTGACAATGTCACGTCACCAATTTGATGTTTTTCAGACCAAAATATGACGAATGCCCTAATTTTATAGCAAAATGAAAGTCCAGACATCACATTTATAACTTTTAAAGTTTGAGTACTAAGTTGTTCGGGACAACAAAGTTCAAACACTGTCCATACAATTTACTTTAATTTTAACCCACAAAATATAATCACAATAAAATGATTATTTTTTCTTTCTTTTTTCTTCTCCTCTCTCTCCTCTGTATCTCTGTCTTCATTTATTATGCATATGCATGCTGTGCTACAACATTGTCTGCTCTTCTTCTTCTTCTTTTTTGTAGCTTAAGGAAAAAAAAGATTTTGTTGATCCCTTTCAATAAAAAAAGGGTCTTTGTGGATAGTTAAGCTTTGTGCCTTTATACATATGGTATTATTATAACACATAAGTTGGATATTACAAAAAATTTTATTGCTATATACTCATTACTTAATATAAAAATTTTTGTTTTTCATTCCGAAATTCTTTTTAACGTATGTCTAGCCGTATGAGTATTGTCAAATGTGTGCACTTTAATATTTTTACATTATGATCAAACAATTTTTTTTCTTTGCCTACTAATGTGATTTATACTTTTTTACTCAATATGGTTTTTTTTGGAAATTATATAAGTTTAATTTATTTACGTATAAAACTTTCACTATGTGTATTTTAATTCCAATGTTATGAATTGTATAAATTATTTTTTTTGAAAGGTGTATAAAATTCTTATATTCACACTAGCTAATGTTTCTATACAAATAAATTTATTGTATAGAAATGTATATCTTGCAATATCAAAATGGTCCACAACAAAATTTGGAAACCAATTTTAAATCATATTTATCCTTTGTTGACCTAAATTAATGTGATAAACCAAACATATATTTCCCTTAAAAGTTCAAGATATTTGAATTTATTTATTAATAATCTCATATATAATTCTAATTGAAATGAGCTCGATCGATCATCAGTTAAAAATTCGAATAATGATACTTGAAGCTTGGTAATTAAACACTACGAGAAAAAGTAACTTAGACGACGAAAATAAATTGCGTCATTTTAAATGACTTAGATGATGCACAGACGCTTCGTCGTCTAAGTAGTTACTTAGACGACGAAAAGTTGTTCCGTCGTCTAAGTAAACACAATTATATATTGTGCCAGATTCTTTTCCTCTTCGCTCGGGCCATCTCATCCTCATTCTCATTCTCATTCTCTCTTGATCACTTTCTCCTCATCAATTAAAAACTTAAGTAGTCGAATTCTCTCTCGATCATCACTCTCTCCTCACACGTACAACCGACACTATCTCCGGCTCCAACCATCGATTCTCCATATCGGTGAAGGCTAGGTACGTATGTAGTTAATTTCTGACAACCTTAACATTTATATAATTAACTATACGTTTGATTGATTGTATTGTTAGTACGTCTAATATTTATAATTAAGCTAGGTAATTGATCGATATATATATATTAGTCAATTAATTAGTATGCATGGATGTTTAAAATTTTTGATTAATATTTAGTTAAAACGTACATGCATGTTAGATTAAAGTAATTACATATAGTATATTTATTTTTAAATAATAAAGGTAATTAATAAATATTTTAATTAATTATACGTTAATAAGGTAGTTGAAAATATTTATATATATTAGTTTAATAATTACTTAAAAATATGTATATATAATAGTTGACTAATATGATCATTATTAAATTTCGTAGAAGTATGGACAAGAGTTGGATAAAGTTGCGAAATAGAAGTGATGTCCGGTATATGGACTGAATCAGAGAATTTGTGAATTTTGCGATGGAACATGATAAGGGAAAGAAGCGTTTTAGGTGTCCGTACAAAAATGTCTTAACTATCAGTATGTGGAGGTTAATGTTATGATGCAACACCTGTATAAAAATGGTATGATGTGTAGTTACACTATAAGGAGCGAGCATGGTGAAGCAGTAGACTTCAGCTCAGAGTACAATCACCATGGTGCCTCATCCAGCTGTAGTGGTGTCAGCCCCCTTGCTTGGAACCCAACTGCGGATTTGGTCCATGATACATTTTCAAGATTTAGTCATGGTGGAAACCAACACCAAGAGGGAGGTTATGATACCACTCATGGCCATGATGACACATTCCCGGTTGCTAGCTTGGTCACTGACACTATTGAGATGGATAAGTACAACAGGATGCTACTTGAAACCCAGACCCTGGTGTACCTTAGATGTCGAGAGAATGTGTTGCAATATGTGATGAAGCAAATGCAGATAAAAGTGAAGAACAAAATGTCACACAGTGCTTTTGACGAAATTCAAGAGCAAATATGTAAGTTGCTTCCTAATGATCACAATCTTCCGAAATCCCATTATAAGGTTAGAAAGATCTTGAGCAGCCTCAGTCTAAAGTACAAGATAATTCACGCTTGCCCAAATGATTGTGTGCTATTTTACAAAGAGTATGCACATTTGGACTATTGTCCCGTATGTGGCCAGTGAAGATATGTGGATGACGAGAACATGAGGAGTTCGAAAAAGCAAATTCCTGTGAAGGTTCTTCGATATTTTTTATTGATTCCCAGATTGCAGCATATGTACATGTCTCTATACATAGCAGAGACGATGTGATGGTATGCAGAAAAGCGAATAGATGACAATGTGCTAAGACACGCCGCGGATGGGGAGGAGTTCAAACATTTTGACAACGAATCTGAAGACTTTGCAGTAGAGATTCGAAATGTTAGACTTTGATTTTCTACAGACGGATTTAATCCTTGGGGTAGTAATAGCTCTGCCGTCAACACTTGGCCAGTTATTCTAATATTTTACAACTTGCCTCTGTGGATGTGTATGAACAAGGAATTTAATTTTCTTACTCTGCTAATTTCAGGTCCTAAATCTCCGAGGAAGTGCTTAGATATCTACCTCAAACCTTTGATCGACGAGCTGAAACTGTTAGTGGAAAAATGGAGTACGTCTCAACTTATGACAAATTTACTGACACGATGTTCATGATGAAGACAGCCGTAATGTGGACGATCAGCGATTTTTCAGCGTATGGGATGTAGGCAGCCTGCACAATGAAATGAAGAAAGGATACAATAGATGTCCTACATGTTTGGATGATGTGAACTCTAGTTAGCACATGGGAAATGTGTGTTACCTGGATCACCTTAGATGGCTTCCTCATGATCACCCGTGGTGATATGATGAAGGTCATTTCGACGGGACAGTAGAAAATAATCCTAAACCCCGTCGTTGGTTTGGCGAAGAGATTTTAGAGAGGTTGAGCAGCTTCGATTTTGGTGTGTTGACCAATGACAAGGATGTAAAGAAACTCAATTCAATACCTTCATAGGATCTCAGCTATTGGCATCACAAGAGTATATTCTTTGAACTCCCTTACTGGTCGAAGTTGAAGCTGAGGAACAACTTGAATGTGATGCACATAGAAAAGAATGTGTGCGACAGTGTGGTGGGAATAATTCTCGGTATTAAGTTCAAGACTAAGGATACTCCCAAAGCGCGCAAAGATCTGGAATCTATGAATCTATGTCGTCCCTTGTGGTTGAGGAGAGATAGAAGATGAGTGTACAATAAGATGCCATATGCACTTTATACAGTGAAGCCAACACTTAGAGGTTTTGTATTCTCTAAACCCTAAATCCTAAATCCGAAACCCCTTTCCCCTCAACCCCTTTCACTCAGACGACGAAATGACACATTTTCTTCGTCTATATGACCACTTGGACGACGAATTTTTTTCGTCATCTATGTAACCACTTAGACGATGAAAATGAGACATTTCGTCGTCCAAGTAATCATTTAGATGACGAAAATGTCATTTCGTCGTCTAAGTCATGTTATCATAATTTCACCTCTACATGTAGACCATGTCCCAATGCATATTATTTTTATCGAGGCCATAGAGTAAACAATTTTTGGAGTGTGAGCAACAACAGTTCCAAAATAGGAGTTACGGATTTTTGTATATCCACATTTCCGTTTTGTTAAAATTTCAGTTTTACGGTTGACTGTGCCGATGAAACCCTTAATGAACTTACTATTTATTGAAAATTATTCTACTTATGTATTATCTTATAGTGAATATATCCAACGGTTGTTTTGTCCAAATTAAATTTCGTTAATATTGATGTGCAGTGAGCCTATAAATAATAACACTTAAATTATACACATTAGTAGATACTTAATAAGTTTGAAGACGTAAATTAATTCGTCGTCTTAAATCTCACTTTTTATATATACAATTCTTTAGTTTATATTTTACTACAAAAAAATTAAAAACTTCCTTACGAATTTTTTTAAAATAATATTTTAGGAAAATTTTACTTAGACGACAAAGGAGGAGACCATTTTCGTCGTCCAAGTACGCACCTGGACGATGAAAATGGTTTGTTTCATCGTCTAAATCCAAATTTTGAACAGTCCAAATTTCACCGCCATTTATTTTGGGAATCGCCAAAACTGACTTAGATGGCGAAGGGGGCCATTTTCGTGGTCTAAGTGCTCACCTAGACAACGAAAATGGCCTGTTCCGTCGTCTAAGTCCAAATTTTGAGTAGTCCAAATTCACCGACATTTATTTTGGGCGCCCGCTAATTAATCCGGGGAGAAATCTGAGAAACACCTAGACGGCGAACACGAGGTTTTTGTCGTCTAAGTGTCCGCATAGACGACGAAAACCTAATGTTCGTCATCTAGGTTAGTGTCGATTTCACCTAGACGACAAAATTGTACTCTTCGTCGTCTAGGTGAAACTGTATATAGAAATTTTGGACAGTTTCACGATACTCTCACCCTCTCTCACAAAAATCTCTCTCACTCTTTCAAACAACTCTTTCCCTTTGGCTGGCGTCTCCCACCGTCTCTCTCCTTCTGGCGTATCCCACCACCTCTGTCACCTCCCACTGGCACCACCTCCTCCCACCGCCCCTCTGGCCGCCGGTAAAATTTGAATTTTTTTTACGTACGTACAATTTTTTTAATATGTATTTAGGTATAATAATGCGTATTTAGGTATAATAGGGTGTATTTATGTTTAATAATGTGTATAAATATTATAATAATGTGTATTTAGGTAAATATTATAAATTAGTAAAAAATAATATGTATTTAGGTAAAATTTGTTTAATAATGTGTATTTACGTAAATATTATAAATTAGTAAAAAAATGGTAAATATTGTAAATAGGTAAAAACTAATAAATTGTTAAAAAAATAATAAATTGGTAAAAATAGTAAATATTATAAATTGATAAAAATAATAAATTGGTAAAATGATAAAAATATTTAAAATGGTAAATATCAAAACATGGTAAAACCAAATGGTAAATAATAAAAATGGTAAATTGTTAAAAAAGGTAAAAACTACAAATAGTAAATATTAAAAAGTGGTAGATATTAAAAATGATAAATTTTGTGGTAAATATGAAATATGGTAAATATTGTAAATTGTTAAAAATTGTAAATGGTAAAATAGTTATAATAGTAAAATAGGTATAATAATTGATTTTTACAGTTCTAGGTTAAAATAGCCCTATGAGAGAAAATGGTACAGAAAGAGGCCGAAGATGCCCCGCTTTGACACTTGGCAGACCAAGTGGGTTGGCAACGCTCGGCAGACCAAGTGGGTTTGCAACGCTTAGAGGACACCATTGCGGCTCCTCCGGACCCTTCAGCTGGTCCCTCGGCTGTGGCGAGTGGGGAAATTTCTAATACCCCAATTATAGCGAGCGATGACGGTGACATCCCTTCAGCCTGATTGTCGATGTCAGAAGGTGCCCAGGAATCGGCCTCCAAGTCTATTCTCTACAGTGCACAAGGCAAGGTCAGGAGGGCCCCATCAAACCTTCAACCGAAAAGGACCCGATGTGACTACCCGGACCAGAATCAGCAGTATGATCAGCTATATACGTGAGTTACTGCGTAGTCGCAGAGTTCCGACAGTATTTGAATCGCCAGGTTTGATAACGACTTAATTATTGGCCGAGAATTGGAGCTGAGTCTCTTCTCGAGAGTCGTTCTACGTGTGATTTCGAGTTCGTGAGCGGTTCCGGATCGTTATTTGGACGATCAATGAATAAATTATGAATATTTGAAGTTTCGACGGAAACGGATTAAAATGGTGATACTCTTAGCGACTAAATTACCGGACGAGAATTTGGTTTCGACTTCTTCACGGAAGTTGTTGAGAATTTAATTTCGAGCTCGTGGGAACTTCCGGAGCATTATTTTGAGTTACGGAGATTAAGTTATGTATATTTCCGATTGTTGATTATTTAGTCGGTTTAAATATGTGTTGGTTTGAACAGTTGACTTTTTATCGGTTTGGTCGATGTGTTTGACTTCAGGTGATAATTGAAGAACATATCGAGACGAGTTTGTTGCCGCGAGAATTATCGGAATCGGAATTACGACGAGGAAATTACGTGTGTTTGAAGTTTGTCGTAAATCTAATTTTGGAAGTTTCCTAAAATAGCAGGTATAAATAGTGGTTGCCATAAAGGGAAAGTCAAAGACTGAAATGAAGTGGCTTTGACCCGGTCACTCAAAATGGAAGATTTTGAGTGAATTCGGGTTTGTATTTTCCGGCCGATTCGAGCTATGATTTGGACTGGGTTTTGTAGCCCTCATCACTATGAAGCTACCATGTAAGTTTGGTGTTTCAATTCGATGTGTACATGGAGAATTTTGGATTTGAAAATTTGGTATCAAATTCGGTTTTGCATGAAATTGAGCTAGTTAGGGATTGAATTGGCTTTTGTTGCAGTTGTGAAAGTTGTTCAGTGGATGATTTTGAGTGGAATAGGGGTGGCTCCACCGTGGAATTCTCCGTTTGGGTGGCGGCGCCGCCGTTGGCGGTGGTCAACGGCGGTCAAAGTTTGACTTTTGGGGTTTTCGACAAGTTGCATGTCATTTCACTCAAAATTGCGCCCCGATCGCAGTGGGGAGGTTCGTTTTTCGAATTGAGCGTCCGAAGGTACAGCGAGGTATTGAGGTGTAAATATCAGATTTTCGACGATTCGCCGACATTGAATTACGTGTTTCCGAGAATGGTGGTTTCTCGTGATTTGGTTTGACCGAGTGGTGTTGCTAGAACTTTCTAGAACTTGCACATGAGGAATTGATCAACACGTAGCTCGCACACCCAGATATGTCACCGGAAGACCTGTCTCCTCTATCGAAAGAGAGTCAAATTGCAACAACTCCACTAACTGAGGTCATAGAGCCGGAAGCCCCTAGTCCTTCGTGGAACCTCGACCCTATATCTATAGGACTGAACTTTTTTGGATCAGACAGGGCTGGCCTTGAACTTTTCAGACCTTAGACAGCCCACAAATTGTTTAGACCTATAGACCAAATAATGACCCCAAAATGCAAGTACACCGATAGACCCTATAGGACTGAACTTTTTTGGATTAGACCAGACTGACCTTGAACGTTTTAGACCTTAGACAGTCCACAAATTTTTTAGGCCTATAGACGAAATAATGGCCCCTAAATGCAAGTACACCGATAGACCGAAGGTGCTCTCCGGAACAATGTCCATACAAAACCGAAACGAAAATTAGTTATGATCAAATAGTGAGTCGTGTCCACGTATGTGTCTATGACGCATCGCTTTCCCACACAAACTACGCGGCACACCGATTGCGTGGATGATGCCTGGCCCTACCTAAACCCCACCTTCTTAAACTGCGTGTCCAAACACCCTGCCCGTGGTAATAGAAAGAAAAAAAGTGCTATATAAACCCAGCTGCCATCCTCCATCCAACTCATCACTAACAATTTTCACTACTCATTTTCTTTCCTCTCCAGAATAACAAAGAAAAATGGCGTTGATAAGATCACCGGCCGCGAAGCTAGCCGCGGCGACGGTCCTGGTCTCGCTCCTCGTTGCGGTGTCGCACGGATTCCGCGGGGAGATAGTTGGAGGGAAGAGGCCGATCGCAAACGTGAAGACGAACGAGGAGATCCAGGAGCTGGGGAGGTTCTCGGTGGCGGAGTACAACCGCATGCAACGGCCGAGCTACCGGAGCAGCGGCGGAGAAGAGCTGAAGTTCAAGGAGGTCGTGGAGGCGCAGAGCCAGGTGGTTTCGGGGATCAAGTACTATCTTAAGGTCTCTGCCGTCAGAAATGGAGGAGAGCCTTTGTTGTTTGATTCTCAGGTCGTCGTTAAGCCGTGGCTCCGATCCAAGCAGTTGCTCAACTTCGCACCTCATAATTAAGCAATTAGCTAAATCGAGTTTTTGATTTAATATGTGATCTGCTCTAATTTGCGGTGTTTGTACTAATCTAGATGCAAGTGATGGTTTGCTCTGGTATGATGTAATAAATTAATGACATGTACTTGTGGAGATATAAAAAAGGACTCATGTTCTGGTCACGAAACCTAAAGCATCATCATCAAAACGTTATAAATCTCAAAACCACCAGGAAAGCTAAATTCTAGCATTGAGGAAACTAACACAACCTATTCCCTCTAAATCTTATGAATTAACATTTGGGTCCTAAGAAATCCAAAAGCTACTGAAGGCTTCTTCAAGTGCCCTCTTCCTGCTTATCATTGGAGACCACCCTCCTGCCCTTGGACCTCTCTCTGCTCGTAGCTGCATCATTTCTTCATCATCGTGCACCCCTCCGAGTGGTAGTGGTTGCGTGCCCATGCCCACTGGTCGTGGTTGTCCAGAAATCGTTGGTGCATATTGCCCCTGCGTACTAGTACCAAATCCTGCTTGTGAGCCTTGGTTCACAGCCTATCAATAAACATAAATAATCAGTTAACGAATCTTATGATGCTCAGGCACAACTGGTACCATTTACAACTGTAAGAGTCGTAAAGAATCGTTCATTGGAACTAAACTCTTATAGTGATAAAAAAGTGACACACTTACCATATCTGTATCATTTTGTACAGGTTGGCCCTTACTTGCTGCTAGCGCTGCAGCTAATTCTTCAGCCTATTTGATTTATACCACCAGCATTAGAAGTTTAGAAGCTTGAAATACACTTCTCACTCTTTCTTTTTGGGTAGCACAAACGAAATGACACAGAACAGCAAACCAAAGCTTCACCACTTATAAGGGTGAGCAAGGTGGAAACAACAAAAGCAAAGGAGTAAACAACTGAGATCTAGCTGGAGTTACCTTATGGGCTCTGTTAATCATTATTTGTTCAGCATTTTCTTGCTGGTATTGTTCAATTTTGGATTCAATAGCAGTGACATCTATTCCTTCGATCAAGTTAAAAGCTACCAAAGAATTAATTAAATTTTAGCAAGACACAACTTTTCAGTAAGAAAATAAGTAACTATTCAGTCGAAATACTTACTCATATCTTCCACTTCCTCCAAGTAATCATTGTACTCTCTCAACGAAGGGAAATCTTCTTCTCGTTTATTGAATCTAGACAATGAAATATCTCCATAAATGATACAAACAGTGAGGTGTATGTATTGGCTATGAGTACAATGAGAAATAAACAGTACTGCCACATTTTCATGTAAAACTAGTACCAAGATTGAAATGAACAGATATCATCCCACATTAAACATGATAAGAATTTGAATAGCAACTCCAACCCCACTCTCCCTGATCTTGAATTAGATTGATACACATTGTGAACACAAATTGCACATGAATTAAAAGATTAAAGCAACAAAAAATGAAAACCAGATGTGGAAAGAAGCAGTGTGAGAGGAAGAGAGAATTACATGCTCGCGATCCTCTTCCTGATACTTATCTCTTTATGATGAGGATTAGAACGGGAAAGCACCATTTTATTTCCCTGAAGCCTTTTCGCTTTCTACTCCTGTATGTTAAAAGCATTCTAAGTTCCACACTAAAGGTTTACGACAATGCTGAAGAACATATGTATATACATAATCTCAAATGTAACCTTGCTAACCTATATGAATGGAAATACAGATACTATAGATTAGCCGTATACATCAACAATAAGCAACTGAAATGATTCAGTTTACAGAAATTCATGGAAATTGCAAGTATCTATAGTTGGTGGAGACCAATTTAGCAGACATGGAAATTAAACCATCCAATTCTAAGAAATTTTTAATCTTTGATTAGACTAAATTCCCAGCTAAAGATACTGAACAGTACACAAGTAAACCACCATGCCATTACTTGCCCTCTCATCTGCAGCCGACATTCCCTATTGTAACATACAACCATTTCATTAGCTCTAACTTTCAGAATTTGACCACAAATCAAATAAAGCCAAAATTATACAGTATGAAAACCCATGATCAAATAGTGCAGATATTAAACGATCAAACACCAATCTTATTCGAACTTTTCCGAATTGAAAGAAACACAAAGTTCAAACCTTTACCTTCATCAGCTACCTCAATTCACAAACAGCGAAAAGACACCAGAAAAATATACACCAAATTCAACCAATCACTCTCATCTATGAAGATTAAAGAGAATAGAAACACTCAAGTCATCGATCGGATAGCAGATCGTAGCTCAGTGAAAGCTGCCGGGCAAGCACAGCAAAATGAAAGAGAGGAAGAATTTGGAAACACTAGAGACGGTGAAGGGCTAACGAGAAGCTTTGGGTTGGGGTTCGCTTATCTGGGCTTTGCCTTTGGTTTGGGCCACATCTTCAATTCTTCATGGTTTATTGGATGCATCACTGTAGTAGAAGCTGATGATGGTCTGAATGTTGAGCCTCGCGCCTTATCGTTAGTTCCAAAGCCAATCCTTCACCATCTCCACTCGCTCTCTCCCACCCCACAAAAACAAACCCACCACCAATTGGAAGACCACTCACAGATTTGTTCAACAAAACCCACTTCTCTCCCTACTAGAATCTTGTAAATCCACCTCTCAACTGAAGCAAATCCAGACCCAAATGAGATGTTAAGGGATGCACGGAAGGTGTTCGACGAAAGTCCTGTGAGAGATTTGGTATCTTGGAATTCTTTGATTCATGGTTTATGGTTATATGTGAAGTGGGTTGGCGCGTGAGGTGTTGTGGAGGGAGTTGAGCCTGATGAAGTTACAATGATTGGGTTGGTTTCATGTTGCGCCCAGCTTGACGAGTTCAGTCTTGGGACGGAATTTCATAGGTTGATAGAAGGGAATAGGATAGGTTTGACTGATCCTCTCGCCAATGCACTTATGGACATGTACACCAAGTGTGGGAATCTTGAGGCAGCTCAAGTGTTACTTGATAACAAGACGGAGAAAGCCGTTGTCTCATGGACGACAATGATAATGGGATACGCCAAACACAGGTTTCTAGAGATTGCTCACCGGATTTTGTATGAGGTTCCAGAGAGGAATGTTGTGCCATGGAATGCAATGATCGATGGGTATGTAAAAGCTAAACATAGCAAGGAGGCTTTGGCTCTGTTTCATTTAATGCAAGCTAGGAATATAAATCCTGATGAAATAACCATGGTTTGCTGCATATCGGCATGCTCACAACTTGGAGCAATTGATGTTGGAATATGGATTCACCATTATATTGACAAACATGGTCTTCTTATGAACGTTGCATTGGGGACTGCCCTAGTTGACATGTATTCTAAGTGTGGGAACATCACAAAGGCTCTCAATATTTTCTGGGACATGCCAGGAAAGAATTGTTTCACTTGGACATCTATTATCTGTGGGTTAGCCTTTACTGGACATGCACATGATGCTATAGCATACTTTGAAAAGATGATACACACAGGGCTCAAGCCCGATGAAATCACCTTTCTTGGGGAATTATCAGCATGCTGTCATGGAGGTTTGGTTGAAGAAGGCCGAAAGTCTTTTTCCCTTATGACCACCAAATTCAGTCTCTGCCCGAAACTTAAACATTACTCTAGCATGGTGGACCTTCTATGTAGGGTTGGTCTTTTGCAAGAAACAGAGGAGCTTATAAATTGCATGCCCATAAGGGCGGATGCTGTGGTGTGGGGTGCATTATTATTTGCCTGTTATATTCATAAAAATGTTTCGATGGGAGAAAGAGCAGCTTACAGGCTTCTTGAGTTGGACCCTCATGATAGTGGAATATATGTTTTGCTTGCAAAAATATATAGGGAAGCGAATATGTGGGAGGAGGCAGGGGAGGCAGACAAGATGAGGAAGGAGAGAGGACTGGAGAAAACTCCAGGTTGTTGCTCAATTGAGGTGAATGGCACGGTATATGAGTTTATTGTTAGAGACAAATTACACCCTTAGTCAAAACAGATATATGTTTGCTTATTTCAGTTAACTAGACAAATGGAGCTTATGGGTGGTATTTCTGAAGTCCATGGATTATGATCCTTTCTTGATGTAGAATCTAGGCATGAAATTTTAATTAGCAGGTAAAGGAGTAAAGAGAAGATGAGAAGCCTTGCATCTCAAATCTATACATATGCATCAACAATGTTTGTTACAAATTGATTCTGGCTTGTGCATAGAAAACAAAGCATACACCGAGATATATGATTGCAGCATTGGAGGAGTTCTCTTCTGAATATTTTTCTGAACACCAACACAGTTGCCCTAGTTGGTGCATAGGAAACTTACCGTGCCATCAAAAGAGGTATATGGATCGTTTCTTTCTATTATCTTACTGTTTGGTAAAACAGAAGCCGTAACACTGAGAACTGATGGTGGAAAAGAAGTTTGACAAATTACTTGCTGCATAAGTGCATATAACCTCAGCTTTCTTCGGAGTTTGAAGTAATAAACCTACTTGATTAATGTTTACCAATGTTGATTAATGTATTCTCTTTGTAGGTAGTTTTATGGGTGATGACTCCGAGTACTCTGTAAGTGACCCAGAACTGAACATCACTGGTGTCATTGTTGAGGAGGTTTTATATTACTTTCAGCATATTTAGCTGAGTGTCAAATGGCTCTTTTGTTGATTTGATGCCGCTGTTATATAATAATATTTATTTTTCCCATTCTCTGCTGATTGAAAATGATGTATTTGTAGTTGGAGAGGATGTGTAAAGAAGGCGCATATTTTGGTAAGTCATGTGATTTGATTCGTTAGTGAAAATTATGAAATTCTTTTTCACATTTGCAAAATGCACCATCAATTTCTTTGATTGTGCTTACTGAGTTTCTCTTTCTTTTTGTCTGAACAATGATAGGCACTAGATTTGGAGTTCCTGTGGCAACAGAGTATGGGCAATACTAAATTCGTGGCAAAAGAGACTGGGTATGTCTGCAGTAGAATGCTTCCTGTTCTATACAGGTTACACTTAGAAGGCACCTATGTAGAATAGGAATAATAATGTGGCCGGTGGTTTATAGGGGGATATATCTTTGAAATTGTTCGTTATATACCTTTGCTGGGCATAAGTTGAATAATTGTTCATTGTAAGGTTATACTTTGTAATTGTATTTTGGAATATTGTTACAGAATATTATTCAAAGAATCTAACTTTACCTTTGGGTTTTGTAGTTTGTTCATTTGAGTGTTGTATGATAGAATCTTGTGTTTCAATTCATTTGTGCGCGCGCGCGCACACACACGCACACTTTACTTTACTTTTCTTTTTCTGTATCTTTCCATCAGAATATTCACAAAGCGTCAAGGATGCCGAAGGGAAAAATGTCCTCTTGAAGCATTTCTGATTTAGTTTTTCCTTTATTTCTAAATTCCCTGTCAATCTTGAGTCTCCTCACATCTAATTCATTAAAATTTCAGATTATGCAATTGGGGGTGCAGCGGCAAGGGTGGTAATGTCCGCAGTGACCAACAATAAAAAGGACTACATTCGGGCGGATGTGATTGCAGGAGGAATCTGTGCATCTGTAGTGGACTGAGCCTATCTTGTTGAAGAATCTCCCGGCAGATCCTGAAGTGGTAGTTATGTGGTGTCATCTTCCTTGTGCATATGTTCTGTTCTAAAGAGAGTGGAGTAAAGGTATGTCTCTGGCTCGATGCCGAAATTTAATACAGTGGAACTAGGAGTCTTCAAGTATGACTTCTGTTAAACAAAAAATATATGTATGTGTTTGTTTATGCTTAGTGCTAATTTATGTGTGAATTAATGTGGATATGATGATCAACATCTGGTGTCCCCAATTCATAAACCTGCTTTTGAGCTACCCAAAGCCAGATGCTGGAAACTAATTGCATTCTGTTTACACCTTTCCAAATCATGATTTCCTCGAAAACTATTGATGCTTCATCAGTGTTCCCATGCTTGCAATAGGCCAATACCAATTGTTAGTTTGTTACAAAAACTATGACGCAGGAAGCTATGTTTGGCTCAAACAATTGCACCCCTTCGTATGTTAGTATTCCTGCATCAGTTCCTTCAGTTTTAGTTTAATAGGCTACCATTAGGCTGCATTTTGAGCCACTTTTATCTTCTTCATCTGAGTGAGGATATTCGGTACCATTTTCTTACTCGTGGATAAATGGAGATCAATGAGTTGGTTAAGTGCAAGATGAGATAATTTTAATCCTTCACTTTGGTCATGCACTCAAATGGAAGCCTAATCTCTTCTTTAGCCACTGACTCTAATGCAGGAGGATAAAAGATCTGATTCTTTTGGTTTGCCATCCATTATATGGACTTTAGCTCAGGTTGAGAATTTTTTATATTTTCTATCCATAGTTGGATTGTGGAAGGGTAAACCAGGAGTCCATTACATAAGTTCCTGAACAAGAACACAACATTGTTGGTTTGTTTCATATTGACGTTTGTTTTATATATCAAAAATTTTGGTAAGTGCTAATAAGATCGAGTGATGTTTATTTAATTGACGAGGACGTGTACAGGTGGTGCATATTAGGGTAAGTTAGGTCATCTCATGACTCACTCTTATAATTTGTCTGCATTTGCTAATTTCTGTTTCTGTCTCTCCAGGTGGTGCATATTAGGGTAAGTTAGGTCATCTCATGACGCACTCTTATAATTTGTCTGCATTTGCTAATTTCTGTTTCTGTCTCTCAATTCTTGCAGAAGACTGCCCTGATTGGAAGTGCAGTGCCAGGGGATACAGTGCCAACAAAGAAGACGAACAGAATTGTGGTGGATTTAATCACTTTGTGGAGTTGCTGCAACTGCTGCAGAAGACCTCAATAATGATCTGGAAGATCTGTCTGCGATACTGAAGCTTGATACTGATGGATTTTCAAATATTATCTTTGCCGAGACTCAAATATAAATTGGTGAGCGAATGTGTACGTTGGATGGTAGCTGATGTTACAAGTATGGTTCTAATGTGACTGATGCCATACCAATTGTTCAACTTTGATGGCAAACTCTGTTACCTGTATATGGTAGCTGGGAAAACTGAGGCACTAGATAGAGATTCCGAGTTATATCTGAGTTCATCGTCTTCTATGAAAACCAGTAAAAGGTTCATGGATGATAGTTGTATACTTCAGTTACATTCACAGCTTAAAAGCTTAAAGCTTCAAGAGGAACATTTTCAAAAAATACTGAAGATATAGTACCAAAATACACATTATATATATATGTATATATAGTGCTTCTTGGATGTGGACCTCTGCATTTGCATATATTAAAATATGCAGATTTTCTTGATTTGACCAATGTTTTGGTCACATAATTACATCTTCATCGTTCAGTTTATAGATATATATGTATAGATCAATTTTATAAAATTTTATTCAATTTGATGATCATTTGAGTTCACAAAATCATGATTTACCATTTATATATAAGAATGATTCCAGTTTTACTGATTTTTTCTGTTCGTTAATTTGATCTAGTTAGGTGACTTAACTATCATTAATTTGGATAAAATTTTGCATAAGTGATTTATACACTAAGAACTAAAATCTGAATAGTGAAGACGTAAATATATGACTTAAAAATTAATCAAAATAAGAAAATCGCATGTATTAAAATATGCGGACCTCCACACTTAAGAATCTTCGTACATTTATATATATATATATATGTTACAAATTAGCTGCTCATATCTCAACAAAATGCACATTATATGACGTCTTTTTCAGAATTACACCAATAATACAAGTTCATGGAAATTGACAAGATTTCGTTCAAGAATGAATCGGTGGAATAGTGGACCGACAAAAACGCTCAGGCTAAGCAAAGCAGGTCCTTTGAAGAGTTGATGCACCTTCAAGAACGTCCTTTATGCTGCATATATAGAAGTTCAATTCATCAACAAAATCAAAAGAACTCCACACCGATCCATTTTATTCACTCAAGAACTATATATCCATTTGGATAATCGATCTCCTGTTGCATATGCGGCAGTAGGTGCTTATAGTCCTGGCGCAAGTTCTTCGGCATTTGAGGACATATTTTACTCTAGTAGGTACTAAAAACTTTTGATACAAACTGATATTGCTAATAGACTATTACTTATGTTGAACTAGGATTGGTAGCATCTTCGGCATCGGTAGTCTCAGTGGCTTTGGCAATGAGGGCATTGATAGCATTCGCGGCATCGGTAGCATCAGTGGTATTGGTAATGATAGCAAATAAAGCATTGGCATCAATAGCATCACCAGTGGCACTCATAGCATCGGCATGGTCAAGTAAGAGAAGGCTCTGTGGAAGAGATTTCTTGATATCGTATATGAATCCATCAGTTTCAAAATGTTTAACTTGTTTGCTCATAGAGTCCACCGATGTCAGCTTCCTAGTTGGATCCCCTTTAAACTTTACTTTCATCACTACTTCGCCACTCTTCCTAAAACCAAACGTATTATAAATATAAAACATTGGGTGGACAGTACATAATTTGGTTCATGATTCTGCTACAACCAGTTTTCGAAAACAAAATCTACACGACTGATTAATCGGTGTGTAATCAATAATCGGTAAGAAATTGTGTAGATTAAGGCCTGAATGCCCTCCTACACAGTGAACTGTGTAGAGACTTATTAATCGACCGATTCACCGATTAATCGGTGTGTTACACTGCCTACACAACTAGATTTTTTTTTTTAATAAGAAATCAAAATTTAAAAATAACAACCCAAAACCTAATATATTTTTTTCAAGGAAGATTTGGCATGGAGTGATTTTCTTATTTGAAATGCATTTTGTTATGTTTATTATTTAAATATTGAACTATGTGTTCAATTTTCATCACTTTCCTAACATTTTTTTTTGACTTAATCATTTTACCTTCTCCAATGGTGGAGTTTTAAATTCTAAAGTTAAAATTGTTTAAAAGTTAAATATATCTAAACGATATATAACTTGTGAGGTAGTAAAAAAATTACTTAAAAGTTAAACTAGACCAAATTGAATGTTAAAACAATAAAAACTGAAAGATGGAGAATATGACTTCAAGTCATTTTCTCTCTCCACTTTTGTTAAATATAACTTTAAAATTTAACTCAAAGTTACATTTAACTTTATTTTAGGGTAGCCGTTGGAGTGATATTTTGAGTAAAAAAAGTTAAAATTTGACTTTATTTGTGAAATAGAGTATCGTTAGAGATGCTAATAATCTTTTAGATTTTTTTAATATATTACTAATTATAATATTATTTAATAGATAAAAAAATACTGATTTCGATTAATCTCAATTAATCACCATGTAATCAGTTACACAGTAATCATCACCATAACGATTCGTGTTCGATTACCTTTTTTTTTAACACTGGCTACAACATAGTGTTTCATCACCCAAAGGTCAAAACCCTCGGTCCATGTCATTTGGTTGTCCCGAGACCAAAACTCATACAATGCAAGGGAATCTCCATATCTGGAAATATTGATGTTAGGCCTGGTACTGATCAAAAGCTAGTCGGCATCACAATACCGGAAAGCCTTAGGCAAAGCAAACTCCCCTAAGGAGTCATTGCCTAAGTCGAATGTCTGTATGGACATAGTGCTTCTCGAAAGTTCATATCAGAGCTAATGCAGAGAATTATTTAGTGTGGGTTTTTCAAAAGAACATTCAATGTGATTGCAGTGATCTGTAACACCATCATCATATCCATAGCTAAGTGTCTTCCAGGATTTACTAGACAAAGACCACACGTTACACTCACATTTTCTGTCCATCGATTTCTGACAAATCCTCAAAGTCTTATAGTCATCGTGAACTAAATCATAGCTAAAACCAAGAAATTAATGTCTAAAAATAGTTTCTGGTGGAGTCCTGCAAGGACTAAGCACGAATACAATTTTTCTAATGGAAGGGTTTCAAGTTATTATCACAGGACTACTGTCTGAAGCAAAGCATTCAAGGCCGTGACAGGTTCCTACCAGACAAGTCGCTTTAAAATGGTTAGTTATGAGATTAGCGTACTCACGGAATTCAGGGTTGAGTTGAATGGAGCAGCGGAGTTAGGCGACGACGAATGATAGGTACCTAGAGCAAGAGAAGAATAAGGAGGAAGGAGAAGAGAAGTTTTGAGAGAGAACATATTTGGTTTTTCATTCATACCCATCAAAATGACATTACAAGCTAGTTATAGGTCCCAAAATGTGTATGGACCATCATATGCAGCCAAATAACCTACATAACAGTAGTTGTCACAAAGTACCAGGGAAATAGACAACATAACAGCTATAACAAGACAATAACAATGTAGTACAAATAAGATTAGGGACCAGTGTGTTGTAGGTGCTACAACAACTCCACCCTCTTCAAGCATCAGAGCCACCATCAGTTGGAAAATGGGAAACCTCACTCCAAACTCATAGGCATCAACCCAAGTAGCATCCTTTTCGGGCAAGCCTATCCACTTGATCAACCAACGTATGTATGCCGCATTCTTCTTCTTATAAATGGAGTGCTGAAGAACTTTCTCGGGAGTCTAGAGCAATTCCCCTAAGACGGCCACCGGAGGCAGTTCCGTGGAGATGGCAATGTGTTGGCCAATACGCTTCTTCAACAAGGAAATGTGAAAGACGGGGTGAATTTTTGACCCAACAGGAAGGGAGAGCTTATAAGCCACTGAACCAATGCGCGCAACAACTTGATAAGGTCCGTAGAACCGAGGGGACAACTTGAGGCAGTGTGCATTACCTACAGAGTGTTGGCGATATGGTTGAAGTTTGAGGTAGACACAATCACCAACTGCGAACTTTCTCTCTGTGCGATGCTTGTCAGCCTGTTGCTTCATTCGGTTGCTGGCATTAACCAAGTTCTATTTTAGTAGACGCAAGAGGCAATCACGGCCTTTGAGGGTGGTGTCAACTGCTGCCACTGTTGTAGAACCAACTTGGTATTGAGATACCGTCGGGGGAGGCAGGCTATAGAGGGCATGAAATGGACTCACTTTGAGACTGGAATGGTAACTAGTACCAGTACTCGGCCCAATGTAGTAAATTTGCCCAAGCCTCATGCTTGTCCATCACATAGCAACGTAAATAGTTCTCAAGGGTGCGGTTGAGCACCTCCATTTGTCCATCAAGCTGTGGATGGTAAGCCGAGCTCTGACATAGCTTGGTGCCCTACAATTGGAAGAATGAATCCCAAAACTGGTAAATACGGGATCACGGTCTGTAATGAAGGACTTGGGTATGCCATGGAGATAGAAGATCTCGCGAGTAAAAACCTCAGCAATAGTAGCCACAGTGTATGAATGTATGATAGCAACAAAATGTTCGTACTTCATGAATTGATCAACAACGACCATGATTGCATTTTTCCCACTCGAGGGGGGTAAACCCTTCACAAAGTCCATGAAAATGGAGTGCCACGCACCATCAGCTACTAGGAGTGGTTGCAATAGACTAGGAGGGCAGATAACTTCATAATTCTGGCGCTGACATTCTTCGCAACTGGCTACAAACTTCTTCACATCACGTCTCGCACTGGGCCACAAGAAACTATAGGCAAGACGCTTATAAGTTGCAAGGAAGCCCGAGTGACCAGCTATGAGATTGGATTGGAATTCCTTCAACAATTGTCCTCTCCAATTAGATTGAAGGGGAACAAAGACTCTGTCCTTATACATGAGATGGTTTTGCAGGAGAGAAAAGCCCTTACGGTTGGTTGCACCTGTTTTGAGTAATTGGATAAGTTGAGAAGCCTTTGTGTCCACCAAGCACGCTTGATCAATTTCATCAAGGCAGTTGAAGACCGGGGAAGTAATGCCCAAAACAGAACCCAAATCGTGGCATCAAGATAAGGCGTCCGATGCACCATTGAGGGAACCTGAGCAGTGGAAAATTTCAAAGGTGTAACCCAAAAGCTTCAGGAGACATTTGTGTTGATTTGGTGTGGTCAACCTCTGGTCGGTGAAGAACTTCAAGGTACGGTGGTCTGTGACGATGCGAAACTTCTGACCCATAAGATAAGGCCGCCAAGTCTGAACCACAAATACTATCGCCATCATCTCCTTGTCATAAACAGACAAGGTGAGATTCTTCCCGAAGAGAGCTTTACTAAGGTAAGCTATTGGATGATCTTCCTATTGGAGGACAGCTCCGATGTCACTACCTGAAGCGTCGGTTTCCACTACGAATTGTTTGGAGAAGTTTGACATGGCCAGGACGGGTGTCGTCGTCAAGGCGTGTTTCAGTTCTTCAAACGTTGCCACCGCTTCATTAGACTACCCAAAAGAGTCGCGCTTGAGCAATTGGGTAAGAGGCCGAGAGATAATGCTGAAGTTCTTCACAAATTTACGATAGTACCCCACAAGCCCTAAAAAACCTCTCAAGCTCTTCACTGAATTGGGCTTAGGCCAATGGACAACTGTTGCAATTTTAGAAGGTTCCACTTGAACTCCGTGGGCTAAGATGATGTGGCCCAGGTAACCCACACTTGATTGACCAAAGGAGCATTTCAGCGCTTTAATTTTGAGGGAGTGCTCATGCTATTTGGTTAGGACTAATTCCAAGTGGGAGATATGCTCCTCTTTACTCTTAATAAATACAAGAATGTCATCAAAGAAAACTAGTACAAACTTGCGTAAATAAGGGCGAAACATCGAATTCATAAGACTTTGAAATGTAGAAGAGCTTAGTGAGTCCGAAAGGCATTACCAAGAATTCATAGTGACCATCGTGAGTATGGAAGGCCGTTTTGTGAACATCATCGGGGGGGGGGGGGGGGGGGCATCCGGGTTTGATGGTAGCCAGATCTTAGGTCTAACTTGGTGAAGTGAGTGGCCCCATATATCTCATCAAGTAACTCGTCGACGATTGGAATCGGATAATGATCCTTTATGGTAATGGCATTAAGTCCACGGTAATCCACACAAAAACAATAAGTGTTGTCCTTCTTAGGAACCAACAAGATCGGAGAGGAGTACTCGCTTTGACTACGGCGAATGATGCCTTGGCACAACATTTCAGTGATTTGTCTTTCAACCTCATCCTTCTCGGTAAGGCTACACCACGACGGGACGGGAAATAGGAGTGAGATGGATGTGGTGATCACAAGGCCGTGAGGGAGGTAGGGAATTAGGCTCCTCAAACAAGCCACTGAATCATACCAACAAAGGTTGCACTAAAGTTGGAGCTGTTGGGCTGGAGGCAATAGTAAGCCCATCTGTAGGTGTCACTAAAAACATAGAATGAGCCAAGTGTAGAACCTGGGCTGAATTAGTTGATAAAACTCCTTGCAACACATGGGTATGGCCATCCACCGTGAAGGCCATAATCTTGTTTTTGAAGTGTCATCCAATTTGGCCCAAGCTCTCAAGCCATTCAGCTCCCAAAAGAAAGTCATACCCTTCGACTTCCAACAACTGAATTGAATCAATGAATTGGTACCCTTGAATCCAGACGGTGACATCGATGGCGACGCCAGTGGTGTGCATTGGCTCTCCATTTGTAGCCACAAATGAGCGACACAAATTGGTATCGACGTCCAAGAGAAGCCGACGACCAATAAAGGGACTGAGGAAATTGCACACGGCGCCGAAGTCGACCAAAATCCGAATAGGAAATTCACCGATTTTCCCTCAAAGCTTCATTGTGCTAGCTTTCCTCGAGCCAATCAAGGCATGAATCACCAAAACCGCGGGTTCATCGATGTTGGGGGACTGGGGAGAGCATTCATAGAACTCATCTTCGTCAGAGTCCATCTCCAAGATGACCAGGACAGGTTTGTCACACTTGTGCGTCGGCATAAAGCGCTTTGGACAACCAAATAAAGGCCTTTAGCACGGCGGCCAGTCTATTCCTCACTGGTTAAATGGCAGACCATACTCGACGATGGGGACCCCGAAGCAGCCATTGTGGAAGACGGGCTTGTCTGAGTTACCGATGTCGGAAGGTTGCTGCAGTTTGCCGAATATGTTGGGGCCACTCAAGGAGGCAAAAAAGGCTGCATAGAAGCTCGTCTTGCTTGGTCTGCATCTCAGATTGCGAGCCTTGAATGAATTGTTGAGAGCTTTGAATTGAGTCGACAGTAGCACGGAGTTGACGGTGTTGCGAGGCCAAAATGGCAATGAGATCAGTGCTAGGGACAGAGCCACCCGTTGGGAGTGGAGGAAAGGCTTCTATAGAGAACACCGTGGGAGTGGTTTCCTCCAAAGGATTGGAGGCTGGAGGAGCTCTGCTTCGGGTGCCACTAGCCATTGCTAGTCTCTAAGAGCACCCACATGGGTAAAATCGAATAGGAGGAGCAATTTGAGGAGGAGCAGGCACTGTTTGAGGTGGAGCAGTCACTGTTCATCGAATAGGAGGTGCAGAAGCTGTTTTTCGCGCAGCGGTGTCAAAAAATAGCACGTGCTATTACTGTTCATAAACAAAATTTGATTTTTTTTTTCAACCAATCCATAAACTTGTCGTGTATGAATAATTAAATTAAATTAAATTTTAATTTTTTTAAAATTTGACATAAATTAAATTTGTCGTGTATGAATAATTGAATAAGATTTCGGGTAAGATTTCCGACGAATGACGAGTTGACACGTGTCACGCCGACAGAAGGTTATCGGGTAAATAATTATACAAAATTTCCGATAAGATTTTCAACCAATCACGAGGCAACACGTGTCATGTCAACTGTTCATGATCGGCTCTAATAATTGTATAAGATTCTCGGAGAGATTTCCGACCAATTGAAAGCCGACACGTGTCATCAGCTTATCTAATCACTTCATCTACCCTCGGCTATATATTTTTTGATCGGTGCTCATCGTTCATTCACACCAAAACCAACCATATATTCCACATTCCGATAAGATGAATCCTTTTAGTTTTGAGAATTTTTTCCGGAGGAGGCGACAACAACGTCGGCGAAATGCCGAAATTGCTAACAATTTCATCACTGAAGCGGTCATGGTCGATGCAATGTTCGATGACGAACCACCTCGCCACCGACCAAATGAAGAAAGAATGAGGGAGTCAAGGGGACATAATCTGATGGAGGATTACTTCATCGAACGCCTCGTCTTCAACGAACAAGCCTTTCGTCAAAGGTATCGAATGAGTACCAATTTATTCAACCGTATAATGACGGATCTCTGCAACCACGACCAATTTTGGCACCAAAGTGCTGACGCCGTCGGATTGGTTGGACTTCTTCCACAACAAAAGATGACAGGCACTCTTCGTATGTTGGCGTACGGCGCAGCCGCAGATCAGTGTGCTGAAATAACAAGGATGGGTGAATCCACAACACTACAATGCATGAAGAAGTGGTGTATGCATATCTACGAGCTTTACGGTGACCTCTATCTCCGCGCTCCAAATGCCGCAGACTTATCCCGACTTCTAAAGAGAGCAAGGCATCGCGGATTTCCTGGTATGATCGGAAGCATTGACTGCATGCACTGGGAGTGGAAGAACTGCCCCACAGCTTGGCAAAGAGCATTCTCGGGCCGAAAGAAGCGTCCAACTATTATTTTAGAGGCGGTGGCCTCATATGACACGTGGATATGGCACAGCTTCTTTGGGGTACCCGGATCACAAAATGACATCAACGTGCTCCACCAATCGGACATATTTGATTCGCTCCTTGCCGGAAACAGTCCGAGTGCGACTTATAAAGTCAACGGTATGACTTACCACAATACTTACTATCTAGCTGACGGTATATATCCCAGGTACTCCTCGTTTTTGAAAACAATCTCCAATCCCCAAGAGCTTCCACATAAACTGTTTGCCAAGAAACAAGAGGCGTACCGCAAAGATGTAGAGATGTGCTTTGGAATTTTGCAATCTCGTTGGGGAATTATTCGGCATGCAGCTAGGTGTCATCACGAATCGACATTGAAGAGCATCATGTTGGCTTGCATTATAATGCATAACATGATTGTCGAAGAAGAATTTGTGGAGGAGGAGTTCGAGGAGTTGGAAGAAGAAGATCTTCAAAACCCATCAACTGCTTTCAATGTTTATGATGGGCCAGTAGATGAACAAGGTAATCGTATTCCTTTTGAGCCTGTTGGAAGGGATGCACAAAATGAACAACGATTTGCCGACCGTGTTGTAGATCTCCAATCTGCGTACATCCATGGAGAGTTGCAAAATGACTTAGTTAAGCACAACTGGTATCTAGAGACCGGCGAACGACTTTAAATGATGTGGGTGTGTAATTTTAATTAACCTGGTTTGCAACATGTTTGCTTTATTTGTTTTTCCTTTTAGTTGTTTGAGCTTTGTGTGTTTGATTTGAAGTCATTATGTGTTGTTGTACTGTGCGTGAGCTTTGATGGAATAAGAAAAGTGCGTTTTTATTACTTGGAAATTTAAAGTACATAATTTCAATCAAACCCTAGAATTATTGGAAATTTAAAGTACATAATTTCATAATGGGAAAACAAATACCAAACTACTGAAACAGTGAGCGATAACAATTTGAAAATGTTTCATCGCTACCATCTCCTTCCTCTTCATCCATTCTCTTTAGGATACTCTCTTTTTTCTTCGAAAAATACCTCTTCGATTTTGGGGTCATAGCATCCGTATCCATTGCCATTATCCTTGAATCCTCCGCTTCGGCCCTCAATTTGTAGTCCTTCTCCTTAAGGGCGAGTTGTTTTTGGTACAAAGCTAGTTCAGTGGCATCACTTTCTTTTTGCCCGGCGAGATGCATTCTTTGATTTTCCATCATGCTTTTCAAAACCTCATCTCTTATCTCATTTGAAGATGAGCATGCTCTTTTCCCTTTTCTTTTGGCTTCCTTGGCCGCCTTTACTCCGATTGGTCTAACCGGACTAGAGTACACTTCTTCTTCATTGCTTTGTGGTGTTGGAATGACTTCATCATCCTCCACGTCGACGGGGGGAGGCATTGAGGTAAAAGGAGGAGTAGAATATGAGTTGGAATATGAAGGAGGTGGTATAGTAGGTTCGACGGCCCGAAAATTTGGATGGTTTTTCATCACTTCCCAACAATCAAACTTGGTAAACTGTTTCTTTTTTTGTGCCACGTACCATGATTGAGCTTTTCTTATCTAAGGTGCCAAAAATTTGTATGTCAAAATAATATCTAGGAAATGGAGATGTCAACATTGATTAAAATAAATGTAATAGATGAGCTTTACGACAAAATTATTAACACTTACCTCATCTTGCAAATTTTCCCCGGATTGTACATTCCTTCGTGCATATGCAAGAGCGGCACCCCAAGTTCTAAAACTCGGCTTCAACTTTGTAAAACGAGAAGAAACCGCGGTTTGGGTCCTAGGCTCCGGCCTTGATTCACCATGCGCAAGCTCCCAATTTTCCTTATAATCGGCATAGACTTTTTCCCACAATTTGTCGGACTTTTGCGAGTTGCCGGTAATTGGGCAAACGCTAATGCGACAATAAGAAATACAAAGTTGCAAATCTTCGGAAGCAAGCCAATTGGACATTTTGTGAGGAGGATGAAGGAGAAGAGGAAGGAGAGGATGAATTTGTGAGGAGGAAGAAGGAGAAGAGGAAGGAGAGGATAAATTTGTGTGAGATGTGAATGAAATTGATGTAGTATTTATAGAAAATACTAGGGTGTTATTTGCAATTTTTTAGAATTTTTAGGGATTTTTTTGCAATTTTTTAGGGGTTATTTTGAAAAATGGCAAAAAAATCAGAAAAATCAGAAAAAAATCAGGTTACCGTTTCGGTTGAATCTGGACCGTCCGATCAGATTTTTTGATTTGAAATGGACGGTCTAGATCAATCTGACCGTTACTTTTTTTTTATCCGGGCTGCCACGTGTCATCACCCAATTGGCTGGTAATTTTTTTTTTTTTTTACTTTTACCGGCGCGTGTAATCCACGCGCCTGGTAGAAAAAAATAACCTTGCTGACGTCACCCACGCGCGTGGATGACGTCAGCAACAGAACGAGCAGGAGGACGAGCAGCTGCTCGAGCCTCCGGTCAACGAGCGGTCAGCTCGATCGAACTCCCCCGCTGCACGTCCATTCCGACCTGCTCGTGCTACCGCCGCCTGGGGTCCACCGTCGGAGCAGCTGCTCCACCTGCTCGAGCAGCTCGCGCTGCAGGTGCTCTAATACCACAATGATAGGTACCTAGAGCAAGAGAAGAATAGGGAGCCAGGAGAAGAGAAGTTTTGAGAGAGAACATATATGGTTTTTCATTCATACCCATCAAAATGACATTACAAGCTAATTATAGGTCCCAAAATGTGTATGGACCATCATATGCAACCAAATAACCTACATAACAGTAGTTTTCACCAAGTACAAGGGAAATAGACAACATAACAGCTATAACAAGACAGTAACAACGTAGTATAGATAAGATTAGGGACTAGTGTGTTGTAGGTGCTGCAACAACGAACGATGGGCTTCTGATGAGTGAGTTCCATGAATTACACATTGATGTCAACTTCAGTATTGATTTCGCCGGCAGTCGGAGCAGAATTTTGGCCACCGATTCGTCTGGAAGCAAGTCCGACATTTGAACATTCTCGTTTGTTTAGGTTCAGTGATAACCTTTTTGTTTATTGAAAAAGAAAAAGAAAAAAAAAGAAAGAAAGAAAAGACGCTGCATTTGTCAAATTGACGAAAACAACCTCGATGGTCGTATAATAGTTGTGTCTAGGGTTTCCAAAGTAGCCAGCCAAGGTTTCAGTCTTCTTCAGCCGAACACACACGCACGCACGCAGAAGAAGAAGCGTAGAAGAGCTCCATCGTCACTACTGCTCAGCAACCATGGGTACGTCTCTCTCTCTCTCTCTCTCTCTCTCTCTCTCTCTGATAGTGGCTGATGATGTGATGACTTGCAGGTATCTCACGTGACTCAATGCATAAGAGACGTGCAACCGGAGGCAAGAAGAAGGCATGGAGGAAGAAGCGAAAGTAATCTCCTTTTCCTTTTCTCTTTCTCATATCCCATTGGCCTCTGTTCGACTTGTTTTTTTAGCTGTTCTAGAATATATATGGTTTCGGTTTAGATTATGTTTCGATTGCACTAGAGATCTATCAATTTTGGCGTGTGATTATAATGCGGTCATAGCTGTTATGAGTTTTGGTCTCTGCTGCTCAGAGTATGAACTCTATGTTATGCTGGTGGCTTTGAAGTGATGATGTATTCACAGTGATCTGTGTGATTAGTTAAAATGGACTGGAGTTTCTTTCAATTTGTCCTATTGTTATCGGTTTAGCTTCATTGGGTTTTGATTATGTTTTTAGTTTTGATTATTTGTGAGGTTTGTTTATGTATGTTGCTCTGCCGACAGTAAAGATGGTGACATTAATCAAAATGTGAGTTGCATTTAGGATTTAGATAATTCATAGCATGATTATATCAGGAAATGCTTCAATAGTGTCCCTGGTTTGCATATCCCAGCTGGAATAGTAATAAAGAAAACCAAGACAAATCTTGAATCCATTTTGAAATGGTTTCTACTGGTGTATCTTTTGTTTGCTTTATATAGTATTCACCTGTCATTGTCAAATATCTCACGTAACTAATGGTTTTGCCATATGAAGGTACGAGCTCGGACGTCAGCCAGCAAACACTAAGCTTTCCAGCAACAAGACTGTGAGGAGAATCCGTGTGCGAGGAGGTAATGTGAAGTGGAGGGCTCTCAGGTTGGACACTGGCAACTTCTCATGGGGTAGTGAGGCTGTTACTCGTAAAACTCGTCTTCTGGATGTGGTTTACAATGCATCAAACAATGAACTTGTGAGAACACAAACTCTGGTGAAGAGTGCAATTGTCCAGGTTGATGCCGCCCCTTTCAGGCAATGGTACCTTCAGCACTACAATGTTGAGGTTGGAAAAAAGAAAAAGAATGCTGCTAAGAAGGAGACTACAGAGGTAATTTTAAACCTTGCTGAACTTAGATAACTGTAACTGTAACATGGTGAATGTTGATGCAACTTGGAATTTAAAATCTCTTGCTTTTTGTAACTTAAGATCATTAGCGGTAATTGTTTAAGGTATCCACAGGTCTCCATGTGGCATTATATATTGAGTAGTGAAAGAGTTAAAATTGAACTGTTGTAAGCTGTATAAGTTGGCAGACTTGTAATTTGTGCCTTTATGTATGCAACATTGAAGAGTCTGAAATGTATCAAGTCATGTGTTCTTGGTTGTGGTTACTATATTTGATCCAAATTACAATGTTTGGTTCTGAGAAAAATATTGATATGGGAAATGAGTAAAGCCAAATTAACATTCAAGATTGATAAAAATACAGAGTCAACATAGTTATACAACAGATATGGAAACCTTGTTATCCATGTCCAAATATTCCAGTAAAGGATCTTGTGTCTCGTCCTGAGTGGGTTTGTATGCTGTGTATTGCATATTTTTATTTGATCAAACTATACAGTTTTTTTTTGACATATTTGAATATGCAGGAGGCAGAAGCTCCTGCTGCAGTGGAGATAAAGAAGAGTAATCATCTAACCAGAAAGATTGAGAAGCGTGTGGAAGTTCGTACACTTGACCCCCATATTGAAGAGCAGTTTGGTGGTGGTAGATTATTGGCCTGCATATCTTCCCGTCCTGGACAATGCGGAAGATCTGATGGGTGAGTGTTATTTGAGCTTAGTATTTACTGTGTGGATTGTGTTTCGGTCATCTTATTTCTTTCCCCGCTTCATTTTGTCAGGTACATCTTGGAAGGTAAGGAACTCGAGTTCTACATGAAGAAGCTCCAGAGGAAGAAGGGGAAGGGTGCTTCCGCCACTGCTTAAGTAGTTCATTCACCAGCCTTTTATCTTTTTGGGACTATTTTCTGAAACTTATGACTAGCTGGGTCCTTTTTGATTTTATATATTATTGTGCTAGACGTCTAGTCATTATTTCTTGCTCTATTCAATGTAGACTTTGCATTTGGATAGAAGTCTGTTTTGACTCTGTTCATGTCTTTCCAAACTGAACAATGTAGTAGCTTAATGCTTTAGTTAGTCAGAGTTTTTGAAGTCTTGCATATTTTTTTTAATGGGATCTCTTAGTGATGATTTGATTCACTCTTTTCTGATGTTTCATATTTTTTGAAATTTTTTGAAGTCAATCATACATCAATGATATGTAAAACTTGTAGATAAAAGTAGCAGACCTTGTGGTGATAGTATACTGGAAAATGCAGCACCAAAATGGTGTATTCGACGTGCTTTGCCGAGTCCTTTGGAATTTGTAACTACCTCTGGCCCAGAATATTGAAAGTAGCCGACACAAATTTGTCAAATTCCTTGACCTTTGGGCTTTGGTGTAAGTAGGAAGGATGATCATCTTGGACTGACAGGTAAAATATGTTGAAAACATTCTGGCTGAACCATCACAGTTCTGTCAATTCACAAGTGTGACTCGGTATAAGCACGAAGGACTCCATAAGTCCTCCTAAGCTCCCTTAAGTCTAATTTTCAAATGTGACACGTGTTGGTTTATGAATGATTATTTTTGTCAACTTTTTTTTAATTTTGACCGAGTCTACACTGGACAATTTGTGCTGGATCGCACCACCGTACACAAGCTACTTTGTCTTCACCTCCGTCATCAGGTTCATCGCCGCCGCGCACCATGAAAACTCTCCACTCTCCTGGTTGTAAGGACCCCGATTAGTGGAGTAACTCTTTTATTTACGGTGTGGTAAGTCTTTATATTGTAGCCGTTGTTAGCTGAGCACGTGTCGCTCATGCTCTTGTGAGCTTGTGCATTGGCACTATATAAGCTATGCGATGTACTGAAAAACCCTATGAAGGAAATCAATCTGCATTTTATCCTTGCTTCCTCTGTTTTCATTTCTTTTTCTCTAGTTTACTGAGACCCATATCGGGTATCTCTTTTATCTGGTATCAGCAGCCAACACGATGGGCCCTAGACCTAAAGGCACGTCGGGTGACCACACCGAGTGGCACAACCCTCAGTTTGCGCCAAACCCAATCTTTGACCAAGCTCAACCGAGTCAACCAAGGCGTGACTCAGCCCCGGGACCGTCCATGCAAATTCCAGGGTTCTACGGACGTCCCTCGCATCAGAATGCCCCTTCGTACTCTCCATCGCCGCCAACCCCCGTGCCTACGTACTCCACGGCTACCTCTTCACAATCAGGCAGTCTGCGACACCCACCGCCACCACTTAGTCACTTTACTCCACCACAGCCTCACTTTGCGCCTCCCCGCCGCTTTCCGCTAGTGACATACCTCCTCTGTTTCAAGGTCAGAGTTCAACGCCAGTTGGTGACCCTTTACAATGAAGCAGATTCGAGTGGAATTTCCAGTTTTTTCGGGGGAGGACCCGTTGGATTGGTTGGATCGTGCCTAGCAGTACTTTCAACTGTATCAAATATTCGAGGAGGACCGGAAGGTTGTTTTAGCTTCACTACACCTTACGGGCATAGCGCAGAGCTTGCGGGCAGCTTTACCTACAGGATAATCCCAAGACATGGGATGGCAACACATACAACGAGCGGCCAGACAAGGTACGCAACACATACAGCGTGTGACACAGGCTACACCATCACCGACACAATTAGTGAGGAGTTCGTCTACCCAACCCTCATATGCTCGTCATCAGTATGCGACTGTGACACACAAAGGTACGGGTACGAGTCCTTCAAGCCCTACCAAGCCATCGAGTGAGAAGAAGCAGGGGCAAGGAGGCTCTAAGGATAAACTTTGGGACGTGGGAAGTGTATGTATTGCCCGGAACCCTACTTTCGTGGGCATGTTTGCAAACGAAGCGCCAGGGCATTGATGATGGATTGTCTCTCGAACCTTGATGCATTGGAGGCTGAACAAGAAGGTTGTCAGCGGAAGGACTTACCAGACTTGCTCACAGGGGACTCCACTGTACCAGAGGAGATAATTGAGCAGGATGGTGAACCTCCCCTAATTAATCTACATTCCATGAGTGACGTGGAGAAGCCACGAACTATGCAGGTCAAGGGTTTCTTAGAGGGAAGGCAAGCTCATATATTGATTGATGGCGGCGCAACTCACAACTTTTTACATCGGTCGCTCTTGAAGTACTACTGCGGCGTCATTCTTCATCCCAAGCCATTGCGTGTGCGTGTTGCGAGTGGAGAGATTATGCAGACAAGAGGCTTTGTTCCTGACTTTGAACTATCTATTCAAAATCAAGTTATTAAGACTGATTTTTATGTGTTGGCTGTTTCAGGTTGTGAACTCATCTTAGGCACAGCATGGCTGCGTACCTTAGGTGATATCACATGGAATTTCAAGTCTTCTGTATATGAAGTTCAATTTAGAAGGCAGAGATTATTGTATTGATGGTATTGATGCAGGGGAGTGTGATATGGCTACCTATGAAGAAATGTGTTCTTTGTTGCACAAGGAGAGGAACAAGCATCCCTGGTCCGTTTGAAGAATTGGTGCAAGAGTTTTCAGACCTCTTTGAAGCTCCTACATCTTTGCCTCCTAAAAGGTCCCATGACCACCGTATTCCATTGGTATCTGGCTCCTTGCCTGCAAATTCCCGTGCTTATCGATATGCTTATTACCAAAAGGAGGAGATAGAAAGGCAAGTCCGAAATATGTTGCTTGAAGGGACAGTACGTCTAAGCCAAAGTGACTTCTCTTCTCCGGTATTACTTGTGAAGAAGAAGGATGGTACCTCAAGGATGTGTGTAGATTATAGAGCCCTTAACTCGATTACTATTAAGGAGAAGTATCCCATTCCGGTAGTAGACGAGTTAATGGACGAGGTGGGAGGCTCCACACAGTTTACCAAGTTGGATTTGAGGTTCGGATACCATCAAATACGTATGGATGCAGCGGACATACACAAGACAGCCTTTAGAACTCATGATGGTCATTAGGAGTTCTTAGTCATGCATTTTGGATTGACGAATGCACCATCAACTTTCCAAAGCTTGATGATGAGACGTTTCGGGACATGCTTCGGATGTACTTGTGTTTTTTGACGACATCTTGGTGTATAGTAAGTCGGAAGTGGAGCACAAAAAACACCTAGGGGAAGTTCTAAGGAGGCTGCGGGAACACCACGTTAAGCTGAAAATTTCAAAGTGTGTGTTTGGCACTTCAAGTGTTGAATATCTAGGGCATGTCATCTCTTCGCAAGGGGTATCGGTGGATTCTAGTAAAATTGAGAGCATCTTGAAGTGGAAAAGGCCAACCAATGTGAAGGGTCTAAGGGGGTTTCTTGGCTTGATGGGATACTACCGTAAGTTTGTTAAAAACTTTGGAGTGAGAGCTAAACCTCTTACGGAGCTTCTTAAAAAGAATGGCTTCTTGTGGTCCGAAGCTGCCGAGAAGGCTTTTGAAACCTTGAAAGTGGCTCTTACAACTACACCGGTCTTAGCGTTGCCTGATTTTTCAAAAGACTTTGATGTGGAGTGTGATGCATCCCAAGATGGTACAGGAGCGGTGTTGTCACAAGAAGGACATCCTATTGCGTTTTTGAGTAAGCTTTAGCTCACAAGCACTTGGCTCTTTCGGTTTACGATAAGGAGATGTTAGCCGTGGTGTATACCATGCAACAATGGCGTCCTTACCTCGAAGGACTCCCAAATGACTATGGTAATGCGGTAATTTGGGTAGTGGTGGATTGTTTTACCAAGTATGCTCACTTTATATCGGTGTCGCACCCTTACATGGCAAAAGCAGTGGCGGTGCTCTTTGTTAAAGAGATCTTTCGCTTACGTGGTATGCCAGAGGAAATTGTGACGGATAGTGTGACGACCCAGAACAGAATCAGCAGTGAAATCAACTTAATTCGCGAGTTAGCGTATCATCGTAGATTTCCGATAATGGATTTACTCGCCAGGTTTGATAACGACTAAATCATTGGTCGAGAATTGGAGCTGGGTCTCTTCTCAAGAGTCGTTGTACGTGTGATTTCGAGTTCGTGGGCGGTTCCGGATCGTTATTTGGACGACCGATGAATAAGTTATGAATATTTGAAGTTTCGACGTAATCGGGTTTAAATGGTGATGCTCTTAGCGACTAAATTACCGGACGAGAATTTGGTTTCGGCTTCTTCACGGAAGTTGTTGAGAATTTAATTTCGAGCTCGTGGGAACTTCCGGAGTAATATTCTGAGTTACGAAGATTAAGTTGTGAATATTTCCGATTGTTGATTATTTAGTCGGTTTAAATATGTGTTGGTTTGAACCGTTGACTTTTTATCGGATTGGTCGATGTGTTTGACTTCGGGTGGTAATTGAAGAATATGTCGAGTTGAGTTTGTTGCCGCGAGAATTATCGAAATCGGAATTACGACGAGAAAGTTACGTGTATTTGAAGTTTGCCGAAAAGTGAATTATGGGGGTTTCCATTTTGGGAAGGGCTATAAATAGAAGTTTCCTATTTGGGGAAGTCAACTTGCCATTTCAGTTTTGTTGACTGGGTTGACCATGATGGGTCGACCCGTTTGAATGCCGTTTGGAGGCCGAAATGGTTCGCCGAAATTGAGGCCGATTCCGGCCATATTTGGGTATGGTTTCTTCACGAGATATGTTGGGCTCGTGCTTCTCTTCGGATTGGTAGGTGGATCACCTCCTATGGTGGCCGGAGAAGGAAGAAAAGTGGTGGTGAAAATGGTGAAATTCCAGCAAGTTTTGTTCGATTCGGGTGGCGGCGTGGAGGCCGAAATGGTGGCTCCTCTTTGAGGGCTTTTATTAGCCTCGAGCCAAGGAAGCTTTTCCAAGTGGTCTTGAGGGTTGCCGTGGCCGGAGGAGAGAGATCCGTCGAATTGAAATTCCGGATACCAGTGACTACGCGGTAACTCACGTACAGTCGTAGTTCATGTTGTTGTATCGATACACACGCATCCCGGCTGATCCCCGAGGGTGCCTACCAGGGGGGTACCGTACCTTATGCCGATGTAGTTCCGGGTGGGTACTGGTTTCTGTACCTTGTGCCGATGTATTTCCGGGTAGGTACAGATGTCTGTTTCTTATGCCGACGCAGTTCCGGGTGGAAACAGATTCCTTGACCTGAGGCCTTTCTGGCTCGAATCACGTGTGGGTCTGGGATCCCGTGATTCGGACTGTACTAGCACGGACGTGTCCATGAGTGGCCCCGTGGGATTTTTACTTGCATGCTCTGTACGCTGGAGGAGTATGAGTTTACCTCGCGTATTTTATTATATTTATTCATTTGGACTCGCATATGTTTTTATAACGTTTATTACTTGGTGAAAGACATTTATTTTTGTCCACTCACTCTAACGGTTTTCATGTCTTTCCCCTGGGCTTTTCGGTTTCCATGCCCAGTTTGCAGTTCGGATTCTGGTGTCGCACGTCGTGGTTGGAGGCATAGTGCTCGAGCTACCTTGTTTCTTCCAGTAGGTTTATTGTTCTACCTACTGTGGCATACTTATATGATTATACATTAGAGGTCGCTCTGAGTATTCTGTTGTATATATTATACGATTTTACTCCGGATTTCAGTAAAGTACAGATATATTTATTATTTTACATTACTGTTGATATATTGAGAAATCCGGATGGGATTGGTGCCCACGGTTTGATTTTTGTGGCATAGGATGAAGTGTATTTTCAGGGTGCAGGTAATGGTAATTCCATGTTAGTAACGAAACTCTGCCAAAATTTCTACGGTTTTTGTTGGTTCGTATTTTTGAAAGGGTTCGATTTCGATTTAGGGAGCTAAATCGGGGTTGAGTCCTTTCAGATAGGGACCCAATTTTCTTAAGAAAGTTTTGGGAGACTTTTTTTCAAATTGCAAGGAACGTCGCTTAATCGGAGCACGACATATCACCCGGAATCGGATGGTCAAACCGATAATTTGATCAAAACATTGGATCAATATTTGAGATGCTTGACCACCGAGCATGAAAGGAGTTGGGTTGGTCTTCTTCCATGAGCAGAATGATGGTACAACACCACATACCACTCTTCAATCAAGACAACTTCTTTTGAAGCACTTTACGGCTATCCTCCACCAAAGGTTATTCCGTACCTGCCTAACACTACTTCTGTTCATGAAGTTGATGTTGCCCTGAGGGATAGGGATGAACAGTTGGGCAGAATTAAGAGAAACCTGGAAGAAGAAAGGGCTAGGATGAAACAATATGCTGACAAGCATAGAACAGAGTGAGAATTTGACATTGGGGACATGGTATACCTCAGGTTGTAGCCGCGTCACCAACAATCAATGGCATCTAGAGGCAACTACAAGTTATCCCCCAAGTTTTATGGGCCCGACAAGGTGGTAGCTAGAGTGAACAAAGTGGCGTACAAGATTCAGCTTCCTCCCGATGCTAAAGTTCACCCTTTTTTCATGTGTCTCTGCTAAAAAAGAAGTTGGGATCAACAGTGAATGCCAATGCACACCTTCCACCCTCATTGGATCCAATGAACCCTCGTTGGTACCCAGCCAAAGTCCTTGCTAGGGGAGTATTTAAGAAAGGAAATGGACTTGTGACTAAGTGGTTGGTTCAATGGGTAAGGCCTTTACCAGAGGAAGTTACATGGTTGGAGGTAGAGGAGGTATGTCGTAGCTACCCATATTTTGTAGATGAGGAAGCGTAGAGTTTTCGGGAGTAGCAGGGGATGTAAGGTCCCTGATTACTGGAGTAACTCTTTCATTTACGTTGTAGGTAAGTCTTTATATTATACCTGTTGTTAGCTGAGCACGTGTCGGTCATGCTCTTATCAGCTTGTGCATTGGCACTATATAAGCTATGTGATGTACTGAAAAACCCTATGAAGGAAATCAATCTTCATTTTATCCTTCCTCTATTTTCATTTCTTTTTCTCTAGTTTACTGAGATCCATATCGGGTATCTCTTTACTGGTCTCTCCTCTTCCCTCTCCCTCTCCCTCACGCTCGCCTTCACCTCCTCGATTTGGACACACATAATTGATCTGCGCACCTGATGCTTCACATCTGACAGGAAACGACCTCGTTCGGTTGAGAATTGAGACCGGAATTAGGTTTCTGATCTCGTTTACATCGACGGGGAAATCGTTAAAGGTGAGTGTTTCACCGGAGCAAACGTCTTCGTTTCTCTTCAAGATCCTGCACTCTAATAGCTTCTCACAATCATCATACAACAACATTTGCCATTTTGATACAAAAAATAATAAATCACAGAAATTGAAAGAGGAATTGAATTTGCAAATTTGATACCTTATTGGTAGAGATGGGGAGCTCAAAGAACCCATCCTAGTAAACCTTCCGCTTTTGCTTCACGTGCTCAGTGTAGGTCATACTCCACCGCTTTAATTCTGCCATTACTGGTTTCTCAGAGAGAGAGAGAAGATGGATTTTTCATCTTTGGTATTTCTTCGTTGCATCAATTATTTGTGTATCACACATATAAAGTACTTAACCGAAAAAAGCTATCAAATTGAGTTAGTCAATCCTTATAGGTTCTACACTGGTCTTCTATACAAATGATATTACTTGACCCCGTATAGTTGCGGATAAGGGAAATGCACTTAGACGTAGAGTAATTCATGGTATAAATCTCTTAACAAGTTTTTGGTACCTTTTCCGGGGATTGAGTTCAATTTTTATTCCTTAGTTTAGGTTAGCCTTTGATTGCGAAGAATTCGAGCATTTTGTGTGACATTTATTTCTTAGCTTTGTAGTTTTTGTTCAAGTTTTCATTCAAGACTATGTTTCAGGTTTGTTACGTGTTGTGTACCCTATCTATTCCTTATGCAGGAACACTTGGCTATTGTGTGGAGCCAGTTCAGATTCGAGATTTGAGGGTACAGAGATTTCAGCACGGAGCTATCTCCTATTGTGGAGTCGATTGTCAGAGTTATTCAGTTGACGTTGTCACTGGAGAGTTGAGCAGTATGCAGAGGCAGTGCTCCTACTTTTAGTCGGCAGATTTGAAATTTCGAGGTCGAAATTTTTTTAAGAATGCTTTGGTAGATACTTTGGGTACGAATTTATGCTTGATTTATGCTTCTAACCTTTTTGCAGTGCATTCTGCTAGACCCGTCGAGCATTCTTCTCGACCCGTCGAGATTTGTTCGGAGGAGACACATGAGCTTAATTTCATTTATGTCCCATCTGTTGAACGTTGTTCGAGCTTGCATTCGACCGGTTGAGGAATATCTTTGACCAGTCAAGAATTTTCTATGCTTGAAGGTTGTTTCAACTGTCTCTTAAGGGTTTGGATGACTAATTTCAAGTGGTAGCTTAATTTCTTTTCCTTTTTTTTTTTTTTCAGTTTTTTACCCCCCTCCATTATTCGAATCTACACTCTCCATCTTCAAGTTCGCCATCTGTTTTGTGGAGATCTAATTTGGGTTTTAAAAAAGTGGCTATGAGTAAAGCAGGTTCGAGTATTAGTAGTGAAGAAGAGGGTGGTATTCCGTTGTTGAGGGTAGAGAACCGAGAAGCACTTGGTAATTTGTTTGACATAGCTGTAGAGGCTAGACGTGAGAATTCATTACTTGGAGCTCGTGTCTTTCATATTGAGTTGGATCTGCGAATTAAGCAAGAGGTTGAGCCTATAATACAAGAGCAACTTGTCATGGAGGACAAAGTAAATAAAGGATGACCATTGAGAGAATGTGTCTTACTCTCATTGGCCACGCACACCGGGTGCATAGTTCTCCAACCATTAGTGGGAGAGTCTTTTGAAATTATGACGAGTTTTCTTCAAACTCTCCCCTTCTTCTTGGAGCATACTAATTCCAACCCATACTCTCACCTCTTGGAGTTTGAGGAAGCATGTGCAAGGTTGAATATAAGAAACATGGATGCGGGGCAACTACGGTTAAGGGTCTTCCCATCAAGCTTTTGGGACAAGGCCAATGAGTGGCTCAATAAGCTTCCACCCAATTCGATCAATTCTTGGGAGACCTTACAAAGAAAGTTCACCACAAAGTACTTTCCACTGAGGAAGATCAATGAGAGAAGGAAAAACCTAATGACTTTTCGAGAGGATGATAGAGAGTTGTTTTGTAAAGCATGGGAACGTTTTAAAGATCTAGAGCTTGGTTGTCCAAACCATGGGCAAACCCAAAACATGCTTATGTCTTTATTCTACCAATAGTTGAATACAGAAACGAGGGGAAAGGTGGATAGTGCTTATGGTGGTGACTTCATGGATAAGATCGTCCAAGGAAGCACACAATTTGCTAGAAAAGTTGTTGGAAAGGTCATGTAACAACCTGAACCTAAATTACGCCACAAATCATTGTTTTTTGAGCTTATTAATGAGTTGAGTTAGCTTTGGTCGGCGTGTTTATCAAGATTGGTCGTCTGTCATGACTTAAACTTAACATTTTATAAGTTATGAATTTGGATTCAGTTTCTTCACAAAAGTCGTAGAGGAAATTATTACGACCCTGTGCATATTTTTATTTAATTTTTCGGAGACCCGAACTAATTGTTACGAATTTTGGAAGTTTTGGAGTATTTAATTGATTATTTAAAAGTATACATATCAGATCTAGACTGTTGATTCATTTCAACCCTAGGGTATAAATTCAAATTTTCTACCCGGTTGGGTAGAACCCATTTCACACGACCTGATTTACGATCTGACTGCGTGACCCTATCCAGATTCATGACCTGGTCAGATCTTTGCCATCCGGCCACCACTGGACGGTGCTCCGGCTGGAAAATGCTCATCTTGCTATCCTCCGCCTCCCTCTGCCCTCAAAACCACCATGCATCGCCAAACTCGGGCGAATCAGAGCCGAGAAACTTCATGGTTTTCTCGGTTCGGCTTCGTCGCCGTCGACGTTGTTCCGACCTATTTTGGATGGCAACACCATGCTGGTTTTCCTCCCTACCCTCCCCGGAGTCGATTGGAACCAGCCTTGCGGTGCATCTTGGCCGGAGGGTGGTGGGCGATCGGCTGTCAATTCCGGAGAGCTTTTGAGGAAAATTTCGAACACTTTTGGTCATTTTCTCGATCTGCTATAGTTAGGTAGTGTGATGTACTTGATGAGATCTTTAAAATGGTGTATTGTTTGCAGGATTTGGAGTAGGCCGACCTCCGTAGTGCGTGGCGCGTGGGCCCCACGTATCACCGTGTGCAGGGGAGCTCTGACGATCTGAACTTCAAATTCTCTACGGGAAGTTTCGTGAACCCTTTCTTCGTTGTTTTTCATGCAGGTTCGTGTAATTCAACAAATTTGGTAATGTCTTGGCTTGTGCGCAGGATTTGAGGCAGTTTGACACATCAACGAGGTCACGTGTTGAGTCGAGGCTCACCATCAATGGTAACGTTTCTTTATGATTGTATTTGGATGAATTATTGAATGCATTTCAGCGAGGCGTCACCATTAACAAATTATTGAATGTGAGTTTTTAATGAACGTCTTGCCTCAGTTGTCTTTTCCATGTTAATTGTAGTATCACAATGTCTTTTTTAATCAGTTTTAGACTTTCAGTTTGTCTTAGGAACACCGAGTTAGAGTTTTGAGCTAGGCGACTGATGAGCAACGTTTCAAGCAATTCAAGTGAGTGGACCCTTACTTTTCACAGTTGTGTATGCGAGTTATTAAATCCCAACTAATAGTGTAATCTACTTTGATTTAACTATTACATTTTGGGATTTCAATCAATTATGGTCGAATTATTAGCATTCAGATTCTAGTTGAACTAGTTCTTTATGTTGTATGTATTCAGTTTAGCTCAGCTTGGTTTTTAGATTTTTTTGCATCTATGATTTATGATTTCAATTCAGCTAACTCATTATGCATGTTGCTTTCAAAGTAGCTTAGTTATAAATCTTAAATTGCCTCAGTGTCTACATTTCATGATTTTAGTCCAGCTGGTCTGATTTGATTTCTAGTTTGTTCTACCATGTGGCGCCTTCAGGTTAGTGTCTAATTCAGATGTATCTCAGTGTATGACGCCCTCAGTTAAGCGTTCACTTCAGATGGATATCAGTTTACTGAATTTCTATTTATGGCTCGTATAGCCATCACCCTGGAGGCCAGTTTAGATCAGTTTAGGTATGCACATACATAAACTCAACTGATCATCGAGTGACTTATTTTGTCTAGGATAGCTAGACCCTAGAGGACATTACGTGACAGGCGCTAGCTAGACCACTTGATCACTACCTCCCCTAGGTACACCCTTATTGCTTGAGCTATCAGTTACTAGTGTGCCCGCTTATTCTCACAGTTATTCCAGATATTTTATTGTGTCACGTTAGTCACATGTTTCCATAGATGCTATGCTCCTAACCGACATTGGATGAACCATGACATTAGGTCTCTGGGTCCTTATAAGATTTGATTTATTTCCATTTCAAATCTTTAGTTTTTAGATTTAGCACTCTTCAGTTGGGTTTTAGTTTGTCGTCATTTTGTCCTCTTCAAAGCCAGTTGTTGATTTCGTTTACTTGTTGAATAGAAAAGGATTTTACATCACTCGCATACAATTTTTCACAGAAATTTCAGTGGAAGGACATAATTTTATTTTTACACGTTTTCTTACGTTATATTGTTTCTGTCCACGTACTTTAACAATTTTATATTTTTGAAATGTCCTTCCCTGGGCCCTTTAGATTTAAATGGCCAGGTTGCAGAGTTCAGTGGAGGTTAGACGTGCACAGAGTTCGAGGCATAGTAGTTCCCATCAATGGGATCCACAACTGATTTTACGAGTAGTAGCTAGTTAGTTTAGATGTTTTAGAAATATTTAGTCGCTCTGGTGTTGAAAATTTGTTTTATCCTTTAAAAGCATATTTTGGGCTATAGATTAAATGATTTTTGAGACTTGTGAAATTCACTATTAAGATTTCTTATATATTTATTAGTAAACACCTCAATTAGTAGTGCCATTAGGGCCTAAGCCTTGTTTAGCAAGCTAAATTGGGGTCGAGTTCTCACATGTCGGTTTTGTGGGATGTAAAGCCGAGTGTGAGGAAGCCGTCAATTTCTATGAGAGAGGCTACCCAAGCTAACTGTGGCGGCATGTACGAAGTTAAAGAGGTCACACATGCACATGACAAAGCCATTAAAAGGCTTTAGGAGCCAGTGAACAAGAAATTTGACCTCTTAATGAGCCAAGTCAATCAAGTCTCGGAGATAAGTGTAGAACCGGTGACATGCATGATACGATGGATGAGACTCTTAGTTGCCTACATCAAGAAGACTATCTGGAGATCATTGAGGAATGAAAGGGGTTATTTTATGATCAACCGATGAACAATCTTTACTTTAATACCAATAACCCAGGTTGGATGAACCACCCTAACTTCTCATGGGGTGGTCAATGCCAAAACAATCAAAGAGGACAAGGAAGTGTGCAAAGATCAAATGGAGGTTTCCAAGGTCAAGGAGGGAGATATAATCAAGGAGGCAATTTTGGTGCCTCTAGTAGTGGAAGCAAGGGATTTTCTAACAATCAAAGAGCTCCCGGGTTTGCACCAAGGCCAAATGGAAGATTCACTAATGCTTCAGGTGGTAACACTTACCAACCGTGAGCACCCTTTGTGCCTAGAGCCCAACAACCACCATTAATTCAAACACTAATTCCTACACCTCAATTGGAGGTGTCAAACCCAACACGGATGACTTGCTTGCCAAACTTGTCAAGAATCAAGAGGAGGACAAGAAGATGTATCTTGAAATTTTCATGAGCATGAAGAGTGAGAATCAAGCACTTTGCAATGAGAGTCAAAGTGTAATCCACAAGTTGGATACTCAAGTGAGCCAATTGGCGAAGACATATACCACACAAGGAGGTGGCAAGGCTCATGAATTCCCTTCCACCATCGAGAAGAACCCCATTTACCCAGTTTTGTGGGTTTTTTTTCAAGACAACGGAGAAGCCCCATACCCACAACAATGAGATCCCCATCAAGGGTTACCGTACAATGATGATGATGATGATGAGAGAGGGGGTCAAAGTTGAGTTTGGGAAACTCATTTATGATTCTGTCATTGGATGCTCCGAGGGTAAGTGTGCATACTTGTTTCCTTGCTTGATTAGTCATTTTTGCCAAGAGAAGGGCACGCCGGGGATTTTGGAACACCCCTATGAGTGGACATCTCCTAAAGGTGAGATTAGTGATGCTTCTATAGCTAGGAGCCTTGGAGCGATTCCTCAACTTCCCCCATCTTCCCAAGCGGAGAGAACCTCTACTTCTCAATCTCAAGGTCTACCTCGTGGCATGACCCCAGAGATGTCTAAATACTTTACGAGGTACTTTGGAGCGATGCAGAGCAACCATTCGATGGTAATGCATGAGATGAGCGCCCTTGAGCTATATTACCATGGAGGCAATGTCAGTCCTTCCACCATGGGCAATAAGGCTATGAAGCATGATGGTATAGAGCATGAGGATGATGAGTGATGTATTGGATGGATGAAGACTCATTAGTGTTTTTATTTTGCTTATTTGATGTAGTGTTTTTCTAACCTCTTCTCTTAAGACTTTGTAGGAATTTTCATGGTTGTGTAACTTTCATTTGAACATCTTAGACTAATTTTGGTTGATGTCAATGTCGTTATTTGTATTAATTTTACCACTTTCTTTGTATATAGCTTGTGTGCTAGTTTTGTTTAATATGTGTGTTGTGAAGTGATTTAGGAAGCTAGGGACTGTGAGATATTGATATGAACATGGAAAGAAAGTAGGCTAAGCCATTGAGGACCCAAATTTTGCAATTTTTTACCTGTCGAGAGAACAACTCCACATATCGAATGCAAGCTACTGCCCCAGAATGGCACATTTTTTTACATGCCGAGGGAATTGCTCGACCTGTCGAGGACTTTCCTACCACAGTTGAATTTTTGAGACCAAAGAGCTTGAGGCTTTGAGGCATATGGATATGTTTAAAAATGGTGCTTAAGTCTCATTAGTGTATTGTTTGGAGTGATGCAGAATGTGGTAGTCTTGTCTAATACATGTGAGATACTTGATACTAGGAACATAATGCCTGTCTAAGTTGTTGGATATTCATTGCTAAATTGTTTAAAGTTCTACGTGTGAGGTCCCCTCATGTTATTTGCTTGATTACATTATTGTTTTCCTTTGAAATATGATTAGTATGCATACCCCCATTGTGGTTGATAGGACTCTCTAATAGCTTCATTACTTCTTAGAGACTATATATATGACCATTTAAGTTTGAATGCATGCTAGTTGTTATGCTTAGGAGAACATGTGTTAGCGGACCAAAATGTGAAGTAATTATACTTATGTACCTCTTGTGCACTTGTGTGTGATGTATGTCTTGATGCAAATTGAGGACAATTTAGTTTTAAAGTATGAGGTAGTAGGCTAAGTCGTATCACTCCTTATCCTAAAATCCATACAAATTTGAAAATTTTGAGAAAATGCAATACAAAAATATGTGTGTTTTGGTGTGTTTGTGCCCTAATAATGGTTCTCGATGATGAAATTGAGCAGTGGTTAGTGGATTGCATGATTTTAAGCATGTATAAAAAAAATGAAAATAATGCATTTTTAATCAGTTGAAAAATATTTGTCTTTCAAAATGTGTTCATTTGAGAAAAAGAAGGATTAACATGTTTCAAAGTTATCATTGCCTATCTGAGATTTTGTGCTGAATTGTGTATAGCCAGCTTATATAATACACCATTTCTTTCATGTGTGATCTAGAACTTGCTTTAAATCGTGCAAATCGTTTTTCCGAATCATGAGTAGTTTTCAAAGATGATAGAGGCATCAGAATCACCGCCATGGCGAAATATCTTTTGAACCTATGATGCATATTTTATTTAGTGAGCCAATTTTGAGCCTTTAATACTTAGTTTTTTTTTTCACGAACACCACAAATACCTACCTAGCTTAAACACTTATCTTATTTCCTAACTCGGCAAACTAGCAAGCGATGATGAAGTCCAATTAGGATGCGATTTTAGTGTTGTACTTGTACAAAGAATGTCAAGAGATAAGGGGGAGGTGGAGGAGGTCTTGTGTTGGTCATTTGTTTGTTGAGTTGTTGAGTAGTCAAAAAAGAAAGAAATAGAAAAGAGAAAAGAGTTTTACAAAGAGAGTTATGTTTATATACAAAAAAAAATAAAATCCAAAAATAGTGTGTGTGTGTGTGTGTGTGTGTGTGTGTGTGTGTGTGTGTGTGTGTGTGTGTGTGTGTGTGTGTGTGTGTGTTGCACGTAAAGAATAAGTGTTTTGGGAAGTGGTTTGATTTTAAAAAGGGAAATAGTAGCATCTCGAATTAGTTTAGAGGAACTCCAACATGTGAATTGCTTGCTAAGTTGCTTGGTCTTTGATTATCCTATCTATTTCTTCTGATTGAACCCCCTTCCTTAAAGCCCCATTACAACCTAATAAAAGTCTTCTTGATTTGAAACTCTTGCGTGTGAAATGGTTGCAGTAATTGGTCAAGAGCAAGCCTATGGATAACATGTGATCAATTTATCTTTGAGTGCAAACATTAACCCTCTAAACACTTGAGTGCATTGAGTGATATCTTGTGAGCTAAATGGTTAGAAACATGTTAGTTTGAATACATTTCAATGCATGAATTTGGTTTGACATGTAGCATGTTTGGCTTATTTGACATGAATTGATTTCAAATTCTAATTGTGTTTAAGAGGAGTTTAATCAATTAGTTATGGTTCTTTAAGAGAAAATATTCACCATTTGGGACACTTACATGTTTTTTTGTTTTGTCTTGTAATTCTTTTGTGCTTGGAGTCTAGCTTAGTTTGCTTTCTTTTCTTCTATGTTTGCTTGTGGACAAACAAAGGTTAAGTGTAAGGTACTTTGTTAGGTCCATAATTATGTGCTAATTATATCCCTAACTTCATGCTTATTGCTTGTCTTTTATGAATAAAACATCATTTTTATAATGTTTCCTTTTTATGTAGAAAATTGGGAGTTGGCACGGAGATGCTCTTAATGATGGTAATTAATCACTTTTTTGGAGAAGCTTAGCACATTTCCGAAGTCACAAGAGAATTTGGAGCAACTTTTGGAAAATGACAAGAAATAGTCACAGGAAGTTATCGGAAGCTGCAAGATAATCGCCGGATTTATCCATGGTCAGCCGGATGACCATGTAAGGCCCAAACACATTAAGCTAGGTCCAAGGAAAGCCAAAACCACCTAGAATAAAAACCCTAGCTGATTTAAAAAGGGGAGTCACATATTTAAATTTTGGAAGTATTAAGCAAGGTTTGGACTTTAGCCTAAAATCCCAGAAATGAGGATCTTAGTTAAAGGGCTTAGTATTGTTTTGTAAGGGACTAGCAACATATACTTGTGAAAATCGTGGAAATTTTAAAGAGTGTTATATGTTGGAAAGATTTTGAGTCTTAGATTAATTTAGTATTTTCTAAGGGACTAGCAAAGTCTAAGTGTGAGAGAATTTGAACTACAGATTTTAGGCGTATTAATTAATGTATTTTCTCTACCTTTGACTATGTTAATTGCTTAGTATTATTATTTTTGACTTATTTTGTTATTTTTAGGTATAGAAGAAAAGAGACAGAGTAAAGGAGCCAACAAGTAAGCAATACTCGCCATGAAGGGAGATGAAGAACTCGACCAAAAATTCTGTGAAGAAAAGAGAAGAATAAGAAGTCCTAGGTTGACTAGGAAAACATTTCCCATGTTGACTAGGAAAAGAAAACTTCCGGAAGAACCTTGAAGGAAGAACAAATGCAAGATGAGCCAAACTAATTAGAAGACAATTCGAGAGGTCTGAGATTAAGTCCAAGACAGCTCAAATTCGTGGAGAATAAGACTTGGCAAGAATAGGATTCCCAAGTTGAAGAGGAGAAGGAAATCTATTAAGAAAAGGAAAGAAGAATCTATCTATGCAGAAAACTCAACTTCAACGGACGATTGGAAACAGCTCAGAAGGAGTCAAATGGCAATCTACCAATGGTTGGGAATCTCTTTGAGTCTTCTTTCCAACGAGCTAAAAATCATAATTTTGGGAGGTCTACAACTCCGTTAAAGTTCGATTCTTTGTAGACTGCCAAATTTACCCGGGTGAAGTAGGAAAACACAGGTTTGTGAGGAATACCACTTTGTAATGCCTATATAAGTAAGAGGCTCGACCCTAATAGAGATCATCTCTTATCCTAGCCATCTCGCAGCCAATATCATCACAAACCCTCCTCCACCAAAGTTCTCCAAAGCCGGTTCGGCTACACCACCTCCATCACTCAAAAACATCCATTCCCATTGTTCTTCCATCCCACCTTGGCATTTGCAGTGCTGTCACGGAACAAATAGTGTAAACATGGAACCTTTACTCCATAATCCTTCTTGTTTTTATTTTTATTTGTGTGAAAAATTTCGCATTACATGTTTATTTTTGTTCTATACAGTTTTTGAATTCCATATGTCTTCCATGTGTTTATGAGTCTTTATTCTTAATTGCATGTTATGTGTCAAACTTAATGCTTCGGTTTGGGTCTAGATGAACGCTTAGTCCCTCTCTTCATTTAAATCGATGTTCATGTGATTATGGTGTTTAGATGATGTCATTGCACTTTAGTTCAACTATCATAACATGTAATTGGAATTATGACTTGTAAATTTCGTAGATAATGGGAGGATAAAATTGTTATAATTGCATGATTAATTAGGAAGGGATGATCACTTGTAAATAGTAATTAGGGTTATTTTTGTTTTAAGCATGATTTAAAGTTCTTAGGAGTCTTCTATGTGTTGCTTGTCTATGAGTTTATGCATGCTAGAGTCCTAGGTTCTTTGCTTTGTGTTTATGATGTTTTAGGTAGTAATTAGGTAGAAAACTTAGGATATTAAAATCAAATTTTATACCCCCCCCTTTCTTTTACACAATTATTGCATAAACATTTCAATCTCGGGTTAGAACGATCCCTAATTGCTTAAAATACTAGATCTATAGGGTTTTAAATTGTATGCGTTAGATTTGGTATTGAGTTTTAATTTGATGATTAATTTTAGCGTTATCATTGGTTTGCGCCTACGCAATTCATTGAAATGGAGTAAAACATAACTTCAGGTACTTGAAGGGATCCCCTGACTTGTGCCTATTCTTTCCCTACAAAGAAAATAGAGAGAAGCTTGAAATTCCTAAAAAGTGGATGGTTGAATCGCAACATTCAAATTCTAGGATTTTCTGCCCATAAAATGGATCTCTTGACCCATCGAATGGTAGCCCCTGGATCGATCAAAACATGTTTCTCAACCCGTCGAGAGATATTCTGGTTGCAAGCATTGTACCTCAATTTAGTGTGGTCCCTTACTCAAAGACACTGTGTAATGTCTTGGTTGGTTTTGCTGATACTGAGTATCTCTCTGACTCACATAAAGAACGTTCTTAAACAGGTTATGTATTCACCATGGGGAACACGGTGATTTCTTGGAAATCAACAAAGTAGACCGTTGTTTCTACGTCCTCAAATCATTTTGACATTATTTCTTTGCATGAAAAGGTTAAGGAGTGTGTTTGGCTTATGTCAGTTATACACCATATTCGAGGGTCTAATGGATTATCTACTATGACACCACCAACTTGCATATTTCAGGACAATGTGACTTGCATTGAACAAATAAAATTGGGATACATCAAGGGTGATTATACAAACACATCTCACTGAAGTACTTCTTTAATCAACAATCAAAGCAGTTACTGAATATCCCTGTGACCCAAATTAGTTTGGCGGATAATGCTACAGATTTATTACACCATATTCGAGGGTCTAATAGATTACCATCTACTATGACACCACCAACTTGCATATTTGAGGACAATGTGACTTGCATTGAACAAATAAAATTGGAATACATCAAGGGTGATTATACAAAACACATCTCACTGAAGAACTTCTTTAATCAACAATAAAAGCAGTTATTGAATATCCACGTGACCTAGATTGGTTTGGCGAATAATGCTACAAACTTGTTTACTAAGTCTTTGCCAAAATCTACATTTGTGAAGCATGTGAGATGCATTGGAATGCGAAGATTATCTGAACTCCAAGATTGAGTTACTAATAAGGAGGAATTCATTTCTGTTATGACCCGAACCCAAAATTACACACTTATTGAATCCTATTAAGTGTTATCGCATATTAATCGCACTACCGAGGTTGTTAACGACTTTTTTAATGGGCAAGAATTTGACTTGACTTTCTTCAAAAAATTGTAGAGTAATTTATTTCGAGCTCGTAGGAATTTTTGGTGAATTTGTTGGATAAGCGAGCTAATTTTTATGTTTATCGGAAGTCGGCGCGAGCAATAAATAAAAAGGAAATAATTTTTTGACCAGTTTAATCCCGACTGTTTGATCACGATGAGATTGGATTTGGGCGGTTGATCTATCAAGGAGCTTAGAGGTATAAATATTTTTCAGAAAGAAAAAATCAAACCAGAAAAAAAAAACAGTACAGGCTTAACTCGTTTCTTCCTCCGTCAACCCGAAATAGTCAACCCGAACGGACCGCCGTTTTCTGGCCACCTCCGACATCGATTCAGGTAGGGAATTGAAGTTTAAAGCTTCCTTGTTTTGTTGTTGTGGTTATTTTTAGGTGTTTGCAGGTTATTATGACAATCTCATTCGGGTTATTCCGTGAGAGTCGCCATTATCGGTGATGGTGCTCCAGCTAGTTCTGGGGGTCAAGGGTGGGGGGCTTTTGAAGCTCTCCCCCTCCTGAGTCTATCTAGGTTGGTCATTTGGACCGACAAAGCTCCACGGCAGAGCTTCGACGCCACGAAGCTTTCTAACAAATTTCGGGACGTAGCTATCGAGGGCAATTCTGGCCACGTGAGGTCAAGTGAGGGTGCGTGAGGTTAGGGCTTAGGTTGGGCTTGAGGAGAGGAGTGTTTTGAGGGATCAATCGCCGTCGTTGGTAGCGGCCACCAAAAATAGGTTTTCTGGCCTGTTTTAGGTAATTATGGCAAAACACTGTCGAATTGGACTCTGGCTCAGTTACAAAAGTTATAGGCCTTGTTACCAGATTTCCAACGAGGTATTAACCTCTGGCATCGAAGCACTTTGGCCAGAGGCGCATGAGACCCACACGCTGCCACCTGTGGAGGCGCGTGAAGGCCACGCGCCACTGTCCATTGCAAAGCTCGGCGAGGAAGGTTATATGATTTTGCGACGGGATTTTCGGGGATATTTTTAGAGCCTATTTCCATAGTTTTACTAGTTCTAATATTATGTGATCCTTATGGATAAGACACCGTGATCGTGACCCTAGCAGCGAAGGGAATTCCGCTGGACCCCAGTAGTAGTCACAGACTTGTGAGTGGGCCTTTATTTTCACAGTCGATAGCGAGTTCACATTTTATACATTATGCTTTATGGTATGTTTTCAGAGCGTTTATTTAGATGTTTATTATGTGATGGTTTTATTTAGTTGCATTGATGCCCTAGCTATTCGGCTGATCACCGAATAGCTGGTCGGACCGGGTTAGGACAAACACCCTGCCCGATCCAGATTAGCTCAGGTTAGGACAAACACCCTAGACGATCACATCATCTTACTTTTCATACATACAGTCACTCGAGGTTAGGACAAACACCTTGAACGACTACCTTCATTGTATTTCAGTTTATTAGATTTGAAATCGCACTATTTCACTGAAATCAGCATAAAGGCAAGATAAATTAGTTTTATTGATTTACTCTGATTATATTAATTTTGCCTACTCATGCTAACATTTTATATTTTAATGTCTTTCCCTGGGATTTTCTATTTTTTTCGCCCAGGCTGCAGTGTATATCCTGGAAGTGCTTGATATCGTCGAAGGCTTTGAGTCCACCAGTCATCTTTTCAGCATTATGTCTCAGCTCACTGTTGGTTTGTATCATATGTAGTATATGCTAGTAGAAGTTTCTCTAAATAACGTTTGTATTATGTTACTTTTAGTGATGTTCATGTAAATAGCTGAGTCAGCTTCTCTTGTTCTCGTTGAGTTACTTTCCTTTGTATTCAGAACCAGCACCTTATAAATATGCTTCTAAATTCTTGAGTTGAGTTCTGGTTTTGTTTATGACTTATGTTGAGAAATCCGGTATCCACGGTTTGTTTGTGGGATTTAGTCTCTGAAGTTTTATTTTCATGCAGATTTTTGGTTGTCTCAGTTTCAGGGGAGGTTATATCAAAAACATTGTAGAAATTCCTAGATTTTGGTCAGCCATTAGGGATTAATCTTAGTTTATGTGACGACCCGAACCAGAATCAGATATGTGTTTGGCACGATTCTCGAGGTTTGGTTTTAGTTGCAGTTTTGCGATATTATGTGGTTTGCCGATTCGATTCGCGACTTTGTTTTCGGTCGAGTATTTGAGTTGGGTGTCTTCACGGAAAGTGTAGAGTACGTGATTTCGAGTTCGTGGGTGATTCCGGAACATTTTTCCGATAACCGAGGAATATTTTATGATTATTTGAAGTTTCGGGTTCCAACGAGTTTATCCGATTGTTTCGAGCTTATCCGAATCACATCGTATATTCATTCCGGACCGTTGATCGACCCGAGGGACGAGTATAAATATCGAAAAGTCGAAAAATAGCCGAGAGTTAGTCGAAAACTTTACTTTGGGGCGTTGACCGACTTGAATCTTGTTGACTTTCCATATTTGGAAAGTGGACCAGCAGCCGAAAGGGGGAAGTTTCCCGTTTGGGAAGTCACCGTCCGACGACCGGATTCCGGCCATCTTGGACTTCGAGGAAGGTATGGTTAGAACCCTTGAGTGATTTCGAGTACGTTGATGTATGGTTTGATGAGTTTTGTTCACGTTTGTGTTGGACCCGAATTGGGTCGGTTTTGTGCTCGTCGCCGAGGATGGTGGTGGTGGTTCCGGCAAGGTTTGGAGGTGGGGGTTAGGGGGGAAAGACTCCCCTTGCTCCTCTGAACCTCAAGGTGTGTTTAATTTGATCGGAGATGGTGATTTGGGATGAACCCGATTTGGGATCCGATTTGGGTATCCCGATTTGGTTTCGAAGAATTGAGGTAGTTCTGCTTAGAATTGGCTTGCGTGGTAGAAGGGAAAGTTGTTCGAAATGGTGTGATCTTGAAATCTGGAAAATTTCACCGAGAAACTCCACCGTTGACGGCGCGCCGCCGGCGGCGGCGGCGGCAGTCAACGGCGAGAAAAAGTCAACTTTTCAGATTTCGATGTAATTAGTGTCATTTTTCTCGTAATCACGCCCTGGTTATCGTACGGAGGTTTTCAGGTTGATTTGGTTAGTCGATTTTTAGTCGAGATTTCGAGTGGGGATTTCGGGATTTCCGTAATTCATTTTGCACTGCATTTCGTATTTCCGGGAACGGTTGGTTTCCGTACATCAGTACAGTGATGTGGATTACGATATTGATCAGTTATGTTTTGTGAATGTATTCAGGGGATCGTGATCGAGCTTCTGGCGAGGGATCTTCCGCCGGTCCTCGAGATTAGCGCGTGTGCGCGTTTTGCTCATCTGTGAGTGGACAATTTCTTTTCACGGAAATCTTGCGAGTCATTTATGTGATCTATGAACTTGAGCATGCGTATGAGATTTCAGACTATATGAGCATGTGTTTACGATTATACGATTATACTTATACGGATATACGTATAGGAATATGCATACACTTTTATACTGTTTCATGCATTTGTATCGAACTGTTTATGATTTGATTTTCACAGAGTACAGTTTCAGTTACGTTGTTGTATCGATACACTGCATCCCGGCTGATCCCCGAGGATGTCACCGGCTGGAATCACGTGTGGGCTAGGGACCCCGTGGTTCGGACTGTACTACCCAGCTAGGATCACGTGTGGGCTAGGGACCCCGTGGTTCTAACTGTGAGATTTTTACTTGCATGTTCAGTACGCTGGAGGAGTATGATATTTACCTCGCGTATTTTATTATTTTCATTTACCTGGACTCGCATATGTTATTTTAACATATATATTAATTGGTGAAAGACATTTATTTTCGTCCACTCACTCTAACGTGTTTACTGTCTTTCCCCTGGGCTTTTCGGTTTCCGTGCCCAGTTTGCAGTTCAGGTTTGGTGTTTCACATCGCAGTTTGGAGGCTAGTGATCAGAGTCACCTGTGTTTTCCAGTAGGTTCTTGTTTCGCCTACTGATGTACATATTGTATATGTTTTACTTTAGAGGTCGCTCTGATACAACCTGATACATGTTGTGCGGATTTTCACAGATATACATATATACATAGTACAGTTTATTTACTGTTGTTGATTATGTTGATGTTGAGAAATCCGGATGGGATTGGTACCCACGGTTTGTTTTTTTGTGGCATAGGACGAAGTGTTAATTTCCGCGTGCAGGTTATGGTAATTCCACGCTAGTAACGAAACTCTGCCGAAATTTCGAAAATTTTTTGTTGGTTCGTATTTTCGAAAGGGTTTGATTCCGGTTTAGGTAACTGAATCGGGATTGGGTCCTTTCAGTTTAGTAGATAAATTAGGGTTGGGTCCTTTCAATTTGGTATACGACCATTAGGTCACAGATTTTGTAAACTCTTTGGTCATATCAGTACAAGCATTTGATAGTGTACAACACTCCTTGGAGGATGGCTGGACCGACTGGTGGATCCTCATTACTCTAAGTGTTGTGCATTGTTGGATGTCTAGAGTCTCTTACTTGAGCCAGTTTGTGACTTCTTCCAGTGAGCTAATCTTTTTTTAGACTCGTAGGTCATTATGCCTCGACAACCAACCCAATGGGATAATACGTAGTCCTTGGCTCAGCAGATGCGTGAGTTAATTTCACGCATGATCCCAGGACCATGATAGGATCGTGAGGATCTAATTACCAATGTCTTTTTACTGGCTCTCATGACCCTGAGACTAGCGAGAACGGACTTGTTGAGATCGGATGAGTTTGTGATCGTTTGCATCCCTAGTTGACTCCTGAGCGGAGGACCAAGGAAGCTGCAGGTTTTTTGTAGGACCATGCATATCGCTGGTGGTAGGGGACTGGGAGGAATGAAGCCATGACTCCGTGGACAGAGTTCACAGAATTATTCTTGAGTCACTTCTTCAGTGAAGCATCAGATCACGGAAGTATGAGGAGTTTATGAATCTTCGGCAGGGAGACATGTCTTTGATGGAGTATCGAGATCGTTTCACTCGCTTGGCTCGTTTTACACCAAATTTAGTAGGCTAGTGAAAGAAAAGTGCTAGAGGTTTGAGCAAGGTTTGCGGTCAGAGATTGCCTCGTACTTATATAGTGTGCCACGTACTGATTTTGATAAGTTCGTTAATGTTGCAATAAGATGCGAGGATAGGCATCGATCTGAGTGAGGCTAGACTCGACGATTTTAGGAAGGTGGGCCTAGTCAAAGTCCTTCAAAGAAGGGAACCTCAAGTACTTTTGGTTCCACTGCATCTTCAGGCGAGGGATATCACACTCATGCTCTTGTTGCACGTCGTCTGAGTCATTTTCAGAGATGGATGAGGAGTCATCGATCTTAGAGGCAGAGGTTTGGGGCCAGTTCCAGTGGATCTAGTGGGCCTCATTTTACTCCAGTCCCTTTGTGCAATCAATGTCATAAGCATCATCTCGAGCAGTGTTAGTTTAGAACTTCAACTTGTTTCAGTTGTGGCTAAACGGGTCACTTTTCTAGGGAGTGTCTGCATAGGGACCCCTCAGGTGGATTTTTGGTGCAGAGTTCTTGTGGTGATCAGGGAGCTACTTCCAGGGTTAGAGCCATACCGCCACCCAGACAGCCAGCTTATCAGGATCGGAGCCAGGGAGGGCAACCGGGTGGACAGACTGGATAGGCCCAACTTCATCATATGACTCTTCGGGAGAGCAGGGAAGCTCTTAAGGTTATCATCGGTATGTTATATGTTTTTAGTTATGTTGCTTATACTTTAATTGATTCGGGGGTGACACACTCTTTTATCTCAATCAGATTAGCATCAATAATTAACATACATGCTACTCTCTTATTGAAGATGTGGTGAGTGACTTATCCCTCCGATGAGGTGATTTTGGTTGGGTTAGTTTATAGAGGTTGTAGTGTTATGGTTAAAGGTTTGGGGTTGTTTGCCGACCTGATACCTCTTGATGTCACAAATTTTTATTTGATTTTGGGTATGGATTTTCTGAGCAATCACTACGCTTTGTTGATTGTCATCGAAAAGAGATTATGTTTCAAAGTCTGGGTTTGCCAGAGATTTTATTCTGTGGAGAACAAAATGTTCTGTCATCGTGCCTTATTTCAGATGTGAAAGCCGAGAAAATGTTACATAAGGGGTGTACTGCATATTTGGCGCATGTCGTGAACACTTGTGTTTCCACCCCTAACCTAGAGAGGTCAGGGAATACCCTGATATTTTTCCTGAGGAATTATCGGGTCTTCCTCCAAAAAGAGAAATAGATTTCACGATTAAGTTACTTTTGGATACAAGTCCTATAGTTCAGGCGTCATACCGTATGGCTCCAGCTGAATTGAAGAAGTTGCAGCTTCAACTTCAAGAACTGATTGATAAAGGTTTCATCTGTCCTAATGTATTCTGTGGGGAGCTCCAGTTTTATTTGTAACGAAGAAGGATGGGTCTATGAGATTATGTGTTGACTATCGAAAACTGAACCAGGTTACTGTGAAGAACAAAAATCCATTGCCTCGTATTGATGATTTGTTTGATCAGTTGAAGGGAGCTACGGTAATCTGTAAGATTGATCTTCTATCGGGATACTATCAGTTACGAATTAGAGTCATATATCTCTAAAACCGCATTCTAATCACGCTATGGGCACTACGAGTTTCTTGTGATGCCATTCGGTCTGACGAATGCACCTGTTTCCTTTATGGCATTGATGAATCAAGTATTCCGGAATCATCTTCATAAGTTTGTTATTGTGTTTATTGACGATATCCTGATTTACTCAAAGGATGTGAGGCAACATGTGAGGCATCTACATGTAGTTTTGGAGACATTGAGGCAATCTCAATTATAGCCCAAGTTCAGTAAATGTGAGTTCTGGTTGGATAATGTGAAATTTCTTGGCCATGTGATTTCAGTAGATGGTGCCAGTATTGATCCTGACAAGGTAGAGGCGGTGTTGAATTGAAGCAAACTTGTAAGTATGCCTGATATCATAAGCTTTCTGGGTCTAGCAGATTACTACCATTGATTTATGCAGGACTTTTCACACATTGCAACACCTTTTACTAGACTCACACAAAAATGAGTTAAGTTTGAATGGTCGGAGGCTTGTGAGGAAAGTTTCCAGATTCCGAAGACAAGGTTTGCCACAATCTTAGTGTTGACGTTACTTGACGATAGTGGGAAGTTGACTATTTTTAGTAATGCCTCCAAGTTAGTTTTGGGTTGTGTATTAATGCAGCATAGTAAAGTGGTCGCGTATTGATCACGACAATTGAAACCTCATGAGGCGAACTACCCCACTCATGATATGGAGTTGTCACCGATAGTTTTCACATTGAAAATCTAGAGACATTACTTGTATGCTTCCAGATGTCGGATTTTCACCGATCATAAAAGTCTTACGTACCTCCTCATACAACCAGAATTGAATTTGAGAAAGAGAAGGTGGATGGAATTGATAAGAAATTATGAGTGCACCTTTAGGTATCACCCTGGAAAGGTGAATGTTGTAGCTGTCGCTCTTAGCCGGAAGTCTGAAGTTTCCTTGTCACATATACAGATGGCTCGAGTACCACTGATTATAGAGTTGTGAGGCACTGGAGCAGTGTTGTACACTGATTAGAGCGAGGATGGAGTTTTATTTGCCAGTTTGCAGGTTCGATCCATTCTGATAGAAAGAATACATGAATTGCAGGATTCTGATCCTTCACTTTTGAAACTAAAGGAAGCAGGGCGTGTTGGTGGACAACCGGATTTCACAGTAAGGAGAGATGGGTTGCTAGTATTCAAAGGTAGGCTCTGTGTCCAGAACGACGAGGAGTTATAGCGGGAAATATTCAACGAGGCTCATTATTCAGCTTATGTAATGCACCTGAAGATATACCACACTCTCAGAGAATACTATTGGTGGCCTAATATGAAAAATGGAGGTAGCGACATATGTGAGTCAATGCCCTATTTGTCAATAGGCGAAGGTGGAGCGACAGAAACCTTCGAGAAAAATGCAACGGCTAGAGATTCTAGTTAGGAAATGGGAGCATGTAACTATGGACTTCATATACAAGTTACCTCATACAATCAAATGTCATACATGTGTTTAGGTGACTATGGCTCACTTCACAAAGTCTGCACATTTCATATCATTCTCAGAGAAACTTTCAGTGAGCAAGCTAGCTATGTTGTATACGTAGAAATTCACAAAGCTTCATGGTGTACATGTGTCTATTATATCAGATCGAGATTTTCATTTTACCTCACAATTCTGGAGAGCTTTACAGGAGGCTTTGGGAACCAAGTTACCATTCAGTATGACCTTTCACCCCTAGACTGATGGTCAATCGGAGAGAACTATCCAGACGCTTGAGCATATACTGAGATCCTGTGTGTTTCAGTTTTCGGGGAAATGCAATAAGTATATGCATATGATGGAATTCAGTTATAATAACATTTTTCACTCTAGCATTGGGATGTCACCATATGAAGCTTTGTACGGGAAACAATGTCAGACTCTCTTCCGCTGGAGCGAAGTTGGAGAAATGAGCCTCATTTGTCCAGACATAGTATAGGAAACAACAACGAGTGTGCAGATAATTTGAGATAGAATGAAGATCGCTCAAGATAGACAAAAGAGTTATGCAGACTTCAGACGAAAAAATATTATGTTTGAGGTGGGAGACTCGGTATTCTTGAAACTGTCTCCATGGAAAGGGGTGATGCAATTTGGGAAGTGTGGTAAGCTCTAACCATGTTACATTGGACCTTATGAAATTATAGAACGTGTGGGAGTTGTGGCTTATCGTTTGGAGTTACTCTCAGAGTTTGCGTGAGTTCATGATGTATTCCACGTGTCCATGTTACAGAAGTACATTCCTAATCCATCTCATGTCATCGTGCCTCGGCAAATTCAGTTATGGGATGACTTGGTTTATATAGAATAAACATGGGAGATTCTTGACCATAGAGAGCAGGTTCTCCGAACAAGACCATACCTTTAGTAAAGATATTGTAAAGGAATCATGCAATAGAATAAGCCACTTGGGAACCAGAACAGCACATGAAGGAGCAGTACCCTCATCTTTTCTAGCAGGTATGTAAATTTGGAGGACGAAATTTTTGTAAGGGGGCTGGATTGATACAACCTGAACCAAAATTACGTACTTATCGAATCATATTACACTTTATCGCGGATTAGTCACACTATCGAGGTTATTAACTACTTTTTCATTGGATAAGAATTTGACTTGGCTTTCTTCACGAGAGTTGTAGAGTATTTTATTTCGAGATTATAGGAATTTTTGGCGAATTTTTTCGAATAGGCGAGAAATTTTTTATGATTATCGAAAGTCGGCATGAAAAATTATTAAAAAGGAATTTATTTTTAGCCGGTTTAATCTCGATCGTCTGATCTTGATCAAATCAATTTTAGGTCGTTGATCTATTGAGGAGCTTAGGGGTATAAATAGCATTTTTCGGAAAACCCAAATTAGACAGACTGACCGGGCTCGACCCGTTTAGCCCAGAAATCAACCCGCACCACCATCCAGCTCGACCTGACAAGATTTTCCGATTCTGGCCACCTCCGACGTCAATTAAGGTAGGAATTTGAAGCTTGAAACTTCCTTGATGTTGTGATGTGGATATTTTTGGGTGTGTGCATATTTTAGGGAGATCCAATTCAGCGGCACTTTGACGGATTTTGGTGGTCGGGAGTTGGGGGTTTTAGGACCTCTCACACCCTTAAGTCGATTGTGGGTGGTCACGAACTCCATCAGGATTTTTTGGTTGATTTCGGGTCGTGGACTTTGTTGCCGATTTTGGTAAATTGGCTTTGATTTGGGGCACGTACGTTTAGGAATTAGGTTGGGCTCAAGGAGATGAATGTTTTGAGGGGTTAATTGCCATCATTGGTGGTGGACACCAGAAACAGGGTTTCTTGTTTGTTTTAGGTATTTTTGGCCAAACACCGTCAAATTGGACTCCAACTCAGTTACAAATGTTGTTGACCTCGTTGATAAATTTCCAACGAGAGGTCAAGCATCCTCATCGGAGCACCTTCGTCGGAGGCACGTGAGACCCACACGTCGCCACTATCCACGGCGGAGCTCCGACGATGCAGGTTATAAGATTTCACGATGGGGTTTTTGGAGTTGGTTTTAAAGCCTATTTCCATATTTTTACTTGTTCTAATATTATGTGGTCCTTATGGATAGGACATCGTGATCGCGACCTCAACGAGGAGAATTCCGCTGGACCCCAACAGTAGTCGTAGACTTGTAAGTGGACCCTTTTATTTTCATAGTCGATAGCGAGTTCATTTTTTAGCATTTAAGTGTTATAGTATATTTTATGGTATGTTACAGAGCATTAATTGGAGGTTTATTTTTTGATGGCATTAATTAGTTGTATTAATGCACTGACTGTTTGGCTGATCATCGGATAGTCCGGTCAGGGAAGGTTAGGGAAAATACCTTATATGACCGGTCAAGGGAAGTTAGAACAAATACCTCGTCTGACCCATCACTTACATTTTCATACAGATAGTTGACTCAGGTTAGGTGGCATGGGCGATCACCTCTATTTGTGTTTCAGTTATACTAATTTGAAATCGCATTATTTCATGGAAATAAGCAGAAAGGCATGATAATTCAGTTTTATCGATTTACTCAAATTATGTTATTTTTGTCCACTCACGTTAACATTTTATATTTTAATTCATTTCTCTAGGCTCTTCGGTTTTATATTTTATATTTTAATTCATTTCCCTAGACTATATTGTATATCCTTAGAGTGGTTGGTTTCGTCGAAGGCTTCGAGTCCACCAGTCATCCCTTCAGCAGTATGTTCAGCTCATTGTTAGTTTGTATCATATGCATCTTATGTATGTAGAAGTCGCTCGGGATACCAGTTGTAGTATGTTGCTTTCAGTGAGACTCTTGTGAGTAGTCAATTACTCAGGTAGTCGTTAAGTTTACATTCCTTTGTATTCAGAACCAATACTTTGTAAATATGTTTCTAAATTCATGAGTTGAGTTTGAGGTTTTGTTTATGACATTTGTTGAGAAATTTGGATGGACAACGGTGGTCCACAATTTCTGAAGTGTTTTCTTCATGCATGTTTTGGTTGTCTCAGTTTCAAGGAAGGTTATGCCAAAAAGTTTGTAGAATTTCCTAGATTATGGTAATTCGTTAGGGCTTAATCTTAGTTTACTAGCTAAAATAGGGTTGGGTCCTTTCAAAGCGAGAGAAGACATCACTTTTGCTAGTCATCAAAGAGACTCATGTCATCCGGGTACACTAATCAATAAAAGTAGCAAAATAACGAGCTCCAGTTGGTGTAGAAATTCTAGCAGGACCCCAAACATCAAAATGAATTTTCATAAAAGGAACTGAGCATTTATTCAAACTTGGGGAATAAGTAATACAGTGGCCCTTGGCCAGTTCACAAACATATCACTTAAAATCAAACTCATCAACACCCGAAAACATATAGGGTTATAACTTCCTAAGATAACCAAAAGAAAGATAACCCAAACAAGGATGTCATAACCAGATGGTTTCCTTGGCTTTATTCAGACTACTAACATTATTGGCTTGACTCAACGAACTCAGTTGCTTTTCTCCTCTAGATGTCAAATCGAGATAGTACAGCTTCCCCTGTCTAGTACCATAACCAAGAATTTACCAAGTTCGAATGTCTTGAAATACACAAAAAAGGGGATAAAACGTGACAAAACAAGAGAGGGCCATAGTGTTGACTAACAGATAAAAGTTTATATGCTAGAGAGGGGACAACTGAGACAGAATCAGTGGTTAAATATGGAGAAAGAGTAACAAAGCCTTCACCAACAACAGAAGAAGGGGAACCATCAACAGTAGATACACTAAGTAAAGAAGATGGACGAATAGAATGAACTAAGCCAAGGGTATTGGTCATATGATCAGATGCACCAGTATCAATTATCCAAGCATTATTCCCATAAGATGTAGCAATAGAGGCCTTACCAGACATACTTGATTGGACTACATTAGGAAAAGCAGCAGAGGTACTCGTGGAATGAATGGTATTCCATAGGCGATTACCCCACCAATGAGGATATCCAACACTTGGAAATAAGTTGCCTTTGGAATGACTCCTATCCTTGAACAGTGGGCACATAGAGTTGGCATAAGGGTTTGGAGGATGAACACCAAACCAGGAGGAGTCAAAGAAGCGTGAGGAGGAAAACTGTCGGTTAGCCATGGTGGCCTGAGCTTTGGAGGATGAGGTCGGCGATGGGTGTGGTGGAGATAAGGTGGTGGTGGTTGTCATGAAAGTGGACTAAGATGGAATAACAGAGTGGGTAAGGCAATCGTTGTGAGCCCGACAGATACAAGCATAGGTCTTGTTAAGACTAAATAATTCCTCTCGATGATGTAGCTTTACTCAAATTTGATTAAATTCAGGATCCAAACCTCCCAAGAACATGTGAACTTAGAGCATAGATTTGTAGTTGTTTTCTTGGACAACTACGGTCCTGTTATTAGAAAAAGAAGCAACACACTGATCAAGTTCCTCGAGTCATGCGACCAAATCATTGTAGTAGATAGAGAGGGGTTGTCCTACTTATTTGGTGCTGAAGAAGAGATAGTACAAACTAGCAGTGGGGAGTTGATAAGTAATTACGAGTGCACCTTTGAGTATCACCCTAGAAAGAAGAATGTAGTTACAGACGCTCTTAGCCAGAAGTCTGGAGTTTCCTTGTCTCATACACAAATGGCTCGGGTACCACTGCTTACAGATTTGCGAGCCACTACAGCAGTGTTGTATACTGATGAGTGTGAGGAATAAGTTTTATTCACCAGTCTGCATGTTTGACCCATTCTTATTGACCGAAAACTTGAATTATAGGATTCTGATCCTCACTTTTGAAACTAAAGGGAGCAGTGCAACACCGTGGACAATTAGATTTCACAGTAAGGAGAGATGGGTTGCTGGTACTCAAGAGTAGGCTCTGTGTTCCGAATAACGAGGAGTTGAAGCGGAAAATACTCGACGAGACTCATTGTTCAGCTTATGCTATGCACCTTGGTAGCACGAAGATATACCGCACTCTCAGAGAATACTATTTGTGGCATAATATGAAGAGGGAGGTAGCGGCATATGTGAGTCAATGCCCTATTTGCCAATAGGTGAAAGCTGAGCGACAGAAACCTTCAGGTTAAATGTAACAACTAGAGACTCCAGTTTGGAAATGGGAGCAAGTCATTATGGATTTCGTATACAAACTACCTCGTACATCCAAAGGTCATACAGGTGTTTGGGTGATTGTGGATCACTTTACAAACACTGCACATTTCATACCAGTCTCAGAGAAACTTTCAGTGAGCAAGCTAGCTATGTTGTATATGCAGAAGATCATGAAGCTATATGGTGTACCAGTATCCATTATATCAAATCGAGGTTCTCATTTTACTTCACAATTCTGCAGAGCTTTACAGGAGGCTTTGGGAACAAAGTTACGATTCAGTTCGGACTTTCACCCTCAGTTTGGAAATGGTCGGTCTGAGAGAACCATTTAGATACTTAAGGATATGCTAAGATCCAGTGTGTTGCAGTTTCAAGAAAAATGGAATAAGTATCTTCACCTGATGGAGTTCGCATATAATAACAGTTTCCACTCTAGCATTGGAATGTCTTCATATGAAACCTTATATGGGAAACAATGTAGGACCCCGCTGTGTTGGAACAAAGTAAGAGAAATGAGCCTCATTGGTCCAGACATAGTTTAGAAAACCACAGAGAACGTGCAGATCATTCGAGACAGACTGAAGATCGCTCAAGAGAGACAAAAGAGTTATGCAAATGTCAGACGAAAAGATCTTGAGTTTGAAGTGGGAGACTGGGTATTTTTGAAGCTGTCTCCATGGAAAAGGGTAATTCATTGCGGGAAACGCGGTGAACTCCAACTCCGTTACATCGGACCCTATGAGATTATAGAGCGTGTAGGCACTGTGGCTTATCATTTAGATTACCCTTAGAGTTGGCACGAGTTCATGATGTATTCCACATATCCATGTTACAGAAGTACATTCCTAATCCATCACATGTCATTGTGCCTCAGCAAATTCCGCTACGGGAGTACTTTGTTTATATTAAGGAACCAGTGAAGATTCTTGACCGTAGAGAGCACGTTCTCCAGAACAAGACCATTCCTTTAGTGAAAGTATTATGGAGGAATCATGTAGTAGAAGAAGTCACCTGGGAACCATAGCAGCATATGAGGGAGCAGTACCCTCATCTTTTCTAGCAAGTATGTAAATTTTGAGGACGAAATTTTTGCAAGAGGGGTAGATTTGTACAACCCGAACCGAAATTACGCACTTATTGAATCGTATTAAGTTTTATCACGTATTAGTATCACTACCGAGGTTGTTAATGACTTTTCACCGGGCAAGAATTTGACATGGATTTCTTCATAAAAGTTGTAGAGTAATTTATTTCGAGCTCATAGGAATTTTCGGGAAATTTTTCGGATAAACGAGCTAATTTTTATGTTTATCGGAAGTCGGCCTGAGAAATAAATAAAAAGGAAATAATTTTTGGTCTGTTTAATCTCGACCGTTTGATTGAGATGAGATTGAATTTGGGTCGTCGATCTATCGAGAATCTTAGAGGTATAAATAGGCATTCGAAGAAAAAAAATCAAACCAGAAAAAAACACAACGGGCTAAACCCGTTTCTTCCCCCGCCAACCCGAAACAATCAACCTGAACGGGCCGCCATTTTTGGGCCACCTCCGATGTCGATTCAGGTAGGGAAATGAATCTTGAAGTTTCCTTGTTTTGTTGTTGTGGTTATTTTTAGGTGTTTGCAGGTTATTACGGCAATCTGATTCGGGTTATTCCGTGGGAGTCACCACAGTCGACGACGGTGCTACGGCTAGTTCTGGGGGTCGAGGGTAGGGGGATTTTGATACTCTCCCCCTCCTGAGTCTACCTGGGTTGGTCGTTTGGACCAACAATGCTCCACGGAAGAGCTTCGATGCCACGAAGCTTTCCTGCCAATTTCGGGCCGTAGCTTTCGAAGGCGATTTCGGCCACGTGAGGTCGAGTAAGATTGCGTGAGGTTAGGGTTAGGTTGGGCTTGAGGAGAGAAGTATTTTGAGGGGTCAATTGCCGCTGTTGGTGGCGGCCGCCTGAAATAGGTTCTCCTACCTATTTTAGGTAATTTTGACAAAACGCCGTAAAATTGGACTCCGACTCAGTTACAAAAGTTGTAGGCCTCGTTACCAACTTTCCAATGAGGTATTAACCTCTAGCACCAGAGCACTTTGTGCAGAGGCACGTGAGACCCACTCGCCGCCACCTGTGGATGAAAGTTATAGGATTTCGCGACGGAGTTTTCGGGGTTATTTTTAGAGCGTATTTCCATAGTTTTACCTATTCTAATATTATGTGATCCTTATGGATAGGACACCGTGATCGTGACCCCAGCAACAAAGGAATTTCGTTGAACCCCAGTAGTAGTCGCAGACTTGTGAGTGAACATTTATTTTCACAGTCGATAGCAAGTTCACATTTTATGCATTACGCTTTACGGTATATTTTTAGAGCGTTTATTTGGAGTTTTATAATGTAATGGTTTTATTTAGTTGCATCGATACCCTAACTATTCGGCTGATCACTGAATAGCTGGCCGGACATGGTTAGGACAAACACTCTACCCGACCCAGATTATCTCGGGTTACGACAAACATCCTAGTTGATCCCATTGCCTTACTTTTCATATATAGAGTCATTCTGGATTAGGACAAACACCCTGAATGACCACCTCCATTATATTTTAGTTTATTATATTTGAACTCACATTATTTCACAGAAATCAGTGGAAAGGCATGATAAATCAATTTTATTGATTTGCGCTGATTATATTATTTTTACTCACTCACGCTGACGTTTTATATTTTGATATTTTTCCCTAGGATTTTCGGTTTCCGTCGCCTAGTCTACAGTGTATATCCTATAAGTGCTTGGTATCGTCGAAGACTTTAAGTCCACCAGTCATCTTTTCAGCAATATGTCTCAGCTCACTGTCATTTTTATACTAAAAGAAGTCGCTCTGAATACCGTTTGTATTATGTTACTTCCAATGATGTTTATGTAAATAGTTGAGTCAACTTCTCTTATTTTCGTTGAGTTACTTTCCTTTGTATTCAAAACCAGTACCTTGTATATATGCTTCTAAAAGCCTGAGTTAAGTTCTGGTTTTGTTTGAACACTTATGTTTAGAAATCCGGATGGACATCGATGGTCCACTTTTTGTTTGTGGGATTTAGTCTCTGAAGTGTCATTTTCATGCAGGTTGGTTGTCTCACTTTCAGAGGAGGTTATGTCAAAAATTTCGTAGAAATTCCTAGATTATGGTCAGTCGTTAGGGCTTAATCTTAGTTTAGTAGCTAAACTAGGGTTGGGTCCTTTCAATTTCATAGACATCAGGGGGAGTCTACAACATATGTTGTCGCTTTTGTAATTAATGCGTTGTACTCTTTTTCCCTGAAACCAAGATTTATTTTTACCTATGATGTTTTAGTTTGCTTGGCAAAGTTTTTAGTGAAGCAACAGGTTATGCATCGTACATAAGGAATGCAACACGAGGGGAAGTGTTCTAGGAGAAATATTTCTGGTATCTCCGTGTCTGTCTTGTCATAATTAGAGTAGAAGTAGATGTTCTCTCAATCCCTGATATTTAGGGATATTGATTGTAATGCCTATAATAAGCCAATCTATCAATGAATAAAATACAGTTTTAGTCTACATTGATTGAGTATTTTCTTTTCTCCTCCAATAATAACAACAAATGAGATGTCTTAGTGATAAAAATAACATTAAGGGTTAGTGATAAAAGTAACAATAATAACAAATGAGATTATATTACTGTTGTAATATGGTTCGCAATGATGTAACTATCTTATATTTTAAGGAATTACATATTCGACAATAAAAAAGTACATTTTTTTTTCAAACTTTTGCCTTTACTTTACTTAACACAAACTTACAATTATAAAGACAATTTTATAATATGACAACAAATCCGATATAATAATGGTAAACTCCCCATCCACTGCTCCGCCGATTCAACAAATTCGATAGAAATGTTTGGCACAAATTTATGTCTCTATGCATAGTCAGATTCTCCATAGGTGGATATCTCAAACCTATATAATGTACCATTAAGCTGAAGAGTATTACAACAACTCATACATCTTCTTTCATAAACTCTACATATTGCCACATTGTTCTTTGTATGTGTAGAATTTAGATTCTTCACCTCTAGATATTATATAATTGTTACACCATATAGATCTATGATCTGTATCCGTATAAGTAAATGGAATCAGGAATTAAAAATTTCTTGATAAATTTACTATAAAACATGATAAATAAGGTAAGAAGTAATAATTTTGTCCTGATTTTAGTAATTATGTCACTTATGACTTTATTTACAGTTTTAATATCAATTTTACACAATTACTACATATGTATTGTTAATATGATAAACTAGACAATCAATTCAATAATATTAAAGTTGTAATAAGATTCTTTATTTTGTAAAATTATGTCTTATTATAGTATTTACATGTTGACAATACAAATGTCTAATTTATAATTAAATTGATCATTACATCGTAATTTTAGGTCTCCATATTGTCATAACTGGTTTTCAACTCTTGTTACAAAATTTTGGACAATATTACAAATAAAAAAACGATGTCTTCTCGGTTTGGTAAATATTATTTCCTAAATGCACATGTGTCAACAAGTGATTGGTTATTTCTTTCCTAAAATAACAATATTAATATATATATATATATTAAAAGGACATTATTTTATATATTTTTGTCAAAATATTTATATATATTTGGTGGAAAATTTTAATAACTAATGAACATACCAATTTTACAATATTGATAGTAAAATCTCTTCAAAGTTGTAACAACCAAAGTGATCAATTGAGATATTATTACTGGCCGACTAAAATCAAAAAAGAAAAGATTGCGTAATACAAGTATAATGACTCATTTTCAATATAATAGTTAATATATATCTATCTAGGGCCAGGTTCAATAGCACAGCAAATTTTACATGAAGTTTTATACCAAATTTGAGACATTAAATTATTTTAAGATCTTCATGGTCCAGATTTATTAAATATACACTATATTATTTATTATTTAATATATTAACCTAATAAAATATGATTTACTAAGGGTACCCATTTACTAACATTACCGGAAGTCTTACTATAGCCGACGATACTATGTCGTCGGTCTGTCCCATTATATCGTCGGTTATAGTATATAGCCGACGATGAGTCGTCGGCTATAGTATTGTCGGTGTGTTGCACCGTCGATGATACTATAACCGATGACAAGTTAGGGTTGTCGTCGGTTATAGTATAGATCTATAGCCAACGATATTAAGTCGTTGGTTATAGTTCCATACTATAACCGACGACTTCATCGTCGGTTATAGTTCCTCCCCTGGTCAAACTGGTTGACCATGGAGGAAACTATAGCCGACGATATTAGTTCATATCGTCGGGTATAGTGTATATGATTTTAAGTTTTTTTGCAGGTTCTGGGTTTTATCCTAGAACCTGCATTCCCAAAAAGTCACCAATATTGTTCACATTGAAAATCAAGAACTATTGAAACTATAGTAGTAAATAAAATAAAAAACCGAAATCGTTCAAATCTATATACATATGCGTACTACGTACTACGGGTTTCCTAAGTCTATGTGGTCAAACGGATCATCAAAACTTGGTTGGTCTTGGTCTGGCTGAGGCTGCGGCTGTGGCTGTGGCTGTGGCTGTGGCGGTGGCGCACCGAAAATGGGCGGGGGAGCTATCTGGATTCCAGATGCATGCAACTGTGCATAACAGTGCTGCATCCATGTCCCCATCATCTGCTGCTGTTCGGCCAACCGATTCTGCTCTGCGGCTCGCGCCTGCTCCATCTCCTCCATCCGACGCCGTTGAGATTCCATCTCAATCGCTTGCTTATAAAGCTGCTCCTGTAGCTCATTAGCCTTCGAAGATGATCCCGATCCTCGAGAGAATTCAGGGGTCTTCTTCAGCAGCCCTTGACCCCACTTTTCGAAACCCCTGTAGTAGAAAGTGTTCTTCCCTGGAGGGATCGCAATTGACATAATCCTGGTTGCTACGATCGGATCAGATTGATCAATCTGATCTATCGGGAGTTCCACATCGGGGGTGTTGGGATAGCGCTCTCTCGCCACTTGAGTCAACACCTCTGGAATCACCTCCTGAAGTCTCGCCTAATTGACAAAGAAAAATAAAATGTTAATTAATGTAAACAATCTAAAAAAATAAGAAATATGTTTATTTTGTTATAAGGACACTTACAGCATATTCGGGGGACTGCGGATACGCGTGCTGCATCGTATAGACAAGCGGAGGGACTTCTGGGTGGTTGGCCGCCTCCTGGATCCAACACGAGTATGATCTGGAACCGGCATGATGATTTTTTGTGTTTTTGGCCCGGTTCCTTGTGTTGACTTCAGAAATAGCCTGCTCAATTAATCCAACATCAAAAAAATATTAGCCAAATAATTTGGGGGAAGTACGATAAAACAAAATTTTAATCGATCGAATGTTGCGTACCTTCACTTTCAGGTTGTTGAAGTGAACCACAAGCCATCGCCACTCGTACTCCCTATAACGAAACTCGCTAGGGGTACCGGAACAATCGTCGCCGTACTTTTTCCAATGTTTTTTCAGCTCGCCCTTCCACTCCTTATACCTATATTAATAAAATCAATCGTTAGTAACTTACAACATTTTATGAACATAATCAAAAGAAACAAAAAAATCGAAACAAATGAATCTAGTAACCTGCTCCCCTGCACTTCATCCGTCCACGTGGGTCTAATGTCGTTGTCCATGCGGAACCACTTCTGCAATGCATATATATATATATATATATCAATAATATTAAAAATTTATATAGAAAATATACATAATGAATATACAATTCTACTTACTGACAACGCATTATTCAGCTCATATTTGATGGATTGCGACACTGAATTCCAATCTGGCCACAACATTAGGACTCTATCCCGTATAATGCTGCCCAGCATCCCTGCGTACTTTCGAGTGACCTTTCCCTCGATCACCTGGTTCTCTTTTGTTTGTCACTGGGCACGATCTCGCCTATCACATATATATGTAGACGATTTTTTAAACATCAACACCTAATTGAATTTAAATATTACTAAGTAAAAAGATATCACTAATTAATATTTACCTGTTGTCCCGGAATCCTCACACTCCAGAGAGGTTCCGGGAAGGGTACATATGCGTATGCGTGGTCCGGGGTAATGAACCCTAGTTGTCCTGAAACAGGCATCCCCGTGGAATCGACGAGAGGTATCGTCGGGATTTCCAAGGGTAAGAATAGGGTAGACGGCGGGCATAGTCGCATCCTGGCCGAAGACTGAGTCGATCCACCAGCCTCCTCGGAAGAATGAGGAGTCTGGTGGGTGAATGGGGAAAGGTCCTCACGAAGAATCTCTGGCATTCGGACAGAGGATTGAGCGCACTATCCGTTGAAGGCGTGCGACTATCCTCATAAAGCCTCCTCGCGCCTGAGGATCAACTAGGCTCGACCTGCTACTGCTGAGGTTGTCCCTCGCCCAGAAGTGTACGTTGCCGAGAGGTGGGAGGAATGCTGTAAGTGTTGCCGATACTGGTGGATCCTGATGCGGACCGACTTCCGGTGCCCTCATCCCCACGTCCCGATCTCCCTCTCCCTCTCGACCTCCCCTTCGACCCTCCTCGGGAAGCACCGCAATTCAACCAATTCATCGTTGCTATAAAAGTTACGTAACATACTCAATTTTATACAGTTTTAAAAATCAACAATAAAATTAAAGTTAATTCACATTCATCTACCAAATGTCAGAATATATTAATTCACATATATATTTTCATATTTAAATCACAATAATTCCATCAATTACTAAAAATTTAAATGAATTCATATATATATATATATGTTCATAATAATAATCCACAAATTACAACAATTCAAAAAAAATTCAGTAAATTACAAAAATTCATTAAAAATCCTTCCACTCACATAAAATTTCCAAATTGTTCAAAAAATTTCATTATATATTCCTTCATATAAAATTCCATTAAATTACAAAAATTCAAAATAATTCATAATTCATCCAAAAATTCGAATTCGTAATCCAAAAATTCCAATAATTCCAATAATTAAACTCCAAATATATATATATATATATAATCCAAAAATTAATTAAACTCCTCTATATATATAATCCAATAATTCCATAAATCCAATATATAATCCAATAATTCCAATAATTCCATAAATCCATAAATCCAATATATATATATAATCCAATAATTCCATAAATCCAATATATAAAATATATATATATATAATCCAATATATAAATCCAATATATATATATAATCCAATAATTCCAAAAATCCAAAAATCCAAAATATCAACAATAATTCCAAAAATCCACAAAATTCAACAATAATCCAATATATATTCACACAATTCATCCAAACATCTACATTATCGATCAACAAACTAAACAAATTCAAATCTAACCTAAATAAAAAAAATTCGAAATTGGGGACTTAGGGATTTAGGGATTTCAAACCTGTTTTTTGGGTTTAGAATCGAAGATTGGAGGCTTGATGATCGATGGAAGACGGCTTGAGGACTTCTAGCTTGCTCCCAAGACAGCGACGGCGGAAATCGAATCGCAGGAGGCACTGTACGAGTTTTGGGCAATTTCGTTCTGCCGAAAACGGATGCGCTGGGGGTTATAACCCGAAAACTATAGCCGACGATGATACTTATATCGTCGGCTATAGTATAACCGACGATATTTATTATGAATATCGTCGGTTATAGTTTGTTTCATTTTTTTTTCATATGCATTATATATTTATACAAAAAGGCTACGAGTTTTTTTTCCTAACTTATAAAAAATGCTCCTTAAACAAAGTATCTACTTTAATTAATTACATCGATCCAATTAAGTTAAAGTCGATCATCTGAATATAATTCATTTTACATTGCACATTCAAACTCAAATTAACATACATACACTAAGGCGCATAGTCAGAATCATCGCTTGAGTCTGACTCGGTTTCTGAGTTAATTTCAGGTAAGATGTGTAAGCCCTCATCACTTGAGTCTTCATTGTCTTCATTTTGATTAACATCAATAAGATTCGGTTGAGGAATTCGTACCACACTGCCCTGTATCACATTATTAAGGCGAATTGTTGAGGTTTCAGGAATACCAGTTGCGTTCGGCTCTTCGTATGCACTAAGTTCTTCATTATCTGAGGTCACACCAAGGGTTGAGGCACTGTATATGTTTCTTGGAAGAACATGGTTAACCACTTTCCACGCGCCTTTATGCACAAGATCATTAAGATAGAACAATTGTTTCACCGCCGTGGCCAAAACAAACGGATCATCTTCATACCAGCTTGTAGCAGTATTCACCGAAAAAATGTCGTATTGATCGGTCCTTATGTTCTGAGGTTCGGTATCAAACCATCTACACTTAAACAGGTGCACGGTCATGCCTTCCCCATATATTAATTCGACAACTGAATGGAGAACACCGTAATAGTCAACTCCATTCTGCCCACCATGCACCATTACCCCAGAATTCTGTGTTTTTCGTCTAACATCTCTATGTTCACAAATAAATAGCACGCCATTTACCTTACACATAGGATAAACTCTGGAAGTTACCGGTTTCTGCGCCAAGAGCCTCAATTCGTGTGACCACTGTGGGATACCATCATCTTGTACATGGTTCATCTGAATATAATCATTTATTAACTTAACTATAAATATGATACGAGACATGCAATTAAATTCATATACAAGTCAATACCGCTATATACGTACCCATTTGCCAAAATAGTTTGCGAACGTCTTCTTGTGGTAGTTAACATCACCGGAAATGGCAGGGCAGTAAAGGTGCATATTTTTTCAATATTGAACTTCTGGACAATTAATCAATATCGACCAGTGGGCAATGACTAGCTCATATGGTTCCAAATTGTACGAGTTGGGCAACTTTCCAGAAACTTCAACATCATCGGAGATGATTGAAAGGTTGAACTGTGCTCCATCTACTGGCATATGTTGTGGAGGGTCCTCGAACGCTCCCAAATACAGTCTGGTGTACATTACGCACTCGTGCGCAATATATGCTTCAACGATACACCCTTCAGGTGCAGATTTGTTCATCACATAGTCTTTGTAGTCCCCTAATTGTCTATAAAATTGGTAATTACAGAGCATGTTATGAATATTGTAAAATAAGTGAATAAATAATAGTAAAGACATATATAGCCAAATTCAGATATGCATTACGTACCTTTCCATAGGATACATCCATGTGTAGTGTACTGGACCAATAAGCAACAATTGTTCCGGAAGATGGAGCATTAGGTGAGGCATGATGTCGAAAAAGTTTGGAGGAAATATCCTTTCAAATTTGCACATGATAAAAATGATGTCCAGTTGCATTTCCAATAAGTCCGATTTCTTCACTTCTCTCGTACATAACTTCTGAAAGAATCTTGACAAAGCCACTAACGGCTCCACCACCTCTTTGAGCAGGTACCCTCGAATGAAAACAGGGAAGAGGTGTTGAAGCAGTATATGACAGTCATGACTTTTTAGTCCGTACATCTTATTGTCTTTGAAGTTAACACATCGACTTATATTTCCAGTATAGCCTGAAGGATACCTGACATTACCCATCCAGCCAAAAATTTCATTCTTCTGGGCAGGCTTGACGGTATAAGGAGCTTGTGGCATTTTTTTCTTCCCAACTCTCAACCACAAATGTTTTCGCATTCCCATCCTTTTAAGATCAATGCGTGCCTTCGGGCCGTCATTAGTTTTTCCTTCCCAAATCAACACTGTGTCGACCACACTCTCGCACACATTTTTCTCTATGTGCATGACATCTAAGTACTGTCTGATCAGCAACTTGGACCAATACGGAAGTTCCCAAAAAATATTTTTATGTGTCCAGAATTTATACATGTCGAGTTTGTCAGGTATTGACGCCACTATCTCAGGATGATTACTGAGCTACCCAAAATCGTATTCATTTAGCACTTCTAATATTTCATCCCCCGTCCATCTCCTCGGCTGCTCACCTGTTTCCACAGTCCCATCAAATGCCTCCATATCCTCCCGAAATAGGTGATCATGTGGAAGCCAACAACGATGACGCATCTGTACAATCTTCCTGCAATGAGGTCTGCAACACTCAACAGTCATGCACTCTGGACAAGCCCTGTATCTCCTGGTAACGTTGCCCGACAACATCCCGCGTGCAGGAAAATCGCTAATGGTGCCAACAAGCATGGCATGCATCTGGAACATCTCATTTTTGAACTTGTCATAAGTCGGATGACCATGCTCACTCAAGTACTTAAGCTCCGCAATCAAGGGTCTCAAATACACATCGAGACACTTTCCTGGATAACCCGGCCCTGGAATTATCATAGTGAGCATATTGTATTCTTTCTTCATGCACATCCATGGAGGAAGGTTGTACGGTACCAAAATAACTGGCCATATACTGTATTGAAGACTCATGTTGCCAAAAGGGTTGAATCCGTCAGATGAAAGCCCCAACCAAACATTTCGAACCTCTGATGCAAAATAAGAAAACTTCTTCACCATGTGCTTCCAAGCCTCTCCGTCAGCAGGGTGTATAAGCATATCACTGTCGAGCAAATTCCTCTCGGCCCACCATCTCATAACTTCAGTCGTATGTGCACACATGAAAATACCGAAGTATCTTCACAGCTTTCTTGTTTCCGGCATGAGTCAACTTATACCTATCTGTACCACATACCGGGCATTCATCAAGGGATTCAAGATCATTCCCATAAGAATCTTCACCCCAGAAGAGAACACAATCATATCTACAAGCATGGATTTTAATGTAGGAAAGGCCAAGATGTTTCAGGATCTGTCGCACCTTACGATGAGTGGTAGGAAGACGATGACCGGGGGGGGCAACAACGAACCAGACCACTTCAGCCAATCATCAACAGCTTTCACACTCATTTTGTTCTCCACTTTGAGCTTCATTACTCCCATAACACTTTCAATAATAGTCTTATTACACCCGTTGTACAACAGGGTCTGTTGGAAGGCAATGCGGTTGTTGTACTTGTCCATACCAGCAGTGTTGATAGCTGTAGGTAATTGCTGGACTGGCTCAATATGAGGGAAGTCTCCAACGGAGGGAGGGATATCCGGTGCTTCAGCAAATATACCGCTCTCATGAGGAAACATATCGTTGATCAACCTTGTTGTTGGATCATTGGATGTACTGCCACTCTCAAAAAATTGTCTGTGATCATGTTGACCAACTGATGAGCTCTCACCGTGATAAATCCAACATGTGTACTTATCCCAAAACCCGTTTTTCTTCAAGTGCTCCAATACTTTATCGATGTGAAAACGATATCGCTCGCTGCGACACTGACATTTCATACACGGACAATAATGAATTGTCATCCCTCCACAATTAACCTTCACATATTCCACAAAACTTCTAATTCCACGGTGATATCTTACATCCCATCTTGGAAGACACATCCAACTCTTGTCCATCCTGAAAATTATAACTGCATGTATATATACCCATGATCTTATTAATTAAAATTTCATAGATATATATATATATATATATATATCGATCTATATATATATATATCGATGTTCAAACTATAAATTACATAATTTAATTATTCGATCTACTCGATCGGCCTAACTAGATAGCTAGCTAATTAATTACAAATGAACATATATATTGTGATGACCCGGAACAGAATCAGCAGAGGAATCAGCTTAATCTACGAGGTTGTCGAGTATTCGCAGATTTACGATAGTTATTCGAATCGCCGAACTTGTTAACGACTAAATTATTGGCCAAGAATTGGAGCTGGGTCTCTTCTCAAGAGTCGTTGTACGTGTGATTTCGAGTTCGTGGGCAGTTCTGGATCGTTATTTGGACGACCGAGGAATTAATTATAAATATTTGAAGTTTCGACGGAATTGGATTATAATGGCGAGCTACTTAACGACTAAATTACCAGTCGAGAATTCGGTTTTGGCTTCTTCACGGAAGTTTTTCAGAATTTAATTTCGAGCTCGTGGGAACTTTCGGAGCATTATTCTGAGTTACGAAGATTAAATTGTGAATATTTCCGATTATTGATTGTTTAGTCGATTTAATGTGTGTTGGTTCGAAGGGTTGAATTTTTATTCATTTGGCCGATGTGTTTGACTTTGGGTAATATTGGAAGAATATGTCGAGACGAGTTTGTGGCCGCGAGAATTATCGGAATCGGAATTACGACGAGAAAGTTACGCGCGTTTGAAGTTCGTCGAAAATGATAATTACAAGTTTCCATTTTGGGAAAGGCTATAAATAGAAACCTGCTATTTTGGGCAAGTGAGAGACTTTCCATTTTGGGTGTTGACCGAGTTGACTGAGTCAACTCGGTGGGAGAAGAGGAAATGCGACGTGCTTCACGGTGGCGACGGTGGTTGTCCGTCCGGCCACCTCCGACCACGGGGAAGGACCCGTTCGAAGCGCCTTGCCCACCCCGTCATGCTTCCGGCCTCCTTTCACGGCAAGGCTCGTCGGAAAGAGGGAGAAATCCGGCCAAAAATGGAGGAGAAACTTGTGAATTCGGGTTCCATGTTTTACACCGATTCGAGCTGAAATTTTGGGTGGGCTTTGTAGCTCTCATCACTAGCAAGCTACCATGTAAGTTTGGAGTTCTAATTTTGATTGTGGAAGGAGAATTTTGGATTTGAAATTTGTGTGTACATTCGGTTTTTCGTGAAATTGACATGGTTAGAGTGAGAATTGGCCTTTGTTGCAGTTGACAAAATTGCTCAGTGGGTGATTTTGAGTGGAATAGGGGTTGCTCCGCCGTGACATTTTCCGGTCAAAGTTTGACTTTTTTGGACTTTCGACAAGTTGCGTGTCATTTGACTCGAAATCGCGCCCCGATCGCAGTGGGGAGGTTCGTTTTTCGAGTTGAGCGTCCGAACATAAAGCGAGGTATTGAGGTGTTATATATGGATTTTCGACGATTCGTCAACTTTGGATTACGTGTTTCCGAGAACGGTGGTTTCTCGTGATTTGGTTTGTATTATCGAATTATGTTTGTGAGAATTGGACTTTGTGAATATTCAGGGGTTCGTGATCGTTCGTTTGGCGAGGGACTTTCCGCCGGATCACGGGTTAACGCGTATCGCGTTACGCTAGTCAGTGAGTGGACACGTTTCTATTTTCACTGTTGATTTTGCGAGTTCGTGAATTTTATGATTTCTGTATTTATTTTATACGATGATTGAGATATATGTGTTATTTTCGGAGGTATGATATATGTTTATTGGTGATGGCATTTATTGCATCGATGCTACCAGAGTTGAGAGATTCCTCTTGCCCAGAGTTGAGAGATTCCTCTGAAGCAGGGTTGAGAGATTCCCCTGAGTGCCGCCGGGGTTGAGAGATTCCCCTGGCCTTTCATTGTCAGGTTGAGCGATTCACCTGACGTCGGGCTTGAGAGATTCGCCCGACAACCTCCATATATATATGTGTTGTGTTCCGAACTCGCACTGTTTAGTATTGAGCATGTTTATAAACTGGTGAAAGGCATATGTTTATTTTCGTCCACTCACTCTAACGTTTTTATTTGCCTTTCCCCTGGGCTTTTCGATTTCCGTGCCCAGTTTGCAGTTCGGACTCTGGAGTCGCACGTCGTGGGTGGAGGCATAGTACTCGAGCTGCCTTGATTCTTCAAGTAGGTTTATTGTTCTACCTACTGTGGAATACGTATACGATTTTACTCCGGATTTCAGTAAAGTACTATTATATGTATTGTTTACTTTACTGTTGATATATTGAGAAATCCGGATGGGATTGGTGCCCACGGTTTGCTTTTTGTGGCATAGGATGAAGTGTATTTTCCGCGTGCAGGTAATGGTAATTCCACGCTAGTAACGAAACTCTGCCCAAATTTCGAAAAGTTTTTGTTGGTTCGTGTTTTCGAAGGGGTTTGATTACGATTTAGGAAGCTAAATTGGGGTTGGGTTCTTTCATATATATAGTCGTCTAATTATTCTACTCGATCCAAAATTATTCATATATATATAATTTCGTCTAATTTAACTCGATCAAAGTCAAAACATTCGATCAATCAATTAATATAAATATATATTATTATAATTCCCATAATTTTAATATATATATATACACTGTGACGACCCGAACCAGAATCTGATGCATATTCGGCACGATTCTTGAGATTGAGTTTAGTCGCAGTTTATTGTCGTATATGTGGTTTGCCGATTCGATTCGCGACTATGTTTTCGGTCGAGAATTTGAGTTGAGTGTCTTCACGGAAATTGTAGAGTACGTGATTTCGAGCTCGTGGGCGGTTCCGGAAGATTTTTCTGATAACCAAGGAATATTTTATGATTATTTGAAGTTTCGGGTTCCGACGAGTTTATCCGATTGTTTCGAGTTTATCCGAATCGTGATGGTTATCCATTTCGAATAGTCGATCGACCCGAGGGACGAGTATAAATATCGAAAAGTCGAAAAATAGTCGAGAATTTCATTTCGGGTGTTGACCAGACTTTGACTTTCCATTTTGGGAAAGTTGACCGTTGACCCGTGGGGGGAGAACTTTCCGTTTTCGGCTTGCCGTCCGACGACCGTTTTTCCGGCCACCTTCGGTCGATTGAAAGGTACAGTTAGCTTCCTCTCTTGATTTCGAGTCTGATGGTAATTGGTTTGATGTGAATTGATTTCGTTTTGGATGAGTTCGGATCGAGTCGAGTTCCTCGATTTCGCCGGTGACGGTTGGCCGTTTCCGGCGAGATTTGGAGGTGGGGGTTAGGGGGGTTAGACTCCCCTTGCTCCTCTGAGTCTCGTTGTGTATTCATTTTGGTCTGAGATCGAGTTTGAAAGGAGTTTGATTAGGTCACCGGAGCTGTGAATCGCCGAACTGTTTCGGGTTAATTGACATGGTTATGGATCGAATTGGACTTCGTGCCAGTTTTAGGAATGGTTCGCCTTGGTGAGACCTTGAATTCTGGAGCTTTCCGCCGTGTGATTTCACCGTTGACGGCGTGCCGCCGTCAGTGGCGGCGGTCAACGGCGAGGAAAAGTCAACTTTTCAGATTTCGATAATTTTAATGTCATTTTTCTCATAATCACGCCCTGGTTATCGTCCAGAGGTTTTTGGGTTGATTTGGTTAGCCGATGTTCAGTCGAGGTTTCGAGTGGGGGTTTCGGGATTTCCGTAATTCATTTTGTACTGCATTTCGTATTTTCGGGAACGGTTGGTTTCCGTGCATCAGTACAGTGTTATGGACTATGATTTTGATCGGTTGTGTTTTATGAATATATTCAGGAGATCGAGATCGAGATCGGGATCGAGATCGTGCTTTTGGCGAGGGATCTTCCGCCGGGCCACGAGATTAGAGCGAGTGTGCTTTTTGCTCACCTGTGAGTGGACAATTTCTTTTCACGAAAATCTTGCGAGTCTTTTATATGATTTATGAACTTGAGCATGCGTATGAGATTTCGGATTACATGAGCATGTGTTTTACGATTATACGATTATATTTATACGGATATACGTATACGAATATGCATACACTTATATGTTGTTTCATGCATTTGCATCGTACTGTTTATGATTTGGTTTTCACAGAGTACAGTCGTAGTTCATGTTGTTGTATCGATACACTCGCATCCTGGCTGATCCCCGAGGGTGCTTACCAGTAGGGGCACCGTACCTTGTGCCGATGTAGTTCCGGGTGGGTACTGGTTTCTGTACCTTGTGCTGATGTAGTTCCGGGTGGGTACAGATGTCTGTTTCTTATGCCGATGTAGTTCCGGGTGGAAACAGATACCCTGACCTAAGGCCTTTCTGGCTCGAATCACGTGTGGGTCTGGGATTCCGTGATTCGGACTGTACTAGCACGGACGTGTCCATGAGTGACCCCGTGAGATTTTCCATGCATGCTCTGTTTACGAGTTGGAGTCAGTGTCTCCTCGTATATTATTTGATTTATTTATATTTAGACTCGCATATGTTTTTATATATATTTTACTCGGTGAAAGACATTTATTTTCGTCCACTCACTCTAACGTGTTTATTGTCTTTCCCCTGGGCTTTTCGGTTTCCGTGCCCAGTTTGCAGTTCAGGTTTTGATATATTCACGTCGCGGTTTGGAGGCTAGTGATCTGAGCTACCTGTGTTTTCCAGTAGGTTCTTGTTTCGCCTACTGATGTATATGTTGTATATGTTTTACACTAGAGGTTGCTCTGATACATTCTGATACATGTTTATACGGATTTTCTCGGATATACATATATACATAGTACAGTTTGATTACTGTTATTGATTATATTGATGTTGAGAAATCCGGATGGGATTGGTGCCCACGGTTTGGCTTTTGTGGCATAGGATGAAGTGTTATTTCTGGGTGCAGGTTATGGTAATTCCACGCTAGTAACGAAACTCTGCCGAAATTTTGAAAATTTTTTGTTGGTTCGTATTTTCGAAAGGGTTTAGTTCCGGTTTAGGTAACTGAATCGGGATGGGGTCCTTTCATACACGTACACCCTAACTATATATAATCGATCACAAAAATCTAAATATATATATAACCACACTATAATTAATCACAATTAACCGAAACATCACAATAATCACAATATATATTATACCCATAATTAATAATCACAATTAATCCTATAATAATCACAATATATAATCAATTAAATAAATTAATCACCCTAGCTACATATATATTCACAATAATCAACACGTACAACAATTACATACTATCAATCACGTACTCAAAATCAACCATCAATTACTCAAACTCAACAATCAATTAACTCGATCCATCAATTCAAAATTAACATCAACAATCGATCAACACACACATATATATAATATTAAGTACGTACGTATGTACCTATATATAATGAATCACGAACTCATTCTTGACAGTTTTCGACATCACCCAAAGATTTCAGAGCATTTTCAGTTTTCGCGGGAGATTTTTTTTGAATGACAGAGCTGCTGCCCAGAATGGATCTGAAATAAGAAACTATAGCCGACGATACCACAAAATCGTCGGTAATAGTGGAAAACTATACCCGACGATTTTCCGGCTACTATAACCGACGACAACAATACATCGTTGGTTAAAAAAACTATAACCGACGATGTACCCTAGTCGTCGGTTATAGTTCACTATACCCGACGACAAGGGTTCTCGTCGGTCTGTTTTTTCCCATGTCGTCGGGTATAGTGTTTATGCCGGTAGTGTAATCTGTATTTCTATATCTTTTCTTGTTGCTGCTACTCCGGTGTGTTTTCATCTGCATCTGCATTCTTACTCTCATTTTCTTCCTTTCTTCTTTATTATCTTCTTTAGACCATATATTGAAAATTGATAACTTGAGAACAATAAGCAATATCAACAAGCATAAAATTGCATCCTATATTTCTAGAAGATGGATACACATACTACCAAAAAATTACACTTAGACGACGAAGCAATTTCGTCGCCTAAGTGGAATTTTTCATCACCTAAGTACTTAGATGACGAAAATTTTATCGCCTAAGGTTCGTCGTCTAAGTGTCGTAGTCTAAGTACATAGACGGAAAAATAAAATTCGTCACCTAAGTGACCTCTTAGACGGCGAAACAATTTTCGTCATCTAGGATTTTAGGCGACGACATTTAACTGACAAAGTTGACGAAAATATTCGTCAGATTAGTGAACATTGAGACGACAAAACAGAGAATTTGTCCTCTAAGATACAATCCTTACACGACAAAAATACAATTGTGTCTTCTAAGTTGCAACATCTAGACGACAAAATTATAGTACGTAGTTTCATCGTCTCAGTGCTTAATTTTATTAAAAATAAATAAATAAAATTAAATTACCACTTAGACGACAAAAATACTATAATTTCGTCTTATAGGTGTTGCAACTTAGACGACAAAATTATCTAAGTGGTTGATTTTGTAAAAATAAATAAAAAAATTCATCAAATGTTAATTATTAATTAATAATTAGCATATTTCATGAATTTTTCATTTAATTTTTTGTATAACAAAATTCATAATATTGCAAAATTTATTAAATACTAATCATTAATAATAATGAAAAATTCATAAAATAATTAATTTAAATTATTTTGTATTTAAATTAACAATTCATAATAAATAAATTATTTTTTATTTAAATACAAAATTCATAATATAATTAGTTAATAAACTAAATTAGCCTAACCTAAATTAAGTAAATTAACTTCAACTAATTATATTGGTGTGTGATGGTTGTGACGACCCGGACCAGAATCAGAAGTATAATCAGCTTGATTCGTGAGTTACAGCGCAGTCGCGGATTTTCGACAGATAATGGAATCGCCAGAGTTCTTAACGACTAAATTATTGGTTGAGAATTGGAGCTGGGTCTCTTCTCGAGAGTCGTTGTACGTGTGATTATGAGTTCGTGGGCGGTTCCGGATCGTTATTTGGACGACCGATGAATTAGTTATGAATATTTGAAGTTCGGATTTAGATGGCGAGCTACTTAACGACTAAATTACCGATCGAGAATTTGGTTTCGGCTTCTTCATGGAAGTTGTTCAGAATTTAATTTCGAGTTCGTGGGAACTTCCGGAGCAAGATTTGGAGTTACGAGGATTTAGTTGTGATTATTTCCGTTTGTTTATTAATTAGTCGATTTAAATGTGTGTTGCTTTGAAGGGTTGAATTTTTATCCGATTGGCCGATATGTTTGACTTTGGGTGATTATTGAAGAATATGATGAGACGAGTTTGTGGCCGCGAGAATTATCGGAATCAGAATTATGATGAGGAAATTACCCACGTTTGAAGTTTGCCGAAATGGATAATTATGGGTTTCCTTATTGGGAAAGTATTTAATGAGTTATTTATATGGGCTTACCTGATTTGGAAAGTCAAACATCTTCCTTAATTATGTTGACCGGTCAACTCGGCCTAGGAGAGGTGGCGCGAGGAGCCACAGCTCGCCGGCGGCGAGGCACATTTCGGCCGTCTCCGAGCTTGGTTTTGGGTCCCATCGATTCGTCCTGACGTTCTCCACCCGTCCCCGGCCTCCCTCCACGGCGTGGCTCGCCGGAGGGAATAGAGTTTCCGGCCAAAAGTTTGAAAAAATTGGGGGTAATCGGGTTCCATGTTTTAGAACGAATTGAGCTGAAATCTTGAGTGGGCTTTGTAGCCCTCATCACCATGAAGCTACCCTGTAAGTTTCGTGTTTCAATTCGATGTGTACAAGGAGAATTTTGGATTTGAAATTTGTGTGTTCATTCGGTTTTTCATGAAATTGACCATGTTAGAGTGAGAATTGGACTTCGGTGCAGCTGACAAAGTTGCTCAGTGGGTGGTTTTGCATGGAATAGGGGTTGCTCCGCCGTGAAATTCTCCGGTCAACAGTGGCGCCGCCGTGGACGGCGGTCAACGGCGGTCAACGGTCAACGGGTTGACTTTTGGACTTTCGGCAAGTCGCATGTCGTTTGACTCGAAATCGCGCTCCGATCGCAGTGGGGAGGTTCGTTTTTCGAGTTGAGCGTCCGAACGTAAAACGAGGTATTGAGGTGGTATATATGGATTTTCGACGATTCGTCGTATTCGAATTGTGTATTTCCGAGAACGGTGGTTTCTCGTGGTTTGATTCGAATTGTCGGATTATGACTTTGAATATTGGACGTTGTGATTTATTCAGGGGTTCGTGATCGTTTGTTTGGCGATGGACTTTCCGCCGGATCACGGGTTAACGCGATACGCGTTACGCCAGTCTGTGAGTGGACATTTTATTTTCACGGAAATCTTGCGGGTCTTTTATATACGTTATGAACTTGAGCATGCAGCATGTTTATGGTTTTACGAGCATGAGATTTCATACGAGATTATGATTATATAAGCATGTGTTTATAATTATACGAATATGTTTATACGGTTATACGTATACGAACATGCATACATTTTTATGCTGTTTCATGCATGTGCATTGAAATGTTTATGATTTGGTTTACACAGAGTACAGTCGTGGTTACGTTGTTGTATCGATACACTTGCCTCTCGGCTGATCCCCGATGGTAGGCCACCAGGAGGGGCAGTACCCCTACCTGACCGGCGAGGGGCAGTACCCCGGAACCGAGGCCTTTCTGGCTATGAATCACGTGGTAGTCAAGGACTCCGTGATTCTGACTGTACTAGCACGGACGTGTCCATGAGTGACCCCGTGATACTTTCTATGCATGCTCTGTTTACGAGTTGGAGTCAGTGTCTCCTCGTAAACTATTTGATTTGATTTATTTATGCTTTCGACTCGCATATGTTTTTATTATATATATTACTTGGTGAAAGACATTTATTTTCGTCCACTCACTCTAACGTGTTTATTTTCTTTCCCCTGGGCTTTTCGGTTTCCGTGCCCAGTTTGCAGTTCAGGCTCTGGTGTCGCACGTCGTGGTCGGAGGCATAGTGCTCGAGCTACTTTGTTTCATCCAGTAGGTTTATTGTTCTACCTACTGTGGTATGCGTATACAATTATGTATTAGATGTCGCTCTGAGTTTCCTATTGAATACGTTATACGATTTTACACTGGATTTCGGTAAAGTGCATATATATTTACTACTTTACTTTACTGTTGATATATTGAGAAATCCGGATGGGATTGGTGCCCATGGTTTGCTTTTTTGTGGCATAGGATGAAGTGTATTTTCCGCGTGCAGGTAATGGTAATTCCACGCTAGTAACGAAACTCTGCCCAAATTTCGAAAAGTTTTTGTTGGTTCGTGTTTTCGAAGGGGTTTGATTCCGATTTAGGAAGCTAAATCGGGGTTGGGTCCTTTCAATGGTGGTGGTAGTGGTCTGATTGAGAGAGAGAGAGAGAGAGAGAGAGAGAAAATAGTGAATTTGAGAGAAGTTGAGAAAATGAAGAGAGATTGAGAAAATGATCAATTTAAAGGGTTTTAAAATGATTAGGACGACGAAACCAAGTATTTTTATCGCCTAAGTGATTTAAATTTTCAAAAAAACTGTCAATTTTTTTGACTTAGACGAGGAAACCTAATAATTTCGCCACCTAAGTGATTTGAATTATGGAAAAAAATTCACAAAATAAAAAAATGTCAATTTTTTTACTTAGACGATCGACGAAATATAATAGTTTCGTCGCCTAAATGATTTGAATTTTGGCGGAAACAAATCACCTAATTTTTTATTACTTAGACAATGAATATTGTAATATTCGTAGTCTAATTATTTTAAATTTTCTCCAAAATTAATTTGTCAATTATTTATAAAAAAAATCACTTATGGGACAAAACTTCAGTTTCGTCGTTTAAGTGAAATTTTTAAAATTTTTTATATAAATAACTAAAAAATTAATTTTGAGTAGTTGCTTAAAAATCATGAAAAATTAACCGTCAAATGTAACAATTACATTTACAAATAATGTAAAAAAAAATTCAACCCAATTCGGATTAGTTTAAATTGTGATCGAATGAATTTAATGATTATCGTAAAATAGTTAAAAGATAGAAATGATCGTAAAAAATAATTCGTAAACCCGTTTCTAAATTTATTGGTGTTTGTCTTGTCGTAAGAACTTAATTTATCAATTAGATAGAAATTAATTGAATATTAACATAAAAAATTAATTTAAGACTAAAAACTTTTTATATATCTACTAATGTTGTATAACTTAAGTGTTCGTACGTCTATATTCACTCAACATCAACATTAAAGAAATTGAATTTGGAAAAAAAAATAATTAGATATATTCATCATAACACAATATGTAAGTGGACGAATTTTCAATAAATACAAAGTTCGTTAAGGGTTTGATCAATGTAGTCAACCATAAAACCAAAATTTCAACGAAATGGAAACATTGATATATGAATCTTCATAACTCCAATTTTCAAACCGTCGATACTCACAGTCTAAGAATTGTTTACTCTATACCCTCGATGAAAAAAATATGCATTTTAAGATGGTATACATCGCTGTACTCTTAGAGGTCAGATTGCGAAACTCTACTTAGACGACGAAAATGGTTGAATTGCGTCGTCTAAGTAGTACTTAGATGAAGAAAAATGGGTTTCGTCGTCGAAAACTTTCCGAGTCTAGGGGAAAGGGTTTAAGGCATAGAGTTTAGAGTTTAGGGCTACGGTTTAGGTTTAGGGTTGAAAGGACCCAACCCCGATTTAGCTTCCTAAATCGGAATTAAACCCCTTCGAAAACACGAACCAACAAAAACTTTTCGAAATTTGGGCAGAGTTTCGTTACTAGCGTGGAATTACCATTACCTGCACGCGGAAAATACACTTCATCCTATGCCACAAAAAGCAAACCGTGGGCACCAATCCCATCCGGATTTCTCAATATATCAACAGTAAAGTAAGGTAGTAAACATATATGCACTTTACCGAAATCCAGTGTAAATTCGTATAACGTATTCAATAGGAAGCTCAGAGCGACATCTAATACAAAATCGTATACGCATACCACAGTAGGTAGAACAATAAACCTACTGGATGAAACAAAGTAGCTCGAGCACTATGCCTCCGACCACGACGTGCGACACCAGAGCCTGAACTGCAAACTGGGCACGGAAACCGAAAAGCCCAGGGGAAAGACAATAAACACGTTAGAGTGAGTGGACGAAAATAAATGTCTTTCACCAAGTAATATATATAATAAAAACATATGCGAGTCGAAAGCATAAATAATCAAATGGTACACAAGGGAGACTCTAACTCCTCACGTGTCCGAGTACACGAGGGAGACTCTAACTCCTCACGTATACGGAGCATGCATAAAATCCCACGGGGTCACTCGTGGACACACCCGTGCTAGTACAGTCCGAATCACGGGATCCCGGACCCACACGTGATTCTAGCCAGAAAGGCCTCAGGTCAAAGGTCTGCCTCCCCCCGGTAAAGACCTCGGGTCAGGAGTCACAGCCTCCCCTGGAATAAAGCCTACCATCGGGGATCAGCCGAGAGGCAAGTGTATCGATACAACAACGTAACCACGACTGTACTCTGTGTAAACCAAATCATAAACATTTCGATGCAAATGCATGAACAGCATATAAGTATATGTATACTCGTATACGTATATCCTTATAAGTATAATCGTATAATCGTAAAACACATGCTCATGTAATCCAAAATCTCATATACATGCTCAAGTTCATAAAACGTATATCAAGACTCGCAAATAATCCGTGAAAAGAAATGTCCACTCACAGACTGGCGTAACGCGTATCGCGTTAACCCGTGATCCGGCGGAAAGTCCCTCCCCAAAACAACGATCACGAACTCCTGAATATTCACAATGTCCAATATTCAAAATCATAATCCGACAATACAAATCAAACCACGAGAAACCACCATTCTCGGAAACACGAAATCCAAAGTCGACGAATCGTCGAAAATCCGTATATACCACTTCAATACCTCGCTTTTTGTTCGGACGCTCAACTCGAAAAACGAACCTCTCCACTGCGATCGGGGCGCGATTTCGAGTCAAATGACATGCAACTTGTCGAAAGTCAAAAAGTCAACCCGTTGACCGTTGACCGCCGTTGACCGCCGTCCACGGCGGCGCCACTGTTGACCGGAGAATTTCACGGCGGAGCAACCCTTGTTCCACTCAAAATCACCCACTGAGCAACTTTGTCAACTGCACCGAAGTCCAATTCTCACTCTAACATGGTCAATTTCAAGCAAAACCGAATTGGTTCACAAATTTCAATCCCAAAATTCTCAATCCACAAATCAAATTAGAACACAATGTTTATATGGTTAGAATCACCTTGAAGAGAGCTACAAAACCCAGTATCTCTTGAAGTTCAACTCGGCCGAATTTGAGGAACCCGAAATCCCTAAAATTCCATCACTTTTGATCGGAAAATACTTCCTCCACCGTCCACCTCGCCGTGAACGGTGGCCGGCACAAGGATGAGAAGATCACGGCGAGCCAAACGGTGCCGGTGCGACGTCGTGGAGTGGCCGGACGGGGCTTCGCTGATGGCAAGCCGAAGTCGCCGTCGACTAGCTCCTCCATGCGAGGTTGACCAAGTCAAAGCAACCCATTAACACTTTGACTTCCTGATTTAGCAAGTTTACTATTTACACCTCATTAATTACTTTCCCAAAACGGAAACTCATACTTATCCATTTCGACGAACTTCAAACGCGCATAACTTCTTCGTCGTAATTCCGATTCCGATAATTCTCGCGGCCACATAATCGTCTCAACGTACTCTTCAATAATCACCCAAAGTCAAACATATCGGCCAACCGAACAAAAAGTCAACCCTTCAAAGCCACACACATTAAATCAACTAAATAATCAACAAACGGCAAAATTCGCAACTAATTCCTCGTAACTCCAAATCATACTCCGGAAGTTCCCACAAACTCGAAATTAAATTCAGAACAACTTCCGTGAAGAAGCCGAAACCAAATTCTCGTTCCGTAATTTAGTCGCGAACAAACCCGCCATTTAAATCCGTTTCCGTCGAAATTTCAAATATTCATAACTAATTCCTCGGTCGTCCAAATAACGATCCGGAACCTCCCACGAACTCATAATCACACGTAGAACGACTCTCGAGCAGAGACCCAGCTCCAATTCTCGGCCAATAATTAAGTCGTTAACAAGCTTGGCGATTCCAATAACTGTCGAAAGCCCGCGACTACACTGTAACTCACGAATCAAGCTGATTATACTTCTGATTCTGGTCCGGGTCGTCACAAATCCACCCCCCTTAGAAAATTTTTGACCTCGAAATTTCCGAGTCTGTCAGCTAAACAGTAGGATCGGAGCACTGCCTCTGCATACTGCTCAACTCACAACTGCAATCTCAACTGAACAACTCTGATCACAAATTCCCACAATAGGAGACAATTCCGTACCGGAATCCCTGTACCCTCAAATCACAAATCTGAACTGGCTCACACAATCGCCAAGTGTTCCTACATAAGGAACAGATCGGTACACAACACGTAACAAACCTGAAACACAGTTCCGCCACACGGAACACAACACACATAAAAGCCAACACTATAGGCGATGCCGAACCACATGGCATAACACAAACTCGCCTATGACCACACACAGATCAAAATAACATTGCAAATCTCAACTCAATCTGCACACATCAACATAACTCAAATATCGAACTCAAGCGTATATCGGCCTATTTCCGCTAATCTGACAGTCTGTGGTAGCACCTCCCACAAAATCAGATTCAAACATTAACTCAAACTTAACCAAACTCACTCCAACACAATGGAGTACAACAACATACCTCAAATCAACATCAAACAACCTCAAACCATAGTGGTCCAAAAACTGGTACTGCAAGCAAACTCAAACCACTGAAACTGCTGGTCCCGAATCCTCCGGAACTGCAACATCGAGGTCCACAACATGCCCTCCAAGGCCTGAATAGTCCTCAAAGATCGCCCACCAATCTGAGGATAAGAACCGGTACTATCTCGCAATCTGGTCTCCAATGCTCGCTGCAAAGCTCGTCAACATTTTGTTGTAGCTGATTATCTCGATCGGCGAACAGGGACATAAGCACACCACGTAAATGGCCAATCTCCGTCAAACACAGCTATACCAGCCTGCCACTGAAATCATCTTTGAATGTACAAGGAAATGTACCGAGTTCATCAAACGATCCACAAAGTCTAACAACTGGTATCACACACCAAGGTGTACACATACACACCCGATCACAGTAACAAACGCCACGTCCAACCGGAAATCTCAAATGGCTAATACTTCTCGGCAAGTCTCTGCCTCCTAACCATCACCAGTCGACGAATGTGGCATCAGCACACACAAGCTACTACATTGCTCTTCCATGTTGCATCTCGAGTAGTAAACTCGAAGTATCTGATACATCTCCGCATCACTAGCGCCAAACGCGCACAAAATCACGAGTCTCAACACCATCATACTCGAACTCAGCTCTCGTAGCCCACACTCGGCTAACACGGAGACTCGAGCCACACATACACACATGCAATACTGAAGCTCATAACTCTCGACTGAATGCACCAACAACAACATCATCCCAAACGGATGGTCAAAGTACAACCTCTAGCCTTCTCGAACAACTCAAAGGTGCAGCCATAGTCATGAGTCGACCTCATCCATCAGTACCGCCACACGCCCAAATCTGGCCGGAAATGCAAGTGGATGAAACTCAAGTGTGCAGTGTACATCCTACACCGCGCCGCACGCCCTAGCAGTAGTATCTCCAACTCCTCAATGCTAACATAAAACAGCTACTCCAACTCAAACACAGGATATGTAGCCACACAAGGTTTCCACTACCTGAAACCATGAGCCACCGCTCTGCTACACAGCATTAAAACGTAACCAAATCCAAACCTCGATGCATCGCCATAACCCACGAACTCGTCACGATCGTCAGGTAAGGTCAACACCGAAGCAACGGTCAACCATCCTACAGAAGTAGGTAACTCTCCTCGCGTGCATCGAACCACTCGAACTTGACGCCTTCTTCGTCAATTCCGGAAAATAGAGTGGCAATCCGGGAAAATCCTGTGCAAGCCGTCGGTAATAGCCTGCCAACCCAAGAGACCCCTGATCTCTGGCACAATGGTAGGGAAACCCCAAATCAACACGGCTTCAATCTGGTCAGGATCCACATCACTCACTCGGATAGCATCATACAGCTCAAAATCTTCATGCTAATCAGCCAAAACTCACACTGGCTGAACTTCGCAAATAACTGATCACCTCGCGAAGTCCGCAAAATCGCTCGTAATTGCATCAGGTACTGGTCCACACTCCTGGAGTACATCAGGAAGTTGCCGACGAACATGGTCGCAACTCGTCCAGAAACTGTCTGAACACATGGTCCATCAAGTCCACACGATTTACGGGGCATTGGTCAACCCAACAGCGTGACCAAGAATTCATGATATCCGCACCGAGATCCGAAAGCCAACATAGCCACATCTGACTCATCAGACCTCTACTGATGGTATCCGGATCCGAAATCAATCCTCGAAAAGACTGAAGCTCTCACAAGCTGACCATACCACTCGTCAATCCGAAACGGAGGATACTCGCACTCCTCTGAAGCAAATCGAGCTTCCGGTAGTCAATGCACCACCACGTCGAACCATCCATCATCCATACAAACAATGCAGGAGCACACCACGAAAATGCGTGGGGTCGCATGAAATCTCCTGAAACCTCCTCCAGCAACTCCTGGAGTTGAAACTGTAGCTCCATCAGCTCCGCTGGCTCCGAACGACAAGATGCCGGTAAAATGAGTCCAGCGCCCGGTACAAGCTCAATAGTGTAGTCAGTCTCCCGAACTGGAGGAATACCTGGTAACTCCTCCGGAATACACCTGAAAAACTCAGGATCCACCACAATGTCACCAATATCGAGCACAGCAACCGTAGTATCCACAACATGGCTAAGCAGGCAACACAACTCGTCTCCATCATCCGCTCGACCAAGAAACAGCATCTCGGGAAATCTGGTCGTCGAACATAACCTCCTCCTCGAGGCACTCAAACATCGCCAAATGCGTCGTCAGTAAGTCCATACTCACAAGCACACTAAAACCACAATGTCCGGCTATAACAGATCCGCGGCTAACTCATATCCTCCAACAGGGATCTCATAACCTCCGGATGGATGCAACACTCTCCAAAACCTCGGAAGTGGAGATGCAGGTACAATAGCCATGGATATCAAACAACAGTAACCTCGGAGAAAAATCTGTCCTCAAACAAGGTCATGGCACGAACTCCAACATGCCCAACTAGTCGCCCATGTCAATTGCGACTTCCTGAATAACTCGTCAAAAGGGTACATTGATCAGACAGCAGGAACAGCATCCTGATCCCGAAGTGTCGGAACTCAACCTCATCAAAATCTCGACTAAGTCCACTTTCCTCAAACCATCACATCAAAGACCATGTACATCTTTCCATCACACTAGCCTCGCCGCTGAGTGCAACACACTAAGCTCCTCATGGATATCTCGAGGCACATCAATCAAACTCTCTCTGATACTCAGGTTCAAACTCATCTCGAACCTCGTGCATAGCTCCCTCTGAAGCCACATAACACGTGCAAACAAGAACAAACACGTGGACAAAGCATCTCTGCCTCAGGTGAGTAAACACTCCACATATGATTGCCGGATAGTCTGATTAAACCATTACCGTCTAAACAACACCCTGAATGTAGGCCATGGAGTCGCAACCGGAACTCACACAATATCAGCCCACCAAACACAACAATCTGACTCAGGCAAACATCACTGCCACAAATCTCAGCTCTGAGGCAACATGTAGACGCTCATATACACATCCCCAGGTAAACCGTGCCACACAATTCTTTGAACTCTAAATACTCATCTGAATCCACTGTTCACTGGCAATTCACGCGTCGAATGATCCTCAATAGGATCCACAACCGAAACGACACGGAAAGCATGTCAGGAGGCATCCTAATGAATACAATATCGTTCACAACAAGTGGAACGTAATCATGGAACTTCAAATATTTGAAAGCATACAACACCCGGAATTTGATGATTATCCGCCGGCCGGTCGGGTCACCATTCCAGACATGCTGTACATTCTCAAATATCCTTAGTAAACACGACTACAGAAGTCTACAGAACCTATAACCTAATGCTCTAATACCAAGCTGAAAGGACCCAACCCCGATTTAGCTTCCTAAATCGGAATTAAACCCCTTCGAAAACACGAACCAACAAAAACTTTTCGAAATTTGGGCAGAGTTTCATTACTAGCGTGGAATTACTATTACCTGCACGCGGAAAATACACTTCATCCTATGCCACAAAAAGCAAACCGTGGGCACCAATCCCATCCGGATTTCTCAATATATCAACAGTAAAGTAAGGTAGTAAACATATATGCACTTTACCGAAATCCAGTGTAAATTCGTATAACGTATTCAATAGGAAGCTCAGAGCGACATCTAATACAAAATCGTATACGCATACCACAGTAGGTAGAACAATAAACCTACTGGATGAAACAAAGTAGCTCGAGCACTATGCCTCCGACCACGACGTGCGACACCAGAGCCTGAACTGCAAACTGGGCACGGAAACCGAAAAGCCCAGGGGAAAGACAATAAACACGTTAGAGTAAGTGGACGAAAATAAATGTCTTTCACCAAGTAATATATATAATAAAAACATATGCGAGTCGAAAGCATAAATAATCAAATGGTACACAAGGGAGACTCTAACTCCTCACGTGTCCGAGTACACGAGGGAGACTCTAACTCCTCACGTATACGGAGCATGCATAAAATCCCACGGGGTCACTCGTGGACACACCCGTGCTAGTACAGTCCGAATCACGGGATCCCGGACCCACACGTGATTCTAGCCAGAAAGGCCTCAGGTCAAAGGTCTGCCTCCCCCCGGTAAAGACCTCGGGTCAGGTGTCACAGCCTCCCCTGGAATAAAGCCTACCATCGGGGATCAGCCGAGAGGCAAGTGTATCGATACAACAACGTAACCACGACTGTACTCTTTGTAAACCAAATCATAAACATTTCGATGCAAATGCATGAACAGCATATAAGTATATGTATACTCGTATACGTATATCCTTATAAGTATAATCGTATAATCGTAAAACACATGCTCATGTAATCCAAAATCTCATATACATGCTCAAGTTCATAAAACGTATATCAAGACTCGCAAATAATCCGTGAAAAGAAATGTCCACTCACAGACTGGCGTAACGCGTATCGCGTTAACCCGTGATCCGGCGGAAAGTCCCTCCCCAAAACAACGATCACGAACCCCTGAATATTCACAATGTCCAATATTCAAAATCATAATCCGACAATACAAATCAAACCACGAGAAACCACCATTCTCGGAAACACGAAATCCAAAGTCGACGAATCGTCGAAAATCCGTATATACCACTTCAATACCTCACTTTTTGTTCGGACGCTCAACTCGAAAAACGAACCTCTCCACTGCGATCGGGGCGCGATTTCGAGTCAAATGACATGCAACTTGTCGAAAGTCAAAAAGTCAACCCGTTGACCGTTGACCGCCGTTGACCGCCGTCCACGGCGGCGCCACTGTTGACCGGAGAATTTCACGGCGGAGCAACCCTTGTTCCACTCAAAATCACCCACTGAGCAACTTTGTCAACTGCACCGAAGTCCAATTCTCACTCTAACATGGTCAATTTCAAGCAAAACCGAATTGGTTCACAAATTTCAATCCCAAAATTCTCAATCCACAAATCAAATTAGAACACAATGTTTATATGGTTAGAATCACCTTGAAGAGAGCTACAAAACCCAGTATCTCTTGAAGTTCAACTCGGCCGAATTTGAGGAACCCGAAATCCCTAAAATTCCATCACTTTTGATCGGAAAATACTTCCTCCACCGTCCACCTCGCCGTCTCTTGAAGTTCAACTCGGCCGAATTTGAGGAACCCGAAATCCCTAAAATTCCATCACTTTTGATCGGAAAATACTTCCTCCACCGTCCACCTCGCCGTGAACGGTGGCCGGCACAAGGATGAGAAGATCACGGCGAGCCAAACGGTGCCGGTGCGACGTCGTGGAGTGGCCGGACGGGGCTTCGCCGATGGCAAGCCGAAGTCGCCGTCGACTAGCTCCTCTATGCGAGGTTGACCGAGTCAAAGCAACCCATTAACACTTTGACTTCCTGATTTAGCAAGTTTACTATTTATACCTCATTAATTACTTTCCCAAAACGGAAACTCATACTTATCCATTTCGACGAACTTCAAACGCGCATAACTTCTTCGTCGTAATTCCGATTCCGATAATTCTCGCGGCCACATAATCGTCTCAACGTACTCTTCAATAATCACCCAAAGTCAAACATATCGGCCAACCGAACAAAAAGTCAACCCTTCAAAGCCACACACATTAAATCAACTAAATAATCAACAAACGGCAAAATGCGCAACTAATTCCTCGTAACTCCAAATCATACTCCGGAAGTTCCCACGAACTCGAAATTAAATTCAGAACAACTTCCGTGAAGAATCTGAAACCAAATTCTCGTCCGGTAATTTAGTCGCGAACAAACCCGCCATTTAAATCCGTTTCCGTCGAAACTTCAAATATTCATAACTAATTCCTCGGTCGTCCAAATAATGATCCGGAACCGCCCACGAACTCATAATCACACGTAGAACGACTCTCGAGAAGAGACCCAGCTCCAATTCTCGGCCAATAATTAAGTCGTTAACAAGCTTGGCGATTCCAATAACTGTCGAAAGCCCGCGACTACACTGTAACTCACGAATCAAGCTGATTATACTTCTGATTCTGGTCCGGGTCGTCACAAGGGTATAGTCTTAGACGACGAAAAGAAAATATTCATCGTCTAATTGCAAACTTAGACGATGAAAACAAAATTTCTTCCTCTAAGTGCATCTTCTAAGACGACAAAGACATTTTTATCGTCTAAAATAATATACTTAGACGACGAATTATATTTTTCGTTGTCTTAGTCAAATCTTAGACGATGAAATAAAAAAATCATCGTCTAAGACATTTCTTAGGCGACAAAAATCAATTTCGTCATCTAAAGTTAGCCTCGACGACGAATTTTCTCTTGTCCAACGAAATTTTGTTTCGTCATCTAAGTGTGATTTTCTGATAGTGACAAAAATATGAAAATATCCACACAGTCATCGAGTTAATCCCAAATACCATGTGTCGTTATTTGCCTCGACAAAACAGAAGAAGGGATAAATCTCAGCAAAAAACTTAGTATTTTCAACAACCTAATCATACATGCACGCCTCTCTACTTTGATATGCCGATGCCGTAGATTTTTCCTCATCGTAAAATGTTAGTTTATCTTTGCGTAAATATGAAAAAGGAGAAAAAGATGTAATGAGATTTAAGATTTTGTCGAAAAAGACTAAATAAAAAAAGAAAAAGAAGAAGAAAAGTTGGAGAAGAAGATGCAAACGATGGTAATGCGTTACAGAAAAAGAGATAGAATTAATATAGGGTTAATTAAATATATTCTATTATGGTAATTATTTTTATAAAAAAATATAAATACTTTCATGTTTAAATAGATATGGAGCATTGAAGATCTTAGAGTCTGATCATTCAAATATGGTGTAAAATTTTGTTGTGTAATTTGTAGTGTCATTGACCTGGCCCACTTATCTATACCTAAATATTAGTTTTGAAAACACATCTTGTCAACCACAAAAGAATTTTATTATCAAGATAATCCCCTAATAATAATTAACATTCATGAACTTGAACCTAACCCACTTATCTATACCTAAATATTAGTTTTGAAAACAAATCTTGTCAACCACAAAAGAATTTTATTATCAAGATAATCAGCTAATAATAATTAGCATTCATGCACTTTAATTTTACAAGAATAATCATGTAAAAATGAGACTCTTAAATATTTGAGTTTTTTTCTTCTTATGAAGTTTAGGCTTTATGTCTTAGAACATCTCCAACAGTTCCTGTATAAATTCTCTTTTATAAATGATGAAATCATAAAATCTCTATAAAAAAATGAGCTCAACTCTAGCAGCTCTTCTATTCTATTATATGAAATGTAAATATTTTTATGCATAATTTATTGAATCTATATGACTATGAATTATTTATTCAAATCAAATCAAATCTCATATTAAATGTTTTTATCTTTTTAATTGTTTTAAGGAGAGAGAGTGAGTTCTCACTACAAGAAAAACGCACCTAGACCGCGGAGCATTTCCGTCGTCTAGGTGTGTTTTTCCGTCGTCTAAGTACTTAGACGACGGAACCTCCATCCTCCAAGTTCCGTGCTCCAAGTGTTGTCGTCCAAGCACTTGGACGACGGAGAATTCATTCTCCGTCATCTAAGTGAGACTCGGACCGCGGACCTTCTCCGCGGTCTAAGTTTTCACTTAGACGACGGAAATGTTGTTTTCCGTCATCTAAGTGAAAACTTAGACCGCGGAAAACGTCCATCTCCGCGGTCTAGGTAATCACTTAGACGACGGAAAACAACATTTCCGTCGTCTAAGTGGTGATTTTGTAAAAAAAAATTAAATGAAAAATTCATGAAATGCTAATTAGTAATTTAATAATTAGCATTTCATGAATTTTTCATTTAATTTTTTGTATATCAATATTCATAATATTGCAAAATTTATTGAATGTTATATAATACGTACAAAATTCATAATGAATAAATAATTTAAATTATTATGGATTTAAATACAAAATTCATAATAAAATAAAATAAATTAATCTAACCTAAATAAACTAAATTAACCTAAAACTAAACTAATTATAGGCGGCGGCGGTGGTGGTGTTGGCCGGAATGTGGAGGCCGGTGGTGGAGGCGTCAATGTAGGCGGTAGCTAGTGGTGTGTGGTGGTGGTGGAGGCAACGTTGTAGGTGGCAGTGTGTGGTGGTGGCACCGATGGTGGTGATGTCGGTGATGGCGGCGACGGTGGTGATGCCGGTGATGGCGGCGACGGTGGTGATGTCGGTGGTGGCGGCGATGGTGGTGGTGGTGATGATGATGGTGGATGGTGATGGTGATGGTGATGGTGATGGTGATGATATATGGTGGGTGGTTTGATTGGGGGGGGGAGATGGAGAGGGAGAGTGGATTGAAAGAGAGGAAAAAATGAAGAGAGATTGAGAAAATGATGAATTTAAAGGGTTTTAAAACACTTAGACGACGGAAAAACAGTATTTCCGTCGTCTAAGTGATTTAAATTTTCAAAAAATTCCGCCTAATTTTTCACTTAGACGACGGAAATATTGATTTTCCGTCATCTAAGTGATTTAAATTTTTGCCAAAATTTTAGTGGGAAAAAAATACCGCCAATTATTTTGACTTAGACGACGGAGATTCATATTTCCGACGTCTAAGTGAATTTAAATTTTTGCCAAATTTTTAGTGGGAAAAACACCGCCAGAAATTAAAATATTTAAAATTTCACTTAGACGATGGAAAGATGAATCTCCGTCGTCTAAGTGAATTTTTAAATTTTTTATTTTTTATTTTTAAAAAATTAATTTTACTGAATTTTCACCTAGACCACGGAGATGACAATCTCCGTCGTCCAAGTGAACACCTGGACGACGGAGATAGTCATCTCCGTGGTCTAGGTGAAAATTCCGTAAAATTAATTTTTTAAAATAATTTGTAATGAATTTTTCGATCTGTAATTTGAATGGAATTGTCGTAAAATATCGATTAAAGAATCGTATATATAAAAAGTGGGATTTAAGACGATGAATTAATTTACGTATTCAAACTTGTTAAGTATCTATTAATATGTATAACTTAAGTGTCGGTACGTATAGGCTCATTGCACATCGATATTAACAAAATTGAATTTGGACAAAACGACCGTTGGATATACTTGCCATAACACCATATATAAGTAGAATAATTTCCACTAAATACTGAGTTCGTTCAGAGTTTCATCGGCACAGTCAACCGCAAATCCAAAAATTTACAAACCGGAAACGTGGATACACGAAAATCCGTAACTCCAATTTTGGAACCGTCGACGCTCATAATCTAAGAATTATTTACTCTATGGTCTCGATGGAAAGAATATGCATTGGGACATAGTCTACATGGTCGTTGTCTTAGATGTGAAATTACAAAACTTGCACTTGGACGACGAAGATGCATGTCTCCGTCGTCCAAGTAAACACTTGGATGACAGAGACGTGCATCTCTGTCGTCCAAGTGCAAGTTTCGTAATTTAGGGTTTTGAAGCTTAGGGTTTGGGGTTTGGGGTTTTAGGGTGTCCACCTGGACGACGGAGAAGATTGTCTCTGTCGTCTAAGTGATGACTTGGACAATGGAGAAGATTTCCGTTGTCCAAGTCATCACTTAGACGACGGAGAAGATTGTCTCCGTCGTCTAAGTGAAAACTTAGACAACGGAGAATATCTTTGTTGTCCAAGTCATCACTTACACGACGGAAACACAATCTCCGTCGTTCAAGTGATACTTGGACGACGGAGAAGATCTTCGTCGTCTAAGTTCCACTTAGACCACGGAACATTAAAGTTTCTGTGGTCTAAGTGGAGTTTTCTTGTAGTGTCTATTAAGCAATCAATAAATTTCACAAATTTCTCAACTTCCTCCTCCACCATAATCCACATTCACCTACCCGTCGGTTGGTGAGGCGATTTTTTTTATTTTTTCTTAAAGTTGGGAGAGGTTTTCAAATGGATGGATTTTTTTTTTCCTACTGGTTTTTTTCTACTCTATTTATATCAATTTAATTATAAAAAAAATGTAGAATGTTTTTCAATCCAATGTTTGACTTTTTCAAATTAAATGCTAGTATATTATATGTGAAGCCATACTAGATATTATTTTCCATCAACTAGCATCAACTGGTTTGAAAGCTAGAAATGTTAGGCACAAATTTATGCCACTATGCATAGTTAGATTCTCCATAGGTGGTTAGCTCAAGTTAGGAGTCATCATTTGGCCCATAGGCCCGAAAAGTTCACAGACGGCCCGAGGCCCGCAAAGCTCAAGTCCAGCCCAGACCGAATTTAGGCCAGAAAAAGCCCGGCCATATGGGAATAGAGCCGAGATCTCAAAGCCTGCGGGACTAAAAAATCCCGGCCCGTCGAGGCTCACCTGGCCCGACCGGTCGGGCCAAGCCCGTCTAGCCAATCAATTCTATATATTATAGATTATCTTATAAATATATACCGATAAACTATCAAATTTATCTTAATATCATATATTCATATACTAAATACCATTTTTTTAGGCATATAAATTATTTAGTGTATATAAGTGTCTATATATTGAATGATTAAACACTACCAAATTGTAAGCTTTTTTATTTAACACAAAAAAAACCCGGCCCAGCCCGAAAAGCCCGTAGATTTCCAAATTTCAACAAAATCCGGCCCGACCCATTGATGACCCCTAGCTCAAGTCTATAGAATATACCATTAAGCTGAAGAGTATTACAATAACTCATACATCTTCTTTTAGAACCTCTACATATTGCAACGTTGATCTTTGTACGTGCGGAACTTAGATTCTTCACCTCTAGATATTATATAATTATTGCACCATATAGATCTGTGATTTGTATCCGTATAAGTAAATGGAATCAGGAATTAAAAATTTCTTGATAAATTTACTATAAAACATGATAAATAAGGTAAGAAGTAATAATTTTGTCTTGATTTTAGTAATTATGTCACTTATGACTTTATTTACAGTTTTAATATCAATTTTACACAATTACTACATATGTATTGTTAATATATATGATAAACTACACAATCAATTCAATAATATTAAAGTTGTAATAAGATTCTTTATTTTGTAAAATTATGTCTTATTATAGTATTTACATGTTGACAACACAAATGTCTAATTTATAATTAAATTGATTATTACATCGTAATTTTAGGCCTCCATATTGTCATCATTGGTTTTCGACTCTTGTTACAAAATTTTGGACAATATTACGAATAAAAAAATGATGTCTTCTCAGTTTGGTAAATATTATTTTCTAAATGCACATGTATCAATAAGTGATTGGTTATTTCTTTCCTAAAATAACAATAATATATATATATATATTAAAGGGTCATTATTTTGTATATTTTTTGTCAAAATATTTATATATATTTGGTGGAAAACTTTAATAACTAATGAACATACCAATTTTACAATATTGATAGTAAAATCTCTTCAAAGTTATAACAACCAAAGCAATCAAATGAGAAATTATTACTGGCCGACTAAAATCACAAAAGAAAAGATTGCGTAATACAAGTATAATGACTCATTTTCAATATAATAGTTAATATATCCATCTAGGGCCATGTTCAATGGCACTGCAAATTTTAGATAAAGTTTTATACCAAATTTCAGCCATTAATTTATTCTAAGATCTTCGATGGTCCAAATTTATTGAATATACACTATTTTATTTATTATTTAATATATTAACCTAATAAAATATGATTTACTAAGGGTTTTTCTTCATAAATAATATGAGATTTAGTTTTATATGATTAAATAATTCATATTCATATAAATTCAATAAATTATGCATGAAAATATTTAATTTTTGTATAATAGAATAGAAGTACTGCCACTACCAGAATAATGACTATAGCCGACGGCTTCAAGAAAAAAAAGGCCGACGACTTTTATTTTCGTCGGCTATATATAGTATCTATATTTGGCACATAGTCAAATAAAATATTTATTTTCGTAGGCTAGCATCAACTGGTTTGAAAGCTAGAAATGTTTGGCACAAATTTATGTCTCTATGCATAGTCAGATTCTCCATAGGTGGATATATATCTCAAACCTATATAATGTACCATTAAGCTGAAGAGTATTACAACAACTCATACATCTTCTTTCAGAAACTCTACATATTGCCACATTGTTCTTTGTATGTGTAGAACTTAGATTCTTCACCTCTAGATATTATATATAATAGATGCACCATATAGATCTATGATCTGTATCCGTATAAGTAAATGGAATCAGAAAGCATTCTAGGATACCTGAAGAATAAAACTATCTTAATTACTGGAGCTACAGGGTTTGTTGGAAAGGGTACCAGCCTCTCTCTCTCTCTCTCTCTCTCTCTCTCTCTCTCTCTCTCTCTCTCTCTCTCTCTCTCTCTCTCTCTCTCTCTCGCTCTCCCTCCCTCCCTCCCTCCCTCTCTCCCTCTCTCTCCTTAGCTTAATTCTCAAAGATATGGATGCAGTACTGGTGGAGAAAATATTAAGGGTTCAGCCAAATGTGAAGAAGGTTTATCTTTTATTAAGAACTTCCGATGACAACTCTATCAAACAACGCATGCAAAATGAGGTATGTTCATATAACAGTTTTATTCTTGCCACCACCATTGATACAAGTAGTATTTAGGTAAAAACTAGCTTAATTTCTTCCATCTACCATTTATTGATTGATTTGTTGATATATGTATCAATTATTGATGAAGATCATAGGGACAGAGTTATTCAAGGTCTTGAGGGAGAAATGGGGTGCAAATTTCGATTCATTCATATCAGAAAAAGTTGTTGCTCTATCGGGAGACGTCAAGTTTGAAGACCTAGGAATAGGGAGAATTAAGCTGAAGGAAGAGATGTATAATGAAATACAAATTATACTTAATTGTGCAGCCATCACTAACTTTGATGAGAGGTATATTTATATATGTCAAATCTTACTTATAATGTAGACAATTATTTGGTATCCAAGGATACTCTTAGATGGGCACTAAGGCATGGCATGTTTGTTGTTATTATAGTAATGAGTTATTTATTTTTTAATCTTTGTTCTATTCAAAGTAATTAAGGGTCCGTTTATAGTGCATTTACGTATCGTAGCTTATGATACATTAAAATTTTCACGAAACATAAATAAACTAGTTCGATACAATAAGCAAACTAACTTGATATCATAATTAGAAGACTAACATTGATAATGTAGTCATGTGTACTTATGTATCAATGCTAGTCTACGTATAATATCGAGTTAGTCAACTTATTATATCAAAGAATTTCTTAAAGCATCAATTACATTAGTGCACCAGATTATTATTATACTGAAAATTTTAAGTTTTGTTACTATTTTTAATAAATTGTTTTTAGTGTTTATATATTGGGTTCCATTATTTAAGAATATTCTACATTATTGTAAAAATTTAAAGTAATTTGTGATTATTTTGTTGTCAGGCTCAAATATGTTAAACTTTTATTCAGTTAGAAGGGAGGGTCTATTCATGCCTCTGTTTAAATCTTCAATTAACTTTTGGGTACTAGTTTTCCAAATTTGTCCTTTTTCGTTACCCATCGTTCTTTCACTTTCACTTTGCATATATAAATTCCTCTTTAATCTTTAGCTCACATTCATGTTAGAAGTCTAAAGTTCTACGATGGTGGATGAAATATGCCAATATTAAGATCTATGAAGCTATTAAGTCTCTTCTCTCTCTTTCTTGACTAAAAATAATGGTATTCATGAATTGTGAGAATGGGTGGTGAAATTGGACGAAACGATTCAGGTATTCAATAGAAATTTAGTCCATTTTCAAATTCTGTTGTGAAATAGATGAAAATCTTATAAATAATCTATACTATAGACGTACATGTATGCAGAAGTACCAACTAGCAGCATTAACCAAGTACGAGACCAATGATTTGTGCCATGAGTCTCACCCATATTCTTGTTAACTACCCACCTGAACCAACAACATCCTAACTCACATTCGTCCTTGTTAACAATTGATTAATTTGATCCCTAGTTTTTAGTTCTCTCTCTCTCTCTCTCTCTCTCTCTCTCTCTCTCTCTCTCTCTCTCTCTCTCTCTCTCTCTCTCTCTCTCTCTCTCTCTCTCTCTCAAATGGAAAAATTGGATTATAAGAGCTACAAAAAAAATTGAGATTTAAAAAGTCTTTTAGATCGAGTGAATAGACATGAGCTCACTAGATGTAATGACAATATGATACAATTAACCTCTTGGGTATTCATGATTAAGATCATTTTTATTTACACAAATAAGTAAATATTTATCTGTATGTATATAATTAGAAGACCCTTCTACTATTGATCATATCAAATTAGAAAGATATCGAAATAGAGATATAAATTACAAAATCAACCATGCATGCTGATATATGTGTCAAATTAATAAGTTGGTATATATAATTTAATTCATATATAATGTGCAGATATGATGTTATACTGAAAGTGAATACAATTGGACTTTATATTACAAAATCAACCATGCATGCTTATGTATGTGTCAAAATAATAAATTGATATATATAATTTAATTAATATATAATGTGTAGATATGATGTTGCACTGCAAGTGAATACATTTGGAGTTTTGAATGTGCTATGTTTTGCAAAGAAATGCTTAAAGTTGGAGATACTTGTCCACGTATCAACAGGTTAGTGACGTAAACATAAAAGAATTTTTGTATTAATAATTTTGAAATGTCGTATGATATAAACAAAATTACATTGCACACTCATATATATATATATATATATATATATTCTCTAAATGTATGTATGGCCATTTTGTAGCTTATGTCTGTGGTGAAAGGCCGGGACTGATACCGGAGGATTCCTCTTCAATGGATAAAATGGCCAAAATGTCTTATAAATTCAAATTAAAAGATCAGGAAAGGAAGATGGTGGAGCAAAAGTTAAAACAACTAAAAGTAGAAGGTGCATCAGAAAAAGTCATTACAAGTACAATGAAAGACTTTGGCACTGCAAGGTTTAGATATCAAAAAACTCTGTCTTAGTTGGTTTAGACTTTGTTAATCGTACATTAGTAGTTTATTAATTACTCACTCTATATGTTAGGTCCAAGTTATATGAATGGCAAAATACCTATATTTTAACAAAGGTGATGGGGGAAATGTACCTAGGACATGAAAAAGATAACATACCTATTGCTATCATACGTCCAACTATGATTACCAGTACATACAAGGAGCCATTTCCCGGTTGGGTGGAAGGATTCAGGTAACTATAACCTTGTGAATAGTGCTAATTAATTAACTATATAAGTGTTCAATCATAAGATACTCTCAATGTCTATGAATGTAGTTTGTTTGTTGACCTAACTCTAAATTTTTCGATGACGTTATTGATAGTTACTCTAATTTGAAACTGTGTACATGACTAAATTAATAATTCTATTTCTATGATTACTTACAGAACCTGTGATAGCCTTATTGGTAGTTACTGGAAAGGGATGCTCACATGCACACCTGTCGATCCAATGACAGTAGTTGATATGGTGAGTCTAAGCTATTTGAAAATCAAATATTACTTTTACCTTGTAACATCAATCACTATATATTACGTTACTTACTCTTTAGTTATAAAGCCTAATATAATTTGAAAAGATTGATTTGGAATTTGAAATTTAGTGTTAAGTACATGATCTCTGTTTAGAATTTTGATGTGCAAATATAAAGTGAGTATCTAATCTATAAAATTATTAAATTATGTATGAAGATTCCAGTTGACATGGTGGTGAATTCGATCATTACAGCAACAGTAGCCAATGCGAATAAATCAGGCAAAATCATTTACCATTTGGGAAGCTCATTGCAAAATCCTCTAACATTCTCCGATTTTAACAAATTTATGTTCCAGTACTGTACAAAAAATCCATTGTTTTACAATGATGGAAGCCCCATCAAAGTTGAGAAATTGAAAATGGTGAAGAGTATGGATGCCTTTCATTTGTACATGCAAATGCGCTTGATACCATTGCAGGTATTATTTCTTTATACCCTAAACATATATTATAATATATTTTTCTATTTACTTTCTTCTTACTATTTAATAACATGCATTTCATTCTTTGAAGGCATTAAAGTTCATAAACATGGGATTTAATAATTGTTTCCAAGACGTGTACATTGATTATAGTCGGAAAGTAGAAGGGGTGATACGGATGGTTGAGCTCCTTAAATCAATATTGCTAGTTGTTTCTAGGTAAGTATGTTTGTTTTGTTTAAACACAAATTCAGATGTTTAATCATGTTTATGAGTATTGCATATTTCCATTGTAATGTTAGCTCTCATTTGGCTTATAGATTTGATGACACGAATGCAGAGGAGTTGCGAAAAATAGTGACTGAGAAGTACACAGATGCAAAAATGTTCAAATTTGATCCAAAATGCATCAACTGGGAAGACTACTATATGAATACTCATATTCCTGGCCTTGAAAAACATGTTATTATCAAACGCATCACAAGCCGACTTTGAATGCATGAACATACTTAAGCTAATATGTACGTTGATGTTACGCCTAACGAGGAGATTATCTATAATAAAAAAATATCTAAAATGACTAACTACTACAATAAGAGTTTGTGAGTGTTTGTAATTGTAATAATCAAGATCTAGTTATGTGAGATGAAACATATAATTAGCTAATTTGTGAGTGTTGATGAGGTCATATGCTGTTATCATTTTATAAATAAGAGTTTCAATCAAATTCATAAGAGACAAGTTTTAAGAATTTAGTATTTGAGAATATAGAATCATTTTTATGTTTATGCTTATATATATTGTGTTATATTAGGCAAATTCTTGTTTACCCATTTGTGTGTTTTTTTTAAAGTACCTATTTGTAGTTTGGCCATAAACATCAGTTACTATATATGAGTATATTCTTGTTTACTATTCCATATATATTTTATTTATATTTTGTGTTCTTTTTCGACTATACTAGTTTGAAAGGTATTGCAGCAATTATTTTAATTTGTATTGTAATTTTTCTTTCTTAAACAAAATCGAAGTTGTTACTGTGTGGTTCTCAAAGTTGTTATTATTTTTATGTTTATTTTTTAATTCTATTGAATAATTTTCAGAGCTGCTACTATTTGTGTTTTTGGGACTTCTTTTGTGTTTTCGAGTTTTGTGTGTTTCCAGCTATTGTTGTGTGTTTTGGGTAGTGTTAATGCATTTTATAAACTACCAATGTGACGGCCTGAACCTAGACGAAAAATTATAAAATCGATAAATACTCACGTAAATTGAGAAAGTTACTCGATTCAAAATTAACATTCGACTAATCTATTTGAAGAACCTATCCGACAAACTTGTTACGACAAAACAATTGTAAAGATATAAGACACACCTAATTATTTCTCCGTCGGTTGCACTGCCACTGGTGGCGACACTCGTCATAACTCCCCACCCATTGGATCGTAAATAATTTACCATCAGTAAATATTTAGTGAGCTATGGTTGAATTTCTAATGAGTTGGTTATTCGGTTGACTTTGATTGGAAGTCGTAGCGTTCTTTGAGACGAGTTTGTACACGTGCAAAGTTGAAAAGTTTGACAAAAATCTACATTTCGGTGAAATCGCGGTATAAATAGGAACTTTCCATATTTGAAAATTCAGTTGGACCAAAAGTGGGTTAACTCTTTCTGTTCTAGTTGCGGTGCAACACACGAAGCCCAAATATGGGGCATACTGTTCTGAAAAAAGAGTGCCAGCAAATAGCCACATCGGGATGCCATATAGAGAGAATCATGCTTGTTACTTGGTATCGATCTTGCAAATATGGAGAAAATTTATAGGGCATGGTGAGCCATCGGCTATTCATGTCTATATGCCTCCATTGTTTGTGTGCCTCAATCATCGTCCTTTTATATTACTGTTGTGTATGTATATATATATATACACACACACACAGGTTATTAATATGTTATATGCCTCTGATCGACATAAAACCTTGTGAAACAGGTAACAAGGTTGTATGACCCTTGAGCTCATCATTTATTTGCTATGTTAATTTAGATTAGCTGCAATTTTCTTTCAATCAATTGCAATCAAATATAATATTTATTGATCGATCGAATCATTTGAGGTTAAAGAAAATCCTCAAGAGATAGATTAGTTCCTGAAGATCCTAATCGTTAATAAAATCTAGACCGGAATATCTATGATTATATGTGAGGCTTGAAGTTCCTCAAACGATTGTGTAAACTCAGGCTCGAAGTTTCGAGTACATGTCTACATTTTATAAAATTGGTTACTCGATGCTGAAGTTTCGAGTGTAAAAGATTTTGTGAACTTGAAGTTCTAAATACCAATCGAGTTAATGGTTGTACAGTAACCAAATATTGAGACCTGAAGTTCTCACTATTTATTCAAATTAAAATGACCAAAAGATCCTCGAAATTAATTTTGCAATTCAATATGAAACTTATGTTTCTCAATCTCATAGGGACTTGAAGTTCTTTGATGTTATTTGGAATTCCTCTTTATCGAATATGTTATTTATTAGTCAAAACCTGAAGATTTCTGACTATACATTCGAGGATTAATATCAATTTATCATGTATTGTGAAGTTGAACAGACCTGAAGTTCTATTTATGTAAAGCATTAACAGAACCAGAAGTTCCTCCCGTTATTATTTCTAACAGCTTAATATTATTCAGTTTCTCTTATCGTGTTACATGTATTTATTTATTTTCATTACGATTATTGTTATCTCGTACATATGGACCAGCATTCCTAAATCTTAAAACTCGAAACTCGAGTGTATTTTTGGCCTGAAGTTCAAAGTGCTTACATAAATTTGGAGTTCATAATTTATTTATCAAGTCTATTATGTACATACCAAACCTGAAGTTTTGGGTACACCGCTATAAAAACAAGAGATTAAGGTTTTGATTTCTATGACATTTTGTCAATTTCGACTATGATGCTTATAAAAGTTAGTGTAATAATTATCCCAAGAGGTGTAGATCTTTATTAATAACTTCAGAGGAGCTTATATCATGTTACCAATGTAACATTTTTTTGACCAGCATTCCTAAATCTTAAAACTCGAAACTCGAGTGTATTTTTGGCCTGAAGTTCAAAGTGCTTACATAAATTTGGAGTTCATAATTTATTTATCAAGTCTATTATGTACATACCAAACCTGAAGTTTTGGGTACACCGCTATAAAAACAAGAGATTAAGGCTTTGATTCCCATGACGTTTTGTCAATTTCGACTATGATGCTTATAAAAGTTAGTGTAATAATTATCCCAAGAGGTGTAGATCTTTATTAATAACTTCAGAGGAGCTTATATCATGTTACCAATGTAACATTTTTTGGTCATAAGGGGTATACATTTCTCTACATCCAATGTATACATGAAGTAGTTCACTAGATCTACTATAATGTATAAGATCATCAAAATTCTCCAATGATATCATTGTTTGAGTATGAGTTAAATGCTTGCTAACAAGTGGTTTAGTTTTTAAACAATTATTTACGCATATTATTTGTGACTTGTCACTTTAAATTTGTGTGTGATATTATCCATCATATTTATTTGATTTAGAGAAAAGCATCAATACCCTTACACGCATGTTTGCGAATGGTCAATATGATAGTTTTTCCACCGTTAGGGAGAGACTAGATTAATGGAACAGCATGAAGTTGTGAAATATTTTTACATGGTCCAAACTCTTGATTCTCCTAAAGTGGATATTTTGCATGCCCTCTTACGTCTAGAGTAGATGTTGAGTAATCGATCCACATTCTAAATTAATTACTCTATAGAAATGATTGTCCTAGAGTGAGACAATAGATGTCCTAGAGTGTGACACGGATATCCAATAATAATGAGCTTGTTAAAGTTAGTACATGCATATACAAATGTGTGGGATTAAAATTTTATGATCATTGATTTATTACTTATGCTAGCTAGCGAAAGATCATCATGAGCGGTATACATACCATGTTTCATTTTACATTTCGACAAATTATATTATCGGCCAAATTGGAAATAGGTAATTTCAATACTCATTGAAACGTGATGAGATTCTTGGACCTTATTAATCATTGATATCACGAAAGGAATTTGTTTAAAATTGTATGATATCACTATGACACAATCTCCTTGGTAGAGATATGAGATTATCAATGTTTATTCCCTTAAGCGAAAATTTTTCTATAAGTACCATGTTAATATTGTCGAGAGCCTTATGGCACGTTGTGAGGGTATCTTGTGTGTTTATTAGGCACATAAGAAAGTCTCAAATGTCGTGTCATCATAAGAAAGTGCTTATTAAATTGCCCAAATGGCAACTCTATGACTAAACGAGTTTACATACTCACTCATGGATAACTCACTTATGGAATAAGAGTATAGATCTTATACATACTCATTTACATACACTACCAGAAATGGAGACATTACCGGCGACCTCCCGTCGCCGGCCTTGTCTGTTTTTTTCGCCGGAATTGTCATTACCGGCGACAAGTCGCCGGCAATGACGTCGCCGGAAATTCCCCGCCGGTGTTAACATTACCAGCGACGCCGTCGCCGGCAATGGCAGCGCCGCCGTGGCCAGAATGTGAGACATTGCCGGCGACTGAGGTCCATGTCGCCGGCAATGTCTGGAAAAATTTTGAAAAAAAAACGCGGTTCTGGATTGGGCCCAATTCCAGAACCTGCATTGAAAGACATAAACCGTACAATCATACAAGTTCAACAGTACACATAAATGTCCAACGTACAGTACAAATAGCAACGACGATACGAAAATTAACTACAACTACAGGTCAGGGTCGAGGAACTTGCGGGTCAGGGTCGAAGTAATCCATGTACTCATTTGAATTCCGGTGGCTTCCTTGGTCTTGCTCTGGCGTTGACTGGTGCGGTGGTGGTGGTGGATAGCTAGGGAACGGAGGAACCGGGACCGGGGGAGGTGTGGGGAACGGTTGTCCGGTAGTCTGAGCCTCGTACATCGTCCGCATCCATGTGTACATCTGAGCCTGCATCTGTATCTGCTGCTGGACCATGTTTTGGTACTCGGCCATCTGCCTCTTTTGCTCCTCTAACTCCCTCTGCGTCCTATGAAGCTCCGCTGCGAGGTTAGACTAGAAGTTGAACTTCTTGACCCGGTAGAGTATTGTGAAGTGGTTTTCAATACTCCTTCGCCCGCCGAGCCCATTCCCCTACAGTAGAAGGTATTCTTTCCAGTCCCGCACGCTTTTGCCATGATCTGAGCCGCTATCAGGGGATCAAGTGGATCGATCTGAGAGGCATACTGGGTGACTTCTTCCTCGGAGCAGTCAGGATGGTTAGTCCGAGCTATACTCATGGTCACTTCTGCGGTCGCCTCCTCCACTCTCGCCTAATTGACAAGCGAAAATGAACAATGTATTAACTAACAAAATCTATTAATATCGAAAAATAGTTTTATTAACACATGGAGAGGCGAAAGACTTACCGCTTCGTCAGGGCACTGCGGATAGAACTTCTGATGAATATACACCAAGGGGTTCACTTCTTGTTGTTGCTGCGCCTTAGTCGACCAACCCATGTAGTTGAGTGAACCTGCATGATGGGCCCTGGTGTTTTTCAATCTATTCGCCAGGTTCGTCTTCGAAATCGCCTTGTTTGATAAACATATGGAAAAAAATTAGATCTCACACTATTTCAATCTGATACGATACATTAGGCTTGTAAGATATATTAAGGATGCATACCCGAGCTTTGGGGTGCTCGAAGTGGGCTATCAGCCACAGCCACTCGTACTCCCTAAACCGGAATTCGCTAGGGGTAGAACCTCGGCCTAGCTCCTTGTATACAGTGTAATGGGAAGAAAGCTCGTTCTTCCACTCTTTATACCTATATTAAAACAAGGAAAAAAAGTTAGAGATATTAAAACACTTGATAAACAAAAATCTAACTCGATATATATTCACATAAGTCGAAGCACATCACCTCATATGTAGTTGACGCTCTACCCACGTGTGAATAAGAACTTCATCCACGTCAAACCACACCTGCAATATGAATATATAAAAGGTAAAATTATATATTTAAGTGGACTTAATTAATAAATATAAAATTTACGTAATGAAAATACGATTTTACTCACACTGAGTGCATTATGCACTTGCATCTTCACGTAGATAGGCACAGATTCCCAATCTGGCCAAAGCATTGGGACCTTGTCCCGCACGATCGCACCGGCCATGCTGACATATTTGCGCGTGGTGTCGAATGCCTCGATCACCTCGCCATCCTCATTGGCCCTTATGGGCGTTTTCCTTCCGCTGGTGGCCTGCTCAAGTCTCTTCCCGGTGCAGGTGCCTCTAGCCCCTTTCCGTTTTCCAGTCCCATTAACGAAATTGCCTAATAATACAATGTCAACAAATTGATATCATTAATTGAACCTATCGCAAGTCTTAAGTAATAATTAAGTAATCAATCTAATGTTAAATAAAATTTACCTGCATCGTCCGTTTGTTGGTTGGTGCACCTCACACTCCAAAGATACACGGGGTCGAACGGGAGGAAGTTATACGCTTCCTCTACGGTCAGGAACTCCGGCCGTCCTTCAACATAAACAGGCATCCCCCTATCATCGAATTCAGGGATGACAGGAATCTCGTCGGGTAGGAAGAGACCGGACGGCGGAGATAGACGAGGCCTGGACGATAAGGCGCCAGCACCACCATGTGCCTCAGATGATTCCCGTGAAACGGGAGTAGGCACCATCCGAATATGGGGCATTCGGATTGAGGGAGTTTCTGATGCCCCCGTTGACTGTCGCTCGTCTGAGGCTCTGCCACCGGAGGGACGTCTGCTGATTGAGCGTCTAGAGACTGAGGCTCGAGCCTCGACTTCCGGTTCCACGGCTCTTGATCGTGCAGCTTCCTCCTCAGCTCGCGCCTCTAGCAAGGCTCTCGTGCGAGCAGTCATCATTGGCCCACTAGGCGTGTTGCTAACTACGGGCGAGGAGGAAGCTTGACTACTGTTCTCTCCACTATTTCGGGAACCTCTTCGAAGCCAATTAGCCGCAAAACCTCCTGGACACCGTAATAGTCATGGATTCGGTTCAATAACAAATCAGAACCGGAACGGTTTGGAACCGGAACCGTTAGAAACTGGAACTGTTTGTAACCGGAACTGTTTGTAACCGAAACCGTTTGTAACATAACGGGAAAGGTTAGAAACAGTTCCGGTTCCAAACGGTTCCGATTCCAAACCGTTTCGGTTCTATAACAAATCGGAACCGGAACGGTTTGGAACCGGAACCGTTAGAAACCGGAACTGTTTGTAACCGGAAACGTTTGTAACATAACGGTTCCGGTTACAAACAGTTCCGGTTCCAAAGGGTTCCGGTTCCGCGCGATTCCGGTTTAAAACCGTTCTGGTTCTAAACCGTTCTGATCCCGATTTCCACCTTCATTTATACGATTAATTAACAACTATATCACCTAAATTAACATATATACATTTTCGATGTGTGTATATATATATACATCATGCATCTTAATTAAATTTAATTTTCACATATTCATCCAAATCAGAAACCCTAATTAATTTTCCACATTTTTCACACATATATATATCATGCATCTTAATTAGGTTTAATTTCCACATATATATACATCACATATTCATCCAAACCACATATATACATAATTTTCACATATATATACATCACTTAATTTTCACATACCTTAATATATATATACATCACATATATATACAATTTGCATATAAATTTAGAACTTATCACCCTAATTTCCAACTTAGCACCCTAATTAATTTACACATACACATACACATACACATACACATACACATACACATACACATACACATACACATACACATACACATACACATACACAAAAATAATTAAAAATTGAGAGAGAGAGAGAGAGGATCGGACCTGCCATGGATTTCCACCTACAATGCTTTGCCGACTACAATGGTGAGGGGAGGAGAGGAGGGGAGGAGGAGATTTTCAGAGGAGGAGAGGAGAGGGGATCGGTGGAGAGGAGGAGAGGGAGAGGAGGAGTAGAGGATAAGGAGGAGGAGTGGGAGAGGAGGAGGAGGAGGTGAGCTACTTTGAACTCACCCCACCGATTTGGGAGGAGGAGAGGGAGAGGAAAGGGAGAGGAGGAGAAATGAAAGGCTCGGGTTCGACTGGGTTTCTATCCAGAAAACATTGCCGGCGAGTTTCTTATAACTCGTTGGTAATGTCATTACCAACGAGTTGCTTATAACTCGTTGGTAATGTCATTATTTCCCGAAGAATATCCGACAACAATTTCCGTCTACGATTTCCGGCTACATTTTCTGACTACAATTTCGATTATCAATTTCCGTATACGTACGATTAACGACTACATTTTCCGACTACAATTTCCATTATCAATTTCCGTATACGTACGATTAACGACTACAATTTCCGTCTACGATATCCGGCTACGTACATTTTCCGACTACAATTTCCATTATCAATTTCCGTCTACGATTAACGACTACAATTTCCGTCTACGATTTCCGGCTACATTTTCCGACTACAATTTCGATTATCAATTTCCTTCTACGTACGATTAACGACTACAATTTCCGTCTACAATTTCGACTACATTTTCCGACTACATCATATTTCCGACAACAATTTCCGACTACATCATTAACGTACTAAGGATGATAATCGTAATCATCGTCATCACTTGAGTCTGACTCGGTTTCATAGGTAACCTCTGGCAATATGTGCCTCTCCTCGTCATCTGAATCAGCGTCAACTTCATATGGATTAACATCGAGAAGTTCTGCTCCAGTAATTCGAACCACACTCCCAGATCTCACATTATTAAGGCGAATCGTAGATGATTCCGGAATGTCAAAAGCGTTCGGCTCTTGGTATGCAGTAACTTCCTCATCATCTGCGGCATCACCAAGTGTGGCAGCACTGTATATGTTTCTATGAGCAACATGGTTAACCACCTTCCACGGGACTTTGTTAAGAAGATCGTCCAGGTAAAACACTTGTTTTACTGATGAGGCAAGAACGAAAGGGTCTTCTTCATACCAGGTAGTAGCAGTATTCACCGAAAATGTTCCGTGTTGATCGGTCCTTGTGTTCTCCGGGCTAGTATCAAACCATCTACACTTGAACAAGTGCACTTTCATGCGGTTCCCATAAATTAGTTCAACAACTGAATGAAGGACACCGTAATAGTCAACGCCATCCTGCCCACCATGGACCATCACCCCACAATTCTGTGTTTTCAGTCGGTCGTCTCTATTTTCACATATAAATTTCACGCCATTGACCTGACACATCGAGTAAACTTTTGAAGCTATCGGTTTCATCGCAAGGACCCTCAATTCGTTTGACCACTCTGGGTAACCATCATCTGCTACATGGTTCATCTGAAAACGATAAGAAACCACACAAGACATTATGAACATAGAAACCACAAAACCACGTACGTACACACATGCTATATAAAGAAAATGGCAATAAAAAAAAAGACATATACACATATACCCTTACCCATGGACCAAAGTAGTTTGCAAACGTCCTGTTGTGGTAATCAACATTTCCAGCAATAGCAGGGCAGTGAAGATGATAGTTTTTCCAATATTGTACTTCTTCACAATTAATCAGTACCGACCAGTGGGCAATGACTACCTCATTTTCATCCAACTTGTACGACTTTGGCAAGCTTCCCTGTACTACAACGTCATTGGAGATGATAGAAAGGTTGAACTGAGGTTCATCTATCGGCATCTGTTGTTGGGGGTCCTCAAGCGCTCCCAAATACACTTTGGTGTACGTGACACACTCGTGCGCAACATATGCTTCAGCAATACACCCTTCAGGTGCATATTTATTCTTCACATAGTCCTTGTAGGCTCCCAATTGTCTACAAGTTAACAAGTGCATGTTAAAAGGGGTAAAACTAAGACTTTACATATAAAAACATAGGCAAACCAAATGTACCTTTCCATGGGATACATCCAAGTGTAGTGTACGGGACCGGTAAGCAACAATTGTTCGGGAAGATGGATCGTGAGGTGAGGCATGATGTCGAAAAAATTTGGCGGAAATATCCTCTCAAGCTTGCACATGATAAAAATGATGTCATCTTGCATCTCCCTGAGATCTGATTCTTTAACTTCCCTGGTGCATAACTTCTGAAAGAATCTTGACAAGGCCCACCAACGGCTCCACCACCTCCTTGGGCAGGTACCCTCGAATGAAAATAGGGAAAAGGCGTTGAAGCAGTACATGGCAGTCATGACTCTTTAATCCGTACATCTTATTATCCCAGTAGTTAACACACCTGCTTATATTTCCTGCATAGCCATAAGGATACCTGCATGTATATATATATATATATATAGCCATAGGCAACAATTATATTTCTCGCATATCACCATAATCCGGTAAAAATTAAAGGCAAACCAATTTCCGTACTGCATAGTCATATATAAGAATATTTACCTGACATTACTCAGCCACCGAAAAATTTCATGCTTATGCTTCGGCTTGACGGTATAAGGAGCTTGCGGCATTTTTCTCTTACCATCTCGTAACCACAAATGTTTCCGCAGTCCCATAGCTTTCAGATCAATACGTGCCTTAGGGATGTCTTTTGTTTTCCCCTCCAAGTTAAGAACTGTGCCCACCACACTTTCACACACATTCTTCTCTATGTGCATGACATCTAGGTAATGTCTGATAAGCAACCTGGGCCAGTAGGGGAGTTCCCAGAATATGCTCTTGTGTGTCCAAAACTTATACCTTTCGGGCTTGTCTGGAATTGACGCCACTATGTCAGGATGATTGCTCAGCTGGCCAAAATCATATTCATTCAACACTTCCAAAATTTCTTCCCCTGTCCATCGCCTGGGTGCCACACCTGTTTCCACAGTCCCATCAAACGCGTCTGGATCCTGCCTAAATGGGTGATCATATGGAAGCCAACAACGGTGACGCATCTGAACAATTTTACTGCAATGAGGACTGCAACAATCAACCGTCATGCACTCTGAACAAGCCCTGTAACCCCTGGTAACGTTGCCCGACAACATACCGCGGGCAGGAAAATCACTGATGGTGCCAACAAGCATGGCATGCATCTGGAACATCTCCTTTTTGAACCTATCGTAAGTGGGGTGGCCACACTCACTCAGGTACTTAAGCTCCTCAATCAAAGGCCTCAAATACACATCGAGACACTTTCCTGGATAACCCGGGCCCGGAATTAACAGAGTGAGCATATTGTATTCCTTCTTCATGCACATCCATGGTGGAAGGTTGTACGGTACCAAAATAACTGGCCATATACTGTATTGAAGACTCATGTTGCCAAAAGGGTTGAATCTGTCAGATGAGAGCCCTAGCCAAACATTTCGGACATCTGCTGCAAAATGATCAAACTCCCTGACCATGTGCTTCCAAGCCTCTCCGTCGGAAGGGTGTATAAGGGTGTCATCGTCAGGCAAGTTCCTCTCAGCCCACCATCTCATTGCCTCGGCCGTGAAAGCACACATGAACAACCGCTCCAGCCTATCAATAAGCGGGAAATATCGAAGTATCTTCACAGCTTTCTTGTTGCCTGCAGGAGTCAACTTATACCTTTCTGTAAAACATACCGGGCAGGCTTCAAGGTCTTCAAGATCTTTTCCCCAGAAGAGAATACAATCATATCTGCATGCATGGATTTTGATGTAGGAAAGCCCAAGATCTTTCAGGATATGTCGCACCTTATGATGAGTGGTAGGAAAACGATGACCGGGTGGCAGTAGCGAAGCAGTCCACTTCAACCAAGAATCAACAGCTTTGACAGACATTTTGTTCTCCATTTTGAGCTGCATCACTCCCATCACACTTTCAAGAACAGTCTTACTACAACCATCGTACAACGGAGTCTGTTGCAATGCAATCAGGTTGTTGTACTTGTCCATACCGCTTGTGTTGACATGAGCTCCAGGTAATGGTTCGACTGGCTCGATATGGGGGAAACCCTCAACGACGGGAGGGACATTTGGTGCTTCATCAGCAAATACATCGCTCTCATGAGGAAACATATCATTGATTAACATCGATGTTGGATCATAGGATGCACTGCCCCTCTCAGCAAAATCTCCATGATCATAGCGTGGACTGGCCCTCTCACCAAATTGTCCATGATCATGCGGACCCGCTACCGATGTTTCACCGTGATAAATCCAACAAGTGTACTTATCCCAAAACCCGTATTTACTCAGGTGCCTCTGGACTTTATCAATGGGAAATCGAAATCGATCGCTGAAACACTTACATTCTTTACACGGGCAATAATGAAGTGTAGTGTCTCCACAATTAGCCTTTACAAAATCCACAAAACTCCTAATTCCCTCGTGATATCTGACATCTCATCTTTCGAGGCTCATCCAACTCTTGTCCATCCTGAAAATTCTAACAATTTTACGTATTAATTATATATATATACACACATTCACTACTAATAATCGACGCGATATCTCAATTCAACTCTAATTAAATCAACACATGCATGCATATATATATATATATATCGATCTAATCTCTGAATTCGATTCAGTACTCGATGATGGTATTCTCCTTTTTTCAATTCAAAACATATTTGACTGGGTAGGAGGCTCTGTTAAGGCTGCCTCCGATAACAATACGATAATACCAGTCGTTGATTCAGACACAAGATTAACTACAAGCTGTTTTCTCGTTTCGGTGACATCAACAACATTTCATATATATCTCACGAATTGGATTTGATCAACACACACACATATATATATACCACATATACGTATATATACACCTACCTATATATATAGCTTCCCGAGTGATCGAGTTTTCGACGCGCGCCTTAATTTTGACAATCTACCGAATGATCGATTTCAGAGCGTACATTTTCCTTCTTTCGATTTCTCTGGATTTTTTTCGATCAAAATGATTGAATGATCGAGCTGCCGCATCCGGCATCTAATATAAGACACATTGCCGGCAACGGAGTAATTCGCCGGAAATGAAGACATTACCGGCGACTTTACGTCGGAATCTCGCCGGTAATGTTCCAAAACATTACCGGCGACTCCAACCGTCGCCGGCAATATCAAGCTCAACATTTCCGGCGAAATTCCGGCCGGAAAATCGCCGGAAATGTTCGGCTTGACATTGCCGGCGACGGTTGGAGTCGCCGGTAATGTTTTGGAACATTACCGGCGAGATTCCGGCGACATTACCGGCGACGGAGTAAGTCGCCGGTAATGATGGACATTACCGGCGACTTTTCCGGTCACCGGCCTTGTTGGCCGGAATCTCGCCGGTAATGTTTCATTTTCTTGTAGTGATAGTCAATGTGACTAAATTAAACTTGCCTCAATGAGTAATATGATTAGAATATGAAATTGATTCTAACTCTCGTGAAGTTATGAATACATCAAAATTCCTAAAGAGCCTACATACATCTATCAATATATATCGATATTGATACTTATGGAAAGATACGCCATATTAAACTTTTATATTACATGTTTCATAATCCTTTATGTTTATGTATTTTTCTAATGTTTTAAAGTTTTCAGATTACCACAACACTTATGGTAAGTTGTTGATGAAAAATATTTGTAGATTTATTGTACTACTTTTAACTTATTTATCCTACAGGATTCAAAATTGACAATGAACCCACATATGCAAGGTACACAAAGCTTGTAATGATCAAGGGGAGATTCTCATCAGGATGAGCATCCAGAAGCATATTTCCTAGGACATGAGTGCATTGTACTATTTTTCTTCTATCATAGTTATTTTTCTCCCACTGGATTTTTGTTACCTGACAAAGTTTTTAACGAGGCAACACTAAGTGTGTCCGACACTGTATTATTCATTGGTAGACATCCAAGAAGTAGTGTTGTAAATATTATATATTTGTGAATGTCTATGTAAATACTCATTAGTCATGTATTTATCATATAAATTTTACATCTATATATAAAAATTTACTGAGATGAATAATATAACATTCTACACGTTGTCACATTCCATCTATTCTCTTATCTCTTTATCCTCGGTTTATTACATGCTAAGAAATGTTAGAATTTTTTTCTTGCCAAACACCAAACATGTGTAACTGATGTCTTCGAAATGAGAAGCTACTAACATATATCTTCCACTAAGACATCCTCCATTGATACTATTAATGCATGAATGGTGGATGCCAAAACTGGTCTACATTAATTGCACATTTCTTCTAAGGGCATCTCCAATAGGGAGATCTAAACCCTAAAAATATAGACCCTAAACTATAAAAGGCTCTCCAATGGTGCAATTTTGGGGTTCTAAACCCTAAAAATATAGGGTGGAGTGTTATAAGAAGTGCTAAGATAGCACCTCCTTTAGATCCCGTCTCAAATGACAGCACACCTGCACTGTGAGCCCCAGCTGACGCAAGAGAGAGGAGAGCAGAAGCCATCGACGCGCCCAGCTTGGCGACGGAAAGGCACGCAAGCAGCTGGAGGAGAGAGGTGGGGAGGAGACGCGCCACGCGCTTGACCGAAGGAGAGAGTAGGCGACAGGAGCTGCTGGCGTGGGACCCACGCACGTGCAGATCGAGCTGGCTAACCGTTGCAACCAACGGTCTAAAAATGGACGGCTTGATTTTAAAGCTATTTGAAATCAACGGCCAGATGTTGATCTCAGTTTTTTTTAGTTTTTTTTTTTTTGAATTTTTGATTTTGATCCAACGGCAAAGAATATATTCCGAAATCGATCCAACGATTAATATTCAATCAAACTCTCATTTTCCATAGAATAGTCATAAACAAATAGAAAAAAAATGTAATTTTTGGGAATATTAATCAGTCCCAAATTAAAATGTATCGGTGTCAAATAGAAAAATGTACCATTTCGAAATTATGAAATTATCCTTGAAAAATGCATATATCGGTGTCAAATTAAAATGTCCCAATGTTGAATAATTCATGTATCAGTCCAAAATTATTACAATTAATATTTATTATACATAATAATATTGTAACAAAATAAATTAGTCATTAAAAATAACATAAAATAAAGATATTTACAATATAGGACTTCACCATTGGAGATGAGTGAAGTCCTAAATCATAAGTCCTAAATTGAAGTCCTAAATATAGGTATAACACCCCATTTTAGGACTTGCCATTGGAGATGCCCTAACAAAGCCATAGAATGGGGAGGTGGTACGTGTTGGCGTCCGTCTGACTGATTTGACATTCCAGCTGAAGCATGGGCAATATAAGCTGAATTCTGCACCAACTGCCTAAAACATTAATTGTTTCTTGCATATATGCCACATATTGCACGCAAGAAAGAATGAAAAAGTTCCTAAGGAAATTTAGGTATTCAAAGCATGTCATATCATCAAACTTACGAGGTTGGTGACAAATCTGCTCCCAGACCGGCTATAATATTCCATAACTCATAAAACTGGGTTGTACAAGGGTTAACTCTTCCAAAACTTCAGAACATCACACAAATTACACTCCGTATCTATTACAAGAAAAATCATGATCATGCTTTGCTATCAATTGACATTGGCACTGGATCCTGTTTGGTCATTTTGCAAATATATTGCCATAGAATTGTGCATCCTTCCTATTGTACTCTCTGAATTTCTCCCTCAAATGCTTGTATTCCAGTTTCATATCCTTGTTATTTGGATCTATATCTAACGCCTTCTTAATATCCATCTCTGCCAAGTCCAAGTCCACAAGCTTGCATATATGCTTGTACCCTCTTGTACAAGGCTTTCACATTCTGGCAGTCGAGCTCCAAAACCTGCATTTTCAGATACCCCCCAATTCAATATCTCACATTGCAGACAGTGACAATTGCGCATAACCTAAAGTAAAGTTCATATATCAAGCAAGATTACCTTAGTACAGAGCTTCTCAGCCTGTTTGTACTGTTTAAGTTTGAGCTTGCACGCAGCATCATTCAGGTTGTAGCTAATTAAATTTTTGAACCTTGGCCTGATGCTTTTCCTCGTCAATGAATTTTGAGTCATATTCTATATATTTCACAGCCTAACATCAACATAAGAGTTTCTATGGTCATCACAAGAACAGTACTCATGTACATTTCCAGATTCTCAAACCTCGAAATAACACACTAACTTTGTGCTCTTTCATATTTGACAGCCTTGAAGAGTGCATTGCCCTCTTCCTTCTTCTTACCAGCTGCTTCAATCTTTTCTTCTGTACTCATATCCCAAGATTCATTCCCCTGCGGCCATTAAATTGATTATTAAGTAAACAATTTTTTCCCAACAGCCAGGAGCTTTCAATTGCACCTTGGAAACACATTATCTCACCTTGACAAAGGAGACCAGCTCCGCCTCATAATACACTGTTGAATTAACCGGAACAGTTGCCAATTCATGTGCATGGTCAGATGACCAGAATGCATATTCAGGTTGAATGGTCACCAAAGCCACTTCACCTTTGTTCATGCTCTTGACAGCTCTATCAGGTCCATCAATGACTTGTTCTGCACAATAATCCCATTTTAAGTCAAGTATATGAGTGTTATTCAATGAACCCAAGTCATTCCTGAAAGCAACAAGCTATAGCAATGTGTGTTACCTTCATCAACCTTGAACTCAAATGGCTCGTTATCATGCCATTTCTTTGTAAATACTGTACCATCTTGCAGCTTTCCAACAAGTAAAATTGGTTTCACTGACAATGGCATAACAAGGTAAAATGACTTCAAGTGTCAAACAACAAGATATAAGAAATCTAGCATCACCCACATTTCATTATGATCGTCATGTACCTTGAACAACTGTCCCATCATTTGGACACTCATATCCCTCTCCCTCCTTCAAGGTCTTCTCCAGGACCTTCATGTTCTTGGTGACATCAGAAACAGTCTTCCATGAGACCAACTCAAGCATAATCTCAAGGGTTGCATTTGGGGGCACTGCACCTTCACCACCTGCAGCTGGTCTACCAGACTCACCAAATCCATCTGTGACAATAGCAGCAATTAAGATATGACAAAAATAGCAAAGAACCAAGGATTAATAAGCAAACATACAAGAGTGGTACTGGCATTGCGGTTTCACAAACAAGAAGACCTTGCAAGTACCCAATGGTCCCATCTACGAGTCGAGCTTCATACTTAACTGAATTATAAGAAAAACTTGTAAGTGCCCAATGGACTAGTCAATAGTGCATATTAGCAAGGGACAGAAGATAATGGATAGCAAAATTACCGAAAACTTCATCCAGGTCTTTTGGATTCTCCCAGTTCTCTCAATTTGTAAGAATTTTCTTAATACTCCACCGTCCTTCCATATGTCATTGACACTAGTCCAGGAAAGCAACTTCACACCAAACTATCGCGTGGCATAGGCCAACTCGGGCGGTATAGTGAAAACTGCATGCTCACCCTTCTTCATGGTCTTAATGCCTTCATCCCATCCCTTGATCACTTGCCCTGGCATGAAAAAACACAAAATCTCAAACACAACAGAACCAACCATGAACAAGATATTCAAGCACCTAAAGGTCACTTGGTAACACAGAGTATCAATCCGGAAAGACAGCAATCGAATACTACATTATGCGCTTCATTTCTGACAAAGGTAGACCAATCTATACGTGGGATTTCAATGATATATCTGAAGAAAAAGTTGATGAATATATGAAAGAAAGACTAACCTTGACCAAGATTGAGCTTGAAAGGTGTCCCACGATCCCGGCTGGAATCAAACTTGGTTCCATCGACCAAAGTCCCAGTGTAATGAACTGCAAAACAAAACAGATAAAATTAAGAAAACTCATCAAACACCAAAACGTACTTGAGAAAACCAAATTAAGACGTACTCTGCTGCATCGGCGTTACCTTCAACTTCGTCGCCGGAGCCGGGAGTGTCCCAGCCTTGACCTTCTTTCAAAAGCTTCTTCTTGAGCCCATTATTTCCAATCTCCTTCTCCTCGCCAACCTTGAGTGAGCTTGGGCTTCTTCTTCTTCGGGCTCGGCGCCAGCAGCGAAATCAAAGTCGTCTTCCATATATGGCTAAGTGATGAGTACGTCCTAATCCAATGGAGTGAGCCGGTGAGAATGGGATATGTATATATAGGTGGGGACAGAAAGATCGAGACTTCGAGAGAGAGAAGAGAAAGGGTCTAAAGTCTAAACTCTAGATAGTTCTGAAACGAGAGTGAAGTCGGGATGATTCCACATTGGGCCAGTTCTCTTCGATAATTCCGCACGCAGGTTTTAGACAAAAACAAACGCAACCTTTACCGTACCCAACTAGTGGCTCAGAATAAACAAACTCTGCGATTTCTGTCTTCACAGGAGTCCAAAATATATTGGAGCAACCAAACACAGGTGCTATAGATTGTGTTCGTGCATCCAGTTTACCTTCGTGAGGGGACATATGAACAGAGTAATGTTTCACACTATCAGAATTCAGAAATGCTTTTACCACTAATAGCAAAATCAAGTTGGAACTTTTTGTGAATTTTGTAACAAAAACTTATTCTTGATGTTCGTCATGTATAAACAAAAAAAACTCAAAAGAAGTGTTTCTAACAGTAACTCTTCTGGTCAAGTGTTTCACAAACCGCCATCCGCACTCTTTAGTCTTTATTGCAAAACACATGAAAAAGTAGATATTGATGCCAATAAAATATGAGAACAAAAGTGCACTTCTACCAATAGAGAATGAGAACGTGAACTTATTAACTTCTGTGTTCTATTATTAGTCTGTTCCGGCTGTCGGATCGTTTTATTGGCCACGTTCCGCCAGAAGTTCTACCCGACATTAACTGAGGTATACCTAGCCGAAAATGCTGCATGAAAGTATAGATAGAAAAGAATAAAGGAGGATGATGAAGTAAAAGGTAAGGACTCTTGGATACTATTTCGGTAAAAAGGTAATCCACCAACAATGAACACTAGCATCAACACCAACATGAAATCCACGCACAATTTTTGGTCTTTTTTTTTCTTTTTCTTTTTTTATTCATTGAAATGCTTTCCTCTCACCTAAGGAGAAGAAGAAACAAACTGTCTGGGTATCCTAAAGAGATCAACTCCTTCAAATGGAGAAGTCCACTCACCAGAACCTCCGGCCGAAGCATCAACATTACCTCCATCCTGCAACCTAACAAGGCTAACACCGTTCATATTAGAGGAAGCCGGTCTCATTGCAGGCTGAGCACCCAAACCAGTAGCTTTTGAATCATAAAAGTTGGTATTGCTCTTCATAACAGAAGGCAGCCCTGTCCACAACCCATTAGGCCTCGTCAAGGACGGCAGACTTCTATCCAAACTCCAGTCTATGTTGGTGTAATCAAAGTTCCTATGGGAGCCACTGCCAGCACTCCAGTCCACCGGAGAAGCCACACCTGCTGACACAGCTGACCCCATCCCGGAGAATAGTCCAAGGGATGAAGCAGCAGCAAGCGTTTGGGACGCACCAGCTCTATTCCACAGATTATTCCCTCGACTTGTTCCTGGGGAATCCCCAGGGCCACCACCAGGAATAAAATGCTGATGTTGCTGTTGCTGTTGCTGCTGCTGCTGCTGTTGCTGTTGCTGTTGCTGCTGCTGCTGCTGTTGCTGCTGCTGTTGCTGCTGCTGTTGTTGCAGCTGCTGTTGTTGATACTGAAACTGGTGATACATCTGATTTGTACTCAAATTGCTAGAGCTGAGGCTTGTACTGCTTGGAATGTGAGGCAAGAACCCACTCGACCTCATAAGTTCAACGCTAGCAGAAGGATACCAACCAGTGGCAGGAGGCGATGAGCTCATGCTAGTAGCCGGAACCTGGTTCGTGTTGACAGACTGAGGACGCTGCATCATAATAACCGGTTCCCTCACTGTTCCAGGCTGAAGGTTCTTTAAATCGCCTCCTAAAGCTACATAACATGCCTCAGTCTTAATCGGTGGAGATGATGCTCGCAAAGGGGATGCCATAGAATAGGAAACAGTAGGATTTGATCCGGCACTTGACCACCTCTTCTCAGCTGGCAACGGAGTCGGTTGGGGTTTTGCCCATTCCAGCTTTGTCTGTCCTCTCTTCAAAGGCTGCAAAGGTTTGTGTGGAAGTTCTACAGGTCCTCCCACAGTAGCTCCTGGTTTTGTATAGTTAAAGTCCCTATCATCCCTTCTTTGCTGTACTGTAGGGGGAGGATTAGATTTTAACTGTGGCCTCAAATTCTGATTAACAGCCACTGGAAGCTTGCCATTACTAGCATTCGGAGGATCACCAATTTCTTCTGGCTTAGGTGAAATTGAAGAGGGGTCTTGCTTTGATACTCTTAAACTTTCAGCAGCCTTCTGAAGATCACCCTCACAGGCTATGATAGCTCTTTCAACCTCCTGTTTTGAGCATTTAAATCTTGCTTCCAGATTAGCAATCTGATCAAGCTCTTCAGATATGTCAATCTTCAGATTACCCCCACCAATGCTTTGATCTCTAGACTTACCTGATTCTTCACCAGCGTCAAAAAGCCATGCTACGGATTCCTCTACCCTGCCTTCATTCTGTATGAGAGCCTCTGTTGCCCGATCTTGTGCAAAACCCATTGTCACAAACTGTTGAGCAAGTCCCTCAAGTTTTCTCGACATAAGATAACCACTACATCGCTCATGCAACTCTTGGGCCCGCCGCTCTTTCTGTCGCTGATGCTTCCTCTCATTCTTCTGACGGATTTTCTCTCGCTTGTCGTTGTCAGCTCCCGGTACTGTTTCAGGCTTAACAGGAGGATTAGATGTTTTGTCTTTATGTTCTTCCGACTCTCCAGACCAGCTACCATTGTTTGAGACAGAATCATACTCAGCTCCAGTAGCCAAAGAGCCCCCAGAATGGTCATCTGTTTCATCTATATTCCGAAAACGACTATTACTGTGAACAGCCGATGCTGAGGATGTCAGCGACAACTCAAGGGTATGGAAAGTCCCTAAAAGTGGATTGTATGCACTAGCTGCATTAGCAGGCCCTGAGGCAGGCTTTACAGGAGCCGGAGCTTCTTTACCGGACTTCTTGTCCTTTGATTTGGATTTCGAAGACGCCGGAGACATCTTCTCAAAATCGCCAAACAAACAAAACTGAACAATTCCTGCAGCATTTAACATACAGCATTCATCTAATTAAGTACAGGGCACAATTGTTTTCCACAAAACCCTAAAATGTTAAATAAAGCACCAATTTGCTATTAAACTATCTACAGTCGACATAATTGCTATAACAATCATACATTTACACAATTCTGAGGTTCAGTATACAATTTCGTCAATTAAGAGAAAAACCGGCATAATCTATTGCCACAATTCCACATCAAAAACATATAGCCGAGTATGACAACCGAATCAAACCCATAAAATTCAAATTAGCATAAATTATTCGGTTCGCGAACAAATCGAGGTCAAATCGAAAAATCAAAATCGGACCCAAAACAATCAACAAACCCCCAAAATTCAACTTCAGACCCAATTCAATACAATTCCATTAAATCGAATTGAACCCTAATAAAAAATTGAAACAAACAGAGATGACGAATTTGAATTGAAGATTTAAGGCATACCTGTGATGGGTGATCGTAGCGGATCTCAAAGTGTGGCTGGGAGTGCGTTGGTTTCTGGGATTGGAATGAATGCGAGAAGAAGAGGCAATTGGGTTGGTTGAATCAAGGGGGACGGAGAAAGATCGGAAGAAGAAGAAGAAGAAGAAGAAGAAGAGAGCGCAGAGCGGTTTGGGAGAGATGAGTTTGGGGGCTTAGGGTTCGGATTTTTGTTTTTCTTTTTTCTTCTCAGACTCGGCAAAATAGTTGGGGTTAAACAGCAAATTGAGAATTTTTAAACTTTGACAAATCCTTCTGTGTGCCACACTGCCACATCCACACCTCGGACTTTTTTACTTTCTTTTTAATCCCAAAAAGGAATACTACAAAGTTTTGTCTCTCCAAATTATCTGGTTGGATTTTACCAAAAATAGAATAATATCATTTATTATTAATTAATATATTGATTGATGTGTTTCTAAGTCAGAAATGAAAATAATGATACTTATGAATAACTCCCCTCAAATAACTTGTAGTTAATACTTTCGATGCGATAAATTAAGTGTTCGGCTAGAATGTGGCATGAGCAGTGTTCGAAAAGTCGGAAAAGTCGGCCGCCTAATCGGTGATTTTTAGAATCCGAACCGATTTTGGCAAATTGGTCGGAAAAGTCGGTCAAAGCTAAAAAGTCGGTCAAAGTCTGGTTGACCCGATTAATCAGTCAAAAATGGAGAATTCATTATCTAGACACCCAAGTAATTAATTTATTTGATTTATGTGTATGAAGAATTCATTATCTAGACGCTCAAGTATTTTTAATTTCTTTCATTTATTTTTATGGATATTATTAAATTTAATTGAAAAATAACAAATCCTACGTATCTGACTAATTTTCGACTAGTCGCTGACTAATCGTTTTGTCCCTCTACCGACCCGACTCTGATTAACGATTTTTAGAACATTTGGCACGAGCCACCTTCAAGAGTGGCTCTATGGTCAACGATATCCCTTTTCTCCGTGGAGATTCGGTTTATCAGCTCGATCGACTCCTCTTCTTGAAAAGGTCTTCAATAAGATTTTGATTCTGGTTCAATTTTTCTTTTTAGTTTAGCTTCAATTTTTTAGGGTAGACTCACACTTCTTTTTAATTGCTTATTTTTCGCATTACATCAAGTTGTCATATAACAACTATCTTGTTACGTACTATTAAATTTGTGTGACATCCAACTATACAAATCTCACCACTTTTGCAATAATATTTTATATGTTAGATTCGGATACAAACAATCTCTAATAGTAATAATAAAATCAAAATTTATAACAAAATGCAATAAAAGTCACTAATTTGGTCAGATAGAGGCATGCAGATGCAGTGACCTAAGACAAAAATTCACCCCCACTTGTGTTGTAGTTTCGAACGTCTATTTGGAGGGTACAACTATCTAGTTCAAGTTCTTGCACATGAACTAGAACCCAAAAGAATTTTACTTTGATGTTTCTTAGAAGAATATAATGAGGAGGAAGAAGAAGCTGGTAAATTGGATAATATGAATAAAGACTTTGAGTTGTCCTTATATAAAAAACAAAGGGAGAAGTTGTGTTAGTTGGTTTGGCAAAAATTATCATCATTAACCGTCACTCATTTTCATCCAAAATGCAATTTTCAAAATTTATCTGAAAGAGTCCTATAGTGGGGATATGCTTAAGGAATTAAAGGAATTTAACTTCTTAAGTGATCGACCTACATAGAGTTTCGATTAACAAATTCGGACCTAAAATCAAAGCGTTTTCTTTTGCTTTTTGGATTTTCCATACTTTTTACGAGAATCAAAGATAATCTTCGTTCTAAGAACGTAAACGGGAATGTCAAGACTTTTAGTCAAATTGATCTCATGAAAAAGGTAGAAACCGAAAGTGAGTTTCGATTAAATCCTAAATAGGAATCGAACGCTCCGGCCAAAAGAAGAAGGATCGAAAACTAGAAACCTCGTAAGTGTACCGTCATTGTACAATGGTGACTTAGTTTCTCCCTTGATTTTGTTCCTCTTTATAAGATGACAAAACTTGACATATGGATTGAGACATCTCTATCCACCTTCTTCCTAATATCCTTGCATAGCAAGATACATCGCATGGTATATATCTTCAGTTGGATTACATATGTAATTGATAACTGTTGAAAGATATTACTCCATGTGATTGATTACAATGTTATATCTATGAAAGCGTATTACGCTCGAGATATGCGTATGTTAAGGAAAACATAATACATGATTCATGTTTGTAGTTGAAGGTACAAGTCGGTATATTTGCTTAGGATGAACATCCTAAAGTAAGAGATGTAAACCAACCCATTTGGACAAATATCCCAATCTTGTAAAGAAAAAGAACTTGAAACTAAATCTCTTACCTTTATAGTAATGATTAGAATTAGGTTTCTCTTTATCGACGTTTGATTTCAATTAGGTTAAGCGTCATAGTCGCTTTATGTAAAAGGTTCAACCAATTAAAGGTTGTACGCATGACGACTAGAAAGAGGATCATTGATAAATGCTTTTGAGAGGGCTTTGACCCGCCAACATCAATTTCCTTGGACTAGTTTGTCATACTTTTACGTACCGGACATTATGAAATCATATGAATTTTATGTACGCTTGTATAAGTTGAAAAACTTAATCAAAACAAGCAAAACTCTATTACATGGAATATGTAATCAAAACACAAGTGTTTTGGCTTTTCTACGAGAAGTCTAAGGTAAAATAATCAAACACTTAGTCATATTCACAAAAATTTGGAATTTTGGAAATTTTGGAAAAATCGACAAAATTTGCACGTTTTTCGAGAAAATCATAACTTTTTTGGAATTCAGATTCATCAAATGGTAGAATGGTAATGTCTGACGACTGAGAGTATGCTAGTAATTACCAAAAAGAGTGAAGGGCAAATCGGTTAAATTATGGACCCTAGAAACAGACCGTCTGATATGGGAATCCAACGATTTCCAATGACGGAAACTAACTAGAGTTAGACGAAATTGGCGTCTCTCGGCCCTGGGACCAACCTCCTCTACCGTCTCTGTCATCGAACTGTCCTTTTGGACGGAATCGGGGAGAATCTGATCGCGATTGATTGGAGGGAATCAACCCAAATCGGGCCAGATCTCCTCCGGCGATCCTCCTCCATTTACGGACAAATCAGCCTTAGTTCGCTGCCACGGACCGAGCGGCGCTCCTCCCCAGCTTGGTTATGGCCTCCGACGATCCTAAATCGGAGAAACCGATCAAAATCTGAATCAGATTAAATCGGGATTTTTCGGCGTCGATTATGCCGTAACGGCGAGAGATCTTGGCCGATCTCCTACGTCATCGGCCTCCCCTCATCCCCAGCTCCTCCTCCGCCTCTTCCTCTTCCTCACCAGAAAACGCACCATTATGTGGTTTTACGGCCACAACAGGGCGAATCCGTCAAGAAACCTAGATCGGATCTGAGATCCGTAGGCCACGGGTCAAACCCGACCTGTATGACCCAAACAGGTTGGGCCCAAGTGATCTAGATCCAAGCCCAAGCCTAAATGGGTCAACCCAGTTGACCTTTGGGCCCAGTCCGCATATGAAAACCAAACCCAGCCCAAATCACCTTTGAGCTGAGCTTCGAATGACGTGGCAACACATAAACATCGCTTACTGACGTGGCGTCATATGATTAGTCTATGTGTCCATGTGGGACTAACACCATTTTTTGGAAAATTTGTATTATGTACTTTTGTACATGTACAGAGACTCCTAATATTTCTTAATTTGATTTTAGTGCACTTGTTTACATTAGAACTTTTAATCATAGAATTTATTCCCGGATTACGAGTTCGACATTTCATATAAGTAGAACCTAAGTGGAGGATTAGATATGAAGACTATTAAATACAAAACATTTAATAGATCTAATTCAAGGGGCCAACATTGGTCATCTGTTGAGCAGCCATCCACAAACCAACACGCTAAACCCATGGTTTCATAAGCTATTTCGATTAGCAAGTACCAAACTAATCATTGGATTTTCTAAATCCATAATTATAGTGGCGAAAGAGTTTTAAATGCGCACAATGTTCTTGATGTCTTAATCAAGCGTCGTCGCTTCGAATTTGTCTTACATAGAAAGGGGTTGAAGATAAGGCATTCCAAAACATTGATGATAAGGAAAAATCTCCACCTTATCATTGGTAGTTGAAATAGAGTCGACACTCCTGCTAAGAGTGATAGATCCCAGTCTAAAGTAGAACGAGTACCCTCCACACCATGTATAACACAATGAGATTGAATCATTCGATATACTCAAAGTCATCGTAATGACTCAGTCTTCCACCATTTATGGGGAGATAGGAACAGAGTTCTTTCATGAAAACGATAGGATTTGTCGTGATAAAACCTCACTCTGTCTCATTATAATCCTGGTATCTCAGTGTTCAAAGCTGAAATTCATTGGTGACATCAATGATTCCTCCCATACTTACCACATAACTAAGCAAAATTACATATCCATGAAGAATGGAAACCTAACCAGAACCGACCTAGGGGTGATCTACGCATTTTATGCTCGATTCTTAATGTATTTCTCTCTACATTTGGCTAAGTTATGACCTTAGTATTATTATTTCCAACTTATTTTATTGTTTTAGGTCAAAAATAAAGAAGGAAGAATAAAAGAGGCAGAAATGAGCTCAAAATGCAATAAGGAGGAAGTTCCAAATTTCGGAGACGAAATGGTTCGAGAAATGATCTTCACATGGTTACTAAAATGTGTTTCCCAAATGATGTCAAGAAATAGCAACCCAAATGACAAATGAAAATTATGCCAAATGGTGCAAATGAAGATGAAACATTTCTCCTGCTAGGGCCAGGAAAGAAGAAAAGTGGCAAAGCAAGCAAGAAGAAATGGCCGAATCATATGTAGCAAATATATTTCATATATGCCTGATATGATGCTCTAAATATAGTGCAAAAGTAAGGCAAGATCTGCCAAGATATTCCTTGGAGAGCAAGAAGAACAAAATCAAGAAGGCCAAGATTTCTCATGGAATAAGGAAAGAATATCCAAGCTACAGACCTATAACGTCAAGATATCACCGAAGATGCAATTCAACTCCAAAGATAGTGACGTTATACATTTCTGGAAAGTTATTTAATTCCTCTTTCCAACGAGTATAAGATCATAATTTTTTGAGCTTTACAACTCCCGGAATACTCGTTTGAAGACAGGTTGCCAGATTTACCCGGTTGGACTAGGAAAACCTAATTTTGAGAGGAAAAGCCCTAATTCTCATCTATATAAGAAATGGCTCGGCCCTTCATCAATCATCTCTTAGTCCAATAGCCAAAGCTCATCCTAAACACTTTCTCTCCTCCAAAACACCAAAATTCTCAAGAAGGCTGTCACCTTCCAAGCACCATCAACACCATCCTTCACCGAGACTTTCATGGCAATCCTAACTATATTTTCCATCTATTGAAGAGTCATCTACACCAAGTAGTCTAGGGAAATCCCGAAACCAAAAAGTGTACCATGACTTCTTCTCTTTTCTTCTTCTTGTATGAATTTTTAGTTATTATGGATTGGTTTGAAGTATTTCGGTTTTATAACTTACATAGATATCAATAACCTTCCATGTGTTCTAGTATTTTAATCTTCAATATGCATGTGTATCTATGCTTAATGCTTTGATTATATGCATGGAAATTCCAGTTTAGATCAATGATGTGTTAGGGTAATCCCGAGCACTAAATATGATTATATGCATGTGTTTTGTAGAACTAGACTGTTAGAATTTTGTTGTATTGTTTGATATGCATGTTACGAGAGAGTGAGGTGAAAAGAATGAGATGATTATGTTAGCTTAGGTTTATTTTCTGTCTGTAGCATGTTTTAGGCATTCTAGGTTTTTTGTTTGTGTTTCCTTATCTGTTAGTAATGCATATATAATATCTAGGCTGTTTGATAGATGTTACACGTTTTTCATACTTAGGATGTTAGAATCACTCTATTAACCCTCCCCCCCCCCCCCCATTTATTTACTTTTCTGTATGAAAACGTTGTCATGCTTAGTACCCTCAATCCCCGGTTAAGAACGATCCCTACTTATCAATGATACATCTACAAATAAGAGTTTTAAATTGCGTATGTGTGAATTGTTATTAAATGTCTACTTTGTATTAATATTTGATGCATGTTTTATGCATTATCAATCTTTGGCGTTGTTGTCGGGGATTAAAAATTCTTTGTGTGATTTCGTTTTTGTGAATATGCAAATTTTGTGCATAATACGTGATACTTGTCTATAAATTACAAAATTTCATACTTGTTAATACATATGTCTAATATATTTTTTTATCATTATATTTATTCTATTTCCATTGGATTTGATGTTTGTTAAGTTTTGAAGGATACAATGGAGAAACGTGCTCCAAGTGTTTTCATAATTCGCAGCTTCTATCCAAACAGAACAGACAACTTTGAAATGCCATAGTTTTTAGCTCTGTTGAAGTTAGGAGGATTTCTTTATATGGTTAGAAATCTTGAGATGTCTAGTTTCCAGCCATATAAAGATTTTAAAATTCTGAGTTCTACAATGTATGTTATTTTGGTTTTAAGTCACGGAGGTCATAATAGAAAAACTAAAGAAAAGATGGAGGAGATGCACTTCCAAGATCAGGCTGTTCGTAGAGCATAAAAAGAGCATCATGTCTAGGCTGTAAGACGTTAAAAAATAAGCCTTTGTTGGGACAACCCAATAGAGGAGACGACAACAAATTTACTTTCTTTTCCTTTTTTCTTTTAATTTCGTACCTTTTACTTTCTTAGTTAGATTTTCGTAAAACCTATACTCCATATTTGATTCTATGTTTTACTTTAGTACATTGAGGACAATTTAGAGTTTATTTATGGGGAGGAGTTTATATCTTATTAGTGTCATAATTAGTGTATTTTCAGAGTCTAATTAGTGTGGTGGATGAACACTTGTCTTTTAGTTAGAATATCCTACGTGAATTGGTGTCTAGAAGGGGACGGTTGCTAGAACGGGTTTTGGATGTGAGAAAAGACAAGCTCGAAAATTACTCCTACCTCTCTTGGTCTCTCTCGCCGACTTGCAATTTCAATAAGGTTATCCAAAGAAGACAAGGACTAAGTCTACACTTGTTTGAGTGTCTTGGGTCTTTTTGTTTAACTTAGTGTTTTAAAGAGTCTTTAGGATACCCTTAATTAGTCTATAATGAGAATTAGACCGAAAACAATAAACATATGGCGTTGTATGGAATTTCTTGTGCTAATAGAGATGTTTTGATTGTCATAACTTGTAGTGGATATGTTTGCATAAAAATGATACAGATTTCGCATATTAGAATAAGATTTTAGATCATACGAACCTTAACATGAGTTTTTGAGCGTACATTACTTCTTTATGAGTGAATTTCGCACATAAGTCTCAAAAATATTTACATGTCTCATCTAATTGCTTGCCATAGATTTCAATGAAGTAGAGAATACTAGAACTTACTCGTGTAGATTTGAAAAGCTTTTAAGTTGATATATGCTCTGATTTTGGATATGATTAAAGCCAATCAGGGTTTCCACCATTAAACTAAACATCCATGTGTTCTTTATGTGCGCACAAGTTGCAACGCCCCTAGATAAAAATTTTGATCACATATTAAGTCTTTCTTTCATTGCCATGCATATCTAAACACTTAAGCCTAGTATAAAGTTCCCTACCCTTGTTCTAAAGACATGGTGACGAAATTCAAAGCTAGCACATGGAAATGGCGTGAAGATGATGATTTTGAAGGAAAATATGTGTATTGGGATAGATTTGTTCAAATGGCTTAAATATGTGTGTAAATTGCTGAGAATGGAAAAAGAAAGAAACATTTTGAGAGCTAGAAAAAAGAAGAAGAAAAGAGTGAAAAGAAAATTTAGAAGCTCTCTAGCAATGTATTTTAGATGTTAAAGTTTGGATTAATGTCTCACATATTTACGGATTTGGAGTGTACCACGAATTGAAAGCCCAAAAATGAAGAAATATAACATTTGTCCTATCCGTAAAACTCAAAGAAAATTTAGAATAAAGTATGGGCCCAAAATGATGAAATTTGGCCCCTAAAATGGAAATTTGACCATGGTGACGTTTTGGAGAATAGGATGCACGAATTTGAGAAGTTTTAAGTGATAGACTAAGTCTTTGGAACATATTTAACCACCACATATCTAAATTTTGAATACCTTAGCCTCAGCCCCATTACAACCCTTTCTAAAGTCTTTTATGATCCTTAAGATGAGTAGTCTTCGATTGGTTGAGTAAATTGCAGGAGTAAGCATATGGTTTAGGTTCATTTGAGCAAGTAATTCATCTTATTCATGAGATTTTCGATTTAAGTCATATATACTTTAAGTGAACCCTTTTTCATGAGTGAAAATATGATGAGTGTATCCTTGTAAAATTGATTTAAACTTGTTTGAAACATGCACAACTTTAATATCACCATTGTTTTCTCCAAGTCTTACTTGTTCATGTCATGATCATATCTCTATTATCTCTCGAAATCATTGAACATTCACTCTAAATAATTGTGATTTCATCACCATATACTTAGAAAAATTTCGAAGACATTTTTAAGGGTTTAGATGTGTTGTTGTTCATGCCTTTGAGATGAGTTGCTACTTGATGATAATGTATGATTTCTCTAATCTAACTTAGTTATTTTTTGTGTGTGTTTTGAGTCTTAAATTTCGTGGCTTAAGTTCTTAATTTGTAGAGTCTTTATTTTGTTTAGTATTTGCAAGGGACTAGCAAAGTCTAAGTATAGGAGAATTTGATATCCGCATTTTATGCTCGATTCTTAATGTATTTCTCTCTAAATTTGGCTAAGTTATGACCTTAGTATTCTTCTTTCTAACTTATTTTATTGTTTTAGGTCAAAAATAAAGAAGGAATAATAAAGAAGGCAAAAATGAGCTCAAAACGCAATAAGAAGGAAGTTCCTAATTTTGGAGAAGAAATGGTTCGAGAAATGGTCTTCACATGATTACTAAAATGTGTTTCCCAAATAGTGTCAAGAAATAGAAATCAAAATGACAAATTAAAATTATGCCAAATGGTGCAAATGAAGATGAAGCATTTCTCTTGCTAAGGCCAAGAAAGAAGAAAAGTGGCAGATCGATCAAGCCAGAAGAGATGGCCGAATCATATGTATCAAATATATTTCATACATTCCTTATATAATTCTCTAAATATAGTGCAAGAATAAGGCAAGATTGGCCAAGATATTGCTTGGAGAGCAAGAAGAACAAAATCAAGAAGGCCAAGATTTCTCATGGAATAAGGAAAGAATATTCAAGCTACAGACCTAACTACAAGATATCACTGAAGATGCAATTAAACTCCAAAGATAGTGATGTTATACATTTCTGGAAAGGTATTGAAGTCCTCTTTCCAACGAGTATAAGATTATAATTTTTTGAGCTTCACAACTCCCAAAATACTCGTTTGAAGACAGGCTGCCAGATTTATCCGGTTGGACTAAGAAAACCTAGTTTTGAGAGGAAAAACCATAATTCTCATCTATATAAGCAAGGGATCGTCTCTTCATTAATCATCTCTCATTACAATAGCCAAAGCTCAACCTAAACACTTCCTCTCCTCCAAAACACCAAAATTCTCAAGAAGGTCACCACCCTCTAAGCACCATCAACACCATCCTCCACCGAGACTTTCATGGCAATCCTAACTGTCTCCTCCATCCATTGAAGATTCATCTACACCAAGTAGTCTAGGGCAATCCCGAAACCAAAAAGTGTAACCATGACTTCTTCTCTTTTCTTCTTCTTGTACTAATTTATGGTTATTATAGGTTGGTTTAAAGAAGTATTTCGGTTTTATAACTTACATAGATTTCAACAACCTTCCATGTGTTCTAGTATTTTAGTCTTCAATATGCATGTGTATATATGCTTAATGCTTTGATTAGATGCAGGGCAATCCCAGTTTAGATCAATGATATGTTAGGGCAATCCCGACCAATAAATATGATTATATGCATGTGTTTTGTAGAACTAGACTGTTAGAATTTTGTTGGTATTGTTTCATATGCATGTTATGAGAAAGTGAGATGAAAATAATGAGATGGTCATGTTAGCTTGGGTTTATTTTCTGTTTGTAGCATGTTTTAGGCATTCTAGGTCTTTTGTTGTGTTTCCTTGTCAATGAGTGATGCATATAGAATATCTAGGCTGTTTGATACATGTTACACGTTTTTCATACTTAGGATGTTAGAATCACTCTTTTAAACCCCCCCCCCCCCCCCAATATATTTACTTTTCAGTATGAAAACGTTGTCATGCTTAGTACCCTCAATCCCCGGTTAAGAATGATCCTTACTTATTAATGCTACATCTACAAAGAAGGATTTTAAATTATATATGTATGAATTGTGTGTTAAATGTCTACTTTGTGTTAATATTTGATGCATGTTTTATGCGTTATTAAGGGGGAGCTAGGCGGCGCCACCGTAACCTCAAATGTCTCTCGGCCAAAACCGGAGCCTTGAAGGCCACGACATGGTGATGCTAAAATAGATGGGGCTTTAGTGCATGACTTGTGAAGATGATACACTACCTGTTTCCACTAGGTTGTTGGCGGTTTATCTGGGATAACCAGAAATAGAGTTAGTTACGTGGCCACGTACAGGAGATGGTACTCATGATTATTTGAGCAAGAAGTGTAGCTGAGAGAAACATCGTTTTAACATCGAAATGGAAATTCATCCTAGGAACTTTGGCAAAGTTCAAAATCGTAAGATAATTTGGGTATGGTTTCTCTAATTTTTTAGACGCGATATCAAACATTGAGAGTCAAGGAGTCTCTTCTTGTCAGCCCAGAGGCCTCTCAAAGACGTCCTTGATTAAGAAGAAATTCATCGTTTGGAAATTAATGGTATTTTCGAGAAACTGTTAGTAGCAGTGTTGCCTCTTCGATTGAGACATTCTTACATGATTGAGAATGATCTTGAGAGTTGAGAAGTCTGATTCAAATATGGCTCTTGCGAAAGCATTGATGGTCTACACGTTGGCACCACACGTGGTATCCAATCATATGAAGATGTGACTTCGATAAACGGAATTGGTAACTCTGTTGACAAGTGACTACTTCATAAGAGTAAGTATAGCATTATATTGATGCATGCCATGTTCACATACATATTAGGTTTCTCTGATAGAGAGTTTAACTCCGAGAATGTACGTGGTTGCAACTTAGTACTTGTTATCAGCGATGTTTGAAATTATGTACCAACTTGAGTTGGATACAAATGAAAAACTCGCGGATTGTGCTACTATGACTACTTACAAAGAGAAATTTCTCTCTTGTCATGAGTTCGGACCCCATGATTGAAACAGCATCAGATTGACATGTCGTAAGTGACTACGAATATCTAACAATCAATGACAATCTAGAGACATTCGACTTAGCTTTGACATCTGGATCCTTGACTAATGATCAACTCTAGAAATAAGTCACCATATAGGAGATAGCTTGGCTACCATAGAAGGTGGAAGCGCAGCCAATGGAGGCATCGTCGATGGTGAAAACCGATGGCCTGCCCAAGGCTTAAGTTTCCTAGTGGTAACCATAGCGATGCCAGAATTCTGGGTTCATATTTAGAGGCCATGCAAAGTGGTGTATCCATTGCATATGTACACACCAAGGATGGACCCTTAGAAGGGATAAGTATGCATCTAGCACACCCAATGTGTGCAAATATGGGTTTTTATGGTGAGTGATCTTATGGTGAGTGTGTTGAATATCCCCTGGTTTCTTTAGTTATAGATCTTTGATTGATGTTTCAAGACTCCCACCATTCTCGCCATTCAGATATGAAATGGACTTTGCTAGAGATAAGGAGATTTTATTTCTCTTACTCCTTGGGTTTTATCCAGTATGTTACTAGTAGTAAATGGAAGTGCTCGCCCTATTTAGGTATCACTGGAGCTGAAGTTCTTGCTATGTGAGTATGTTGGGGTACTATCACTCTTGCATTGGGAAATACTTTTGCATGCTTGCGTCGGCTCATGCCTAAGTCCACATCAGTACCTACATAAACTTGTTCTTTTAGATAGTCGCTCTTAGCTCAAGTCAATCCCTCTTGGTGAGTTCAGGGGGAGATGTTGACTTCAGGGGGAGTTGAAGTCCACAAAGTCATGTCATTTGATAGGATGTGATGAGTTGTATTCTTTTTCAACCAAGTGTCTTTTTCCAATGGGTTTTATTACTTGGAAATAGTTTTTAATGGGGCAACGAAAATCGTTCATGTCAAAATCTCATCACCTTGATATGAAGGCAGGATGCTCTTAGTTTTTACTTTGTTCGATACCCATTTTTCTCCTGCAAAGGTTTTTGACTCGACAAAGATTTTTTGATGGGATGCAGCCTAGACGCCACCAATAAAGTTGATCAAGTTACATGAAGGAAGGCCACAAATCGTCAAGGCATCACAAGGGGGAGTATTGAAATATGTCTATATTTTGTGTGTGATTTACTTTCCGTATTTGCTAGTCAATATTCTCATAGAATATTGGGTATATTTTTTCATTATGTATTTATATTCCCTTACCAAATGAGGATTAGCTTGTAGCCTATAAATAAGATATTGGTGCCTTGTCCCAAACACACTACGAATATAAATACAGATCAGCTTTACCTTCACCTAAGTTCAATGATATTCTAACAAAAATGTATTTTTGACATTCTAATTTTGCCCTTAAGAAGAAGGGGTTTTTGGTTTGTTGATTCATCCCCTTCTATTTTAGGTTTTTTGACATTCTAATTTTGCCCCTAAGAAGAAGGGGTTTCTGGTTCATTGATTCATCCCCTTCTATTTTAGGCTCTCTCTCTCTCTCTCTCTCTCTCTCTCTCTCTCTCTCAATTGTCTGTCTCTTCCTCGACGAAATTGCCAGCGACTAACCAAGGTTGTGTGACCTTCAAATCCTTCGAGTAAGGTAACGAAATGACCACCTCGACATCTTCTTTCTCTTTCCCTTAACACCTAATTAATCTTATCCTGGGCTAAATCATCTAGAAAAGTAAAGAGAAAGTTTGAAAAAAAAACCCAAAATCCTAGAAATTGAGGGTTGATCGATTTGAAGCCGAATCAGACGGCAAGACTCACTGGGCTTTGTAACCCTTACCTCCATGAAGCTAATCATATTTTGGTTTCTTCCTAATTCAATCGGTGTTCGACGAATCGAAGAATTGAAGATTTTGGGATTTTGATGTTCAAAGGTAAATTTGACGTTTTGTAGTTAGAATTGGCGAATATTGTAGAAGAGAAAGTTGTTTGTTGTTTAATTTTGAGCAGAATAAGTCTCGGGTCTCCGGAAAATATATCAGCGCTGCCTCCTCCGATAGTTGTGCTGCGGCGGAGAGTTTTTGGATATAAGTTTATTTATATTGTTTTGTACGTAATTACAAACCGATTCATCCTCTTCCTTTTTGTTTTCAGATTTAAAAAAAAAAATCAAATTCGCGCCAACGAAAATGAAAGGCTTCGAAGTGATGACGTTCAACATTCATGTCGCATACTTAGAGTACATCGTTCGGGGACACCGCACTAGACTCCTCACCGCAAGCTCAAGTGAAACTAACTCTGCAGTTGATCGAGTTTCTTCTCCTTCTTTGCACTATTTGAGAGTAAATTAATGGTAATGGAGCCCAATTCAAGGATGGCGAGGAGTCAATGTTGTCGTGTTGGGTGGTAACTACAAGGATGGTTGACTGATATTTTGTGTAGACCTTATGTTAATGAAGTTTAAGTAATCAACTACCTCTTCTTATAATGACTGTATAACTATTTATCTGATTATCAGCCAAACTAACTGTCTAACTATTTTCTTTTCCAAGATTTCATAATTGTGTTGATGGTTAAAACCCTTTATACACGAGTGCATAAAAGGGAGAATAAAGTTGGAAGAAAAATGAAAAAGATAAGGATATGATTCACAAGTCTTCACAAGTATTTAAAAGCTTGAATTGAACTTTCAAAAAAATAAAAAATAAAAAATAAATTTGAATTGAATTGAATTGAATAATTATTGAAAAATAAGGGCATGTCAATAACCTACATGTTGGAATAACAAAAAATTTGAATATATATATTCAACTATCAGTCTAAATATTTGTTCAACTATCTGTCTAAATATCTATTTGTTATCAAGTTTAAGATAACAATTAAATAGAGAGATGGGTAATATCAACAGGGTTATCGACACGCAAACTAGACTAAGAATGTTAGAGAAGCCGACATTCCAGTCTATTAAGCTTGAATTTTATGTAGTCATCACAGCCATCTCTCTCTCTCTCTCTCTCTTTTCTCAATTGCAAAACAAACAACAAAAATTAACCAAACAACAACATGAGAGACTTGATGAATGAAACATAAATGATGATGGATAAGATTGAGAGAATGATTGAAAAAATTAGAGCTTGATCATAACTTAGTTGCTGGAAGTACCAAAAGTCTGAATATATGTGAAAGGACCCAACCCCGATTTAGTTTTCTAAACCGGAATCAAACCTCTTCTGAAAACGTTAACCAACAAAAACCATTAAAATTTCGGCAGAGTAACGCTACTAACGCGGAATTGCCTTTACCTGCACCCGGAAAATAACATTTCATCCTATGCCACAAAAGCCAAACCGTGGGCACCAATCCCATCCGGATTTCTCAATATCATATCAATATCAATAAATAGTAAACATAACTGTAATATACATAGTATATCCGGGAAAAACCGTATAAAACATGTATCAAAACGTATCAGAGCGACCTCTACTGTAAATATATACAAAATATACAACAGTAGGTGAAATAGAAACCTACTGGAAAACACAGGTAACTCGAACAACTGACCTCCAACCACGACGTGAGACACCAGAATCTGAACTACAAACTGGGCACGGAAACCGAAAAGCCCAGGGGAAAGACATGAAAACCGTTAGAGTGAGTGGACGTAAATAAATGTCTTTCGCCGAATAATATATGTTATAAAAACATATGTGAGTCTAAATGCATAAAAATCAAATGGTACACGAGGAGACGCTGACTCCACTCGCGTACAGAGCATGCATCATAAATACCGCGGGGTCACTCATGGACTCCCTCGCGCTAGTACAGTCTGAATCACGGGATCCCAGACCCACACGTGATTCCAAGCCAGAAAGGCCTCGGGTCAGGATATCTGTCCCCCCCCCCCCCCCCGGAGCGTACTCGGGGATCAGCCGAGAAGCCAATGTGTATCGATACAACCCTGATAACTGAGACTGTACTCTGTGTAAACCAAATCACAAATACTTTCCATGCACATGCATAAAACATAATATATATGTACGTATATTCATAGATGTATAATCGTAAAACACATGCTCATTTAAATCATGATCATAACTGCATGCTCATGCTCGTAAAACGTATATAAAAGACTCGCAGTCAATCCGTGAAAAGAAATGTCCACTCACAGATAAGCAAAACGCGCACTCACGCTAATCACGTAGCCCGGCGGAAGATCCCTCACCCGAAGCACGATCTCGATCCCCTGAATAGTCATAAAATATATCTGATCAAAAACATAATCTACAACACTGTACCACACCTCGGAAATCAACCGTTCCCAGAAACATATAATACTGTGCAAAATAATCGAAGAAATTCCCGAAATCTCCACTCAAAATCCTCGACTGAAAATCCGATACCCAAATCAACTCGAAAACCTCAAGCCGACGATCGGGGCGCGATTAAGAGAAAAATGACATTAAAAACATCGAAATCCAAAAAGTCAACGGGTCGCCGGAGCTCCGGCGTTGACCGCTGCCGCCGGCGGCGGCGCGCTGTCAATCGGAGAGTTTTCCTGGCGACCGAGCTACCACAATGATCTCCACAACATGGTGAACAACTTTAATGAATGAACCACCACCATCCAACCACCACCGTGGCCGAAATCTAGCTCGAAAGCCACGGTGGTCCAAACGGCTGGAAAACTTTTCGGATCGATTCTTGCGCCGTCGCGCCACCTCGTCCTCTCAAACCAAAAAGAAAATGATCCTGAGCTAAAACCCAACAAAACCCACCAAGTCTCATCGCCGGAAAGCAACCGGAGCACCTCCCTCCGTCGAGGCAGATTCCGGCCAAAAATCCCCAAATTGCAAACCGTAATTTCTCCCTCAATTCTCAACCAAATCAAGCAATTCCAAGTTCTAAACAGTTGCAAATGAAGAGAGGAATCGATTCATACCCAAATCGAAGCTGGAGATGGCCGGAAAATGAAAGTCGCCGGCGAGTCAAACGGTGGCCGATTTTCTCCCCTCGGTCAACGCGGGTCAACGCTTCCTCCTTGGTCAAACGACGGTCAAACTTCCCGAATAATGATTTTCGACTATTTCTGATATTTATACTCGCGCCTCGGGACGATCGACTGTCCAAAACGGATAACCATTACAATTCGGATAAACTCGATACGAACGGATAAACTCGTCGATAAACCGAAACTTCAAATAATTATATTATATTCCTCGATTATCGAAAAAATCATCCGGAACCGCCCACGAACTCGAAATCACGTGTACTACAACTCTCGAGAAGAGACTCAACTCAAATTCTCGGTCGATAATTAAGTCGTAAACGAAATCGGCAAACCACACAATAATCGATAAACCGTGATTACACACTAACTCGTGGATTACGCTGATTACTCTACTGATTCTGGTTCGGGTCGTCACAATATGTTCAATTATTTGTCTAAATATCTATATGTTATCAAGTTTAAGAATAGTATAAACAAGATCCTTTATATGTTTTGAAAATCTCTACTTTGTTTCAAAAAAGATAAGATTGGAAAAATGACTGAAAAATTAAGGCTTTATCATAACCTAGTTGCTGGAAGTACCAAAAAGTCCATATATCTGTTCAACTATCTGTCTAAATATCTATCTATTATCAAGTTTAAGAATAGTATAAACAAGACCCTTTATATATTTTGAAAATCTCTACTTTGCTTCAAAAAAGAATCAGATTGGAAGAATGACTGAAAAAAAAGGGTCTGATCATAACTTGGTTGCTGGAAGTAGCAAAAGTTCAAATATTTATTCAACTATCTATCTAAATATATGTTCAAGTATTTGTCTAAACATTTAGACAACCCAAGATCTGTCATGTATCTACTATTTACACAAATAGCAGATATGTAAACATATTTCATGACAAATCCCCAAATGTGTATGAATATCTGTTTCACTGTCTATTTATATATAAGTTTCATAGCTGTGTTTGAATACTTATAATACAAAGTTTGGATTCTTAATGGGTTGTCTATTGCATTTTCAAGTGCAAAAACAAACATTTCATTTATTCATCAATACATTCATTCATTCACTAATTTATTCTACTGTTCAACTATCTGTCTGAATATATGTCTGAATTTCTATCCAGCTATATGTCTTAGAAAGTGTCAACTACCAATTGATAGAGGTCATGAGAGTGAAGAGACACTAAGGTTGCAGAAAAATATCAGCCTCATAACCCTTATTATTATACTATTCAAAGATACACAAGTGCATAGTACAAAATTGTAATGATTTGTTTGTATTACAAGGTACATTTTCACAGGTGATTGCTACATAAAGATATCAGCATACTTTGTTCTACAATCTTCTATATATCCCTTGTGCAGTTGTGCTAGGAAATCCTTAAGTCAGCACCATGCCTCAATTGAATTGAAATTGATACAATGAATTCTTGGCCACTTACCATATCATATTGAAAGGCAACAAGTCCCATAGAGACGTTAATATGATAACAGTTAGGAATATATAATATGAGCATAAGACTTAAATGAGAAAATACACACACACACACACACACAGAGGAAATAGGCACACAACCGCTGCATACAAGACAAACAAAAGAAACAAAAACAAAAAGCTATAGAAGTCATATGAGAAATAAATAAATAAAAACAAAAGGCTACAACATATGAGAATTGTCCTTCTAAACATTACTAGACTATTTCTAATCATACCTTCATCTTCTATTGCATGTTCTATTCTTCTGTTGCAGTGTATTGCTACGATTATAGGATTATTAAACTTAACAAGTCACTCATATTGCACCAGACTAACCACAGTACGCAATAGGCCTATACTATATAGATTATAGCAACAATGAATCATCAGTGTAGTGAAGTAAACTGTCAAAGCAGGGAGGAAAGAAACCCCAGTCCTAATTTCTAAGAGGGGCAATTTTATTTCTAGTAACTGAATGTAAGAAATATATCAATATGAACATCTCCATAACTCATACAAAAAAACACATTATTCTGTGTCATCAGCATTGTAGAATTTTTGAGCTATGTGATGACTTGTCTTTGTCAAGGAAATAAGAAGCATCATTTGCAAAGGCGGATTTATGTACCATCACACTGTTGACACTCTCAAAACTACAAAAACATCTTTAAGAAAAATAAAAAGATTGTATATATCTTTTCAAACATCAACAAAGCTAGCTCACACCAATAATAATTACAATATGGACGGAAACATCGACAAATAGGTTATCAATCTTCTCATACTAAGTGTCATTAACAAAATCAAGTTATAAAAACCACAAAAATTCACCAAAATGAGAGGACTTCATTTTCTTCACAAATCGTACACATAAAAACAAAGGTCACAATGTACTAACACAAGCTAAAGACATCTAAATCCAAATACATCAAAATTTTCCTATAGTAACTACTAACTACGATGTGATCAAAACAACCTAGACTTCTATATAAGCTCACACATGGATCTTATTAGGCTAAAGACAGAAACTAGGGTTTACAAGAACGAAATTGAGGTCTTACAGTGATTAGGATGCCTTCGTTGTGTAGAATCATGGCAATATAGGAGCAAGCAATTTCATTAGTCGACATTGTTATCGCTCAAAGCAAGATTACGACCACAAATCTAAAACGACGAACAATATTAGATTCGAAAAACCAGAGAAAGAGAGAGAGATAAAGATAGAGATAGAGATTTTACCTTGTTGGGCGGCGAGGTGGATAAGTGGTCCATGTAAGCGCAGCGGGAGGCGGAAGCTCAGGGACGATGAGGACGATGTTGACACAGAGATTGCCGAGTGTGGCGACGTCAATGTCTTTGAAGGCAGCGATATTTGAGGTACAATCATGGACAAAGGAGCCATTGAGGCGGTCAGAGGTGGAGTTGAATGGGACAAAGAAGGAGGATGGGGAGATGGCGACGACGACACAGTGGTGAATTGGCGAGAGAATGCCTAACCTAGGATGATCATTGATGGGGGAAAAGTGAGTGAGACAAAGATGATTTCTGAGAAAAGAGAGGTGTTTCACAAAATCAGTGGCATCTTTAATAAATATGAGAATAAATTTGGGTTGTTACTTGCTTAAAAAATAAAATAAATTTTTTATATTAAAAATTTATGGTGAGTTTTTTAGAAAAGTGGGTGTCCAAAATAAGTTTTTCTTTCTTTTCCTCTTAATTTTTCTACCGTTAATAATATCTCATATTGAGATAGAATAGAATAGAAATACAATTACGCAACTCATAAGCCAATAACTAATAAAAAAAACTTATTAAATCAATCAAAAGGATGACTAATAAAATGAAGTAAAAAAAAAACCTAAAAAAATTAATCGGTAAAGAAATATGTCATATAAATAAACATAAGCTTTCAAATAAAGCTCATAAAAAAAGAACCCAAGATAATCACCCATGCCAACTATTCAAAGCACATTAAGCTATAATCAACTCCGAAAGCAAAACCCATAAGTTGCAAAGCATAAGCTACAACTGCTATTGCCCAAAGCCTCAATTCTCATTAAGCATCAGTATAGCTGCATGTAATACAACATATTCCAAGTAGATACCAGTAAAGTAGTATATATTACCAAAGTTCTGACCACAAGTTGTCATCGCTTGATTTTTGCTTTTGTTAAACCGTTCTGTGAATGACCCTGAGAGACAAAATGTTCAACTTCAATCCCAACTGACATGCAGTAATCATCAAAAGATTTTGATGTAAACTCTACTACATTATCTAATCTATTAGATTGTCTAGGTGGTGAGCCCGAAACTTAATAATCTATGCTAGGAGTTTTATAAATGCAACATACCGTATGGATAACAAAACGACGTGTGACCAATGCATCGATGCAGCAACCAAAACCATAACATAGTCCGCATGCCGGTTTGATTAGTCCACAAATATATTATTGGAATCTGTGAAGGAATAAAAGTTGTGTCTACAACAAAAGAAGATCATGCCTGTAAACAGCATTGTAGGCAATGAACAAGCTTTGCAAACCGAATGATGTGCATTGAATTTTGCCATAAAGACATTCAGTGGGAAAAGCACACGGGATTGTGCTGCGCTCGTCTTGGAGACTAAGCTTAGACCGAGTGGAGTAATCTCAGTCCCCCCCCCCGATCTATATCGATGATTTTAGGTATTCTCACATGCTTCTTTGCTTTTAAGAACCGATGACCATGAGAATTTTTCAATATTTTGATCATCATAATGCAAAAGATTATATGAGGCAGAGTCACATACAGTAGTATAAATGACTGTATTGGAATAAATGATCTGTACCATATTAAGATATAAACCACTACAAATCATCATAAACCTCTCCAGATTGCGTCGTCAGCAACATCTATGGAGATCGGACACAAAACTCTTTTCCATTCTTACAATATTATTCCAACTGAAAATCGTTGTCACAAATGTTTTCAAAACTTAGCAAAGTTCGATTAGAGTGTTGATCATAGCAACATCCAAACACCGATGTAAAACAACATCTGATCCGTCGAAATGACACTTGTAACCTAGATTGCGTTTCATGGCATGACAAGACCGATATAAAATCACATCTGATGTAGATTATCGGGCACAATAGTAGGTATTGGTTGTAAGACCAACAATTTTCCGGGGTCTTTAAACCCAAAGGAAAATTACGATTTTTTTAGCCTTTATTTTTCGATAAATCAGATGTAAAACACATCAAAAACACTAATTCCGGGTTAAATTTTTGACGGGTCGAGTAATCCACTTAACGGGTTGAAATAAACCCAAAAATCAATAAGAATTTCCAATACCAATTTTCGACAGGTTGAGTACAACGTTTGAGGGGTTGAAAAATAGCAAACTCATGTCCAGGGTGACCTCTTCGAAGGGTCGAAAAAATGGCTCGACAGGTCGAAGAAAAACCTAAAACCGATATGAATTTCTGATATCTTTTTCGATGGGTCAAAATTTTTCATTGACGGGTCAAATTTGGACAATTTTGGAGACAATAGCTATTCTTCGACGGGTCGAAGGTGCAAATAGATGACCGAGGACCATCTTTCAATAGGTCGAAATAAATTGTGCAAAAAATTTCGACGGGTCTAAAACTCTCTTATATCAAACCATCTTCTCTTTTTGTCTGATTTTAAGGTATTTTGGTGTCATAGTGCCATTGACTATCGTAGGGCTGTTAATACCGAATCGAAATCCGAAAAAAATCGAGCCAAAAATGAACCGTAACCGAAAAAACCGAAATCGAACAAATACCGAACCGAAAAACAAAAAAACCGAACCGAATCGTTTGAACTGAAATGAATAAAACCACGTCGTTTTACAAGTGTCAATCAAGTTTGATGTTGTTGGGTATATTGTTGAATATCTCTCTTTGTCTCATATGAAAGTAGTATTTGGTATGTGCCATAGTTTGATACGTAACAATAATTATTGGGGTTCTTGTAGGTTTAAGAAAATGAATGCTAAGTTGCCAAAGAAAAACCCCCTAGCTGAGAAAATGAGAATGGTGGACAAGTTGAGTATAGTTTTGAGAATGGATTCAATTGAGTGTTTTTATGTGATATTTGGATTGTATTTTTATTTGGATGGATTGTAGATTGTTTTAAATTTGGACTATGGAGTGTGGACTTTGGTTTATGTTTGTTGATGTTTGAAACTTTGAATTTGTGATGTAAAGTTTCGGTAAACATTTGGCCATTTGCTATGGTTTGAAACTTTGAATGTGTTATTTATGACTAATTATATTTTTTGTAGTTTGATTCGATTTGACATAAACTATGTTTCACACTTTCACAAAGTTATTGAAAAAAGTAGCTAATGAAGATCTTCGAATTTTCGAAACTAATAGCAAGAAACAATATTTTTTTAGAAAGTTTTTTTTTATTTAAAAAAAACGAAAAAACTGAAAAAAAAAACGAAAAAAAATGAACCAAACCATTCGGTTTTTTGTAAAAAGATCAAGAAAACCGAATCGAACCGAACCGATTAACACCGAATCATTTGTCTCGATTAACAGCCCTAGACTATTGTATATTTCAAACCATTCAAGCAATATATATGAAAATAACCATTCTTAACATTTTCAAATATTGAAAGGAAGAAAAATTTATTATTTTGACAACATCAAAACTTACATAAAAAGATTGTCTTATTCCAAACAAAACTGACTACAACAAGTCATACTAAACTAAACTTGATTACATAGCAGAGACATGAGTCTAATACATAGACTAGTCAAAATTCGTAATCTCCAAATTTGCTTTTGTATCATCTGCTATAATAAGATTGGCTTCCCCACCATCTTCCATCTCATAGTATTCAGCATAGTTGGTCTCATGTGTCAAGTACTGCTGACACCTTTTATAGGAATTATGAACATCCCATAGGGCACGACGTCATTGTTTGTGCATATGCTTGGTAGAACCACACATATAGCAAGGTGACAAGCGAGAAGTAAAAACAGAATTTGAAGTCAAATTCAGGCGTAGCAGACTCCATCATCTACAAAAGATAAGAAATGTCATTGGTATCCGATCAAAAGAACTACTATCACTAATATCAAGTTTAGAGAATAAAAACCGTGATCAATGTTGTTTGGTCACAAAAATCGATACAAAATGGTGGCTTCATACCACACCCAGAAATTGTGACTTGCACAATTAGTCACAAAAATTGACTTCTTTTTTTTCAATGTAAAATCACAATTAATCGTGATTTTCACCAATAACCATGACTTCCCCAAGATCGTCACTAATATCAATTTTTTTTATCAACGTGTATTAATACATAAGAACTAGGCATAAAAAGTAAATGTGACGACCCGAACCAGAATCTGTTGCGTATTCGGCACGATTCTTAAGTTTGTGTTTAGTCGCGGGTTTTCGTCGTGTATGTGGTTTGTCGATTCGATTCGCGACTTTATTTTTGGTCGATAACTTAAGTTAGGTGTCTTCACGGATATTGTAGAGTATGTGATTTTGAGTTCGTGGGCGATTCCGGAAGATTTTTTCGATAACCGAGGAATATTTTATGATTATTTGAAGTTTCGGTATCCGACGAGTTTATCCGATTGTTTCGTGTTTATCCGAAGTATATCGTATATTCATTTTGGACCGTCGATTGACCTGAGGCGCGAGTATAAATATCGAAAAGTTGAAAAATAGTCGAGAAATAGTCGAGAATTTCATTTCGGGCGTTGACTAGACTTTGACTTTCCATTTTGGGAAAGTTGACCGTTGACCGATAAGGAAAGGTTTCCCGTTTCGGCTTCACCGTCCGACGACCACTTTCCGGCCACCTCCGGCCACGAGACAGGTATAGCTAGCTTCCTCTCTTGATTTCGAGTCTGATGGTAATTGGTTTGATGTGAATTGGTTTCGTTTTGGATGAGTTCAAATCGGGCCGAGTTCCTCGATTTCGCCGGTGACGGTTGGCCGTTTCCGGCGAGGTTTGGAGGTGGGGGTTAGGGGGGTTAGACTCCCTTTGCCCCTTTGAGTCTCGTGGTGTATTCATTTCGGTCTGAGATTGAGTTTTGAGAGGAGTTCGATTAGGTCACCGGAGCTGAGAATCGCCGAACTGTTTTGGGTTAATTGACATGGTTATGGATCGAATTGGACTTTGTGCCAGTTATAGGAATGCTTCAGTTTGTGGTGAGCTTCAATTCTGGAGTTTTCCGCCGTGGGATTTCACCGTTGACGGCGCGCCGCCGGCGGTCAACGGTGGTCAACGACAGCGCTCCGGCGAGGAAAAATCAACTTTTCAGATTTCGATGTTTTTAATGTCATTTTTCTCGTAATCACGCCCTGATCATCGTCCAGAGGTTTTCAGGTTGATTTGGTTAGCCGATTTTCAGTCGAGGTTTCGAGTGGGGATTTCGGAATTTCCGTTATACATTTTGTACCGCATTGCATATTTCCGGGAACGGTTGGTTTCCGTGATTCAGTACAGGGTTGAGAACTATGATTTTGATCAGTTATGTTTTTGTGAATATTCAGGAGATCGAGATCGGGATCGTGATCGAGCTTTTGGCGAGAGATCTTCCGCCGGTCCTCGAGATTAGCGCGAGTGCGCGTTTTACTCACCTGTGAGTGGACAATTTCTTTTCACGGAATTCTTGCGAGTCTTTTATATGATTTTCGAACTCGAGCATGCGTAATGAGATTACGGATTACATGAGCATATGTTTTACGATTATACGATTATACTTATACGAATATACGTATACGAGTATACATACACTTATATGTTGTTTATTGCATTTGCATCGAATTGTTCATGATTTGGTTTACACAGAGTACAGTTTATATGTGATGTTGTATCGATACACTTGCATCCCGGCTGATCCCCGAGGATGTATGCCAGGGGAGGCTGTGACTCCTGACCCGAGGTCTTTATCGGGGGGAGGCAGACCTCTGACCTGAGGCCTTTCTGGCTAGAGTCACGTGTGGGTCTGGGATCTCGTGATTCGGACTGTACTAGCACGGAGGAGTCCATGAGTGACCCCGTGGGATTTTACTCGCATGCTCAGTACACTGGAGGAGTATGAGTTTTACCTCGTGTACTATGTTGTTTTTATTTACCTGAACTCGCATATGTTATTTTAAACATATATATATTAACTGGTGAAAGACATTTATTTTCGTCCACTCACTCTAACGTGTTTATTGTCTTTCCCCTGGGCTTTTTGGTTTCCGTGCCCAGTTGCAGTTCAGGTTTGGTGTTTTTTCACGTCGCGGTTTGGAGTCTAGTGATCAGAGTTACCTGTGCTTTTCAGTAGGTTCTTGTTCCGCCTACTGATGTGTATGTTGTATATATTTTACACTAGAGGTCGCTCTGATACATTCTGATACTTGTTTATACGGATTTTCTCGGATATATATATATATATATATATACTACAGTAATGTTTACTGTTTATGATTCATATATTGATGTTGAGAAATCCGGATGGGATTGGTGCCCACGGTTTGGCTTTTGTGGCATAGGATGAAGTGTTATTTTCTGGGTGCAGGTTATGGTAATTCCACGTTAGTAACGAAACTCTGCCGAAATTTTGAAAATTTTTTGTTGGTTCGTATTGTCAGAAGGGGTTCGGTTCCGGTTTAGGTAACTGAATCAGGATTGGGTCCTTTCAGCTTGGTATCAGAGCGTTAGGTTGTCAGATTCTATAGACTCTTGTAGTTATGACGCTTAGGGTATTTGAGTTGATACAGCATGACTGGAGTGATGACCCGACTGGCCAGCGGTACTCATCAATACTTCGGTGTTGTATGTCCTCAAATATCTGCGGTTTCATGATTACGTTCTTTCTGCTTGTACCTAATGCTTGTCTTGTATCAGTAGGATGCCTCCTCGACGTGGTCCCCGTGTTGATAGGGATGATGATCCTGATGAGGATCGCCGAACGCGCGACTTGCTTATGTGAGTGCTGCGTTTGGAAGAGCGTTTTGACCCTGTGGTCAAGGCTCGTACAGCTGGTGCTACTGTGTTTTCGGGTTCAGTTGATCCAGAGATATGCGAGGCATGGTTGGTTCAGATTGAACGTGTTTGTGAGCGTCTGCAGTTTACTCCTGAGCAGATGTCAGTAGCCGCAGTTGGTTTACTTGAGGGTGATGCATACTTTTTGTGGGTTAGCACCGACAGAGTTCCGGCTGATACTCCATGGACATTGTTTTGTGATTTGTTTATGCGGAGGTATTTTAATCAGGCTACCCAGCAGCGTAAGTACGAGGAGTTTACGAACTTGAGGCAGGGCAGTTTATCTGTACTTGAGTACCGGGATCGGTTTACCCGTTTGTCTCATTTTGCGCGGGATATGGTGGCTACAGAGGAAGCCAAGTGTCGTAGGTTTCAGCTGGGATTGAATCTGAACATCAAGGTGACACTGACTACGATGCCTCGGAACAACTTTGATGAGTTTGTCAGTGCTGCACTCCGAGGCGAGGATATTGAGCAGGAGAGACAGCAGAGGTACCAACCGAGATGATTTGAGGAAGGTGGACCGAGTCAGGGGCCTTCGAAGAGGCAGAGTTCTGATACTTCCGGTTCAGCTTCATCCTCAGGCGGTGGATCATATCGCCCACCGGTTGGTATGTCAAGGCAGGGATTGAGAAGGTGGAGAGATCGACCGCAGCAACCACAGGCTAGTGGGAGTTCCAGCGGTTCTAGTTATCCGATCCGCGGCGTATTGGTGGCACGTTTGCTGTACCGCGGGAGTACCCATTGTGTGGTTTCTGCAACAGGCATCACCTTGGACCGTGTCAACGAGGCCCTGTCACTTGTTTTCGTTGTGGCCAGGTGGGTCACTATGCGAGGGAGTGTCCTTAGTTGTATGGTGGTGATTGACAGGCGGCTCAGAGTTCCGGAGTTGTATGGTGGTGATTTGGAGCCTCGTTGTTTCACATGTGTGTGGCCAGAGTATCGATGTTAGCCGAGCTTCGAGCTACGGGTGCTGTATTTGGGTATGATGATGATGGAGCTTTGTTGGCCAGTTTTAAGGTTCGACCTGTATTGGTTGATTAGGTACGGGAGGAACAGGATTCAGATCCTTACTTACTAGGCAAGAATACCATGATACGGAATGGTGTGCCTACAGAGTTCCGTTTGAGCGACGACGGTACATTGTTGTTCAGAGGCAGGCTATGTGTACCCCGAGATGAGGACTTGAAAAAGGAGATTTTGGACGAGGCCCACAGTTCAGTGTATGCGATGCATCCCGGAGGTACGAAGATGTTTCGTACACTTCAAGCGTACTATTGGTGGCGCAACATGAAGCGGGAGATTGCCGCGTACGTGAGTCGATGTTTGATTTGTCAGCAGGTGAAGGCGGAGAGGCAGAAACCTGCAGGGAAACTACAACCACTTGAGATTCCGGTTTGGAAGTGGGAGCATATTACGATGGATTTCGTCTATCAGTTGTCGCGTACTTCGGCGGGCAACACTGGCATTTGGGTTATTGTTGACCGATTGACGAAATCCGCACACTTTCTTGCTCTTCTAGGGAAGATATCAGTGGGCAGATTGGCCAAGTTGTACTTATTGGAGATTGTTCGCTTGCATGGTGTGCCTGTGTCCATTGTTTCTGACCGAGATAGTCAGTTCACTTCTGAGTTTTGGCAGGCGTTGCAGCGAGCTTTGGGTACGAGGTTGCGATTTAGTACAGCTTTCCATCCTCAGACTGACGGGCAGTCCGAGCGGACCATTCAGACACTTGAGGATATGCTGAGATCGTGTGTGTTGCAGTTTCGCGGAAACTGGGATCAGCAGTTACACTTGATTGAGTTCGCCTACAACAACAGCTATCAGGCCATTATTGAGATGGCACCGTACGAGGCTCTGTACGGGAAGCAGTGTCGTACTCCATTGTGTTGGAGTGAGGTGGGCGAGCGTTGGCTCATTGGTCCTGATTTGGTGAAAACCACGATGGAGGACATACAGGATATTCGGGATCGATTGAAGATCGCCCAGGATCGGCAAAAAAGTTACGCGGATGTGAGGATGAAGAGTTTAGAGTTCGAGGTTGGTGATTGGGTCTTCCTGAAACTATCTCCGTGGAGGGGAGTTGTGCGTTTCGGGAAGCGCGGCAAGCTTCGACCGCGGTACATTGGTCCGTATGAGATTACGGAGAGGGTTGGAGCTGTTGCTTACAGACTTGAGTTACCGGCCGAGACGGCTCGTGTTCCTGATGTCTTCCATGTTTCGATGTTGCGGAAGTACATCTCAGATCCTTCACATGTGTTAGCCCCACAGAAGTTGCCGATCAGAGAGGATTTATCGTATGTACAAGAGCCAGTACAGATTCTCGATCGTCGTGAGCAGGAGTTGAGGCACCGTGTGATTCCGCTGGTGAAGGTCTTGTGGCAGAACCACTCAGTTGAGGAGGCCACCTGGGAGACCGAGCAGCGTATGCGGGAGCAGTATCCTCATCTGTTCACATGACAGGTACGTAAATTTCGAGGTCGAAATTTCTTTAAGGGAGGTAGATTTGTGACGACCCAAACCAGAATCTGTTGCTTATTCGGCACGATTCTTGAGTTTGTGTTTAGTCGCGGGTTTTCGTCGTGTATGTGGTTTGTCGATTCGATTCGCGACTTTGTTTTCGGTCGAGAATTTGAGTTGGGTGTCTTCACGGATATTGTAGAGTACGTGATTTTGAGTTCGTGGGCGATTCCAGAAGATTTTTCCGATAACCTAGGAATATTTTATGATTATTTGAAGTTTCGGTATCCGACGAGTTTATCCGATTATTTCGTGTTTATCCAAAGTATATCGTATATTCATTTTGGACCGTCGATTGACCCGAGGCGCGAGTATAAATATCGAAAAGTCGAAAAATAGTCGAGAATTTCATTTCGGGCGTTGACCAGACTTTGACTTTCCATTTTGGGAAAGTTGACAGTTGACCGATAAGGAAAGGTTTCCCGTTTTGGCTTCACCGTCCGACGACCACTTTCCGGCCACCTCCGACCACGAGACAGGTATAGCTAGCTTCCTCTCTTGATTTCGAGTCTGATGGTAATTGGTTTGATGTGAATTGGTTTCGTTTTGGATGAGTTCGAATCGGGCCGAGTTCCTCGATTTCCCCGGTGACGGTTGGCCGTTTCCGGCGAGGTTTGGAGGTGGGGGTTATGGGGGGTTAGACTCCCCTTGCCCCTCTGAGTCTTGTGGTGTATTCATTTCGGTCTGAGATTGAGTTTTGAGAGGAGTTCGATTAGGTCACCGGAGCTGAGAATCACCGAACTGTTTCAGGTTAATTGACATGGTTATGGATCGAATTGGACTTTGTGCCAGTTATAGGAATGCTTCGGTTTGTGGTGAGCTTCAATTCTGGAGCTTTCCGCCGTGGTATTTCACCGTTGACGGCGCGCCGCCGCCGCCGGCGGCGGTTAACGGTGGTCAACGGCGGCGCTCGGCGCTCCGGCGAGGAAAAGTTAACTTTTCAGATTTCGATGTTTTTAATGTCATTTTTCTCGTAATCACGCCCTGATCATCGTCCAGAGGTTTTCGGGTTGATTTGGTTAGCCGATTTTCAGTCGAGGTTTCGAGTGGGGATTTCGGAATTTCCGTTATACATTTTGTACCGCATTGCATATTTCCGGAAACGGTTGGTTTCCGTGATTCAGTACAGGGTTGAGAACTATGATTTTGATCAGTTATGTTTTTGTGAATATTCAGGAGATCGAGATCGGGATCGTGATCGAGCTTTTGGCGAGAGATCTTCCGCCGGTCCTCGAGATTAGCGCGAGTGCGCGTTTTGCTCACCTGTGAGTGGACAATTTCTTTTCACGGAATTCTTGCGAGTCTTTTATATGATTTTCGAACTCGAGCATGCGTAATGAGATTACGGATTACATGAGCATATGTTTTACGATTATACGATTATACTTATACGAATATACGTATACGAGTATACATACACTTATATGTTGTTTATTGCATTTGCATCGAATTGTTCATGATTTGGTTTACACAGAGTACAGTTTATATGTGATGTTGTATCGATACACTTGCATCCCGGCTGATCCCCGAGGATGTATGCCAGGGGAGGCTGTGACTCCTGACCCGAGGTCTTTAACAGGGGGAGGCAGACCTCTAACCTGAGGCCTTTCTGGCTAGAGTCACGTGTGGGTCTGGGATCCCGTGATTCGGACTGTACTAGCACGGAGGAGTCCATGAGTGACCCCGTGGGATTTTACTCGCATGCTCAGTACACTAGAGGAGTATGAGTTTTACCTCGTGTACTATGTTGTTTTTATTTACCTGGACTCGCATATGTTATTTTAAACATATATATATTAACTGGTGAAAGACATTTATTTTCGTCCACTCACTCTAACGTGTTTATTGTCTTTCCCCTGGGCTTTTCGGTTTCCGTGCCCAGTTGCAGTTCAGGTTTGGTGTTTTTTCACGTCGCGATTTGGAGGCTAGTGATTAGAGTTACCTGTGCTTTTCAGTAGGTTCTTGTTCTGCCTACTGATGTGTATGTTGTATATATTTTACACTAGAGGTCGCTCTGATACATTCTGATACTTGTTTATACGGATTTTCTCGGATATATATATATACTACAGTACTGTTTACTGTTTATGATTCATATATTGATGTTGAGAAATCCGGATTGGATTGGTGCCCACGGTTTAGCTTTTGTGGCATAGGATGAAGTGTTATTTTCTGGGTGCAGGTTATGGTAATTCCACGTTAGTAACGAAACTCTGCCGAAATTTCGAAATTTTTTTGTTAGTTCGTATTGTCAGAAGGGGTTCGGTTCCGGTTTAGGTAACCGAATCGGGATTGAGTCATTTCAGTAAACTACGGTATAATAAACCTAAATCTAGACTTATATTTGCAATAATTAAGTTTTGCAACCTAATTTCTAAATCGAAGGAAGTTAGAAAATTTACTTCGAGTGTTATGCTCGGTATGAAAACTTTAAAAGTTTGAAAAAGCAAAAATCCGACGACGGGAAAGATCTCTGGCGACAGTGATGGTGCTTCTGTGATGATGGAGGTTGTAGTGTTTATGGGTTTAAGGTATTTTTCTGTTTAAGATTTGGGTTGAGGACTATCAACTCAAGAGCCGTTGATAACGTGTTGGAGAAGAAAATAGATACGCAGAAGATATGATATGTCTTTATTCATTGATAGATGATCTTAAATAGGCATTACAATCTGTTACAATTCATATCCCTATAAAACATGGACTGAGAGAATATCTACTTCTATGCTAAATTAGGACAAAACACACGCCACATACCCTTAAACAAAAACAAAATAAAACGTATGTAAACATGTGCCCATGCGTCTCGTGCTAGCCGTACCGCCAGAGCCAAAGTATGAAATATCGATAATATTCTCGATATTTCTGTTTTTTGGATTTCCCGATATTAATCCTACATATAAATATATTTTGTTTGATATTTCTCAAAATATTCGATATTCTCTGATATCGCCGAAATCCTCAATATTTTAGAATTTATCCGAGATTTTGACTTTACATATATGATCGCACTAAATCAAAAGCACAAAACCTTCCACGTACACTAATAATCCAAAAGTTTAATCAAATAATCTATATAAATAATCAACAAAATACAACTTACAAGTTTCAAAACACATATTAATCATATAAAAATCTCATAAAGTTCAAATACAAATTTTATGTATTTATCTCAATTTTCGTCGATTTTTTACTAAATAAATATTTTCGTCGAAATATCCATATTTTAGACAGTCGATATATTTTCGATATTCAATATATTTTCGATATTCAATATTCAATATATTTTCGATATTTTCAATATTTCCGATATTCAATATTCAATATATCCAAGAGCCTAGCAAACGAGTCACTCTCCCGATTCCTCTCTCCCCCCTTTTTTTATTTCTTTTTCTCTCTCCAGAGCGGTAGAGGGGGTCGACGACGCCCTTTCTCCAGATCATCGCAACAATGTCGGAGATGGCGAACTCAGACCCTGAAGGCATAGACGGCATACGGATGACGTGGAACGTCTGGCCACGCACCAAAGTCGAAGCCAGCAAGTGCGTGATCCCACTCGCCGCCTGCATCTCCCCGATCCGATCCCACCCCGACATCCCCACGCTCCCTTACGCGCCTCTCCGCTGCAAGACCTGCTCCGCCGCCCTCAACCCTTTCTCGCGCGTCGACTTCACCGCCAAGATCTGGATCTGTCCCTTCTGCTACCAACGCAACCATTTCCCGCCTCACTACTCCGGCATCTCCGAGACCAATCTCCCCGGCGAGCTTTACCCGCAGTACACCACCGTCCAGTACGCGCATCCCTTCGACACGTCCCCTCACGCGCTCCCCGCTTCTTCTCCCGTCTTCGTCTTCGTCTTCGTCCTCGACACGTGTATGATCGAGGAGGAGATGGAGTACGTCAAATTGGAGCTCAAGAGAGCCATCGGTCTTCTTCCCGATAATGCTCTCGTCGGATTCGTCTCGTTCGGGACGCAGGTACAGGTCCACGAGCTCGCCTTCGCCGAATTGACCAAGGTTTATGTGTTCCGAGGAAGCAAGGAGGTTACTAAGGATCAGGTTCTGGAGCAATTGGGCCTGGCGTCCAATATGGCCCGCAGGCCCAGTCCTCTCCTCGGAGCCAAGTCTGTCCAGGGCGGCTATCCCGGCGCCGCTGTCACCAGGTTCCTGGTGAAAGCCTCCGAGTGCGAATACATGCTGAATTCGCTGTTGGATGAACTGCAGAGTGACCAGTGGCCTGTGCCACCAGGGAATAGGAGCTCGCGGTGCACCGGAGTGGCGCTGAGCGTTGCGGCAGGTTTGCTTGGGGCTTGTGCTGCTGGAACTGGGGCAAAGATTGTGGCATTAGTGGGTGGTCCTTGCACCGAGGGGCCAGGCGTGGTAAAATTCGGCTTCCCTTTATTATTATTGCATTGGAGATGTCCTTATAGGCTTCAGTCTCATTGACAATGTCCCTATAATCCAATGTTGCATACATCATGACATTTTCGCATGTTATGTCACTATGTTGAAATTTATTATTTGTATTTTACTTCATGCTTAGACCTTGCTTATTTTATTGTCATCTGTGGGCATTACATTTTTAAGTAGGTGTATTGTATTTAGGGTCACTTGGTTCTGAATATTTATTTTGATCAGTGGAATTGTTATGGGTTAAAGATTTTGATAAGTGGATGATGATTTTTTAAATTCTGGAGATAAGGATATTAAAACTTGTCGATACTATGCAGATCGTTTCAAAAGATTTGTCAGAACCAGTACGTTCCCATAAAGATCTGGATAAAGATGCAGCTCCGTACTTTAAGAAAGCAGTCAAGTTCTATGATAGTCTTGCAAAGCAGCTGGTTAGCCAGGGTCATGTTTTAGACGTGTTTGCATCTGCACTTGATCAGGTTTGTCTTGGCCAGCCAATGTTTTGATATTTTTTATTTGGCGTTTTGATTCAGTTATATAATTCAGCTTAATCTCTAGCTCATATGTGTTCTAATCTTTTCCTACTGGAATGTTGATTTTCAGTTATTTTGCAATATCTTAGTATTTAAGTTTCGCTTGCCTTGTACCATTGTAGGGATTTAGTGTTCAAATTGGACCATTTGTATTTGACAACTAAATATGCAGCTAAACAGTTATGCAATTTTATTTTTTCATTCTATGTTTGGCCTCATATTTTTGTGAGTAGATCATTCTAAATCAAAACAATTGTTTTTGATCATCAAAGTACAGGGTAACTCTCTAGAATATATTTGCTAACAGATGTCTGGTATAAAATTAGAGCCAACATGAGATGCGGTTTTGCTTATGTACTTCTTGAGGCTCTTACTCTTTCCGCTGGTTGCCAAACTTTCAGCTTTTATCGAACATTTGAATTTGATTCACGTGAGAAAGGGTTGAGTACATGTGTTCATTCTTCTATCTCGTGGCTATATGCAACTAATATCCAATATGTACCATTTGAATTGTATGGTAGTCCCTTATGAGGCTATGGCGTTAATTTTCTGAAGGTTGTTCCATGAAGAGAATTTTTTTAAAGCAAAGCTGTTATCTGTGGTTTTGCTGATTATATGTATATATATCAGTTAATTCTTGTAGTTCTTTTAAATTGTTAAAAGCAAAGCAAATGAGTGTTCAAGGCTATATAATATGTCAGCACTGTATGACATTTAATGACTTTTGGATATTCTTATTAACAGCTGTGGAAAGTAGATAAGAAATTTAGGATCTTTCACCTGCAATCTGATCCTAGTTTATAGTTGCCTTTTATTTATTTTACTTCATTAAAAAGCACATGTAATTTTCTATATATACTAGTCGAAATACACGCACATAAACCTTTTTTTAATTAAAAAAATATGAATGTGTAAAATTAAGAAATTTAACAGGTCTTTTTTATTCTGGATAAAAGAAAAAACAGAAATTTTTGGTATAGGTGCAGAGAAGGAGTGATTTTTTTTGATAAACGGAAGTAGGGGAGGTTAGCTAGAGAAATAGAAGGAGAAAAACATGGGGAAAACAACTTTTTCTTATTTATTGGGTTTATATTTATTTTGTCAATTACTGTAGTAACCTTTGAATTTCTTACTACAGCTACCAGAAAAGGGCATAAAAGGAAAAATTGACTACTGTGGGAAACGTGTGTTTCCTGAAATAATAGTATAGATTAGTATCTATATATCAGTATGTATCAATAAGATGTATGCTTCTTCTTCCATCAAATTATACAAGAGCTTTACAATTACAATAGTGGCAACTATCTTCTCGATCTCGTTCTAAATGTTGCTTGAACATTGATAATTGGCAATACGTCATAAGAAGTTTTAAATCGAGCCTTTCGGTTTTTTATTTTGTAGCTATTTACAGTTAGTTTGGCTCAGAAATTGAGAATATATCACTGATCATTTGCTGTTAGATTTTTTCCTATTACTGGCCTATGCATTAATGCAGGGAACTGTAATATATAGGTTGGCATTGCAGAAATGAAAGTGGCCATTGAAAAAACAGGTGGACTTGTTGTTCTGGCAGAAAGTTTTGGTCATTCTGTATTTAAAGACTCTTTCTTCCGTGTCTTTGAACGAGGGGAGCAGTCTCTTGGCCTTTGCTTCAGGTGAGTTTACCATTTTAAAACATTTTCAAGTTTTCATATTTAATTTATTTTTCTGGGTAACAAATACCTTGGTCATAGTTATGGCAATGATGTTGCAGATATGAAATCTTGGTTCTTTGGTTTCGAGTCTTAATGCTTAGACCTTGCTTATAATAAAAGTTCGTTAAGATCAGTCTAATTTTCTTCGGTGTATGCCCTGTTTATGTGGATTGGGGTTAAATAGTGGGCATTCACTTTCAGCACTATGTTGTGAGTATAGTTGGTTTGTCTTTGCTTCTGGGTCTGTATCACCAGATGCGATTGCAGGGTCACTGTACACATCTCCGACTGTGAGCCCTTAGGTCAGGAAATTAATGTTTTCAATGTTTCATGCACATTCATCTCTGCAAGACAAAACAAAAAAATTCGATGTACCCCTTTTCATATGGTTCCTTTTCATATGGTTTTGTTTTGTTTGAGTTTAGTTTTACATTTTAATTTAAACTTTTATTATATAAAATTTCAAGCTCATCTTTGAAGTTTCTTACGGCAGTGGCACCCTTGACATCAACTGCTCAAAGGACATCAAAATTCAGGGGGTCATAGGACCTTGCACATCATTGGAGAAGGTTGGACAATTTGATCATTTAGAACCGTATTTTTCATGTGGCGCATATATAGATCCTTAAATTGGTAAAATTATGTATATGCTGTTGCATGGCTAGCAGAAAGGAGCAGCTGTTGCCGATACTTCAGTAGGAGAGGGGAATACAACAGCTTGGAAATTGTGTGGCCTTGACAAGAGCACTTGTTTGACAGTTTTCTTTGATCTTTCATCAAGTGATCAGTCAAATACACCAGGAACAGTAAATCCACAACTGTATTTGCAGTTTCTTACAAGGTATGTGAGAAGATCATCTTAGATCTTTGGTTGAGGATGTCTCTCGTTAACTCTTATCTACGTCATCATCTGAGTTTAAATTTCATCTTTTGTATCTCTGTAGTTTTCAAAACCCTGATGGTCAAATGATGCAACGAGTAACGACAGTTACTAGACGATGGATTGACAGTTCTGTTACCTCAGAGGTTTGTTCATACTCTTTGTTATTCTTGAATAGTTTATTGTCATGGGATTTTCCCTTTTCATTCACATGGTTTGGCAAAGGTTAAAATAAGATCCATCTTTGGGATTGCCACATTTGTGTTTCCTCCTGTATATATTTACATACGGATTTACTTCCTAGAAAATAATCTCATTTCATGTTGTTTGATGTCCCTAACTTTCCATTCTTTCTGTAGTATTCTTTTGTTAAAAGAAGTCAGCCTACTCAGGAACAGTGCATTTAACCTTGTAAAAGTGAAATGAATAATACATTTAAAGGGCAGCAAGTGCAATTTGATTGACACACTCGTTCCCATCCTGTGTAAGGAGCTGAGTTTTGTTTTCTAAACATTGATATGGTCAAAATGGTTCACACAAGTCAAAATCACAGCATCTGTAAATGTTGGTTCATACTGTGTCATTTTCTGGTTCATCACTTCCAGAAAGTATCATATTATGTACTATTCTACAGTTTTTAAATGCTGAGAATGTATTGCACTCGATGAGTTATATCTGATTTGCCTGTATGAATCTCAAGTATGTTATGTTGGGAGATATGATATTTCTAATTTGCCTTTAATAATACCACTGCACTCTGCAATTACTAAATGACAATCTTTTTCTCTGCCTGTATGTACTCTACACACATTTTAGGTTTGGAGGTGTAAAATCTTGTGGCAAGTTTGCTGCTTCTATCTCCCTGTGTGTTTTATTTTGTTATAATAAGTATTAATATAAAGGCTTAATTGCCAAATTGCTACCCTAGGATTCACTCTAGTGTCCGTTTACTACCCTAGAAATTTGTTCTGTCAATCTACTACCCTAGGATTTCTAATTAGCTGGTTTGCTACCCATAGTCAACTTCTGTAAATTTTTTCATCCAATTATTGAAACATGGCCAGACCGTGAGGATATTTTTGTCCTTTTCAATAAACTCCCATGAATTTCTTCCAGTCCGTCATTGTAGACGACCCTCCTCCGACGAAGAGACTCTGCCACCACTCAATTGAAATGTCACAGACCCAAAGTTGAATACCACGCCACCCTTACCTCAAGAGATAAGCACTGGACCTCGGGCTGAAAGGAGACGTCTATTGTTTCTACCATGAATTCTGCTACTGGTAGAAACATGGGTTCTCCGGGAGGTGGCATCACACGCCATGAAGGAGCTGCTGGCTTCGCTCGAGGTCCACGCGTCAGTGGCAAGCGAAGTGAAGACGTCAGAAGCACCCTGAAAGTCTACGGTGGAGATCATCTCTCACACGATTGGAAAGCTATTTTGGCTATTGATTTAATAATAATAATTACAATAATACCAGAAAGCTCGAGATGTTGCCATCTATAGAAATTGGAAGCTGAGGTTTGTGTCGGGTGAGAAAGCAGAGGATTGAGAATTTGATGAAAAAAAAATGGAGTGATTCGTAAGGTTTAGTGCTTGTAGAGTAAATTGAAGATAGTTGAGGATGCAGGAGAAATATTTGTGCTTGGATTTCCATGATATCGATGAAAATGAGGAGTAGAAGAAGAGGTTGGGATGTGGCTGTCATAGTGGGGGTGGTGAGGTTGCTAAAGATTCTAGGACAAATATGCCCTCACGTGCTAGGCACATTCTGATATGTGGATGGAAAAGTTAACAGAAATTGTATATGGGTAGCAAATCAGCTAATTAGAAATTCTAGGGTAGCAAATTGGCAGAAAAAATTTCTAGGGTAGCAAATTGACACGAGTGAATCTTAGGGTAGCAATTTGGCAATTAAGCCTAATATAAAAGCAGCAATTGTGTTTTGTGGTATAATTTCTTTTTTGTTCCACTTTCTCCATATGGCAATTAAGGCAAATGATGTGGGGTTTACTGTTTCTTGATATGGCTGACATTTGACCGTTTAGGAATTGGTTCAAGGATTTGACCAAGAGACTGCAGCTGTAGTAATGGCAAGAAAAACTTCCTTGAAAATGGAGACAGAGGTACTTTCCTACAAAAACATCTCCTAGTAGCTTGTATGTATTTGTTGCCTTTTTTTAAGGCAACACAAATGGATTTCCCCCGTATTCAAAGGCTATCGTTCTTTTAGTGTATATCACATGTATTTTCTTTGGTTCTTCCCCAAGTCAGTTCTTCCTTGAATTTGTTTTTTATTTCTAGTACATTACAATGTTACAAACATAAATGTCAAATTTTATAACTTAATTTCATATTTCATCCAGGAATCATTTGATGCTACCAGATGGCTGGATCGGGGACTTATTCGTCTCTGTTCCAAATTTGGTGACTATCGGAAAGATGATCCAGCATCCTTTACTTTAAATCCATGTTTCTCATTATTCCCTCAATTTATGTTCAATCTCCGCCGCTCCCAATTCGTACAGGTAACCATGATTTGCTAGTTCAGTTTATATATGTTTTGGTGTGAATTGTTATGCCCAACATATTTTTACCTTGGTGGTATTTAGATCTGAATTGGGGAGTTTGCAGGTTTTCAACAACAGTCCAGATGAAACTGCCTATTTCCGCATGCTGTTGAATCGGGAAAATATCACTAATGCTGCTGTCATGATTCAACCATCATTAATATCATACTCATTTAATTCTCTACCTCAACCCGCATTGTTGGACGTGGCCTCCATTGCAGCGGACCGTATTCTCTTGTTGGATTCATACTTTAGTATAGTAATTTTCCATGGAATGACAATAGCACAGTGGCGTAACATGGGATACCAAAATCAGCAAGAACATGAGGTTTGATACTTATTACTATGGTACCAGGATTGCTTCCATGCATATTTTTCATCTAATTTTTTGCATTTCTGTGTTTTCAGGCATTTGCACAGTTATTGAAAGCCCCTCATGATGATACCCAGCTGATAATTCGTGAGCGTTTCCCTGTCCCTAGATTGGTGGTTTGTGATCAGCATGGATCCCAGGTTTGTCACTTTCTTAAAATCTTGCTTGCATTTGTATACTTGCCTTTCACTGCATATGTTATAACTTGGATTTTGTGGGTATATGTGTATATTTATAGCTATTTATCTTGGACCGTCTTTAATTTTTTATCCTGATGTTATGCTCTACAGGCTAGATTCTTATTAGCGAAGTTGAACCCTTCGGCAACATACAACAATGCCCATGAGATAGCTGCTGGTTCAGATGTAATCTTCACAGATGATGTTAGCCTTCAAGTCTTCTTTGAGCATCTTCAGAGGCTGGCAGTGCAATCTTAGGAGCTGGATAGGGTTTCAGATTCTACTTTTAGACTCAATTTTGGTGCAGAATATACTCGGTTTACAGTTTCTTTTTCATCTTATCCTTGTGTTTCAGTCAATAGTTTCCTTTCCCATGTATTTAAGATCAAGAGGTTAGAGCCAATAGGAGGTGCAGTCTTTTGTTGAACAAGGACACGAGGATGAAATGAGAGTTTGATATATGTGGAAAGTGAAGAGAGGTGTAACTTTAGAGGCTAAAGCAGCCCAGCCATTCAGTAGGTATTTTGTGAAATTTCTTCTCTTTATTTTTGTAATTGACCAGGCCAGAACTCAGAATGTACTGTCGTGTGTCAGAATTTGAACCTTATACAGTTATACTTGTGAATTTGTGATGCTAGGTTGCTATTGTATTTACTTATAGTTACATTAGGCCGAAAAGAGTTGTCTGGATTTGTCCGAGTTGAAACTGAGCACTAATAATGTTTTTATGATATTACTGTACAATTATTTACATTATATAATGTTGCTTTTACGGAGGCCATCCTGATTCAGTTTCTTCGATCTAGTAACTTAATTGAAAATGTTACTCTAGTGAGTGTTTGTCATCTTTCTTTGATATGTACAGTTATCTCATTTTGCTCCTTTGTGATCGCACTTATCCCCAATTTTATTAAGCTATTGTTAAAAACAGCAGGAGTGGAATCAAAATTTAAGTCCTTTTGATTATCCCGGGTTGTATTTTCTCTTCCGCCAAGATCCTCGAAATATAATCAGTTGAAATCATGAAATGTGCAAATATCTTTTGTTTACTTCTCGAGTTTACCAATTCTGATATTTCTTAAATCTTTAGAACGGATTGGCCAAAATTTCAAAATCTCAACAACATGCATGTACTTGGTCTGATTGATCTATATTTGCAATTTTGCATATAGGTCAGTCAGTCATAGCTAGATTTGTCCTGAAATACATGCCTGAAAATATAGGAGGACCGGTCCTCTCCTAATTGGAAAAGGAGTGCGTTGGTCACTTCTATTATCGTATACTATAATCTTGTTTGATTGATTTGGTATCACTTGGATTGAAGATGGAGATGCGGAGAATGAGGCCCTGCAACCATAGTCAACACAACAAAGCAGAGTTGAATTTGGTGAACCTGCCCATGGAAATCCTGTTCGAGATCCTTAAAAAGAGTGCCTGCAAAGTCAGTGTGTTGCATCCGATGAGTCTCTAAGGCCTTGTTGGGCGTAGTCGACAACACTCCCGTCTTTTGTGACACTGCACACACGCTCACTGATGGCTGCCGATTCTCCATATCATCATCTCATCCTGCATGTACCTTGCTAGTTCATTCTGTTTTGCTACTCTTGAACGAAGAGTGACCCTGCATTCACTCAAGTACGGTTCATACTCTAAACGTTAAAATTCATTTTATAATCAAGATACACGAAAATCAATACACAAAATATTTGAATTTCGACATCATTCATTATACAAAATTGAGAAAGAAATATAATTGATAATTGTATAGAATGAAAAGATAGATGAAAAGGGGAAGATCGAGATGATAATTGATTTGTATTATTTAGTAGTATAAGAGAAAATGTGTGATATAAAGTCCGTCGAAAAATTCAATATCGCATATTGAATATTAAGATTAGGAATTTTCTTCATTAAATGCTAGATCGATAAGGAAAGAAACAAGAGTTTTTCATAGTTGATCAAGCAAATCACACTGGTTTATACTAATTAGGAGATTTATTGTGATTAATAATTAATAATTATTTATAAAATAAATAAATTACATGTATTAAATAATTTAACACCAAAAATCAAGGGAGGGCAATTGCCCTTCCGTGCCTTGAGCTCCCTCCGCCACTGGTGTTTCTGCTCTCATCGGAGGAGGTTCGCTGCAGGGAGAACTTCGGCAACCGAGGCGTTCAGTGGCAAAGCCATTTGAGAGCAGAAACGACGTCGTGGTCCTATCGTTTCGGACCTCCTTGTTCAGATATCGGGTCTGATGAGGACTCACCTTCGAACCAGCCAATTACACAAGCACTGCTAAGGATCACGGAAGACTACAAACTAGGTAAACAGCCACAAATCTAACTGGTATAATTAATATTGAAGAATAAGATGTACCTTGTGACTACAACAATCCTGTTTATAAAACAGAAAGAACTCCCTAACAGTAAAGGAAAGTCTAGCTACGGAAACAACTACAGAATCAAACAATAATCCTAAAACAAATAGTAGAATCTCTTAATGCTTCTATTCCAAGACATAATCTCCTAAGTGTGAGGGCAGCTTGATACTCCTCTTAGGGCGCATGCTTGGAGCTTGGGATGCACCTGCATCAGACTCCCGGGGTTGGAAAAGACTCGACCTCGAGTCGGCCTTGGCTGTTGCTGTTGAAACTGTTGTTGCGTCCCTAACTTCGTTCTCCCCATAGTATGCTTTCAAGTCAGCTACATTAAATGTGGTAGATAGTCCAATACCAGAAGGAAGTTCAAGTACATAGGCATTGTTACCATTTCGCTTCAGAACCTTGAATGGCCCTCCGCCAAGATCATGCAATTTACCATACTTGCTACGAGGAAACCTCTCCTTACTGAGATTAACCCATACTAAGTCTCCAACCTGGAACTCAACATGCTTGCAGTGCTTGTCTGCCATTTGTTTGTACCTCGTATTGCTCTCTATCAGCTTCTTACGTACCACTTTATTCTTCTGCTTAATCATGGTTGCCATATCACTTGCATCACCACTGAAGCAATCTTCTGTTGGTAAAGGAACTAGATCGAGAGGACTTTGAGGATTCTGTCCATAGACAATCTCGAAGAGACTCATACCTGTTCTTCTATTTTGAGAACAATTATATGCAAACTCGGCTTGCGGCAATGACTCACCCCAAGTAGCCTTATTACGTCCAGCCAAAGATCTCAAAAAAATTTCCAATGTTCTGTTGACTACCTCTGTTTGACCATCTGTTTTCGGATGGTAAGCACTACTAAACTGCAAGTTAATTTGTACCCATCTTTCGCCATAGAATGCGCCAAAAATATCCAACAAATTTTACAACTCTGTCAAAAGTGATGGTACTTGGTATTCCATGAAGTCTGACAATATCCTTGAATAAAGACGAGCCATGTTGCTAGCATCCAAGGTCTTCGTGCAAGGCACAAAATGTGCCATTTTAGAGAACCGGTCAACAATGATCATAATTGAATCAGAACCCTGTTGTGTCCTTGGTAATCCCAACACAAAGTCTAAGCTAACATCAATCCAAGGGAACCGTGGCTCAGGTAGAGGGGTATATAAACCGGTGTTTTGTCGACGACTTTTGGCCAAGTGGAAAATCCTACAACACTGGACATACCTAGAGACCTCCTTAACCATCAGTGGCCAGTAGAACTTCTCATTGACTAATGCAAGTGTCTTATCTCGACCAAAATGGCCCCTTTAATCTCCACCATGTTGTTCCTCTATGATGAGAAGTCGTACGGAATAGTTTGGAATGCATAACTTACTCTCATTGAACAAGTAGCCACTCTCAATGCGGAAGTCTGTAAATGAAGGAGAGTTCCTACACTCCTCCCAAATCCCTCTAAAATCTTGATCTTCACTTTATAAATCCTTAAATTGCTCGAATCCAACCACCTGCACCCCTAGAACAGTAAGTAAAAATTCTTTTCGACTAAGTGCGTCCACCACTTTGTTTTGATCTCCAGACTTGTGTTTAATCACAAAGTCATATTCTTGAAGTTCTTCCACCCATTGCGCATGCCGTCGGTTGAGCTTGTGTTGACCATTGATGAATTTTAAAGCTTCATGATTGGAGTAGAGAACAAATTCCTTGCAAATCAAGTATTGGCTCCACTGCCGAAGTGCTTGGACAATAGCATAAAACTCAACGTCGTATGTTGAATAACGCTGCCTTGTCTCATTCAACTTTTCACTGTAGAAAGCGACTGGTCTGCGTTCTTGGCTCAAAATAGTCCCTATCCCAACCTTACTTGCATCACAATCTACTTCGAAAATCTTCTCAAAGTCAAGAAGAACCAATACTGGTGCTTCAGTTATGGCAGATTTTATAGAAGAAAAGTTGTTCTTAGCCTCCTCTATCCATACAAAGTTCTTGCTCTTCAAACACTCAGTCATTGGTGCAACAATGGAGCTAAAGTTCTGTATGAACCGTCGGTAAAATGAAGCAAGACATGGAAGCTTCTAACATCGTGAATGCTTTGTGGCATTGGCCAACCACGATTGCTGCCACTTTCTTCGGATCAACCCTTATACCCTCGACAGACACAATATAACCAAGGAAGATTAAACTGTCCATAAGAAATTCACACTTCTTCAAGTTGGCAAAAAGCTTATGTTCTCTTAATGCTTCGAAGACTTCTTTCAAATGTAAAAGATGTTGAGTTGTATAACGACTATATATGAGGATATCATCGAAATATACTACCACAATTCTTCCAATAAATGGCCAAAATACCTGGTTCATTAGCCGCATGAAAGTACTTGGAGCATTAGTTGAGCCGAAGGGCATCACCAACCATTCAAAGAGACCATCTCTAGTCTTGAACGCGGTTTTCCATTCATCCCCAGGTCGCATCCTGATTTGGTGATAACCACTTCGAAGATCAATTTTAGAAAAGATCGCTGCGCCGAATAACTAGTCCAACATTTCATCTAGACGAGGAATAGGGAAGTGGTACTTCACCGTGATTTTGTTGATAGCTCGACTATTGATGCACATACGCCAGGTGCCATCATTCTTTGGTGTGAGTAATGCCGGCACCGCACATGGACTCATGCTTTCCCTAATCCCTCTTTTTTGTAACAGCTCCGTCACTTGTCTATTCAATTCTTCATACTCTTGCGGACTCATCTGGTAGTGCAGTTTATTTGGCAAGCTTGGCCCCGAATGAGGTCAATATGGTGTTGAATATCTCTCATGGGAGGTAACTCAGTAGGCAATTCCTCAGGAATAACATCGTTGAATTCTTGTAACAAAGGAAGTACTTCTTGTGGCAGATTTTTGGGTACTAAATCCACACCCTTCACCAAAAGCAAATAAAGACTTCCACCTCTTTCTTCTGACTCCTTAAGAAGTTGGTTCATGGTTAAGAAATTCCCGTTCTCATGTTTAATTGTTTTGTCACCTCTCATGAACCTTGAAGGTCCCAACGTCACCCTAACACCATCTTTGGAGAAACTGTACGTATTCTTATATCCGTCATGCACAACCTTTCTATCGAATTGCCAGTCTTCCTAACAACAAGTGACACGCATCCATCGGAATGACGTCACACCATTGCTCGTCCTTGTACTTGTCGCCAATAGAGAATGTTACCAAACAATGTTGGTTCACAACTACTTCGTTACCCTTCTTGAACCACGAGAGGTTATATGATTCCGGTTTCTGTCCGATCTTCAAATTCAACTTGTTAACCATCTCCTGAGATACCACGTCCTCACAACTCCCTCCATCAATGATCACATTGCACACTTTGCCATTAGAGGTACATCTAGTGTGAAAGATATTATGTCGTAACCAATTTGGTTCATCCTCCAATCTTACTGCTTTCATCACCCTTCGAATTACAAGAGACTCTCCATGGTCACTCCACGTAATTTCTACATCTTCTCCCTCCTTGTAATCATCATATATTGGTGCCTCATGCATACTGCTCTCACCAAGCTCTTCAATTAAGCTAACCACTCTCCGGTTTGGGCACTCAGAAGTATTGTGTCCCAACCCATAACACTTAAAATACTTAATTCTCTTTTTGGCTCCTTCTCGTACCAAACGATTTTCTTGTGGAACAAGCTTTGGTGCTTCAGTTGATTTGCCGGTCTCACTGGCCGCGTTTGTCTTCGTATTGATCCTTCTCTGTTCTACATCATCGTTGAATCTCTTATAGCGTGGTCTTTACTGCTTCTCAACATGAATAGAAAGTTTATAGACATCATTGTAAGTCCAGTACTGATGTAATACGATAACATCATATATATCCCTCCTTAAGCCTCCAAGGTATCTTGCTGTGGTTTGTTCTTCTAGCTCTGTCACGCCACACCTCATTGTGAGGAGATGAAACTCCTCAGTATAGTCATCCACGGAACGTAAATTTTGCTTCAGATTTTGTAACCTTAGCAAGGTTTCTTGAACATAATTGTCTGGTAAAAACTTTAACCTTAAAGCCTTCTTCATCTTCTCCCAGGTTTTGATTTTCGACTTTCCCAATCCTTCTTCATGTCTCTCTCCCCGTCGATAGACCTTTCTTCCTCACTTTGATTTTGGGTCTCGGTGTGAGTGATTCGTGCGTTAAGTTGTTCGAACATCCTCCTAATCTCTTCCATGTCAGTGTTGCCTCGACCATCCGTTCGAAAACCTCTAACGTTGCGCCTGTTGTGAGCCATGGAATCCACCACACTCAGAACCTGGGCTCTGATACCACTTGATGAGGACTCACCTTCAAACCAGCCAATTACACAAGAACTGCTAAGGATCACAGAAGACTACGAACTAGGTAAACAGCCACAAAGCTAACTGGTATAATTAATATTCAAGAATAAGATGTCCCTTAGGACTACAACAATTTTGTTTATAAAACAGAAAGAACCCCCTGACAGTAAATGAAAGTCTAGCTATGGAAACAATTACAGAATCAAACAATAATACTAAAACAAATAGTAGAATCTCCTAATGCTTCTATTCCAAGACATAATCTCCTAAGTGTGAGGGCAGCTTGATACTCCTCTTAGAGCGCATGCTTGGAGCTTGGGATGCCCCTGCATCAGGGTCAAATAAGCTTGGCCAGAAACCGAGTTCTGCTCGCCGTCGGCGACCGTTGGCTCGAGGTGGAGCTAAGCTCGTGAGCGACGGAGGGCGGTTGGTACTTGGGTAAAGACGAGGATCAAGTAGGCTAAGCTTAATAAGTTCAATTAACTTTAATAATGGTTGATGAAACTAATATTATGACACGTGTTAATTTTATTAAAAGTTTAAGGGGTGCTTAGACATGGGATGTATTCTAGCATTTTCCTGTTTTTGAATCCAAGACCACCTGCTGTTACCATTAAACAATTCAGCTGTCTAATTGAGGGGTGGAGTGTGGGCAGTAGGAGAATTCTGGGTCTTAAAGGGAGTTTGATTTCCCTAAAGAGTTGCAAATTTAGTCGGAGAAGAACCACCCATCTATGGAAATTCCGATGCCTTGGTTGGAAATTGGACTGAAGCAGAAGCAAGCGGGAACAATTTCTTTTGTCTACCAAGGCCTTGGTTTTACTTATTGTTTCCATCTATGTGAAAAACGATAGTTTGGAAGCACACATCCAAGTTTGGACCCAAGTTTTTTTTTCCATTGAAGCAATGCCTATGTAGAAGATTTGGTTTACTATCTGCCAAATGTGCAAATTTTGTACAGATACTCATCGATATAGTACTAATGAGTGTGCCGCTTACAGACCACCTATACTGAGTGACAGTGAATCAGCTGGTTACATGTCGATCTAAGTTATATAGTGCAATAGAGCTCTAGAAAGGGATGCACCTTGCTTGTGCCCCCACTATTTACTCAAGTGATGCAGTGAAAGTTTAGATCCAATGAAAATAGGCTGACCTAACATCAGACTCTTAGCTTTGATTCTGTACTGTTAACGATCTAAAGAAAAGCTCTATTTCTGTTAACAATCTCTTATCGCCAATCTGTGATCCTCCAGAAACTTTATCAAGAGATGACTCCGATGACATCAAATGAATTAGATACTCATAAACTTCTCCTAAGTCATCCAGGATTTTGACAACCTTTCGATTATCTTGCGCATCATCATCAGTGTTGTCAGTGTACTTCTGTTTTCTGCACACCTGCAATATCGAAGTAACTTCATCACACTCTTTTCATTGCACTACCTGGTTGCTTCTAAAATCCGAAATCGGATTAATAGCAACTTCATTTAGGGAAACCTATTGGCCAGTGTTCATACAGAAACTAACTTGAACATAAACATAGTAATAATATTTCAAGAGCTCTATTCGGTTCTCTTGTCGAGATCTCCCTCGTAGCTACATTGGGTATCTTAAGGGTTTAAAAGGAAACTAAGGCTGCATTTGGATTGTGATTTTTTGTATCTGAATTTAAACCGGAGTTTTGTGTCACAAGCTTTAAGCTTTTATGTTGATCCAATCTACATGTATATAATCATCTTAATATACAGGTTTCGATTATCGAGGAAAAAAGTGTAATTCAAAGTCACTCCCTAGCAGTATTCAGCTTTCATTATGATGCAAATATTTTAAACTAAGAAGCCAAATCAGTATTTCAAACAAAACTCTAGGGAAAAGAGAGAGCATTATTTGGTCACCTGGAGCAACTGATTTAAGCTAGCAATTTGTTCCGTCTTTAAGAACTCCGAGTTCAATAGAGCTCGAAACAATAACACGATCTCTGCACTCAGATTATTAGCTGCAAGATTTTGAATTATGCCAGATATGCAAGAATTGTCAAATAGAGATCTCATCCACTCAGGAATCTTCTGCAGTTTCAACAAAGCGACTGTAACATGAATTGCAGGCTTGTGAAGATTAAAAAGAGTATTTGATGCCAAGCATGGGACAGCTAAAGACATTGCCAGCTCTTCCACTATCATCCTACTCCAAACATCGTTTGCAGTCTCACTTGTCTCATGCATATCCAGCGATTCCCAATCCATGAGCATTGATAGGCAAAGGCCACAATTCATAGCCACTCTGAGGTCACTATAGAAAACAAAACCTTCTAACACAGCCATTACAGACCTTAGGTACTTCGTGGCACATACCAACTCATCCCCTGTTCTATTCCTCTGTTCAAATATTCTGGTAAACAACTCTAACAGGCAGTACGAAGCAGCAAGCTTGACCACAGGAGAACCAAAATGCATGAGTCTGCACAGGTCATGGCAGTAGATGCCAACAAAGGAAAATGATGGCATCCTGCCTGAGGGATCTAAGAAAACTTTCCAATCCATCGTCCCCGGCAAAACAAAGTGAGAACTGAAAATTATGACAGGAAACAAAGTTAGCCTTTACAACCACAATGTGCCAATTGAGAGAACTAATTGAAATATAGTAGAAGAGACTGACCTTCTTAAGGTGAAGTAATTTAGTAGAAGCACAAATATCAAAATTTCTCCAGAGCTTGTTTCCTCATCATGGTCAATCAATGCTGGTCCCTTAAGACATGCTGCATGAATTGCACTGTTGATTGAAGAGACTAGAGAACTACTGAAAATGATGGTTTTTGAAGCTTCTATGAGTACACCGTTGGCAGAATGGTGTAATATCAAGCAGAGTATTGCAATCACCAGGAGGCTTTCGTGATTCCACATGTCCAAATTTTTAGTGGTAATACTGTTTATCAACTACAAAAAATAAATAACTTATATGATTACATTCATGTGGCAGTAAACAATTATAATCAGAAGAAAAACAAAATATGTGAAATATAATCACCTTTACAACCACTGCAAGCCAAGTTTCATCATCAGAAAGAGTATCATGTTGCACTGAGCAAAGAATTTTAAAAATCAGAACTAACACACCTATGGATGTCTGTAGGGACTGTGTATAGGCTGACTCACAATAAAGAGTTCGAGCTGCATTTCCAAAACCATGCAAGCATAACTGATTGGAGATTATTGGATACATGTCGACTATAGTCGTCACGAGATTGATTAAACAAAGTATATCTTTCTCTTGACCTTCTTTTTCAACAAGCTGTGTCAATAAGCACACCAAAATTGTGGCTCCATAATTTTGTTCTCCGGTTATTAAATCTGCAATTGCCTTAACACTCAACTCATGATTATTCTCTCCATGTGTGGTGAGGTCAGGGTCATTTGATGTATTCCTTCTGCAAAATTTCAGAAGCTGATAAGACAATGTGTTTCTCATTGTCTCTTGTTGAAAGAACCATTTCAATGATATTGGATGAATTCGTGCAGGAGACATGTCCCATTCATTTTCCGTTGCTATCTGGAACAAGATTCTTTCAGCTTCTGAGCTATAGGGGATTTGGTAGCTAACCTGCGCAAGACCCCTATAGAGACCATAAAGATACACCAGCATCATCACAGTAAATGAATCAGTGTTTCCACTTTGTAGATCAATTATATTGACCAGTATATATTGCTCTAGAGAAGCCAAGACCAACTTATCATCTGCAAGTCTGGTGAAGATAAAAATTAACAAGATAAAACATTAGATTGTTAAATGTAATGTCATACAGCATAAAAGTGAGGGAAGTGATAAAAACCTTAGTTACCTCTCATTGTATAAAGAACTGGTGTATAAGATCAGCAAAATAGCGGATTGACAATAAGATAATTCCAAATTCTGGGAGTTCTTTTGACCAAGTAGAAAAAGCAAATCAATGGGATCAGGTGGCAGATGTGGAATGGCATCTCTGATGGGCTGCCCAGTATCAGTTCCCAAAATCAAATCCACCACCAAACTGAGCATGAGGTACACTCTCCACTTCATTTTCTCTGTAGTAAACAAGCCTAGACATCCAAATGACAAAGTGAACCATGTGTTTGAAACTAGGGTCTTCACAAATTCACTTGTTTGGTTCTCAGCATCCTGAAGCAGTACCGTATGAAAAGTTTCCAATACCCCAAGCACAATTTCCTCTTCCATTTCGTTGAAGGAAGTTACCAACCAAGGCAACAAATGTTTTGTACAAACATTTAAGATACAACTTTGTAGATCCATTTTACAGGAGTCAGTAGAATTTTCTTCACGACTGTAAATGTATGCCTCTTTAAGTAGGAACAAGGAATGCAAAAGTTGACAGTGATGTTTGTTGGATGTACTAAGACAAGCTAAGACAGCATGTTCCAATGCATCTTTAATTGATGCCGCTATATTCAAACTCAGATGAAGAGATGGAGTTCTTATGATAGCTACAAGGACTAAACAGGTCATTATAAATGTCTCATCAAGCATGCCCATTTCCCCACCAGTATGCTGTTTAAGCAGTTTTGTCAAAACAGCGACTAGTTCCTTTATATGATTGGATGACAGAAATCCAGGGCAATCAGAAATGCAGTTCAAAATGAGCTTTAGAGTTTGAAGTTGAGCTGGGTGGAAAGGAACTTCAGCTAAATAATGTAATACTGGAATCAGAGTTGCAAACCCAACAACAAGCCTCTGTTTGAACGTTTCCTCAGCTTTTGATAAAATGTCAAGTACTTGGAGGCAAGATCTGACTGCTGGATCCTTGCATTCTGTTTATTAACAAAGCTTTATTAGGCTAAAACAAGTAGGCCACAGAACTTTCAACAGGTAAAAGCACCTAGGATCTAAATGGAGTAAATGCTGAAGCAGGAATTTCCGAGGTTGCTGTGACAGATTAAATAAAGGTACTTTCAGTTATGTGTTGCAAGATTGCATTCACTAACGTAATAAAGAATCTAGACTTTGATGCTGAAAAAGTTTATGAATTTGAGTAATCTACTTTGATTAATGATAGGCTTTGACTTACTTCAAACTTACATGTTTCTTGGTTCTTGCTGGTTGCTAGTGCTCTATTACTCTGATCCTAAAAATATTAAATGCAAGCACTGCTCTGATTTATTTATTTATTTATACTATTATTTTGCAAAGATACTGACCTGACAACCTCAGCATTTCAAACACATAATCTGCAATGCTTTCTTCAACTAGCACTTGGATTTCTCTGCCTGAAGTGCTTTCACAGGACATATAGTGAAATAGTAAATCTAGTGTGCTGATCTGGACTTGGCTGTCTGTTGAAAGGAGTGGGCCTTTGATGGCTTCAGTAAATAATAAGTTCAGAGGAGGCATATCTTTTCCATCTTCTCTTGCTTGTGCAAAGCTATCTCCTTCAGATGAACCCATGCTGTTTGCATCAAGGGCATATGCAGTTTCAAAAAGCCCCCTCCGGGCAAAGATTGTGAGAAGTGCTAGATAAGTAGACACAAATGATTAGCTTTAAGAATGAGGAGCAATATTATTGATGAAAGCAACAGTAAAGTGCATTGTAAATTTTAGATGATGAGCATCCATGCTGTGCGAGGGTAACTTCCCCACAGAGAAAAGTATGACCAGAAAGGTATGTAACTTTGAACTTATAGTTACGACTTACGACAAGCCATGAATGAGTTTTCTGGAAGCTGCAAAAATTTTAACTGTGTCAGGAAAAAGAGGACATATATAATAAAGATTCCTTGTCTCACCTTGATTGAAATAAAAAAAAGGTAACACTTGGAATTCGTTACACTAAGTTTTCAAGGATCACTATTATATGAACTGAGAGATTCAACTATTGATGAGAGAATTTGGAAGGAAGAACCTTGACCTTTCTACTGTAGATAGATATGAGGTCAATAAGAAATCATATTATATATTGGAGACTTCTGACTTCTGAGTTCATTTGCAAGATAGATTCCTACATGCACAACCTAATGTTCTCATAAGATTTGGATGTCTCATGAACTATACTTCGAATTAGGGTAACCAAACCGAAAAGCTCAACTTTTGATGGACAGAACAAAATGTAACTAAGAAATTGAAAACAAACCTATACAATTCAACCGGACATCATCGCTTTGTGTTTTCATGAGGGCCTCCAGAGACAGGCGCACCAGCTTGGGGCAAAAGGATAACAAAAGATCAGTTTCATCAGCATCCTCTGATGTATAGTGGAAAGCAGATACTTTGTAAAGTACAAATAGAATTTCTCCCCGAATCTCTTCACTGTCAACGGAACAAAGTGGTTGTTGAATTATAACGTGTAACAGCATAAGACAAAAAAACATTTTCTCTTCCCAATTTTCTGCAATTGTTACCTTGGTAATTGAAGACCTGAAACAAGATTGTTAATGAGACCATACTTGTCTCTAATATGAGCATAAGGATTGCTCTGCTGACAATTTAAGAGAACTCCTAAGCAGTGAAGCTGCAGTTAAAGAAATAACGGAATTATAACCAATAAATGTTTTAAGTCCTTAAGATGTAATAAATTCAAAAGAAATAGGTGTAAGGCATTCCAATCCTAGATTCCTGTACATATATTACACTACTGGACTCATGGCAGACTCCGCCAACAAACAAGGACCAACCACCATCCTGATGCCCAAACTTTCACTCTCTATCTGTTGCCTTCTTGAAAACAATGTGAAATAGCATATACGAGAAATAACAAGAGTACGAAACACAAGGATATCTATATGTAAGCTTCATATCCAACTGATGCCTCAGAATCCTCAATGTGCCTTATTAACAGATATTTCTCACCCTCTGAATACAACTCAATTCGTCAATGCAAAGATGTATAGTCTAAACTCTAAAGCCTTCTACACATTAACATTATCCAATTCAAAATACTACTAATGTTAATAATTTCCCAGGAAGCAAATAGAACCAAAGTAATTACCTAACGCTTAATAAAAGTAATTTCCACAAATCACAAAGAAATGGAAAATGTGAAAAGCATTACCGTATAAACCTGGCGGCGACTCCAAGCCAAGGCACCGGAAGAGAGCCGATCTGAGAGCCTGGCGACGAAGTCGGAGGAAAGCGAGGGATCACCGGAATCGCAGAGAGCCGTGACCAGATCTACGACTTGCCGTGCAATTGGGTCGTCATCGAAGGAAGCTAGGGTTTGGACGAGAGGCGAGACGAGGAGGCGAGAGTGGGAGGTGACGAGGGAGCGGAGGAACGGCGGGTCGGCGATGGCCTGAGAGAGCTGAGAGAGAGCGTAGGACACGTGGACGGTGGGGGATTGGCGGTTGGAGATGAGATTGGAGATGCAGAGCAAGCAGATGGAGCCGCCTTGCTTGGTTTGGAGGACGAGGGTGGAGCGGTGGCCCTGCGAACATGTCGTCGGCGAAGCGTAGTTGTCGCCGGAGACTTCTTCTTCTTCTTCTATTGTTTCTCCGTCGTCGTCGTCGTCGTCGTCGTAGTTGTCGAGGTTCTGTGACTGCGAATCGTCGAAGTACATTGTCGCTAGTTTTGAACTTTTGGCGCCACGCAATTTGTGGTTTCTAGTTTTCAGAGGGAATGTAATGACAGTAGTAGACGAGACCCGCCATTTATTTTAGCAGAAGCAAATGGCTGTCTAAAAGTGGATGGCATATTATATATTTTAGTTTCTCATTTATAATAATATATATCATTTTGATCCTTCAATTAGTGAAACTTAAATTCTAATTTTATTTTTATCACCAAAATTTAAGTTTGAAATATATCATTCCAGCCAATTTCAGCCACTCAAGTACAAAAAACTCATCTACCATCATTCCCTCCTAAACTAAAACCCATCTACTCTCGTATATTGTCATATACTCGAAATCATTAGTTTACTACAAACTTTTATTTTATTTAGAAACACTCATGTTTGGTCATTAATATTTAACTAATAGAATAAAAATGATACAACGTGTGACGACAATACATTATAAGGAGAAAGAAATTAATTGATTGATATACTAGAAATTCTACAACGTATTAAATATAAATGTGCAATAGAATAATTTAAGGTCTAATTTTTTTCATGCACTAATCATTTAAGTCCAATACAAGTGAGATTATGACAAGTGTCCCGCACACTTATGTTCCGAACACTACAAGTGCACTCAATGTAAAGCCTAACATAAGTATATTTGGAAGCCAACTTTTGTTGATAGCTTATGGTTTTCTTCTCTTCCTCCCTCCGCTAAATGTGCTTATTAGTTTTCACCTCATTTGGAGCCCAACATGAGAGATTTTTTTCTTTTATCGTTTGTTTTGTTTTCTACAATTGAATAAAAGAAAAGCTATAATTCTGGTGTGCTAAGCTCATGTAGATAACAACATACCGTATGATGACAACCTCGACGAATAGGGGAACATATAAACCAAAATTCTAATCATCAAAATAATGAATAGCTAATCTCAATCAGCCCTTAATTAAACAAATAATTCATCCCAAGTCCATATTCATTTTTTGTTTTGATCGTACTCCAATGTAGACCATATTTATCTCGTGAGTGGAAAACTTATATCAGATCTATCGAGCAAAAATTTGAGGGTGGTGTTATAAAATTTGGGGATAAGCTATACAAATATGCTCTTGAAAAAGGCTTCCGGTTCACATATATCAAGAATGACAGAGAAATGGTTACAATGAAATATTTTTTGAACAAGGCACAAGGTTGCAATTGAAAGAGTGAATACTGCAAATAAATTTTTCTATATTATAACGATGATTAATGAGCACACTTTTTGAGGTTGAGTACGCAACTGAAGAAGTGTTTTGATGAGATCTAAGATTGTCTCTACAGTTGTAGCAGAGCAGATATGAAGTAAACCTTTGATAAAACCTATTGATATTGTAAAAGTTTTGAAGTAGAGCTATGGATTACATATTTCGTATTACAATGCATGGAAGGATAAAGAGATGACCAAAGTCCAAGTTCATGGTGATGAGGAATCTTTATACGCTCAATTGAAATGATATAGAAAGGCACTAAAGAAAATAAAATAAAAACTCCCACTGCGTTCTTGAGTGTGATGGAAGCTCATCACGTTTTAATAGATTTTTCATATCATTTCATGCCTCTATCGAAGGATACCGATATTGTCGACATTTCCTTTGTCTTGATAGTAGTTATATTAGGAACAAGTACAAAAGACACATTCTATTCTAGCAGCAACAAGAAATAATGATAATCGAGTTATCATCATCATACTTTTGTTTATGTAGTAAAATTTCATTCAATATACTTATGTTATATCTATGTCCATTAATTGATACGAATTGTAAAGCTTAAGTTATCTTTCACTTAGATATACTAGCCTCATTACACGCACATACGCGAGTGTGAAAATGTGTCGCGCTCGCGCATACGAATAATATTGTATTTATTGGGAGCATGCAATTATATTATTTTACATGATATATAATGTAAACATGACTAATTTTTTGTGTCCAAAACTTGTGTCAATAAACAATATGTAAAATAGAACCAAAAACAAACAAAGAGAAGCTATTAAATAAATTGTATGTAAAGTTGAACTATCCAATAAAGTCGAGATATGTAATGGAAGTCAAGTATATATGTGTGAAAAGACCACGCTTGATTGCCTGCGCGTATGTAGTACTTTTTTTCACTTGTTATTTAGTGCATTTCTTTTGTGTAGATATATTATTATGAAGTAGTTCTACTAAATTTGTACAATTGTGTAGTCATAGTACTTGAAGGTGGGATGTAGTTACCTCAATAATATCTATCAAACCTTATATACAAATAGGAATACGGTTTTTGTGAAATGTTACAAAACACATGCACGTAGAAAGGCCACACTCACATGTGCAAAGCGAGTTCATTTATGTTTTTTGCCAATTTGGTTTTCGGCAATAATATAACTTCTATCTAAAGTTGAAAAGAGTTTGAGATAGATAAGATAATCCACTCATATTGTTATTCAGAAGATATGACATATATAATAGCTAATTACAGTCATATTGGTTCATGCCTTCATATCGCGATGTCTTGCTCTACTTCATTGTCTTTACTGTTCTCCAATGCCTTAGGTCATCAGCTTCTGCCTCAACCTTCCCTTCTCTCCTTCTTAATCTTCATTGGTAATTTGTATACATTTCCTTAGACAAACAAAAGTTAAAAATAAGTCGTTATATATATGCAAAAAAAGAAGACATAATTTATAAGGCAAGAGAAGTTCATGGTTTACCAACACAAATTCTTACTCCTGGAGAGCCACGAAAAGAAGATAATTATCGTCATAGTCCTTTGAGTTATGTAAAGAATTACAAGAATCTCTACTCTGGTGAATGGTCAAAGTACATGCAAATAAGGAACACGGGAAACCAAAATGAAGCCAATCCAATGTCATCAGTTAGAGAGCTTGTACACTAATATGAGAAAGCACGGGAATGTATCCACACAGAATTCCAATGTAAATACAAAGAAATAAATAAATTGACCGTTCACCACATTGCAGGTGCTAGACTTTGAACAGTAACCATGTTGATGGTGCTAAACTTTATATAGGCAAACACAAAAATTTCTCCAAGAGTGTTTAACCTGTATAGTATGTAGAATAATATCATAATCAAGGTCTGATCAGAGTATTGAACTTTTGGGTCCGAGTGTCATATAGGGTCTTCATTCCATCATTAACTTGTTGTTTTAGCTACTAAAGATTGTTAAAAAGCAAGACATATATGCATATCAATTATATAAGTTATTTCAGAAAGAAAAATAGCATAGAGTAATAAGATCAATCCATATACGTACCCTGTCCACCGAGAAAAATGACCACTGCTTAAGAGAAACTGGTTATCAAGGTAATAAGACAGTTCTGAAAATGCATTGAAAATGAATAATAGTAGCCAACCGTAAAATGAAGAACACTATCAATTCGAAAGAAGAAAGCAGGAATCATAAGCCTCAAACTGTAAGAAAAAACAACAATTCGATTAAACAACCATAAGATATTACCAGGTGGATGGTCTCATCTTTATTCCAGTTTTCATTCACAATGAGCATGGTTTACGCAGATATAGGGGTAGTTATAGAGCATATATAATGGCATAACTTCCTTCTCGTAATTCTTTACTGATGAATCCTAATAATCCTGTAAGACACAATTGCCACTTTCTACTATCAACCACCCAAACTCACTAAACTTAAAATGGAATTCTATAGTAAAGGAGAAAAAAAACGTATCAAATTTGAGTACCTATTGGATAAAGTGAGGTTGTTGAGATGTACCTTCTCTCAATTTGCATCTAAATTTTCTCTTTGATGGTTGTATCACTCCTTGAGAAGTCGAAAACAAAATCAAGATCATAAAAGTTTCAATAAAAAGGAGTAGCATTGATAAATCAAAAGGATAAAAAGTTAATCGAGTACCTGAAAATAACCACAGAAAACGCTTGGAGAGTTTTACCGAAATCAAAGAGAACTCTTGGAGAATTTTACCAAACTCCCATGTTCTGCAGAGACCATATTGAAAGCTGCCTCTTAGCCTGCCTACAAAAAAAGGAGGAGATGAAAGTGCGATGGTAAATTTGGAGGAGATGAAAGTGCAAATTGATTTGTGAGAAGATGCGCTGGACAATTTTCAGGGTTGTGGAACAGTTTCTTTCTTCTTAATTGCAATAACATTTGTACTTGTATGACCATTATGTCCATAGTTTTCTATTTTTGTTTATTTTTCCATAGCTGAAGTACAGTTAAACCTCTATTTTGTTCGCACATATAAATAGGACTTTACAAAAATAGAAATTCAAACCTTCCATTTCGAACCAACCAGAGTTGACACGCGTTGACTTACCTCTGCAACCCGAAATTGCCGTGGAGCTTCTCGGAGGTAGTCAAACGGATTTCGGCCACCTCCGACGTCGAAAATGATCACAATCGATGTGGTTCGACCTCCTCTACCTATTTCTGGTCTTGATTTTGGCAATGGAGGCTCAAGGAGAGAGATTTGAGGTGAAGAAATTTCTAGGGTTTCGGGGTTGTTTTCGTCGCTATTGCGGGCAACTCCTCCAACCTTGATTTTGGTCTAGTTTAATTCCTTTCGGTCTGTAGAGTGTGAATATGTGTTGTTTTGCTTGGTTGCAGGTGTTGTGCGGCAGAATCGAATCGATTCTGATCCGACACGTTTGGCCTCTGCTGTAGGTGGCGGTTGCCAATGAATTGGACTGTGAGGTACATGGGGGTTTTGTCCCTCTCTCCTCCCTGAGTCTTTTGATGTATGCCTCGACCCACGAGATGGCTCAACGACAGAGAATTGAAGCTTGAACATTTTTCGGTCGTGGTTTTTTAGGGCCGATTCCGGCCAAACATATGTCTTCGAGGTGTGTCTCAGATGTTAGTAAGTCTCTTCGGTCTCTTGTGTCATGCCTCATGGACGTGATTGAGGACGTCAATAAAGCCTACCGTCAGTAATTTACGAGACGATTTTGAAATATGTTTGCTACGCCCTAATCTTGAGATTTTCGCGTCATAATGAGTTGCGAGGTTGTTTTTGGTAGTACTCTTGTCACCAATAACACAAGGGACTGAAAAACTCCTCAAATCCTTCAATTTTGGAGGTAGCCAAAATTGTAAGACGGCTAAAATGGTTGCATTCACTTTCACCACCTCCTTCTCTCACGTTTGCCTCCTTTGGGTGAATAATTCTTTCAAAAACTTGGCGTAGATAGGTACTTACTTTATGCACTCGATCAAGGAAAGATTTACTTGCACTTTATGAAAGATATCCAAAATTTTCTCGTATTGATCATCTTTCTTTAACTTTGATAATCTTCTTGGAAATGGTGCGCGAGCAAAGGGAGAATTAGTATTAACCAAACTTGAAGAGATAAGGTTCTTACCTTTTATTCGGGTAGATGACGTAAGTGATGGTGCCTTAGTGGCATGTGGTGCCACCTTCATCATCTCTCAAGGGTGGCCGAATCTTCTTCTAAGTCTTCTTCCTCCAACAAAACTTCATGAGGAGGTCACTACGCCAAAAAGGGCTTCAGACAATAGTTTTAGACCATTGTCTGATATATGGCTAGAGTGTTGTCTATTGAGATGAAGGGAGAAGTCGTATTAGACAATAGCCAGTAGACCATTGTACAAATAAGAATCAGTCAACATATTATTAGCGAAAAAAACCATTGTCTTAGTACAATGAGACAATACTTTGATGTTGATAAAAACCATTGTCTAAGTTGAAATGAGACAATACTTTTACTTCGACATAAACCACTGTCTGAGTAAAAGTGAGACAATACTTTTATTTTAAAATTCTTATGTATGTCCTTATTTCAGTCAATAAACATTTACATGCCAATTAAAATCTATTGTCATCTAACATTTACATGCCAAAATCCACACCATTCAAAAGCATTCACATAAATCAAATATTCATTTGTCATTCATAGTCAATATCTACAAATATCCACAAACATACATGTGACCAAATATACAAAGAGTCGTAATCATCAATCCCTATACATTCTAATCACTACTGAATTATCCACAAGATCTCCAAGAAATTAGCTTCAGACTTGAAAAGCTAATCATGGATGTCACCGCAAACCTCAATGATTTGATCAAGTTCAATGTTCAAAACTTGGTTGAATTTTGACTTGCTCACACCATCCCTAAATCACTACAAAGAAAAGTTAGCATTTGATGGACACAGATGCTGTTATTTATAAGGATGATTTATGAAAGCATGGATTACGAAAGCATTTAAGACCTTATCATATAAGTAGAAATGTCATATATGACTTTACAACACAAATTCTACCAAATGCAAGATAAGAATCATTTTACTAAAGAACAATTAACTCTGATCAATCAAATCCAGGCTGCCCAAAAAATCAAAAGTCTGTAACCATGTTCATAACTCATACTAGAAAGTGTTACAGGAAAATGAAACATTAAATTTCTATCATAGTCAACTTTTTCTTAGATAGGCACTAGAGGCCTTATTTGCATATAAGTTTTGAAACAACCAAACAAGTAAAATAATGTGCGAGTATTATGTTTGTGTATATGTATACCAGATTCACTGCACGTTGAAGACTCAGCAAACTAGTACCACTACCAGGAGTAGTAGCTATGCCTAGCAGCCTATAGATGTTGCCTGCACTACCACCATCAGTATAATCTCCATATTTTAAGCTTGAGTTGTACCATACACTCACTTCGAAATTATTCTCATCCGAAGTTGAGAAATCATAAGCTGCATTGTAATATAATACACCGAGTGTCAATATATATAGTACTATTTGAATGTCATCGAGTTCTAGCAAGTAAGATGGGCTAATTAGCAATACTTCCAAGTACTTCATTGATCTAGAGGAATTCGGTGGGGAAGAATTCAACAACATGTTTCCAGCAAGAGTTGTACAACAAAAAGCACACAAGAAAGTCAATAATGAGCAATGTCTAGACAATCAGTCAGAACATGTTATAATTTTGGTACATACTTTCTCCTAGAGACTAATTATTCTCAGTGAATAGTATTGTTACAGGGCAGGTTCCCAATTCAACAATCAAATGATATATTAGTTTCAATCAACATATACAAATATCAGACTACCAATTCAACATTCAAACAATATCACAGTTCAAACAAACATAAACACATAGCAGAAACCAAATCCACATGAAACAATCACCAAAAACCAATTCAATATAAAGCAGAACTTACAGCTTGGGGTACTGAGCTTGAGTGTGCAGAAGAAAATTTCATATAGAGCTTCATTATAAAGAACCAAGCACTGATCAGCGTTCTTTACAAGCTGGTGCATAGACAAGGTATCATTGTAAGGTTCAACCATCGTATCAGACACTTTCAGCGATGGAAACACTGAGAAAGTCATCATCATCCTGTCCGGATACTCCTCCCTGATCTTCGAAATCAACAGTGTCCCCATACCAGATCCAATCCCTTCTCCAAGCAAGTGACAAACCTGAACCCTACACATACAAATAATACAACATAAACGCTATAGCAATCTCAAAATATCAAAATCCATAAACACAAAAAGAACTAAACGAAAATCAACTGAGGCATATCGTCGAATACCATGTAGGCAATCACAATTCTCGGCCTCCTTACGAACAACATCGAGAACATAGTCGATCCGTCTGCAACCGCCTCAAACTGTACGAAAAAAACATTACATATCTCATCACTCAGTATAACATAATACCAAATAATCCAAAACTAATCAAACTCATGAACATAATTTCAACCTGCTTTCAATAGCCTCTGTAATATTCCTAGCATCCAAACACTTCGGGCCATTCCATATCCAATTCATCTGCCCAGAGGGTCCAGTCACCTATACCAATTCAACACTCACATATCAAAACTCATATCGCAATATGAAAAGAGTAGAGATACTGGAAATGTTAGTGGCAAACCTTAGTGGCCAAAACCACACGGTTTCTTGGAACCTCACGGTCTCTAATCCAACGGCCCAAATACTCCTAGCTTTTCCCCTGAGTCCGGGCTCACTAAACCACCAAGTACATTTTAGCTGACTCAAAGAAATTATGGGGCAGAGGAGCAAAGCTCACTATGAACTCCAGGGCAAAGGCGCAGAGCTCACCATCGTCTCCTTAATACTTCTTCTCTTCACTATCAATGGAGTCCACTGAGGAGCCGGTGTAGGAACGAACAGATCTAGATGACAAAGGGCATCACTGTGCGTGACAAAGCAGTCTGACCATGGAGAATGAAGTAGCATGACCATGGTGCCTTCACGCTGGAGACCGAGTAGTAGCAGTGCGGCGATGTTCGGTTGGGAAATGGACGTAACGGCAGTGGATTGGTTGCGGCGGTGCATGGAAGGTTTTGAAGAGTAAGGGAGGAGACTGCTTCTGAGAGAGAGAGAGAGAGAGAGAGAGAGAGAGAGAGAGAGAGAGAAGTGAGGTAGGCTTAAGCTATTGTGGATGGGGACGAAGGTGACGTTGTTGGAAACGAGTTGCTGCTTGATGCGGTGGAGGCACTGACTAGGCTGATAGGAGCAGTTAGTTGTCCAAGGTCGACGGCAACGCGATTTTGGGATGAGTGAAGGCTGACGATGGTGCGAGTTTGGCAGAGGCTGAGTGGTGTACCGACTATTTTTGAGAGACAGAGAGAGAAGAAGAAGAAGAAGAAGAAGAAGAAGAAGAAGAAGAAGAAGAAGAAGAAGAAGAAGAAGAAGAAGAAGAAGAAGAAGAAGAAGAAGAAGAAGAAGAAGAAGAAAGTGAGGCGGAGTGTATAAGAGAGGTTAGGTTTATTTTTTTTAGAAAATGGAGGGTTCAGATGAAATTTCATTTTAAATCGACGGTAAGATGAAAATGAAAAGTCAAGAAAGAGGGATACCAAAGCCAAGTGTTGGGAGGGAAACCAAAATTTGGCTAAACCCGCCAAAAGAATTGATCTAAACCACGCATTTGCCTAACCATCATTCAGACTATAGACAAAAGAATCCATTGTCTAAAGTGACACAATGGGAAAAAAATATACTATTTTCTGAAAGAGCTTCATTCAACAAATATAAACCATTGTATAACAATATATTATATAACATCAAAAATAATGAGTGTTGTCTAAATCTGTTGACATAGACAATAGAAAAAAATGGGTGTTATTAAAATATATTACCATCTACAGCTAATTAAAATCTATTGTCTCCTTGGCACATCTTGGCACATTCAGACAATGGTTTTTTTTGGCTGTTGACTGCATTTTTCAGACAATGGACGAAGTGTTGGCTGTTGTCTATTAGGTGTTGTTTGAAACAGATTTTGGCATAGTGAGGTGCTTTACTTGTCTTTGGCATTGGACCTTCTAGTACATTCCCTCTCCTTGTCATGATAGAACTTACGTTTCGGTTTGGATTTGGAAGTGTTTGAGGAGGGAGCTGTCCGGTGTCTCCAAATTGGCCCAGATAATCAACGATTTGGCCCATTTGCTTCTTCACTTCAGTTTTGTAACATCCATGAGCATCTAAAATCTCATTCATTTTTTCTTGATCATCTAAAAGAACTTGTGTTGAGGCAGACAATTGGGTCAACATCTCGTCATAGTCCGGATCAGTGAATTGTTGGACCGGGGGAGCTTGTGCATATGTTGCATGGTAGCTTAAGGCATTAATGGCCTAACTTGAAATGGAGGACATTAGTATCCTTGTTGAGGTGTTGGAGGATTTAAACATCATTCATTGCGACTCAACTTGAAACCCAGATGATCACGGTTGCCAAAATTGTTGTTGTTGTAATTCTTTTAACGTTGATCTCCTTAATATCCTCCAACCGCATTGATTTGCTCTACTTCTCCATTCGGCTCCATCATAGTAGGGCATTGATCATTGTGATGTCCTTGCATGTGACAAACACCACAAACAGGTCATTAAGTTGCCTTTGCTCTCTTTGTCTCGAGTTCTAGCACTTGTTCTAGCATGGAGGCTAGCTTGTCTTATTTCTCATCTGAAACTTGCTTCATTAATTGATTTTCATAGAGCCATCCCATATTGAGCATCGTTGTTTGCTCGGTTCTCCAAAAGTGTACGAGCTTTTGTCTCATCTAAGTCCATGAAAGTTCCACTTGAAGCGGTATCAAGAAGCTCTCTATCAATCGGTTTGAGACCATCATAGAAGTAGTTCATGAGGTTGGTCTTTGAAAATCCATGGGAGGGGCAGGTGGCACATAAAATCTTGAAATGATCATAGTATTGACCAAATGACTCATCTGATGCTTGTGTTTATCCCGTGATCTTCTTCCTTAAAATAATAATGTTTGAGGCCGGAAAGTACTTAGCCAAGAACATGTGGTGATGTGATTTGGCAGCAGTGTTTGAGCTCTATCTGTCAAAGTGAAGGGAAAAGCTTTGAGCTTGAAGAGTTCTTCTTATGCTTCAGTGGGATTTATACTCATGCATATGAACTGAAATTGCATGAGATGCATGCTTGGATCTTCATTGGACAACCCAGGGAAGATAGGAAACAGTGGTGAAAGCCACTATTTAGCACGATGTCCTTCTTGTCGACTTGTGGTTCCAGAAAGGAAATGCATGATTGTCCACTACTCCATTCGGTTGAGCAAGTGCGTTGGGTGAAATGATTTGCGTTCACTGTTGTTGTCCATTGAAACTTGCTCTTTTTCTTCTTCAGAAAAGTGTTCGGTGGAGTGATGAGATGAATGTGGAGATTCAGATGACTTAAGGAGATGAGGCTCAAATTCTTGCTCCCTTCATTCCGGAACCACTTGAGACTTGAGAGTAAATATTAAACACATGAAAACACTTTTACACATATATTACACAAAGACTAAATGCAACGTATATAATGCAAAGGTAAACATATGAATGCAAATGAGATGCATGTTACCCATAATCAACAAGAATGAATGCAAAGTGTGGTTAGTATGAATGCAACATGATTATAATGTTCTAAGAAATATTTACACGTTTTTTGCAAAGTTTAGACATACAAACAAAACAAGACTTAGAAAAATGTTAGAACACTTATATACACACATATAAACACGTTAAGAATCCAAACACACAATATCATACCAAATTCATGTATAACACACATAATCGTCATTCAAATGCATCAAACAAAAACCTAAGTGAAGTATGAAGTGAATGCATAAGAAAAAAACGTTAGAACATGTAGAAAACACACAAGTTACGTGCTAAATCATGAATGCAAAGAATGACCTCTCCTTCGGCCTCATGTCCCTAACTTCACTTAGGTTAGGGTACCCAGTGGTGAAATTTGAGCATCACAAAGTGTCTGGGAAGTTTATGCAAGCTAAAATGCTAATGGTTAATCCTTTACATATTTATATGCACAAACACATCAATTTTGACATACATATGTACAAACATTGTCCAAATTGCGTGCGCCTAAGATTTAAAGATAGTACACGGCTTGATCTCATAGATAAATCTCATTGGACGTGCAACCCGCATGAAAATGTATACTGTATCTTGATATTCAGCTTAGTTAATGCTTAGAAACAGCCAGTAGGGATAGAGATCACGCGAGAATTAGGACTAATTTTGAGAGGAACACCCTGAGGCTAATTTGACCAAAGTATATTATTCTATTGATGTTCTCTTTCTTAGATCCAAAACTTGTCACCTGTCATAACACATCTAGACACTATATCCAACCATCAGCCGAAATCTTAAGATAGTACACACTCTCAAGTTCTTTGTAAACACTGCCATCAACCTCATGTCCATAACTTTACTTAGGTTATAGTGTGCAGTGATGAAATCCACACATCACGAGGGGTTAAGGTGATAAACAAAAAAGAGAGGCACCTCCCTATTCCAAAGAATGAAACTTAATCAACCAAGCTTATGTACTCAATGTAAATTGAAGATTTGCCTTTAACATGTATATGGCTGAAAAACATATTATAAGTACGAACAAGTATTTCATGTATAGAATTTATGAACAAGTATGCATAGTTTTCATATATTGATACACACTAAAGCTAACTACTAACTTAACATTTAATATTCAGCAATAACGGATATAATTAAAATCCTTTGTTGTAGATGTAGCATTAGTAAATAGGTATCGTTCTTAACTGGGGATTGAGGGTGCATGCATGACTACACTAAGTTTAGGGGGGATTTTATAAGTTAGTTTTTATAAGCTACGAAAATGCACAAACAATGGCCAACAAACATATTTAGAAGCCCTAAATTCTAACATGCTTCACTCATAGACAAGTAGAAACAATGAAACAACATAAAATCCTAAACATGCTTACTAGACCGAAAAGAAAACAATACTCTATTATTTACAAGCGATCGACTCATTCATTCATCTAACTCTTTATAACCTAACAGATTATATGCAACCTATTAAATTCTAAGTCATTAGCTACATTTTGCATGCATATTTTATGAATAAGTGTGCATCGGGATTGCCCTAACACATCAATGATACTAAGTGGGATTGCCCTGCAAATTATCAAAGCATTAAGCACAAAAAAAATACATGTTATAACTAATTACGTAGAGACAAAATAGATTCCACAAAACTCGTTAGAATTATATACAAAAGCACTCCTTTAAACCGATCCAAAAATACAAAGAATTCATACAAGAAAATAATAGAAGAAATCATTGTTACACTTTTTGAGTTCGGGATTGCCCTAATCTACTCGGTGTAGATGATCCTTCACTGGATGAACGAGACAGTTAGGGTTGTCATGAAAGTCTCGGTGGAGGATGGAGTTGATGATGCTTAGAGGATGGCGGCTTCTTGGAGAACTTTGGAGTGTTTTGAAGTAGGAAGTGTTTAAGCAGAGTTTCAGCTCCTAGAATGAGTGATACTTTTTTTCTGGCTGAAGCTCCCTTTATATAGGCACCAAGTAAAGCCTAGTTCGACTCCTTCTAGGACTCTAACTACTTCACCCAGGTAACCTGACCCTTTTCCACGAAAACTGGAATTTCTGTCTTTATAGGACTTCAAACCCTGATTCTTTTTGCGTTGGAAACTATACTTCTAGATCATTCCAACCATATGCTAATTATGTCTCGAATCATCTGGATCTATTCACAGTGGTTTTTCTAAGTGGGCTGATGTACAAAGGCCGACTTCTGATAATTAATTTTAATCTTTCTTTCTTTGGGTTTCTTTGGACATGCTCTTGGACTTTGACTCATCTTCATTAATCTTGGTCCATTCTTGAGTAATTTGGGCTCCCATTCAGCAGTATGCTCGACATTTTCAATATATATGCAAACCCGTGACAAATCCTTCTTCTATCACAATTAGGAAATGTTTCGTTCATCAATTAGGAAAGATCCGGACACTTCCTCTTCACTTTATGAAATATTTTGCACATGTGTTTCGAATTCACTTTCCTATTCTCCCAAGCACTTCTACTTCACAAATGATTCCTTGTCAAAATAGGATTCTTCATTTTTCTTCATTTCCGCTCCATTTTAACCTCCTTAATTCATCTCCTTTATTTATGACCTAAAAAATAACAAAGTAAGTTAGAATAGAGAATACTAAGGTCAAAACAAAGCTAAATGTAAAGAGAAAGACGTTAAGAATCAAGCATAAAATACATAGATCAATTCCCCCACACTTAGACTTTGCTAGTCCCTAAAAAAAACTAAATAAAAGAAAGACTAGAAATAAGAAAACACACAAAGCCAACATTGGAGCTAAGCTCTATGTTGGAAAAATTCTAAGGACTCGAAAAATTTAAAATATTACAAACACTACTGAGCCTTTAGCTAAAATTGTCTCAGAAATTTCTTTAAGTGTATGGCGATGGAATCACAAGTTTTAAGAGTTTAAAGCTCAATAATTTTTTAGAGATAAGAGAGATATGATCATGTCATGGATAAGTAAAACTTGGAAGAGAACAATGGTGAAGTTAAGGCTATGCATATTTCGAATAAGTTTAAATCAATCTCACATGGATGCCCTCATCATATTTTCACTCGTGAAAAAGGGTTCACTCAAAATGCATATGAATTGAATCTAAAACCTCATGAATACGATGAATTACTTGCACAAATGAACCAAACCATATGCTTACTCATACAATTTACTCAACCAATTGAAGGCTACTCATCTTAAGGATCATAAAAAACTTTAGAAATGTTGTAATGTGGCTGAGGCTAAGGCATTCAAAATTTAGATATGTGGTGGTAAAAACTTTCAAAATACTTAGTCAACACTTAATTCGAGCTCCATCCTTTCTCATGTGTCATACTTCAAAACAGGGCCAAATTCCATTTTTTAGGCCTAACTGAAAGGACCCAACCGCGATTTAGTTTCCTGAACCGGGATCAAACCCCTTCTGAAAACACGAACTTGCAAAAACCATAGAAATTTCGAAAGAGTTTCACTATAACGTGGAATTGCCATTAACCTGCACCCGAAAACACACTTCATCCTATGCCACAAAAGCCAAACCGTGGGCACCAATCCCATGCGGATTTCTCAATATCATAACAATAATGTAAAGTAATAAGCAAAACTGTGCTTTACAGAAATCCGGGGAAAAACATATAAAAGTATCACATCAGAGTAATCAGAGCGACCTGTAGTGTATATATACAAAAATATACAACAGTAGGCAAAACAAGAAACCTACTGAAAAAGGAAGGTAGCTCGAACACTAAGCCTCCGACTGCGACGTGAGACACCAGAATCCGAACTGCAAACTGGGCACGGAAACCGAAAATCCCAGGGGAAAGGCAAATAAAATCGTTAGAGTGAGTGGACAAAAATAATCATATGCCTTTCACTATTTACATAATATAAAAACAATGCGAGTTCTTAAAATGAATGGAGGTGTCAGGCGAATCTCTCAAGCCCGACGGTGATAGACTAGGCGAATCTCTCAAGCCTAGTGGGCACATCAGGGGAATCTCTCAACCCTGGAACTGGACTACCGGTGATCAACCGAGTAGCCAATGCATCGATGCTAAGTAAATGCCATCACCCTATAAAATATAAAACAATACCTCTAAAAACAATAAATAATCTCAATACCATACTATAAATAAATACTGAAATCAAGAACTCGCTACGACAGTGTAAAAAAAAGTCCACTCACAGATAGCACAGCGCACAAACGCGCTAATCACGAGATCTGACGAAAGATCTCTCGCCCAACGTACGATCTCGATCCCCTGAATAATCATAAAATATAACTGATCAAAATCACAATTCATTACTCTGTACCACACCTTGGAAACCAACCATTTCCGGAAACATATAACTCGGATACAAAATAATCGACGAAAACCCCCAAATTCTCCACATAAACCCTCGACTAAAAATTCGGTATCCAAATCAACTTGAAAACCTCAAGGAGATGATCGGGGCGCGATTACGAGCAAAACGACATAAAATTTGTCAAAATCCAAAAAGTCAACGGGTCGCCGGAGCTCCGCCGCCAGCGGCGCGCCGTCACCGGAGGAATTTCCTGGCGACTAAGACCACCATAGCTTCTCCTCCTCAAGCCCAACACATCTCACAACTACACCAAGACCCAAATCGGACGGCAACCTGCCCAAAACTATCCCGAAAAGTCCACGGCCAAGAATCGTCGGAAAACTTTCTCGGCCGATTCCGGCGCCGTCATGCCACCAAAATGCTTCAAACCAAGGGGGTTTTCACCCTTGGCTCGAACCCAGTCCAAACCACCCCAAGAACCAACAGGAAAGTCACCGGAATGCCATCCCCCATCAAACCCGATTATTGCCAAAATTCAAGAACTCCACCGAGCTTGTTCTCCCACAAATCAAAATCAATTTCCTCCAAACCAAGTTCTAAACACTTGCAAATTTCAAGGAGAAGCTAAACATACCAAAATCAAAGCCAGAGGTGGCCGGAAATGGAAAGTCGTCGGCGAGTCAAACAGTGGTACGGTTTGAACTCGGTCAACGCGGTCAACGATGGTCAACGGCAGTCAAACTTCCAAACAGTGATTTTTCGACAAATTTTCAACTATTCCGATATTTATACTCGCGGCTCGATACGATTGACGGTCCAAATTGAATCACATCCATGTTTTGGATAACTCAAACTCAAACTGATAAACACGACGAAATTACGCGATTTCAAATATTCATAACATATTCCTCGGTTATCGAAACAATTATCCGAAACCGCCCACGAACTCGAAATCACGCATACTACAATTCTCTTGAAGAGACTCGACTCAAATTCTTGCCCGATAATTAAGTCGTAAACCAAACCGCCAATTCATTTAATTTACGAAAAATTGTGATTTCTCGTAAACTCGCGGATTAAGCCGATTAACGTGCTAATTCTGATTCGGGTCGTCACACTAACTTCATTCTAAATTCACTTGAGGTTTGTGAACAGGACAAGGGCTATATTTCTTCATTACTGGACCTTCACTTAATTTCAAACTCAAAATTCACAAGTATGGGGGACATTAATCCAAAATTCAAACACTAAGAACTATTGCCTGAGAGCTTATGATTTTTCTTTTCACTTTTTTATTTCTCTTTTTTTCTTTCTTTCTTACTCTCAATTTTTTTTTTCAAACAATTGGCAATAACAATTTTTCAAGCCATTGAGACAAGTCTATCCCCATACACACATCTCCTTATATGTCTCACGTCATCTTCATGATGCTAGCTTCAAAAATCCTCACCAAGTCTTTAGAACAAGGGTGGGAAACTCTACACTAGGCTGATTGTTTAGATATATATGTGGTAAATGAAAGAGAAGGCTTAACGTAAGCAAAAATGGGTAATCTAAGGGTGTCGCAACTCATGCGCTCAAAAGGGATACATGGCTATTTGGTTAAGTGGTGAAAAACCTAAATGTCTATAATCATATCCAAAATTAGAGCATATATCAACTTAAAAGCTTTGCAAATTTACATGAGTAAATTATACTAATTTCTAGTTCATTGAAATCTATGGCAAGCAATTAGATAAGGCATGAACACATTTTTGAGACCATAATGCACGAAATCCACTCTCAAAGGAAGTGATGTAGGCTTGAAAACTCACTTTAAGGTTTGTATGATCTAAAAGCTTATTCTAACATGCGAAATTTGTACCATGTTTATGCAAGTCATATCCACTACATGTTATGACAATAAAAATACCTCAATTAGCACTAGAAATTGATTTAGTGATTTTGTAATCGCCAACGTATTCTTTTCGGTCCATTTTCATCATAGACTAACTAAAGGCATCCTAAAGACTCTTTAAAACACTAAGTTAAACAAAAAGACTCAAGACACTCAAACAAGCGTTGATTTAGTCATTGTCTTCTTTGGACAACCTTAGTAAAATGGCCAGTTGGCGAAAGAGACCAAGAAAGGTAGAGTGATTTTCGAACTTGTCTTTTCTCACATCCAAAATCTGTCCTAGCAACCGTCCACTGCTAGACACCAATTCACAAGGATTTCTTACTAAAAGATAAGTGTTCATCTACTACACTAAATTAGATACAAAATACACTAAGTACGACTCAACAATTTTTTTAAAAATATTTTTTAGGGCATTATCCGCCGAAAAGTTCCATTGTCTGCTTGGTGTTTATGATTTGTGACTCAAATAAAGTTGTAAACCCCTCCCCCACACTGAAACTCTACATTGTCCTCAATGTACTAAAGTAAAGCATAGAATTCAGCAAGAAGGCTAGGATTTAGGAAAATCTAACTAAGAAATTAAAAATGCAACGAAATAAAAAGAGCAAGGGGAAGAGAAAGCAAATCTGATTTGTAGACTCCTCCATTGGGTTGCCTCCCAATAAGCGTTTTGTTTTTTAATGTCTTACAGCCTAGACTTCATATGTTTGAAGTGACCGGTTCCAACAATGATTCTTCTTCCACGAGTTCCTCCTTGAGGGATGAATGATATGGCTTCAAACGATGGCCATTAACTTTGAATTTATTGTTGGTTGTTGGACTCTTGATCATGACAGCTCCATGGGGAAATATTTCGGTAACAATGAAAGGTTGAATCCATCTAGAGCGTAGTTTGCCCGGAAAAACTTTAAGTCGAGTGTGACGACCCGAACCAGAATCAGCAGTACGACCAGCTATGTACGTGAGTTACCGCGTAGTCACTGGTATCCGACGGTTGTTTGGAATCGCCGAGCTTGTTAACGACTTAATTATTGGCCGAGAATTGGAGCTAGATCTCTTCTCGAGAGTCGTTCTATATGTGATTACGAGTTCGTGGGCGGTTCCGGATCATTATTTGGACGACCGAGGAATTAGTTATGAATATTTGAAGTTCAGATTTAAATGGTGGGCTACTTAACGACTAAATTATCGGACGGGAATTTGGTTTCGGCTTCTTCACGGAAGTTGTTTAGAATTTAATTTCGAGTTTGTGGGAACTTCCGGAGCATGATTTGGAGTTACGAGGAATTAGTTGCGAATTTTGCCGTTTGTTGATATTTAGTCGATTTAATGTGTCTTGCTTTGAAGGGTTGACTTTTTATTCGATTGGCCGATATGTTTGACTTTGGGTGATTATTGAAGAGTATGTTGAGACGAGTTCGTGGCCGCGAGAATTATCGGAATCGGAATTACGACGAGGAAGTTACACGCGTTTGAAGTTCGTTGAATTGGATAAACATGAAGTTTCCAAAAATGGAAAGTCTATAAATAGAAGTTACTATTTTGGGCAGGTCAGACCTTTCCTATTTGGGTGTTGACCGAGTTGACTCGGTCAACTCGGTGGAGAGAGGAAGAGAACGACGGGGCCGACGTGCTTACTTCCGGCGAGGGACTTCCGGCCACCTCCGGCCTTGGGGAAGGACCCCATCGATGCGTCTCGGTGTCCCCATCATCGCCCCGGTCTCATTTTCCGGCGTGGTCCACGGTGGAGGAAGCTTTTCCGGCGAGAAAATGGTGAGATTTTTGATGATTCGGGTTCTTTGATTCGTGTTGAATTGAGCTATGAAATGGATTGGGCTTTGTAGCTCTTCCCTCCACGAATCTAACTAAATTGGTTTGGAGTTTCAATTCGGTTTGAGTTGGGAGAATTCTTGATTTGAATTTTGTGTTCTATTTCGGTTTATCATGAAATTGGATGTGTTAGAGTGAGAATTGGACTTTGGTGCAGTTATGGAAGTTGCTCAGTAGGTGATTTTGAGTGGAATAGGGGTTGCTCCGCCGTGAAACTCTCCGGTCAACAGTGGCGCCGCCGTGGACGGCGGTCAACGGCGGCGGTCAACGGTCAAGGTTGACTTTTTGACTTTCGGCAAGTTGCATGTCTTTTGACTCGAAATCGCGCCCCGATCGCAGTGGGGAGGTTCGTTTTTCGAGTTGAGCGTCCGAACGTAAAGCGAGGTATTGAAGTGGTATATACGGATTTTCGACGATTCGTCGACTTTGGATTTCGTGTTTCCGAGAACGGTGGTTTCTCGTGGTTTGAATTGTATTGTCGGATTATGATTTTGAATATTGGACATTGTGAATATTCAGGGGTTCGTGATCGTTGTTTTGGCGATGGACTTTCCGCCGGATCACGGGTTAACGCGATACGCGTTACGCCAGACTGTGAGTGGACAAGTTTCTATTTTTACTGTTGATTTTGCGAGTTCGTGGATTTATTGATTTTCCGTATTTGTTTTATACGATGATTGAGATATATGTGTTATTTTCGGAGGTGTATTATATGTTTATTGGTGATGGCATTTATTGCATCGATGCTACCAGAGTTGAGAGATTCCTCTGGCCCAGAGTTGAGAGATTCCTCTGAAGCAGGGTTGAGAGATTCCCCTGAGTGCCGCCAGGGTTGAGAGGTCCCCTGGCCTGTCACCGTCAGGTTTGAGCGATTCACCTGACGTCGGGTTTGAGAGGTCGCCCGACAACCTCTGTATATATATTTATATGTGTTGTTTTCCGAACTCGCATTGTTTTACATTGATTATGTGTATAACTGGTGAAAGGCATATATTGTTTTCGTCCACTCACTCTAACGTTTTTATTTGCCTTTCCCCTGGGCTTTTCGGTTTTCGTGCCCAGTTTGCAGTTCGGACTCTGGTGTCGCACGTCGTGGTCGGAGGCATAGTGCTCGAGCTACTTTGTTTCTTCCAGTAGGTTTATTGTTCTACCTACTGTGGTATACGTATATGATTATGTATTAGAAGTCGCTCTGAGCTTTCTATTGTATATGTTATACGATTTTACTCCGGATGTTCCGTAAAGTACATATATATTTATTACTTTACGTTATTGTTGATATATTGAGAAATCCGGATGGGATTGGTGCCCACGGTTTGCTTTTTGTGGCATAGGATGAAGTGTGTTTTCCGCGTGCAGGTAATGGTAATTCAACGTTAGTAACAAAACTCTGCCCAAATTTCGAAAAGTTTTTGTTGGTTCGTGTTTTCGAAAGGGTTTGATTCCGATTTAGGGAACTAAATCGGGGTTGGGTCCTTTCAGCTTGGTATCAGAGCATTAGGTTGTCAGATTCTGTATACTCTTGTAGTTGTGACGCTTAGGGTATTTGAGTTGATACAGCATGACTGGAGTGATGACCCGACTGGCCAGCGGTACTCATCAATACTTCGGGTGCTGTGTGTCCTCAAATATCTGCGGTTTCATGATTACGTTCCACTTGTTGTGAACGATGTTTTATTCATTAGGATGCCTCTTGACGTGATTTCCGTGTCGGTTCGGTTGTGGATCCTGTTGTGGATTAATCGACGCGTGATTTACCAGTGAACTGTGGATTTGGGATGAGTATTCAGAGTTCAGTGAATTGTGTGGCACGGTTTGCCTGGTTGTTTGTGTATGAGCGTCTATATGTTGCCTCAGAGCTGAGAATTGTGGTAGTTGATGTTTTCCTGAGTCAGATTGTCGTGTTTGGTGGGCTGATATTGTGTGAGTTCCGGTTGCGACTCCATGGCCTACATTCAGAGTGTTGTGTTTACGGTAATAGTTTATAAGGCTGCCCAGCATTCAAATGTGGAGTGTTTACCCACCTGAGGCAGAGATGCATTGTCCACATGTTTGTTTCCGTGTGCACGAGTTATGTGGCTTCAGAGGGAGCTATGCACTAGGTTCGAGATGAGTTTGAACCTGAGTATCAGAGAGAGTCTGATTGATATGCCTCGAGACATCCGTGAGGAGCTTAGTGTGTTACACTCAGTGGCGAGGCTATTATGAGGAAAAGATGTATGCGGTTTTCGATGTGATGGTTCGAGGAAAGTGGATTTAGTTGAGATTTTGATGAGGTTGAGTTCCGACACTTCGGGATCAGTGACTTCATCAGGCTATGGTTTTTTCGATTATGTTGAGGATCCTCTGCTGATCCATTTGGCGATGGCGGAGATCACAGAGTAGCGGACTTGCTCCTGTAGCATGAGTTTGGGTGATCGTTGGTGATCCTTTCACGTAGCAGGTGTTGCGGTGACTTGTGTTCGTGGAACACTCTCAGTTGCTATTTCGGTGGCCAGGAGGGTCACGTTACGAGGGGGTGTCCTCGGCTAGCTGTGTTAGCAGTTTGACAGCTCAGAGTTCAGGAGAAGATCATGATGTTGTTCTTGCAGTCTGATCAATGTACCCTTTTGACGAATTATTCAGGAAGTCGCAATTGACGTGGGCGACTAGTTGGGCATGTTGGAGTTCGTGCCATGTCCTTGTTTGAGGACAGACTTTTCTCCGAAGTTACTGTTGCTTGATATCCATGACTATTAATTGTACCTGCATCTCCACTTCCGAGCTGTTGGAGAGTGTTGCATCCATTCGGAGGTGGCGAGATCTTTGTTGGAGGATATGGGTTAGCCGCGGATCTGTTATAGCTGGATATTGTGGTTTTGGTGTGCTTGTGAGAATAGACTTACTGACGATGCATTTGGTTGTGTTCGAGTGCCTCGAGGAGGAGGTTGTGTTTCGACGACCAGTTTTTCCCCGAGATGCTGTTTCGCGGTGATGGTCGAGCGGATGGTGGAGACGAGTTGTGTTGTTGTTTAGCTCATGTTGTGGATACTTCGGTTGCTGTGTCCAACATTGGTGACATTGAGGTGATTCCCGAGTTTCCAGGTGTGTTTCGGAGGAGTTACCAGGTGTCCCTTCAGTTCGGGAGACTGACTACACTATTGAGTTTGTACTGGGCGCTGGACTCATTTTACCGACGTTTTGTCGTTCGGAGCCAGCAGAGCTGATGGAGCTACAGTTTCGACTCCAGGAGTTGCTGGAGGAGGTTTCAGGAGATTTTATGCGACCCTGCGTATTTGCGTAGTGTGCTCTTGCATCGTGTATACGGGTGTTGGATGGTTCGACGTGGTGGTGCATTGTCTACCGGAAACCTGATTTGCTTCAGAGGAGAGCGAGTATCCTCCGCTTCGGATTGTCGAGTGGTTTGTTCAGCTCCAGGGAGCTTCACTCTTTTCGAAGGTTGATTTCGGGTCCGGATACCATCCGTTGAGGTTCGATGAGTCAGATGTGGTTTGGACGGTTTTCAGATCTCGGTGCGGGCATCACGAGTTCTTAGTCACGCTGTTTGGGTTGACCAATGCTCCGTAGATCGTGTGGATTTGATGGACCATGTGTTCAGACGGTTTCTGGACGAGTTGTGGTCATGTTCGTTGGCAATGTCCTGATGTACTCCGAGAGTGTGGACCAGTACCTGGAGCAGTTGCGAGCGGTTTTGTGGACTTTGCGAGACGATTAGCCGTTTGTGAAGTTCAGTTAGTGTGAGTTTTGGCCGATTAGCGTAAAGATTTTGGGTTGTGTGATACTAGCCGAGGGAGTCGGCGTGGATCCTGACTAGTTAGAAGCCGTGTTGATTTGGAGTTTCCCCTACTATTATACCAGAGATCGGGAGTCTCTTGGGTTTGGCAGGCTATTACCGACGGCTTGTGCAGGATTTTTCCGGATTGCCACTTCACTTTCCGGATTGACGAAGAAGGCGTCAAGTTCGAGTGGTTCGATGCACGCGAGGAGAGTTATTTACTCCTGCAGGATGGTTGACCATTACTTCGGTTTGACCTTACCTGACGATCGCGATGAATTCGTGGATTTCGGCGTTGCATCGAGGTATGTATTTGGTTATGCGTGATACGGTTTTACAGAGCGGTGGCTCTTAGGTTCAGGTAGTGGGAACCTTATGTACCTACATATCATATGTATGATTTGGGTGTAGCTGTCCTTTTGTTAGCATCAGAGAGTTTGAGACTCTACTGCTATGGCATGCAGCGTGGTGTAGGATGTACACTGATCATTGAGTTTCATCCATTTACATTTTCGGCCAGATTTGAGCTTGAGGCAGTGTCGATGGATGGAGTTGACTGACGACTATGGCTGCACCTTTGAACTTGTTCGAGAAAGGCTAGTAATTGTACTTGATCATCCGTCTGGGATGTGGTTGTTGATGCATTCAGTCGAGAATCGGGAGCTTCAGTGTTTAATGTGTGCTTGTGGCTCGAGTTCCGCGTTAGCCGAGTGCGAGCTATGGGAGCTGAGTTCGAGTGTGATGATGTTGAAGCTCATTGTTTTACGTGTGTTTGGCGCTAGTGATGCGGGAGTGTATCTGATACTTTGAGTTGTCTACTCGTGATGCAGCATGAAGAAGAATGTAGCGGTTTGTGTGTACATTTGCCACTTTTGTTGACTGGTGATGGCTAGGAGGCAGAGACGTGCCGAGATGTGTTAGCCATTTGAGATTTCCGGTTTGACATGGCGATTGTTGCTGTGATTGTGTAGGTATGTGTACACTTTGGTTTATGGTACCAGTTGTCAGGCCTTTGTGGATCATTTGACGAACTCAGTACAGTTCCTTGTACTTTCGGAGATGATTCCAGTGGTTGGCTGGCATAGTTATGTTTGACGGAGATTGTCCATCTACGTGGTGTACCTGTGTCCCAGTTCGCCGATCGAGGTGATCAGCTATGACTAAGTGTTGGTGAGCTTTGCAGCGAACATTGGAGACCAAATCACGAGCTAGTACCGGTTCTTATCCTCAGATTGGTGAGCGATCTTCGAGGATTATTCAGGCCTTGGAAGGCATGTTGTTGACCTCGGTGTTGCAGTTCCGGAGGATTCGGGACCAGCAGTTTCAGCTGTTTGAGGTTGCTTGCAGTACCAGGTTGTGGTCCACTGTGATTTTGATATTGTTTGACGTCGTTTTGAGGAACGATGTTGTACTTCATTGTGTTGAAGTGAGTTTGGTTTGAAATTTGACTTGATGGTTGTTTTCGATTTTGTGGAGTGTGTTACCACAGACTGTCAGATTAGCGGAAATGGGTTGATTATTGCTTGAGTTCGACGTTTGAGTTATGTTGATATGAGTATGTTGAGTTGAGATTTGCTATGTTATTTTGATCCGTGTGTGGCCACAGGCGAGTGTGTGTTGTGCCGTATAGTTCGGCGTCGCCTATATTGTTGGCTTTTATGTGTATTGTGTTCCGTGTGGCGGAACTATGTTCCGGTTTGTTACGTGTTGTGTACCCTATTTGTTCCTTATGCAGGAACACTTGGCTATTGTGGAGCCAGTTCAGATTTGTGACTTTGGGGTACAGGGATTTCAGCACGGAGCTATCTCCTATTGTGGAATCAGTTGCCAGAGTTGTTCAGTTGATGTAGCCACTGAGCAGTTGAGCAGTATGCAGAGGCAGTGCTCCTACTTTTAGCCAGTAGACTTGGAAATTTCGAGGTCGAAATTTTTCTAAGGGGGGTGGATTTGTGACGACCCGAACCAGAATCAGCAGTACGACCAGCTATGTACGTGAGTTACCGCGTAGTCACTGGTATCCGACGGTTGTTTGGAATCGCCGAGCTTGTTAACGACTTAATTATTGGCCGAGAATTGGAGCTAGATCTCTTCTCGAGAGTCGTTCTATATGTGATTACGAGTTCGTGGGCGGTTCCGGATCATTATTTGGACGACCGAGGAATTAGTTATGAATATTTGAAGTTCAGATTTAAATGGTGGGCTACTTAACGACTAAATTATCGGACGGGAATTTGGTTTCGGCTTCTTCACGGAAGTTGTTTAGAATTTAATTTCGAGTTTGTGGGAACTTCCGGAGCATGATTTGGAGTTACGAGGAATTAGTTGCGAATTTTGCCGTTTGTTGATATTTAGTCGATTTAATGTGTCTTGCTTTGAAGGGTTGACTTTTTATTCGATTGGCCGATATGTTTGACTTTGGGTGATTATTGAAGAGTATGTTGAGACGAGTTCGTGGCCGCGAGAATTATCGGAATCGGAATTACGACGAGGAAGTTACACGCGTTTGAAGTTCGTTGAATTGGATAAACATGAAGTTTCCAAAAATGGAAAGTCTATAAATAGAAGTTACTATTTTGGGCAGGTCAGACCTTTCCTATTTGGGTGTTGACCGAGTTGACTCGGTCAACTCGGTGGAGAGAGGAAGAGAACGACGGGGCCGACGTGCTTACTTCCGGCGAGGGACTTCCGGCCACCTCCGGCCTTGGGGAAGGACCCCATCGATGCGTCTCGGTGTCCCCATCATCGCCCCGGTCTCATTTTCCGGCGTGGTCCACGGTGGAGGAAGCTTTTCCGGCGAGAAAATGGTGAGATTTTTGATGATTCGGGTTCTTTGATTCGTGTTGAATTGAGCTATGAAATGGATTGGGCTTTGTAGCTCTTCCCTCCACGAATCTAACTAAATTGGTTTGGAGTTTCAATTCGGTTTGAGTTGGGAGAATTCTTGATTTGAATTTTGTGTTCTATTTCGGTTTATCATGAAATTGGATGTGTTAGAGTGAGAATTGGACTTTGGTGCAGTTATGGAAGTTGCTCAGTAGGTGATTTTGAGTGGAATAGGGGTTGCTCCGCCGTGAAACTCTCCGGTCAACAGTGGCGCCGCCGTGGACGGCGGTCAACGGCGGCGGTCAACGGTCAAGGTTGACTTTTTGACTTTCGGCAAGTTGCATGTCTTTTGACTCGAAATCGCGCCCCGATCGCAGTGGGGAGGTTCGTTTTTCGAGTTGAGCGTCCGAACGTAAAGCGAGGTATTGAAGTGGTATATACGGATTTTCGACGATTCGTCGACTTTGGATTTCGTGTTTCCGAGAACGGTGGTTTCTCGTGGTTTGAATTGTATTGTCGGATTATGATTTTGAATATTGGACATTGTGAATATTCAGGGGTTCGTGATCGTTGTTTTGGCGATGGACTTTCCGCCGGATCACGGGTTAACGCGATACGCGTTACGCCAGACTGTGAGTGGACAAGTTTCTATTTTTACTGTTGATTTTGCGAGTTCGTGGATTTATTGATTTTCCGTATTTGTTTTATACGATGATTGAGATATATGTGTTATTTTCGGAGGTGTATTATATGTTTATTGGTGATGGCATTTATTGCATCGATGCTACCAGAGTTGAGAGATTCCTCTGGCCCAGAGTTGAGAGATTCCTCTGAAGCAGGGTTGAGAGATTCCCCTGAGTGCCGCCAGGGTTGAGAGGTCCCCTGGCCTGTCACCGTCAGGTTTGAGCGATTCACCTGACGTCGGGTTTGAGAGGTCGCCCGACAACCTCTGTATATATATTTATATGTGTTGTTTTCCGAACTCGCATTGTTTTACATTGATTATGTGTATAACTGGTGAAAGGCATATATTGTTTTCGTCCACTCACTCTAACGTTTTTATTTGCCTTTCCCCTGGGCTTTTCGGTTTTCGTGCCCAGTTTGCAGTTCGGACTCTGGTGTCGCACGTCGTGGTCGGAGGCATAGTGCTCGAGCTACTTTGTTTCTTCCAGTAGGTTTATTGTTCTACCTACTGTGGTATACGTATATGATTATGTATTAGAAGTCGCTCTGAGCTTTCTATTGTATATGTTATACGATTTTACTCCGGATGTTCCGTAAAGTACATATATATTTATTACTTTACGTTATTGTTGATATATTGAGAAATCCGGATGGGATTGGTGCCCACGGTTTGCTTTTTGTGGCATAGGATGAAGTGTGTTTTCCGCGTGCAGGTAATGGTAATTCAACGTTAGTAACAAAACTCTGCCCAAATTTCGAAAAGTTTTTGTTGGTTCGTGTTTTCGAAAGGGTTTGATTCCGATTTAGGGAACTAAATCGGGGTTGGGTCCTTTCATCGAGAGTAAAAGAGGAGGACTTCTTGGGCGATGAGGAACTCCTTCCTATGGAGCATCTTGTCATGAAAGGCCTTTGTTTTCTCCTTGTAGATCCAAGCCTTGTCAAAAGCATCATTCCTTAACTCCTCAAGTTCACAAAGTTGTAGCTTTCGATGGAAACCAACCTCATCTCTATCCATATTGAATTTCTTGACAGCCCACCATGCCTTGTGTTCTAACTCCACCGGAAGATGACATGCTTTCCCATAAACTAATCGATAAGGTGACATTCCAATGAGAGTTTTGTAGACAGTCCTATACGTCCACAATGCATCATCTAGACATTGGCTCCAATCCTTCTGGTTCTGCTTAACGGTTCTCTCCAAAATCTTCTTGATCTCACAGTTGGATACTTCAGGCATTCCATTCATTTGGAGATGATATGGTGTAGAAACTTTGTGTGTGACACCATACTTCCTCAATAATGCTTTCACCGTCTTGTTGCAAAAATGACTCTCTCCATCGTTGATTAGAACGCACGGCATTCCAAACCTTGTAAAAATGTTAGCTTTAATGAAATCTGCAACAACTCGCGAATCATTAGTATGGGTAGCTTTTGCTTCCACCCATTTCGACACATAATCAACGGCGAGTATAATATAAGTAAAACTGTTAGATGAAGGAAAATTTCCCATAAAATCTATGCCCAAAATATCAAAAAATTTGACATTAAGCATATAACTTTGTGGCATTTGATCTTGAGGTCCTAAATTATCGGATCTTTGGCACCTATCACATTTAGCACAAAATTCATAAGAGTCACAAAATAAACTAGGCCAAAAGAATCCACAATCTAACACTTTCAATGTTGTTTTCCTAGAACCAAAATGTGAAAGGACCCAACCCCGATTTAACACCCTAAACCGGAATCGAACCCCTTCGAAATTACGAACCAACAAAAATTTTCCGAAATTTGGGCAGAGTTTCGTTACTAGCGTGGAATTACCTTAACCTGCACGCATAAAAACACACTCCATCCTATGCCACAAAAAGCAAACCGTGGGCACCAATCCCATCCGGATTTCTCAACATCAATATAATCAACAAACAGTAAACATACTGTACCATATATATGTATATCCGAGAAAATCCGTATAAACAAGTATCAGAACGTATCAGAGCGACCTCTAGTATAAAATATATACAACATGTACATCAGTAGGCGAAACTGAAACCTACTGGAAAACACAAGTGACTCTGATCACTAGCCTCCAAACCGCGACGTGAAACACCAACCTGAACTGCACACTGGGCACGGAAACCGAAAAGCCCAGGGAAAGACAATAAACACGTTAGAGTGAGTGGACGAAAATAAATGTCTTTCACCAGTTTATATATATGTATAAATCACATATGCGAGTCCGGGTAAATAAAATAACAAGTACACGAGGTAAAACTCATACTCCTCCAGTGTACTGAGCATGCAAGTAAAATCTCACGGGGTCACTCATGGACTCCTCCGTGCTAGTACAGTCTGAACCACGGAGTCTCTCTGACTTCCACGTGATTCTAAGCCAGAAATGGCCTCGGTTCCGGGGAATACGCCCCTCACCGGTCTGGTTGGGGAATCGCCCCTCCAGGCGGCCCTCCGTCGGGGATCAGCCGACGAGGCAAGGTGTATCGATACAACAACAACATAACCAAGACTGTACTCTGTGTAAACCAAATCATAAACATTTCGATGCAAATGCATGAAACAGCATATTTATGTATGTATACTCGTATACGTATATCCGTAAAAATATAATCGTATAATCGTAAAACACATGCTCATTTAATCCGAAAACTCATACGCATGCTCAAGTTCATATATCATATAAAAGACTCGCAATCGTTTCCGTGAAAAGAAATTGTCCACTCACAGATCAGCTAGCGCAACTCGCGCTAAACACGTGGTCCGGCGGAAGTACCCTCGCCCGAAGCACGATCACGATCCGAATCTCGATCTCGATCCCCTGAACATATATACACACAACTGATCAATATCGTGATCCACAACACTGTACCGATGCACGGAAACCAACCGTTCCCGGAAATACAAAATGCAGTGCAAAATGAATTACGGAAATCCCGAAATCCCAACTCGAAATCTCGACTGAAAATCGGCTAACCAAATCAACCCGAAAACCTCCGTACGATAATCGGGGCGTGATTACGAGAAAAATGACACTAAAAACGTCGAAATCTGAAATTTGACTTTTGGGCCGCCGTTGACCGCCGTTGACCGCCGCCGCCGGCGGCGGCGCGCCGTCAACGGAGGAATTACAAGGCCAAAATTTCCAGATCACAAGGTCTCGCCATTTCGAGCAACATTTCCTTCTACCATAAGAGCCAATTCACAAAGGAACCATGTCAATTTTTCAAAACCAAAACGGAAATCCAAACCCAAAACCCTATTCGGGTTCACCAAACCCCTCATCCTCGTCCCAAACTAACCAACTAGGTAGCTCCACCACGAGGTGGGGAGCAAAACCCCCAAGCCCTTGGCCTCCAACCATCGCCGGAACCACCGTCGCCATTAAAGCCGATTCCGGCGATCCTTACCCGAATCGGGTTCAACCCATGGCACATCAATTCATCTCAAACCACACACCATCATGTTCGAAATCTCAAGGGGAAGCGATTAGTACCTGTCCCGAGGTGGATGGTGGCCGGAATCCGGTCGCCGGAGGTGAAGGCCGAAACGGGAAACTCTCCCCTTGGTCAAGCTGGTCAACTTTCCAGTTTTGGAAAGTCAAAGACTAGACAATGCAAAACTGAATTTTACGACTATTCTCGACTATTTTTCGACTTTTCGATATTTATACTCGTCCCTCGGGTCGATCGACGGTCCAAAATGAAAATACGGAATGATTCGGATAAGCTCGAAACAAACGGATAAACTCGTCGAAACCCGAAACTTCAAATAATCATAAAATATTCCTCGGTGATCGGAAAAATCTTCCGAAACCACCCACGAACTCAAAATCACGTACTCTACAACTTCTGTGAAGACACTCAACTCAAATTCTCGACTGAAAACATAGTCGCGAACCGAATCGGCAAACTACACAATATCGTAAAACTGCGACTATAACCAAATCTCGAGAATCGTGCCCAAACACACAACTGATTCTGGTTCGGGTCGTCACAAATCTACCCCCCTTAAAGAAATTTCGACCTCGAAATTTACGTACCTGTCATGTGAACAAATGAGGATACTGCTCCCGCATACGATGCTCGGTCTCCCAGGTGGCCTCCTCAACTGAATGGTTCTGCCACAAGACCTTCACCAGCGGAATGACACGGTGCCTCAACTCCTGCTCACGACGATCGAGAATCTGCACTGGTTCCTCAACATACGATAAATCCTCTCTGATCGGCAACTGCTGTGGGGCTATCACATGTGAAGGATCAGAGATGTACTTCCGCAACATCGAAACATGAAATACATCATGCACACGAGCCATCTCAGCCGGTAACTTGAGTCTGTAAGCAACAGCTCCAACTCTCTCCGTAATCTCATACGGACCAATGTACCGCGGTCGAAGCTTGCCACGCTTCCCGAAACGCACAACTCCCCTCCACGGAGATAGTTTCAGGAAGACCCAATCACCAACCTCGAACTCTAAACTCTTCCTCCTAACATCCGCGTAACTCTTCTGCCGATCCTGGGCAATCTTCAGTCGATCTCGAATAATCTGAATGTCCTCCATCGTAGTTTTCACCAAATCCGGACCAATAAGCCAACGCTCGCCCACCTCACTACAACACAATGGAGTGCGACACTGCTTCCCGTACAGAGCCTCGTACGGTGCCATCTCAATACTGGCCTGATAGCTGTTGTTGTAGGCGAACTCAATCAATTGTAACTGCTGATCCCAGTTTCCGCGAAACTGCAACACACATGATCTCAGCATATCCTCAAGAGTCTGAATGGTCCGCTCGGACTGCCCGTCAGTCTGAGGATGAAAAGCTGTACTAAATCGCAACCTCGTGCCCAACGCTCGCTGCAACGCCTGCCAAAACTCAGAAGTGAACTGACTATCACGGTCAGAAACAATGGATACAGGCACACCGTGCAAGCGAACAATCTCTGATAAGTACAACTTGGCTAATCTGCCCACTGAAACCTTCCCTGGAAGTGCAAGAAAATGTGCGGATTTCGTCAATCGATCAACGATAACCCAAATGCCAGTGTTGCCCGCCGAAGTACGCGGCAACTGATAGACGAAATCCATCGTAATGTGTTCCCACTTCCAAACTGGAATCTCAAGTGGCTGTAGTTTCCCTGCAGGTTTCTGCCTCTCCGCCTTCACCTGCTGACAAATCAAACACCGACTCACGTACGTGGCAATTTCCCGCTTCATATTGCGCCACCAATAGTACGCTCGAAGTGTACGAAACATCTTCGTACCTCCGGGATGCATCGCATACGCTGAACTGTGGGCCTCGTCCAGAATCTCCTTCTTCAAGTCCTCGTCCCTGGGTACACATAATCTACCCCTGAACAACAACGTACCGTCGTCGCTCAAACGAAACTCTGTAGGCACACCATTCTGAATCATGGTTTTCTTGCTCAACAAGTAAGGATCTGAATCCTGTGCCTCCCGTACCTGATCAACCAATACGGGTCGTACCTGAAAACTAGCCAACAAGGCTCCATCATCATCATAACCAAACACAGCACCCGTAGCCCGTAACTCGGCTAACATCGATACTCTGGCCACACACATATGAAACAATGAGGCTCCCGATTTCCGGCTAAGTGCATCTGCCACAACATTGGCCTTCCCTGGATGGTACTCGAAAGTGCACTCGTAATCGTTGATCAACTCCATCCATCGGCGCTGCCTCATGTTTAGATCCGGCTGTGTCCGCAAGTAAGTGAGACTCTTGTGGTCAGTGAAAATCTTACACTGAGCACCATACAGATAATGTCTCCAACTCTTCAGCGCTAACACAATAGCAGCCAACTCCAAATCATGCGTCGGATAGTTGACCTCGTGCGGTTTCAGCTGTCTGGAACCGTACGCCACAACTCTACCATGCTGCATCAACACACAGCCAAGGCCCAACTTCGACGCGTCGCTGTACACAACATACTCACCACTGTCGTCTGGTAATGTCAGAACCGGTGCGGTAGTCAATCTCTCCTTCAAGAGCAAATAACTCTCCTCGCATGCATCCGACCACTCAAACTTGACGCCCTTCTTCGTCAATCTGGTCAGTGGTGTAGCTATCCGGGAGAAATCCTGCACAAATCGTCGGTAGTAACCCGCTAAACCCAAGAAACTCCGAATCTCTGGCACAGTAGTGGGTCTACTCCAATTCAGCACGGCCTCGATCTTGTCAGGATCCACACTAACTCCCTCGGCCGAAATCACGTGGCCCAGAAACTTCACACTATCCAACCAGAACTCACACTTGCTAAACTTCGCGAATAACTGATGGTCCCGCAAAGTTCGCAACACCGCTCGCAAGTGCTTCTTGTGCTGGCCCACACTCCTCGAATAGATCAAAATGTCATCAATAAACACAATCACGAACTTGTCCAGGAATCGACGAAACACCCGATTCATCAAGTCCATGAAAGCTGCGGGGGCGTTGGTCAACCCAAACGGCATAACCAAGAACTCATAATGCCCATACCGCGTCCTGAAAGCTGTCCTGGCTACATCTGAATCTCGGATCCTCAACTGATGATATCCGGATCGAAGGTCAATCTTCGAAAAGACTGACGCTCCCTTCAGCTGATCGAACAAGTCGTCAATCCGCGGCAACGGATACTTGTTCCTCACCGTAACCTGATTCAGCTTCCGGTGGTCGATGCACAAACACATGGACCCATCCTTCTTCCGCACGAATAACACTGGAGCACCCCACGGAGAAACACTCGGTCGAATAAATCCCTTCTCCAATAACTCCTGGAGCTGAATCTGTAACTCCTTCAACTCCGCAGGCGCCATCCGGTACGGTGTCTGGGATATCGGTCCAGTACCTGGTAACAACTCAATAGTAAAGTCAATCTCCCGCACAGGGGGTATACCAGGTAACTCTGCTGGAAACACATCCGGAAACTCCGATACAACCTCGATACTACCAAGGTCTGGCACTACAGCTGTAGTATCCACAACATGGGCTAAATAAGCAACACAACCCTTCTTCATCAACCGATCCGCCCTCATCGCGGAAATCAAACAAGGTAGGGAAGTGTTCTTCTCGCCGCGAAACAATATCTCGGGTAACCCTGGTCGTCGAAATGCGACCTCCTTCCTGTGGCAGTCGAACATGGCCCAATGCGACTCTAGGAAGTCCATACCCAAGATCAAATCAAAATCTACAATATCCAGCAGTAACAGATCTGCGGCTAACCCATGACCATCAACAAACACCTCACAATCCCGGTAAACCCATCCGATGCTCACAACCTCACCTGACGGATACAACACTCTCCACAACCCCGGAAGTGGAGATGCAGGTACCGTGGCCAATGATGACAGTCTAAATGATATGAATGAATGTGTGGCACCTGGATCTAGCAATGCAACTACAGGAATACCAAAAACATGTAACGTACCGATAACGACCTCCGGTGATGCTCTGCCCTCACGTAGAGTCATAGCATGAACCCTCGCCTGTCCGGCCGGTCGTCCTCGCTGAGCCTGACCCCGTTGCCTGCCCTGGCCTGCAAACTGTGCTGGTCGCGCTCCCGAAGTGGCACCTCGCTCTCCTCCGGAACCCTGAGCTGCCTGATCACCAGCATCATACAACTGGGGACACTCCTTCGCATAGTGACCCACCTGGCCACAGCGGAAACAAGTAACAGGACCTCGCTGACAGGGACCCACATGATGTCGACTGCAGAGACTACACAACGGGTACTCCCTTGGTACAGCAAATGTGCCACCAGTACGCCGAGGATAACTAGAACCGCTAGAACCTGCACTAGCCTGCGGTCGCTGTGGTCTGTCTCTCCTCCAAAACGGTCTCCGTCTCGATGTACTAGCTGGTGGTCGATATGATCCACCGCCTGAAGATGAAGCTGAACCGGAAGTATCAGAACTCTGCCTCTTCGAAGGCCCCTGACTCGGTCCACCTTCCTCGAATCGCCTCGGCTGATACCTCTGCTGTCTCTCCTGCTCAATATCCTCGCCTCGGAGAGCTGCACTGACAAACTCATCAAAGTTGTTCCGAGGCATCGTAGTCAGCGTCGCCTTGATGCTCAGATTCAACCCCAGCTCAAATCTACGACACTTGGCTTCCTCAGTAGCCACCATATCCCGCGCAAAACGAGACAAACGGGTAAATCGATCCCGATACTCAAGTACAGACAAACTGCCCTGCCTCAAGTTCGTAAACTCCTCGTACTTGCGCTGCTGGGTAGCCTGATTGAAGTACCTCCGCATAAACAAATCACGAAACAATGTCCACGGAGTATCCACAGGAACTCTGTCAGTACTGACCCACCAAAAGTATGCATCACCCTCAAGTAAACCAACTGCGGCTACTGACATCTGCTCAGGTGTAAACTGCAGACGTTCACAAACACGCTCAATCTGAACCAACCATGCCTCGCATATCTCTGGATCAACTGAACCCGAAAACACAGTAGCACCCGCAGTACGAACCTTGACCACAGGGTCAAAACGCTCCTCCAAACGCAGCACTCGCATAAGCAAGTCGCGCGTTCGGTGATCCTCATCAGGATCATCATCCCGATCAACACGGGGACCACGTCGAGGAGGCATCCTACTGATACAAGACAAGCATTAGACACAAGCAGAAAGAACGTAATCATGAAACCGCAGATATTTGAGGACATACAACACCCGAAGTATTGATGAGTACCGCTGGCCAGTCGGGTCATCACTCCAGTCATGCTGTATCAACTCAAATACCCAAAGCGTCACAACTACAAGAGTCTACAGAATCTGACAACCTAATGCTCTGATACCAAGCTGAAAGGACCCAACCCCGATTTAACACCCTAAACCGGAATCGAACCCCTTCGAAATTACGAACCAACAAAAATTTTCCGAAATTTGGGCAGAGTTTCGTTACTAGCGTGGAATTACCTTAACCTGCACGCATAAAAACACACTCCATCCTATGCCACAAAAAGCAAACCGTGGGCACCAATCCCATCCGGATTTCTCAACATCAATATAATCAACAAACAGTAAACATACTGTACCATATATATGTATATCCGAGAAAATCCGTATAAACAAGTATCAGAACGTATCAGAGCGACCTCTAGTATAAAATATATACAACATGTACATCAGTAGGCGAAACTGAAACCTACTGGAAAACACAAGTGACTCTGATCACTAGCCTCCAAACCGCGACGTGAAACACCAACCTGAACTGCACACTGGGCACGGAAACCGAAAAGCCCAGGGAAAGACAATAAACACGTTAGAGTGAGTGGACGAAAATAAATGTCTTTCACCAGTTTATATATATGTATAAATCACATATGCGAGTCCGGGTAAATAAAATAACAAGTACACGAGGTAAAACTCATACTCCTCCAGTGTACTGAGCATGCAAGTAAAATCTCACGGGGTCACTCATGGACTCCTCCGTGCTAGTACAGTCTGAACCACGGAGTCTCTCTGACTTCCACGTGATTCTAAGCCAGAAATGGCCTCGGTTCCGGGGAATACGCCCCTCACCGGTCTGGTTGGGGAATCGCCCCTCCAGGCGGCCCTCCGTCGGGGATCAGCCGACGAGGCAAGGTGTATCGATACAACAACAACATAACCAAGACTGTACTCTGTGTAAACCAAATCATAAACATTTCGATGCAAATGCATGAAACAGCATATTTATGTATGTATACTCGTATACGTATATCCGTAAAAATATAATCGTATAATCGTAAAACACATGCTCATTTAATCCGAAAACTTATACGCATGCTCAAGTTCATATATCATATAAAAGACTCGCAATCGTTTCCGTGAAAAGAAATTGTCCACTCACAGATCAGCTAGCGCAACTCGCGCTAAACACGTGGTCCGGCGGAAGTACCCTCGCCCGAAGCACGATCACGATCCGAATCTCGATCTCGATCCCCTGAACATATATACACACAACTGATCAATATCGTGATCCACAACACTGTACCGATGCACGGAAACCAACCGTTCCCGGAAATACAAAATGCAGTGCAAAATGAATTACGGAAATCCCGAAATCCCAACTCGAAATCTCGACTGAAAATCGGCTAACCAAATCAACCCGAAAACCTCCGTAAGATAATCGGGGCGTGATTACGAGAAAAATGACACTAAAAACGTCGAAATCTGAAATTTGACTTTTGGGCCGCCGTTGACTGCCGTTGACCGCCGCCGCCGGCGGCGGCGCGCCGTCAACGGAGGAATTACAAGGCCAAAATTTCCAGATCACAAGGTCTCGCCATTTCGAGCAACATTTCCTTCTACCATAAGAGCCAATTCACAAAGGAACCATGTCAATTTTTCAAAACCAAAACGGAAATCCAAACCCAAAACCCTATTCGGGTTCACCAAACCCCTCATCCTCGTCCCAAACTAACCAACTAGGTAGCTCCACCACGAGGTGGGGAGCAAAACCCCCAAGCCCTTGGCCTCCAACCATCGCCGGAACCACCGTCGCCATTAAAGCCGATTCCGGCGATCCTTACCCGAATCGGGTTCAACCCATGGCACATCAATTCATCTCAAACCACACACCATCATGTTCGAAATCTCAAGGGGAAGCGATTAGTACCTGTCCCGAGGTGGATGGTGGCCGGAATCCGGTCGCCGGAGGTGAAGGCCGAAACGGGAAACTCTCCCCTTGGTCAAGCTGGTCAACTTTCCAGTTTTGGAAAGTCAAAGACTAGACAATGCAAAACTGAATTTTACGACTATTCTCGACTATTTTTCGACTTTTCGATATTTATACTCGTCCCTCGGGTCGATCGACGGTCCAAAATGAAAATACGGAATGATTCGGATAAGCTCGAAACAAACGGATAAACTCGTCGAAACCCGAAACTTCAAATAATCATAAAATATTCCTCGGTGATCGGAAAAATCTTCCGAAACCACCCACGAACTCAAAATCACGTACTCTACAACTTCTGTGAAGACACTCAACTCAAATTCTCGACTGAAAACATAGTCGCGAACCGAATCGGCAAACTACACAATATCGTAAAACTGCGACTATAACCAAATCTCGAGAATCGTGCCCAAACACACAACTGATTCTGGTTCGGGTCGTCACAAAATGACCTCCACATGCACTATTATGACAAAACTCAAGAATGGCCTGAAATTCACTATCGGGGACACACCTCCTAATAACTAAATCAGAACATTGTTTCCATAAGTAAGGCTCATCCCAAATAAAAGTCCTAGCATTACTTCAAAGTTTGTAATGTTGAGAACTATGCATGGAGGGTGGAAACTCATTAGTAACTAAGCTAGTAATTAACTATATCCGCATACCATGGAGTTTCAGAGGCACTTACCTAAATTCCGAAGAGTTGTTCATCCGAAAAATTCTCATATATTGTAATGGCCTCTTTTTCATGTACAATTCTTGACAAGTGATCAGCCTCCACGTTTTCAACCCCTTTCTTGTCCTTGATTTCTATGTCGAATTCTTAAAGTAGGAGTATCCAACGAATCAGCCTTGGTTTTGCATCCTTCTTTTTCATCAAATACTTCAAAGTCGCATGATCCGTGTAGATGATAACCTTGCTTTGAAGTAGATAAGACCGAAACTTGTCTAAGGCAAACACCACCGCTAGCATCTCCTTCTCGGTGGTTATATAATTTGCTTGAGCATCATCGAGTGTCTGAGAGGCCTAATAAATGGCGTAGGGCTTCTTGTCCTTCCTTTGTCCCAAAACAGCTCCAACGGCATAATTTGAGGTGAGGCATCACACATAAGTTCAAATGGAAGAGACCAATTTGGTGGACAAAGGATAGGAGCACTCGTAAGCAACTCCTTCAATCTTTCAAAGGCAGCTCGACAATCATCATCAAACACAAAGAAGTGTCCTTTTAGAGTAGCTTACACAAAGGGCGAGAGATGTGGGAAAAGTCATTGATAAATCTTTGGTAGAAACTTGCATGACCAAGAAAATAACGAATCTCTCTAACCGAAGTCAGAGGGGGCAAGTACCACACAAGATCTACCTTAGCTTTATCAACTTTTATCCCTTTTACTGAAACTATGTGTCCTAAAATGATCCCTTGAGTAACCATAAAGTGACACTTCTCCCAATTAAGCACTAGGTTAGTTTCAACGCATCTTTTCAAAATTAATTCTAAATTCCCCAAGCATTCATCGAAATCCCTTCCAAAAACACTAAAATCATTCATGAATACTTCAATTATTTTCTCAATGTAATCGGAAAAGATAGAAAGCATGCAAACTTGAAATGTACCAGGTGCGTTGCACAAACCAAAAGGCATCTGTCAATATGCAAACATTCCAAAAGGGCAAGTGAATGTTGTCTTCTCTTGATCCTCCTCCGTGATGCTTATTTGGTTGTAACCTGAATATCCATCAAGGAAGCAATAGTAGGCATGACCAGCCAACCTCTCTAGCATTTGGTCAATGAATGGCAAAGGAAAATGGTCCTTTCGAGTGGTGGCATTAAGCTTCCTATAGTCAATGCAAACTCTATGGCCAGTGACAGTTCATTGTGGCACTAACTCATTCTCCACATTCTTGATAACGGTGATTCCGAATTTCTTAGGAACAACTTGCACGGGTGAGACCCATCGGCTGTCTGAAATAGGATAGATAACACCACAATCCAAGAGTTTGATCACTTCTTTCTTTAAGACCTCCATCATTGGCAGATGGAGTCATGTTTGAGCTTCCCTAGTCGGCTTAGCTTTATCTTTAGGCAAAATTTGGTGCACAGATATGGCTGGAGTGATACCTTTGATGTTCGCGAGTGTCCAACCAATGGCAGTTTTGTACTTTGAGAGCATACAAACTGGCTTGACTTCTTGTTCTTCCTCCAACGTTGATGAGATGATAACCAGCAAAGTGTCATTTTCTCCCAAGTACGCATACTTCAAATAAGCCGGTAACACCTTGAGTTCTAATTTTGGTGCTTGTATAATGGAGGGAACAAGCTGATTTATACCATAGGCCAAAGGAATAAGTGGCGACCTAGTGGTCATCTTGGGAGCCTCGTTGAGTACCATAGCTATTTCGCGAATTCTAGGCTCCAAGATGTCGATCAATGCATCAATAAAGGCTTCATCCCAGAGTTGAGTCAGTCCTACTCCTTCTTGAATAGCAATGTCGAGCTCATCATCTCTAATGGTGTCTAAGTATTGTTGCGCCATATCTTTAACCATGTCTATCGAAATACATGCATTGACACTTGCCGTAGGAATCTTCATGGCATCTAGAATGTTAAACTCGATCTTTTCTCCATCAATCTCCATGGAAAATGTTCCTTCAAACACATCGATCTTTGTTCATGCGGTTCTCATGAAAGGTCGTTCGAGTAGCAATGATGTGATGTTTAATGGACTCTCCTCCATGTCAAAAATGTAGAAATCAGCTGGAAAGATGCACCAAGGTCTAGCATGACATTTTTGAATTTGTTGTCACCAATCACACAAGGAACGGAGAAGCTCCCCAGATCCTTCAATTTGGGGGGTAGCCGACGTTGCAACACTGCTGAAACGGTTGCATTCACCTTAACAACCTCATTTGCTCTCGTTTGCCTCCTTTGGGGTGGATAGCTCTTTCAAAAACTTGGCATAGATAGGCACTTGCTTTATGCACTCGATCAAGGGAAGATTTACTGACGCTTTTCGAAAGATATCCAAGATTTTATCGTATTGATCATCTTTCTTAGATTTCGTCAACCTATGTGGGAATGGTGCACGAGAAAACGATGCATTAGTATTAACCAAACTTAAAGGGATAAGGTTAATACCTTTTAGTTGGGGTAGGTTGCGTGGATGAAGGTGCATTAGTGGCGTTGGATGCCACATTTTTCTTCTTCTCAGCCTCTTGAGTTGCCGGATCTTCTTATGAGTCTTCATCCTTAAAGATGGTGTAATGAGGCTTCTTGCTTGTCTTTGGCAAAGGGTATGCCAATGTTCTCCTACTCCTAGTAACTATAGCACTTACATTCCGTGGGTTTGGAAGTGTTTGAGGAGGTAGTTGTCCGTTCTCCCTTATTTGGCCCATGAAGTCAACGATTTGGCCCATTTGCTTCTTTATCTCGGATACATCTCGGCCATGACTATCCAATGTCTCCTTCGTTTTTGCTTGTCCGTCCAAGAGCACTTGTGTTGAAGCAGACAATTAGGCCAACATCTTGTCATAGTCCGGATTAGTGAATTGTTGTTGGACCGGAGGAGCTTGAGGCATAGTTTGCATTGATTGCATAGATGCTTGAGATAGTGGCGACCTTGAATGAAATGTAGCACGTTGATTACCTTGTTGAGGTGCCAGAGGGTTCAAACATCCCTCATTGGTACTCCACTTGAAACCTGGATGATCTCAGTTGCCAAAATTGTTGTTATTGTAGTTGTTGTAACGTTGGCCCCCTTGATATCCGCTAATTGCATTTAGTTTCTCCGCCTTTGCTCCATCATTGTAGGGCATTGATCATTATGGTGCCCTTGCATATGACAAACGCAACAAACAGGTGCTAGGCTTGCCTTGGCTCTGTTAGTTTCAAGTTCTAACACTTTTTCAGGCATGGAAGCTAACTTGTCATATTTCTCGTCCGAAACTTGCTTGGAACTCACTTCATGCACTGATTTTCGTGGAGCCATCCCATATTGAGCATCATTGTTTACTTGGTTCTCTAAAAGTGTACGAGCTTCTGCTTCATCTAAGTCCATGAATGCTCCGATTGCAGCAGCATCAAGAAGTTCTTTATCAATCGGTTCAGACCATCATAGAAGTAGTTCATGAGGTTAGTCTTCGAAAAACCATAGGAGTGGCAAGTGGCACAAAGAACCTTGAAATGATCATAGTATTGGACAAAGGATTCATCGGCCACTTGTGAGATTCCCGTGATCTTCTTCCTCAAAACAGTAATCTTTGAGACCAGAAAGTACTTGCTTAGGAAAGCATCTGCTAATTGCTTCCAAGAGGTGATGTGATTCAGTTGGAGTTCCATAAGCCAAGTTTGAGCTCTTTCAGTCAAGGTGAAGGAAAATGCCTTAAGTTTCAAGAGTTCTTCATCCGCATCAGGGCTTCATACTTGAACATACAAACTGAAATTGCCTTAAAATGCATTTTCGGATCTTCAGGGGACATTGCTTGAAAGGTAGGCAACTGATGAAGGAAGCCACTCTTAGGCTCAATGTACTTCTTGTCCTCTTGATGATTTGGGAATCGTATGCACGAAGGACTGCTACTCCATTCGGTTGAGCAAGTATGTTGGCGAAGAGATCGGCTCTCATTATTGGGAGGCTTGAGTGGATTGACACCGGCCATCTCTTGCTCTTCTTCTAAAAAATGATTGGTAGAGTGATGGGATGAATGTGGAGAGTCAAAACCTTCCTTAAGGAGAGGCCAGTCAAGATCTTGTTCCCTTGGAACTACTTGAGACTTTAAATTTGCCAAACGGTTTGTAATTGCTTGGAGATCAACTTTAGGAGTCGAGTGGGAGCTAGACATTCATAGAAATCTGATCATCCACCAAAGATCAAGTGTTAGTATCAAAAGAATACACAAGGAATAGAAGATACTAACCAAAAATGTAGGAAATTAAAAGAACACAACAAAAACACACTAAAACAAGCCAAACAAATTTAAACAAGCCAAAAACACACTTAAATGACACAAAAGCTCTAAAACACTAAGTTAGACACTCTAAGTAATTTAAACGTGAATGCAAGGCTCTAGAGATCCTAAAATGTATGAAAAATGGTTAAAATGATCTAAAAACAAGCTAAGACACAATATACAACATTTTCTATAAAATTAAACATATATACAATGCAAGACTTAGAATAAACGTTAGAAATACACATAGAGACATGTTAAAATGCACGCACACAATAATCACATCAAATTCATGCATCAAACAAGAACCTAAGTGAAGTATGGAGTGAATGCATAAGAGAAAACGTTAGAAACCTGCAAAAACACACAAGTTACGTGCTAAATACATGATTCAAATGTGACCTATCTTTTGGCCTCACGCCCCTAACTTCACTTAGATTAGGGTACCTGGTGATGAAATTCGAGCATCACAAAGCCGCAAGAAGGTTATGCAAACTAAAATGCAACGTGGTTAATCATTTACAAGTTTAATAAGTATACTAATGTACAAACACACAAAAATTTCTATGTATTATGCAAAAATATTTGTATTTTGAGTTGCGTCCTTGATTTAAAAAGAATACACTCGCTTGATCTTTAGGTTTTTCAATGGACATGACCCGCGCTATAAAGTATAAATTCTCAATCAATTAATCTTTGTTCAATCGAAAAACATGGTCAGATAGGGATAGAGATAATGCGAGATGTAGGACTAATTTTCGACAAAACATCTCGAGACTAACCGGGCCAATGGTATATACTTTATTGTTGTTAGTCTTTCTTAGATCCAAAACCTATCACCAGTCATAACTCGTTTCTAGACACCATGCCCGACATTCATCCAATCTTTCGAGAATTACACTCCCTCAAGTTCTTTGCAATCTCCACCCTCAACCTCATGTCCATAACTTCACTTAGTTTATGGTGTGCGGTGATGAAATTTGCACATCATGAGAGGTTAAGGAGATAAGCTAGTAAAGGAGGCGCCATCTATTCCATTGAGTGAGACTTAATCAACCAATCTCATGTACACAATGTAAATCAAGACTTCCTTTAACGTTTTTATCTATATGGCTGCAAAACAGATTGCTATTATGAACAAGTATAAATTATAAATAAGTATGTAAAAATTTCAACTATTATTCACATGCTTTGTATATTTTTTCTATTTATTTACACATTTAACATATTTACAAACATAATCACACAATTCTTTACAATCCTCGGCAGCGGCGCTAAAATTGATACACGCTAAAACTAACTACTAAATTAACACTTAATATTCAGCAATAACACATACAATTAAAACCTTTTGTTGTAGATGTAGCATTGGTAAATAGGGTATCTTTCTTAACCGGGGATTGAGGGTGCATGCATGACTACGCTAAGTTTAGGGGGTTTTATAAGTTGGTTTTTATAAGCTACGAAAATTAACAAACAATGGCCAGTAAACATATTTAGAAGCTTTAAATTCTAACATGGTTCAATCATAGACAAGTAGAAATAATTAAAGAACATAAAATCATAAACATGCTTACTAGACTGAAAATAAAACAATAAGCGATTAACTCATTCACTCACCTAACTCTTTATAACCTAACAGATTATATGCAATCTCTTAAATTCTAAGTCATTAGCTAGTTTTGCATGCATATTTTATGAATAAGTGTGCTTCGGGATTGCCCTAACACATCAATGGTACTAAGTGGGATTGTCCAACAAAATATCAAAGCATTAAGCACGAAAAAAATACATGTTATAACTAATTACGTAGAGACAAAATAGATTCCACAAAACTCGTTAGAATTATATACAAAAGCACTCCTTTAAACCGATCCAAAAATACCAAGAATTCATACAAGAAAATAAAAGAAGAAATCATTATTACACTTTTTGAGTTCGGGATTACCCTAATCTACTCGATGTAGATGATCCTTCAATGGATGAAAGAGACAGTTATGATTGCCATGAAAGTCTCGGTGGAGGATGAAGTTGATGATGCTTTGAGGATGACGGCTTCTTGGATAACTTTGGAGTGTTTAGAAGTAAGAAGTATTTAGGCAGAGCTTCAGCTCTTAGAATGAGTGATACTTTTGTTCTGGCTGAAGCTCCCTTTATATAAGCACCAAGCAAAGCCTAGTTCGACTCCTTCTAGGACTCTAACTACTCCACTTGGGTAACCTGACCCTTCTTCACAAAAACAGGAATTTCTGTCTTTCTAGGACTTCAAACGCTGTGATTCTTTTTGCGTTGGAAACTATACTTCTAGATCATTCCAACCATATGCTAATTATGTCTCGAATCATCCGGATCTATTCACAATGGTCTTTCTAAGTGGGCTGATGTACAAAGGCCGACTTCTGATAATTAATTTTAATCCATCTTCTTTCTTTGGGCTTCTTTGAACATGCTCTTGGTCCAATCTCCAAAAAATCCCAATTGTTCCTCATTAATCTTGGTCTATTCTTAAGTAATTTGGGCTCCCATTCAGCAATAGGGTCGACATTTTTAATATAAGAGCATGCCCGTGACAAATCTTTCTTGTATCACAATTAGGAAATGTTTCCTTCATCAATTAGGAAAGATCCAGACACTTCCTCTTCACTTTAGAAAATATTTTGCACATGTGTTCTTAATTCACTTTCCTATTCTCCTAAGGACTTCTACTGCATAAATGATTCCTAGTCGAAATAGGATTCTTCATTTTTTTGCATTTCCGCTCCATTTTAACCTTCTTAATTCATCTCCTTTATTTGTAACCTAAAAAATAACAAAGTAAGTTAGAATAGAGAATACTAAGGTCAAAACAAAACTAAATGTAAAGAGAAAGACGTTAAGAATCAAGCATAAAATACGTAGATCATATATTATAGACATGCTTTTGTATTATTCACACAATTTCACATATTCATAAAACGAAATCACACAAATACTTTACAGTCCCTGACAACGGTGCCAAAAATTAATAATGCTAAAACTAACTATCAAATGAACACTTAAAAACCAGCAATAACATCACAATTTAAAACCCTTTTCTATTGATGTAGCATTGATACGTAAGGATCTTTCTTAACTCGGGATTGAGGGTGCATGCATGACTACGTCTAGGTTTATAAGTTTTGTTACTAATCTACAGAAATTAAAGAACAAAACATAGCAGCAAACAAATTTAGAAACCCTAAAATTATGTCTTGCTTCAACTCATAGACAAGCAAAACAAACAACCGTATAACTCTAAACATGCATGAAACCGAAAACAAAATCTAACTAACATATATACAAGTGATCATCTTATTATTTTTACCTCACTCACTCATAAGATGCATATCAAACACTACCAATGAAAACCTAAATTCTTAGTTTTGTAAAACACATGCTTATATTCATATTTAGTGCTCGGGATTGCCCTATACACATACCATTGATCAAAACTCGGAGTTGCCCTATATCTAAACCAAAGCATTAAGCATAGATAAATATGCATATTAAAAACTAAGAGACTAGAAAACATGAAAGGTAATTAAAAACATGCATATGTAAGTTAAGAAAAACCACTTTCAAACCGATTCATAAAAACCAATTATTCACACAAGAAGAAGCTACAAAGTAAAGAAGGAATCATGTTACACTTTTTAGTCTTTGGGATTGCCCTATGGAGCTAAGTGTAGATGACTCTTCTTCGGTAGAGACACTCAAGAGATTGAAGGTGATAGACCGTGGTGTAGGCTGCTCCTTGGAGAATTTTTGGACTTGTGAAGAGGGGAGAGTGTTTAGGCAAAGTTTTAGCTTCAAGAATGAGAGATGATGAATGAGAGGCTGAGCTCTTGGCAGCCATTAGGGTTTTTCCTCTTAAAACTAGGTTTTCTAGTCCACTCGAGTAAATTTGATAGTCTGCAAAGAATCAAACTTTCCTAGAGTTGACCTCCAAAAATTATGATCTTGGACTCGTTGGAAAAAGGACTTCAAGAACTTTCCAGAGAGATATATCATATGCATATATTTGGACTTCAGAATCAATCTCGGTGCTCCTTTGAAGTTACAGGTCTGTATCTTGATTTTCCTGTTCTTACCAGGAGTAGGAATATATTCTCTTTCTAGATTTTGTTGTTGTTCTTCTTCTCCAAGGAATATCAGCTAAATTACCATATCTTATGAACATGTTTTATGCTTCAGATTGGGCTTACTTGATCTTCATTTTGGGTCGGCCCAAATGCTTGGCTTGTCCACCAACTTTCCTAGTCCAAGTAGGAGAAATGCTTTCATCTTCATTTGCACCATTTAGCATCATTTTCATTTGTCATTTTGGTTGCTATTTCTTGACACCATTTGGGAAACCATGTGAAGACCATTTCTCGGATCATTTTTGTTGTCTTCCGGAAGGTTCCGCCACTTCATTCCTAGTTGAAGTAGGAAAAATTTTCCTCGTTGATTTAGAAAACTTCAATTTTTAGCTCCACGAACTTCTGGAATCTCATCCGAGTTGCACTCCTAATTCGAGTAGGAATCCTAGTCAAAGTAGGAAAATACCATTTTTCCTAATCAAAATAGGAAACCTCCACTTAGCGCGTTTTCAGCTAATTTCTACATCCTTTATTCATCTTCTTTATTTAAAACCTAAAAACAACAAAGTAAGTTAGAAACAATAATATTAAGGTCATAACATAGTTAAATGTAGAGAGAAATATGTTAATCAAGTATAAAATGCGTAGATCACAACCTAACATGGGTTACCCAAACATGAGCTAAAGAAAATCGACTTTAAAAGTACTTGGCTATTGACTTATATACCGTAAAAAATCTAAATTTTTAAATTTACAACATAATGACATATTTTACAAAAGTCGGTATTCAAAGCATCTAGACAAACTGAAAAGAAAACATAACCATAAGTAGGTCACTAACTAGCCCACTATAAATAGAATGGAAGCAATGGAATGCTAAGCCTCATCAACTAGATGGACACTCATTCAGCGGTTAACCTGAGATCTAGGAAACATAAAATGAAAAGCCCAGAAAATACAGTTTTACAACGTTAGAGTGAGTGGACAAAATAAATGAACATAAAATTAACAATTGACTATCAGTGCATCTCCGACAAGCTGGAAGTTTAAAAGATAACATGCAGTATGTTAAAAAGCTTTCAACTTAATACTAAGAAAACACAGTGACTGGGGGTACTAGCTCACCACTACTTTGACAAAATATTAACATAAGACTAAGAAAGATCTGTGACTGGGGGTGCTAACTCACAATCACAACTAGAGAAAATTGATTGCTATAATGTATATACTATAAGAATATTGGTTGGGGGGTGCTAACACACCAACCAATTCTAAGAGAGATTTACACTCACTATCACACTACTAGAGGCGATGACTAGGGCGTGCATGCTAGATCATTAGTCAACGCTAGATGAAATGAGTTATGAATCCTATAAGATAGAGGAGATGACTGGGGGTGCTAGCTCACTAATCATCTGGAAATCATCTAGGGGGTGCTAGCACACTAGATGATCTATAGTCATTCGGAGGCCAAGCCAAGTAACATATCATATGTATGCATACATCTAATATTATAATAATAATAACCTTCGGATGAACATCATACTGACCGACATTGAGTACCCGACTGACTAGCTGATTCAGTTCAAAAATTGAAAACATATAACTGAGATGTAGAATGCAAACGTAGAACTGAACATGAAACATATAATTTGTAGCTAGAACACATAAGTTCCTCAAATGACATGCATTACCAAACATATAACTAACTATTCTTGGCAAGCAAATATTGAAATTAAAGTGCAAAACCGCATGCTTTTATATTTGAAAATAAAAGTCCACTCACAGTACTAAGTTCACGCCTCTGGCCTTGTCGAGTACTCCTTCACCAATAACTCAATGCGTTGTCCTATCACAAAAAACATTATTTAATAACTAGTTGTGGAAACAATATCAAATGATCAAAATCATTCGCCAACGAATATCCCCATTGAGAACATCACATTCTCGAATTTCATGATTTTTAAACCCCGACGCATTATTAAACTAAACACATTCTTATGAATCTGTAACTCATTTCGAAGTCGCAACACATTTCTCAAACATTACACAACTTGGGGTCAAATTGATACTTGACTCGATCGATACATTTAAATCGTAAAACATTTAGTTAAATCCGATCAAGTCCAAGTCCAACATTAAACTAGGTCTGACTAAAGAAGCAACCTCTTCATTAGAATCAACACGTTATTACGAGCAAATTGGTATAAAACTTCTGTCGAAAACCCTCCGCCGGAGCACTATCGTGAACCACTGCCGGCAGTGCCTCTCTAATTTTCGGCGACCAGAAACCAAACTTTCTCAACTACACCTAAGTTCAATTCTTCAAGGAAATGATCAAATTTACCTTTGAAGTCAAGAACACCCAAAAACCCTTAAATCTTCAAATCTTTGATTCTCCCTCCTCGGGTTGAATTAAGACTCGTCCTTGATATGTATAGACTGACAAGGAAGAGGGATACAAATCCTAGTGTGTCTCCTTGGTCCGAAATAATGCCGAAGCAATCAACCCTAAATTTCTAGTGTTCTTGACGTTTTCGAACCTTCTTCCTCAAATTCAAGCAAGACCAAGGAAAAATGGATGCTGAGGCTATGGGAGAAAGATATAAGGAATAAAGACAAAGAGATTGACGCCTCAATCGTTCTGGTTCATGGCCGTAGATGGTGGCTTGTCTCCAGTGAGCTCGACGCCATGAGAGAGAGATGGAGAGGAAAGAGAGAGTCGGGAGAAAATGAGGGGAAAGCATACCAAAATGGAAACAAATGGGTTTCCTTAATTAGTAACATACTATTTATAGTAAGAAAAAATACTGAACAAAAATAAAAATCTAATAAAACTTCCAATGTCAACAATTTCTTCGTCGTATCTCTAATTTCATCGTAGTACGTATCCACACACTCGTCTCAACGAACTCTACGACTTTCACCAAGGAAGCTTCTCGAGATGTCAATCAGATAAGAAGTATCTGAGGTCAAGCAAAGAGTCTAGACAAATATTAACGGTAAAAACTATTTACCACCACGATCAACTTACTTTGATTTGTAAAACGTTAGAATTAGGTCTGGGTTATCATAGCTAGGATAATTAAAGATTACGTGAAGATCAAAGTAGAAAGAGACAATGAGAATACATGCTCACTTAATTTCAAAGTCTTATAATAATTGTTTCAAAGAACTAGGTTGAATTTGGGGGAAAAAAAGTGTAATGGTGTTCATTACATAAACTTGTACATTGTATTCGTCTTCGAATTTCATCCACTGGGGAGTGTAAATGCCATGCATGTGTTCATCATTTAACAAGGTTACTTTTCACTTTTTTTTGCTTGTGTTTGGATTTAGCTTTCTCAGAACAAATATCTGCCAAAAAAACTTCTCATAAGCCTTGTCCGATTACATTTAAGCTTTAAAGGAAGATGTTAGAGAAAGATGTCATGAGCCGTGGATGGAAGACATGGGCACAGATGAGGTAGGCGGTGGTTGGCTCTTTGAGAGTGGCTAGGGTTTCTCCATAGAGAAACTAGGTTTGTTCTTTATGTTTCATTTTTTTTTCTTCTTGTTTGTTTAGATTTTTATGAAAATGAAACAACATGACTGACCTAGAGTTCTTCAAGGCCTTGCACGATATATATAAATAGGTCTTATAGATTTTTATAATTTTTGATGTATTAAAAAATTGAAGACCACACAATTTCTATCAATGTTTTGTTTTACAAATCTACACACATTTTTTTAGTAGTGTAGTAAAATGTCCTAAAAAAAATAAATTCTAACAGTTTAAAACATGTATTTGGAATAGAAGAATAATTTTCAAAAGAAAATAGAGACAAAAATACTCCCTAGTCTCTCTTTTAACAGACAACTTGGTTTCTAGTCGGCGACAACCCTTGTATAGGTGTGCTAGTTGTGATTTTTATCTCAATTTTCTCCTCTGCTTTGGTTTGTTTCCTCTACCATCATGAACAAGGCTGAAGCTATTGCTGCTAGTTTTACCTCGGCTCTGGCCTTGGATGAAAAGAAAGGAATTATGGATCTTTGTCCGGGAGGACAATCATCAACCAACAAGTCGGCCAAGAGATTCTTGATTGCACGTCTGTTGAACTTTAAACCCTATTATAGGGATGCGTTCACTCAAAAATTCTCGCGACTTTAGAGGATCTTAGGCCGAGTTTGGGGTCCAAGATCATAGTAATCATTTTCTGCTTGCCTGTGATAAGGAAAAAGTTGCAACTGAGTGTACAAGGGAGACCCTTTGGATTTCGACATCCAATATTGGTGCAACTCTAGATGAGCTTGAAGATATTAATAGAGACGAGTTTGCAGAGGTGTGGTTTGGATACAACATGAACTATCAAAATCGATCTGACGTAGCTGTAATTTTTGTCTTGATCCGGGAGTGGAACCTGAAATAAAGTTTCAATATGATTATGCCAAAGGGAGATGCGTGAATTGATGAAGATTGATCATTTTGGGAAGTCTTGCTTTCGAGTTTTGTCGATTAGGGTTGAGGTTCCTGTTAGCAGTAGCTCTAGTCCTAGGTTTTTTTTAGCCCTACAGTCAGGCATTGAGAAGCTGACTAGTTATCTCTCGACGATATAAGGTGGGTCAGGGCATGACATCTTAATCACCTTGTTAGCTCAACATCCATAATTGAGTCCAGCAACAAGGATGCATGGGCACATTCATCAACATAAGCTTGTTTTTGAGGAGGCGGCGAACAATGTTGGGGATGTTGTATCAAAGGAGCCTGATTTGACATGTAAGGGTAAGAAAAATGATCCCTCTACTGAGAATGGTGATTTTTAGATTATATAGGTTGAGGAGGTAATTGAGAGTGGATGTGGTACTCAGGTTTAAGTTGATGAGAACATGAGTGAAACCCTAACAACGGAGTATGTGTTGCCTAGGGAGGAGGTAGATGGTGAAGCCTTTGAAGGCAGTGCAACCATGCAACTTACGCATGTGCAGAACATAGAGGATTTGCGGAGAGTAGTGTTGTGCAGGCCACTATGTGACCCACGCGGCCATGCCAACAAAGAATGCTTGTTGAAAACGTGCTGGAGAAATGATGATTTCGCCAAAGAAACCACGATTGAGTCTGTCCCTAAGAAAAATACTTCTGGACCGTGTAAGCTTGTGATTGAAGTCTCCAAAGAAGAAGAAAAGTTCAGGGGTCAAGAAGAGAAGAAGACTGGTTGATAGCCGAAACAAGAAGTCGACGAAATGTCAGAGTGCTAAAAAAGACCCATTAATATGACTCTGACTTATCCGATAGTCAAGGAGGAGGTTTCGCTGATGATGGTAGGAAAAATTTTGTGGCTTAGTTTTCAATTTTTATTGGTCTACTTTAATCTTCAAAACTTTGATATTTTAGGCCTAGTTTTCTATAGGTTCTAATTATTTAATAATACTAGGGTTGACATTTCTTACCGATTTTGGCCGAACCAGCCGAAAACCAACCGGCCCAAGCCACTTTGAGCTAAAAATTTTGGTATTTGACTTGTCAGTTCGGCTAAGCTGAGCTAAATAACTGAAGCCGGTTTGGTATTGGCTTCCCATTTTCCACATGTAGGTTTAACCAAGAATCGTGTATACAACAAAAATTATATAATTTCGCAGTAACTGGAGTTTGAACCTCTTACCTTGAGGATGTGAGTGCATTCTTCTACCACCAGACCACCAAGTAATATCGATAACATTGTAAAAATACCTATATTTATTCTATTGATGAAACTATAATAAAAGAATGGTAGGCGGTGGAAATCTTACCCAAGAATACTTCTCTTTCAATATTCTCCGTGTTTCTATCGAAAAAAAAATCTATTCTTTGTGTTTCTTCTTCGTTTGTTCTGGGTTGAAAAGCATAATTGAATGTTTTGATTCGACTCCTGCCACTATAGTCTATTGATCTCTTTCACTCATTATTCCTTTTTCGTTTGATTTGTTCTTATTACTGTGTTGCTCATCTAGATCTGCTATTAGATTTTGGGAGTGAGGAATCTCAAATACAAACTACAGATTTTTCAAGCTTGGAACTATGATCAATTTGAATGGCAACCGACTAAAATCGGTGAAACCAAGAAGATCAGTAACTGACTTTTCAGTTCGGTTCCTGCTTCAAACTATGGGTACAGACGACAGTCGGTTTGGTTGACAGTTTGATGAAAAAGACGTCGGTTTAATACCAAATCCACCCCTAAATAATACTCATTGTTTAGTCTAAATTTTTCTCTCATTGAGTTAGAAAGGGTTAAACTAGGTGTTATTCGATGTATTTGGCTAATGAATCTAATGTAATCTAGTGTTTTCTCATAAAAAAAAAATTAAAAAATGAGAGATAAAAAGTATCAAATAGGGACAATGAAAAAAACAACAACCATAAAAAGTAAAAGAAATAAAAGTTAAACGACAATGTAAAGACCCTTAACATTTGAACTCGCTATACGGAGCTACAAAGTACAAGTTTGATAGGTTTGCTATTTGGTTTTACATAAATTTATGGTTTTACTCAGTGTTTTAGGGCTTGGACCACAGGGACCACAAGGTTCGGGCCACAATATTGTGAGCATGGGTGGGGCAACTTCAATGTTTAGGTTTCTTAGTTCAGTTCATCAGATGGGTAGCGCTCTACCAATGAGTAAACCAAGAAGGGAACCAGTTGTATGACCCTCTACACTGAATGTCATCCTTGCACAGACGAGGAGGAGGTTGAGGTGAAAAGGGTTCAAATGTTGCTAAGGAACCAACAAGCTCTGTCATGGAGAACTCTCTGTTTGGTATAGCTCCAACTAACCAGAGTATTCTTTTGCATATGGAGGATCAGAGTTATATTCAAGCTTCAAGACCATCGGGTCCGAAAGTGAAGGATGTGGAGCCAGCATTGGCTGCATCTAGTGTTACAATTTCTCATACTACGTCGCTTCCAAGTGTCAGTGAGTCACATGAAGGTGTTACTATCATGCAAGTCAGGTTTCCTGAGGTGCCAGTTCTGGTTACAGAGCTTCCTGCAAGAGCTTCGAGCTTACTTAAGATCATTTGGTTCAATAATTGGGTAACTGGAGGTTGATGGAGATACCTATATAACATCTGAATCATGGGAGCATATGGTGAAAGGCAATACTGATTCTGTGGGAGAGACGTCTCCTGCTCTCAAAGGTGAAGGAGGTTCGAAGAGGAAAGCTGAGGTTAAGATGAGCATAAATAAGTTGGGGTCGATTCACAAACCTAAGAAGATATCACCAAAGAAGAAGTTGGTCCTGTTACAAGTAGGAATAGTTGTAGAAAAATTGCATCGCAGTGCCGCTTGGTAGAGAAGATGCCTAGATACACTAAGGAGTGGTGCCTCTGAATTTTTTGTAATCTTTGCGCTACTCTAGTTTGTCTATTTAGATTTGTGAACTAAGAAATGAGTATATGGTAGTAATACTTTAGAGTTTCATTTTATCGGGCCAGATAATCCAGTGGAACTCTGTATTACTTATCTATTGGAATGAAAATTATCGCCTTCCCAAAAAATAATAATATTAAAATCGGAGGTATTGTGCGGTGGCATCACCAGCCTAACCCTACATCAATTTCCATAAACAATTAGCATTAGTGTAATTGAGATACATACATCCACTACAAGTTTGATAATTAGTCATTGTGACTTAACCACTACATAAATACAAGTAATCAATGAGATTTTTTTTTTCTTTAACATTAAAAAATCTCAAATCACGAAATTCGATTTTATGGTAATTCGAAGAAAAGCTTCTTTAGTTGGACTTTCATTTGTTGATCAAACTATTTTAATGTTAGAATAGCTTACTATTTTATTTTATTTTCGAGAGAAAAAGAAAATATTAAACATTAAAACCTTTGTTACATATTTGAAAATATTAAACATTAAAACCTTGTTACTAGAAGAAGACAAACGAAAAAAAATAGATCACATATTTGAAAAAAGAATCAAACCTAACTCCTCTCTAAGAAACCTAAGGTTTCAAAGTTTCGCGATTCTACCTTGTCCAATAGTGGCTTGGGTTAGGTTGGTTTTAACCTTGCTGACACCTCTAGACTTGCTGTCTGACAGGGCTTTCGAGGCTGATGTAATTTGGATTGGGGTTTGCACTATGTTTTTGCAAGCTTAGCTTTGCTGGCATCTGGTGGGTATGGTTGCTGCTAGTGATTGGGAAGGCTGATTTGGAGCTATTGGCTTGGAATGATGTTTATTGGTGTTATGTTGATGGATATCAATTCGAGGAGTTTTCTCCTCAGCGGCCATCTTGATCAGTGGTTTGTTATGGTCTGTGGGGGTTAAACGATGTGGCAACGTGGTTTGGGCGGAGGGACTATGGGAGTGTCGATCGGGTGGCTTTGGGAGATGACGACATCGTGAAGTCTCTCTGATTTGCTTGTGCAAGATGGTTGTTGCGTTGTTGGTAGAGTGGGGTTTTTTGGGCCTAGTATGGATTCCTTTTTTATAGTTGTGTCTTGGGCTTGTGTTTTTTTAGTTTTTTTGTCTGTTTTTTCTTCTTCTTTAGGTAGTAGGTAATTTCTTGGGGACTTTGATCCGAGTCTAGTTCTAGCGGGTTTTGATCTGAGTCAAGATTTTAAATCTTCTACGTATTCCAGTTATAATGATGCATCACTGGTAGTCTAGATCTTTCTCTCATTGAGTTAGAGAGGTTCAGTTATGTGTTTTTTGGTGTATCTAGCTATTGTTCAATGCAATCCAACATTTTCGTCAAAAAAAAAGAAGCCAGACAAAAAAAAAAGATTTTGATTAGATATAGGAAAACTATGCTTTCAAAATCTAGAACCTTAACTATAGGCTTGATTAACAGTAGCATCTATTGCAAAACAACTGAATGTCATACACCAAAGTTTTGATACACCAGAGAATTTTCTTCTTATCTTTCAAGCAAGAAATCGAGATTTGGGAATCACCTTCCACAATTGTGACCTTACAAAGTCACATTTTATGAATAAATGATCCTGTTTGACATTGCGTTCTTAGAGAAAATGTAACTTATTTACATAATATGGGCTAAATCCGCTGTTTAGTTAATCACTAATAACTGTGGTTTATTAATTATCGTGGTCAATTACCACAGTAATAAGAAACAGCCTAAGGGATGCTTTTCCTTTTTCGTGTTTATGGAATGCAATATGGGTACCACATGTCCATTCATTTTGATATGAACTCTAGTAACTTTGTTTTTCCGGTGCTCTACTATAGTTCCTCAGGCCGAATTTTACAGGCTTATAGATTACTTGTAAAGATTTATGACATTTGGTTGCTCAAATGTATAATTTGCTAAGGCAATATCTTTTGGGTGTGGTAGGAAGAGATGAATGTGTTTCTGAAAATCTCAAATCCATATGTGTCGCATCTTCTTCATGATCTTCTGAATCTTCTCCATTTTCCCTAATTGATTTGGGTTCTTATCTTTCTACATTTATTTTAATTGATTTGGTTTTAGGGGGTTCACTTAAAGACAAAAATTTAGATATGTTCAGTTTAGTGATCCAAAGAAGTGCTTAGTGATTTGAGCTGATGGCATTTATGAGTTTTGATCAATTTTACGAATTAGTTGCAAGGAATGGAAATTAGGAACTGAGATGATGTAACTGATATCATTGAAAAATGTGAAAAATTGAGAAATTCTATGCTTCGGGTTATGATATTTCTGTATTAATTGCTGGAGAATAGAAGGTCCAATTAAAAAAGATGACATGAACAACATCTTAAACATAACATTAGCCCTCACTCCTCCACCACAACTCCTCCCCATATAGCAGCAGTACCAAATCTGCGTTGAGCTTGGTGGGCCGGATTGACCCGCGTCGGATCTTATTCCTTAGTCTCATATCCCATATCGACCATCCTCTAGCCCACTTCCCCAAACGAGGACACCGTGTAAATCACCACCGACTGCAGTAGAAGAGGTTAGTGGTACTATTGTTTTTGTGGCAAAAAAGGTGGGGCGGTGATTTCTTAATTTTGACCAAGACTTTGTTGAGTTTGAGAGGAGCAAGGCGGGGCCTTGGAGCTGCACCTCTTTTTTGGGTGTGGTGGGACGCGGAGAGAGAGAGAGAGAGAGAGAGAGAGAGAGAGAGAGAGAGAGATTGAAAATCCAAGGGTATTAAGGTCTTTTTGAATCTGTTTTAAAAAAAAAGACACGTTAGTAAAGTTAACAGCAATAAGACGGAAAATGAATATAGACATTGCGAAAATATTGTTTTGAAAGTCTCGACATCACATTGATAATTTTTAATGTTCGAGCATCATATTGATACAACAACACTTGAAGTGACTTTTTTCCTTAAATTAAATACAAAACAAAGACTGTTCTGTACAAACAGGCAACAACACTCTCTCTTAAAGCATCTCCAACAATAAAGTTAAAGATATAACTATTTTCAACTAGAAAAGTTAAATATACCTCATCTTTTTTTGACTTTAATTTTAACAATGGTAACTATTTTAAAATTAAAATTAAAATATAATGTTAAATGTTTAGGTTTGAGTGATGCTGTTATAAATAGGACTAAAAATTATATTTGAGTTTAATATAAGTATTGTGTCAGAGCTGATTTTAGCTATAAATTCATAAATTTTAATTTTTAGCTACTCTTGGAGCATCAGCCTTTCTCTCTCGCTCCTTTTATTCTATTCAATTTTCTCTCCTCCTCTCCTCTTCTTCACTCTTCCCACTAAGCCAAGCCAACCCAATGGATCACCAAGATCTAAGGAGATCTCAAAGCTCAGGTATACACTTCCTCACTCACACAGTCTCTTCAAATTTCTAGGGTTTTCTTCTTCTGTTATGTTAGGGTGTGAATTTGACTGTTAATTTGATTGGGGTGTTGCAGCGGTCCACGGAGCTCACGTGTGTAACAAATGCGGGTGGTCGTTCCCGAATCCACACCCGAGTGCCAAACACAGACGCGCCCACAAGAAGATTTGCGGAAGCATTCAAGGGTTTAAGGTCAACACTCAACACAGTGTCTCTGATGGTGAACAGTCTGATGAAGAAGAACCCAAAACCCCAAGTGAGCCAGCCATTTCTTACACTTCTTTAATTTCCTCTGTGTTTATTAGGATAAATCTGTGTCAAAAACGGTAGCGAAATGGTGCTTATTGTTGTGAATTTTGTGTGTGTGTTTGTGTGATTTTAAGGTCCAAAAGTGCTGCAAAGGACCATGTATGAGAAGGGTAGCCGTATAATTAGTGGAGCATCTATGACTTCGGATGAAGGGCTATATTTGGATGCGGTTGCCGAGTTTTCGGATACCGTTTCTGCCCCAGGGACGGGAGAAGGGTTACAGGAATCCCAGGAAGAGGTTGCCAACAAGGATTTGAGTGCCATTCCATTGCAGAGTGAAGAGGGAACTATAGGTAACTTCTTTAATCAAATGCAAAGGGATATTTGGTATTTCAATTAGTGTTTGATCGGTCAATAGCTTCTCATCATTGGGTTTGTTTACCGTTATATACTTCTTTGTGTGGAAATGGAAATGACTTTGAATCATTAAAAGCTGTTGGCCTTTAATGTGATTACATTTAGGTATAATAAGCTACGCTAAAAAGGTTATGCAATTTGGTTTTAGATTAATGGGTGGGATTTGGGTGTTTCTCACTTTGCAGAGGATGTTGCAATTTTATTTGTTGACTGGGAATTTAAGTAGACCCGGTTGGTTTTAACAATGTGGATAGATGGTTTTTCCCTCTTACATTTAATAGTCTGTAGTATGACTATGGAAGGTCAGTGCATTGGATGAATGTTAGTTTATGGTCTATATAGTCTACATTCTACATTTCCAAATCTGCTATATAGATAGTTATAGTAGATACTCACCTTTATAGTGTTATGTACTACCAAAGCTTATTCAGGGGCACACTTGATAACTGAGGGGACTATGTAATTAGTCAGAATATTTTTTGCATCATTTTACAGCCGTGCACACGTGAATGTTTACATTATTTGTTTTCCTTTATCTATATATATTATAATGTACTAGTTAAGGTAGGCTGTATAACTGTTCTTGAGTCATGACAGCTAAAATTATTCAAGTACGAATGCAAAGAAGTATCAATCCAAAACAATTGTTCCCCTTGTTTTTTGAGGTCATATAATAAATATTAAATCAGATAGTCCGTAGGCTGGGATGTCTTTTTTTTTTTGCTGACTTTTGATGCCAAAGGTAAATACTAGATCTGATCTCACCTACAAATCCAGACACTGATACCATATTAAACATGAACAAGTATTGAAAATGCTAAACTTTCTAATCAAGTGAAATAGCATTCATGGGGCTCAAAAACAAATGTAAAATTCCCTGTTGTTTATAAGAGCACATACAAGTCATAGTCCAATATAGTGCTATACTTTTGCTGATGATCTAAATTTGGCTCTTGCTGCTTTATATTCAGACTCGGCTATGTGGGAGGGATGTTGTCTTTTTGCATTTACATAATAAACAAGATTTTGCCAAACTTACTAAGTATTCGAATGATAGATTTGTGATAGATTTGTTGATATTGTAATAATTTTTAAGTTGTAAGAGTATGGTCACCCATTTACACATATATTTACATCCATGTATTTACAAGATGAATGGTTTGTATTCTGTCTATGAATTGAGTTCCCACAACATGCTGCGTACAAGTTTTTATGTGAAAATTTGTCCATGTTTAGACGGCTCCATCTCTGTCATGGTGGCAGAAGATTTTCCGTTAAGTGTATATGTCGTCCTTGCTATTACCATGGTTGTCTCAGTACTTAGTATCAGAATGATTAACCTCTGTAGGCTGCAAATGCTGTATTCTTCAGTCTTGACATGTGACGGTGTAACGGAATGCATTTTTGTTTATCAATGCTTTTTGAATAAATGGGAAACTTCCGGTCAGTTATTTGAGGTAGTTCTAAGCATTATTCTTTATTTATTTTTTCCTTTATGGCAGTTTGTGATAATTGCATGCACATAAATATAATAGATCCATTAACCACTAGGCAATCACTCAACATGATGGAAATTTCTAAAATTCCAGGGAATACAGGCACTCAGTTCCAAGAAGGGTTATCTACACCTGACATTAGTTCAAAGACTAGTTATGCTTCAGATGGTAGAACTGAAGGATCAAATGTCAAATATGAAATGGTGACCGATGCATCAGATGATATTAAGAAGATCAATGTTACTGAAAGCATGATTGATAGCTGCTTAACATCTGTCGATCAGGCATCTGAAGTGCGGGGAATTACAGTGAATAATCTAGATAGGAACATCAATTCAGAGACTAGTTCTATTTTAGATGGAAGGATTGAAAAATCTAATGGGCTTGGTGATGGCAATGGTTTAGAAGATGAGCATCCCGTTGAATATGAAACAGTGGAAGATGCTTCAACAACTAGTTCTGTTGGTAAAGCTGAAGGATCAGATGTGCTTGGGGACAGAAATGGTTCAGAAGACGACTTGCACCCCATTAAACATGATTTCTTTACTGATGCACCAGAAGATATAAAGAAGACCGATCCTACTGACAGCATGATCGTTGGCTGCTTAACATCCGTTGATCAAGATTCTGAAGTGAGGGGAATTACGGCAACTCATCTAAATGAAGTAGCTAGTCAAACGTGTGAAGGTGCATCTAAGTTGCAAGTAACGGATAGAATGACTTCAGAATATCTCCAAGCTGATGAAGTTGCTCCATCAGAGAAGGAGCTTAGTGATGAGTTTGGTATGCATATTCCACAAATGGAGCTTTCCTCTGAAGTAGAATCTGTTGCACATTTGAGTACCTGTGTTGATACGGCTGAAGAGGTGGATCATAAATTGATTGAGAATATTGATCGGAATCCTAATGTACAGGTGCTTTCTGTGCCTGGTGACATAAATGTGGTAGATGATCCTGTGTCGATGCTTGAAGATTTCAGAGACCACAAAGGGAAGCAATTAGACCAATTTACGTCCTTGGACTCTTGGGAACAATTTGATGATAATGAAAAAGATCTTAAACAACCTGTTCTCTTGGAGAGTTTGAACAGCTTCCAGTCGAGTCATTTAAGTGGAGGCTCTGTTGTCTCATCTGATACACATAATCTGGAAGCTAGTGTTGAACCGGATGTAGGCAGCAACGAGCCTATAAATAAATCAGTTCCTGTTGAAGAAAACAATATGTCCAAGTCTGATATCAAGATGTCTGAAAATCAAATCCCAGATGAAATAAGAACCTCTGCAGATGCTGTGATGCCTCAGATAGCTAAGACCTACATAGGCAGTTTAACGGAAGGGCAGGACTATTATGATAAGTCCAACGAGTCTTTACTGTTGAATGTTGCTGCCAATGATGCTGGTATAGATGAAAAAACCCACTTGGTTGGTCCAGAAGATGATGAAAAAGATGGTGTGAAAGGGGAGTCTAAAGATCACTGCCGAAAAGGTCCCATAGAAGAAATTTTTCTGGCAAATCCTATGGCTACTATTCATTCTGATGGAGGTGGTTCTGAATCTCAAATTGATCCAGCAGCTAACTTGGACAAAGATGATAATGCCATTGGTTATGAGAAGGGTAGTAAATTTGGAGATGCTGGTTATAATGATGAGGTGGAAACCCTTAATTTATGTAAGGATGACAGAAGCAAAGGGGCTATTGAGAATTATTCCATAGATGCTGCAAGTAATCTGGAATCTAGTAATTGTCTATCTGAACTCCATGTCAATCCACTAGCCAACCCACAAGAAGGTGGTGATGCTGCTGGTGATCGTGAGAATGATAAAACCAAAAAATGTGGTATTGAAGAAAGTATTTTGGTGAAGTCAGAGTTGGACCCCAAGTCTTCTGTCGATATTGATGGTTCTAAAGATGTTGTTGACGAGCCAACAGAGGGTTCTAAGATGGAGTTGGTTGAGACCAGAGGCAGCAATTTAGGTAGCAGTTCTAACTTAGCTGGCGAGATAAATGATTCAGATACTCGGCGACATGTGTTAGAAAAGGAGATTTTGTGCAATGACAAAATCCAGAAAGAAGCTGTTACTGATCTTGCTGCTGGGTCAGATCTTAGCCACAATGTTGAACCATTCCAGAAGAGTGTGGAGAACCTTTGGATGAAGGAACCAGGGTTTTCTGCTGTAGATACTAAATCTTCTGTCCAGAGCTTCATTGCCTCTGAAGATAGCAGCTCGCGGGAGTCCCGTGTGGTTTCTTCTGAGTTTACTTCCCAATCTTTGCAAGAGGAAGGTGATGATAATCTTGTTAAAAAACAGCCAAGCCCAACTGCAATTGATGTTTTAGTCGACTCATATAGCCAAACTGACAGTCTGGAAGCCAACTGGGGATCAGTTTCAGGTATATATTTGTGTAGTCAATGGATTTGTGTTGGATGAATTTTTCTCTCAATTGGTCTAATTTACTGCACTGTACATACCCTACTATGACAGAAATCACTGATCTTGCACCTGAGTGAATTATATCATTAATTTGATTGACATATCTGGTGGTAGAAAATAATTAAAATATATATGGAGTCATTTTATGCATGCTAGGTAAGCCATAAATTTCCAACTGAGATGTTATTGCTTTCTTTTAAACTGATATCAGGACTGTGATACTGAGATCTTTAATGCCTATGTACAAAAGGAAGAATTACAGTTTTCTAATCTTGGTGTATTGGCTTTTGATACATGGACAGTTCTCTCCATGCAATCTGATGCTGTTATTGATGCTGAAGTTGTGCCTCGTACGCATTCCCAAACTTCCGTAGATGAAAACACTGACATGAAGAAGTCAAAAACGGAAAATGAAAGTCAATACTTGGACAAATCTGATGTGTTTGAGGCACCATCATTCATGACATTGGTTGAACCCCGAGGTGGGGATAACAAAAATGCTACTGGGTCTGAAATACTCGCTGCAGTACACAACCCAGAACAGCCGAAGCCTGCACCATTGCAAACTGGGTGGTTTCCTTCTATGACTCATGTTGCGAATGAGTCACAGGGGAGAAAGAAGAACGAAGAGATCATCGCTAAGGTGACAAATTGGAGCGCTGGGAAGCAACATACTCCTTTGAAAAGCCTTTTGGGTGAGGCCTCTCTACAAAGCAAAGGAAAGTCACCCAACCACAACGAAAATGTATCTCCTGCGCTTCCAAAAGATGATAAAGCTGCAAAGGTTAGTGGTCCTGTAGTGACGACAGTTAATTCAATCCTGAATCCTGAGTCGCCGACGGGTGAGGCTGGTAAGAAAGATGATGCAAAAGAATGGAACTCTCCAGCAAGGTATCCTTCAGACGCCAAGAGTGACAAGAAGAAAGTCAAGGGGAGACCATCCTGGGTACATTTTGTGTGCTGTTCATCTGTAAATTAGAGTATTTCTAGTGTCTTAGCTTAGAATGAAAGATGAAGTTTGTGCTGATGGCAGTTAGTTATTGTCATTTTAATATGTTATACTTTATACCAATCTAGCTAGGCTAGTATGGTTATATGAGTCGGATTTACAACGCTTTTGCTGTTTATTCTATGCAAAAGCTCAGTAGTTTACATATCTATCTGGGATGCAAGTGATGAAAGTGCTTCTTGTTCTTGTGTTTTGTTGTTCTGTTTCTTTCTCACCGTCTAGCGTGTTAAGTCTATGAATGAAGTTCAGATGTATCCATGTTGGTTGTTCTCGAGAAGAGAAGCACATGGTGCTCAAGCATAAAAACCACGTTCATGGAGGCCACACTGTGAGTAGGGTGAAGGTGAAAGCGCCGGAAAGAGTGAGACCGAGGTGATTGTTCAGTTCGGTGCTCAGTTGTGACAGAGTTACAGCACAATTTGACATGAAACTCACCTTGTTTTGTCACAGCCAAGTCCTAAACCGTATGTAAGAATGAATGCCACTCTATTCGAGCCAGCCAGGACCGCAACTCCCCATAAGCCCCAAAACCCGGGCAAATTTTGTGATGTGTATGTATTAGCACCACCAGGATTTTTCTCTACTTGGAAGCCAGACTGCATCGTCACCTGAGCTTTACTCAGGATCATCGAAAATCAAAGTCGTTTTGGACAACTTATGGTGTTGCTATTTATTTTTGTCAGACATGATAATTGATTTTTTCAGTGAATGAAAGAAAAAGCTCATGACTAGGCTCAGATATTAGAAAAGATGTAGGAAATAGTAGAATCTGTTTGTTCATGAAACTGGTGTTTTCATACAGTTAAATAATAGTGGCGATTACTCTACTGTGTTATGTATATACAGATCAAGCACAACAAATTATTGAACATTCTGTACCCGAAAAATAAATAAAAGGATCAAGCACAGGTGGGTAGCAGCATACGAAATTAAACCAAAACCGTGCTAAAACAAGGTTGTGTGTTCTGACTATCAACACATCACTGTATCAAAAAGAAGCCAGCAATGTCACAATTGTATAAAAAAGAAGACAGCAATGTCACAAGATCATAACAGAATTGGAAGACTAATCACCTCATAAGTATGATAATCATTAGATAAGGAGGGTGTATCTAAACTCTCAAAAAGGATAACATAATATTTCAAAACTAGCATCTGCTCCACACAAAAAATCTGTCTACTGATCTACTTTCTTCATCAACTGGCATCACTTTCCTTATCTGGGCGAACACAAAGATTCCTCAACTTCTGTATACCGATAAAGAATAGCACATTCTTGTCAGCCTAATGTGTTTACATATCAATGGTAGAAGACAATCAATATTTACACGCTCTGGTAGCCTTACCTTAATCACATATTTGGTCCTCTAGTTAAGATAATATCCTCGTAAGGCGCCTCTTGTTTCACTTTTATGAAACCACGGGTAGCAAGAACTAAAGATAGACAGAACATGAGCATTATATAAGAATGCTAAGGTGTAAAACAATGTAACATAAGCAGGAAAGGGAAGAAAATATCGAAGCCTACCACAAGTTTGATAGAATAACCGAGCCGCTTCCTTTCGAATCCTTCCAGCAGCTAGGTTATTCAGGGATGAAAATTCAGACTCTGTTTCAAAATGGTCTTTCAGTGTCCTGAAAATGCAGTCAAATGTAAGGAAAATGCGGTTATACCACAGCTACTTACTGATGAGGCAAGACAAGCATATAATTGAGCACAGAGATATAATTGTGATCAGATCCAAGCTACTTGTTGATCAGGCAATGTAACAGATATGTGAAACACACATACATTCGGATAGACTGAGTCACTTCTTCCTGTTTTGCATTCATTATCAACAGTTCTGCAAAAATAGACTTGAAGGTGATTCATTTCGCCCCAAAAATAAAAATATCTTAAATCCATAGCTACAATGCTGCATCAGCGGGTAAGAGTACACTAATTCTAGTTATTCTACCTTGCTCAGGTGTCGGACCATTTCCGGGTACATTGAAGTTTGCTTCAGGATGATGATGTCCATTATCCTCTGATACTGGTTCAAGTCCATCAATGCTGAGTCTAGATGAGTAACGCCTTTTCCTATTGCATTTGTGGACCATTATTATTTCAATAACAAGGTTTATGGTGCAACCAAAAATAAATCTCAGAGATTGAGAATAAAAGTATAAAACAAAAAATTTCTCACCTTCCTGAATTGACTTCTGAACTGTTTTTGTTAATTCCCTTTCCAGATGAGGAGCTTGGGATGGATCTTCTTTCGTCTCCTGTATCCACAAAAATAGTATGAACATTACTCACATGCTTGAAACATAATTACTTCATAAATCAAAGAAGTGAGAGAGGAGACATGTAGAAATTAGCGCTGTACCAGAATTACCAGGTGTTGCCAGATTTGTATCAATTCCTCTGAAGCCAGTAAGATTGGCTCGTAGGTCATCCATGATTTCAGGTGGTACTTCATTGTTAACTAAATTAGTTCGTATCTGTTCCGTAGGAGATGGAAAGGACTGGGAGCCACCTCCACTGTGTAATTCTTCAACAGGCTTCACATTTTACATATCGTAACTTATCAGATGTATGTTCCCTAAAAATGAGAAAATAATAGAAGCTTTATTGACTTACCTGTATCACTGGGTCTTGATAAGCATTTCTTCCTGCTGGTGACCGTGACGATGATTCCCGAGGTAGGGGTGGCGAGGTAGTTTCTGTACACAAAAAACATAGTTACAAGTCCTCTTGTGATACTTGTATACCTCGTCTAGAAGTTCTCAAAACGAACTAAGATACTGACCAGAAGGAAAGCCATGAGTAGATGTATCCTTCCACAGCTCTAATAGAGGAGGCGGATAATATATTTCTCCACTTCCAGGTTTGAACAGACTACCCATGAGTATACTAGCTGGCTGCTGCATGAGCTTAGCAATCTTTATCGCGGACATTTTGTTCTTGGGCTGAATTCAGTACACAAGGACATGTATGTGTAATATGCATACATAGTTCAAATCAAGAAAATGTTAAATTCGATTGAAGGGAATACTGAAGAATCATGAGGACAAAGTGAAAGAGAGCAGGACCATACCGTTTTGTTTCTTCGTCCTCTTGTAATATCTGAAGTATCGCGAAGCCAAGATTGGTACACATGACCAGGATGGATTGTTTGGTCATTATCCATTACAGAGGTTGGTGTTTTTCTCTTTCTCCCCCTTATAGGACCCTGTCTCTGTTGACCAATCACTTGAATATCTTGCATCTGCTCCAAATCATCAAGCACCTGATCAGGCTGCTGATGTTCTTGATGCTGGTTCTGATGAGGTGGAGAAGGTACTAGTTTTGGAGAGGATATTTGAATTTGTGTATGTTCTATTGACGTGATATCTAAATCATCTCCCTCAATCTCAAATCTGCCATCAAAGACAATGATCAAAGAGAGTATCATAATAATTTTTGCATCATATGGATTATTAATGTGTAATAACAGAAATGTTAGGGCATGGCCCATGCTGGGGACAGAGTTTACAAACCCTAACGGAAAAAAGGCACAAGAAAACACAGAAGCATCAACACTTTATTTTGCATCACCTTGGGGAATGGGAATCAGTATAAAAAAGCTTATTCATAGTGTATTGTGGTAAATGATTCACCTGTCATAGCGATTGTTGAACAGATCTGCATACGCATCTGATGGATCATAACGCTGAGGCAATGTGATGTCCTCAGGATCAGCTGAATGAGTGAGAGATGCTTAAGTTAGCAGATGAAAATATTTTGGATATACGTGGTCTAAGAGATACTATGTGGAAGGCAGATTAAATGTTAGTAAAGACCTTGATGGAAGTTCTGATGTTGATCACCTTCCTCGACCTTATTGTTCAATGCTTCTCCCAAATCTACACTATCCAGTTGCTGCAAATACAGAAGACGATAGCACAGTTGAGCTTCAAGAGATATTACAGGGATTATTCCATCAATTAAAACTTTCTGCATGCATTTCAAACAAGCTATAGTAGTGGATACACATCTGTCATTTATTCTTTCTGTAATAATTAGATCCGCAAAAGAGTGACCCAACGTACATCAGAACTGTAGCAACACAAAAACTAACCAGGTATCCTACCACATTGTTAAATCTAAGATAGACTGTTCTGCTATATATTCACCTATACACCTACAATATTTCTCTTCACTAAACTATTGCAGTGTAGTGTCTCAAAATTAATACAGGAAAATCATAAAACAAAACAGTTTCGAAATGAGAGCACTAGATCTTGCACTATGATATTGAAATCACAAATTCTAGCCATAATGCAGGGAAATGATGGAAGTTATTTACCATGAGAAAATAGCCCTCGGTTTGCTGCTGCCGGAACATCTCCGAATAGAGAGATGAAACATCATGCTCAATGTTAATGTCTCCACCAACATCTGTATCTCCATGCTCAGGTAGAGTAATGGCTTCTTTCCTGCAAAATTCCACATGATATTTACCATCATAACCCCTCCATTTTGTTTACAGTAAAAACTGAAGGAAAAAAAAAACAACTCGAAACGCAGCGTTTGTAACACTGACTTGGCCTGAGCTCTCCGTTTGGGGAGGACAGTAGGGTCTGAGTTGGATTTCTGCTTCCAAGCTTGGTTCAATTCATCCTTCCAACAGTAAAATTGGAAAACCAATAATTAAAAGAACACAGTACAAAATTGGAAACCAAGTATTGAAGAGAAAATTGAAATTACCAGGAGACGGTTCGCATCATCTGCGAGGAAGACAGACGAGAAATTAACAACAAACAAACAAACGACCGTCACAATATATAATCGGAAACAAAAAAAACTAAAATAAATAAAAAGGAGAAGAGAGAAGCCAAAACGGCACCGTGTAGGAGCTTGACTTTGCGTTCGTAGACGATGACCACTCCACCTGAAAACAACAGAGGCTGGTGAGACCTCCTCAGAACACTAATTACGAGAGATTATAGTGCAAAATAAGCTAATGAAGTCGTTTTTACCCATGAGAATGCTGGTGATTCTGAGAGCTAAAGGAGCGGCTGGGTTTAAAATCTCTTCACTGCCAAAATCACAGTCAGAAACGTAACAAAAAGTAACATCGGAAAGTAAAAAAGTAAAACAAGGTCCTAATACTTACCAGATCCTGATGAGGTTGATCCGGTTGAGCTTCTTCCGGTTCAACTTTGCGTGCAACGTCGCCGCCATCCTTGGGTAAGAAAAACAAAAAGACCGTACGTACAGTACGTTTGAGCGAGTTTTCGTGAAGAGAAAATAAGCACAACGGAACGAGTTACCGAGTTTAACTCAGAATCGGATAAACGAGCAAGGTAGAATGTGCAGAAACTAAACGAACGAAAGAGGCGAACGAGTATGTATGGGTTTGTTTAAGAGAGAAGAATGGGTTTACCAGATTTCGCCGAGCGGCGCCTTGCGAGCAAGGAGGCTTTGAGCGTAGAACATGTCGGAAAACGAAGGCGGTGCTGAGTGTACGCGTACGGCACCACCGCGCTCGCCGGAAATGTAAGAGAGAGTGTTACAGAGTAAGGAGGAAGAAGAAGAAGAAGAAGACGAAGCAGAAGGAGTAAGAATGTGTGTGAATTTGTGCGTGGGTTTTGATTTGTGAATTGTTGCAACTGTGGGAATAACCAACTTATATGGGCGCCACAGGGAGAGCACGAAAGGCGTGGTATCGGGTGTAGTGATACAATGACCTTGGCTGCACGAAATGTTTTGCGTGCTACGAGCTTCTATAAGAGGACAGGTGGGCAGGCTGTAAGAGGTTTGTTTTGTGCAGAAGGCTGTAATGGAAATTTGTTAATTAATTACAGAGGGATCAGACCCCACTCAGAAGGATCTTTGCATTATCACTTTCTGCGCGATTTCCTCAACACTGTGCCAAGAGTGAAGACGAGGCCGGCTACCATAGTAAAAACATTTTGACAGTCTACTGTCTGGGTGCTAGCTTGTGAAGAGTGAAGGCCATGCCACGTCCGATTGTAATAAAAACTTCTCTGTTTTCGTATTTTCTGCGTTTGGGTTTTTTAGATTTAAGATTCATGTTGCTCAGTGAAATTATAACCATCAATGACGTCAATGATAAAAGAATAGCATGTTATAAGAGCATATGCACGGGCAGGAGTGGTGCTCGAGCTGTTGGAGGGCTCGGCTGAGATGGAGCTCGAGCAAAATCAAGGAGGAATGCAGCAGTGAGATTTCGATCGAGATTGGTCGTTGACGGAAGACTTTCTCGAGCAAAAGGTCGAGCAAAACTTGGACGAGTTGTTGTTCGAGCTCTTCGAGTGGGTCTGGCCGGCCTTGCTCGAGCTATTCTTACTCACCGGTGCGAATGCTCTAAATTCACAATGAGCTGTGAATTAATGTGATACGGTTCATTGAAGAGTTGAACGGTAGAATGAATAAGAAATCGTATGTTTTAGATAGCCAATCAGAACTAAAGAGTGATTTTCTTTGATCTTATGAAGATCAATGCAAGAAGATAAGAAACAACAGTGGTGCGAGAACGTGTGTTGGGGTGATGGTAAAATCATCGGTGGGCAAGTTGATGGCTGATGCTCTTCAAGTGAAGTGGTGTTGGTGGATCGACAATAACATCAGTGAATACCTTGAGTATGAGCAACAATTACTTGATTTGAAATTGAAAATGTGTATTCATGTGGATCTGGATTTTTGTTGCCTTTTGGTGGTTGGGAAGAAATTTAGGTTCAGTGATGTTTATGTTGCAGATTGTTTGCTGATGTATGAGAAGATTCGTAGTTTCAGTCCGGATTGCGAATCTTTTGTACACGAGAAAGATGGATGTGTGATTGTGCAGGAAATCTTGGTGGCGAGACCTAAGCCAACCTCACATGGGTTTGGTAGTGGTGTTGGAGGTGGAGCATTGGTGGCAGCTTCTTGTATAAGATGGGAACAAGGTATTTTAGGTCGGGGACCACGATACCAAAAGGTTCAAGCCATACTATTGGGAGCATGACCATGGAAACTTCAATGTTGGGGTTTCTTAATGCAGTGCATCACTTGGGTAGTGTACCACTGGTGAGTGGACCAAGGAAGTGATCTGACCCTCAATGCCGAATGTGGAATTTGTATAGGCGATAAGAGGGTCTCGATGGAAGGGGTTCCGGATGTTGCTATAAAACCAGCAAGCTTTATTATGGAGAACCCTTATTTGGGAGAACTTTGGATAACCAGTATGTTCTTTTGCAGATGGAGGATCAGAGTGTCATTTGAGTCTTAAGACCATTTGGTCCGACAATGAAGGGTGTGGAGCTATCTTGGCCGCATCCAATGATATAGTTTCTCATATGATAACGGCTCTAGGTGTCAGTGAGTCATATAGTGGCGTTACTATCATTCCCGTCAGGGTTCCTGAGCCACAAGCTGGTTCCATAGCTTCTTGCAGGAGCTTTGGGCTTATCCGTAGGATCATCTAGGTCAGTAGTTGAGCAGCAAAATACTGATGGTGATACCCATATGTCATTTGAACTATGGGAGCATATGGTGGAAGACATAACTAATTCTGTGGGAGAGCGACCTCACGCGCTCACGGGCAAATGAGGTTCTAAGAGGAAAGTTGCAGAGAAGTTGAGTAAGGTTGAGCAAGAACAAGTTGGGGCTGATTCATGGGCCGAAGACGATTTCACCAAAGAAGAAACTGATCTTGCTTTGTGTAGGGACAAATGTCGAAGAACTGCGACGTAGTGCTGCTCAGTAGAGAAGGTGCCTAGATACACTGACAAGTGATGCCCCTGGATTTTTTGTTGTCTTTACGCTACTCTGGTTTGTCTATCTAGGTTTGTGAATTGAGATATGAGTATATGGTAGTAATGCTTTAGGGTTTCGTTTTATCTAGTAGGGTAATCTAGTGGAATGTTGTATTACTATTATCTATTGGAATGAAAATTATCGCTTGCTAAATAAAATGAAGTAGAGCATGGATAGGAGGAGACTTAAAAGTAATTAGGCATAACTCGTGATCCAAGCTAGCCTTTGCAAGGACATCAACAGTACTATTACACTCCATGTAGATATGTGAGAGAGTGAACTGCACAAAGAAGTGAGCAACTCTATTTGAATGATAGCTTGATTTATAGCATTCGCTTTAAATGTTGATATTTGATAATTATGAATTGTAAGATTATGGTTTTAGTATAAGAATTTATTCCCATTAGCCCAAGAAATAGAAAATTAATTCCCTCTAACTCACAAAGAGTTCTTATATTCCCACTAGCCCACTAACTAGGAGAAAAGACCACCGTACCCTCCTAACCTAAAAACTCTGAAACCTCACACACACACACACACACACACACACACACACACACACACACACACACACACACACACACACACACACACACACACACACACACACACACACACACACACACAACTTCAAACTCATCGAACTAAACCCTAACCAGAGATCCCAATAAAACCTTGCTCGCCTAATTCAAATCAGACAGAAAACCTAACCGGAGATCCCAAACCTCGCTTACCAATTTAATTCGAAAGGAAAACTGAACCCTCACCACTCCCACTCACTTGCTCAATTCAATTCGGGACCCAAGTTTGCCTCCTTCAATCTCGAAGTAAGTTACAATCACTTTCTCTTTCAACTAGGACTAGTATTTTGATTTCAAGTTCATAATATGTTTGTTTGTAAGTGTAAATGATATGCAAGTTCAGTTTATGGTTTGATAGAATTTGAGGTTGTGTTGGGTTTGATAGGATTTGAGGTTTTTTTAGGTTTGATATGATTTGAGTTTGTTTGTTCTGGGTTTGATAGGATTTGAGCTTAAACTGAAACTCAGTTAAGGTTTATCTGATACTTAATGGAAGTTCAACTGAGTATCAGTTGAGCTAAACTAACACTTAGTTTGAACCTCAATTAGGTTTCAGAAACTTATATTTGACTTATTTTTATTGTTGTTAATAACCAGGATGTCGTCAAGGTAAAAAAATTCCGGTGAAAGAATAGAATTTAGCTCAAACCTACATCAAACGATTAATGATTTCATTGTGAAAAAAATAAAACATAAACACGTCCTTCTGAAAAGGAACAGAGAGATTGGTTAATAAAAGAAGATGAATAAGCAAAATGCAGAAGGACACCCAAAAAGGGAAAAGGACTCAGAGGAGCAAATGACGATTAAATACAAGCAGAAGAGATGTGGACTAACATCATTTCACAAGCTGCTTCAAGCGAAGAAGATACCGCAAGCTATGTGGGATATTTTGGAGAAGATTATATTATGGCCAATGTTGGAGCCATTTCACCATCGGACGGTAACAGAAGACCAGTTGGTGAAGAAGGAGGTGAATTTGGAGATTATTCTGAACCACTACGACAACAAAGAGAAGAAGTTCATCTTTCGCAGTAAAGAAATGAAGATCACTGAAGATTTTGTGCAATAGCTCCTTGGTTTTCCAAACGAAGGGTTCATATTTAATGCAAACCACAAGGAAAAAGGCAAGCAAATACTTTCTACCATCTTTACTGACCTCGACAAGGAGAGTTTGGAGAAAAAAATTGATAGATGAAGCTCTAGAGAGAGATAGTTGAAAAGAGGAAGAAATGAAGATCCGAAGAAGATAACATCACTGCTACTGATATTTTTGTGTGTTACATTCTTCTTCCCAAGATCGATTATGAGCATCAAATTAGATGTAGTAGCCACATGTGAAGACATCGACAACATCAAAAACTTCAATTGGTGCGCATCCATTTTGAATTACTTGTATGTTGGCCTAAAGCTTCACAAAAAAGGTGAATGATCAACATATCAGGGATGCCTGCTTTTGATCTACGTAAGTACACAACTGTTTTGTTTACTTTTATAATTGCTTATTCCTTAATTACTTGATATTATATACTGGCTTATTAAGAACATCGATATCATTTGTGTTTGTAGTACTGCTTCTTGGAGAACACCGCTGCCAAGAAGATGATTAGGGGGAATGAGAAGAAAAACCCAATATTAATCCATTGGAACAACAAAAACATCTTCAACTGGAAGGAGGTGGTCAAGAACTGAAAAGTTGTAGAAGATCTGATTCACAGAGGCCGATCGTGGGAAGATCAAATCATCAATTTGTTCGACGATGAGGATGAAGCTATAGCTAAGGAAGAAGAAGCTATATTGAAAAGATGGGTAAGTTTCTGAATCTGTCAGACTCTCAGTTTAGGCTTAACTGATACTCAATTGAGGGGGTCAATTGATATTCAATTGTTTGTTTTTTTTTTGAAAAATCATCTCTATATTGTTGCATTATTCATTACATGTCCCTTAAGCAATCCAGGGGGACCAAATTTTGAGCAGTCAGCTGGCCAGCAATGTGTAAAATCTCATCGATGAGTTGAGCAAGAATGCTGAGAGTGCGCAGATCGAAGACAAGTATGACAACCTACTCACAACTGCAAACCATCTTGTCAAGCATTCATCAGAACTGTGGGTCAAGCTTGACGAAGCCGATGCAAAGATCTCAATAATGGCGAGACAGATGGATCAAAAGAAGAAAGAATGCAGATCACTTAAGAATCAGGTCATTACGCTCAAAAGGCAGTTGAGAAATGTCACCGGGAAGAAAGTGGGAGGTGAAGCAACGTAAAAAATGCTGCACACTGAGGAAAAAATTATTCTCAGTGGCTGACAACCACAATTATTCAACAAATACTCAGTTTAGATTCATAAAAATAAAAAAATTATCTTTGTTTTTTGTCCTCCCAATTGCACAAAGGATTTGCCTCTTATATAAACTCTTCACAAATGTGCCATCAATATACAACACGGGTAAACATATTTTAAAACCTTCAACACAACTAGCATATGCAGCAAAAAGCCTTTGGAATTGATTGGTTTCTGGATTTACGTCCAAAATAAAGGTAGAGCTAGCTAGGGTTACTCTCTAAAAGAACTTCTTTGTACCAATTTAGTTTGTTGAATGATTTGGCCTCAGATCCAAAAATTATGTCCTTAGCCCTCTGCTTTGCTAACCAAGCAACCTTGTAGCATATTTTAAAACCATATGTTGTCTTCAACTTGTTCATAATATCCTTCGACTTCATTGCCATGTTAAATGTCAAATCTTCTAAGCTGCAAGTCTTAACAATATTCGAACCCAGAAAATCATGACTCTCCTTCCTCATAACACCTAGCTTGACAAGGTTGTACGTTGTTAATATCATCAGAATTGCCCATTTTACAGAATTGTGTGGGTCATACTACTATCTTCAAGATACTCAATCTCACCTTGAGACATCTACAAAATCAATGTGAATAAATGAGTATTTTGAATTAAAGACCAGGCAGACACTATTGAAAGATTTTGAATAGGGATGTGACCCTTGTTGAGTGCTGATATGGCATGACATGAACCAATGTAAATTCATATATGGTGTCGAAAGTTTTTTGGATCCTTTTTAAAGAAAACCGATGTGACGACCCAGAACAGAATCAGTATGAGAAATCAGCTTAATCTACGAGCATGCGCGTAGTCGCAGATTTTCGATAATGGATTTACTCACTAGGTTTGATAACGACTAAATCATTGGCCGAGAATTGGAGCTGAGTCTCTTCTCGAGAGTCGTTGTACGGGTGATTTCGAGTTCGTGGGCGGTTCCGGATTGTTATTTGGACGACCGAGGAATAAATTATGAATATTTGAAGTTTCGACGTAATCGGGTTTAAAAGGCAGTCTTTTTAGCGACTAAATTTTCGGGCGAGAATTTGGTTTCGAATTCTTCACGGAAGTTGTTGAGAATTTAATTTCGAGCTCGTGGGAACTTTCGGAGCATTATTCCGAGTTACGAGGATTAAGTTGTGAATATTTCCGATTGTTGATTGTTTAGTCGGTTTAAGAATGTGTTTGGGTTGAACAATTGACTTTTTATCGGATTTGTTGATGTGTTTGACTTCGGGTGATAATTGAAGAATATGTCGAGTCGAGTTTTTTGCCGCGAGAATTATCGAAATCGGAATTACGACGAGAAAGTTACGGGTATTTGAAGTTTGCCGAAAAGTGTGCTTGTCGGTTTCCATTTTTGGAAAGTCTATAAATAGTGGAGTTTCCTGTTTGGGAAGTCAACCTTGTCATTTATATTGTTGACCGAGTTGACCGAGTCAACTCGGTGGAGAGAGAGAGATTCACGACGGCTCACGGTGGCGAGCTCCGTCCGGCCACCCCACGGCCTAGGCCATGACCCGTTCGACTCGCCTAACTCCCCTCATCTCAATTCCGGCCACAACTCGCGGCGTGGCTCATGGTGGAGAGAGAATTATCCAGCCAAAGTTCAAGATTTTTGGGGTTAATGGTGGTTTCCGATTCCGGCCAAATTGAGCTGCAAAAAGGACTGGGTTTTGTAGCCCTCATCACCATGAAGCTACCATGTAAGTTTGGTGTTCCAATTCATGTTGTACATGGAGAATTTTGGAATTGAAATTTGTGTGAACATTCGGTTTTTCATGAAATTGACATGGTTAGAGTGAGAATTGGCCTTCGATGCAGTTGTGAAAGTTGCCCAGTGGGTGATTTTGCATGGAATAGAGGTTGCTCCGCCGGGAAAATCTCAGTTCGGATTGCGCCGCCGCCGCCGGCAGTGGTCAACGGCGGTCAACGGTCAAACTTTGACTTTTTGGGGTTTTTGACAAGTTGCATGTCATTTCACTCGAAATCGCGCCCCGATCGCAGTGGGGAGGTTTGTTTTTCGAATTGAGCGTCCGAAATTACAGTGAAGTATTGAGGTGTGATTTTCGGATTTTCGACAGTTTGTCGTAATCGGATTATATGTTTTCGAGAACGGTGGTTTCTCGTGATTTGTTTTGAATTGTCGAGTTATGGCTTTGAGTAATGGACTTTGTGAATATTCAGGTGTTCGTGATCGTTTGTTTGGCAATGGACTTTCCGCCGGATCACGGGTTAACGCGAACTGCGTTATGCTAGTCTGTGAGTGGACAATTTCTTTTCACGGATTGATTGCGAGTCTTTTATATACGTTTTACGAACTTGAGCATGCAGTATGATCATGGTTTTACGAGCATGAGATTTCATACGAGATTATGTTTATTATGAGCATGTGTTATACGATTATACTTATACCAGTATATATATTACGTATATACACTTGTATATTGTTTCATGCGTTTGCATCAAACTATTTATGATTTGATTTACACAGAGTATAGTCTCAGTTACATTGTTGTATCGATACACTTGCCTCTCGGTTGATCCCCGATGGTAGGCCTACCAGGAGGGGCAGTACCCCGGAACCGAGGCCTTTCTGGCTAGAATCACGGGGAAGTCTGGGACTCCGTGATTCTGACTGTACTAGCACGGATGTGTCCATGAGTGACCCCGTGAGATTTTCCATGCATGCTCTGTTTACGAGTTGGAGTCAGCGTCTCCTCGTATACTATTTGATTTATTTATATTTCGAATCGCATATGTTTTTATAACATATATTACTCGGTGAAAGACATTTATTTTCGTCCACTCACTCTAACGGTTTTCATGTCTTTCCCCTGGGCTTTTCGGTTTTCGTGCCCAGTTTGCAGTTCGGACTTTGGTGTCGCACGTCGTGGTCGGAGGCATAGTGCTCGAGCTACCCTGTTTCTTCCAGTAGGTTTATTGTTCTACCTACTGTGGTATACTTATATGATTATACAGTAGAGGTCGCTCTGAGTATTCTGTTGTGTATATTATACGATTTTACCCCGAATTGCAGTAAAGTACAGATATATTTACTACTTTACATTATTGTTGATATATTGAGAAATCCGGATGGGATTAGTGCCCACGGTTTGATTTTTGTGGCATAGGATGAAGTGTATTTTCCACGTGCAGGTAATGGTAATTCTACGTTAGTAACGAAACTCTGCCGAAATTTTGTTGGTTTTTGTTGGTTCGTGTTTTCGAAGGGGTTTGATTCCGGTTTAGGCAGCTAAACCGGGGTTGAGTCGTTTCAGCTTGGTATCAGAGCATTAGGTTATAGGTTCTATAGACTTCTGTAGTCGTGTTTACTAAGGATATTTGAGAATGTACAGCATGTCTGGAATGGTGACCCGACCGGCCGGCGGATACTCATCAATATTCCGGGTGTTGTATACTTTCAAATATTTGAAGTTCCATGATTACGTTCTACTTGTTGTGAACGATGTTTTATTCATTAGGATGCCTCCTTGACGTGCTTTCCGTGTCGGTACGGTTGTGGATCTTATTGAGGATCAATCGACGCGCGATTTGCCAGAGAACTGTGGGTTTGGATGAGCATTCCGAGTTCAGAGATTTGTGTGGCACGGTTTGCCTGGTTGTGTGTGTATGAGCGTCTACATGTTGCCTCAGAGCAGAGAATTGTGGCAGTGGGTGTCTTTCCTGAGTCAGATAGTTGTTTTTGGTGGGCTAGTATTGTGTGAGTTCCTGTTGCGACTCCTTGGCCTACATTCAGGGTGTTGTTTATACGGTAATGATTTAATCAGGCTACCTAGCATTTGAATGAGGAGTGTTTACCCACCTGAGGCAGAGATGCGTTGTCCATATGTGTGTTTTCGTTTGCACGTGTTATGTGGCTTCAGAGGGATCTTGATTGTTATGCCTCGAGATAGCTGTGAGGAGCTTAGTGTGCTGCACCCAGTGGCGAGGCTGTCGAGAAGGAAAGGTGTACGCAGTTTTCGATGGGATAGTTTGAGGAAAGTGGACTTAGACGAGATTTTGATGGGGTTGAGTTCAGGCACCTCGGGTTCAGTGACTCCATCAGGCTGTAGCCTTTTCGATTATGTTGAGGGTCATCAAATCAAGCAGAGGATCCGTTTTTCGATGGCGGAGATCACAGAGTAGCGGACTTGCTCCTGTGGCATGAGTTTGGGCGATCGTTGGTGATCCTTCCTCGCAGCACGTGTTGCGGTGATTTGTGTTCGTGGAGCACTTTTACTTGCCATTGTGGTGGCCAGGAGGGTCACATTACGAGGGAGCGCCCTCAGCCAGCTGTTTCAGTGGTTCAGCAGCTTTGAGTCTACGAGGAGATCATGATGCTGTTTCTGGAGTGACCAACACAGCCTTTTAGATGAGTTATTCAGCAAGTTGCAATTGACGTGGGCGGCTAGTTGGGCATGTTGGAGTTCGTGTCATGACCTTGTTTGAGGACAGAATTTTCTCCGAGGTTACTGTTGTTTGATATCCATGGCTATTGTACCTGCATCTCCACTTCCGAGGTCTTGGAGAGTGTTGCATTCATCCGGAGGTCGTAAGATCCTTGTTAGAGGATATGGCTTAGCTGCGGATCTGTTATAGCTTGATATCGTGGTTTTGGTGTGTTTGTGTGTATGGACTTACTGACGACGCATTTGGTTATGTTCGAGTACCTCGAGAAGGAGGTTGTTTTTCAACGACTAGGTGTCCCCGAGATACTGTTTCGTGGTGATGATCGAGCGGATGGTGGAAACGAGTTGTGTTGTTTGCTTAGCTCATGTTGTGGATACTGCGGTTGCTGTGCCCGATATTGGTAATGTTGAGGTGGTTCCCGAGTTTCCAGGTGTGTTCCGGAGGAGTTACCAGGTGTCCCTCCAGTTCGGGAGACTGACTACACCATTGAGCTTGTACCGGGAGCTGGACTCATTTTACCGACGTCTTGTCGTTCGGAGCCAGCAGAGCTGATGGAGCTACAGGTTCGACTCCAAGAGTTGCTGGAGGAGGTTTCAGGAGATTTCATGCGACCCCGCATATTTGCGTGGTGTGCTCTTGCACTGTTTGTACGGATGTTGGATGGTTCGATGAGGTGGTGCATTGACTACCGAAGCCTGATTCATTTCAGAGGAGAGTGGGTATCCTCCGCTTCGGATTGACAAGTAGTTTGATCAGCTCGCGAGAGCTTTAGTCTTTTCGAAGATTGATTTCGGGTCCGGATACCATCAATTGAGGATCGATATGTCAAATGTGGTTTGGACAGTTTTCGAATCTCGGTGCGGGCATCATGAGTTTTTGGTCACGCCATTGGTTGACCAATGTCCCGTAGGTTTTACAGACTTGATGGACCAGGTGTTCAGACGTTTCTGGACAAGTTTGCGGTCATGTTCGTCGGCAACATCCTGATGTATTCCAGGAGTGTGGGCCAGCACCTGAAGCAATAATGAGCAGTTTTGCGGACTTCGCGAGATGATCAGCTATTTGTGAAGTTCAGCCAGTGTGAATTTTGGTTGATTAGCGTGAAGATTTTGGATTCTGTGATGTTATCCGAGGGAGCTGGCGTAGATCCTGACCAGTTAGAGGCCGTATTGATTTGGGAATTGCTCTACCATTGTACCAGAGATCAGGAGTCTCTTGGGTTTGGCAGGCTATTACCGACGGCCTGTACAGGATTTTCCTGGATTGCCACCCTACTTTTCGGATTGACGAGGAAGGCGACAAGTTCGAGTGGTTCGATGCACGCGAGGAGAGTTACTTACTCCTGCAGGATGGTTGACCGCTGTTTCGGTTTGATCTTACCTGACGATCATGGTGAGTTCATGGGTTATGGCGATGCATCAAGGTTTAGATTTGGTTATGTTTTGATGCTGTGTAGCAGAGAGGTGGCTCATGGTTTCAGGTAGTGGAAACTTTATGTAGCTATGTGTCCTATGTATGATTTGGGTGTAGCTGTCCTTATGTTAGCATCGAAGAGTTCGAGACACTACAGCTATGGCGTGCAGCGCGGTGTAGGACATGCATTGATCACTTGAGTTTCATCCACTTGCATTTTCAGCCAGATTTGGGCTTGAGGCAATGTAGATGGATGGGGTCGATTAACGACTATGGCTGCACCTTTGAGCTTGTTCGAGAAAGGCTAGAAATTGTACTTTGACCATCCGTCTGGGATGTTGTTGCTGATGCATTCAGTCGGAAGTCAGAAGCTTCAGTGTTTCATGTGTGTGTGGCTCGAGTTTCCGTGTTAGCCGAGTTATGCGCTACGGAAGCTGGGTTCGAGTGTGATGATGTTGAAGCTCATTGTTTCGCGCGCATTTGGCGCTAGTGGTGCGAAGATGTGTCAAATGCTCCGAGTTTACAACTCGTGACGCAACATGAAGAAGAATGTAACAGCTTGTGTGTGTAAATGCCACATTTGTCGACAGACGATGGCTAAGAGGCAGAGACTTGCCGAAGAGTTACAGCTATTGGAGATTTCCGATTAGAAGTTGGAGTTTGTCACTGTGGTTTTTTATGTGCCAGTATGCACTTCGGTTTGTGGTACCAGTTGTCAAGCCATTGTGGACCATTTGATGAACTTGGTACGTTTACTTGTACTTTCCAACACAGATTTCAGTGGCAGGTTGACATAACTGTGTTTGGCGGAGGTTGTCCATTTACATGGTGCGCCTGTGTCCCAGATTGCTGAACGAGGTAATCAGCTACGACTGTGTGTTGGCAAGCTTTACAGCGAGCATTGGGGGACCAGATTACAGTTTAGTACCAGTTTTTATCCTCAGATTGGCGAGCGATCTTTGAGGACTATTCAGACCTTGGATGGCGTATTGTGGACCTCGGTATTGCAGTTCAAGAGGATTTGGGACCAGCAGTTTCACTTGTTCGAGATTGCTTGCAGTACCAGTTTGTTGACCATTGTGATATTGACGTTGCTTGATGTCGTTTTGAGGATGATGTTGTACTCCACTGTGCTGAAGCGAGTTTGGTTTGAGTTTGAGTTTGAGTTGACATTTGATTCAGATTTTGTGGAATGTGTTACCACAGACTTTTGATTTAGCGGAAACAGATTGATAATTGCCCGAGTTCGATGTTTGAGCTATATTGATATGAGTGTGTTGAGTTGTGATTTGCCATGTTGTTTTGATCCGTATGTGGTCATAGGCGAGTTGGTGTTGTGCCTTATTGTTCGGCGTCGCCTATATTGTTGGCTTTTGTGTGTGTTGTGTTCCGTATGGCGGAACTATGTTTAAGGTTTGTTCAGCTCAGCACACTTCAGCTCAGGGTACAGTTACCAGGGTGCCTCATCCAGCGGCAGTGGTGCCGGCCTCCCTGCTTGCAACCCAACTGTAGACTTGGTCCATGATGCATTTCCGGGATTTAGTCATGATGGACACCAACACCAAGACGGAGGTTACAGTACCACTCATGAGCATGATAACACATTTCCCGCTGCTAGCTTGGCCACTGACACTAGTGAGATGGATAAGTACAACCGGATGCTACTTGAAGCGCAGACCGCGGTATTCCCTGGATGTCGAGAGAATGTGTTGCAATATGTGATGGAGCAAATGAAGATAAAAGTGAAGCACAAAATGTCAGTGAGTGCTTTTGACGAAATTCAGAAGCAAATATGTAAGTTGCTTCCTGATGATTACAATCTTCCTAAATCTCATTATAAGGTTAGAAATATCTTGAGCAGCCTCGGCCTAAAGTACAAGATAATTGACGCATGTCCGAATGATTGTGTGCTATTTTACAAAGAGTATAAAGATTTGGACTATTGTCCCATATGTGGCCAGTGCAGATATGAGCTGAATATGAAGAGTTCGAAAAAGAGAATTCCTGTGAAAGTTGTTCGATATTTTTCCTTGATTCCCAGATTGCAGCGCCTGTACATGTCTCTACACACAGCAAAGGCGATGCGATGGTACGCAGAAAAGCGAATAGATGACGATGTCCTGCGACACGCCGCGGATGGGGAGGGTTTCAAACATTTCGACAGAGAATTTGGAGGTTTTGCTGCAGAGGTTAGAAATGTTAGACTCGGCCTATCTACAGACGGATTCAATCCTTGGGAAGTAATAGCTCCGCCGTCAGCACTTGGCCAGTTATTCTGATGCCGTACAACTTGCCTCCGTGGATGTGCATGAATAATGAATTTAATTTCCTTACTGTACTAATTCCAGGTCCCAAATCTCCAGGGAAGTGCTTAGATGTCTACCTCAGACCTTTGATTGACGAGCTGAAACTGTTGTGGGAAAATGGAGTCCCAACTTATGAAAAATTAACTGACACGATGTTCACGATGAGGGCTGCCGTAATGTGGACGATCAGCGATTTTCCAGCGTATGGGATGTTGGCAGCTTGCAGGACAAAATGATATAATGGATGTCCTATATGTTTGGACGACGGAGATTAATTTCTCCGTCGTTCAAGTTATCAACCGGGACGACGGAGAAATTAATCAAAGCTTTCGCCTTTTGGGTATTTTGGGCTTTGGGTAGTGAAAAAGGTGAAAGCTTTCTATTATGTCCAAGAAGCTTCCTCAAGAAGATTTCGTTCGTTTTTCTATAAATCATCCATTTAATTTAGTTTTCCTATAAAATTAGTGACTTTTAAAAGACCTACCTTCCAAGTTCATTGTATTTTCAGTTGAGTTTCGTTTAATTGTTTTTAAATAATATTTATGTGTAAATATGATTATGGGTCCCTATGATTATTGCGAGAGATGAATGAAATAAATGTTTCAGAAATTATACTATATTATTCTACGCTTAGTTATGTCATGTGATAGTATTATTGTGAGCACGATGTAGTATATGTTATTTTAGAGAGTTAAATCTATCATGCCAGAAGGAAAGTTCATACATAAATACCTTGAGCTATCCCCCTAAACCCTAAACCCTAAAGCTAGCAGATCGGATCAGAGCAGATCGATGATTTTTTCAATTATCGAATTGAATCAGAAGAATTGAACGGAGACACAAATGACCTTGGATGACTTAAACCCTAAACAGTAAGGCCCTAACCCCCGAATTCAGGGTTTCTCCACTTGGACGACGCAAATGCCCTTCTCCGTCTTCCAGGTACTCACTAGGACGACGGAGAAGGGCATTTGCGTCGTCCAAGTGTAGAAACCCTAAACAGTAAGACCCTAACCCATGAATTCAGGGTTTCTACACTTGGACGACGGAGAACTCACTCTCCGTGGTCCAGGTGAGTACCTGGATGACGGAGAACTCAATCTCCGTCGTCCAAGTACTCACCTGGACCACGGAGAAGCTCATCTCCGTCGTCCAGGTGCATAATTCGTAATTTTTTCTAAGACAACGACCATCTAGACCATCTCCCAATGCATATTCTTTAAGTTAAGATTATAGAGTATACAATTCTTGGTGTGTGAGCTTCGACGGTTCTAAATCTCAGTTTTGCGGTATAGAGTATATAATCAGAGTTACGAAATGTCTTGTATCCACGTTTCCGGTTTGTCAAAATCTCAGTTTTGCGGTTGACTGTGCTGATGAAACCCTTCACGAACTTATTATTTTCTGAAAATTATTGTAATTATATATTATGTTACGGCGAACGTATCCAACGGTTATTTTGTCCAAATTTAATTTCGTTTATACTTTGGTGCAAATGAGCCTATACTTAATAACACTTAAGTCATAAAGATTAGTAGATACTTAACAAGTTTAAAGACGTAAAATTATTCGTTGTTTCAAATTTAACTGTTTATATATACGATGCGTTCATCGATATTTTACGACTATTTCATTCGAATGACAGATCGGCAAATTCCTTGCGAATTAATTTTTTTCTTTTTTTTTACGTAAACTGAACTAGGACACTCGCACGAGAGGAAAATCAATCTATGCGTCAAAGACTTGATCAGCAAGAAGCGCAGATAGCCCAACTCGTCGCCCTCATGCAAAAACAAGCTCGACGAGAATGTCAACCTCCTCCAAACTCATACCCCGACGACGACGACCCGGCTAGAGGCGGGGGACTCGGCGGCGCATCTGCTCCTCCAGTATTTTAGCTAGTAGTTCATTATATCGTTTCTTTCCCGATTCCGAACAATATTTTAATTTTTATGCGTTTTTCGATCATGTATGTACAAATTAATTTTTATTATTTAATTAAGTAATTACAAATTTATTTTATTTAATTAATTTGAACATTTTTAATTATTTAAATGAGATTGGTTTATAAATTAAATTATTAATATTTAATAACAATTTAATTTTTTTTTAAAATTAAATAAGCACTTGGACGACCGACATCCTCCGCGGTCCAAGTGAGAACTTGGACGATGGAGATCACATCTCCGTCGTCCAAGTGCTTGGACGACAGAACTTGGAGCACGGAGCCTGGAGGACGGAGCCTCCGTCGTCTAAGTATTTAGACGACGGAATAACGCACCTAGACAACGGAAACGCTCCGCGGTCTAAGTGCGTTTTTCTTGTAGTGGAGCTATCAAGCTGAAGGAAAGGCTCGTAAGGATAAAAAGAATGGTCGTTTGGAACCTTACAATTATGGTGGAAAAGCTCCACGTGGCTGGAGAGAAGAGCGGGGGCATGGCTGAGGTTGCAGCCAAAATCTAACCTGGCATAAAGATCAGAACGCCAATTCCAACAAGAACCAATCTGACTCGGGTAAGGAAAGGCAAAGGCATTCCAATTCTAGGACATTCACCTGCTATCGATGTGGATCAACAAAGCATATGCACAAACAGTGCAGTGCTAGCAAAGAAATCCAAAACATCTACAAGTGGCACAAGCAATACTTGGCTCAAGAGTCCAACTTTGCTGGAGATTTTGAGATGGAGGTAGATACCGATCTCGCAATTGCAGAGGACAAGGAGATTACCATTGTTACTCCTGATTTTGAATAACCTATGTAAAATGCGTTATCTATGTAATCGACTCAAATTTTTGGTATAGTTTTGGCCTGTTTAAATGCCATTTTTGAATAAGAACACTTATGATGTAATCTTGAATTGTTGGCAAGCAATGAAATTTTTTGTATTTTTCGGTTTATGAAAGTGTTGAGAATGTTATTTCACTACTTATGCAGTGTATGGTTCAATGTTTACAATTTTATATGGCATAATAACATAATGATACAGTAAAAACGAGACACGAAAAGAGGATATTTTGATCCCCGAAATTTTTTGACCCATAGAGATTCTTCTCGATCCATCGAATGTTCCAGTCTGGATCGGATTTAAACACTTTTTGACCCATCAAAAATGTACTTGACCCATCGAATGTTTGCTTCTATCTCGGACTATGTCTAATTTTGACCCGTCGAAAATTGTACTCGACCAGTCGAAAATAGATAACAAAAAATTGATATTGGGTTTAGGTTTTCTTCGACCCATCGAGATTCCTCGACCTATTGTATATATGCCTCTGGACACACTTTTGACCTGTCGAGAAATGTGCTCGACCCATCGAACAATAGATATCGAAAAATCGATATTGGTTTTAGGTTCTCTTCGACCCGTCAAATGTATGCCTCTGGACAACCATTCGACCCGTCGAGAACTTTGTATCAAAAATCTATTTTTGGTTTCTTCGACCCATTAAAAGGTTTACTAGACTCGACTAGATAATTTTCTAGTCGGGTAATCTGGCAGTCTGCAAAGAATCACACTTTTTCGGAGTTGTAGACCTCCCAAAATTATGATGTTTATATCGTTGGAAAGAAGATTCAACGATCTTTCCAACCATAAGTAGATCTCCATTTAACTCTTCTTTAGCTGTTCCTAGTCATCGTTCAAAGTTGGTTGATTTGTAGAGGTAGATTCTTCTTTCCTTATTCTTCATTATTTTCCTTCTTCTACTCAACTTGGGAAACATTTTCTTGCCAAATCTTGCTCTCCATGAAATTGGCTGACTTGGTCTTTAAGTTTGGACTTTTCAAATGGTCTTCTAATTAGTTTTGTCCATTTGCATTTGTTCATCTCCCAAGGCTCTTTCGGGAGCTTCCTTTTCCTAGTCAACATAGGAAATTCTTCACGTTTTCTTCTTTCTCGTTTTGGAATTTTTGAACCAATTTCTTCCTTCTCCATATTTCTCCATTTTGCCATACCTTGCATGCTTGTAGCCCTATTTACTCCGTCTCTTTTGATAAAAACTTAAAAACAATAAAATACATTAAAACTTAATAAAACTAATAATATTAAATAATTAACAAAGTAAAAATGTAGAGAAAATACACTAATTAATATGCCTAAATTGAGTAGATCGTATTTGTGTAGAAAAATAGGGGTAAAAAGAGTTGATTAATTACCTAATTATATACCTAAAAACTTCATAAACACATAGCAAAGAAATTCTAAGACCCTAACATGCATCGACTCATAGACAAGCAAAACACATACAATGAATCCTAAAACCTTTACCATATATTTCGACAAAAACAAAACCTATCTAAATATTTACAAGTGATCACCCTATTTTACCTAGCCAATTTTCTCTACATACTCAAATTATTAATGAAATTCATGCTCCCAATTTTTATTATTAACATTCTCTGTGGTTTAAAGAGACACTCTTTAAGATCTAAGAATCATTGAATAACTTCTAGGCGAGAGGCTAAACGAAATCATCCTACACTACCCAACGCACTAAGAACATAACATAGCATGCTTCAAACAAAACTAAGAACATAAACACATAGAAGGTAGATATGAATAAGTATTAAAAATTCAAATAAACAAACCTCAAACCAACATAAAAAACAAAACATTCAAGTACAAAAGAAGACTACGGAGTAAAGGGTTATGGTTACACTTTTTGAAGATCCGCTAAACGCTTGACAACCTCCTAGAATGTGAGATGAATCCAAAGGGAATGGTTCTCACTTGTATAACGATGGTTATGGCAAGTGATCCAAAATTTGGTGGTGATGGCGTTGTAATCCACCAAATTGGCTGACTTGGTCTTAAAGTTTTGACTTTTCAAATGGCCTTCTAATTAATTTGAACCATTTACATTTGCTCTTCTTCCAAGTTTCTTCCGGAAGCTTCCAAATCCTAGTCAACTTAGAAAACATTTTCCTGGTCAACTAAGGAATTCTTTTCTCTTCAGTTTTTCTTCATCTTTTTCCTTGGAATTTTCTAACCAATTTCTCCTTCTTTCTTTTGTGGCATTTTGCACTCTTTGAAACTCCTTTATTCTGTCTCTTTTGTCATACACCTAAAAATAACAAAATAAGTCAAAATTAATAATACTAAGTAATTAACAAAGTAAAAATTTAGAGAAACTGCACTAATTAATATGCCTAAAATGCGTAGATCACAACCAACAAGGTTCAGGCCTCCAAGTTGAAGATGATCGGAATGTGGCGCGATGCCATAGGTTTGGGTGTTATTGGTTTCACCAGGATATATGAGGATAGGTTCGTGTCCAAGTTTCAGTCTTATGTCAATCTGCGACGGGCAATTGTAAGCGGCGCATGGTATTTTCACTCTGGCACTGTGATTGTGGAGGAGTTAGATGGCATGGATGACCCTTTCTTTGTCCCGGTGTCTCATGGTCGTGCATGGGTGGTGGTACGACTGACCTCTTGTCGCTTTGTGGCGGGTGTGCTACAGGAGAAATGGTGTCAGCGTATTGTCAATACAATCGGCATCTACAAGGAATATGATAGGCATGCTCTGAACCATCAATCGGAGATGCGAATCATAGTGGAGTTGGACTTTAGCCGGCCTATTATGGTAAGGTCTAAATTCTGATTTACTGAGACTTATGCTATGGATGTGGTCTTGTTGTATGAGCAAATTAAAGGTGTATGTGGAGATTGTGGTGCCTTCATGCATGGTGCTGGAGGTTGTACTGTTACAAAGTCACTTGGGTAGGATCTTGTAGGTGTAGGCATTATGGGATCGGCCTGAACTAGCCAGACTCGGCAGCGGCGGCCTCATGTAGTGGTTGGAATTCGGGGCCAATTCTGGGGGCTCAACGTGCATCTGTGGACTCTAGTGGTGATCAAGGTGTGATTGGTAGTCACCTGTATCAGCAGGGAGAAGGGGACAACTCTTCCCCATCTATGATGGCATTGTTGGAAATAGTGCAGAAGCTAGGAACACAAGTACCAGTTAGTGCAGTTTAGGAGGTTTCGTTCTTACTAGAGCTGCAGCAGGTACCTGAGAACACTACAACTATGATAAAGGATAAGATGTTTGATGGAGGACATGCGAGTGCCCGTCTACCACACATGGAGGGGCTAATGACTACTGTGCAAGATAATCCCATATTCGGGGAGGGTCATTCTAACCAGGTTATGTTCTTGCATATGGACCCTCATAGTCAGATTCCAGTCTCACGACCATTTGGTCTGAAGAAGAGTTTAGCCGTGCAACAAGAGGCCACAATGGATGTTTCAGTTCCACCCATAATGACGCCTGTAGGCCTTTCTTTTGTGGCTACAAGCATGAGTAGTAGCACAATTTGGGTTCCTGAGCCACCAGTGGAGGCAAGGGCACCAGTCTTAGGAGTGGAGCCATTCTTACCCGCAAGTTAGCAGTAAGTAGCACCAATGGAAGCTGCCCATGGAAGGCCTCACCAAGTTAGTGAGGATCCTTCTAGTTCGTCAGGAGACAAGGGGCGCCACTCTCGTTGGTCTGAAGAGAAATGAACCAAATTCAAGCGTGGCTCAATCACGACAACAATCAAGAGGGAGTCACCAAAGAAGATGGCAATTCTTCTTCCACCCGACATGACAACTGAGGGGGTGTGTGATAACATAACTCAGTAGAGATGGTGCCTAGATAACTAATGAGTGTTACATTTTAGATTATGAGAGTCTTTGTGCTATTCTAGTTTATTGCTCTAGGTTTATGATTTTGAATGACTTAGCATAGTAATATGTTAGGGATTTCAATTTATCGGGATGAGTAAGCCGGTAAAACTCTGTATTACTATCACCTTTTGAATAGAAAATTTTTGACCATCTCAAAAAAAAAAATATTAACAAAGATATGAATGACTTTCTCCGGCAAGATTTGTTATTTTCTATTACTTTTGGTTATTTTATATTACTTTTGTATGTTCAAGAAGTTGTAATAGCGTAGCTCATTGTAATCGCTTTGCTTGTTATGCTTATGATCCAGGCATTAGACATGAATGATTTACCTTTGCTACATATATAATTCTTTACATAATGAGTAGACTATGGTAGTGTACGTACTCATTAATAAAATTATTAATAAATAGGGATAAATGTATAATTGATCAAATCTTTTAGCAACTAGTTGGATATATGTGAGCAGGCAAACACGTCTTTGCAAGTGCAAGCAATGGCACAACAAGGGTTAGATCATCATTTGACTCAGTGAGATCAGTACTCGGCACTCCGGGTGGTGCATACCAATTAAACCCATGAAGAAGCCTCAGTGCCCGCTCTGGGAATAGGCCCAAAGGGCTTGTGCCTAGAGTTCCATAATTTTAGCAGCCCCAAAGTCGATCAATTTATATATGTAAAATAAAATATAAACAAAATTGTTAAGGAGAAAGGGTACTACTACGTAAGTGACGTAAGGTTTTTTGATAAGAAAGAGGACATGCTCAACAAAAGAACAACTTAAGTATTAAACAATTAATGTATGGCTTCAACAAAGTATACAAAATATAGAAGAAAACCATCTGTCAATTCAAATTTGACCATTCCTTCTTCTCTTCTTCCTAAATCTCGTTTTATCCAGCTTGTTTCTTCCTAAATCTCTTGTAGATTTGTAACTCTATTTGTACTTTTGTAGGTACTTCTTTACCTTAATTCTCAACCTTTAAGCATTCAAATTTGTTCTCCAACATGTATAAGGTCCCTACAATTTCACATTTTTTCTTATGTGTAGAAGAATTTTTCAATATGTATAAGGCCCTAATTTTTTTTTCCGCCTAAGGCCCCTAAAACTTAGGACTGGCCTTGAGAAGCCTAGCACATAGCATCATCATTATAGAATATCCAACCAGAGAACCAGCACAACCACGTGTTCTCGTGCTGAACGTAATGAAGCATAAATCCGATTCAGTGAGCGTTACTGGTGACCAGTCGACATTGTTCAAGTGCCATTCCGGTCTAAACTCGAGCGACTCATCCGAAGTTTTAGGGTTGCGGCTGAGTCCTATCTGGCTAAGAAACACATGGCTTCCTTTGCGGATGAAGTAGTCGGAAACTATGGCGTCAGAGATGGATACACGGGGAATGTTGAAGGGTGCAGTGGAGACGAAAGGCTTTTCTAGCATATGGTTTTACGTAGTTGATGCGTGATAAATCTGATTCATGGACTAGTATTTCCTTACCAACCACAAAGTCTAGTACGTTCTTTTGTTGCCTTTTGGAGTAACTTAGGTTGGTTGATCATCTCCACCAATGCCCATGTGAAGGATTATCCGCGGTTGCCATCATCAACTCCTGCATGCATGAATCCACATAAATAAATAAAAGTGATTACGTATTTACGTACCTAAACACATGGCTGGACATAAGAATTTGAGACCTGAGGCGAGAATCGAAAATGGTGTCCTCTAATAAAAAGAAAAAATGACAAATATACAAAATTATGTCAAACAAGTATCTAAACCAATCTATTCTCATGCTGTTCACGTATCTAAAAGAACAAATCCAAACAATATGTAACCAACATTTATGTTTAATTTGTTAATTACAAGTCAACTTCAAACTTATAATCAATTACTTATAAACAAAACCTATACAAATGAATGTTCCGACATAGTACGTAAAAAAAAACTAAATGTTTGATTTGATAATCACAAGCCAAAGAAAAATTAATCTATAATCATGTAATCATAAACCAAAGCAATATAAAATGATAATGTTTCTTACTAAGAATCTCAAGTTTCTCAAGTTTGACGACCAACGAAATGTTACTAATGATTGCACACCCATCTAAACGCAAAGTATGGAGGTTGATTAGGAGACTCAAAGATTGGGATAGTGAAGAAACATTACGATGGCTACAATCTAAGACCCTTAATTTATTAGGACTTTGAAAAAAAGGTCCTGGTACCTTTTCTATACATAATTTTCACCCAATTTCGAATTTTCAACACGATTATATCGGTCAATTCCATAAATCGAACAACAATTTAGAAACAAAAGTTCAAATTTTGGACATACCAACTCCTTGGGTAGCTCATGAATATCATGGTTCATTAGTGAGATTGCAGAATATTCTTCATGCAATCCACATGGCCGAGACTTGACATCGATCACGACCAATTTTTACCCAAAGTTCATGGTCATCTTTTGCAATTCTCATAGATGTATTGCGAATGACATTGTGCATCCTTACATATCTATTAGAACCATTATTCAAAAGTAGGCTAGAATTTTTCTAAGTGCTTGACCACTGAATTTTTCTTGTTCTCTAGATTCTTGTATTGGCTTGGCATTTGAAAACAATCCTTTCCTAATCGCATACCTCAACATGACTTCAACACTGATAGACTCATCTTTTGGGAATAAGCAGTTGAGTAAGAAATATAACTTGTAGTTTTTTTTATCCTTTAAGTAATCATAACTTAGCTATATACATTGAAATGCATGTCCCCTATCGTCAAGATTGACAGCTTGAGACTTTTCTAGTCTTTGAATTGATATTTCCCATTCCTTCATAGATTTATCTCCAAGTGCTCTTGCAACTGCTATCAATACAATTCGTATACCCTTACATTCTTTAGCTACCCTTCTGGCTACATGCTTAAACTTGGTGGATTTAAAAGACACTCCTACATTTCTCAAGAAAAAGGTTCAAGAATCTTCTTTTGATAAGATATCCAGACTGATCTTTTCTTTGCATTTCATGACATGACACACATTCCTTCTCCTCGTTGTGAGTAAAACTATTGAACTGCAATTTTGGAGCTCCTGAAGTAACGAATTCCTATACTTGACAAATCGAGTATCTCCCAGATGTCATCGAAGAGTATAAGGATCTTCATTCTTTTCAATTTGGCCTTTAACTCAAGGGATCTTCCCTATACAGTCTCTTTCTCCAATTTCAAGCCAAGGTAATATGCTAATGTGCCTTGAATTTTTCCCATGTTAGGACTTTGAGATATAACAACCATATAACCACATACTCAAAAATTCCTATAACTTGGGCTTGTTGACCAATATACTTCACTAGGGTTATTTTCCCAATGCCTATCATACCCAAGACCGGACCTGAGAATTTTAGACTTGAAGCGAAAATCGAAAATAGTGCCCTCTAATGAAAAAAAAACACAAATATACAAATTATGTCACACAGGTATCCATACCAATCCACTCTCATGTTATTCCACTATTCTAAAAATCGACCTAGGCGACGTCTAGATGCTAGGCGGTCACCAATCTTTGATTTTTGCCTTAAATCGAGCAAAAAATCATTTTCTTCTCCTAGGCGGTCCTAGGCGGATCAATTTTTTTTTTCAAAAATATAAAAGTTTAAAATTTAGGGATCTAACCCTAAGTTCTCAAATTGACTCGCGATATAGCGCGTCTGAAGTCTTGTCTTGCGACAGTCAATCCCAACTAATTAAGCTCGATCTCCTCACTTTGCAGTTTTTCATTGTGTTATGGTTTTGTATTATGTGGATAGATGGATTGTAAAGATTATAAAATCTTAACATTAATTGTGTCATGTAACTTATAATAAAGACTCAATATTATGTTTTTTATTTAGTTATTATGACTATAATTATGTCTAATTTAACTTTATAAGGATCTTTATATCAATTGATATATATTTAATACAAACCACCTTGAAACTGCCTAGAATTCGATTAATCCCCACCTAAGCGCCTAGGCGATAGAAGGTACCCTCATCATCTAGGACTGCCTAGCATTTTTTAGAACCTTGCATTACTTTCGTATCTACAAGAACAAATCTAAACTATATGTATATCACAATTTATGTTTGATTCATTTATTACAGGACAAATACAAACTCATATTCAAGTACTTAGTAATTAAACTAATGTTCTGACATAGTACATAAAAAAACTTATGTTATAACTTCTTTTCTTAAATGCATTACAAAGTTATTTAAATGTTATTATCTTGCAGTTTTTTTTGAATATTTTTCATATGCATGTTTTTATTAAAAAATATATATCTATACCTAAAGGAAATGAGCTCCAGAATTTTGTTGTCTGAGACGGTCGCCTCATTCCCCTCACCTCAGGTACGTGCCTGCGGTAAACATAAAAAGGGACAAATCAACATAAATAAAATTCCATGAATTATCAAGGCATAATCTTTTAGGTTCAGAATTTCAAATCAATAGGACATATGAGACTATATATATATATATTTGAACAATACCACCTACCTTATGTTATCTAGAGATTCTGCAATATGATGAGAGGAGGAACAGAACAACGATGTCAAAATCTGAAAGAAATAAATAAAAATCAAGTGTTACATCCGATTATGGTTGAGATTCAATCATATTAGAATTTTTTATGCTGACCAACTTATGTTCTTATTTGTCATTTGGAGTGAGAAACTTACTGTAACTTGAGCTTTGATTTCTGCTAATGAGAGTAATGGTTCACCATTGATATCTTTCAAAGAGATTAGAACATCAAGCAAGTCCTTTGGATATTTCTTGCTATAATCCTCTCTATATCGTCGGACCCTCTCTTCGATCAATGGATCATGATAATGTCTTGTAATATTAACAAACTTCTTTATAATCTGTTCATGGTCATCTAAGTCAAGGTCTCTCAAGAAGGGCGTGTGTAATCTGATACACAAAACGAATAGATGTACTTCAGGATTGCGAACAACGCATCTACATGATTTTCTTCCGCTAAACCAGGTCCTCCATCTTCTATTCTTTTCCCGAAGTACCTCTGATTGAAAACCAATTTTTGAATCACATTTGCGCAGTAGTATCGTGCAACGACTCTTACATTCAAAATTGAGCTCACCTTTATCGGATGAATTGAAACATCGATTGTATACATAACGAACAAGGTTATCGGCGTCTTCTATTCTTTTGTGAAAAAGCCACTTATGTCTGGCTGGAGTGAGCAATTCAGTAGTGATTACCCTATTCATTTTCTTCCACTGTTCTCCAAAGGGCACCATAGCTGCATGTCCCCAGATATCCATTACATGCAAAATGAGTGGAAATGCTAATTGGTCTTGACACAAAAACTGCATCATGTTTCTTCAAGAACTCACGGCTCAGTTTTGAGCAAGTGACCGAAATTACGTGAATATTTTCGAGTGGAAAGCACGCAATTTCAGTGTTCATTTCTCTTATAAGACTGTGTATCCATCGAAATGCTGGCTTCTTTAAGAGACATATTTCGGGGAGGCTGCCAACAATCAAGTAAGGTATTAGGGATCTGGGAATGCATGGGAGGAGTTGGCATGGGGGTTTCTTGGTTTTAATACCCTTGCAATTATGCAATCTCTTCTTGTGTATACACGTAAATATGAATACAATAGTAAGAGGTATCATGAAGAAGATGAGGGAGGATAACCAAGATTGATCAAAGTTAATGTGAGCGGCCATTACACCACTACAAGCTAGATATGAGGTTTACACTGATGACATTGTAAACATCTTTGGAGGGTTTGAATTCAAGGTTCTGGGAATAGCGATAATTTAATTTGATTTTGTTGTGTGAGTGTGGGTATGGCGAGTAGGATGAGACTCGGCTGCCCATGCATGGTTAGCAAGGGCTGCCCATAGCCAGTCATTACTTGACATGTGTCCATTTTTGAGAAGAATAAACAAGCTAAATTTAGCTCGATCAACTTGAAGAAGAAGAAGAAGTGGAGCAACAAGACTGATTGAATCCCATTTAGAATGTTAGATTACATGCTTTCATATACATACATATATGTTCTATTTCTTTGTTAGACTATTTATTTTAGCTTTGATATGAGAATCTCTCAAAGAAAAACCATTGACTTTAGGGCTAGGCAAGCTCTTGCTCGTTGTTCATCCTTCATCCACTGAAGTAGTTATGAGAGATGAGTTGAGAGCATGGACGTGTCAAGTTTTGAATGGTTGTGGGTAACCCTTCTTGATCATGGTTAGGCAGCCAAGTCTCATCCCCTAATTTATGTCGACGGACAGAGAAAATAATAAAGATGATATATGTGTTGCCGTCTTTTCGATCAGCTTGCAGCCTTGCATTGCACCAATTTGGGCAAGTAGTAATGTACGAATGCTAATTTGTATTCAATGATGAACAATTGCCATATTATTAAGAAGCCGAATATCAATGATGAGGGAAGAGACGTATATAGACTTCATGACTTACGTAAGTGCGTTACGATGTTATTGAGCTATGAGATTGATGATGCAAGTGAGCTGCATTTAATGTACATAAAGTGTGGCCGCAGCATGGAAGATAGTAGATTTGTCCAATGTCATGTCTGACTGGACAAGGTATAACACCATTTCTAGATCTAAGTTAGGTCGATTTTGGTAATGAAGTGTGTCATATAAGCCACATTAACTAGCTGTTATGTTGACTTTAGGTACTAATATTGTTGTGTCTCTCCATGTTTTAAGGGAGAGCATGTGTTTGAAATAATAAATTTTGAGAACAACCCACATTTGGGTTATCAAAATGATCTTTGCCCTTACATTTGATTGTTGTTGATTTATACCCAAATGATAGGTGAAAAGGTTTGTTTTACTCTCGACCTTTTCTTTTTGTTTATGTGTTGACAAAGAGATGAAAACATCAATCGCAGCAAGCCAAGTACCTCATTCTTGAAGCATGATCATTTTTTTTAAACCTAACAAATAGATCTATAAAAAAGAAGCTAGCTCTTAACCCATGCACTGGAGAAGAACTAAAAACGCAACAGCATATATACAACTATGAAAACTGTGAAATCATCTTAGGACATTCCCACATTGAATATTTCAGCAACTGCAAATGAATATAGAGGGGCAACGTAATTTGAAGCAAACCCAGATTTCCTTTCCAAAATTCATTTTCCATAAAACCCAAAAACATGAACTGCAAAATCTTAGAACATATTAACCTAAGGTATTATTAAAGATGAAAAAATTGAGTGACTTGATATTACAGAATTAAATGGATTTTACAAATAAAGGGGTTAATTTGTTGCTGCCCAGAAACACAGTTCAATCACGAAGCCATATAGTCATGCATTCATCTAAGGTTTCAACTCTTCAACACCACAGAAATTGAAGTATACGAAATAGTTTATATATTCATGCTTCGAAATCGTAGTTATAGTTGGGCATGCTTCAATAAAATTGATAAGGTCTTGTATCATAAAAATTATGAGAAACATGTCTTTGAATTTGTGTTCGTGCAATAGCCCACTGTTCGTAAGTGAGTACATATTGAAGGCATAGCAGACTTTTCCACCGTACTCATCATTTGAGTATTATTCAACAACTATAAAAAAATATGGCAAAAACTATTTTTATGACGCAAATATGGGTAGTTCTCAAAATTTCTCGTTTGTAATTTTGTGACTCTCCTTGTTTCATGTGAAAATCTGTAAATTTTGTTCCTCAAGTAAAGTAGAGAAAGTGTTGTGAGTTGTAAATGAGTTGTTGTGGCTTTAGTGTTAAGTTAGTTTGGCTATATATAGCCATCTCTTGTAACTTGTAAATATACTGAATACAAATCAGAAATTCTCTCAAGCTTGTTTTCTCCACCTTTCAGTTTTGTTCTTACTTTAATACCATGTAGAAATTTAAGAGATGAAAGTAAGAACAAAACTGAAAGGAGGAGAGAGCAAGATGGAATAATTTCTGATTTGTATTCAATGTAATTGGTATGTTTACGAGTTACAAGAAAATGCTATATATAATAAAACTATTTTAACACTAAATCACAATAGCTCACAACACTTTCTCTACTCTCTCTACTTTACTTGAGAAACAAGATTTACATGTTTTTCCATGAAACAAGGAGAGCCACAAAATTATAGACATATGCTCTCCCATAAAACAAAGAGAACCTCAAAATTATAAACATATGCTCTCTCATAAAATAAGGAGAGCCACAACATTACTAGCACCAAAAGTCAACATGATAGCTAACTAATATAGCTTACATAACACACTTCATTACTAAAGTTGACCTTAGACCTAGAAATGGTGTTATGCATTGTTCGGTTAGACAATTGATATTGAACAAGTCTGCTATCCTCCATACTGCAGCTACAGTTCATGTACATTTTCTGTACCTCACTTGCATTATCAATCCCATAGCTCAAATATCATCTCTGATAGATGTAGACTTAGACTAAACATGGAGATAGCTACGTATATCAATCTCATCAGTTCGATCAATTTTATATGGATCCTATTATGGAACGAACGAGATCGAGCACTGTCTGATCGTAATTGATTTCATGAATGCAAGGTATCTAATCTAGTGGTATGTAAGCTTAGCTATATGACGCCGATTTTTATTTAATTCTAGTCTCTCACCCTACTTCTGTCTGTTAATATAGCTACAGCACCTAATATTATTTAATTCTAGTTTAGCATTATTTTAAATTTTGTTTTATCAAACTGAATAATCAACAGTGACTTTCTTTTTTTACAATAGAAGATAACATTAAATGACATTCTCGGCCTGAATAGTACAAATCAAAATTGAAAAGTCACCCTACTCCACTAAGAGTAAACGACTTGCATCTTAAAAGTATAAAACCGAAAACCATATAAAGATGGAGATAAACATACCCCTAAACATGCAATTTAGGTATCATCATGGGCTGGGCTGGGCCGGCCTCAGCCCTAAATTTAAGGCTTAGGGTTGGGCTGGACTTAGTCAAAAGTTAAAGAGAACGAGGCCGGACCGGGCCGACCCGATGCCACAATTCGGAAGCCCTAATCCGCCCATTAAGGCTAGGCCAAATAGGCTAAAGAGGCCGGGCCAAGATAGACCTAAATTAAAAAAGAAGACTAATATTTAAAAGGTTTGAGATACTACAGTTATTAATTTATGATATTTATTTTGAAAATATATTTGTAAGTTGAGAAGAGTAAGGAGAATAAAAGAAAAATTATGAAGAAAACAAAAATAAATGATAATAATCATATAATACATGTCTTTTTTAAATAAAAAGGGTCAAAATAGGTTGGGCAAGGCTTGGCCTCTAAGGCTCAAAAAGGCCGGGCCGGGCCGGGCTTTACTTAAATGGCCACGCCCTACCCTAATTTTAATGAGGCTAGGCCGACCCGCCCTAACACGAGGCCGGGTCTGGCTTCGGCCTCATGAGCCGGCTGCCACTACTGCATTTTGACCCATTGCCGGCGCCGACCGGAAAAATCGCCGGTAATGTTTTTTTTTTTTTTTGCATTACCAACGGGACATTGCCAGCGACTTACATTTAAGTCGCCGGTAATGTTAAAAAAAGAAGAAGACATTACCGGCGATTTTTCCGGCAAAAATCACCGGTAATGTTAAAAAACATTGCCGGCGATTTAAAAATCGCCGACAATGGGTCAAAATGTGGTAGGACGGACTAAAACGAGGCTCGAGGCTTTGAGGCCAAATGATGACTCCTAATGCAATTGTGGTAAGTATGTTATCCTCATGATATTCATCATCCAAAAAAATGCAAGTAAGACGACACTAAACAAGTGCCTAAATAATCTTCTCCTTGACCCTAATAGAAGGGCTAGGATTCATCTTCTGCCAAAAAGCAAGCACACATAAAAAAACTAAAGACCTAACTCCAACTCAAAGCCCAAGAGTTGAAGAAGCTCTCCCATCTCACAACTAGGGTAGGAGAAGTCAGCGGGACTAGGAGCCACCCTCCCCTAGCAGGCCAAAAGCCCAAAACAGTAGACCTAGAAACTTCTTGGAGTCTTGTGCAGTAGTGCTGCACCGCACCAGACCCCGCATGTACTGGTGACCATCCATCTCGTGCATCACCAGCCTATGATGTCGCCACCAGAAGCCAACCATGTTAGAGTTAATGCTTGAAACAGTCAGTAATTGTTTGCTATTCTTTAGGGATCCCATGATGGTAGTAGGTATAGTGGGTAGCTAGTTGTTCCTATTTTTTAGTTAATTTTGTTTTGTACGCTCAATTTTAATAGAGCTTGTTTCTCAGTTAATTAGTGTGATTCCCAGATGAATACAATGTAGTTTTGATTCTAACAATTGGTATCAGAGCCCATGGTATCTGATCTGGTACCTTGTGGTTTCTGTGAGAATATATTAGTTTGCTTAATTAAGTTTTTGTCTGGGGCTGAGAGAGCGACGATAGAGAAAGAGAGAAGCGATGTTGAAGCGAGGGAGAGATAAAGGAATTGGAGATCACTGGACCGATTGGGAAGGCGTGTGCTGATCCCTGGCCAAGGACTGCTAGTGCTGCTATGACCATCACCAACACCGAAGCAAGAGACGACAAAGCGACCAGCAGCTGGTAAAGAGGAAAGTGGGTTCCATAGTTAAACGGTAGTTCCGAACCAGGGGTGCAACGACGTAAGCATCCTTACACCTCCGGCGAGAGGGACAAAGTAGTGCTGGTGGAATCCAAGCCGTAACAGAGGATGTCAGAGAAGAGGAGCCAAACGACGACTGAAATGATGTGTTTGAAAGATGAGGTCCACTGAGCATTGATTCCGCTGTGAACCAAAAAAAAAAGGTTGAGAGGAATGACGTGAAAGAAACCCAGCAACAACAACCAATTCGGCTGCAAAACTGGTGAAGTTCTAATTTAAACATCGTGAAGTGCAGCACCGATGTGAAATTCCAGTGTGGCTAAACAAGGATTTCCAGTCTACGTGAGAAGGAGCTGGAGTCGTTGAGGGGGCAGATTCCGGAGGCGCTTGCAGAGTGCATGGATCAGGCGAGATTTGTGATGAAGGTGATCTCAGAGGTATTTCTGGTGGACAACAAGAAGAGTAGTGGAGGAAGAGATGATTTGGGGTGGGCTTGTGTTTTTGTGCTGGAGTCGTTGATTCCAGTGGTGGTGGACCACAAGATCGGGAGGTTAAGGTTCTTGGTGACGCTAAGCATGAAGAGACGCTCAAGGGAGATTTCGGAGGCATGGAAGGCCAGCCTGGAGGAGAGAGAAGAGATTAAGAATGTGAAAGAATAAAGCATTAGCTTGTTAAACGAACATGTGAAGGAATCCGGAACTAATGAAGATGGAAGCACTTGGTATAGAGAAAGTAGGGAGGAGCTTGGTGACACTGGATAACGATGTAGGTGGACACGGATGGGTGATGCATCACATGGCTCTACTTCAGAGTGGAGAGAAGAGTGGTGGGAGAAAAGTGATTGGACTAGATACGAAGAGCTTGGTGTGGAGAAATCTGGTAGAAATGCCGAAGGGGATTCATGATGGGAGACATGGCAAGAGGTTCTTCATCAAGATGAATGGAGTGCAGTAACCTGGAAAGGATTTAGCAAAGTGCACAGAATCGATCAAAATTAGGCAGTGAGAATGTCAATGGTTATGAGGTTGAAGGAGACTGCGCAATGACGGAGTTTGTAAGTCAAATAGGTATACTGCAAGGAGAGAACCTTATCCCTAGCCTCCAGCTTCCGGAATGGAGTTCGATTCGTATGATGTGTATTACTTCTAAAATTTCTATGCGAAGCAACAAGGGTTCGGGGTTAGAGTGAGCAATACGTGATATATGAAGAGCAAGGAGAGGTACAGAGGAAAGCTTAGTGCAACAGTGCATGTTTCAAGAAGAAGAGTGAAGTGAATCGCCAATGCCTGAAATTAAGACAGGTTGTCCGACAATGGTGAAGTTAAGCTTAATGGAATCCAAAAGATGGAGGATTATTGAAGTTGAGCTTGAGCACAACCACTTGATCAGCACAAGAAGGGTAGATTTTATAAATCTCACAACAGCAATGGTGGCGGAATCAAAAGATCATTGGTGTTGGATAGTGCTGAAGAAGTACAAAAGATTAGGCTATTCTGAACAGTGGTTATTGATTCTGAGGGTGACAGAAGCATAGATGTTGATGAAGGAGAATAAAAAAAAATGACTACTCTAATCAACTGAAGCTACAACAAGGAGATGCCCAAGCTGTTCAAAACTTCAGAATTTCTTTTCTCGCTTGCAACTGATGGATCCCAACTTTTATGTAATGGATCTGAATGAGAAAAGTTGCTTGGGGAATTTATTTTGGGCTGATGCGAGGACTATGGAGTCAATCATCATGGACAATCTGTGCTTCTAGGTTATGGTTTACTTGCAAGTGAGATCGTTGAATCTTATACATGGATGTTTAGAGCTTGGCTTACATGCATTTTGGGACGACCCCCACAAGCCATCACTGGAGAATGAAGCAAATTCAAGCAGTAATGCTTCTGACATTGCTACTAAAGGGTCATGCTCAGGTTTGGCAGCTGAGTGCCTGCATCAAGTTTCTATTGAGCTGAATTCCATGAAAACTATATCATCATTGCCACAGGAAAATGTTTTGGCTACTGCTGTTTTAATGCCACAAAATCCTGTTGTAGTTGAATGTGAGAGAGCCATTAACCAAGATAGGTTGTCCTCAAATACAGATATCCATGAGGGATTTTCGATAAGGCCATGCAGGTGAATTTCAAGACAGTGAATAATCTGGCTAGTCTATGGTGTGAGAAGGAAGAGATGAAGTTGCCGTATAAGAATTTTAAACGGCCCCGTAGCTGATGACTAGGGCTACAACAGAGCCGTCTGTTGAGGTCAAACAAAGAGTAGTTGTTAATTGTAAACCCTATAGTAGAGGTTTGGCAAGAGAGCAATGCTGAGAAGGCGTTGAAGGCACTAAAAGAGATCCAATCAAAGCATACTTCATCAGAGAAGATTTTTGAAAGTTGTCCATATGAACATACCTGTTCATAAAATAAACTAAAGGAGAGGAAATATACAAGAAAGATATTAGAAAGAGTGTGAAATTGTTGAGTGAAAGTAATTCCTATGAGAGATATAGGTATTTTCCTACGAGTGAAGCAGATGTGGTTTCATGTCATCCAACAAGTATGAAAGAAAAGTTGCGGTTCTCGCTTGTTGGGGGGATGACGGATACAGAGGTATCAAGGGATGGCCCGAGAGGTGAGGCACAGTGAGTCCCGAGAAGAAACCATGAGTGAGTGTTTGGTGATGACTGCAGTAGATGCAGTAAGAGTTGGCTGCAGTAGATGCAGTAAGTGTTTGTAGAGTTGTGGTAATCACAACTTTGCTAAGTTTGAATATGTTGTGGACAAACCAAATAGAGACTGGTAAGGGTGTTTTTTTTGAGTTTCTTGAGAAGATGGGACAAAACCATTAAATATGGATATGTTTGAGAAGCAGCATAATATGCTAGAGTTATATGAGGTACCAAGAGTAAACTAAAACGAGGCGTTTTGGTTTAGGGAGGGGGGGGGGGGGGGGGGTATTAGAGTGAATGCTTGAAACGGTCAGTAATTATTTGCTATTCTTTAGGGATCCTATAATGTTAGTAGGTATAGTGAGTAACTAGTGTTTCCTAGTTTTTAATTAATTTTGTTTTATACGCTATATTTTAATAGAGTTTGTTTCTCGGTTAATTAATGTGATTTCCAGATGAATACAATGTAGTTTTGATTCCAACAAACCACCACTTGACTAGCGCCAGATCCGGCCAAGCCAATGCCTCGACCTAGAAGAACTCCGCCCAACCAAACTGGAACGCTTCCAAGGCTTGCGACGATCGGACTTCAGACGACAGCCATGCACAAACCTCCACGACAGCTTCCTGAGACTACTGTCCTCCATGAGGAGACGCTCGAGTCGTGCGCCCCCAGTCAGAGTGGCCCTGCTACTCCCGTCACCAGAGAGTTCGAATCTCAGAACCAGACCGGCGTTCTAAAGCCATGGACGCCATCCCACTTTGTCCAACTCGTGCGTCACCCAAAGACAACCTTGCTTAGACCACAATCTATCCCATCAAAGATCTCATCACTCCGACGACTCGCAGCAAAGTCGATCAATGGCCGACCAAAACTTGGCTGCGGAGAGAGACACTTGTTTTCCCAGCCCCATGAGAGGAGGACAGAGAAGCGAGGACTGAGGAACAACGCCAAAGATTAGCAATGACAACCAACCGAAGCAAAAGCTCGCCCAACGAAAAACACAAGAGAGGACCGGAAAGCAAAACCAATATAGGCAAAAGGCGGCCTCAGAAACTGGAACGAACCCCAAAAGACCCCTCCACCGGTCTTTGATTGATGGAGAATCTAAAATAGTGTCACACGAAAATAAAAGGCCTTGTATTATAATAGTAAAAAAATAGGACTATATATTGACACCCACTGACACCATAAAAATCCCAAAAGACAGTTTCGATCAGCTGTAGAATTTAAAGGATCTGGATTGGTTCGATTTCTATATACATATTGCAGATCTAATCACATATACATACAGTAGCCCAAGTTATTATGATTACATACATCAACCTTTCTTCTCATCAAACCTGCATTGACATTTGAAGGAGACACTAGCAAAGTGCGGTGAAAAGAATAGATATGCTTGCTTATTAGTAAGATTGTTCGAATACCGTCTTTTTGATGGAATCTAACCTTTCCTTGACACCGATGTTTTAGGTGACTCCAGATGAAGCATCAAAGTATATATGTGTGGTCTGTGACAGCTTCTTATATATCTTAAATTGAATAATTGATTTACAGCATATACAAGCATACAGCTCCAGCAAAATAACATAGAAGACTGATTCACAAAAGTTGCATTGCCCAGGCTTATGCTTATCTAGGAACTAAATCAAAACAGCAAGAGGCTTAATAAATTAAACAAGCACAGCTACAAAGAAGCCCTCCTGAAACTAGCTTTTCCTCTCCTAAAACAGGAACCACTGTTCTGGAAGTAAACATACAAATGTAATCACCATACAGTAGCGAAACCAAAAGCATTGAGATTTACCTGCGAAATGTACTTGTAACCCCAAAACACCACAATGTTGGCAAATTAGTTCTTTTTGAAGTGAATCTGGGCATTAAGTAGTGATCCTCTTCTTGTATCCAGCAACTCACATGACCAGAATGAGTGTGTAGAAAACAATACTTTTCTAATGTTATAGAAACAGATGGTTCTTTTTTCCTTTTAACTCGAAAATATGGTCACAAGACGGGGCGCCTAAATAATACAAAAGTTACACATTCTTGATCGCGTCTGCTATAGTGGCCAAAAGCCACCATTGAATTCAGTGCTCCAATTAGATGACTTGATATCAGCAATTCAGTGCTCCAATTAGATGACATAATGAATTCGCCAGCAAAATCTCTTTCATAGAATGATGACAGACAGGAAAGACTTCCTGTTCGAGTATTCAAATTCATCATAAGAGGTTCTTTCAGATATGTCTGTACAATTGTCTGCGGTCAGTACACTACACAAACAGTACCGCACTGAACGAAAAATCTGATCTTGAATTCGTTTAATTTTTCTTATTGATCATACTTTGATTCAGTTTGAACACTGAATCAATGAGGTCCTGGTAAGTCCATGCTTTCTGCTCTCTAACTTCAAGTTGAAGAGTGGAGTATGCTGCTTCACAGGTTCTAAGGAAATGTCCCTTCCCGAATGTAGTAATAACAAGAGGATCGGTGTTCATTTCAACTGCTTTGTATAGCAAACCCTGTTTCCACCAGGTATCTAAAGTAGCAGACTCATCATAGCCAATCCTCTTTGCATCAAATAGAATTCCAACAGTGATAATATCGGGCTCCACACCACGGCTTAGTGATAGGGAGAATAACTTTCTCAGGTGGGTGAAGTCTTTCATCTTTAAATAAGCTAGCATTATTATGTTGGCCACCGTTGCATTCCATGGGATATTTTTCCCTTCCATCTCCAGAATGATGGACTCCATACCTCTTCGACTCAACATACCAGCATGAGAAAGGAGGCGCAAACACCAAACCAGATCAGTCTGGCCACATCTTGGGGAAAGTTCAACTCCCATATTCTCTAATCTGGAAAACATATAGTTCTCTATATAAACTATTGCAATCTTCCTAATTAAATCCTCCTTTATAATTGTTCTTGAGTCCATAACTTTTCTATAAAACATTTCCATCTTCTCCAAGATCCCAAATTTTGCATAAACTTCCAGCATCGCAATTAAAGTAGGAGACTGCAATTCCATTCTTTTTGAAACCATAGATTTATATACTCTGTCCATCGTAGTAAGTAACCCTCCACGTGCAAACTCTCGAATAAGCAGGTTATAGGTAATGTGGTCCGGCGAACAGCCATTCAGTTTCATTTTTCTCAGACACATACCCATCTCATCATACATTTTATATTTTCCATAAGCTTCAATTAGACCATCATAAGTATCAGTGTCTGGTGCCAAACCCATTTCTTTCATCTCACTAATTAAAAGAGAAGCATCATCAAAGTTTCCTTTAGATGAAAGACCATGAATGACTAAATTGTATACTTTCACAGTCGGCATAAGACAACCATGACTCTTCATCTCCTGAAAGCCCACTACTGCCTCTTCAATCAAGTCCTCTTCAACTAACAATCCTATTATCTTGCTGTAGTTGAATTCATTAATCCGCGATTTGTCAATGCTCTTCCATGCACCAAACAACTGTCAAAAGGTTCCAGAATTTCGATTACAATTTAGAAACTAACAAACGACTCTAAACACTAATTTGCCCCTGCTCTATTTACATAATACAATAACATAGAAACAAAAGCCGAGGGAAAAACCCAATACAGATGTCTGAAAGGCCCCCCATACAAAGGTTGATTCTTGCAGTTCATTCTCTGCGTTTCTAATGCTAGCCTACGGTTTACTCGAGTAAGTAAGAATAAGCAAATAAACCCAGAACTTTTAAAACCAAATAATGCAAATTCTAAGCTCTATAATAATAATAAGGAGAAACTCAGCACCTGGGAGATTTCATGGGACCTGGAAGCATGTATGAGGAATCTAACGACGGCCCAGAACTGGTCTTTGGTCCAATCACCATCGTCTCTGAGCAATTGCAAAGGGCAAGAGTCATTGTCTTGTATGAGAATTTGAAGCAAGTCTCTGAGCTTGTGGTACTCATGGGAAGAAGTCTTATGAGTCTTATGCGGCGGTGGTAGTGGTGGTGAAAAGAAGGAGTGTTGGGCAAAGCAACGGCAACGAGTTGAAGGGAATGATGATTTGGTTATGGTGGATGAATAGGGTTTTGGGTTTAGGGTCTTGACAATGTGTTTGAATCTCCATATCTTGCAGGGCAGGTTGACCACACTTTCCATTAGTGCTTTCTAGGGCTCTATCCCAAACATTTGCAAATGTGTGTCTATATTTAACAAAAAAGTAATTTGATTTAGTTTTTTATTAATCGGAGACAGCAGCAGCTTTGGAGACTCGAACTAGGCTGGCTAGGCTTCTTCAGAAGCAGAAGGCGAAGTAGAGGCTCTCTTGGATTCGATGATGTCTTTCTTTCCCTCCAATTCCCAACTCCAAACCGACGACAGCTCAATCTCACGCTTCCAGGCCGCTCCTCTCGTCGGCGCTCCATCCTACCCCAACGCCATTGCTTGGTCCCACGAGAATCTCATCGCCGTAGCCTCCGCCCACCTCGTCACTATTTTGGTACACCCTCTCTCTCTCTCTCTCTCTCATGATGATGATGATGCTGAGTTTGTGTTTTGTTTACTATTCGCAGAATCCGGCGACGCTGCCATTTGGTCCAAGAGGGCTCATCACTATCGAAAAAGGACCACCCTTTTCAATTGGTGTAATAGACAGACAAGGTACACCCACCATGATTGTGATTTAAAGTTTTCATCTTTGAATGTGATATGAGTTTTCGTTTGTTGTTTCGGTCAGTGACAGTGTAATTTCGGAATGTTGTCACTGCAGAGTTATTCTCTGATTGCTTACTGCCCACTATTTTATCAAAGGACGATGAGCCCTGTGTTCGATCAATTTCGTGGTCTCCAGTTGGACTAGCTCCTAATGGCGGATGCTTGCTTGCCGTCTGTACTGTGCAAGGGATTGTGAAGATTTACCGTCCCCCTTTCTGCGACTTCTGTGCTGAATGGATTGAGGTGTGCACATTTTGGGTTGTTTGCTTTTTTGGTGTTGAGTTGGAGCATTTGTTTGATTATGAGTTGTTGTTTTGTTTTAGGTTGTGGATTTATCGGCCAAGCTTTATGATTATCTGATGAGCATTAGTTTCGGGGAGGTAGCAGTTGGTTCGTTAAAACAGTGTGATGTAAGTTATGCTATTGAAGAATTATGCTCATTTGCATTTGGCTTATGCCCTTGACTGACATTCTTTGTGACTGTTTTCATATTAGAACCGTGAAATAGAGCAAGGCGTGCAATCTGTTCCTACAAAGGTTGGCAAGCGGCGAAGAGAAAATCTATCTGCAAAAAGGTAATTGTCTTATTTTCTTATAATTCTTCTTAGATGATATTCTTGAAATCATTGGTTATTTAGCATTGTGCCAGTTGAGCCTGATAACTGATATTTTTGCCAGCGCTAAAAATCCTTACTCCAAGTTCTATGGAGAAGAAGTGCTTACTGTAAGTTGAATACTCACCTTTCCACTTACATATACTATCAATTTATGCGGTTGGAATTTGATGTGTCCATATTATGTGTTCGAAAGTTCATGTCTTAGTCATCTGGAATTTCAGGAGCTTGAGAGTGACCCAGACCAGTTGGGAGAAAGGAATTTGGTTCAGATTGTTCCGCTGTCAAAAGCTAAAGTAAAATTAAAGAAGATACCAGAAAACTTTACCCTCCCCCATATAACTGTGGATCAATATGCTACTCGCAGTGCAATGTTATCATCACTTACAGTTGCCTGGTCGCCGATGCTGCCATCATGTCCCAAACACACTTCAGCTCCTCAGCATGGTTCTTCCCCGTCTCTACTTGCGGTTGGAGGGAAATTGGGTCAAGTTTCTGTATGGAGAATTTCAGTACCAGAATCTTATTCTGTTGACCAAAGCAGGGACCCAACTGCAGTCAAGCTCATTCAGATCATTCACGCACACAATTCATGGATCACAGCATTGAGTTGGGCGTTGCTCGATTCAAATTCGTCAAATCCTCAACTTTTATTGACAACAGCAAGTAATGATGGAAGGTCAGTTACGTAGCCCAGTGATGACAGTTGATTCAATTTTGCTAAGTAAACTTGCATTGCCATTTACCCTTTTATTTTTTTGTTAGCAAATTTATTCCTTCTTTTTCTCTCCAGTATTTAGCAGAAATCTTAGAAGACTGCCTAGATATTATTAGTTAATCTGATATCTGGTATATCTTATTTCATCTGTTTGAGGACATGTTCTTGGTTTGTTATTTTGTTTGCTTTCATTTCATTTCATTTTCATTGTTTTGATGTATTCATAATGTCTGTTATCATCGTTCCAGTGTGAAGATCTGGCTGGCGTGTCATGAACAATTGCTGAAGTCATCGGAACCTAATCAAAGTTCATTTTCCCTGTTGAAGGAGGTGCTGTTCATCTTTTTGGTTTCATGACTCTGCATCTTTGCATGTTATTAAATAATCTTTATTGACCTTGTTTTTGTCTTCAATCTTTTAACAGGTTGTTGTTGTTGATATGGTTCCAGTTTCAGCACTTTCAGTTGTTGTGCTTGCTCAGTGTCCATACAAAATGCAGTTGGCAGTTGGCAAAGGATCTGGCTTTTTCGAAGTGTGGATATGCAACATTTCTAACCAGAGCTTTGAAAAAGTTAGCCCATTAGATGGGCATTCTCAGATAGTAAGTCAGCTTTCAGTGGCTCAAAAATTAGTATTGTATACCACCTTCTAGTTATATTTCTATGAAATAATCAGGTTACAGGTTTAGATTGGGCTTTTGGTGGGAACATTTTGTACACCTGCAGCCAGGTACGAAGAGCCTGCAATTTTGGTTAGTTAAGATTTTATCTGAATCTTTTAAATGGATAACCATTCTGTTCAAATAATAGGATAATTATGTACGCTGTTGGATTCTAAATGAAAATTCACTATGCGAAGTACCTATTCCTTCAAATACTCCTGGTCTGAGAAGCTCAACTGATGTACGTTCATTTCCTATATGTCTGCTATTTACTTTTGATATTCAATTATATTTCTTTTCTTCTAGTGAAACTAAATCATACTATTACTTTTTTGAAGCTCCCAGATGGATTTGTTTCTTGCTTTGGTGTGGCAGTATCGCCTGGAAGTCTGGCAATTGCCTGGGTATGACATTTTCCGTTTCAGTAAAGCATCTCATGCTTATGCTAATAGTTGTTATCCCTCTCATATTCTTTTTCCTACATTCATTAGCTGTTGTATCGTTACTTCTACTAATAGATACATTCCTATTCATGTTCTTTTCCTAAATTCTTCAGCGCTTGAAGCTTTGGTTGATAGGATGATGTCCAGAACTAATTATTGCATTCTTTGGAAATGAACTAAATACATATATTTTAACACTGCAGGTTCGTAATACTGATGTTGATCAATTGAATCCAATGTATGAGGCAAGGTAAGTAAGTTTTATATTAACACTTCAGGTTAATATTTTTACTGTTTTGTGTATGGAAACTAAATCCTAAAGATGGAATGAATTGGACAAGCAAAAGAAAAATCTATTTAGGTACATTTTATTGGCGGTGTGGATTTAAGAATTTGTAAATTGAAGTATATAACCATTATAAATTTATAGCATGAAATAGAAGACTAAGTTAGTCCAAGACTCCTAATTATATGAATAGAGATCATGTTGTGCGACTTTTCTACTATGCACAGAGCATAATCATGAAGTATAAACAATAATGGAATTTCAGTAAACCAGCTAATGTTCTCTTGTTTGATACTGATGAGTTTAACATTTCGAGGAAAATGGTCAGGACTCAAAAGGCCCTTGTTGAGTTTTTCTGGATTGGTGGGCAGCAAGTTCATGTGTTTTCAGACAAATCCCGAGACTTTGATACTGATGTTACTCCTGGATCTTCTGAAAAGGAATTGGTTTATTGGGAGTCCAATATTCTTTGGTCTTTAAAGCAGCATGAGACTCAGGATAATCCTCTTGTTGTTTGGGATCTAGTTACAGCATTATTGGCGTTTAGGCGTTCTAAACCAGAATATGTAGAACAGATACTCATTAAGTGGCTCTCTATTTCCTATGTGGGAGCTGATTTGAACCCTTCTGGTGATAATGCTCTGTTGTATGCCTCCCGAGTTTTCTCAAAAGTCACTTCCCGCCAACTACACCTTCTCAATGTAATCTGTAGACGTGTGATACTATCAGAGATAAAGGCTGATGTGATCAACAGCAAACTGCTGAACATGGAAAGATTGCATGGTGCTGAGGACGAGCAACTGATTCTGTGGATCAATCTGCTTTTGAATAGTGAAAGAGAACTTCGTGAGAGGCTTGTGGTCTTCACGTTTTCTTCTTTTAAAAATCAAATGTCAGCTAGACATTGGGCTCCTATTGGACTGGCACAAATGGAGCAGTGGGTTGAGCTTAACCAAGATCAGGTGCAAGAACGACTGAGTGTCCTTGCAGCAGAAGTTAAGAAGCATGAGCAAAGGTACTCCTGCATTTTTTATAATTTGTCTATTTTACCTGCTTTATTTACTGAGTAGAGCTCATCCTTGTTCTATCTTGGCATAAAATCACTGCATAGTCATACATGTTAGAGAAAATGTAGTTTGTATTTTGCATATTGAAGTCAACCTTGGAATGGGACCAAATAAGTTTATCACAAATGTTCTCTGTAGAAAGAAATATAGAAACATACTTATTTGGACACTTCTCCTGATTTCACTGCCTTATTGCAGCGACCAATAATGGAGGGTGTACAATAGAAATATTGAAAAAGGAAAATGAGTATTATTATGTCTTTGCTGGCCTTGTTATTTAATCTCTTTTTACATAGGGTATACAACTTTCTCTTTTTACTAAAAGGTTGGTGTAACTTTCCTACTAACCCTGTTCAAATAACAGGCTTCAATCCAGTGAGTCGGTAGAAGCAGAGAAATGTAGCTATTGTTTGGCATCAGTTCCTTTCGAATCTCCAGAAGTTGCCTTGTGTCAAGGGAAAGGCCACAAATTAGCAAGGTGCGCCGTTTCTATGGTGGTTTGTCCTACCACTCCCATATGGTTTTGCATGTGTTGTCACAGACGAGCTTCTGAACTGGCACCACCAGACACTCTATTTGCAATTCCTGGTCCGCAGTGTCCTTTTTGTGGGATACTGCTGCAGAGACTACTACCAGATTTTCTACTTTCTTCATCACCCACATGAATGGTTTTCATTTTTACTGCATCAAACTCGGGTCCTTAGAAGAGAATAAATTTTACTGGTAGGTTCATGTGTGTAGGCTTCAAGAAAAATGTACAGTTGAGGTAGTCATAGGATCCGAGTTAATGTAATTATGTCTCTTATCTGATTGTATACACATAAACACATCTCTATCTCTATCTCTATCTCTACCGTAATAAAGAGAGGCGTGTACTGAAAGTTATGACCTTAGCATTAAGAAGTGAACACGGGGATGAAAATCGCACTTGGATATATGGGCACTACCTATCCGGGTCACATTGGTGCTGTTTTTTTTTATTTTTTTATTTTTTTTCATAATCGAATCAAGCATTAGATAAGGCTAAGAAGTTTGACAAACTAGATAGGGACTCTCCATATCAACTGAAATCAAAATTCGACACTAAGACCATCTCCAACAGCTTCCCCAAAAATTTCTCCAAAATGGGGAAGCAAAAGCCATATTCTCCAAATTATTTTTGCTCCAACTCCAACAGCTTCCCCATTTTGAAGAATCTTGCATTTATTTTTGCTTCTCCAAAAATTTGCCGAATGCTGCAAATATGGGGAAGCCTCCCTTTTTTTTCTCCTCCTTCCCTATTTTGGGGAATGGGATGGGGAATCTGTTGGACCAAAAAAAAGCCCAAAATTCTCCAAAAGTGAGAATACCAATAAAATGGGGAACCTGTTGGAGATGCTCTAAAGCAAACTTACCAAGTTTATGTGCTAAGGCATTACCTTTTCTATAAACATGTTGAAATAAACATCATGGTAGGTCCTCTTTAAGAACCATTAGATCATCAACCACTCGACCTATGTCCGAGCAATCTTCTTTCTCCACCTCTGCACGTGGCACAACTTTCACCACTTCAAGACAATCTGTCTCGAAGCACATAGGGTCGAGGCTATGCGTTCGAGCCAGGGAAAGAGCTTCTTGACAAGCTAAAGCCTCCACAAGCATTGGATTAGTGACATTCCACAACTTCTTGCACACGCGTACGCCACCAACTATCATGCCATGTTCATCACAAAGCAGAACACCAATACCACCACATTCTCTATCAATGTCCACTACACCATCATTATTTGCCTTGAGCCACCCAATACTAGGTGGGAGCCCAGGTAGTTGGGGTCTTTCTTCTCGACTGTGTGTTACATGTCACAACCCTATAACTACATGAGCCCTAATCTGAAAAGCTAATTGATGTAGAGACAAGTATTATGCAGACTATACCCTTGGATATGGGGAGCCCTAATCTGTTGCATTCTTTCCACACTGACCAAAGAACAAACATCAACCCCGCAAGTCTCTCCTTGGAAAGGCTCTCCACACATGTTTCAAACCAATCCTGCACCAATTGATTTGCATTGGAACTCACCGCTGCCGATGTCAATTCCGGAACCAAGCACAACAAATCCTTCAAAAACTTGCATTGGGATTGCAAGTGTAAAATAGATTCTTCTCCATTACCGCAGAGAACACATTCACCTTCAACATTGACTCGTTTACCACGAAGTTGAGTAATTGTTGGTAGTATCCCCTTACAAACTTTCCAGAAATGTACTTTGATTTTTCCTGGTACTTTTGCTCCCCATAATGCACCCCACGTTCTCCTACTCTTTTCGGAATCGGACGGCTCAACAGACATATGTCTCATAGAGAAGAACAATCCATAAGAACTTCGGGTTGAGAACATACCTTTAGGATCGAAGTGCCAAACCAGATGGTCACTAACTTCGCGACAACTTAGTGGAATGGATAGTACACGGCCTTCTTCCGAGGGAATAAAACAAGCTTGCACTCTCTCGACATTCCAAATACCTCTTGGACTAATTAGATCTGCCACCATAGATATAGTCTCCAAGCTCAGTTGAGGCAAAGCTTGTGGTCGAAAGGAGGCAACTTTCGGTATCCAGGGGTCCCTCCATATGTTGATAGACTTTCCGTCACCAACCTGCCATCTCACTCCTTTTTTCACCAAATCTTTAGACGTAAAGATACTTCGCCAAAAAGTCGAGGGGATATCTACTAATTCACCCAACCAAAAAACACCATTAGGGAAGTACTTGGCCTTTAGAAGTCGAGCCACTAGTGAATTAGGGAAAACTTAATTATCCACTAAGCTTGCTTCACAAAAAGAGCTAAGTTATGAGTGTACAAATCTTTGAACCCTATGCCTCCATCTTCCTTTGGTAAACAAATCTTCTCCTAAGACAACCAGTGAATCTTCTTATTTTCATCCTTACTTCCCCACCAAAACCTTGCGCACATTTGGTGTAATGTATCACAAAACTCTTTGGGGAAGAGGAAGCAATTCATGGTGTAGACCAGTAGTGCTTGAGCCACCACCCTAATTAATAGCTCTTTGTTGGCTCCACTAAGAAGTTTTCATTGTCATCCCTCTAATTTCTTACTTAATCGTTCCTTTAAAAACGCAATGGTTGTTGTTCTTTTATTTCCAAGGTAATTCGGCACCCTAGATATTTGTCATGCTTGGGGACAACTGCAACCCCTAAATCCCAATGCTCCTGTGAGTAGTCCGGAGTCTTCTTGCTAAAAATAATGCTGCTTTTATCAAAATTCACCCTCTGTCCTGAAGCGTTCTCATAATCATGGATAACCTCTTGTATATGACCACTTTCCTCCATTGTTGCTTGACCGAAAAGTAGATTGTCATCAACAAAAAGAAGATGATGAATAGTGGAGTCCCTTGGTGCAACCTGAATCCCTTTCAAAGCACCTTCTTGTGCTTTCTTAGCTAGTAACGAAGAAAACACTTTAGCACAAAGTATAAATAGATAAGGCGATAAATAATCACCTTGCTTCAAACCCCTTGACGGTGAGATATATCCTTTCGGCTCCCCATTCACCAAAAAAGAATACCGCATTGTAGTAACCTTTTTTTTGAAAGGCATTGATGCTATTTATTGAAACACAAAAATTCATGACCTATTTATCCAAAACTTTTGACCTAGTAGGACGGTGAGAAAGGGAGCTAAAGTTAGGCCGGGGTTTAGGTGGGCATGTCAGTTTCTCATGTAACTAATTTTTCATTTTTTCTTCTTCTGAAAATTAGCTAATTTGAACACATTTTTAGAAATTTCATTTTTCCCCTGATTTTTATGTTTAAATAATTTAAAAACACTTTTGTTTTTGAAAAAGTTTATAATCACTTTTTGCTTAACGTAATTTATAAGAAATAATAAAACTCTTTTTTGTATCTATTTTGTTCCTGTGATATGTCATTAACTATTTTTTGTTTGTTTAAGGAGATTTATTCTCCATTAATCCCGGTGTGTGTCTTGTCCTAGTTAGATATGGATATTGATTAGATAGATACAGAGAATCCCTGTTATATCGGGATAGTTATTGTAACTAATTGTATCAGCCTGTATTTAAGGCATTCTATCAATGAGAAGGAAACTACTTTCTGTGTATTCTACTTTCTTCTGCAAAATGCTATTAGCAGGACTCTCAGAGTTAATAGAAAAACTCTAAAACTAGGAGAAACCACTGCCACCGCCAACCACCACCGCAATCGATCACTGCCAGCAGCCAAGATCACCGTCGGCCTCTTTTTGTCTTCAACAAAATCCCACGAAATTTTAAGAAGTTGACAAGATTACACGACTTTCAAGAAATCGTTTCAGAAGAACTTCTTCTTCATCAAGTGTTGCGGTCATACTGAGCACAATACCTGTCGAGGTAAATATTTTTTAAACCGTCTATTGATAAATCTAGGCTAAACTTACTTACCGCAAAACTCTAGATCTAAGTTGATGACAACTGTGATATGAGTTGTGAATATTACATGTTTATACCTTATATATCTCCTATGGACATATATCCATAGAGTATACGTGATGGTCCTGGGGGAGTACGGTTTGGAAAAAGAAAAAGAAAAGGGAAATCAATTCTATGTGACTGTTGTGTCACGGTCATTGGGTGTGGTTTTTACTACCGTTTTATAATCGATTTTGTGACCATGCACCATGGATCACGTTCTTATTCAATTAAACTTGAAAGTTTTGTGATCGTAGTACTTGATCGTTTCTAATAAAACATCTTTGTGTGTTTTTGTAGATGAGTTCGAATGAGCATGTAAGGCCGTAATTCGAGATCCGTGACCTTGAAGGCAAGGAGTACCATCGTTGGGTCTCTGATGTAGAGAACACATTCATCGGAAAGAGATTGACTAACACCATTAAACCCACTGGGTCTGGAACAAACCTCATCCCACCTACTGAAGAGACAAAAGCTCAAGCCCTCATGTTTTTGAGGCGTCATATTCACCCATATCTGAAGAAGCATTACTTGAATAAGACAGATCCTATGGTTTTGTGGGATGTTCTAAAAAAGAGGTTCAATAATGTGCATAATGCACAGCTTCCAGAGTTGACTACGAAATGGAACAACACCAAAATGATGGATTTCCCAAATATCAACGTTTTTAACCAAGCTATGCTCAATTTGCAGTCTGAACTAAGCTTTTGTGGTGCGAAAAATTTGAGGAAGACATGATTGAGAAGGCGTTACAAACCTTCCCCACATCTATGAGCCTTCCAGCTCATCAGTACCGGATTGAGTACGAGCAATGGAGGATTACCGAATTCAATGATCTCATTAACAGTCTTGCGACTAAAGAAAGGCATTATGAGATCATCTTGAATAATAACTCAAGACCGGCTGGTACCAAAAAGCCTGTGAGTTATAATACGGGAGGAAAGGCTCGAAAAGATAAGAAGATTATTCGTTCAGAACCTTATAATCATGGTGAACATGCTCCACGTGGGGGAAGAGGAGGGCGTGGGCGTGGCCAAAATATAACTTGGCATAGAGATCATAACGCCCCTTCTCAAAAGAACCAGTCTGGTTTGGTTCCTGATGGTCAACGGTATCAACAATCTGGCAAACTTGGTTGTTTCAAGTGTGGCTCTACTAGACATATGCACAAACAGTGCCATGCTAGTAGAGAAATCCAGAATATCTACAAGAAGCACAAACAGTATTTGGCTCAAGAGTCAAATTACACTGGAGAATATGAGATGGAGGTTGACACCAATCTAGTTTTAGCAAATGACAAGGGGAAAAAACTTGCTACCCCGGATTTTGATTAAGCCTATGTAAAAGGAAGTTGTCTCTGTAATCTTTCAAGTTTTAGTTTTGTTTTAGGCTTACTTTTCGGTCAAAAATTTTTAAAGACATTTCTCTTTATTTTATGAATAAGAACACATCTATGATGTAATTTTTGTTGGCAAACAATGAATATTTCTCTATTTTCGATATATGAAAGTGTTTTGAGAATGTTCTATTCCATGCGATTCTTATGCATGGTTCGATATTTATACATATATATGGCAAAAGGCAAGCCAAGATACCATTTTGAAAAAGAAAAAGAAAAAGAAAACGTCGAAAAAAATTGTAGCAATCCACAAAGCAGCTTCGAGTCGTTGAAAAATTAAACTAAACAATTTTGACCGGCCGACACCACGCTTTTGTCCGAAATCAGCACTCAACAAGGGTCACACCCTTCTCAAATCTTTGAGTGTATACTTGAAGTGTGAGCCTCGTCTTTGCTACAAAGACTCACTTGCTTACATTGATTTTGTAGATGTATCAAGGAGAAATTGAGTGTCTAGCAGATAGTGGTACTACTCATACCATTATGTGGAATAGGCAATTGTTTGTGGATCTTTTCCCATACAAATCCTTAGTGACAACCATGATTGATGCATCGCCTGTTATTCAGAGGCGTGGTAGTGCAGAGTTTCTACTGTCACATGGTACAAAATTATATATCACTGATACCTTATATGCGCCAAAGATCAATCGAACCTTGCTAAGTTTTAAGGATATTCGTGCCAACAGATTTCACTTGGAAACCTATTATGAGAATAGAAAAGAATTTTTGTGTATAACCTCTGTTGAATGTGGCCGCAAGCGCATTCTAGAGAAGCTTCTGTTAATTCGTAGTGGTTTGTACTTAACCACAGTTCGGATCATTGAATTCAATGCTGTGACTCACACCACTACGTGTGATTATGATTTATATAAGCTTTGGCATGTACGACTTGGACACCTAGGTCGTGATATGATGATCAAAATCTTGAAAAATACTCATGGTCATCCGTTCTTTAGAGCCAAGAAATATGGGGGATTACCTATTTCCATCAGTTTAGATGGTGAGGATGAGATTACTCATCTCAATCCTAACTTGGTCTCCACGACAAGTATAGCACCTTCCCAACAACACACTGTTGGAGCATCGTGTGTCATCCCACCGGATTCTTATGTTGCCACCTCTGATGAGCATCGCTCGTTCTGCAAAGCTTGTTCCTTAGCGAAATTAACGGTTCATCCTTCTTTTGTTGTTGATAACAATGAAAATATTCAATTCTTACAAAAGATCCAAGGTTATATTTGTGGACTTATCAAACCTAATGCGGATCGTTTATATATTTCATAATTTTGATAGACGCATCAACACGATGGTCACACGTTGCTTTGCTATCCACAAAGAAGGTTGCGTTTGCAAAACTCTTACCTCAAATCATTAAGCTCCGGGCTCATCACCCAGATCATCTAATCAAGTCTATTCGATTGGATAATGTAGAAGAGTTTACATCAAAATATTTTGATAATTACTGGATGTCTCTTGGGATTGATGTTGAACATTCCGTTCCCCACGTCCATTCTCAGAATGGTTTAGTAGAGGCTCATATCAAGCGGTTACAGCTTGTGACTTGAGCTTTGGTAATGCATACAAATTTATCGGTCTCTGTTTGGGGTTATGTAGTGTTGCACGCAGCAATGCTCCTTTGTTTTAGACTCGTTGCCTGTCAACCATTCAGTACGTACCAATTGGTAATTGGATATGAGCCTGACATTTCACATTTACGTATTTTTGGTTGCGCGGTCTATGTGCCTATTGCGCCTCCACAGCGTACTAAGATTGGTCATCAACAAAGATTGGGCATTTATGTTGGTTTCGAATCACTCATCATAATCCGCTCTTTTTGAACCTTTGACAGGAGATCTCTTTACTGCTAGATTTATAGATTGTCAATATGATGAGACATATTTCTCCCTGTTAGGAGGAGATAGGAATAGATCTATTCCAGTTCAATGTCAGGAATTGACGTGGTTTGATCCCACTGTGTCTCATCATAACCCACGCACGTCTCAAAGTGAGATAAAAGTGCGTAGGATACCTGATCTTCAGCAAGTGGCCGACTCCATGCCTGATTCATTTGCTGATATTGCTAAAGTAACGAGATCAGATATACCTACTGCTAATGTTCCTGCAAGGTTAGAAATCCTGGTAAAGGGAGATGTTAATAACAACACTGGGCAATAAGGTGTTCCTCCTGCTCATGTAGATGGTACTGCTTCAGCCTCGGCTCCCATCAAAAAGAGGTGGAGACCAAGAAAATCCACAGATGAGCTGCAGGTTAAAAGGCAGGCCATCAAGACACCAGAAGATCCACTTGTCATAAACGTTGTGAATCATTCACATGAGATTGTCTCTGATTATGGTTATGTCCTTGAATTATAATTGGCATCTCTGGGGGACACTCCAGAACCTTTTGTGATATCAGAGAACTCAGAAATCTCACTTAGAACAAATGATGCGCATGTTCTTATGGATAGATCTTCCATGTTAGTTGATGATATGTTTGCTTATTCCGTCGCTCAAGACGATAATGAAGTGGAACCCCACTCAGTTGATAAATATCAACGTAGAGCTAATTGGCCAAAATGGAAGGAAGCAATCCAGGCTGAACTAGACTCTTTGAGTAAAAGGCAAGTTTTCAGTCCAGTTGTGCTATGCCCACCGAATGTTAACCCAGTTGGACATAAATGGGTCTTTGTTCAGAAGCGTAATGAGAAGAATGAGATATTGCGTTATAAAGCTAAACTTGTAGTGCAGGGTTTCTCTCAGCGCCCTGGAATTGATTATGAGGAGACGTATTCTCTAGTTATGGACATCATCACCTTCCGCTACCTAATAAGCTTGGTAGTGTTAGAAAAGCTTAGTATGCAGCTGATGGATGTGGTTGATGCATATATCTATGGGGATCTTGATTCAGAGATATATATGAGAGTGCTAGATGGCATTGCTATACCAAAATCAAGTAACTCTAGACCACGGAGTGTTCATGTTATAAAGTTGAGACGTTCACTGTATGGATTGAAGTAATCCGATAGGATGTGATATACACAGCTTAGTGACTACTTGATTGGGAAGGGATATAAGAATGATGATTTATGCCCTTGTGCGTTCATTAAAAGAAAAAGTTCAGGATTTACTATTGTAGCTGTCTATGTTGATGATATGAACATTATCGAAACTCTTGAAGAGATCAATGAGACTATTTGCTATTTGAAATCTGAATTTGAGATGAAAGACCTTGGTAGGACTCGATTTTGTCTCAGATTAGAGCTAGAATATCGAGTTGGTGGAATTCTTATTCATCAGTCTACTTATGTCCAAAAGATGCTCAGGCGATTCAATATGAATAAAGCACACCCTGTTAGCACACCAATGGTTGTTCGCAGTCTGAACCCCAAGAAAGATCCATTTCGTCCGTTAGATGATGATGAGGAGATCTTGGGAGCTGAAATTCCATGTCTTAGTGCTATTGGAGCTTTGTTGAATTTAGCTTAGTGCACACGTCCAGATATTACATTCTCAGTAAACTTGTTGGCAAGATTTAGCTCTGCACGCACGCAACGTCATTGGAACGACGTGAAACAACTCTTTAGATACTTGAAAGGTTCCATTGACATGGTTTTATTCCTCCTTTACAAAGAATACAAAGAAAAACATGAAATTCTCGGAAAAGAGAAAGTTGAAGCAAATTGTGGGGATTTTGACCCGTCGAGAATTTTCCTCGACCCGTTGAAACCTGCACCCTGGATCGACTAGAGTCACTTCATCGACCGGTTGAGGGATTCTCTCGACCCATCGAAAATGGTCTTGTTTTAAATAGTTTTCATGTTATCCCCTATTCCAAAACACCAGTTGATGTGTTGGTTGGATTTGTTGATGGTGGGTACCTCTCTGACCCACACAATGGTCGTTCACAGACCGGCTATGTTTTCACTATGGGAAACACGGTGATCTGTTGGAGATCAACAAAGCAAATCCTTGTTGCTACTTCCTCGGATCATTCTGAGATAATTACTTTGCATGAAACAGTTAGAGAATGTGTTTGGCTTATGTCAATCATAGGTCATATTCAAGGCTCTAGTGGATTGAAATCTACTGTTACTGATCCTACTTGCATCTTTGAGGATAATGTTGCATGCATTGAACATATGAAGTTGGGTTTCATTAAGGGTGACAATACAAAATATATGTAGCTGAAGTTTTTCTTTAATCAGCAACAATAGCAGCTGTTGAATATTCATGTAAGCCAGATAGGTTTTGTTGATAATGCTGCGGACTTGTTTAACAAGTCATTTCCTAAATCTACTTTTGTGAAACATGTGAGAAGCATTGGTATGTGCAGGTTATCAGAACTCCTAGACTGAGTTTACAGTTAGAGAGAGTTACATTTCTGTAGACATCAGAGGGAGTCTACCTCACATGTAGTAGCTTTAGTAGTTGGTGCGTTGTAATCTATTTCCCTTAGACCAAGCTTTTGTTTTACCCATGAGGTTTTTGTTTGCTTGGCAAGGTTTTTAATGAGACAACAAGTCATGCATCATTCTTACGGCCATCGACACAAGGGGGAGTGTTTAAGGAGATTTATTCTCCATTAATCCCGGTGTGTGTCTTGTCCTAGTTAGATATGGATATTTGTTAGATAGATACAGAGAATCCCTGTTATATCGAGATAGTTATTGTAACTGATTGTATCAGCCTGTATTTAAGGCATTCTATCAATGAGATGGAAACTACTTCCTGTCTATTCTACTTTCTCCTGCAACAATGTTCAATTTTTGTGTGTACTTTTAGACAAATAATCTCCCTTTGGTTGTCAAAAGGAAAAATAAAACCATCATACATAGTCATCAGTTAGTCTCTCAGCATAGTCAAAGTGATAGTTACCACTATGGCACTAGCTCATCAGTATTGAGAAAAAATGAATAAAGCAGATCTATCGCGATACAAAACCCAAGTGTGTGGTTACATACGAGAGAGAGAGAGAGAGAGAGAGAGAGAGAGAGAGAGAGAGAGAGAGAGAGAGAGAGAGAGAGAGAGAGAGAGAGAGAGAGAGAGAGAGGAGCTGCTCATAGAAGCATACAGCAAGATAGGCGGGGTTGTTGGCCGAAGATGAATCGAGCTCCTGGCGTTTCAAATGGATGGACGGGGGCTAGGTCTTCAATGTCCAATTTAGTATTTCAACATCAAATATATCGATCTCCATAAATTCTCTCTTCCTAGCTCTCCCAGTAGTGATTTGATTTTGATGTGTGCGTGCTCTTCCTAATTTGATTTTAGGGGCCTGATAATCTCAATTTGCGAAATAAATACATTATATATTTATGTTGTCACTACAAGAAAACTTCACTTAGACCACAGAACCGTAAAGATTCCGTGGTCCAAGTGGAACTTGGACGACGGAGAATTCTCCGCAGTCCAAGTGTGAACCTGGACGACGGAGAAATAATCTCCGTTGTCCAAGTGACACTTGGACCGCGGAAAATACTCCGTTGACCAAGTGTACACTTGGACGACAGAGATTATTTTCTCCGTCGTCCAGGTTCACACTTGGACCGCGGAGAATAATCTCCGTCGTCCAGGTTCACACTTGGTCAACGGACCAACACGCCGTGGTCCGAGTGGCCACTTAGATGACGGACCGACTCCGTCGTCTAAGTGAAGCATTATATAAGGCCCATGCTGAACTTTCTTCCTCTCCGCTCACTCGTCTCTCAACTGATCATAATCTCTTCCTGTCTTGATCAGCACCTCACGCGTGCATGCAATTCAAACGACATCCTAGCTAGCTAGCTACATAGCTAGATAGCACTATATATATCTTCGGCTCCGACCATCGATTAATTATATCGGAGAAGGCTAGGTACGTACGTAGTTAATTTTCCAACACCATTAATGTAGGTTTATATATATAATTAATTGTATGTTTGATTGATTGCATTGTTAATAATTAATTAATTAGTACATTATATTAAGTAAAGAAATTGATGATATATATATTAGTTAATTATAGACCTGTAGTACGTATATATGTATGGATGTTTTAAAATTTGGTTAATATTTAGTTAAAACGTACGTACATGCATGTTAGGTAGACATATTAAAGTAATTGATGTAGAGTACGTACTTACGTATGTACAACTATAATTAATAAAGGTAGTTGAATGTAATTATATATTGAAGATATTGAATTTGTGTATGTACAACTATAATTAATAAAGGTAGTTGAAAATTTGTGTATATATATAATATTTTAATTAATAATTACTCAAAAAATTGTATATATATATAATTAATAGTTAATTGACTAATATGTAATAATTAATTAATTATAAAATTTTGTAGAAGTATGAACAAGAGTTGGATGAAGTTGCGGGATAGATGTGATGTCTGGTTTATGGATGGAATTAGCGAATTTGTGAATTTTGCGATAGAACATGGTCAGGAAAAGAAGCGTTTCAGGTGTCCGTGCCAGAAATGTCTTAATTGTCAGTATGTGGAGGTTAATGTTATGGTGCAACACCTGTACGAAAATGGTATGATATGGAGTTACACTACATGGAGCGAGCATGGTAAAGCAGCAGACTTCAGCTCAGCAGACTTCAGCTCAAAGTACAGTTACCAGGGTGCCTCATCCAGCGGCAGTGGTGTCGGCCTCCCTGCTTGCAACCCAACTGCAGATTTGGTTAATGATGCGTTTCCGGGATTTAGTCATGGTGGACACCAACACCAAGAGGAAGGTTACAGTACCACTCATGAACATGATGACACATTCCCCGCTGCTAGCTTAGCCACTGACACTAGTGAGATGGATAAGTACAAGAGGATGCTACTTGAAGCGCAGATCCCGGTGTTCCCTGGATGTCGAGAGAATGTGTTGCAATATGTGACAGAGCAAATGAAGATAAAAGTGAAGCACAAAATGTCAGTCAGTGCTTTTGACGAAATTTAGGAGCAAATATGTAAGTTACTTCCTGATGATCACAATCTTCCTAAATCTCATTATAAGGTTAGAAATATCTTGAGCAGTCTCGGCCTAAAATACAGCATAATTGACGCATGTCCGAATGAGTGTGTGCTTTTTTACAAAAAGTATAAAAATTTGGACTATTGTCCCGTATGTGGCTAGTGCAGATATGAGCCGAATATGAAAAGTTCGTAAAAGAGAATTCCTGGGAAAGTTGTTCGATATTTTCTCTTGATTCCCAGATTGCAGCGCCTGTACATGTCTCTACACACAGCAGAGGCGATGCGATGGTATGCAAAAAAGCAAATAGATGACGATGTCCGGCTACACGACGCAGATGGGGAGGGTTTCAAACATTTCGACAGAGAATTTGGAGACTTTGCTGCAGAGGTTAGAAATGTTAGACTCGGACTATCTACAAACGGATTCAATCCTTGGGGTACTAATAGATCCGCCGTCAGCACTTGGCCAGTTATTCTGATGCCATACAACTTGCCTCCGTGGATGTGCATGAACAAGGAATTTAATTTCCTTACTGTACTAATTCCAGGTCCTAAATCTCCTGGGAAGTGCTTAGATGTCTACCTGAAACCTTTGATTGACGAGCTGAAACTATTGTGGCAAAATGGAGTCCCAACTTATGACAAATTCACTGATACGATGTTCACGATGAGGGCTGCCGTAATGTGGACGATCAACGATTTTCCAGTGTATGAGATGTTGGCAGCCTGCAGGACGAAAGGATATAATGAATGTCCTATATGTTTGGACGACGTGAACTCTAGTTGGCACGCGAGGAAGGTGTGTTACTTGGGTTACCGTAGATGGCTTCCTTACGACCACCCGTGGCGACATGATGAAGCTCATTTCGACGGGACTGTAGAGAACAATCCTAAACCCCGTAGTTGGTCGGGCGAAGAGATTTTAGAGAGGTTGAGCTATTTCGACTTTCGTGTGTTGACCAATGACGCGAATATAAAGAAATGCAATCCAATTCCTCCACATGATC